>CM016622.1:16988930-18282592 GCA_005393395.2 Gossypium australe
AAACTTATTTTTATTCAATAAGGCCCTCCTAGATAAACAAGTTTAGCGTATTTTAACTCAGCCGCAATGTCTTTTAGCCAGAGTATTAAAAGCGTGTTATTTCCCGTTTACTGATTTTTTAGCAGCTAAAGTTGGTTCTTACCCTTCTTTTACTTGGCGTAGCATTTGTAGCACTAGAGATCTTATCGAAGAAGGCATGTTGTGGCGAATTGGCAAGGGCGACCGTGTCAATATCTGGAACGATCCTTGGTTACCTGGAAGGGAGAACAATAGGATATCAGGCCATGAAGTTAGAATAAGGTAGACTACTGTTAATCATTGTAATACCCCAAAAAAAAAAAATTTACAGTAAGATATTATCTTTGATATAATAAGGAAATAAAGCGAAAAAAAAAGAAAATTTGGATTATGTCAATATTCGGAAGTATATTATGATATATTACATTATTAATTCAAGAAAGGACTAAATTGTAAAGTGAGAAAAGTATTGTTGCCCAAGTGTAAATACTCAAATTTGAGGGGTTAAAGTGTAAGTATGAAAAAGTTAAAGGACCAATAGTGCAAATATTTTAGGGGTGGAATAATCTAGAAACTAAGGGAAATGGATGAATTAGGACCAAATTGAATAGGTAAAGAATTATGAGGGACTAAATCATAATTTTACCAAATTATGTGATGATTTAAGGATGGAATTTTAAAAGATCACAAAGGGCAAAATGGTCAATTGGAAGAGAGAGAAATCTAGAAAGTAATGATGATAGTGATGATATTTTATAATTATTTAATTAGATAAATATTATTTTATTTTGATAAGATATTTTATTATTTATCATTATTTTATTATTATTATGTAGTATATAAGGAAGGAAAGATGATGAATTATTATCATCTCTTTCCCATGCAAACCAACGTGAGAAGAAGAGAAAGAAAAGAAAGTTTTGCTTTTTACAAATTAGTCCTTTCACCAAAAATCCACCATTTTCACTTAGAATTCAAAAGAATTTCCATAGCCATCAAGAGAGAAAGATGACAAGGAGACTATAGGGAGCAAGAATATCAAGTTTGATTCAAGAAATAGAAGCTGGAGGAGAGAGAAAATCAAGTTAAAGATTGAAATCTATAAAACAAGGTAAGAACATCATGTTTTCAATATATTTTTAAGTTTGATATTGTGGAAAAAGCATGGAAATGATGTTAATGTAGAGTTTTCTTAAATAAAGTTTTATGTTCTTGATATGTTAGTGAAGGAAAATAAGAGAAAGTAATGGGAAATGTTGTAGAGAAAGGAAATAAAGGTGTTATAAACTTGATAATTAACATTTTGCATTAAAACAGTTTTGGACAGCAGCAGTAGTCTAACTTTGAAAATCACCAAAAATTGTAGAAATTTAATTAGAAGTTGAGTGAGATATAGATTAAATCTTATTGAGTCTATTTTCATATGAAAGAAACATGGAAAGCAAAGGAATTCTGTATTCTGAGATATTTAGATTTTGGTAAGACTGGTTCAGAGTGATTTCGAGATCCCCTGTTTGACTTGGAAAAATCATCAAAAATTGTATAAAAATAATTTGGGAACATAATTTATATGGTTAGATTCCTTAATGAGTCTAGTTTTAATAAATAAACTATAACATCATATGAATTCTATATAAAAATATAATTAATTTTTAGTGAAGAAGGGTCGGAACTGCCAGACAGCAGAACAGGGGTGACTTTAAAGAATAAACTATACTAATTGACTAAATCAAAAATTCTGAAAATTTTATGGGAAGAAGATATGCGAGTCTAGTTTCATTAAAAATTAACGGTTCTTCATTTGGAGTTCTGTAGCTCTGGAAATAAATAATTTAGTGACTATAACTCAAATGGACAGTTTTGAATATACTTATGAGTAATTAATGAAATTATTGATAATGTTACTTATAGCATGTTATATACATTAAGGATGTGGAATGGAGAGGAGGAGGAGGAAAATATATATGAGTATTTAGCTAGCATGTTCTAGGCTCAGGGACTAAATTGAATAAAAGTAAAACTTTATGGGTAATTTTGTAAAAATGTCAAAAATGACCAAATTGGATGAAATGGATTATTTTATTATTTAAATTATAAAATTGAATGAAATTATTAATTTAGATCAAGATCGGGTGAAAATATGTTTTAGGGATTAAATTGAAAAGTGTTGAAATTATGGAAAATTCTGATATTTCATAGAATTCATGGGCTGTTGTCGATATATATGAGAATAATTAGGCTTGGAACAAGGATTAAATTACAAGAATTTTATTTTTCTGAATCTAAGGATGAAATCATCATTAATTAAAAGTTTAGGGGCAAAATGGTAATTTTGCCTAGACCATTAATTGAATGTATCAGAATATGAATGAATGAAAATGATGATCAAATTTATCCGGATAACTCAAATACGAGATTTGAACATGGAAAAGAGAAGACATCGAATTAGTGAAACTATAAACATGAGCAAGCAACGAAGTAAGTTTATGTAACTTGAATTATATTCTTAAATGCTTGAAATTTACGTTATTGATGTGAATATAATTTGAATGTTCATTGTATGAAAATTGATGAAACATTGATATTTGACAAAAAGGGGAAGAAATCCCGGTTGAATGAAAGGAAAATTCGATGGATCGCTGAAAAGGAATTGACGGTAAAAAGGATCTAGCCCGGACGGGTGATCCTATCCCGATATAGCCCTCCCGAAGAATATGTGTGAAAAGGATCTAGCCCAGACGGGTGATCCTGATATAGCCCTCCCGAAGAATATGTGGAAAATGGATTTAGCCCGGACGGGTAATCCGAATTGGGGTCTGAATTTAGCCTGGACTGGTAATTCAGATCCAAGCTCATTAGAGTAATTGTCGTTGCAGGGGATTTAGCCTGGACTGGTAATCCCGACAATACTCTATGAGTTTATATTACAGGGGATTTAGCCTGGACTGGTAATCCCGCTGTAAGGATGAGGTTCGCGGGAGTGTGCTCTCTGAAATGGAAATGTGCGCACATGAACATGAATTGACGGACCTGGATTTGTACACTATAAGTGTACTACTAGAAAATCCATCGAAATTCTGAGAAATTCAACGGGATAAATATAGAAAATGACAAGTACTTGAAATCATGAAATTAAACTTGAAAGACATAGAAATGATAATTATTTGATACATTGAAATATGGCATGGAAAATACATGTATGTGAAATTTGCCTGATAATTATGCATATTCAAGATTATGAACTGCTACTGGAATAAATATACACTAAACTCATGAAAATGATGGTACTTGAAATATTGTCATAATAAATTGAACAATTTATATTTATGAAGAAACAATAAGAGAATGATATGTATCATGACATGTAAATATAATACTATCTTTGATACGTTGATACAGAAAATTATGTGTATTAGGACAAGTAATAAATTGAAGCGAGACATGTCGAGAAAATAAGTTTGTTAATATTAAAGTACGTTAACCAATGTAGGAAAGTTTTAGGATTTTGCGAAAAATTCCCTATGATCCCGATTTAATTCCGGTTGGCTCCTAATGTATGTTTTGGGCTTCGAGGGCCCAATAGAGGGATGTTATGATTATTTTCAGAATATGAACAATAAATGACTCAGAATTATTCGAAAATGTTCAGTAAACTCTGGTAATACCTCCTACTCTATTCCGACAATAGATACGGGTAGGGGGTGTTACATTAGTGGTATCAGAGCTAAGGTTTAGTCGGTTCTCGGACTAAATGTAGTACATGTGAAAGTCTAGAAATACATGTCATTATATAATTTATGATAGTGTGATATCTTCCAACTCTGATAAGATTTGTTTTACTTATAAAATGAGATGCTTTCCAATCGAGCTAATTCCAATAATGCTAAAACGATGCTCAAGTATATGAGTAAAAAGTTGATTATGATAAATCAGAATTCATAAAGGTATGAATAAATGTTTTATAATACATGTCGAAGATGAACGTTATGTTATAGGTGTTATTAAAAAAAAAAATTTGCTATAAGAAATATTGTACTGATGGTTAAATTACAAAATATACAAAAGTGATATGTGAAGTACATGATAAAGATCATTAGTGAATTACGGATGAACAATGAATTTTTAAAATATTTTACATGTATTAAAGATAATGAAAATATAAGTATATGGATTATTGGAACAAGGGTTATATTGTAAAGTATGTAAACGCATTATGAAAAAAAAATGTAAAAGTAATATGTGTGTATGATATAATTTGCCCAAGTAGACGAGATTAGAATTACTAAGACATTAGTGATACGTCATTAATGGACCTTAACACACTTACTGATTAAGGGCACGCTAGTGCTTTTCAAATATTAGCATTTTTTTTGCTTTCTGTTTAATAGTGCATAATAATGTACCCCTATATCAGTTCCGTATATTCTAAGTGTCCTGTTTACTCTACTAGGCCTCTGCTAAAAAGGAAAACAATTTTCGTTACAAGGTGAAGAATTATCTCTGATTCATGTTTGAAATATTGAATTAAAAATAAATTGTGAAATGAAAGAATAGAAAATAGATACAAGTGATAAGCTAAGTAAATATATGCAAAAAGGAACTATAGAATTAAAGAAATAATAAGTTCATGATCAAAAGAAAATAAGGAAATTTCGAGGACGAAATTTATTTTAAGGGGGAGAGAAATGTAATACCCCAAAAAAAAAATTTACAGTAAGATATTATCTTTGATATAATAAGGAAATAAAGCGAAAAAAAAGAAAAATTTGGATTATGTCAATATTCGGAAGTATATTATGATATATTACATTATTAATTCAAGAAAGGACTAAATTGTAAAGTGAGAAAAGTATTGTTGCCCAAGTGTAAATACTCAAAATTTGAGGGGTTAAAGTGTAAGTATGAAAAAGTTAAAGGACCAATAGTGCAAATATTTTAGGGGTGGAATAATCTAGAAACTAAGGGAAATGGATGAATTAGGACCAAATTGAATAGGTAAAGAATTATGAGGGACTAAATCATAATTTTACCAAATTATGTGATGATTTAAGGATGGAATTTTAAAAGATCACAAAGGGCAAAATGGTCAATTGGAAGAGAGAGAAATCTAGAAAGTAATGATGATAGTGATGATATTTTAATTATTTAATTAGATAAATATTATTTTATTTTGATAAGATATTTTATTATTTATCATTATTTTATTATTATTTATGTAGTATATAAGGAAGGAAAGATGATGAATTATTATCATCTCTTTCCCATGCAAACCAACGTGAGAAGAAGAGAAAGAAAAGAAAGTTTTGCTTTCTTTACAAATTAGTCCTTTCACCAAAAATCCACCATTTTCACTTAGAATTCAAAAGAATTTCCATAGCCATCAAGAGAGAAAGATGACAAGGAGACTATAGGGAGCAAGAATATCAAGTTTGATTCAAGAAATAGAAGCTGGAGGAGAGAGAAAATCAAGTTAAAGATTGAAATCTATAAAACAAGGTAAGAACATCATGTTTTCAATATATTTTTAAGTTTGATATTGTGGAAAAAGCATGGAAATGATGTTAATGTAGAGTTTTCTTAAATAAAGTTTTATGTTCTTGATATGTTAGTGAAGGAAAATAAGAGAAAGTAATGGGAAATGTTGTAGAGAAAGGAAATAAAGGTGTTATAAACTTGATAATTAACATTTTGCATTAAAACAGTTTTGGACAGCAGCAGTAGTCTAACTTTGAAAAATCACCAAAAATTGTAGAAATTTAATTAGAAGTTGAGTGAGATATAGAATTAAATCTTATTGAGTCTATTTTCATATGAAAGAAACATGGAAAGCAAAGGAATTCTGTATTCTGAGATATTTAGATTTTGGTAAGACTGGTTCAGAGTGATTTCGAGATCCCCTGTTTGACTTGGAAAAATCATCAAAAATTGTATAAAAATAATTTGGGAACATAATTTATATGGTTAGATTCCTTAATGAGTCTAGTTTTAGAATAAATAAACTATAACATCATATGAATTCTATATAAAAATATAATTAATTTTTAGTGAAGAAGGGTCGGAACTGCCAGACAGCAGAACAGGGGTGACTTTAAAGAATAAACTATACTAATTGACTAAATCAAAAATTCTGAAAATTTTATGGGAAGAAGATATGCGAGTCTAGTTTCATTAAAAATTAACGGTTCTTCATTTGGAGTTCTGTAGCTCTGGAAATAAATAATTTAGTGACTATAACTCAAATGGACAGTTTTGAATATACTTATGAGTAATTAATGAAATTATTGATAATGTTACTTATAGCATGTTATATATTAAGGATGTGGAATGGAGAGGAGGAGGAGGAAAATATATATGAGTATTTAGCTAGCATGTTCTAGGCTCAGGGACTAAATTGAATAAAAGTAAAACTTTATGGGTAATTTTGTAAAAATGTCAAAAATGACCAAATTGGATGAAATGGATTATTTTATTATTTAAATTATAAAATTGAATGAAATTATTAATTTAGATCAAGATCGGGTGAAAATATGTTTTAGGGATTAAATTGAAAAGTGTTGAAATTATGGAAAATTCTGATATTTCATAGAATTCATGGGCTGTTGTCGATATATATGAGAATAATTAGGCTTGGAACAAGGATTAAATTACAAGAATTTTATTTTTCTGAATCTAAGGATGAAATCATCATTAATTAAAAGTTTAGGGGCAAAATGGTAATTTTGCCTAGACCATTAATTGAATGTATCAGAATATGAAATGAATGAAAATGATGATCAAATTTATCCGGATAACTCAAATACGAGATTTGAACATGGAAAAGAGAAGACATCGAATTAGTGAAACTATAAACATGAGCAAGCAACGAAGTAAGTTTATGTAACTTGAATTATATTCTTAAATGCTTGAAATTTACGTTATTGATGTGAATATAATTTGAATGTTCATTGTATGAAAATTGATGAAACATTGATATATTTGACAAAAAGGGGAAGAAATCCCGGTTGAATGAAAGGAAAATTCGATGGATCGCTGAAAAGGAATTGACGGTAAAAGGATCTAGCCCGGACGGGTGATCCTATCCCGATATAGCCCTCCCGAAGAATATGTGTGAAAAGGATCTAGCCCAGACGGGTGATCCTGATATAGCCCTCCCGAAGAATATGTGGAAAATGGATTTAGCCCGGACGGGTAATCCGAATTGGGGTCTGAATTTAGCCTGGACTGGTAATTCAGATCCAAGCTCATTAGAGTAATTGTCGTTGCAGGGGATTTAGCCTGGACTGGTAATCCCGACAATACTCTATGAGTTTATATTACAGGGGATTTAGCCTGGACTGGTAATCCCGCTGTAAGGATGAGGTTCGCGGGAGTGTGCTCTCTTACAGGGGATTTAGCCTGGACTGGTAATCCCGCTGTAAGGATGAGGTTCGCGGGAGTGTGCTCTCTGAAATGGAAATGTGCGCACATGAACATGAATTGACGGACCTGGATTTGTACACTATAAGTGTACTACTAGAAAATCCATCGAAATTCTGAGAAATTCAACGGGATAAATATAGAAAATGACAAGTACTTGAAATCATGAAATTAAACTTGAAAGACATAGAAATGATAATTATTTGATACATTGAAATATGGCATGGAAAATACATGTATGTGAAATTTGCCTGATAATTATGCATATTCAAGATTATGAACTGCTACTGGAATAAATATACACTAAACTCATGAAAATGATGGTACTTGAAATATTGTCATAATAAATTGAACAATTTATATTTATGAAGAAACAATAAGAGAATGATATGTATCATGACATGTAAATATAATACTATCTTTGATACGTTGATACAGAAAAATTATGTGTATTAGGACAAGTAATAAATTGAAGCGAGACATGTCGAGAAAATAAGTTTGTTAATATTAAAGTACGTTAACCAATGTAGGAAAGTTTTAGGATTTTGCGAAAAATTCCCTATGATCCCGATTTAATTCCGGTTGGCTCCTAATGTATGTTTTGGGCTTCGAGGGCCCAATAGAGGGACGTTATGATTATTTTCAGAATATGAACAATAAATGACTCAGAATTATTCGAAAATGTTCAGTAAACTCTGGTAATACCTCCTACTCTATTCCGACAATAGATACGGGTAGGGGGTGTTACATTAGTGGTATCAGAGCTAAGGTTTAGTCGGTTCTCGGACTAAATGTAGTACATGTGAAAGTCTAGAAATACATGTCATTATATAATTTATGATAGTGTGATATCTTCCAACTCTGATAAGATTTGTTTTACTTATAAAATGAGATGCTTTCCAATCGAGCTAATTCCAATAATGCTAAAAACGATGCTCAAGTATATGAGTAAAAAGTTGATTATGATAAATCAGAATTCATAAAGGTATGAATAAATGTTTTATAATACATGTCGATGATGAACGTTATGTTATAGGTGTTATTAAAAAAAAAAAATTTGCTATAAGAAATATTGTACTGATGGTTAAATTACAAAATATACAAAAGTGATATGTGAAGTACATGATAAAGATCATTAGTGAATTACGGATGAACAATGAATTTTTAAAATATTTTACATGTATTAAAGATAATGAAAATATAAGTATATGGATTATTGGAACAAGGGTTATATTGTAAAGTATGTAAACGCATTATGAAAAAAAAAATGTAAAAGTAATATGTGTGTATGATATAATTTGCCCAAGTAGACGAGATTAGAATTACTAAGACATTAGTGATACGTCATTAATGGACCTTAACACACTTACTGATTAAGGGCACGCTAGTGCTTTTCAAATATTAGCATTTTTTTTGCTTTCTGTTTAATAGTGCATAATAATGTACCCCTATATCAGTTCCGTATATTCTAAGTGTCCTGTTTACTCTACTAGGCCTCTGCTAAAAAGGAAAACAATTTTCGTTACAAGGTGAAGAATTATCTCTGATTCATGTTTGAAATATTGAATTAAAAATAAATTGTGAAATGAAAGAATAGAAAATAGATACAAGTGATAAGCTAAGTAAATATATGCAAAAAGGAACTATAGAATTAAAGAAATAATAAGTTCATGATCAAAAGAAAATAAGGAAATTTCGAGGACGAAATTTATTTTAAGGGGGAGAGAAATGTAATACCCCAAAAAAAAAATTTACAGTAAGATATTATCTTTGATATAATAAGGAAATAAAGCGAAAAAAAAGAAAAATTTGGATTATGTCAATATTCGGAAGTATATTATGATATATTACATTATTAATTCAAGAAAGGACTAAATTGTAAAGTGAGAAAAGTATTGTTGCCCAAGTGTAAATACTCAAAATTTGAGGGGTTAAAGTGTAAGTATGAAAAAGTTAAAGGACCAATAGTGCAAATATTTTAGGGGTGGAATAATCTAGAAACTAAGGGAAATGGATGAATTAGGACCAAATTGAATAGGTAAAGAATTATGAGGGACTAAATCATAATTTTACCAAATTATGTGATGATTTAAGGATGGAATTTTAAAAGATCACAAAGGGCAAAATGGTCAATTGGAAGAGAGAGAAATCTAGAAAGTAATGATGATAGTGATGATATTTTATAATTATTTAATTAGATAAATATTATTTTATTTTGATAAGATATTTTATTATTTATCATTATTTTATTATTATTTATGTAGTATATAAGGAAGGAAAGATGATGAATTATTATCATCTCTTTCCCATGCAAACCAACGTGAGAAGAAGAGAAAGAAAAGAAAGTTTTGCTTTCTTTACAAATTAGTCCTTTCACCAAAAATCCACCATTTTCACTTAGAATTCAAAAGAATTTCCATAGCCATCAAGAGAGAAAGATGACAAGGAGACTATAGGGAGCAAGAATATCAAGTTTGATTCAAGAAATAGAAGCTGGAGGAGAGAGAAAATCAAGTTAAAGATTGAAATCTATAAAACAAGGTAAGAACATCATGTTTTCAATATATTTTTAAGTTTGATATTGTGGAAAAAGCATGGAAATGATGTTAATGTAGAGTTTTCTTAAATAAAGTTTTATGTTCTTGATATGTTAGTGAAGGAAAATAAGAGAAAGTAATGGGAAATGTTGTAGAGAAAGGAAATAAAGGTGTTATAAACTTGATAATTAACATTTTGCATTAAAACAGTTTTGGACAGCAGCAGTAGTCTAACTTTGAAAAATCACCAAAAATTGTAGAAATTTAATTAGAAGTTGAGTGAGATATAGAATTAAATCTTATTGAGTCTATTTTCATATGAAAGAAACATGGAAAGCAAAGGAATTCTGTATTCTGAGATATTTAGATTTTGGTAAGACTGGTTCAGAGTGATTTCGAGATCCCCTGTTTTGACTTGGAAAAATCATCAAAAATTGTATAAAAATAATTTGGGAACATAATTTATATGGTTAGATTCCTTAATGAGTCTAGTTTTAGAATAAATAAACTATAACATCATATGAATTCTATATAAAAATATAATTAATTTTTAGTGAAGAAGGGTCGGAACTGCCAGACAGCAGAACAGGGGTGACTTTAAAGAATAAACTATACTAATTGACTAAATCAAAAATTCTGAAAATTTTATGGGAAGAAGATATGCGAGTATAGTTTCAGTAAAAATTAACGGTTCTTCATTTGGAGTTCTGTAGCTCTGGAAATAAATAATTTAGTGACTATAACTCAAATGGACAGTTTTGAATATACTTATGAGTAATTAATGAAATTATTGATAATGTTACTTATAGCATGTTATATACATTAAGGATGTGGAATGGAGAGGAGGAGGAGGAAAATATATATGAGTATTTAGCTAGCATGTTCTAGGCTCAGGGACTAAATTGAATAAAAGTAAAACTTTATGGGTAATTTTGTAAAAATGTCAAAAATGACCAAATTGCATGAAATGGATTATTTTATTATTTAAATTATAAAATTGAATGAAATTATTAATTTAGATCAAGATCGGGTGAAAATATGTTTTAGGGATTAAATTGAAAAGTGTTGAAATTATGGAAAATTCTGATATTTCATAGAATTCATGGGCTGTTGTCGATATATATGAGAATAATTAGGCTTGGAACAAGGATTAAATTACAAGAATTTTATTTTTCTGAATCTAAGGATGAAATCATCATTAATTAAAAGTTTAGGGGCAAAATGGTAATTTTGCCTAGACCATTAATTGAATGTATCAGAATATGAAATGAATGAAAATGATGATCAAATTTATCCGGATAACTCAAATACGAGATTTGAACATGGAAAAGAGAAGACATCGAATTAGTGAAACTATAAACATGAGCAAGCAACGAAGTAAGTTTATGTAACTTGAATTATATTCTTAAATGCTTGAAATTTACGTTATTGATGTGAATATAATTTGAATGTTCATTGTATGAAAATTGATGAAACATTGATATATTTGACAAAAAGGGGAAGAAATCCCGGTTGAATGAAAGGAAAATTCGATGGATCGCTGAAAAGGAATTGACGGTAAAAAGGATCTAGCCCGGACGGGTGATCCTATCCCGATATAGCCCTCCCGAAGAATATGTGTGAAAAGGATCTAGCCCAGACGGGTGATCCTGATATAGCCCTCCCGAAGAATATGTGGAAAATGGATTTAGCCCGGACGGGTAATCCGAATTGGGGTCTGAATTTAGCCTGGACTGGTAATTCAGATCCAAGCTCATTAGAGTAATTGTCGTTGCAGGGGATTTAGCCTGGACTGGTAATCCCGACAATACTCTATGAGTTTATATTACAGGGGATTTAGCCTGGACTGGTAATCCCGCTGTAAGGATGAGGTTCGCGGGAGTGTGCTCTCTTACAGGGGATTTAGCCTGGACTGGTAATCCCGCTGTAAGGATGAGGTTCGCGGGAGTGTGCTCTCTGAAATGGAAATGTGCGCACATGAACATGAATTGACGGACCTGGATTTGTACACTATAAGTGTACTACTAGAAAATCCATCGAAATTCTGAGAAATTCAACGGGATAAATATAGAAAATGACAAGTACTTGAAATCATGAAATTAAACTTGAAAGACATAGAAATGATAATTATTTGATACATTGAAATATGGCATGGAAAATACATGTATGTGAAATTTGCCTGATAATTATGCATATTCAAGATTATGAACTGCTACTGGAATAAATATACACTAAACTCATGAAAATGATGGTACTTGAAATATTGTCATAATAAATTGAACAATTTATATTTATGAAGAAACAATAAGAGAATGATATGTATCATGACATGTAAATATAATACTATCTTTGATACGTTGATACAGAAAAATTATGTGTATTAGGACAAGTAATAAATTGAAGCGAGACATGTCGAGAAAATAAGTTTGTTAATATTAAAGTACGTTAACCAATGTAGGAAAGTTTTAGGATTTTGCGAAAAATTCCCTATGATCCCGATTTAATTCCGGTTGGCTCCTAATGTATGTTTTGGGCTTCGAGGGCCCAATAGAGGGACGTTATGATTATTTTCAGAATATGAACAATAAATGACTCAGAATTATTCGAAAATGTTCAGTAAACTCTGGTAATACCTCCTACTCTATTCCGACAATAGATACGGGTAGGGGGTGTTACAATCATCTTATGCAATCCGATTCTTCTACCTGAAAAGAGGAGCTGATCCGTAGCCTTGTTAATGAAGACACTGCAATCAGGATCCTTTCTATTCCAATTTTTGGAGGCAGCTCGGAGGATACATTAGTGTGGAAATTTGAGGGTTCTGGTGTCTATTCAGTGAGGAGTGGGTATAGGGCCCTAACTACATCTCTAGTACAAACTAATGTATACAACTCCAGCAAGGAAGATTTTAAAGATTTCTACAAAGGCATATGGGGTTTGAACATCCCAAGTAAAATAAAAATACATGTATGGCGCTTATTTAACAATTTGATTCCCCACTCTTGTAATCTTGTGAAGAGAAAATTGGCCGTTGATACTGTTTGTCCTCTGTGCAAGGGAGATTTGGAAAACTTAAATCATTTGCTGTGGTCCTGTGGTATACTGCGACAGGTATGGGCTTATTTCCAGATCCGAACCCAATCTTTTGAAGGTTCTGTGAGTCCCAAGATGTGTTTCGCTCAAAATTTCTCTGCTGCAGAAGATCAACAAAAAAACATTATTGCTATTTCTTTATGGAGTCTTTGGTTTCGAAGAAATAAGCTTATCCATGAAGGGGTCGAGTTTCAAATTGAAGAGGTGTTGGGTTTTATTCGGGGATATGCATAACATATTATTTTAACTCATACAAATCTTCAAGTTCATGTTAAACACTCTTTGCAGGACCATTGGCAGGCCCCGAAGGATGGTGTTGTTAAGATTAATTTCGACGCTTCGTTTCAAAGTAACGACAAAATAGCAACAATAGCAGTCATAGCCAGAAACTCTACAGGAATTATTCTAGGGGCAGAGACTTATCTTTTTGAGAACGTTGTAGATCCTTTTGTGGCAGAGGCAAGGGCGTACGAGAGGGCGTTACTCTTTGCGAAATCCATGAGTTTCCGTCGTCTTGCTGTGGAGGAAGATGCTCTCTCTGTCATTAAGAGCATAAAGAAGATGGGAAACGACAAGTCAGTAATAAGATCGATTACCCAACACATCTATCTTATGGGTTTGAGTTTTGACATGATTTCTTACCGTTTTGTGCCGCGCGCTGTCAATGGAGTAGCTTATATTCTTGCATTGGAGGGGAGGAGAATCGGTTTCTTTGGGGAGTGGGTTCATGGTTTTCCAGATTCCATGTCTTCGCTTGCTAGTAAGGAGAGGTTGCAGTTGAATTTGGAGAGCTAAGGGGGTTTTTTGCTTTGTTCTTGGGGAAGGTTCTTTGAATCCCCAGGCTTCTGTTGGTGCCGAGCAAAGCAAGCGTTGCATTTACGGGGAGCGACATTTGACTGATATCCTACTGGTTCATGCTTCGGTGGCATTGGGCTCAAGGTCTGCTGGTGATTTATCTTCTCGAGTTTTAATTTTGTTGCTGTCAGATTATTTTTTGTTTTGTCATGTACTTACTGCTCATTATTTTGGACCTTTGTTCCTTTGTTTTGGTTTTGAGCCTGGCCCATTAATATATCAGTCTTTATTCTTCAAAAAAAAAAAAATATCAGGATGTGTTGCTGTAAGATACATTAAACAACCAATCAAACTTCTAAAATACCCCTCATCAACTTTATCAACTCCATCTTCTTTACATAGCTCCTCCTTTTGATTCATAGGAGTGCTTACTTTCTTGCATTCTTCAAGTTTGAATTTCTTCAAGATTTCCTTGGCATACTTCTCTGGCAAATGAATACTTCATACTCACTTGTTTAATTTCCATTCTAAGAAAAAAAGGATCAATCCAAGATCTGTCATCTCAAAAATCTTCATCATCTCTTACTTGAATTCCTCAAGCAACCATGAATCATTTCCCATTAGCAAGAGATCATCAACATAAAGAGAGTGTAACACCCCTTACCCGTTGTCGACGCTGGAATAGGGTACGAGGCATTACCGAAGTTACAAATTTATTTATCAGACATTTTATTTCATCTAGCATTCATATTTGGAACCAATCAAAATCAAACATATTATCCCTCAAACATATTTATTTTTCTCGACATGTTTTACTTGAATTTATTACTCATCTCAACATACTTAATTTCCTTGAATCAACGTATCAAAGATATTCACATATTTACATGTCATGATAAATATCATTCTCTTGCCGTTTCTTTATAAACATAAATCAGTTAATTCATTATATTAATATTTCATATACCATCAACTCGTATTTCCTTATATAACATAATTAGGTTACACGAACTTACCTGGCTAAATTACAGAAATACCAAGATTCAGGGGCATTTTGGTAATTTTCTATTTTTATCGATTTTTCAATCGATCTTGATCTAAATTAATAATTTCATTCAATTTATTAATTTAGACAATAAAATAATGCATTTCACTCAATTTGGTCATTTTTGATACTTTTACAATTGTCCCTGAAGTTTTACTTTTATTCAATTTAGTCCCTGAGTCTAGAACATGCAAATTAGCCATGCTAGCCGAATATTCATATATATTTTCCTCCTCCTCCTCTCCATTCCACATCCTTAATTTATATTACATACTTATAAATAACATTATCTATGATTTCACTATTTACTTATAAATTTATTCAAAACTGTCCATTTGCGTCATAGTCACTAAATTATTTATATCTTGAGCTACATAACTCCAAATTAAGATTCACTAATTTTCCCTGAAACTAGACTAACATATATTCTTACCATAAAATTTTTAGAATTTTTAGTTTAGCCAATAAGTACAGTTTATTCTTTAAAGTCACCCCTATTCTGCTGTCTGATAGTTCCGACCCTTCTTCACTAAAAATTAATTATATCCTCATACGGGATTCGAATGATGTTCCCGTTTATTTATCTTGAAAATAGACTCATTCAGTATTTTAAACATATAAATTTAAGCCCCTAATTATTTTTATCCAATTTTTGATGATTTTCCAAAGTCAGAACAGGGGAACCCAAAATCATTCTGACCTTATCTCACAAAACCTGTTATATCTCATGATTTACAATTTCAGTACTTACACCGTTTCTTCTATAATAAACTAGACTCAATATATTTAATTCCATATTTTATTCATCCTCTGATTATATTTCTACAATTTTTGGTGATTTTTCAAAGTTAGCCTACTACTGCTGTCCAAAACTGTTTTAGTGCAAAATGTTAATTACCAAGTTTGTAACACCTTTATTTACTTTTTCTACAATATTTCCCATCACTTTCTCTTATTTTCCTTCACTAACATATCAAGAACATAGGACTATATATAAGAACACTCTACTATAGCATCATTTCCATGCTTTTTCAATAATAACAAACTTAAAAATATATTGAAATCTTGATGTTCTTACCTTATCTTATTAATTTCAATCTTTAACTTGATTTTCTCTCTTCTCCACTTCTATTTCTTGAATCTGACTTGATATTCTTGCTCCCCATAGTCTCCTTGTCATCTTTCTCTCTGGATGGCTATGGAAATTCTTTTGAATTCTAAGTGAAAATGATGGATTTTTGGTGAAAGGACCAAATTGTAAAGAAAGCAAAACTTCTTTCTTTCTCTTCTTCACAAACGTTGGATGCATGGGTAGTAGATGGTGTGCTGCTGTTTTTGTTTTTCTTCCCATACACACACATATATATATACTAAATAAAATAATAAAATAATAATAAATATCTTATTAAAATATTAATAAAATAATATTTATCTAATTAATTAATTTAAAATATCATCAACATAATCATTACATTCTAGAATTCTCTCTCTTACTAATTGACCATTTTACCCTTCATGATCTTTTAAAATTCCATCATTGAGTTATCACTTAATTTGGAAAATTGCAATTTAGTCCCTCATAATTCTTCACCTATTCAATTTGGTCCTAATTCATCCATTTTTCTTAGTTTCTAGATTATTCCACCCCTAAAATATTTACACTATTGGTCCTTCAACTTTTTCATATTTACACTTTAACCTTCAAATTTTGAGTATTTACTCTTAGGCAACAAAATTTTTCTCACTTTTACAATTTAGTCCTTTCTTGAATTAGTAATGTAACACCCCTTACCCGAGACCGTTGTCGGAGTCGAGCACGAGGCATTACTAGACTTAACTTACTAGTTCTGGGCATAAAAATTGAAACTGTCCGTCTGCGTCATGTTCACTAAATTAATTATAACTTGAGTTACGAAACTCGAAATCTAGATCCGTAAATTTTCCTTGAAACTAGACTCATATATCTTCGTACTGTAATTTTTTCAGAATTTTTTGTGTGGCCAATTAGTACATTTTATTAGTTAAAGTCTCCCCTATTACACAGTTTGACAGTTCTGACCTCTCTTCACTAAAAATCAATTATCTCATAATATACAACTCTTTTTCCTACACCGTTTTCTTTATATGAAAATAGACTCAATAAGCTTTAATTCTATATCTCATGCACAACCTAATTCAATTTCTACTATTTTTGGTGATGTTTCAAAATCACGTCACTGCTGCTGTCCAACTATTCCCCTGCATATAATTACATAATTTCTTTAAAATAACTATCAACTAGGCATTTCATAACATCCAAAACATGTTCTTAATTAACCATTTTAATGGCTAATCATTACCAAGCATTTAAAATTCCATAATAAGCCATATCATAAGGTCACACACATAAAATGGCTAAGTCCCTATACATGCCATAACTTAAGACGTTCGAGTCACAAAATACCAATATAATCCTTTGATAGTGTGTAACGATCTCCGACGTCCTTTCGATCCTTGAGTTGGCTTGCAATACTATAAAAAAAAAATTAAAGAATGGGAGTAAGCATAAAGCTTAGTAAGTTTACATGTAAATAGATAACAACATTCTTAATGAATTATCTTATTCTTTTCTTATCAAGATCACTTAAGCTTTTAACTCAATATACTCAAACTTGTATTCTTACCTTGCCTTTTAACATGAATTTATCTTACCTTACCTTTTTAGCTTGAACTTGTCTTACCTTTACTTTTTAGCTTGAACTTGTCTTACCTTACCTTTTTAGCTTGAACTTGTCTTACCTTTACCTTTTTAGCTTGAACTTGTCTTACCTTTACTTTGGTATACTCTTTGAATTTTCCCGTTGAACCACTTGGAATACTAAGGATACGCGGGTACCTTTCCTTATGAAACTTAACCATTGCCATGTCTTGACATGGTCTTACGTGGTATCATTGCCTTGTGAACTCACTAATGCCATGCCTTGGCATGGTCTTACATGGGACCTTTGCCTTATAAATTCACCAATGCCATGCCTTGGCATGGTCTTACATGGGACCTTTGCCTTATAGTAACTTATCAATGCCATGTCTTGACATGGTCTTACATGATTTCCTTAAACCCTAATGTCATGACATTTGTATCCTACACATTCCTAAGGTTCAACCGGAACTTTCTGAGATAGCTTTTCCGTCAATTCATACTTGAGTCTTTAAATAATAAATTTACAAAATAAATATGTAAATGCTGGAATTTAATAATATTAAATATAAAATAATAGAATATTACATTTATTTACTGCAAACTTACCTCGAAACAAAATCGATAAACTATATCGATTTAGTCCACTATCTTTTTCTTTCCCCGATCTAACTCTAGATTTCTTTCTTCTTGATCTATAATAGCAAATTTAGCTTATTTAATACTCATATTTATCAAAACAGTCCTTAACTCTAACTTTGGCAAATTTACAATTTTGCCCCTAAACTTTTACATATTTACGATTTTGCCCCTAGACTCGAAAATTAAACTTCAGCCCTTATTCTTATGTTTTCTAACATGCTGAACATTTTTCCCTTCTATAGCAACTTCAAATTCTTACTATAACACATACTTATGAACAATAACAACTTTTACTAATTTAGTCCAAACTACTTAAATTCATCAAAAATCCAAAGACAAAACTTGTTAATCTAACACATATCTTTCATTTTCTACCATCAAATAACAAAAATCATAAGTTCTCATCAATGGCATAACTCAAAATATTCATCAAAATTCAAAATTGAAACATGGGTTTTGTAGCACTCAAAGCAACGATCTCAAAAACGTAAAAATTATTAAAAATTGAACTAAGACTAACCTTGAATCAAGCTTCAGAAATCGCCAAACCCTAAGCTTGTTCTTTTCTTTTTCTTTTCTTCTACATTCGGCTAGTAGAAAAAAAGATGATAATGGCTTTTTAACTTATGTTTGTTTTATTATATTAACATTATATTATTTTATTATTATTAAACCATTATACATAATAAAACAAGCTATATAATTTGACATAACGCCGCCCACTACTCTCACTTATGGGTAAATTACAACATAAAGCCTCCAAATTATAAAGACAACAATAATTAGGCACTCTCTTGTTTAACCATCAAATTTTCATTTTACGCAATTAAGCCCTTTTATCAAATTAAGCACACAAACAATAAAATTAATTCACGAAACGTTCACACATGTAAATTCACATATTATAAGCACTGAAAATAATATTAAAATATTTTACTGACTCGGATTTGTGGTTTCACAACCACTATTCCGTTTAGGCCCTATTCCGGGATGTTACAAGTAATGTAATATATCATAATATACTTCCCAATGTTGACATAATCCAAAATTTCCCTTTTTGTCACTTTATTTCCTTACTTAACTATATCAAAGATAATATCTTACTTTCTTACTGTAGTAATTTTTGGGTTATTACAGAGAGACTATCAAAATATCATTATTCCTACGTTTGACATAAAGTGTGGTCTTGGACAGATTTTTTTCAAAACCCAAGCTCAGCAAATGATCATCTATCTTACTATACCAAGCTCTTGGAGCTTGTTTCAGCCCATAAAGAGTCTTCTTGAAAAGAAACCTTGTCTTCTTCTCCTTTCTTCACAAAACTTTCAGGCTGCTCATCATAAATTTCTCTTATGTCACAAAACCTTGAGAAGAAAGTAAAAAATGTGCTACGTAAGCAATAGGCCTGTCCATTAGCTGGGCCACCCTTGTCTAAACTCTATGTCCAAATTGTCACAATCGCTTGAATTGGAAGCTTGAGTGGGAGCAGCACTAGGTTCTCCACCCAAGAAAACCACTTTTGGTCTTCTATTCACCAAGAAAATCTATGACTAGAGCCTGAAAGAGACTTCTAATCTTTGTAATTATAAGGATGATGATTTTGAGACTCCCTTTCTCCAATCCGCCCTTGGCCTTGGACCCTTATCACATTTGATATCGTACTTGTTCACTTCTTCTTCTTCTTTGGGACTGAGTTGGACATGTGCCTTCCCTTTTCCCTTGAAACGATGAAAATAAGGATTGGCACTGTCAACACAAGGGGTCTTGCCAAATTTTACCTTCAGCTTTTAAGGAGTAAATGACTGATGCATGAGAAAAAGCTTGTAGTCAGGGGTAAGAGGTTGATTGAGAGCAGGTGCAAAAGTCGACGCTATTTTCATGGCACAATGGCTTTCCTTTTGCCCTTCTAGTCTACTTCTCTTTGCACCATTGTTGCACTTGAGTTTTTTCTAATAAAAAAGTAAAGGCAAAGTGTTAATATATATAGAGAGAGGGAGAGAGAGAGGGAGAGAGAGGGGGAAGGAGAGGGGGGAGGGGAGGGAGGGAAAGGGAGAGGGAGTCACAATGGCTTTCCCTTTGCCCTTCTTGTCTACTTCTCCTTTCACTGTTATTGTAGTTGGGTTTTTTCTGATAAAAAAGCAAAGGAAAAGTGTTAATATATATGGAGACCAAGAGAGCGAGAGATTAGATGAAGACAAGAAAAACAATATATAATGGATACATTGAGCTGGGAATGTAAGACATTATTAAAAAATACAACCACAAATTTTAAATATAAATAGTAAAACAAATAGAATATATATAAATATAATTTCAGCACTTTTAAAAGAAATTTGGCTTATGTCTAGACTTAAACGGAACGGTGGTTAAACCTTTTGTCAAACACTTGTTTGACAAATTTGGTTTTTTTAACTCCATATATCTTTCAGAGTATCTCATTTATTACCCTCATCAGTCAATAGAGCGGCAATCCAATAAAACCAATATTTAGTTAATTATAACTATTCAGTATTTTAAATGACTAATGTTAATGCGACTTTTTTTTTTCTCAATCATGTTTTGTTTGTGTGGAATTTTAAGTTGAAATTAAAATTTATTTAGGCATTTCTATTCTCAAGTTTGTCACTATTAGTAATTTCATTAATGAATATTTTTTTTTTTTTGAATTTTCCAAATTCATAATAATTTGAATTATTCATAATAATCCTTAAATTTGGATTTGGAGCAAAATTAGGTGGGTTTCTCTCAGAGGATGTTCCAAGTCTAAGAAAACTACTTTTGTTCTCGTGTTCACCAAAAAGATCCATGACCAGAGCTTGAAGGAAAGACTTATGATCTTTGTAATTACAAGGATGATGATTTTGAGTCTCTCTTGCTCCAATCTACCTCGGTCCTGGACCCTTATCACGTATGATATCGTAACTGTTCACTTCTTCTCTGCGACTAACCCTTTTCCCCTGAAAGGATGAAAACAAGGATTGGCACACACACACACACACACACACACACACACACACACACACACACACACACACACACACACACACAGAGACTAGAAAAAATATATAATGGAGGCTTTAAGATGGGAATGTAAGACATTATTAAAAGATACAATCACAAATTTTAAATATAAATAGTAAAACAAATAGAAAATATATAAATATAATTTCAGCACTTATATATAAATATAATTTCAGTACTTTTAAAAGAAATTTGGCTTGTGTCTTGACTTAAATGAAGCGATGGTTAGACCTATTGCCAAACACTGGTTTGACAAATTTGGTTTTTTTTAACTCCATATATCTTTCAAGTATCTCATTTATTACCTTTATCAGTCAATAGAGCAGCAATCCAATAAAACCAAAATTTAGGTAATTATAATTATTCAATATTTTAAAAGATTAATGTTAATGCGACTTGTTTTTTTTTTTTTTTCTCAATCATGTGTTGTTTGTGAGGACTTTTAAGTTGAAATTAAAATTTATTTAGCCATTTCTATGCTGAAGTTTGTCAATATTAGTAGTGAGAATTTTCCAAATTCATAATAATTTAAATTATTCATAATAATCCTTAAATTAGGATTTTGGCAGAACTAGGTGGGGTTCTCCTAGAGGATGTTCCAAGCCTAAGAAAACTACTTTTGGTCTTGTGTTCACCATGAAGATCCACGACCAGAGCTTGAAGGAGAGATTTCTAATCTTTGTAATTATAAGGATAATGATTTTGAGACTCCCTTGCTCCAATCTGCCTCAGTCTTGGACCCTTATCACGTATGATATCGTAGTTGATCATTTCTTCTTCTTCTTCTTCTTCTTCTTCTCTGGGACTGTGTAATGGCCTGAATTTTCAGTGGTCTCGAAACGGTGATTCGAGGTCACTAAATCTGACAAGTGAGTAGAAAATATTATTAATTTAGTGAGTATAAGTTAAATGTGAAGTTAGGAAAATTTTTGAAATAGTGAATAGTGTACTGGAAAAAAAATTAAAATAATTAGAATCGAAAACGAGGTATCGAGACCTCAGAGGTTTTTAATCTAGCCATAAATATTTTATAAATATTTATGGAGTGTTAATAAGCTCGTATTAAAGTTTCGTCAAGAAATTTTAAAGTTCTGATAGTTAATTGAACAAAAAGGACTAAATTGTAACAAATGGAAAATTATGGAAAATGATTAAATAGCTTAAACGATAAAAGAAAGAGGGATTAAAAGGCAAATAGACCCAAGGTATATTTGGGCTGGACAGCAAGGGCATGAAATCAGCAAGAAAATAAGGAGAATTGGGGGCAAAATTGGAATATTGCAAAATTTACTTAATAAAGCTAGGATTAAAGTGGAATTATCTAGATTTCTCTTTATTTTTCTGCATTCTCATCAGCAAAAACACCATAGAAGGGTTTCCTTAAGCTGGTTTTTCATATTTTTACTGCAAATCGAGAACCCGAAGCAAGTCGAGGAAAAGAAAAAGTAGCTGATTAGTCTCTGAATTTTCACAAATTCTGCAAATCGACCCAGGTAAGTTCATATGGCTGAAATTTAATGATTAAATGTTAATTTCATGAATTATATAATGAGATATATTTGTTGATGAATTGAGAATAAAACAACAATGTGAAAACCAAATAAACGACCAAATTGAGCGGAACATCGGATTTGAGTACTTCTGATTTGTGACAAGTGATAAGTGGTAGCTTTAGCTACACTTATCTGATCAATGGCAAGTGACAAGTGATAAATGATAGCTTTAGCTACACTTATCTGATCAGTGACAAGTGACAAGTGACAAGTGATAAGTGGTAGCTTTAGCTACACTTATCTGATCAGTGATAAATGTGATCCGTGTAAGACCGTGGCAGGGCTATGGCTTCGGAAAGTGATAAGTGATCATACGTAAGACCATAGTTATACTATGGCAAAGTGGAAGTGAAGTACTCAATTTTTCGTAATCGTTCCCTAATTTAATTAAGGATGGTAAGTGACAAAAGGGCCCAAAAGAGTTAAAGTAAATGGATAAGTGGTAGTGAGTTTATACAAGAGAACTCACCAAATTGTGGTTGACAAGTGAACTTAGTAATTGTGTATAATGCATAAGTGTATGAATGTTTGGTAAGATTTATATTTTATGCCTATGAACTTACTAAGTTTCTATAATCTTACTTGAGTGTATTCAATGTCTCATGTAGATTGACGTAAAAATATACGGAGGATCGGATCAAAACTGAGGATCACATTATCAAGATTGTCTCCGGTAGCTTTTGTAAATTTCCTTTTTGATTTATATGGCATGTACATGGTTTGATGATTATATAACTATCAAAACTTGTTTAATGAATATGTATTAAAGTAAAGAGTGATGAATATGCTAAATAGTATAATTATAATAGAAGTATGATTTGGTATCAAATTGATTGAATTGGATTGGATTGGTCGGCTTTAAAATTGCAGGGAAGATTAGATATTTATAAAGGGACTATATTGAGTTCATAATTATAATAATAATAATTCATTAAACTTTGGTAATGCCTCATACGCTATTTCAGCGACGAATACGGGTAGGGGGTGTTACAGACTGAGTTGGACAGGCGCCTTCCCTTTTCCCCTGAAAGGATGAAAACGAGGATTAGCACTGTCAGCATAAGGGTTCTTGCCAACATTTACCTTCAGCTTTTGAGGAGTCGATGACGGAGGCATGAGGAAAAGCCTGTCATCACTGGTAAGAGATTGATTGAGAGTGGGTGCAAAAGTCGACGCTATTTTCATGGCACAATGGCTTTGCCTTTGCGTTTCTGGTCTACTTTTCCTTACACCATTGTTGCAGGTGGGTTTTTTCTGATAAAGAAACAAAGGAAAAGTGTTAATATAAGTCACAATGGCTTTCCTTTTGCCCTTCTTGTCTATTGCTCCTTGCACCATTGTTGTAGTTGGTTTTTTTTTTCTGATAAAAAAAGCAAAGTGTTAATATATATGGAGAAAGAGAGAGAGAGAGAGAGAGCTTAGATGAAGACTAGAAGAGACTTTAAGCTGGGAATGTAAGACATTATTAATAAATACAATCACAAATTTTAAATATAAATAGTAAAACAAATAGATAATATATATAAATATAATTTTAGAACTTATATATAAATATAATTTCAGCACTTTTAAAATAAATTCGACTTGTGTTTTACTTAGACGGAGCGATGGTTAAACCTCTTGTCAAACAAGTAATTTGGTTTTTTTAACTCCATATATCTTTCGAGTATCTCATTTATTACCTTCATCAGTCAATAGAGCGACACTCCAATAAAACCAAAATTTAGGTAATTATAACTATTCAATATTTTAAAAGATCAATGTTAATGCGACTTTCTTTTTCTCAAGCATATGTTGTTTGTGAGGAATTTTAAGTTGAAATTAAAATTTATTTAGGCATTTCTATGCTGAACTTTGTCACTATTAGTAATTTGATTAATGAATTTTTTTTGAATTTTCCAAATTCCTAATAATCCTTAAATTTGGATTTGGAGCAGAACTAGGTGGGGTTCACTCAGAGGATGTTCCAAGCGTAAAAAAACCACTTTTGGTCTTGTGATGACCAAAAAGATTCATGACCAAAGCCTGAAGGAGAGACTTCTGATCTTTGTAATTATAAGGATGATTATTTTGAGGCTCCCTTGCTCCAATCTACCTCGGTCTTGAACCCTTATCACATATGATATCGTAGTTGTTCACTTCTTCTTTTTCTTCTCTGGGACTGAGCTAGGCTTTTTCTCATAAATAAGCAAAGGCAAAGTGTTAATATATATCGGGGGAGAGAGAGAGAGAGAGTCACAATGGCTTTCCATTTACTCTTCTGGTCTACTTCTCCTTGCACCATTGTTGCAGTTGGGTTTTTTCTGATAAAGAGAGAGAGAGAGAGTAGCTGAAGGCTATGATGATTAATATATATGGAGACGAAAAGAGTGAGAGATTAGATGAATACTAGAAAAACAATATATAATGGAGACTTTTGCACCTGACTAACAAATGAATTGTGGTATTACATATTGGGGGTTAACAAAAATCGAAAAAGATCGTTGGTAATATATGCTACATTTTAAGCTGGGAATGTAAGATATTATTAAAAAATACAATCAGAAATTGTAAATATAAAAAGTAAAACAAATAGAAAATATATATAAATATAATTTTAGCACTTATATATAAATATAATTTTATCAGGTGTAAAAGAAATTTGGCTTATGTCTTGACTTAAAGGGAACGGTGGTTAAACCTCTTGTCAAACAATCGTTTGACAAATTTGGTTTTTTTAACTCCATATATCTTTCGAGTATGTCATTAATTACCTTCATCAGCCAATAGAGCGGCAATTCAGTAAAACCAAAATTTAAGTAATTACCTTCATCAGTCAATAGAACGACGGTGAGGATTGGTGATACTTATGGTTGGTGTTAGGCAACGATGTTGAATGGTGGTTCTTTATGTTTCAAATAAATCCAAAAAGATGTTTTGGACTAATTATAGAGAGATCATTAACTTTAGTTAAAAGTAAAAAAATATGCCACATCAGCAATAGATTTGTGCTTGGGATGGGCCACCCTAGTCTAATCCTCCCTTCACTCAAACCTTAGTCTCAACTCTATGTCCAAATTGTCGCAACTGCTTGAATTGGAAGTAGATGATTCCTTAAATTAGGATTAAGAGCAAAATTAGGTGGGGTTCTCCGATAAGATCCGTGGCCGGAGCCTGAATGAGAATACTGATCTTTGTAATTATAAGGATGATGATTTTGGGGTTCCTTTGCTCCAATTTTCCTTGGTCCTGGACTCTTATCACGTCTGATATCGTAGTTGTTCACTTTTTCTTCTTCTTCTACTTCTCTAGGATTGAGCTAGAAAGACACCTTCCCTTTTCCCTCGAAAGGATGATAATGAGGAAAAACACTTTTAAAAGAAATTGTGGCTTATATATCTAAAGGTATAATGGATTTTTTGACCCTCCAACTTAAAAAAAAAAGTCATTTTATCTGTCTATTTAATTTTTTATGCCTCTTTTAACCATTAAATTTACATTTTTTTGTCAAATCACTCAAAAATAGATGAAAAAGTTATCATTTGTTAACTTTGCTAGCATGTGGGGTTGCCACGTGGATGACACACGTTAACATTTAATTATTTTTAAAAATATATATTTTTTTGAATTTTTAAATTTTTTAAAAATTAACTAAATATTGATATGTCATCCACATGGCAATTCAAATATATGCCACATCAGCAAAGTTAAACATCATTAACTTTTCTATTCATTTTAAGATGATTTGATAAAAGATGCAATTTTAAGAACTAAAAAAGGTGAAAAATAAAATAAATAGTTAAAAAAATTTATTAAGTTGGAGGGAGAAATATGTATAACGTGATATGTAAAAACACAACGGAAATAGAATGCCTTAACAATTTAGCTTCATTAATAAACATTATAAAACATCTTTTTATTTTACCAGTAGTTTTGTCATTCTCTGATGATTTTTACACATTATATCGATTTATTCATAAGTTTAGAAAAATTAACCCTCAAAATTTATAAATATTCTTAATTTGATCCTAATTCTAATATATATATATATATATATATATAGATAAATATCTTCAAAAATATAATAAAAATTTTAAATTTTGTATTAATATTTATATTAATATTTAAAAAATATAAATATATTAACATTGAATAAAATAAAATCCCTATGCAAGGCAATGAGCTGTATATCAATAAATTGTTTTAAAATTCCATTAAAAAGCCCTCTTTTTTTTTTTTTTTTTTTGATGGAAGACTTTTGATTGGGCTTTGATTGAAATAAATGAAATTACAGATAAGTTAATAAGGATTGGGCCTAGTGGATATTATCCCCTTAGATGAAAAGGGAACGGCCCACTAGCATTTCTCTTACGTTGGAGAGAGCCCAAAACCTTTACTAATTTTACAACCGAAAACAGAGCATGAATTAAAAAAATAACAGACAGTTTTGGAAACGTCAAAAAGCCCTCTTTTTTTGATAAAGAGAACTCATATAATCTGATTTTAAAGAAAAGAGGAAATAGATCATCAAGAATATATTGAAGATGGACAACAATTCTTTTACTCATTTCAATTGATAATGATAGACTAAACAGCGGAAAACAATAACACAACAAGACTTAAAACCGTGGACTTTTATAAATTTATATGACTTCAGCACTAGAACCAGACCTGTTACAAATATTGATTTTCTGATTCTGTAGCTAAAAAACGAAAGGGTTTGAGTTTTGACTTGACGTAAACAAAAAGAAAAAAGGCAAGCAAACCCAGAATACATCCTTCGACACTAACCAAAAAAAAAAAGAGAGAGGTAGGTTTATGTATTCTAATCTTCCCTCCACTCAAACCTAGTCTCAAATCTAAGTCCAAATTGCCACAACTTCTTGAACTGGAAGCTTGATTGAGAACAGCAACATGTTCTCCTTGTTCCATCAAATGATTCCTTATATTAGGATTAGGAGTATAATTAGGTGGGGTTCTCCCAAAGTATGTTCCTAGCACAAGAAAATCATTTATCATATTCTGTTCACCAAGAAAATCCGTGGCCAGAACTCGAAAGAGAGACTTCTGATCTTTGTAATTATAAGGATGATGATTTTAAGGCTTCCTTGCTCCAATCTACCTTGGTCCTGAATCATGTATGTCGAAACCATTTTTAAAGGTTTATAAAAAATGGGGATCGACTTTAAAAAACGGAAAAGGAGTCGCCACCAATCTATTTTTATTTAGGTGTGATTGGATCACCTTGTAAAACATTTTATTTCAAAATATTGATTTTGGTCCACGAAATACAAGAAAACGAGTTCGGGAGTCGATTACGTATGAGGAAGGGTTAGCACCCTCATAACACCCAAAAATTGGTACCTAATCGATAAAATCATGTCCTAATGTTGAAATTTTGAAAAATTTTAAAATATGATCATTTTATTAGAAAGAAAACCAAGACTTACCTATCTCAAAGAAATAAAATGTTCTACCCAGTAAGTTAGGATATGCCATCTTATGACTTCGAAGTTAGGTCCATCTTTATTTAGAAAATTCTTATCCCGAGACACAAAACATCATATCCAGTAAGTTAGATACAATGTTTTGAATTCCCGAGAATAAGTTTTGAATTGTAGTTTGTAAGTTTTAAAAAAAGGGATACGTGATACTTTAAGTTCCACGAGAAAAAAAATTAAAACCCAGTAAGTTAGGGTATAATTTCTCTCGAAGTCCCAAATATCATGTATTGCTATATTTTAAAAAGTTTTAAATAAAATGCGTCAATTAATCAAAATATGTGTTTATAAAACAATGATTTAAATATGATATTATAACATGCATACTTAATAGCAATTCAACATAAATACAAATTATATTAACAATAAATAATTAAAGAATAATATAACATGAATAAATAAATAAAGAATGATGTTAAGCAATAACGACGATTAAAGAAAAATAAATGAACATGGGATATAAAATAGGTGGCGATAATTTAGATCTTCACGAAATAATAAAATCAATAAAAAATGATAATATATTTGAACATTGAATAAAAATAAAATAATAAAAGAGTATGACGATTTTTAAAATGATTTAATATATATATATATATATATATATATATAAACAATATATAAAATAAATTTAAAGGAAAAAAAGGTACTTATAACAAATATAAAATTTAATAATCTAATACATATATAAATGATTATAAAAATAATTAGTAAATAGTATATAATAATTTAAGAAAAACATATATATACACTAATCATAAAAATTACATATGTAATAAATAATGTAAATAAAATAGGTTAAATAATATAAATAAATTTTATAAAACAATTTTAAAAATAATATGATATAATATAATACTATAATATACAAATTAAAAATGTATAATATAATAATTAATATAATAATATATAATAATATTAAACCAAATAAAATAATAATAATGAATAATAATTTAATTTAATATATATAAAGATAATACATACAAAAAATATATTTTTTTATACTATTAACAAAATTAATAAAATAAAATAATAAAACAATTTAATATAATAAAATAATTAAGTACAGTATTAGAATAATTAAAAAATAAAAAGGTTTTAAAATGAATAAGGATTAAATAGCAATAAAATAAATATAAAAGGATTAAATTGAAAAGCGCGTTACACTGTAGGGACTCATTAGACAATTATGTCTTCTTCCCAAAACGACGTCGTTCTAATTTTTAGCCCTTAAAACAGTCCGAGGGACTAAATTGAAGCAAAAAGGAAATTTCAAGGCTAAATAAAAAAATTCAAATTGAACTTAATTTAAAAAATTTAAAATAACAAAGGGATCAAAATGGCAATTAGACCATTCAATGAAAACGCGCGGATCCTCCCCGGGTCAGGTCAACGCGCGGATCCTAGCCTTCTAAACGGTGTCGTTTTAACACTTATTTGTTGAAGCAAAAACAGCGTCGTTTTTTATATACTATATATGTTAACTGTCAGACCAAAATTCATTTGGGCACCATTTTTTTAAAAAAAAAAATTCTAAAATGCTCTCAAAAGCCCTCCCCTCCTCTGACGAAGTTCATCATCAGGCTCTTGGACTATGCGCTGCATGCCCCACATGCGCCTCCGTGGCCGATGGCCGGAGGCCAAATCCTCGACCTTTTAACGCTATCAACCGGTAAACTCGCACCCCCTTTTAATTATAGTATTATTTTATAATAAATACGCATGAATCAAAATAAAAAAAAGACGCAAATAAAAGTGGAAAATCACCTCTGTTAAAGAACAATATCTGCATTCTGTTTCAAAATATTTTTTTGTCTCTGTTTGTATATATCAGTGTCTATGTATCCCCGTTTACAGGTTTGTTCTAGGGTTTTTATAACCCAAAAAAAATGAAAGAAAAAAAAAGAAATACATTTTGTCCAGATTTGTTTCTTTTCTTTTGCTGTATTTTCCTTGTTTGCAGATCAGTGACGAGGATTCTGGCGATGACTGGGTTCGTGCGCGTTGATGGCGGCGTGGCTCGCGCAAATTGCGGCACAATGGGTGTCGAGGTTGCTAGGGGGTGCTTGCGGCACAATGCTTCCCTAGGTTTTCAGAAACCCTTGTTTCTGAAATTTTTTGGGCCCCTTTGGGCCGTGTAAATTTTGGGTTAGGGTTACTGGGGGATGTTTTGTAATTTGGGCCAGGGTGTATTCAGGTAATGAGTATTAGTCTTAGGTTGTATTTGGGCTAATCGGGTTTGGACTTTGTAAAAGGACTGTAAAAGACTTTGGATATTTATTTATTTATTTTGATTTTAGTTTGTTAAAAGCCCGGGGCAAAATAGGCTGATTACAATGTATATAGTAGTTGTTCACTTATTCTTCTCCAGGACTGAGCTAGATGGGCGTCTTCCCTTTGCCTTTGATAGGATGAAATCGAGGATTGGCACCGCCAGCATTAGGGTTATTAGCAACTTTCACCTTCAGCTTTTCAGGTGTTAGCGACGGAGGCATAAGAAAAATCTTGTCGTCATAAGGAAGTGGCTGATTGAGAACACGTGCAAAAGCCGGTGGTATTTTCATGGGTTCTTTCACCATGCGATGGGCATTTTGGTGAGTAGGTCTAGGGTGAAAACCTTTTTGGGGAATATCAACTCCGAAATTGTTTCACCGGATGAAATTGCAATAGCTTTCCATTTTCCCTTCCAGTCTGCTTCTTGTTGCACCATTACTGCAGATGGCTTTTCTCTAATCAAAAACCAAATCCAAGTGAGAGAGTGAGAGAGTGTGAGATTAGATGAAGACTATGATCAATGTATAATTTTGTACGATTAGATGAAGACCGTTTGCTATTTTTTTTTGGATATAAAACAAAACTTGTATTAATTTTTTAATAAAAAAAGACTAAAAGTTTGCCAATACATCAATCAAATAAGCACATTCATCCTCAACCCAAAACCGAATTCCAGTGATTGAGTTTTGCAAGACAAGGAGCTATATATCAATAAGTTGTTTTAAAATTCCATTAAAAAGAAAAGGAAAAATTGAACACCCTTATTTTTTGACAAAGAGAACTCATAATTTGATTTTAAAGAAAAGAGGAGATAGATCTTCAAGAATATATTGAAGATGGACAACAATTCTTTAACTTATTTCATTTGATAATGATAGACTAAACAATAGAAAACAATAACACAACAAGACTTAAACCCTAGACTTTTATATAAGTATAATTTCAGAACTTATATATAAATATAATTTGAGCACTTTGAAAAGAAATTGAGCTTACCTTACCTTTTTAACATGAATTTATCTTACCTTACCTTTTCAGCTTGAACTTGTCTTACCTTTACTTTTTAGCTTGAACTTGTCTTAACTTACCTTTTTAGCTTGAACTTGTCTTACCTTTACCTTTTTAGCTTGAACTTGTCTTACCTTTACTTTGGTTTACTCTTGGAATATTCCCGTTGAACCACTTTGGAATACTAAGGATACGCGGGTACCTTTCCTTATGAAACTTAACTATTGCCATGTCTTGACATGGTCTTACGTGGTATCCTTGTCTTGTGAACTCACCAATGCCATGCCTTGGCATGGTCTTACATGGGACCTTTGCCTTATAAACTCACCAATGCCATGCCTTGGCATGGTCTTACATGGGACCTTTGCCTTATAGTAACTTATCAATGCCATGTCTTGACATGGTCTTACATGATTCTCTTAAACCCTAATGTCATGACATTTGTATCCTACACATTCCTAAAGTTCAACCGGAACTTTCTGAGATAGCTTTTCCGTCAATTCATACTTGAGTCTTTAAATAATAAATTTACAAAATAAATATGTAAATGCTGGAATTTAATAATATTAAATGTAAAATAATAGAATATTGCATTTATTTACTGCAAACTTACCTCGAAACAAAATCGATAAACTATATCGATTTAGGCCACTATCTTTTTCTTTCCCCGATCTAACTCTGGATTTCATTCTTCTTGATCTATAATAGCAAATTTAGCTTATTTAATACTCACATTTATCAAAACAGTCCTTAACTCTAACTTTGGAAAAATTACAATTTTGCCCCTAAACTTTTACATATTTACAATTTGCCCCTAGGCTCGAAATTAAACTTCAGCCCTTATTCTTATGTTTTCTAACATGCTGAATATTTTTCCCTTCTATAGCAACTTCAAATTCTTACTATAACACATACTTATGAACAATAACAACTTTTACTAATTAGCTCGTTTTTACCGAAAATCACTTAATAAAAATCATTCCTCTACTCATAAACATGCAAAATCTACCATCAATCATCAAAAATCACAAGTTCTCAACAATGGCATAATTCAATATATTCACCAAAATCAAAAATTCAAGCATGGGTTTTGTAGATCTCATAACAACGATCTCAAAAACGTAAAAATTATCAAAAATCGAACTCAATTACTAACCTTAATATAGCATGAAATGGCCGAATGGTTTGAAGCTAAGTTTCTTCTTCTTTCTGTTTGTTTCGTGAAGAAAGTGATGAAATAAAGCCACTTTCTCATGTTTCTATTATTATAACTAATAGATTATAAAATACATATAACATAAACTTTCAACTAATGTTTTAATATAATAAAACACATAATTGCATTTCATCATTCAATGCCGTCCACCACCTTTTATTATTGGAAAATTGCAACATAAAACCTCCATATTAAAAGAACATCCACTATTTGGTCCTTCTAAAAATAACCACTAAATTTTCATTTTACGCGATTAAGCCCTTTTATTAAATTAAGCACACTAACAATAAAATTAATTCACGAAACTTTCACACATGTAAATTCACATATTATAAGCACTGAAAATAATATTAAAATATTTTACTGACTAGGATTTGTGGTTTCGCAACCACTATTCCGTTTAGGCCCTATTTCGGGATGTTACACCAATAAAACTAAAATTTTGGTAATTATAACTATTCAGTATTTTAAAAGATTAATGTTAATACGACTTGTTCTTTTTTTCTCAATCATGTGTTGTTTATGAGGAACTTGAACTTGAAATTAAAATTTATTTCGGCATTTCTATGCTGAACTTTGTCACTATTAGTAATTTGATTAATGAATTTTTTTTTGAATTTTCCAAATTCATAATAATTTGAATTATTCATAATAATCCTGAAATTAGGATTTGGAGCAGATCTAGGTGGCGTTCTCCCAAAGGATGTTCCAAGCCTAAGAAAACCACTTTTGGTCTTGTGTTCACCAAGAAGATCCACGACCAGAGCCTAAAGGAGAGACTTCTGATCTTTGTAATTATAATGAGGCTCCCTCTCTCCAATCTACCTCGGTCCTATACCCTTATCACGTATGATATCGTAGCTATAACATGTTCACTTCTACTTCTACTTCTTCTTCTTTTTCTTCTCTTGGATTAATGAGTTGGTCAGATGCCTTCCCTTTTTGTGATTATATGTTTGACGCTTTGTTTGCACTCAGCCTTCAGGCTCTAACCTAACTATCGACCATGAATGGCGCTCGGGATAACCTTACGGACACCCGAGATTATTTGACTAGTGGCCATGAGTGGCATGGGACTATCCTGATACCCGATTATTTGAGCAGTATGTGCAAATCTAACAAGTTTGACAAGTTTGATATGCAAGTGATTTGGTTATGTAGTTTTAATGACTCATGATTTAATTATTTGATACTCATGTCATATTTCTATGTATACATTTGATTTGCATGCTTATATTTATGAATTTCTTGAATTATGGTAGATTTGTTGTGTACCATTGAGCCTGTAAAGCTCAGCCTTCTAATTGTCTTCATGTTCAAATTTGTAGACTTTTGTTCGTGTCCGAGGAACATCATTGACGAGAAACTTATAGCATCACGTATTCAGAGTACAATACCTTATCTATTATTGGGCATTGTATTCCTAAGGCCTTACTTGTATTTTTTTGTAGGCATGTAACTCATTTATCATTTTTGTTATTTTGACTATTTTGATATACGATGATATTGGAGCTCCACATATTTTGTATAACTACTTTTATTACTATTTTCTGTATAACTATGTATAGTATTTTCTCTTATATAAAATGTATTTAAATGATTTAAATTACTTGAAAATTTTGTTGAGTTACTCCAGTGATCTTATGTAGTACCTTAGTATTTGAGTACTCCGTATTCGGGATTATGGTGTTACATATATTTTATTTATATAAATATTTATTTATATTTATCTTTTTTGTTTCGCTAACGTGTGTTTTGTCCAACAAAAGTTTGCCAATACATCACTCAAATAAGCACATTCATCCTCAACCCAAAACCGAACTCCAGTGACTGAGTTTTGCAAGACAATGAGGTATATATCAATAAGATGTTTTAAAATTCCATTAAAAAAAGAAAAAATTGAACACCCTTATTTTTTGACAAAGAGAACTCATAATTTGATTTTAAAGAAAAGAGGAGATAGATCCTCAAAAATATATTGAAGATGGACAACAATTCTTTAACTCATTTCATTTGATAATGATAGACTAAACAACAGAAAAGAGTAGCACAACAAGACTTAAACCCTAGACTTTTATAAAATTATATGACTTCAGCATTATAAATTGACCTTGTATATATATTGATTTGCTGATTTTGTAGCTAAAAAACAAAATGGTTTTAGTTGTGAAGCTAGGAAGACACCATTGACCTGACCTACTGAAAAAAAGGTAAGCAAACCCAAAATAGATCCAATGAAACGGACCAAAAAAAAAAAAAGAAGAAGCAGGTTTATGTATTCTAATCTTCCTTTCACTCAAACCCTAGTCTCAACTCTATATCCAAATTGTCGCAATTAATTAAACTGGAAGCTTGACTGGGAGCAGCAGCGAGTTCTACTTGTTCCATCTGATGATTCCTTAAAGTAGGATTTGGAGCAGAATTAGGTGGGGGTTCTCCCAGAGAATGTTCCTAGCCTAAGAAAACCACTTTTGGTCTTCTGTTCACCAAGAAAATCCGCTACCAGAGCTTGAAGGAGAGACTTCTGATCTTTGTAATTATAAGGATGATGATTTTGAGGCTCCCTTGCTCCAATCTGCCACAGTCCTGGACCCTTATCATGTCTGATATCGTAGCTGTTCACTTCTTCTTCTTTAGGACTGAGCTAGACAGACGCCTTCCCTTTTCCCCTAAAAGGATGAAAATGAGGATTGACACTGCCAGCATAAGGGTTCTTGCCAACTTTCACCTTCAACTTTTGGGGAGCCGACGGCGGAGGCATGAGGAAAATCCTGTCGTCACGGGGAAGAGGCTGATTTAGAGCGGGTGCAAAAGCCGAGGATATTTTCATGGGTCTTTCATAATGACTTTCCCTTTTCCCTTTCGGTCTACTTCTCGCTGCACCATTGCTGCAGTTGGGTTTTTTCTGATCAAAAACCAAAGGCAAAAGGTTAATATATATGAGAGTGAGAGGTTAGATGAGGAGCAGAAGAACAATTATAATGGAGACTTCTGCACCTAACTAACAAATGACTTATGGTATTATATATTAGGGGTTAACAAAAAAAAAAGAAAAAAAAAAAGAGGGTTGGTAATATATACTACACTTTAAACGGGGAATGTAAGACATTATTAAAAAATACATTCACAAATTTTATATATAAATAGTAAAACAAATACAAACTATAAATGAATATAATTTCAACACTTTGAAAAGAAATTTGGCTTATGTCTTTATTTAAATGGAACAATAGTTCAAGCTCATCAGTCCACAAAGCGACAATTCAATAAAACCAAAATTTAGGTAATTATAACTATTCAATATTTCAAAAGATAATAATTTAACTATAAAATTTTATTAATTAATCTTTTCGATAAATGACGAAATAACTACAATAAAAACACAAAATTCTAACACTTGAATAGGTTCCACTTTTGATTTGGATTTTCGTGGGCATCCAACACAACGTGCTGCAAATAAAAGTAAATATATATAATCTTAATTCCAGTTATAGTTAGGGGTGTTCAGTTGGTTAACCGACCCGAAATAACATTAGCTGAATGAAAATTTTTTCAAAAAAATTAATCGAACCGAAATTTTTTCGTTTAATTCGGTCGGTTAACAGAATTAACCGAAAATTATATGTTTTTTATTTTTGGTTAAGAATTAACCGAATTACCCGAATTAACCGAAATACCCGAAATGAATCACTACATAATTAAAAAGATTACATGATTTTAGTTTTAATTTTAAAATTTTATTTTTATTTATTAAATTATTTGTAATTTTTTATGATTGGGTTGGATTGGGTAATTGGGTTGGGTTGGATATTTGGGTTTGGATTGAGTTTAGGGATTGGGTTTAACTGAATAGTGGGCCTATTTATATATTATAATTTTATTTATTAATTTTTTCTGTTAAACCGAAAAAATTCTGTTAACCGACCGGTTTCGAACCGAATTAACTGTTAACTGAAAAATCACAAAATAATTAACCGACCCCCGACCGAAAAAATTCAGTTAACTGACATTTTTCGGTTTTACCCGAGTTTTGCACACCCCTAATTATAGTAACCATATAAAATCCAGCTAAGAAGGCATTAATTGGTTTGAATTTAACCCTATATAGCATTTTACTAGTGTGAAGCCAATATGGACACAGCCAAACACCCCTCCTTTGGATTCCAAAGTTAAATCATAAATGCTACACATGCAAAACGCTCCTCCATTTCTAACCTATTCCCATCACTGCATGCCATTTTATTGGTCAGTCAAAACAAATTTAAACTAATTATATTTTACCTTCGAATTTCTCATGCCATTCCAAGGCTCTTTAATTTTGTAAATATTTCAAATAATAGGTTGATTAATTTTATATGTTTTTTTATTGATATTTTTATTATCATTACGATATAACGGTTGAATTTTTTCATATTAAATAAATAAACATGTGTTTTTCACATATTCCTATTTTCATGTAATTTACAAAATTAAACAAATATAAAAAAATAAAAAAAATTATATTAATCATTACATACTTTACCACGAGTTTATCAACTTGTACGTGCTCTATTTTATATTATTGATTTATTCTTTTTTTCTTATTTTAATTGTAAGCATTTATAATTTCGGTAGTAATGAGTTCATCGGCTTACACGTGTTCTATTATATGTTTTTTTGTGTGTATATTGTGCACATTATTTATCGCATACTTTACAATGAGTTTATCAACTTACACGTGCTCTATTTTATATTCTTGAATTAATGTTTTTCTTCTAGTTCAATGCAAAGATTTATAGTTTCAATTGTAACCAGTTTATCGACTTACACGTGTTCTATTATATAATTTTTAATTTTTTTGTATTTATTGATGTACATATTAATTACCACATACTTTGCAATGAGTTTATCGGCTTACACGTGCTCTATTTTATATTCTTGACCTAATTTCGGTTTATCGTTATTTTTTGACGTTATCGTTTATGATTTCAATAAATTATGACGAGTTTATTGACTTAGAGGTGTTCTATTAAATATATTATTATAGTTTCTTTTATTTAAATATTTATGATTTCAATTTTATATATTTTTTAATCAATCCATTTCTTCTTTTATTTAACAAAATTACATTTTCTAGTGACTGACTTTTACAAGACAATGAGCTATATATCAATAAGTTGCTTTAAAATTTCATTAAAAAAAGAAAGAAAAAATTGAATACCCTCATTTTCTAACAAAGAGAACTCATATAATCTAATTTTAAAGAAAAGAGGAGATAGATCATCAAGACTATATTGAAGATGAACAACAACTCTTTGACTCATTTCATTTGATAATGATAGACTAAACAGCAAAAAAACAATAACACAACAAGACTTAAACGCCTAGACTTTTATAATATTATATGACTTCAGCACTAGAAACTGACCTTGTCCAGATATTGATTTGTTGATTCTATTGCTAAAAAACAAAAGGGTTTGAGAAGACATCATTCACCTGACATAATAATAAAAAAAGGCAAGCAAACCCAAAATACATCCATTGAAACTAACCAAAAAAAAAAAAAACATTAGGTAGGTTTATATATTATAATTTTCCTTTCACTCAAACCCTAGTCTTAACTCTATGTCCAAATTGTCGCAACTGCTTGAACTGAAAGCTTGACTGGGAGTAGCAGCAGGTTCTCCTTGTTCCATCATATGTTCCAAAAAAAACAAAAGGGTTTGAGCATTGAGGCTAGGAAGACATGTAACACTCAGAACCCGGTCTAGAAGTTTAGACCAAATCTCGGATGTTACATTGATCACCGAAGTGATCGTAGGTAAATTTTTACAAAATAATTTTCATGTCGAATCGTAATACTTGATCGTTTAAAACCAATTATTAAAATTTCAGTTTAGATAGTATATGTATATGTAAGCGGTAATAAAACGATTAAAAACTAGCTCAAAATTTATACCACAGCTAAATAAAATCTTACAATTCAAAAATCATTTAGCTAAATATAAACTGATAATTATTTATTTCCACTGAAACTGTCTGAGACCTCTGCATATCGAGTCCAGCATCAAAATTTTGAGATGTACCTGCAAAGGAAACACTAAGAGGGGGTGAGCTACTCGAGCCCAGTGTGAGTTTGAAACAATACTAAAGGCAGAAACTCATAATTTAATTTAGTGGTGTAACAGACTTACAGTCATGAGTAGAAACAGAACCAAACACAATCGAGCAGAGCACACCCAATTCACAGAACACTTACAAACGATTGTTCAGACAACAGAACACAGACAGATATTCGTACACTCAGAACACAGACAAATATGCATATGAAATGCAGTCAGAAAATATAACCCACCCATCCAGCCAACACACCTCTCCGTCCCCCGATCACACCTCATAAGAGCTGTTAAAGCTCATCCAACCAATCATACCAATTAGGACCTCGGAAGGCCCATCAAACCCTACACACCACATAAGTGGACTAAGCCACTCAGATAATAATACGCAGCAGGGCTAGCGTATGTGCTATATTGTGCAATGCGGTAGACCGCAGTACAGGCCAGATCAGATAATGGTACACAGCAAAGCTGACGCACGTACAGTACAGTGCAATGCGGTAATCCGCTGTAGAGTCATGTTGCAGTTAAACTGCCAGATCAGATAAGGGTACGTAGCACAGCTAATGTACATACGGTACAGTGCAATCTGGTAAATCGCTATACCAGTAAATTGCAGTTTAAACTGCCAGATCGGACAAGGGTACGTAGCATAGCTAATGTACATACAATACAGTACGATGCGGTAAACCACTATACCGGTAAATTGCAGCTTAACTGCCAGATCAGATCAGAATCAGTCTCCCTTCTCTTCACAATCCCAATCCAAAATATTTTATGAAGATGTATGTATGCATACAATCTCATAGAATAGAGACACAATATCAGACAGCCAGACAGAATAGCTGTGCACACACACATCCAATAGAACAGATTCAGATTCGAACACTTCACATGACAATCACATAAATATACTCAGGCCGAAGCCCAGACCAGAATTCTTAGCCACCCTGACTAAAGATCAGCCAAGGCAAAACACATAGACAGATGCTCAGATAAAAAACACACAGAATCAAATTAGGTATCCTAGAGCCACAAGCCCGTGTACTCTGGCCGTGTGGACATGCCTAGGCCGTGTGGGAGGTCACAAGCCCGTGTAAAAAGGGGCACACGGCCGTGTGACTGTGGCACATGTCCATGTGAAGAGAGGCATACGGTCGTGTGACTAAAGTACACGCCCGTGTGGACTAGGGACATGGCCGTGGGAACAGGCCGTGTATGTAACGACCCAAAATCCGTGGGCACCGGAAAAGTGTGTTATCGGGCATCCGTCTTAGTAAATCGAGTTAGTAAATAATCATTAGGAGTAATTATGAGTCTAATAGTGTGCTTAATTAGATTTTTATTTAGTGAATTTAGTTTAATTAAAAGCAATTAGGAAAAAGGATCAAATTGAATAAAGAGTGAAAGTCTAATTATAGATTAAAAGAAAGTAAAAAGGGCTAAAATGGCAATTAAGCCATTTAGCATAAGTTGAGGCGGCATACATGCATAAAAATCTAAGATTTTATTTAAGTTATATATATATATTATATTATTATAACATAAAGAAAGAAGAAAAGAAACAAAACAAAGAAACAGAGAGCATTTCGACGCAGGGGAAAGAAAAGAAAGAAAGAAGAGAAAAAGGAGAAATTAGGGATTTGAAGCTTTAAGCTTTAAAAGGTAAGTCAATTTAGCCATTTTCTCTTAATTTTGATATTTTAGAAGCTTTAAAGCAAGATTTTGATGAAACTAAGTTGATATTTTGAGAGTTTTTAGGTTTTTAAATATAGTTGATGTTGAAGAAAAAGATGAATTATGGATTAAATTAAATGAAATCTAAGTTAGAATTAGTAAAAGGATTAAATTGTAAGGTAAGCTATAAGTTTTCTACTATAGGGATTAATTTGGAAGAAATTATAAATTAGGGTTTTATTATGAAATTTATATAATCAAGTTGAATATGGAAGGAATTTAAGTAGAATCAAAGCATGAATTAAGCTAAGAAAATAAGTAAACTTAACTAGGATTTAATTGCAAAATAAGTCATAAGAAAACAGCTTTAGGACAGCAGCAGAAGAGTAACTTTGAAAATTCACTAAAAATGGTAGAAATGGAAGTAGAAGTTGAGTGAGATATGAAATTAAAGCTTATTGAGTCTATTTTCATATGAAAGAAACATAGAAAGCAAAGAAATTCTGTATTTGGATATATTTAGATTTTTGTGAGACTGGTTCAGAGTGATTTCGAGATCCCCTGTTCTGACTTGGAAAATTCATTAAAAATTATACAAAAATAATTATCGAGATTCCTTATTGAGTCTATTTTTATAAGAAACAAACTAGAACATCATTTAAATTCTGTACAAAAAGATAACTAAATTTTAGCAAAGAGTGGTCGGAACTGTCAGACAACAGAATAGGGGTATTTCAAAGAATAAAATGTACTTATTGGCTAAATCAAAAATTCTAAAAATTTTATGGGAAGTAGATATATGAGTCTAGTTTCATATAAAATTTACGGATCTTAATTCGGAATTCTGTAACTCGAGATATAGATAATTTAGTGACAATGACTCAGGTAGACAGCTTTGAAAGAACTTATAAGTAAATAATAGAATTGTGTATAAAGAATGTGGAATGAAGAGGAAGAGTAGAAATTGAATAAAATTCATTATTTATTGTAATTTAATGTTGTATTTAATAATGTAAATTATTATTATTTTCGTAGCTAACAAGGAAAACGAGGCATCGGCATCCAAGGGAAAAGAATAGATCGTGGAGGAGTAAACTTGTATTTCGGGTTTGTATTACTATAATTCAAACTACTATTTAGTTAATGTTATATTTAAATTCATATGTATGGTAAGTAATTTATAAGGTAAGTATTATTATTGACATGAATGAAACTGAGATGAAGTGTGAATATGTTTGAGTATTTAAATTTTTTAGTAATTAGAAAGTGGAAAATGTATTAAAATGAAAGGTGTGTTTTGAATTGAATTAAAAATTGAATTCAGAAATGATTTGAATACCCTATTAACTTGTCGGACTACATTTGATACAAATGGCATGCCATTGTATTTGTGATGTGATGAGGAGATTTGTAGCTCGGCCGAGAAGATGATTCTGTTATTATATGCTTCGATTTATTCGAAGAGGCATTTAATGCCTTATTGGTGTGTTTGTGAGGATATGATATATTGGTGTGTTTTGGAGGTTATATTATACTGGTGTGTTATGGAGGATTTATATTATTCCGGGTGTGATTGGGTTAGATATTTTGGTGTGCTTGGGTGGAATCCACGTATCTGTCAGAGTCCGAGCATTGTTAATAGGGTAAATAATTGAAATGGAACTTTGAAAATGAGATGGATTGATTTGGCTCTATTGAAAGGTATGTGAAAGAATGTACGTGTTAAATTATAAATTGAATAAGTATGTGTTAAATGAAATGTGAATTTAGGATTTATGAAGTGATATATATAATTATGTATAATTAGTTTTAATAATTTATAAAGTTTATGGTGATGTTTGTAATTTATTAATGTTAAATAATTTTGATTTATAGTAATACCACTGAGTATGAAATACTCAGCGTACGGTTGTTTCCGTGCGCAGGTCATTAGAGTTTCGGATCCGGTCCAGCATCCAAAACAAACCCGACTCCAACAAGAAGATTTTGGTGATCAATTTCTTCCTTTTTGTTAAGTGGCATGTACTAGATAGTTATATGAATTATAAATATACATAAAGTTAAATGATTTTGGTTGTATATAAATGATTATAATGTTTTGGATGAGGAAAATGATATGAAGTTATAAAATGATAAATTTGGTATTGGTTGTTTTGGTTTGAATTTGCAGGGGGATTTAGGTAAAAATAAGTAGAAATGCTGCCGAAATTTTTATAGGATTTAAAAAAAATCTAGAAAATTCGAATAAGTCTCATTCTACTTTTAATAAATGTTTTGGGCTTTGAAAGTCTATTATAGGGACTTATTTAATAAGTATACTATGAATGTTATTTTATTTGTGAATTATTTGTAAATAGTCTGATATGTCTGGTAATGCCTCGTAACCCTATTCCGGCGACGGTTTGGGGTTAAGGGGTGTTACAGTGTAACTCTCTATCCATTTGCACTAATTTTAAGTACAGAGCTGACACGGTCGTGTGAGGGTCTCACACACCCATGTGCCCTCCAGACACGGCCATGTGTCCCAAAACACACGTCCGTGTGGAATTCCTAAATCCCCAAATTAGTCACACAGCTGTGTGGCTAGGCCATGTGACACCAAATCACTCAAACCCTAATCCCCAAACTCACATGCCCGTGTGCCCGAGGGACACGGTCGTGTGAAAAAGGATAAAATTCCCAAGTCGACCACACGGTCGTGTGGCACCAAATTTTATCGAAAAACCCTAATCCCTAATTCCACACGGCTGTGTGATCCAACACACGCCCGTGTGGCCTCGAAAACACCCCTAAACAGCCTGAAAATCAAGCTTTCCCGGTAACTAAATCGACCCTCAGTGGATCAAACTCAGTAGCACAGCAACCTAAGCGGATTTCCACGCCATTTAACAGTACTACCGTACTTAAACAACCAATTCCGAGAACCACCAAAGTTGCCACATTCTATAAAAAACAATTTAGCATTTCACAAAATAAAATAGGATAGTTTCGAAACCCACACCTGTTCGCAATCGGGGATGGCCAAATATAGACTTGACGACACTGAAGCGAAGCTTTTCCAAGAACCACCATTTTTCAAAAAGAAAAGGAGAAGCAAAAACAAAGAAACCCCAAAAAGAAACATAAGAAGAATACGTCCCAAAAAAAGAATAAAAATATAAATAAAATTAAATAAACAAATAAAATATTTACAAAATAATAACTAACAATAAAAATGTTTTAATTAAAAATGCACATCTAGAGACTTGAACCCAGAACCTAAAGGTATACTAACACTCCCTCAACCACCAAACCAACAAGCCCATTCTAACACTTAAATGCACAGCTAAACACATTAGCGTAACCTTCTTAATGACCTTAACCTCAAAATTTCAAAACTTCTAGCCCTAAAATTCGGGACGTTACAAGACATCATTGACCTGACATAATAATAAAAAAGGGCAAGCAAACCCAAAATACATCCATTGAAACTAACCAAAAAAAAAAACATTAGGTAGGTTTATATATTATAATCTTCCTTTCACTCAAACCCTAGTCTCAACTCTATGTCCAAATTGTCGCAACTGCTTGAACTGGAAGCTTGACTGGGAGCAGCAGCAGGTTTTCCTTGTTCCATCATATGATTCCTTAAATTAGGATGAGGAGTATGATTAAGTGGGGTTCTCCTAGAGGATGTTCCCAGCCTAAGAAAACCACTTATGGTCTTTTGTTCACCAAGAAAATCTACGGCCATTGGCTCAAGGAGAGACTTTTGATCTTTGTAACTATAAGGATGATGATTTTGAGGCTCCCTTGCTTCAATCTGCCTCGATCCTGGACCCTTATCACGTCTGATATCGTAGTTGTTCACTTCTTCTTCTTCTTTAGGACTAAGTTGGATAGAGACCTTCATTTTTCCCCTGAAAGGACGAAAACGAAGATTGGCACTGCCAATATAAAGGTTCTTACCAACTTTTACCTTCAGCTTTTGAGGAGCCGACAATGGAGGCATTAGGAAAAGCCTGTCACTACGGGGAAGAGGTTGATTGAGAGCGGGTGCAAAAGTCGACGATATTTTCATGGGTTCTTTCACAATGGCTTTCCCTTTGCCCTTTTGGTTTGCTTCTCCTTGCACTATTCTTGCAGCTGGGTTTTTTTGATAAAAACCAAAAGCAAAGGGTTAATATATATGGAGAGTGAGTGAGTGAGAGATGCAGCTGGGTTTTTTTTGATAAAAAAACCAAAAGCAAAGGGTTAATATATATGGAGAGAGAGGGATGGAGGGAGAGGGAGAGGGAGAGGGAGAAGGGGGAGGGAAAGAGGGAGATTAATATATAGAGAGACAAAAAGAGTGAGAGATTAGATGAACTAGAAAAACAATATATAATGGAGAATTTCACACATAACTAACAAATGAATTGTGGTATTACATACAAAAACCAAAAAAGATGGTTGGTGATATATGCTACACTTTAAGTTGGGAATGTAAGACATTATTAAAAAATACAATCACAAATTTTAAATATAAATGGTAAAACAAATAGAATATATATAAATTTAATTTCAGCACTTTTAAAAGAAATTTGGTTTATATCTTATGAAGCGATAGTTAAACCTTTTGTCAAACACTCGTTTGACAAATTTGTTTTTTTAACTTCATATATCTTTTAAGTATCTCATTAATTACCTTGATCAGCCCATAAAATGGCAGTTCAATAAAACTAAAATTTAAGTAATTATAACTTTTCAATATTTTTAAAGATTAATGTTAATACTGATTGTTTTTTATTTTATTTTTTCTCAATCATGTGTTGTTTGTGAGGAATTTTAAGTTGAAACTAAAATTTACTTAGACGTTTCTATGCTGAACTTTGTTATCATTAGTAATTTGATTAATGAATATTTGAAATTTCTGTAAACTCTTGATGCATTTGTCAAATTTATAATATTTTAAATTATTCATAACAACTTTCAGAGCACCAAAAAGAGGAGAAAATTTCAAGTAGAAACGAGTTTTTTTTTGCTAATGGTAACTGAGAATTACATGTTTTTTGAATTTATCTTTGTTTGTAAAAGAAAGCAAGCACAAATAAGATAAAAAAAAAAAAAACAACTATAGCAGGAACCTATAATTTCTAGCTACATAACAATAAATTAAGAACTTTGCTGACAAAGCAAGAATTAAAAGTTCGGAGACATTCAGCAGATTCTCATTTATGACCCTTAATCATTTTTTGCCTTTTTCTTCCAAAACTTTAACATCTTTCCATATATGTATGCTACAGTCTACTATTGCTGATTTGGTGGCGCAATTAAATGAGAAATCCTTTGAACTTGAGGTAATGTATGCTTCCATGTAAGTTTGAAGTGCTTCACATGAGTCTCTACATTGCATAGTGAACTTGAGTGAGGGTATATATAGTATCGCTTCTAAAAAGTATTTTAAGGATAAAAAAATACTTTTAAGACAAAATCATTCTTAAACAAGCTACTTTAAAAAAAAAAAAAAAAACTTTTCTCAAACCAAAATTTGGCCCAAGGACGCATTTTAAAGAAGCTGAAAATTCTCCCAAAATAAATAGTTTAGAGAAAAAATACTTTTAAAAAGCATTGTTAAACAAAACCTTAATCACATTAAATTTGGTTATACAATGTTCTAGTAACCTAACTGTGGACTCAGCTCACAAATTCCTACATTTTATAGTATAGGAATCTATAGAACTTGCTTCAGTGACCAAGTTGAACTACAGGAGTCGAAGGAAGAAAGAATTGTTTATAACATTCCTCAACCTTTTTCCATTTGTCCCTTTGCTTCGTCTGGTTTTCTCTTACGAGTCTATTATTGATTCTGTTTCCAGGTTAAAGCTGCAGACAATCGGATAATTCAAGAACAGCTTAACCGGAAGGCTGATATACCTACTCAACCTATGGTTTTAAGTAATAATTGTCCCACACTAATGCCTTGCAAGTAGCATCTCTTTCTGGGTTCCGCTCTAACTTCACACTTTTACCAGATTTGTGAATGTGAAGGATTGCAAGAAACAGTTGATCCTTAAAGCAGCAGCTCTCTGATGCACTAGAATCACAAAATGTCCGTTCTAAAGCCTCGTATTCCCAACAATTCGCTGAAATGAATGGCCTGCAGGTGGACAAAGATGTTGCGGCACCAAAAAAGATTAGTAGCGATTTGCTTATAAAAACACAGGTGCTTTTAAATACTCAGATATGGTGCTCATTTGGTACCTTACTCGAGCGTTGCTATCTTTTTAAGGCCAAGCATGCAAACGCATACAATTCAGTCATTTGCTTTTGTCCCCATGCTCTGCTCCATTTTGATGACTGAAATATGTCTACATCTTGTTTCTCTGTGTCTCGGCAAACATACAAGCACACTATATGCAGTCTTTATGTTTTTATTCCCAGATTATACATTACAGCGACATTAGCACTTATGATTAGCCTAGCATCAGTTTTGTTATGGGTTTACTTTTTACTGATTTCACTTTCATTTCAGTAAATGGTATAGCTAATTTCCTTGTTTTGCTCAATCAGGTGACCGAGATTGAGGAACTGAAGCACAAAGTTCTGGTACTAACTGAGTCAAAATACCAGCTAGAGTTGCGGAATCATAAACTGGCAGAGGAGAGTTCATATGCCAAGGGACTAGCCTCAGCTGCTGCTGTGGAGCTTAAGGAATTGTCAGAAGTTGCTAAACTAATGAATCATAACGACAGACTAATGGCAGAACTCGCTGCAGCAAAGAATTCTCCCACACAACATCGAACAAGTACACTACGGAATGGTCGAAAGAGAGTCTGACCAAACGACATGACCAAGTTGGATCATCCTCGTATTTAAAGAGAGAACTGGCGATGAGTAAAGAGAGAGTGCTTTCGTATGAAGCTACTTTTCTAGAGAAGAATCAATGTGAAGCTGAGCTACAAAGAAAGTTTGAAGAATCAAAGCAAAGAGAAGTTTATCTAGAAAATGAACTTGCAAATTACCCATCGCGTTCTATTATATGTTTTATTTTTTATTTTTTTTATTTTTTGTGTTTATTGTGTATATTACCTATGGTATAATTTGCAACGAGCTTATCAACTTATGCGTTGCCTATTTTATACTCTTGAACTGATTTTTTTTTTCTATTTACGATGCAACGATTTTTAATTTTGGTTATAACCAGTTTACCACCATTATTATATGTTTTTGAATTTTTTTTTTTACATATTGATACTAAGCTATAAAAGTAACATATTTTAATTTCGTTCTTAATATGTTTTTGGATGATTAATTATGTAAATTAGTGAATTTAATGCTGCTAATCCTTTAATTTCATGCTTAGAGGAGCATTTGGGAGCGAAAGGAGGGAAAAACGAGCTAAAATCAGACAAAAAAGCTATTTTCAAGATCCACATGACCTATGTATTTTCACACGGGTTAAGCACACGCCCTTGTAGGCCACACGGGCTGGCCACACGCTCATGTGCCAGCCCGTATCAATATCGCACCCTACTTCCCAAATCTGCGAAAAATCCAATTTTTTTTAGGCTTTTTGAGCATTCTAAAATTTATAAATACCAATTAGAAGAAGACATAAGGGGTAATCAGAGAAGATCGAAGAAAACACTCGAAAAACGCCATTAGAATCAACTCGGAAACGGATCTCCCTCAAGATCAAAGATCTCCATTTAATTTCTTTCGAAGTTTTATTGAGTTTCTTTATGTTTTGTGGTTATCCTAATTTTGAGATGTTTCTATTTAGTATTATGAACTAAATTCTCTAGATACTTAGGGAGGATGAAACCTATGATGAATCTTATTATTTAATTTCTGTTTTTCTTGTTCTCAACTATGTATGTTTATTTCGCGTTTTAATATTTTTGAGATATTAATTTGTGTTTAATGTGCTTATTTCAGTGGAGCAAAAGTCTCTATTTAAGAGTAAATCTAGCACAATTGAGTGGAGTTGCATATAATCCTAGAAATAGGACGACATAAATCTACCGAATTAGAGTCAAATCTAATAGGAGAATTCATATACCGAGTTAATGCGACGATAGAGATTTTAATTAGAAAGAAATTTCAATTAATCAACCTAAAGTCAGTTGTTCTTACTCTCGAAAGAGATTAACATAATTTGGGGATTTCTACGGATCAAGATACAAGTGAATAAATCATTTAATTCAGATTCATAAAAATAGGTAAAGTCTAGATGGATTTTTTCCTGGGTATTGTCTATATTATTAGTTATCTTTGATTATTTTCCTATTTCATTCTCTGTTGCGGTATTAGATAAATTAGATTAGTAAATTTAGATTAAAAACAATCACTACAATTTGTTGGCTAAATAATAAAAAAACGGGTAATTACTAGTACTTTCATCATAACTATACTATTGTTCGATAGGTGCAATTGCCTTAGTCGTATTTATAGTTAGTTTATTGACCATCAAGTTTTTTGCACCATTGTCAGGGACTAAAATATTAGTAACACTCAGATTTTTATTAATTTAGTAATTTTTATTTTGTTTTTAGTTTAACTTTTATTTTCTAATTTTTCTTTTATTTACTTTTGTCAAGTTCCTTTAATTTATTAGTTTAAGATGATACATCTCTAATTTGTTTATAAAATCTTCCAATATTGTGATTATTGTCAGTTCGTTTGTCTCCTCTTTTGAAATTATTCTACAAACATGACATTTTATGCATCATTTTGTAATATCTTGTTTATCATTCCTACTATATATCATGTCATATATTTAAAAAAAAGAGAGTTATCAGACCCGTAGCCTTCTCTCTTCCACAATCCTTTTGTCTTAAAGCTCAATGCAATTGTTTATAAAAAAGAAAAAAAAAATTGGATTGCAATTGACAAGTCAAACATCTAAAAACACAAGCACCTGACAATCATATTCGAAGCAAGATAGGTTTTTACTAAACATGTGATTTCACTCTTTCTCAACTTAAACGATCCAAATAGGCTAAAGTGGTAGAATCCGGGAATATACATTAGGGGCAATGAAAGGCTGAAGAATTCATAACTAGGAAAATTTGGATTAGCCTACAGCTTTCAAATTTCTCATACACCAAACTGAAGTTTGTAAAAATACTAAACCTTAAAAGGCTACCCACCCGTACACACAAATATAATTCCAAAGCACTCTTAAGTGGCTACAAGAGTGAATTGCAATACACTGTTAAAAATCCCGGAGTACTAAGAAAGACTAAGACAGAAGCCACTCGTTCATCGACTTCATTGGTTTCATGAATGAATTCCCGTTTCAATTCATTCACACACAATTCCAGCATCAAACCGAACTTAGAGCAGAAGAAACTGGCCACGATATATACATTATGCAACACGAGACTGTAGGCTCAACCAACCACTTTATAAAACTGAACACCTTATTTCAAAGATCATGCAAACTCTAAACCTTATTTTTCAAAGTTCAGTAAGCATATCATGTCCTGTTTAGTAGTAACATGTAACAGTGAGTTTATCTGTTTCCAGAAAATAGTCAAGATTATGAAATGATTAAGAGGTCAGATTACCATTTCATAGATTGTATGAATTGTATGATGCGTGCCAGACATTCAATTCACGGGAGTTCCAATAAGGAATTGGATGGACATCCACTGCAAACTTTTCACTAGAACATAATTACTCGATAGATTAGAGACAGATGACAATCAAGCAATGATTATTCCAATATAGAATTCAAACACCGGAACTTATAAAAGTTAACAATAATCAAAATTAGAAAACAATGATTTAAAATATAAAACCAGTTGTCGTCACCAATTATCACATAAAAGCCCAAAACTCCAAATATCCATTACCTAAATTCTTGATTCTCAAACAGTAGCTAAATTATAAAAAAGGAAAAACACATACCCAGATCCTTAATCCCTGAAAAGAAGACTCAATTAGTCTTGGGATCAGGCATTGGGAACAACCCAGCGCCAGCAGCACCTCGCGGCGGCGAAAACCCCAAAAACTTCTGCAAATTAGTCCTTATACTGATGGAACACAAGAAGTAGAGAAAAACCATGGAGCAATCGGTGGAATCGTCCCCTTTTAATCCTCTATGACTCATCTTCATCACGATCCCGATGGGCTTAAAGGGCAATTTGGCGACAACTTTGCCTTCGAAAAGAGAATTCAAGAAGCCAAAAACGACGATCAAAACGAGGGCGACGACAGCCCCAGATTTGAACTTGAATAAGGAAAGGTCACGGCTGGATTCTTTGAGGCTGGTTTCGACACGGTCGATCTTCTTGGTTTTGGATTTTTTGGTGGATAACTTGCTAGGGTTTTGGTCGGTTTTCATGGTTTCGAGTTTCTTGGCGGCTTTGTCGATAGAGGATTTGAGGGATTTGTAAGAGTTGGTGCGGTAGATTAAGAGCCATGAGATGGCTTCGCAGACAATGGCAGTGCAAAAGGAGATAGCTACGACTGTTAGACTGTCGGAGTACTGGAAGGATGATAGGAATTGGGGTGTCGCCATTTTCACAAGGTTGATTGGGTGGGTGTCTTCACTCAGTCTCTGTGATCCGTTCCTAGTCAAATTGATTCGAATCCCAAGTAGACGACAACCCAAGAGTGGGCTTCGCCTTTTATTTCTCACCACTATGGGCTTACTCATTTCAACCCATCTCTTATCTCTATTATTAAACGATACAACCTACAAATGAAAAGGATGAGGTCAAGAAACTCTTTCACAATTTGCAGAGTTCAACTTAAAGCATTCACTTAAATAGATTAATTTCAATCTCTTCTTGTTAGCATTCAACTCCAATGATATGTTCCCAGAAAAACACACCTCCTATAATCCCAATAAATCAGCTTTGATGAAACTCTTAGCTTGTCTATTACAAATAAATTTCAAGAAACAAGCTAAAGGTGTGGTTAAGATGAAAGAAAATAGGTTACATTATAACACATAAAAATCAATCGTTTTAAATTAGAATGGTAAGAAGAGAGAAAATGAGAAGAATGTGTATATTAGTTCAAAATTATGTATTTATATTAGATAAAATAATAAGAAAATGGGTATCTTAGTAAGGGCTAAAACTGGATTTTCTTATACTGGAAGATTATTGTATACCAAATTACAAAATATCTCAAACTTAGTATATTTTGGGCAAGAAGATGGGGACGAATTCCAAAACCTTCACCTATACCTAACTATTTATGTTTAGAATAACGAAAATCTTAAGCCATTACTCGCTGCAAACAAATTGTATTCTTCAATTGTAGACTCTTTTTTATTGCAAGCATGATTGTTTTCAACATGATCCGCAGAAAATTGAGATGAATGTTCTCCCACAACAATCTCATCCTTCAAAGGAACAGGGTTAGATTTGCATCCTGTTGAAAAAGCCACAGGCCCACCAAACTGGAACAAGGAAAAGCTAGTGCCATCCGTGTGCAATTTGGCATAGACAACATTTTGCCTACCTTCTCCCTTTCTCGCTTGTTCTGTTACTTGCAGCCTGCCAGGAACCCCCTTTGAATTAACTTCAGGCAAAGCTTCTTTTTCCGTACCAGGCTCGGGAAACTGAATTTGCTCTGCGTACAAGCCATTGACATTTGAGATTGGATGATAAATGGGAACAGAACCAGGACTAAACAGGGGTGTCGGTAAATGCAGTAGCGTGCCATACGTCATGCATAAAGGTGAGTTTCCGTTTGAACCATAGCCAAGAGGGGCAGTATATAGAGAAGGGTTTGGAGGGAAAGGAATTAATCCATTAGCTGGAGTTGCTGGCCAAGAAACAGGATTCTGATGGTAGTAACCCATGGCCGAAGGAGCTTGAAATGGAAATTGTAAATGTTGGTTTTGCATTGATGTAGACATGCTTTGATGCTGAGAACTCGTAAGAGCAGTTGCTTTTCCATCTTCAAAATTTCAGCAGTTTTTATCAGCAGATTTCCTGATACCTTGTTCCTTCGACCATCAGGTGAATGTCCAAACAATGCCTGGCTTTCTGGAGCAACCCCTCCACTAACATCCTGCTTTTTATCCTTTCCTTTCACCTGACACTCACTGAAGCCATTTTGTGTGTAAAGTGAAGTATATCTCCCTGCTGACTGTTGACTGGCATCTTCAGAATCTGATGTTGATGAGGATCCCAAATTTCCATGATTTGAAGAGGAGGTATTGCTGAGATCATAGCAAGAGAAATTATCAGAACTAGACTTCCAACTAATCATAGAAAGAGAACTTCCATTCAAGGTAGGATTTCTATTAGGATAAATTCCAATTTCCTCATATGCAGCATTCAGTGATAAGCATTCGTCCTGTTTTTCCACATGAAAGTCCTCATTTGTTGCGAGGCTGGAATTTCTTGATTTGATAACCTTGCTATGCTCATGATCAATTTCACCCAAATTTACACTACCTTCACTTGACCATGTCTCACCAGATGACTTAATAAAATTATCATCAGGTCCAGCTCCTATGGCCCCCCAAACTTTCTTGCAGTGAAGTGAATCTCGAGCAGAATGATGTGCTCCAACCATAATTTTATTTTTTAGCTTTCCACAATCTTCACGTATATAATCTTGCATATTATACTTGTTACCTCGGGGGACTTGCTTAGACATATCCAGTGCAGATTCTGATTTGCTCACAGATTTGGGTTCTCTACCTACTCTAGTTGCAGAAACGTGTGGCACCATCTTGGCTCTATACTCATTGTGTTGAGAGCAACTGCAAGAGTAGCAATTGTATCTGTCACTCTGACTGTTGGAACACTGAAACTTCTCAGTACACTTAACACCACAAAGCTGACCACTGGACCTTGCACTGCTTATCTTTAATTGCCTATTTAATCCATTGATGCTCCTGGAAGGAGCTTCAAAGTTTTCCCCTTGATATCTTGGCTGAGATCTATGAACAGGAGCACTTTCTGAAACAACAGCAACCTGACGCCAAGCACACCGTTTCAGGGATGAATCAAACTGACCATCCTTACGAAACTTCAATCTCTGCCAAGAAAATTTTGATCGCTCTGTAAAAGGGCCATTCCCATCTTTCACTTCCATACCATCTCCATCAGGACTATCAAAGATTTGATTTTGCAAACTCAAAGGGGAATGCCCATTTACAAACTGTTCTTCAACATTTGTAGAATCAGGTCTAGACACAATAATATCACTTGTGTCACCAACAGAATCTTTGCAATTAATAGCAACATTTTCTTCAACCTCTATACTACGTGAAGATTCTTCATTTGAGACATCAAGAGCAACAGAAGTAATACTTGACACGGAACAATATTTTTCTTTCTCTCTTGCTTTTCCTTTTAGTCTCCCCTTTCTCCTGTGCTTTTTTTTTCGTTCTTTTGTTCTTTTCCTCTCCTTGCGTTCTTCTTCTTCACGCTTTTCCTTCTCTTCTTCTTCAAGAAGCTTCATCTGTAGAAATCACATGGTATCAGTGCTATTTTATCAGAAAATAAAGAATAGACTTACATTTCCTGATAAGCACGAAGGAAAACCTATCCTGAAGTACCAAAAATTATTCAGACCTGATTTTCTAAGGTAATAATTTCCTTGCATGCAACATGAACACGTCCTTCCAGCAGCTTCAGTGCAAGACAAACAAAGATACTGTGTGCATTCTGGCGTGTTGTGCATTCCCTAAAAGTCTTTTCAACCTGAATATCAAAATGGATAAATTGAAATGAAGTTTGTAAGAAGAATTATAGCAATAATAAAAACACAAACAACTGAACTAGTAATTTTGCTGTGCCACAACTCTATATACACTATCCATAAGAACCACATAACCAAAGTCCCAAGTTAATTCTTATCAGTCTTTAAATGTGTTCAAAACAAGGTTGAGCCTTAGGTCGGTTGGCATCGTTGCTATTGCAACAACTTGGAGGACATTGGTTCAAGCGTGCTTAAACGCGTAATATCCTCCACTTTAGGGATTGGGGAGAGATTTGGATAGTTTAAACATTGTATAAAAAACAGTATTCAAATCAAACTCATCATAGCTCTCGTGATTCAGTTACTTCAAATCTTATAAGATCTTTTTAAACATAGCCTTAAATTTGAACTCATTGAACTTGTGCATATGATATCACTTAAATTTACAGGTTCTATATCCTTTCTCGCAGCATCTAACTCTGAAACTTCGATCAACTCACTCTTCCCCATCAAGAACCTCTGGTGTTCTTCCCTATCATTAAAACTCAAGTTGCTTTCACTCCTTTAGATTGAGTAATAGCCTATTATTTCTTAGAAAAAAGAATCTTTATAGACTACTCCCAAAACATCTTCATTTTAGCCAGTACAAAATGTGCCACTCTACGAACACAAATTTGAGCAAAAGGAGAATGAGGTTTAGTACCTGCATGGGATTTGTTCATAATTTAAAAACAACCAACTAGATGGCAGATTAGCATTTCTCTCCAAACAAACTTATAAGAACAGAACAGGTTAGCAAGATTGGCTTCATGCTTGTCTCAACCCCTCAAGAGATCATTGCTTACACAACAAATTAATTGCATTTATGAACATCCTATAGTAATTTTCTTGAAGTAACTACTGTACACCAACTTTATGTAACACGCAAATAAAGTGCTTCCAGGTCATTAAGTTAAAAACATAACACTCTATCCTCGAAGTTTAGCCAAAGAAAAATATTCCTTTATCATTAGTGCTGCTTTCCTAAAGCACAAAATTCAACCAAAAAGGCAAACTTAAATAGAGATTCTGTCAAAACCAATGGACTGAGTTCTGGTGAATAACTTGCCTGCTGCTAATTAATACATGAAGTCAATATATACACTGTAATTTTGTTAACTTCTTACTAATCACATTCTTCTACACACATAAAGGTTTTAATTTATTCTTTTTTTATGTAAACAATTGAAAAGAATGCAGCCATATTGCAAGACTTTGAAGCACAAAAAATTAGAAACAATTCGAACGTGCCTGTTCTTTAAATATAACAGTCGCTGCATCAAGGAGAAACTGTCGAGCAAGTTCAGGACTCTTTGCATGCTTTTGGGGATGGGAACACTCTCCATCGAGTTCATTTCCATCCTTGTCAATGGAACCATCATCCTGAAAGATGAGTTAAAAGTTCAACACCACTACCATCCAAACACTCACGTTTTCTATATGCCTCACAAAGTTTCAACTACCTCTTCTTCCTCAGCCTCTTCTGCATGCTCAAATAACCTTCTAATACTTCCACCTGTTGTGATTCTAACATAACCATTTCCAACTACAAGCCTGCAATGAACACATTGTTGGCCCTTTAAAGCATGGGCTTTTACAGAAAGCTCAGAGCAGCGGCCATCCAATTTCCAGGCCCTCAGGGTGATATAACAGGAATTCAAGCAATCAAGATCCGAGCCATTGACTTGAACACTTCCTTTCATGCCAACATTTTCAAAGTCCATAATATCTGACTTTCCCACCCCAGTTCCAACTGCCCATTCAAAATGGTGGTAGGTTCCATAAGTGTCAGCAAAAGTTTGGTGCCAATCAGCCTGGACTCTGTCATCAGATACCTGGGTAGGAGTAAGGAAAAATGTTGTGTAAGTCACATATACTTTGAAAATTCTGACAGTAAACTCAATAGAATATTATAAAATTAGTCAAATTTGTAATTTTAGACAATTGTTATTTATAAGTAGATGGAAAGAAGACAAGCTATTATTGCAACAATAGTTAGTGCACTAAAAGATTTAAGATATGGATGAAGCACCTCATATAGAAAAGCTGTATCTGCAGCACAAAACCAACTAGTACATTGAGGTTCTCTTCGCATGCGTTTTAGTTCCTTCAGTTCCTTGAACTCACGGATAACATTTCTTCTGCAATCTCTGCAAAATCTCTTGCCGTCAAACCTGAAATAAAGATGGAAATATGAGGCACAAGATCTATACAGGCAAAATTTAAAAACAGCTAATCATAATTAGCTTGTAAATGAGTATAGTTCACTCCATGCCTAATAATTCTGTAGGAAACTTTCGTAAGAGCAAAAACAGAGACTTGTGGCCATTAATGGTTTCATATAATGCTTGAGAACCAGGGAAAAAGGAAAAGCATAAACCCCAATTGCTACAGGTCAATACATGCTTTGAGGAGATTGCAGGAGGATAAGGCCTTAGAATTACACTATCATATGAAAGAACAAATCCATTTGAAGAAGAATCATAGACTTCTGTGATAAAACTTATGTTATGGCTAAGTCAACCGACCAAAAAAAATAAAATCCTTCGGTGCCTAGTGTTTTAACATTTTTGAAGTAGATTAAGTAATGTCAAACAACCCTAATCTCAGGAAAAATATTTTTAAATTTGCTGGAGTTCCATTTCCTCACTTTATGGCCCATCACAAGTTTAATTTCGACAGTTTACCATTTAAAAGGCATGTACGCTCATAGCTAGGAAATCAGATGCTCGATAACTAAATTTACTACACAGTGTGTCCTAATCAACTAGGAGGACAGATAATATAAAGCACTCTCGAAGGACGATAAATGAAACTAGCCTTATATCTCTAGCTCCAGTACGAACTGCTTGATCAATGACATAAGACTTCACACCATTTTCTGGCTGAACAATACAGCTAATGGTAACACATTCAACCATAAAGGAGCTATAAACACACCTGTAGATGAGCCTCTCAATAAAATCCTCTTCCTTCATTCTTAAGAGAGATTGATGAGTTTCCTCTCCTAGAGCTGACCAAAAATCCATAAAGGTGTCACAAGAAAACCTGGAAGTGTGCAGTGCACATGCTTCTCTTGCTCCATGTCCTCTTCCATAACTAGCAATTCCTTGGTTTATCCAACCTCGACCTCCCCCACCACAAGCATCAGGATAGAGCAACTCACGCTCCCGCTCCCTTGCACGTGCACTGTCAAATACCTGATTCAATGTAAACATCAACAACTAGATGGGAAGCAAAAACATAATCAGAGAATAGAATTTGACCAGCAAACATTTTGGAGCCCATCAATCGATTCTGAGCACAGATAGGAGTCAAGAAGTGTCAATGACCCATCACGAGTTGTGGTCAAACCCCCCCAAGGATGGACAGATGGGTCTTGAATTTCATCTTTTGACCCATCTGTCATACCCAATCCACCATCAATTTGGTTTTTTGAGACTCCTGACCTGTTGGAATGAAGATTACCAGCTTCTTTCTCCTGCTGCAATGATTTTCCATACATGACAAACTGCAAAAAACCTTCAAGCAGTAGCCCATTACATCTGGAGCAGTACATGTTCTTACGAGCTTGCTCAAAGAGGGTTTGTTTATCAATTCTAAGGAGCTCCTGCCGAGCTCGCAATGACAGCTCGCTCCAGAACTATAATAAAAAGCATTGCTCTTTCTAACTAATAAAACAATAATAATAATAATTAAACAAGTTTGTTATATAACATATCCATTGTTATATTCATTATCAACACCATCCATATTTGTTAGTACACATGAGAGTGGAGAGCATAGCAATAGTGTGCAGACCTACTAGAAGTCTTGGGCCAACAGGACACTCTCGCTTATCCCATAGACCCTGCCTCCCCCCGCAATGGATTCAAATACGAAATCTCAAACTTGGAATTTTCACATTCTAACCAATTGGATGCCCCCTTGGGCACAGCACTATCCCTACTTGCTAATGACAAACAAGCACCACTCTTTGAATTGCCAATTCCTCAACCTCTTGCTTTGGATAGCCAAAATATATAAAAGATGATAAACAACAATGAAAAGCCACAGTGAGCTCCACAAAGAGTAACAAAATTCTTTAAGAACCGACAGTGATAAAGTTAACATCAAACTTATAATTTCTATCACTTAGACTACTCAGTTCGAAACCAGGAATAGCACTAATACTTCAGTGCCTTGGCACTAAAAAGACTAGGCAACTAAATGTATAACGTCTTAAGAGAAAAAAAAAATGTTATTAAGCAACCAATCAAATACTATAATCAAAATTAAAAACACTGACCCAGTCCTGTGACATATATATCACCACAAAGTTCGATAACAGTAACCCAAAGAGAATTCAAAAATCGAAGAAAATGAAAATATAGTACCTTCTGGGGTTGAATGTAGCTAACATCATCGCTATGTTTAGACCAAAAAGCAAATGAGGCATTACTATACCGCTCATTTCTTCGCGCTAATCGTGGCATCCTTCGATTTCTCAAACTCTCTTTAATTTACAATAATTCACCAATCTTTTCCATTCCCGCCCTTCAATCGCGTTTTGTTTTTATAGACCCAAAAAAGCAGCTAATTCAATTACTGAATCAGATTTTAATATATATATATACATATATATAATACAAAGATAGTGAAAATAGGATTGATTGGGTTGTTCTTTATTCTTCCTGGGATCCTAATCGTATTGAATTTTGAAAAAAAAAAAAAAAGAAGAAAGGGTGGGTTTTGAGGTTGACGACGATGATCAGACTAGATGCTACCTGCTTTTGTTTTATATATAATCTCTAGAGGAAGGATTTTGAGGTTACGTGGGAAAGTGGATGATTGCAATTCAGTAAAAATGCAACAATTTTAAATACATTGTGGTTGTGGCTCTAATTTTCGTTTAAATTTGATTTAAGTTTTATTTGTTTTTAATAATCTCATTCTATAGGCTCTTTTCGAGAGAATGTATGAAATTATTTATAATTAACTTGCTATTTAAACTCACGCGCTATTATATGAGTAACAATGTCCATGTCCATGTCCATGTTAACTGAGTCTTCTGATTTTTTCTTTTTAAATTCAAGTTTTGTTGAAGATAGAACATTAAAAATTTAGTTAATTAATATAATTACTTAAATTTTAATTAAAAAATTATTAAGATTCTTATAATTTTCATTAATTAATAACTCTATTTTATATCAATAAAATTAGCACAGTTCTTTTAAAAATAAAATTAATTTAATTTTTTTAAATCAAAATTTTAAATTAATTATACTTAAAGTTTTATTCAAGTGATAATTTTATTTTAAAAGTAGTACAATTTTTTATTAAATTATAATTATAGATTATTGTTTTTTACTTGTGCGATTTATGAGTTTATTGTTGTTACACCCTTATGCCATGGTAATTCTAAGACGCCATGTCATGTCGACTTAGGTGGTTTGATAAGCGACACTAAAATGTCACTAAAAGAATTGTTACATTAGGTTACAACTCTCCAAATTTACAAATATTAAGATAGTTCCATTCAACTCACACCCTACTTAATAATATCAAATTCAATCCACATTAAAAGGGAAGCTAAAATAAATAAATTTAAGAAACCGAAATTAAATTGTAATTTTTATGATAATAAAAATATAATTTCACTATTTTGATAAGTTATATCTTTATAATTTAAAGATTAAATCAAAATTTTATCATTATAAAGAATCCGTACAATTTTACTTTTATTAATTTAAAATTTTAAAAATTTAAATAAAAATTTTTCAAAGAAAATGAGAGCTATCCTAGCTCCCCTAACTACCCCGCTACCCACATCGTAAAATTAAACGTATGATTGAACTCAACACAAAGACTATCATAACTCAAACCCGGGCTATGTTAATTACAATTAAAAACCCAAAGTTGATCATTACATACATAAACATTTACTCGGTTTACATTTAACTCAATGTTAGTGAGATCATTATATAATTACTTTGATTACAATGAGATTATGAAAACTTTGTAGCACTATTAATCAAAAATTTCAATATCTATAGGTGTTGAGATGGTAAAAAACAAATTAGAAGAAACTTAAAATTTTAAAAAAATATATAATAAAATGAATGAGTAAAAAGAAAAATCATTGTTTTTAGGTGTTAAATGGAATTTTTATTAAGTTTTAAAGAAATAAGTGGATAAGGAAAGCATTAGAGGACATTAGGCCCTGTTCAAACAAAACAGGCAACTTTCTAACAAAATTTCTTCCCCATCTTCGCCCCCAATTCAAAACAAAATCTATCAAAAACACAAAATCTCGTTTTTCCCCCCACCACCCATCATATGAAAACTGCTACAGACAAATTAAAAGAAAAAAAAAAACCCTCCAAGCCAAAAATATTTAACAAAAAAAAGAGGGTGGTCACATCTTTGGACTGGTCGGTCAAATCCAATGGTTTCACGAGTAGGCTTCGGGGCTGGGGCACGTGGGTTGAGGGAACAAAAAAGGGGTTATCCACTAGTCTTAGTCAGTGGTAGGAGTCCATTTTTGCCATCGGCGGTGGTGGAAGTAGTGGCGACACGCTCACACGAAGGACACATAGTTAAGGTGGTGGCAGGTAACTGCATGTAAAATGGTTGAGAAGCTTTCAAAGCTCTTAATTCTTGCAGTTCCTTTTGCAACCTCCTGTTTTCCTCTGTCAGTGTCTCGCAACATCGCTTTAAATACTCGCAATCCACTTCCGTTTGCTTCAACTTTGTCCTGTTTTCTCCCATTTTATTACAGCAAAATTATTTAAAAAGAACCCAAAAAAGTTTTCATAATATTAGAAAAAAAAAAAAAACCATTCTTATACCTTGCTCTCCTGTTCTGAAACCAAACTTCTACTTGGCGAGGTCGAAGGTTCAATTGCTTGGCCAAGGCAAGTTTTTGCTTCTGAGCCAACATTTTTAAACAAGCAAATCAATCAAAAAGCTTAACCCTAAATGAAAGAGAAATATTTGGGGTTTTTTAGCTTACGGGATTGAGAGTGTTGTGTTCTTTGAAACTTTCTTCGAGAAAAGCAGATTGTTCTTTAGATAGCCTGAGTTTCTTCCGAGTGGAACCATTGTCGTCGTCGTCACTGGCTCTTGAGCTACCCCTTTCAGTTTCCATTTCCACCTCTCTCTTCCCTCTGCTGCTCCCATTTCTAAACCCGAAATCTACCTGGAATGAAGACACTGCGCTATTCGGAGATGACAGCGCCGCCCCTTCCTCTGCTTCATCCCCCAACGCCACCACCGCCAACCGGTTCACGTCTAAACCTCTTCCCCGTCCATCCGATGAACCCGTTTCCATCACTAATGCCACAATTAATGCAAAACTACTTATATATTTTCCCAAAGTCCAACACAACCCAGATTTAAATAATTTATTTTGGCCGCAAAGAAGCTTTGATACGTTTTCTTCCTTTTATTATCAGAACCCAGAAAATAAACAAGAACGTGACGTTAAGAGAGGAAAATAAGTTAAAAATACTGACCGTTATCAGTGAGCCAAGGAAAACGAAGCTGAGAAGAAGGTTGAACGCGAGGAACTGGAGAGAAAGGAAGAAGATCTAGCTGATGAGGTGGATCTGAAGAAACCCTTTTGTAATCTCCATCTCCGGTAGCAGCTTCACCTTCAAAAGCGTCCACCTTCTCTTGTAACCTGAGCCCCATACAAAACCCTAAATCCTTGCTTGATAACTTTGGGGTTTTGTCAAGAAATGAAAACGACTTTGAAGGATCGCCCAAGCTCAAAGCCAATTCCATTAAAACCTTTTTTTCTTCTTCTTCTTTCTTGCAAAGACAACCCTAAAAAACAACAGCAAAGACGGCTTTGAATATCTCTTTTTTCGTAGTGTTCTTTTGGTTTTGAAAAGAAACCCTACCCGATCTTCTTTAATGTAAAGTTATAGACACCCACCACCTCCTTCCTTGCTATATGGTTCTCCTTTCTTACTCTTTGCTTTGGCTTGTGCCAGTTACGATTGAGCGACAAATCCAAGATGACAAACACACGTGAATCTATATAAATATAAACTGGTTCATACACGAGAGAGAGAGAGAGAGAGACAAATGAGAGTGAGAAATAGATATTTTCCAAGCAAGCAATAAAGGCAAAAGGGGTTAGATTGATTACAGTATATTAACAAATGGAATTTGAATAAATTTGACTTTTTAAAGAAATGAAAAAGGGAGAAGATGACTGATGACTGACAGAGAAAACATGAGGGCTTTAAACTGCTCTTTTCTTTTATCGGCAACCACAAGCTTCCTTTTTTCTTTTCCCTTGTTTTTCAACGACACGACGCAATCCATTTATTATTTTTTAGTTTTTATAAACAAAATTAAAAGATAACACGTACCCATAAATATATATTATTCATATTTATCAAATTAATAAAAAATTATAATGAATATAGCTAAAAAAATACAGAATGTTAGTGAATGATTGTGTTGTCACCAAACAAGGGCCAGAAAATCATCATCAACCCAACATGAGAAAATGATTTTTCATCCCAATGGCAGAGATCATCAAAATCTTTTCTTTTAGACCCCCCCCCCTAAACCCAAACTTGTTTTTACTAACCCCTTTGCCTAACTTCATTTATTTTCAACAATTTATAAATATAGTAGTCATGATGGTGGTGATGATGATGGTGATGATGATAAGAGGAAATAATGATTAAAAAATGTATGGTTTAACAAACACAATTATTTAGCCTTGTCACTGTTTGCTGGTTTTGTAGTTTTCACAATGATGACCAATTTAATTTAATCACAAGTTTGCAGGTTTCCAAGTAGTCAAAAGAACAATTCTTCCAATGACGTAACTATAATGAAGTGTGAGCCCTCCCCCCTGGCCCTGGGAATGGGGCTGGCTGACTAGTTGTGGGGATGAGCCTGCGAACGCTGACTCTCCAACTACAGCAGTGCAGCTTTACCAGTTTCTCAATTGGCTCCCCAATGCCCTTTCTTTTGAACTCGGACGAAATCAAAATGAGTAGCTTCATTTCATAGTCAGATTAGATTGGCATGAGACCATAAAAACTGCTTTTATTGATTATATATCTTCAATCCCAGCAGACAATGAGACCCTCCCTCCTTTTGCTATAGAATTGGTCCTATAGTTTCACCTTTTTCCATTTAGCTTGGTATCTTGGATTAATGGCTTTAAGTAGACGATGAGGTGATAAAATAGTATAAATAAAAATATATTTTTTAAAAAAAATTTATGATAATTTTATAATTTAAGGTTGTTTTTTTAAAATATAAAAATTGTTTGAAATTTAGAAAAAAATATGAAAATCTTTTTTATAATCTTTTACAATTATTTAAAATTTAAAAAAAAATTATGGGGATATAAAGTTACTAATTTTTTAAATTTTCTCAAAAAATTAAATACTAAATAATATAAATTCAAAAATAGTAAAATTATTTTAATTTTTTACTTTTACAAAAACTTTTATAATGTTTGATATTATTTTTATAATACAAAATCATATGATTAAAAAAAGTTAAAATTCTTTTATAGTAAATAACAATTATCAAAGGCGAAACTGATGGGACACACAAACAATTTGTCCTAAATTTAGTCGTCTTTTAAATAAAGAATTTATAAATTAATATATAGTAAATTTGTATTTTGTTCCTCGCAAAAATAATTTCAATTCAGTCCTCTCATAAATGGATAAATTAGAAATTAATATTATAGTAAATTTGTATTTTGGCCTCTTAAAATAAAAATTTTCAATTCAGTCCTCTTATAAATAAAGAAATCATAATTTAATACATAGTAAATTGCACTTTAATCCCTTTAAAATGATTTTTTTTGTTTAATCCCTTCAAAAATAACAAAATGATAAATTAGTACATAATAAAATTGTATTTTGATCTATGAAAAAATTATAATTAAATTTTGGCCCCTACTAAAAACTTATGCATTTGCCCCTGACAATTATGTGCTGATTGAGTCTTAACTCAGTTATACCATTGCTATTGCAAAAACCAAAAGGACATGAGTGTAAACACACTTATACATTTTAATTTCTGGTTTAAGAGTTAAGAAAAGATTATAGGTAAAGTAAACATTATATATGGTTGTCAAGAAGAAACAAAATATCACTTTTTAATCTTCTAAAAATTTTTGTTATTTTTTTTATATTTTCTTAATTTTATTTAATATGTTTTGAAATTTTTCAATACTCCGATGTCAGTTAGCTCTTATTGGATTAAGTTGCTGTATATAAAACAAAGTATTATAAGCAATATAAAAATAAATTAATAAAAATAATATATTAAATATAAAATAGTCAAATAATATTTACTTCATGCCTATAGATATTAGTTAAACAAATTACTTGGATAGTTAAAAGTAAAATTAATAATAAAATAAAGTTTTAACTAATTTTTAAAAGTAAAAATACTAATTAAATAAATCTAACATCATAATAGTAAAACAAAGGGCAATGTTCTTTTGTATCTTTTAAGGGGAGTTGGACTTTCCCTAAAAAGACCCACAATTGGGTATCCAATGAATATAAAACATGATTGAATTAATTTTTTAAGTAAATCCAATAATTTTATTGATATTAGAAATCCTATTACATGTATATACGGATAAAAATTACATATTTAAAATAAAGATGTGCGTTTAAAAATAATATCTAACAAACAATAAAATTTTACTTAAAATAAAACAATGAAATTTTATTGCTTTAATTAGCGCAGGTTTAAATTCATCGTATTAATATTTTTATTCGTTTTTGTTAAAATGAAAATAATAAAATGTTACTTGTTTTAATTACGGAAGAACATTTTTATAATTTTCTGACCGGGTTGGGACTCGGTTAACCCGTGATACCAACTCAACTAATGATTTTATTAATAGTATTGATACAATTGATGGAGATAGCAAATTGTGCATATTAAAAACGTTAAAATAAATATTTGCTTGAGTGATATATTTAAGGTTTTTCTAATGTAATTAGTGTAGGTTCAAATCCCATCGGAGGTATTTTTTTTTATTTTTGTTAAAATGAAAACATTAAAATACCCTCAAATAATATGATTTATTTTAATTATGAAATAATATTTTTATATAATTTTCTAATTAAATTGATATTTAATTAACTCGTGACACTAATTTAATTAAAAATTTATTAATAATATACATAATATATGTGTAACACTTTAATGAACCAAAACGAATGTGTAATACATTAACGTTTATACAATTTATAAATGTATTAAACAAAATTATATATATATATATATATATAATGGTTGGACAATTTAGGGGTAGAATGGAGGAGGGGAAGTATGACAAATAAGAGGGAGGTGGTGGCCCCACGCGCATGGGGTGGGGACGGAAGAAAATACAGATATAGAGAGTGACGTGCGTGAGCAGGTGAAGGTCAGATATGTCATGCTTTAGGGATCATTGCAATAATTGAAATCACGCAGGCTTCAATGATAAGTTTGAGGCTATTTTATCAATTTAACTTAAAAAAATTTAATATTTATAAAATAATTTTGATTTAAAGACATTCACTAAAATAATTTGAAATAAACAATTAAATTGAGTTATAGGAAATAAATGATTAGCACCACCTTTTTTCTATTAAAAAAATAATTTTTAGAGTTTTAGATACTAGATGATCGATACTATATATTTTCTTTTAAAAAAAATTTTGGGGTGCTGGCACAGATGGCCGACACCATTGTATCTGATTAAAAAAATATTTTTTTGGGCAAAGTGGTGCCGGCTAACATTCACCCAAAATCACCCAATAAAAAAATTGGAATATTGCAACATAACCCCTCATTGTTTTCCCATCTTTTTTATTTCCCAAGTTTAATTACATATTTTATATTTTAAAACAATATTAAACTACTTATTATATTTTTTAATTATTATTGCATCACTCACGTTATTATTAAAATTTAAAAATAATTTAAAATATATTGAACTACATATTTTATAAAATTGTAATTTTCATGATTGAATTTTCCCATCATATTTGAATTTTCATGATTTTTTTAAATTTTTTTGTTTTTATTTTGTTTTAAATTATTTTTAAATTTTAATAATAATGTGAGTGATGCAATAATAATTAAAAAAAATATGATAAGTAGTTCAATATTGTTTTAAAATATAAAATATGTAATTAAACTTAGGAAATAAAAAAGATGGGAAAACAAGGAGGGGTTATGTTGCAATATTTTCATTTTTTTTGTTGGGTGATTTTGGGTGAATGTTGGTCGGCACCACTTTGCCCAAAAAAATTATTTTTTTAATCAGATACAAGGGGGTGCCGACCATCTAATGTTTAAAACCCCAAAAATTATTTTTTTTATAGAAAAAAAGGTGGTGCCGGCCATCTATTTCCTATAACCCAATTTTACTATTCATTTCAGGTCATTTTGGTGAATGTTTTGGAATTAGGGTCATTTTTGTAAATATTAATTTTTTTGAGTCAGTTTGGTAAAATAGCCTAAGTTTGAATTTATTTATCGTTAAAATACGCCTTAAATTACTTACACTCTTTAAATCTTTTAGAATTTAATCAATATACTTTTATTTTTTAAAATTTCAAAAGTTATTTACTTCAATAAATTTGTATTGTTAAATTCACTAATGTGATATTCTGTAATAAAAAAGAATGCTCATTTAGTAGCCATATAACGAAAAGAAAAATAACATTTAATAAACTTGAATATAACAAAAAATTTAATGGTATTAACGATTGGACTTGTATTTTTAAATCCTAAAAATAGACGATTGAATTCCTTTAAATAAAAATATAAAAATTAAGTTCCAAATGTAAAAAGAATACAAAGACTTGGATTATATTTTAACCTTTATTTATCCATACCCGTGTGTATAAAAGTTAATTTGATATTAATTTAGATAGAAAATAATTAAAAAAATTTACTCTTTTTTATAAAGTAATCAATATTATTTTAAATGTATTTTTAATTTTTTTATATTTTATATAAAATCTATAAATATAATTATATTATGTGATTTGGACACATATCATCGTATTTTTTAGAAAAACTTTAATTTTATTAAATCAACTCAACTTATTTTTTATTATTATACATTTTTTTATAAATATATATGTTATATAATTTTTTTCGTCCTATTATAAGTCTTATTTTGTTCGAAAAATAAAAAAGTGTCCTTAGACGAAAATACTACACTCAAGCCCTAGATCCAACAATCTCCCACTTGCCTTAATGAAGTAGATGAGTCATGTCTCGCATTCCTATGTCCCTCCACATGTTTCCCATAGAACTCTCTAGCTAGTAGAGTTCTGGTAAAACAAATCCCTGGGGTTTGTCCTCATATGCGATTTTTGACTACGTCTACCATTCCATCAAACACTATTGTCTCCCTTATGTGTTTTGCCTTTATGTGGTTTCTTTTAGGTTTAGCTATATTTGCACTGTTATAATGCCATAGCTTTTCTGTACCTCATATTCGGCCCTCCATAGTGAAGTTAGCAATGTAATCCTGTTTGACACTTATTCACACTATGGACCAGTCGTTTCGGATAAAAGCACAGTCTAATGTCGATTTCCTCTAATCCCGACACTTTTGGAAGTCAGAATTAGTATATCTGATAGAAGTAAGATTTCTCTCGGAATATGCAAGCATATAATCCCTCGTTCTCTGTAAATACTTGTGTTGATACTTACCTGCTTGCCAGTGCCTTGGTCATGGATTCATCTGATATCGACTTACCAAACCCATTGCAAAACAGATATCTGGGCATGTGCATAGCATAGAATACATGAGACTTCCTATTAGCTGTAACGACCTCAAAAGTATGGACTCATAAAATATTTATTAAAAATATTTACGAAGTTAGTTGTGTGTTTAATAAGGTTCTATTTAGGTGAATTTGACTTAATTAGAAGTATTTGAGAAAAAGGATTAAATTGAAAAAGGTGCAAAAGTTTAATTATAGATTAAAAGAAAGTATAAAGGACTAAAAAGGCAATTATGCCATTTTTAAATGTTGAGGCGGTTTAAGTATGAAAAATCTGAGATTTTTATGTTTAATATATATTATTATATAATAAAGATATTTTATGTTTTAAATATAATATATTATATTATATTGTTATTATATATTATAAGAGAAAGTAAAAGAAAGAAGAACAGAAAAGAAACAGAGAGCAAGACGAAAGCAGGGGAAGAAAAAGGGAAAGAAAGAAAAAGGAGAATTGATGATTTAAAGCTTGGATGTTTAATTGGTAAGTCAATTTAGCCCTTCTCTTTTAATTTTGATGCTTTATAAGTTTTAGAACAAAGCTTTGTTGAATTAAGTTGAAATTCTGGAAATTCTTAGATTTTTAAACATGAGCTATGTGGATCAAATTGATGAATTAGGGGTTTAATTAATGGAATATCTAGTTAGAAATTGATTTTAAGAATTAAATTGTGAAAATGTTTGGAATTAAAGTCTATTACTAAAATTCTGATTCCCAAAGATTATAAAGTAGTTTAAAGTAATAGAATAAAGTGTTTATTGAGAAAAATCAGCTCAGCTGAGAAGTTAATTGAGCAGGGACGAAATTATCATTTATTGAAAGCTTAGGGGAAAAGTTGTAATGAACAGTTTGCACTAAAACAATTTGGACAGCAGCAGTAGAGTAACTTTGAAGAATCACCAAAAATCGTAGAAGTGGAATTAGAAGTTGAATGAGATATGAAATTAAATCTTATTGAGTATATTTTCATATGAAAGAAACAGGGAAAGCAAAGGAATTCTGTAATTTGAGATATTTATATTTTTGTAAGACTGGTTTAGAGGGATTTCGGGATCCCCTGTTCTAACTTTAGAAAATCATCAAAAATTGGATAAAAATAATTAGGGGTTTAAATTTATATATTTAGAATCCTGAATGAGTCTATTTTCAATAGAAATAAACGGGAACATCATCTGAATCTTGTATGAAGAGATAATTAATTTTTAGTGAAGAAGGGTCAGAACTGCCAGACAGCAGAATAGGGGTGACTTTGATGAATAAATTGTACTAATTGGCTAAGCTAAAAATTCTGGAAATTTTATGATATGAATATATGTGAGTCTAGTTCCAGGAAAAATTAATGGTTCTTCATTTGGAATTCTGTAGCTCTAAAAATAAATAATTTTGTGACTATGACACAAAAGGACAGCTTTGAATAAGTTTATGAGTAAAGGATTAAATTGAAATGTGAGCAAAAGTAAGAAAGCATGAGTTTATCATAAAATACATGTTTTATTAAATAGTACAGAAAGTTTATTTGATTATTTTTTTAACATATAAATGTTATATGTTTTATATGAAATTGAAGAAAAAGAAAAGAAAGGAAAGGATCGAATTGAAGGGAAAGGAAAAGAGAAGGTTAAGGAGTGAAGGAAGAATAACATATATCATTTCAACATTTTTGTTGTAAGTACTACAAGAATTTTAAATTATTGTTATTTATCCTTTTTGAAATATTTATGTGAATTATTTAAATATATGAGATTCAGCTTTAATGCCCAAGTAGACAAAATTTAGAACTACTGGGATATTAGTGGCATGCCATTAAGGAACTTTAGCGCGCTCTCTGATTATTAGCACGTTGGTGCTCTCTGATATTAGCACGTTGGTGCTCTCTGATTATTAGCACGTTGGTGCTCTCTGATTATTAGCACATTGGTGCTCTCTGTTCACTTGTGCATCATAATGCACCTCTGTATTTGTTCCGTATATCCGGTGTGTTCTATAAAGTCTACTTTGGGCTAAGAAAGTGAAATGAGAACAAAAGTAAATCACTGATGTGTTAAGGTAATTTTTATACCTTACAAAAGATAAGTTAAATTTATTTAAAGCAATGCATAGTTGAAGAGACTTATATGTGAGTAGATATGCAATAATTGATTGAGTTAAAAATATTTTGTTATGATTACTTATTTAATTATTCTTGTAGTGCTTACTAAGCCTTCACCGGCTTAACGCGTTTATTTTAACACGTAGGTACAATTAGACTAGAAGAGAAGTTCAACTAGAAGATCTCTCATCTCATCACATCCTCAAGGGCTTCAAAAGTAGGTACTATATTTTGTATTAAAATGGCATGTACATATGTAGTTCAAAGGTGTTCCCATGTGATAGGGACTAAAATGTAGATTTTTGAAATTTTATCTATTTTCAGTTATTTGAAGTATTTTGGTATATATGGAATGAATTAATAAACAATAAATATGTTAGTAAAAATGGTTGGTAAGTTAAAATATTATATACAAATGTTTTAATTAAACAGTATCTGGCCATAATTGTTTTGGCACCAAATGTAATAGTCTTATACCGGGTTTGCATGACTGAACCGGGTATAGGGGTATTACATTAGCGAATCGTAAGGAACCTTTCTTATATTTTCTCTTTCTTCTGCTATCTTAAGACAGTCCTCTAAAGAGATATGAAATCCAGACATAGAAGGTTGATTTCTCTTCTTCGAATCGGTCATTGCATAATGCTCTAATATCTTGTCTATGTATGAAGATTGAGATAGTGCTATCACTTTGTTCTTTCGATCCCTTAGGATTCAAATACCTAGAACATAATTAGCTTCTCCCAAGTCCTTCACGCTAAATTGTGGTCACACTAAACTGTTAGGTTAACCATAGTTTAACCGATGACAATGTCTCTACATCATTTCCAATTAGTAGAATGTTATAGACATATAGAACGAGAAAAACCACTTTTCTATCCCCTAAACGTTTGTAAACACAAGGTTCATCTATGTTTTGCTTAAATTCAAAACTATTGATCTCTTGATCAAATCTTTGATGCCATGAGCAGGGTGCTTGCTTAAGTCCTTATATAGACCTAAGTAGTTTGCAAACTTTATGCTCATTTCCTTTAGCCATATATCCGATGGGTTGCATCATGTAAATGCTCTTTTCAAGATAACCGTTCAAAACCACTATCTTGACATCCATTTGCCAGATCTCGTAATCGAGAGCTGTCGCAATGGATAATAATATGCGGATTGACTTGAGCATGGCAATCGGAGAGAATATTTTTTCATAATCAATACCTTTTTTTCTTAGTATAACCTTTTGCTACAAATTTGGCCTTATAAGTTTCCACTTTTCCATCTGTATTTCTTTTCCTCTTGTAGATTACACCCTTTGGATTTTATCCCTTTCGGTAAGTCTACAAGTTTCCACACTAAGTTGAAATACATAGAGTCCATCTCAGCTTTCATAGCAATTTCCTAGATTTTGGAATTAACACTCTACATCGCTTCGTCATATATGAGTGGGTCATCATCTTCCTATTCGACAGGCTTAGTGTTAAAAACACTTCCTCCAAATTGGAAGAACTTAAGCCTACAAGACACTCTCCCATTGTGAGCTCCCTATGTTGTTGATTGTTTGCAAGTCTACTATTAGGAGTTGGTTCTGGAACTTGTTTCCGTAGGGTTTTGTATATTTCCCGAAAGCTCCTCAAGTACCTTTTTGTTCCGAGGTTTGAAGTCATTTATGTAATTTTCTTCAAGGAAAGTAGCATGAGTTTATACTATAATAGTTTGCTCTTTCAGGTTATAAAACAAACCACCTATTGTTCCCTTTGAATATACTACAAACATGCTCAATTCTATCTCTTAGTCCAACTTCCTCGCACCGAGCATCCCCAAATCCTAAAATGATTAAGATTCAGCTTCCTGCCATGCCACAATTTGTATGGGGTTTTCAATATTGCCTTAGTTGGCACATTATTTAGAATATAACAAGTCGTTTGTATAGTGTATCCTAAAAAAATGGTAACATCGAACTTACCATGTCTAAAATATTTGATTTTTTCTCTCTTCCACGCCATTCTGTTGTGGAGTGCCTGAGTGATTAACTAGAATAGAATCACATTCGCTATGAGGTACCCTAAAAACTCATCAAATAAATATTCCCACCTCGATCAAACTGAAGTGCCTTTATGGATGAACCTAGTTGTTTCTCCACTTTTGCACGAAACTCTTTGAATTTATCAAAGGTTCAGCTTTTGTGGTGTATCAAGTATACATACCCTTATCTAGAATAGTCATCAATATTAATGTGAATAATGAAATTTTATTAAACCAATTTGTTCCAAAAATTACAAGTGCAAATGATGAATAAACTACACTTAAGACATTAGACCTTAACAGCCTTTTCATCCATGGGCTTTATGGAAGCCCTCATCTAGGCTTTCAAGTGAGCATAATTGAAGTCGTTGAACATAAAGGGTTAAAGAAACTGAAACACCTTTCATCTCAAAAGAAAATCAACAACATGGTCTCCATTTAATACGTCAAGTGACTAGCTTTGGTACAAAATGTAAGTTTGTGGACTTTTGCTTGTTAATTATGTATTCCATTATAATTGGACGAAGTAACTACTTAGAAAAAAAAAATAGAAATGGACACTAGGAAATTGTTCACAAGTTTAAAAACACCCTATGCATGTAGGGTCTTGCTTAGAGAGTAATTAACTATTGATAACGAGTAAAAGTAGTGATTCAAGTTCACCTCACATACTTAAGTTGCAACCTCACTTTCATAATTTGATTTAAATTAGTCTCCCTCTAATTCTTTCCCCCTGAAAGTTTAGATGTAAACTGGTTGACTCAATCAAGTTTACTTACAAAATTTGCACCTAAAATAGTTCCTAAATGAACAACTATTGTGCTCTCTAATTCCACTCATTAGCCTAAACAAGCTCTGCAATATATAAAATTTAAAAGGCTTACTGAATTACAAAAAATTATAATAACTTATTCCACTAAAATTGTAACATCTCACACCTGACTCGGTTGTCGGATTTGGATATGTGATGTCACGTTATGTTGTCGAAGTACCTTAGGCTAACTTACTTCTATTATCATATCATTTAAAGCATAAATATCATTCATATCAAAACAATCATCCATTTCAAACACAATCATACTTTCATAGAATATAATAATTTAATTTATCAAGTTATGGTCTGATACTAAGTCAATTTAGGAGTTAGGACTTGAATCCAAATTCAATTATCAAGTTTCAATCATGTGTCTCAAGACAGGGGACTTCTTATCTTGTCTCGAAACAGGCTTCCATTTATTTTAGGTATTTTTACTTCAAAATTAAATTATCTCAAAATATTAAAAATTGTGTCTCAAGGCAATTTAAATATTGACATAATTTTTTAAAAATAATCTGATAACATTTTTCTTGATAGGAAAGTTGCATTATTTTTATTGCATGTTTTGTTTTTATGTTTATTTTATTTGGACAATAATGACAAGTTCATTCGACATTGCATTGCAAAATATAGGCACGTTGGCATGTGTATATATGATTAAGTTGATTGATGAAAAGTTTAATATTTCTATTTAAATAATTAAAATACTCAATTCAATTTCTACTAAATTAAGGCTCAATATCATGAGGATTAGAGAGGGAGATATTAGAAAATATGCATACATGTGAAATGGGTTTAATTTTGGAAAATATAAGAATAAATCATTTCACACGAAGTCAATTGGCAACCCACACTCTCTCTTTTCTACATAATTTTTCCAACTTCTTTCGAAAGGGACCCCTTTGCCCTAGAGGAACGCATCAACCTAATTCAATGAGGCTGCTTTTTTTCTTTCTTCTTTTTAAACAACTTTCTCCTAATTTATTTAATCACCACTAATGTATAGATTATAATAACAATGTTTCAAAAGAAATGTGTAAATCACCAAAATTAGAGTAAACTATTAAATAGATATTTTTGTTTGTTTCAGGTTATACTTTAGTTATTTATATTTGAAACGTTATATTTTAATCACTTACGTTGTCGTTTTGTTACAAAATAATCACTCTGCTGTTAAGATCTGTTACCTCCTAAACGACCTTCTCACATGGAAGTTAAATTGAGTTTTAAATGTCAACGTGCATGTCCTGCCAAGTAAATTAGTTAATTTTTAATTAAAAAAATTAGTTAATTGAATTTTCAAAATTAACTAAAGGAAAATGTTAATTTGGTTTTCCAAAATAATCAAAATCAATGCATCGGATTAATCTTTGAACTGGAAAAAAAACTGTTGGTCCCCTTTTTCTTTTAGTTTTCGTTTCCATTTCGACTGAAAAAACCATCAATTTTTATAGTAATCTTTTTTAAAATAAAACAGTAGAAATCAAATTGAGTGCTCCATCAATCGATTAGATTTTTCATTCAAAATAGAAGAACAAAGGATTGATTCAATGAAGGGTCCAAAAATGGATTACAATAAGTAATGATTTTTTTTTTTGTTCTTTACCTAGGTTTTGGGTTAAGATATTTTGGTTTTTTTTTTTTTTTTTTTTGCAAAAAGGTGACCCAACATTTCATGTTTTTCTTTATATATTGTCGAAACTATTTTTTTTAATTTTGAAAAACGAGGTCGACTTTAAAACGAAAATAGAGTCGCCACTAATTCTTTTTGAGGTGTGATCGGGTCACCCTAAGATTGATCGTTAAAACATTTTGATTTATTAAAACGATGATTTTGGTCTACGAAATTTAGAAAAACGGGTTCAGGAGTCGATACGCACGAGGAAGGATTAGCACCCTCGTGACGCCCAAAATTGGTACCTAATTGATTATTTGATGTCTTTATGTCGAAAATTTGAAAAGATTTTTATAACACCCCTAACCTGTATCCGTCGCCGGACTGGGTTACGAGGCATTACCAAACTCAACCCAACCCAGTACAAGCATTTATAAACATAAATCACGCTTCTTTATCACAGGTTCGTATCAAAAAAGCTACACTCACTTGGCTATCAATTTATGAAATCATTTCCAAATATACTTCAATTATAAAACATTATATCATAGGTAGTCAAAATTTTAATGATAAATAAAATTATACTCACTTTCGCATCTACATACCAAAAATCAACAATTACCATTTCCTTCATAAGACATTGTAAAACATTATATAGCAATTATCTCACATATAAGTAGTTAACTAACCATTTACCTAACAAAATTAATACATCCACCAAATACACGATCACATCATACCCAAATTAGTAAAGCAACTCATATAGTCGAATATACCCAAGGTATTACATAATCAATAATATAAATCTAAAGAACATTTCATCAATAATGTGCATAACCTTCCACGGCAATTATACATTTATTCCTATCCCGAATTAACTACTAAAACACATTACACACATTATCAATATAATAATTCAAACTAAGGCCGAATCACATAGTCACTTGCATCTTTAAATTAGACATATTTTAAGCTTACCAAGAGAGCTATTTATAAGCCATACGTGTCTTACACAATCAATATATATATAATCCAAAACACTATTCATACATATGAGGTTTATAATATAACCAAGAATCGAACCAACTCGTTCTATTTTATAAGTACAAATGCCGAATCAAAACATATGATTTGCACATATTATACATTGTACTAAATTGTCAATCAAAAGCCAACTTACTTCTTATCAATTCGACTAGCAAGATTATTTCTAAGACACTCCATTCGATTGTGAATTAAAAACCAAACCTATATAGCAAATTCATATTCAATACATACACCGCAACTCACTCATACCAATACACATTTTTAAGTCCTATATAATACTTTACATTGCCAAGGCAAATATCCATCCACCACGCAATTTATACCATAAGTCATACTTCCAGACAATTTTAGACCATGATCGAATACACACATAAGTCATAATATTATAAGTAAGCCATTTTCGCATGGCTTAAATATATACATATCCCAAAACAATCTTTTCAAAATATGACTTAGTCTATACATGCCATAGTTTCAAAAATTTAGCTTATAAAATACCAAAATTTGTCGATAGTGTGATAAACTTTGACGATGATCCCCGAGCTCGAAACTTGTCTCTCAAAATCTATAAAACAATGCAATTAAACACACACAGTAAGCTATTATAGCTTAGTAAGTTATAAGCAATCATATAACAATGCCTAAAACATTATAAAGAAATTTTATACAATTCAAGACCATTAAACCGAATGATCCAATCATCAATAATAGGCTTCACATAAGTCTATAATCCATTCCTAACTTTAATACAAATGCATACTAAATTATCACTTTTCATAACTCCAAAAGCCGAATGCTCATGTATTTAATAATTAATTTCATATGCATATTCCACTTACCAAATTTATACTTACAATTCGAGTAATAACTTCTCATGATACTAAACTTGTCGAACTCAATCTTAGATTAAAGTTTAATCATACATTTAAGGCGCGTTAACCGATCTCGCACACTTAGTGCTCGGGAGTTCAATTCGCACACCTAGTGCCCTTTGTCCGATTTCGCACACTTAGTGCTCGGAAGATCAACACGCACACTTAGCGCTCTTTGTTCGATTTCGCACACTTAGTGCTCGGAAATTTCATTCGCATACTTAGTGCCTTTTTCTCAAATTTTTACTCCTCATTCATACAACACATCTAAACTTAACTTCAAATATATATATATATATACACATTTACATATTTACATTTTCGAGTCAATTCGTTCATCTCATAACAACATCAATCCATTCGGCAATAACTAATACATCATTAAATAATTTCAATTCAACTTAATTGCTTAAAAACTTACTGCGGAAATCGACGGATTAGGTTTTCCCGGCTATTCGTTCAACTTCGCTTTTCCCCGATCCAATCCCGATTCTTTTTGTTCTTGATCTAAATAATTTCAAATTAAGCTCATTTAACATTTTCTCATTCAATTTAATCCAAAAACACATAATCGGGCAAATTACAATTTTACCCCTAACATTTACAATTTTTACAATTTAGTCCCTATTGCATAAAACACAAAATACTCAAAATTTAGCCACACTTCTTTAGGGTCGAATCTTCATCATCCTATAACAAGCTCATACACTTCATTTATTTTTCATTTTAGTCCTTTAAAAATTTATTTTTGCAATTTAATCCAAATCACTTAATTTCATCCAAAATTCAAGAACAACACTTGCTAATTTCATCATCAAACAACAAGAATATCAAGCTTCCTTCAATGGCATCTCACGAAAAACACAACCGATTCACAAATTTAAACATGGGCTAGTTAAAACTCAAAGCAACGATCTCAAAAACGTAAAAATTATTAAAAACCGAGCTAAATACTTACCTTAATCAAGCTCAAGTAAGGCCGAATGGAGCTAGGTTTTCTTTTCTTTTTCTTTGGCTAACTTTCGGTCATTTGAGGAAGAAAGATGAACACTTTTCATCTTTTATTTACTATATTATTTTATCGAATTTAATTAATACATTAATAATAAAACATAATAAAAAATTCCAACCACTATTACATGCAAATGATGACCGGCACTAAGCTTGAGTTTTGGCTAAATTGCACTATTAGTACCTCAATTTAAGAAGCCACCTTCAATTTAGTACTTACACATTTAACCACCAAATTTTCTTTTTAAGTTATTAAGCCCTTTTTCACAATTAAGCACTAAAACGATCAAATTTTAATACAAGATTTTCACACGCACCAATTCACACATGATGAGCATAGAAAATAATATTAAAATATTTTTCCGACTCGAATTCGTGTTCCCGAAATCACCGTTCCTATTAGGGTCAAAATCGGGCTGTTACAATTTTAAAATACGACCCTTTTTGTTAAAGAAAACTTGTATAAATTAAAACGAACGTCGAGACCTGCTTAGGTCGAAAGAATAAAATATCATACCCAGTGAGTTAGGATACGACATTTCGAATCCTCAAAACTAAGCTTGTCTTTTGCCATTTAAAACTCGTATATCTAAATTTAAAAAGGTTACTCATTTTTTTGGGGGGGGTTGAATAAGAAATCGAAACCCATTAAGTTAGGACACTATTTCTCAAAATTCCCAAATACAAAATATTGCCTTTATTTTTTTGAAATCCTTACTTCGAGAAAACAATGTGTCATATCCAATAAGTTAAGACACAACATCTTGAATTCCTGAGAATAGACTTTTATTAAAAACTTATTTGTTTCGATTTAAGAAAGGGTACTCGATTATTTAGATTCGACGAGGAAAATCGGAACCCAGTGAGTTTGGGTTCAATTTTCTCGAAGCTCCCAAATACGAGTATTGCTTTATTTTGAAAAAAAACTTTTGAATAAGATGTAACGATTAAACGAATTGCACTTTTATTTAAAACAATGATTAGTGAATAAAATGTCGTACTAATAAATTACAAAACACAAATACTAAGAAACACTTCACGAAAATTACAAGATGGACCAATTTTAAAGTTACCATAGACAATCAAACGAAAGGATGAAATAACATAATTAATAACACAACTAATAATAATACATTAAAAAGAATAAATAATAATAATATTAGTGGTAAAAATAGAAAACAATAATATACATGTGAGGATGATGATAGTATGTAAGTGATAACATGATTATTTTGCATGATTTCTTGTATGTAATTCGGTTTATTTCTGAATAAATCCCTGTTAAATTTGTATTTTTATGATTTAAATCTTCTCAGTGATGCAATTGATCAAAGGCAAGCTAAAAAAGGCCAAATTGAAAGAAAATCATGGAAATAGGGCCAAATCAAAAAGATGGAGGAAGCCAAGGACACATCAAGCAATTTGACTTTGTAAAAAGCCAAATATGGAAAATCCTATTTTTAGTTTATTTTATTTTTAATTATTTTTAGTTTTAATTATTTAAGATTTTATATTAAATTAATTAAGCCTATTTTTAGTAAACCCCATGTATATAAATAGGGGTTATTTGTATTTGGAAAATCATCAATCAAATATTTCTTTTCCTATTCCTATTTGAAGTTTTATTTCTCTCTTTTCCCATTTCAATTTAGAATAGGATTTCTTTTATTTTTTTCCTTCAAGTTGACATGAAGCAATCTGCCCATTTCAATTCCTTTTGTTTCTTTTCCAAAATTGGTTTAATTACTTTCCAAGCCCCTTTCCTTTTCCAAAATTCCATCACCCTTTACAAAAGCCAAACACTTTCCACAACCTTCAAGCATGAGTAAAATCATGCCACACTAAACCCCTTTCAGCTTTAAGCCGGTATTAACCCCGTCAAAGACCCGTGAGTTACGAACCCGAGCTATTTAACCCCTATTTTCCAATATTTATTATTTCTCAATATTAAGAGTATGACTTCGTCAACTGACAAAGTCAAGTCAATGCTAAGTAAAAAAAGACGTCGTTTGAGTTAGTGTGGCTAGACGTACAGTTGGAATTCCGAAAGCATCGATTGTCTAATTGGTTTTCCGTGAACACATTGGCGTGCCAAGTGGGGATTGTTGTTTGGTTCCATCAAGGGAAGTAGTAACCGGATTTAAATGTCCCAACATTTGAGGGCATTGGTTCGAGCTAGGCTCTTCTAGAACGTAAAGCTGCCGGAGTTCTAAATCACGAACGTTTCGTAGGTTGTTCGACCGGTAAGGGTTAGTTATAGGACGTTCCATAACTAATTTATACAAGGAAGAGTTGGTGTTCGAGGCGTCCTTGGTAGCTATAACTAGCTTATCGGAAAAGAGGAGTTCATCTAATTTTGAGGATCGGGTTAAAGACGGAAAAACCCGAGCTTAAGGCTGAGCTAAGTTTAATTGATTTTACTTTAGATTACTTCATTGTTTTTTTATTATTTCATCTTTTACTTTTTACTTTTTTTCTATGTTTATTTCAGGTTACATATTTTACTCCCCCCCAATTTCGCGGGCACGACAACTGCCCAGACACAAATCTGGTCGAGATAGAAACAATTATCAGCAAACCCAGTCTCTGTGGGATCGACCCTACTCCCTATACTGCTTAAATTTGCAAATTAGGTGTAGGTTTATATTGGTGGAATCGACAGCCATCAGTTTTGGCACTGTTGCCGGGGACTGGCAACACTTACAATTGTTCAAATCGTCTTCATGACCAGATCTTCACCAGGAGATCTTGAATACGACCCAGAGACTGAGAAATCAGCACGAGCGCTACGAAAAGAGACGGAAGCTCTTAAATGCGCAAGTAAAGCAGAAGCTGAACTAGGACAAGGGATCCTAGAATCCGACGTTGAAAACTTAAGCGAAGTAATTCGTGCAGAGGCAATTCGACGTGGGAAACAAGTCGAAGTGGTTGGACCTGAGACCAAACCACTTCTTAAAGCAAGAGACAACCTTGGTGAACCAGAAAGGATGGCAAACCGAACCATTCGTCAACTAGCTGCTGCTCCCAATGAGCAAACACCGTTATGCATCAACTATCCAACTGAAGGAACCCCGTTCGAGTTGAAGTCGGGCTTGATTCACCTTTTGCCCACATTTCGAGGCTTGAAGAATGAAAATCCACACACCCACTTGAGAGAATTCCACATGGTCTGCTCAAGCATGAAACCCTTGGGAGTACCCGAAGATGAAATCAAACTTCGGGCATTTCCTTTTTCTTTAGTTGATACAACAAAAGAATGGTTATTTTACTTACCTCCCGGTTCTATCACAACGTGAGATGACTTATCTCGTGCTTTTCTTGACAGATTCTTCCCAGCGTTACGAGCAGCTGAACTTAGGAGGGACATAGTGGGAATTCACCAAATGGAGAGTGAATCGCTCTACGACTATTGGGAGTGGTACAAAAAAATGTGTGCAAGTTGTCCTCAGCAGGGGTTGACCGAACAATCACTTCTTCAATATTTCTACGAGGGCTTGCTCCTATGGAAATGAAGATGATCGATGCTGCTAGTGGAGGGGCGTTTGTCAATATAATTCCTAAAAGGGCAAGAGAACTGATATCCACCATGGCGGTAAATTCTCAACAGTATCGGTCGAATTCAGAACCCATAAGACCGGTTCATGGGGTAAACATTTCATCATTAGAAGATAAATTGGACAAGCTTACCAATGTTGTTCAATCTTTGCTTACAAAGAAGAAGAATCTGACCCAACTGTGTGAAATTTGTTCTACATCCGAACATCCGACGGATTCGTGCCCAATCCTTAACGACAATTCAATGGCATATGTTGATACTATCGGAGGTTTTTCCGGGACCTCCACAAAGACGCTATGATCGTTTCTCCAACACCTATAATCCCGGGTGGAAGGATCATCCCAACTTGAATTACGGAGCTAATCCCCGATATAATCTATCATACCAACCGAGACCTCTGCAACCACCACAACAACAACACAAGCCAAGCACATCTCTAGAAGTTGTGGTGGAAAGACTTGCCACCAATACTGCAAAATATCAACAGAGGACAAATGCATCAATACAAGAATTAACTAATCAAGTTAGTAACTCTCGATGGCGGTTAATCGTTTGGAGTCTCAAGGTAAATTACCGTCCCAAACTGAGCATAATCCTCGACACAATGTAAGTGCTATGACGTTAAGGAGTGGGAAGGTTTTGGAGCCCGTACCTAGCATGAGTCGTGCCCGCGACGCTGATCGAGATGAGAAGAAACTTGACAAAAAGACTCTTGTGGAGTCAATACCACAAATCATTTGCAGTACCACCTCCGTTTCCTGGAAAACTAGTCCAATGCAAGAAGCAGCAAGAAGAGAAGGAGATCCTCGACACCTTTCGAAAGGTAGAAATCAACATACCTCTTGTTGATGCGATTAAACAAATTCCATGGTATGCAAAATTCTTAAAAGAATTATGCACAAGTGTTACAAAGGAAAAGGTGAGTGTCGGAAAAAATGTCTCCGCTGTTTTACAAAGGAAAATACCACCTAAATGTAAGGACCAAGATATATTTTCCATATCTTGCAAAATAGGTAGTGTCAGTATTAAAAAAGCAATGTGTGACTTAGGCGCATCAATTAATGTTATACCTTTGTCAATTTATAAACTACTTAATGCGGGTCCTTTAAAGGAAACAGGTGTAATTATTCAGCTTGTAGATAGATCTATAGTGCATCCGGAAGGAGTGCTGGAGGACATTCTTATTAAGGTAAACGAGTTGATATTTCCTGCAAACTTCTACATTATCGACATGGAGGATGACAACTCGGCCAATTCATCTGAAATACTTCTTGGGAGACCATTCTTGAGTACCGCGTGAACGAAAATTGACGTTTGGAGTGGAACACTCACCATGGAATTTGATGGTGAAATGGTTAGGTTTAATGTTTATGAGGATATGGGACATCCCAATGATAAGTTACAAACTGTGCCTTGCAGGAATACTGATCTTGATGTTAAGCAAGATGAATTATCGATTATCCAAAAACCAGTACGTGAAGTTGTCATGAAAGCCTCAGAATTAAAGCTGAAATCATTTCTAGAACGTACAAGTATTCCGACAGAAAAAAATGCAAACTTGAATGAAGAAGCTCAAAGACTCCTCAATCCACTAATGGTAGAGGAACCCCAGAAGGGCTTGAAGGATAGTGGATAAAGGTCGAAACATTTCTGCAATGACATCTAAGTGCACAAGATGGAGAACTTAATTCTCAATAAGCCAAACGGATAACATTTAAGGTCGTCGAGCTAACGACGTTAAACAAAAGCGCTTTTTGGGAGGCAACCCAAATTTCTTTTCATTAATTTAATTTTAAGTTTTAGTAAGATTTAGGGTGTAAACAAATAAATTTTTATTTAATTCAGTTGATTTGATGTTTCCAGGAACATAATGGAGATCATGAATTTTTATCAAAAGTTGGATAATAGTGATGGCGCGGGCACGACATGCTAATTTGGTGACAATTATTTACCTAAAAAAAAATCCAACTACTCAACCTTCATAAAACACCAAAACACATCCATTCAACCCATCCACACTTACCAAAAAACACCCTCAAAACAAACCCTCTCCTCCCACAACCAACCCACGCTGCCGTCACCATCTTCGTCATCGTCGCAGCACCCATCATCGTCACCGTCGTACTACCATCATCGACGCCACTGCACTACCGTCGCTGTCTTTCCCCCTCTTTGCTATAAGGTTAAGGTGTGGCAATGGGTATATGCATGTCTAGGATTGGATCTAGGGAGAACTTGGTACTTAAGCGGTCTTAATGACTCACCTCCTCTTCTCTGGAATCCTACCTGGTGCGTAGTATCTGTTCACTTTAGCCAACAAGGACTTGATAACGGGCCAAGATGATCCTCAGTAGGTGGTTCGACGGATGGAGGGACTCAGAGGTGGCCAACTAGCAAGACGATTAGACCTGTTGTTCTCAATATCTAAATTGCCGGCACCTCTACTTCGTGTTATTTTGGTCCTCCAAGTACATAGACTACTCATGGAAATATGGTTTTTCGCCAATGTCCACATGTCAATACTAGAGAACAAGAGGAGAGGCACGTTTAAGCGGAATCGAAGCGAGACTTGGAACGATAGAAAATCAAGTCTCCACATTCCTTGATATCCTGCAAAGCCGTTACCCCCAACATCGACAAAATCATTGAAGATACATATAGGAAGTACTCTGAACTTTTCATTTTGTTTATTTGAGCTGCTGATTTTTTTTTCTTATCTATAATACACATGCTTGAGGACAAGCTTAGAATAAGTAGGGGGATGAATATAGTAAGCATGCATGGATGGTTGATTGATTTTTGCCGCATGTTTCTCTTATGCATATGTTCAATCTTGCATTGAATTCATTCAACAGTTTATTTGATATTGAGCCTTTAATCTCATACTTAGTTAACTTGGACAATTGGGCAAAATTTTTTTGAATTTAAATGCTCAAGTATATAGATTAATCGACACTTGTATTCTAAGGCTAATTTATGTAGCTAGATTTTCATGAATTGATTGTTTGAAAAAGGTGTATTTGCTTGTGCATGAATAAATGAAAAAAATGAAAAGATGAAAAAAATAAATAAATAAATAAAGGCTCAAGTTATAAGTGAAAGTTTCAGAAACGTGACCGGATTGAGTAACGGGGGTGAGGTGCTTGGGTTGTCATCTCGTCTCGCGTAAAAAGGTTCGAGTGACAAGTCGATAACTTAATAACATTCCACTAACAGAGCTCAATAATAAAGACTGCTCGAACTGAGTAACCGGGATAGGGTGCTTGGGTTGTCATCCTAGTTCGCGTAAAAAGGTTTGACCATGTCTAATTTATTTTTCTAAACGTATAGTTAATTAAAATGAAATTATCTAGTTCGCATATTTCAAATCTTATGACACTTGTCTTGTTGATTAAACAATATGTTTTGAGCATTGATTTAATTATTTTTGCCTATGTTGTTTACGTTGAGTATGGAAGCAGAAAAGAGGCTCGATTTTTAATAAATTGTAGAATTGATTCTAATGTTTGAAAGAACAACATGCTTGAGGGCAAACATGAGATAAGTAGGTGAGATTTGATAACATGATTATTTTGCATGATTTCTTGTATGTAATTCGGTTTATTTCTGAATAAATCCCTGCTAAATTTGTATTTTTATGATTTAAATCTTGTCAGGGATGCAATTGATCAAAAGCAAGCTAAAAAGGGCCAAATTGAAAGAAAATCATGGAAATGGGGCCAAATCAAAAAGATGGAGGAAGCCAAGGATACATCAAGCAATTTGACTTTGTAAAAAGCCAAATATGGAAAATCCTATTTTTAGTTTATTTTATTTTAAATTATTTTTATTTTTAATTATTTAATATTTTATATTAAATTAATTAAGCCTATTTTTAGTAAACCCCATGTATATAAATAGGGGTTATTTGTATTTGGAAAATCATCAATCAAATATTTCTTTTCCTATTCCTATTTGAAGTTTTATTTCTCTCTTTTCCCATTTCAATTTAGAATAGGATTTCTTTTATTTTTTTCCTTCAAGCTGACGTGAAGCAATCTGCCCATTTCAATTCCTTTTGTTTCTTTTTCAAAATTGGTTTAATTGCTTTCCAAGCCCCTTTCCCTTTCCAAAATTCCATCACCCTTTACAAAAGCCCAAACACTTTCCACAACCTTCAAGCATGAGTAAAATCATGCCACAGTAAACCCTTTTCAGCTTTAAGCCGGTATTAACCCCGTCAAAGACCCGTGAGTTACGAACCCGAGCTATTTAACCTCTATTTTCCAATATTTATTACTTCTCCGGATTAAGAGTATGACTTCGTCAACTCACAAAGTCAAGTCAATGTTAAGTCAAAAAAGACGCCGTTTGAGTTAGTGTGGCTAGACGTACAGTTGGAATTCCGAAAGCATCGATTGTCTAATTGGTTTTCCGTGAACGCATTGGCTTGCCAAGTGGGGATTGTTGTTTGGTTTCGTCAAGGGAAGTAGTAACCGGATTTAAATGTCCCAACGTTTGAGGGCATTGGTTCGAGCTAGGCTCTTCTAGAACGCAAAGCTGCCGGAGTTCTAAATCACGAACGTTTCATAGGTTGTTCGATCGGTAAGGGTTAGTTATAGGACGTTCCATAACTAATTTACACAAAGAAGAGTTGGTGTCCGAGGCGTCCTTGGTAGCTATAACTAGCTTATCGAAAAAGAGGAGTTCATCTAATTTTGAGGATCGGGTCAAGGACGGAAAAACCCTTGCTTAAGGCTGAGTTAAGTTTAATTGATTTTCCTTTAGATTACTTCATTGTTTTTTTATTATTTCATCTTTTACTTTTTACGTTTTTTTCGGTGTTTATTTCAAGTTACATATTTTACTCCCCCCCAACTTCAAGGGCACGACAATTGCCCAGACACAAATCTGGTCGAGATAGAAACAATTATCAGCAAACCCAGTCTCTGTGGGATCGACCCTACTCCTTATATTGCTTAAATTTACAAATTAGGTGTAGGTTTATATTGGTGGAATCAACAGCCATCAGTAAGTAATAATAATAAAATAGTAATAAAAATCACAACAAATTTAAAAAGGAAGTATAAGGTAATGAAAATAATACAGAATTAATTAGTGATAATAATAATAATAGAATAATGCTAACTGTGTCCATAAACATAGTAATGATGATTAAAATAACAATAACAACAACAAAATAGAAGACACTAATAATAATATTAATAAAAATAATAATATAGGGGAAAAAATAATAATATGTTAATAAAAATAAAATAATATAAAAATAATAATATAGGGGAATAATAACATATTAATAAAAATAAAAATAATATAAAAATAATATAGGGGAAAAATAATAATATATTAATAAGAGTAATAATAGTAAAAAAATGGTAAAATAATTTTAATAAAAGAATAATAAAAGAAAAAAGAATGTAATAGTGACATATAATAATAATGAATACAATAATAATATTATTAAAATAATAATAAAAATGCCCAATTAATCAATTAAAAGATAAAGTAGCCAAAACAATTGAAAAGGGCCGAATCGAATTTAAAACGAGAGTTTGGGGCAAAATTAGAAATAAATAAAAGGGGAATGATCAGATTGTAACGCGAGAACAAAGTGGAGGGACCGGGAAAGTAAATATCCCCTCCCTCCAAAACACATCACCTTGCGCGGGGCCAGATTAAAACGAAAGGAAAATCATAAGGCCAAATTAGAAATAGATAAAACTTAATTAGAAATCCATAAAGACACGGAAGGGCCTAGAGCGCAATTAGCCCATCCAAGCAAAACACGCGGATCCTCCCCTTGGAGCGGGTCGAGTCGCAGGTCAGAGGCCCAAAACGACGTCGTTTTGGCCTCTGAACCCAATTTTCAAAACGACATTGTTTTAGCTACGTTATAAAACCCAAATTTTTGCCCAAAAAACCCCATTTTCAGCCCTCTTTCACAAAAAAACTTCAAAAAACTCTCTCAACTCCTATCTCTCTCCCTTAATCCGGCCAGGGCTTTCGGATTTCCCTCTTTCGAACACCGTCGGCGCCGCCGCTGGCCACCGAAATTCCCGAAAGTAAGTTTTTCTTCTCTTTTTTTATAAAGTATATATATATAGTTTGAAAGATTAAAAAAAGCAAAAATCCTTATTTGAATATGTACTGTTTCGGGAAAAAGAAAAAGGAAAAAAGAAAGATAAAGCAAATGAACAACCTTTTGCTAATATTGCCTCTCTATTTCATATTAACTGTACATGTATTCGAAAAATGTAGAGTAACCTCCGTATCTCTCCCTAATCGTCCCCCCCTTTTACAATGAATATTTATGGCTTTTGATAGCCATATTTACAACCGTTTACTGCTTCTATTTGCTGCAGGTATAGTGAACGTGGGCAGCGTGATGCGTGGGCACATGGTGGTGGAGAACGTGGGTAGTGGAGGCATGGTGGCATAAGTTTTGGCTGAAACTGTTTTAAAGTTTGTGGGCTAGGGTTTCCTAATTGGTTAGGGTTTTTTTTTTTTTTATTTTATGCCTGTTATTTATTGGGCTTCATGCTAAAAATTAGGCCCTACATATATGACAGACAAAAAGAAAATGTTTATTTTTGTTTATTTGTGTATTGTGGACAACCACAATAGCAAACATGTACAGAGGTTTGTGTGTCCATTTCTTCTTCTTCTTCTTCTTCTTCTCTGTCATTCTGCTCTTCTCTTCTGTGATGGTAACAAAAAAAAAAAAAAAACCCACATGCTACTTCTTTTTAAATAGGAGAAAATTGGGTTTTAGGAAAAAAATTGTATTATATTTTCATAATAAAAATTTTAATTGTTCTCATCCCAGTTGGACATCCATGTTGGTATTTAAAACTCATTTTAACTGTCATGTCGAACTGTCGTTTGGGAGGTAACAGACTTTAACGACAAAGTGACCATTTTGTAATAAAACAATAACGTAAGTGACTAAAACATAACATTTCAAACCTAAGTGACTAAAATGTAACTCGAGACAAATAAAAGTGACTATTTTAGTAATTTACCCCCAAAATTATGACTTAATTTAAATTGGTGTATTCTAATTATATCTTTAAATTATTGATGTTAGATTAATAAGGTCCTTTCGTTATTAAAATTATGGTTAAATATAAAATTGGTACTTGAACTTATTCACTTCTCCCAAATTGACACTTTAAGTTTTTTTGTTCCAAATTGGTACTTGAACTTTTTCTCTGTCAATAGTTTGGTACTTTTTTTTTAACGTCGTTAAATTTGAAACAGGTGGCAGAATAGGATTATAATACATGGCATGATGACGTCTTGATAATGTCATAATCTATTTTTCTTTTTCACTTTTTTTTCCCTTTTCCTTTTTTCTTTTATTCTTTCCCATTTTTTTTAATTTTTATTTTCTTCTTTTCCATCTCTCTTTCCCAACCCTAGTCCCCTCCAGCATACACCACAACTGCATTTTGGTGTTGTCATTAACGCTAGCATGAATTAAATATTTTGATGTTAATTGTTCAAAATGTATTGGAAAAGAGTTGTTCAATTTTTTATTTTTGCAGAAAAAGAAGGGGTTGCATATTTGAAATTAGAATATATCATGTTAAATTAGTTAATATGAATTAAATGAGTTAAACTTCCCCTTAATTGCCAATGGTTAAGCATTTGATTTGGTACAAAAATATTCAATTTGAATAGAAATAATGTCCTAAAAGTATAAATAATAAGAAATTCATATACTTAAGTAGTGCAAAATAAATTACTTTAACCATGTATAATTGTAACTATCACACACACATATATAAAATGAGAAGAAAACATTATTTTTAGTATTTATACTTTTTTGATTTTTTATAATTAGAATTAAAAAATATAAAAGTTTTATTGTTAATATTCGTGACAGTTTCTCTTAACAATATTTTCTTAAAGTTCAAACATGTTATCTGTATAATATATATTAGCATTGTACCCAATATTTAAATAATTGTATTGGCATGGCGGTAGAAAAGAAAGAGTGTTTTATAGGATAAAAATAAAGTGTGAAAGTAAGGTAAAGGAGGGCAACGAAATCAAATGCTGCTTACATTTCACTTTTCAATTAAAGAAGAAGAATTTTGGTTGCGTTGCGTGATGCGTCGTCCTTGACTGACACTCAGAGATTCTGGTTAGAGGCCAATCAGCAATGGCATGCGGCCCCGATCTTTTCTTTTACCATTTACCATTCATAATTTAAATTACCATGTACAACTGTAACAGGCAGGACCATTCATTAATAAATTTTATCACAAAAATATGTTAACTGATATTTATCATTTATAACATAATAAAAATATTTAGATTAAGAACAAAAAAAAGTTATTAATTTAGTAATTTACTTCTGCAACATTTAATATATTACAAATATTTTATATTCGAAACACAATCAGTCCGTGTATAGTATAAATAGAAAAAGTCACGTGAGATAAACGTGAGGGAGAAAATGATGATGGACTGGACTGGCCATAGAGTTGCTCAGAGTTACTGATAAATGACTTGAGCAAAAGGGCAGAAAAACTCGAAATATATATCTATTAATATTTTAATATATCGAGAGGTTCATGAATTTGCATTCATTCATTTTAATTTTTTTGTTGCTTATATAATTATGTTGTTAAAAAGAAATTTGCAGACATTAGAAAAAATCGTCAAATAATATTATATTAAAATTGTGATATTTTTCTGAAGGAGTGATTAATTCATCGTGTCCAATAAATTTATTAAGAAAAAACATTAATTACGAATTTTAAAATTATTTCATAACTAACCTATAAGGTAGAAAACACCTTTACTATAGAATTGTCGTACTTTTATCCATAGTAGTAATAATGTTAATGGGAGTTAGGGGCGGAGCTATAGAAGGGCTTGGGGGCCTTAGCCCCAAAATTTTGATTTTTCAAAATTCGCTACCGATGAGAGAGATTTTTCAAAAGTAGTATTTTATAATAAAAAAATGAGAAATAGAAATGGGTAACTTTATGTCACTTCACTGATAATCTGAAATTCATTCAATCATTCATAAAATAATAGAAAGGGGGAAAAGAAGGATGATGATGAGGGATGGGGAGTAGGGACAGAGTGCAGTGTCCTAAGCAGACAACGCAATCATTTGTACTTGAAATTCTAATAGCATGTTTGGCCTTGCTTCTTTCAACTTTTTTTCTTTTTGAGTAAATTAATTGTATGTTGGAATTGGAGGAAATTACAAAAACAATATTACGTAAAACACCCACATCTATTAGTATTTTGCTTTGCTTCACCCAGGTTTATCCGAATGAATGATGAGTCCGCGATATTACAATTAATGCTTAATTATGCAAGTAGAAAATAATTATTAAAAGATTTAAATTAAAATGTATATGTAAATTATTATATCCATAAACAAATTTTAAAATATTAAAAGTTATTATATTCATAAATAAATTTTAGGATAAATTCAGCTTGAGTTGTATTGAAAGTTTGTTTTATAACTGAATTAATATCAATTTTATATGTTATTAAAATCATAAATTATTAAAAAGTTGCCTAGAAAAAAAATTATAACTTTAAATAAGTAATTAAAAATTTGGAAAAAATATTAAAATATAAAAATTCATAAAGTAATTAAAATGTCTTAATGTTCTAAAGTATTACAATATTAAAGTTAATAAATATTATAAATTACTTTAAGACTTTTTTTTTAATATTTTAGAATCTTATGAATTTCAATTATTATCCTTATTTTTAATACTTTTAATATATGTATCAAAAATAAAAATAAAAACCTTTAATAAAATTTAAAAGGAATATTATAGCATTTACAAAAAAAGGTAAAAAAAATATTTATTTAAAATTTTAGGATACTTTTAATAATGTTTTGTAATTTTTCAAAAAAATTGGGTTTTTTTTATTTTTAAATTTCTTTATTCTTTATTTTTTATATTTTGAATTGTATGTATTTTTAGATAATTTGCAAAAAAAAAAAAAATCAACGGAATAGGATTTGAGACGTCATATATGAAGGAAAATAGTTAAAATATTGGTTGATTTTCCTAGTTTAAAATTAGAGGAGGAAGTTGAAGAAGGTTGATGTTAAGAATGCGATGATGGTTAGAGTTTTGAAGTAAGAAGGACATTGACGGTTCCAAAGATGATTGGAGGAGTGCAGTTTAACTTGAACCTCACGTTCACTCACTAGTTTAACCTCAACACATTTGTGAAACAAGCTTTGCTTTCAATTATTTTGCTGAGTGATTGGATTTGGAAATTATATATTTGTTGGTTTGACTTGGTAAAAGATTCTGGGAAGGGCAGTGCAGCCCTAAAAAGAGTGGCCTACACACCACACATTTGCTCCACCTCTCCCATGGATACAAGGACAGTCTAGACTTCGTAATCATCATCTATTTTTCTGTTTTCTTTGTCACCAAACCAATGATACAAGGACGATGTGAGTTTGAATTTTGAATCCATTCATTTACCAGTTTGAGGTTTATCAAAATATTATATGTATTATAATAGATTAAATAAATCTTCATTTTTCTCAACTTACATTATATATTAATTGTTGAAATGCTACGTAAAGATTTGATTAATTAGTTGTTATTATTAATATTTCATTTTGGTTTAAGTAAAATCATTAAAAAGTGAGATTACTTCAAAAAATAGATGACATTGATATTATTTTTATATTTCAAAATCTTGACACTATTAAAATGATAAAATTACCTGTTTAAGGTAATATTTGTTATCCAAACATTAGTGTCTTATGTTGAAATCTCGCCTTACTTCAAAAATATTATATCCATTTTTTATATAAGGAGTAAGCGATGGAGATTTTCCAAAAAAAAAAAAAAGAAATTCTTTTTAATCTATAAATTAATAAATAATAAAATTATGTTTCGACCTCTAAAATGTTTATAATTAATTTTTGGTTTCTCTTAAAAAATTCAGATTTACCTCTAGATAATAGGGTTTGAACACGTATCAATCGTGTTCAATAAAAATTTTAACCACTAGATAATAGGATTTGAACACGTATCAATCGTGTTCAACAAAAATTTTAACCACCTCTCTATACTAGCAGAACAAATAAATTGTTAGAAATAATGAGGAATGATTATGGTGTAAGTGCAAGTAGTGCAGAAAACAGTTAATTTAAAGGTTGATAGCTGATCAAGTATAACAAAGTGGTGAGTTAATTAAGTTGATCACAAAATCATATGGGATTAATTAGCTGATTAGTAATGTAATATTACAATCCTACATCATTTAGATTTTCAAACATTAATATGGTCAACCCCACTATGTAATTATTATAATCATACAAGTCTATTTATTATTAGATACAACGTACTCTACATTTTTATACACTATTTACTCCAATAATGTAAAACATTACAATCTAAAATTATTACGGACATCATATCGTAAAAAAAAACCAAAATTTTTATTTTATAATTAAATAAGTATTTAAATTTAATTTCCACTAAATACATCATTAATCATTATTTATGTCTGTTAAAGATTAACAGGAGAAAGAAAGTGGTTGGAAGGAGTGGTGGTTCACTTATGATTAGAATTGATTATGGATCGGATCGGGTTGGCTTGAGCTGGTTCAAGTAAAAATTTAGGTTTGTTTTTTAAGATCGGGTTCAGCTCAATCTAGATAAAAATGTTAAAACTCGAGCTTGATCCAATCTAGCTAGTATTAAAATTTTTGTATTGTTTTAATATAAAAATAAATTTAAAAGTATAATGCACCGAATAAAATAAAAACAATAAAATAAATGTTTCCCAACAAATGAAAAAAAAATTATACTTAAATAGCACTAAGTTAGATGCAACTTAGCAAGCAAATATCTCTAAAATAATAGCAAAGTTAATAATAAAATAAAATAGTAACAATATAATAGCGAAATAATAACAAAACAATGAAAAAACAGTAAAAATTAGCACCATTTTTTTTTTTGTAAATTCAAGTCGAGCCTAGGCCAAAAAAATCTTACCTAAAGCTCGGCCCATTGTTTAATTTTTTGTTCAAAATTATTCTTCAAGCCTATATTTTTGCTCAAACTCTCTCAATTTTTGAGTTGACTTTCAGGTCAGGCCAATCTCGGCCCATGATCAAGTCTACCTATGGTTAAGTGGAGAGCAATTGAGAATGGATAATTTTTGAGAAGAGAGCTGAAAAGAAAAATACATAATGTGTATTGTGTTCGTAAATTGTTGCATGTATCTTTTTATATTGGGAGGCAAAATTTAATACATGTACAATGGGATCTGATCTTACTTACATTTATTATTAGTATTATTAACATGAGGTTGATGAAATTAAGGTTGACATCTAAAAAAATAGATGGAACTGTGTGGCAAAAAATACATGTTAAACTCCACATAAAGTAGGAATTGAAATTGGTATAACAAAGTCCAAATAATAATGTAAATAAAGTGAGTGAGTGAAGCTATAGAATAAAGAAATTGAAACCTAAAATGCCAACAAATGTGTAATCCTTTCTGGTATTCAAAACTATAATGGGGGTTAATAAATGGGTTAGACAACATGATTAAGCATTTAGCCATGCTTTCCTTTCATTATCATAATCATCATTTCTCATGTTCCATTTGTCTTCCCGGGATGCTGAAAAAGTATGGGACCAAACACCCTTAATTTACTATATTTTAGTAAAGAAATATCATCACATATCCTCCCTCACTTTTAATGTTTTATTGGCTAATTATTCTTTCCACTTTCCCCAAAGTTTGAAATTTAATCTTCTTAATACTTACGTTTGTTTCATTATCATTTCACATTCAGAATCACGCGTGTGCTTAATTAAACCTTAAATATTGTCTTCGTATTGTTATCATTGTAATAACAAGAAAGGTATAGGTATAGATTTGTCCTTTAATTTAAGGGTTTGAAAGGATTATAAATAGTATTTGGGAAGTCTTTATATTATAAAATTACATTAAATTAGTCATTCTATTATTAAATAAATCAATTTAGTCTTCATACTATTAAAAAAATAAAATAAGTTCACATTATAATAGAATTAATAATTACTGTTAAAAATTTATTATTTCTAATTACAGTTTAATTCCAAATAAAAGATTTCATTTATAGAATCATAAAACAAATAAAAAACTCAAAAAATTAACTTTGTTAAGTAGTAAATGATGTTTTTAATGCTTAAGGGTCAAAAAAGTCCTCAGCAAAAAAATAATATAAAAAAGTTAAATAAGCCCTCATGAAAAAGGTGTAATCAATTGAACTCTCAATGATCCAAAATAAATTAATTGGCTTTTTCTATTAACGAAGACCATCAGTTGACCGTTAACCTCACTAGTATGGCTAATGAAAGTCACTAGAAATTGCCACGTGACTGTATGCTGATGTGGGCATGCCACTTTTACAAAAAAAAAATTTAGAAAAATAGTTGTCCAAATTCATTTTTGATAAGTGCATAATTAAAAAAAAATTTAAAAATTATAAAATAATTATTAAAAAAATTCTACAGTGTATATGAAAAATTTAAATGTGCAAAAATTCAAAAAAATATTGTTTATGAAAAACATCATGCCTTCCTTTGATATCAGTGTTCTTTTCAAAAGTTGTTGAAGTATTCATCCATTCCCCGCAGTTTGGAGCCTATTCAATATCATTGTGGCATTGGCTGTTGAGATCAAATAATCCCAAGAATCCGGACCTTCTTAAACAGCCACCAATTTCCTCTTCACCAACTTCTAATCTTTTAACTACTGGTTGCTAAATTCATCTTTAAAAAGTTCTAAAATGTATATATAAAATATATATTTTTATAATTTTTAATAACTAATAATTTTTTTTTGAATTTTTTATATACATTTTTGAATTTTTTAAATAATTGTTATAATTTTTGAATTTTTTTTTTAGTTTTGTACTTATCCAAAATGAATCTGGACAACCATTTGTCTAAATTTATTTTATATGCACATTTTACTTTTTTTTTTTTAAAAAAGCTTTTATTTAAAAAATATTTTTTTATTGACATGGCATGTCCATGTCTACATACTGCCACATGGCATTTTTTTTTGAGGTTTCCATTAGATTGGTCAATTGACTGTTTTTGAAAGGAGTCAATTGACTTTTTTTGAATCATTGAGGGTTCAATTGGGTGCCTTTTTTCATAAAGGATCAATTGATTTTTTGATTTTTTTTAATAGCCTTTTGAACTTTTAAGCCTATTTTTAAACAATAAATTTTAACTATATTATAATTTAACCTTATTTAATTCTTTTTAATAGTACAGGGATTAAATTGACTTATTTAATAGTAGAGGGAGTAATTTGATCAAGTCCTTATAATAAAAAGGGTTCTAAGGTACCTTCACAAATTATGTGTAGAAGTAAAGGGGCTTTTTGTGAACTTAATTATTAGGTTTACTCGATTTCGTAACAGAGCCAAAAGTTGGTATGTTGAGTATATGAATTCCGCATAACATAACTTCATTTACAATAACAGAATTCATAAATAAAAGGTAAATGATATCATTTCATTGACAGCACATGATAGATGAAAAATTAGCATGACCTAAGACAAATGATTTAATTACTATTTGTTAGCAATCAGCTTTTAATAAAGAAATATGTAATAATTACCATGAGATTAAATAATATCATATTAGGAGAATTGATTTTATTCTGAAGAGATTTCAGTGAGTTCATCATCATCTGAATATTGTTTTAGAACAACAATAATCCTCTCAACCACATTTTGAAGTTAATGTCTTAAATTAAAATGTTCACAAGTCAATTTTCTTTTTTATGATTAAGGGCTTTGGGTTTAGATGACTTGTGAGAGTAACATTAATTAAAATTTCATTATTTTGTAATTAAAATAAGAAAAATGAATAAACTATAAATAAGAGTGGGAGTGCCAACATCCTGCTTCCAAATGATAATTGTGCGAAGCTTTGAAAATAAAATAGAAAATTTGGAGTTGAATAATAATTGATTTGGAAAATTAGCATAAAGGAAATTTTAAGAGAAAATGAGTGGTAATTAAACTTTGGTCGATCAAAGTCCACATTAGTGGAGAGACCTTAAAACAATACAGTTGTAGGACACAAAAACACATCATCCATGAGTGAAATGCAGATAAGGAAGTTGGGTATGAAAATTAACAACTTTCCCAGGCCTTCTTTGCAAAACAATTATTAAAAACAAGATTATCACATACATTGTTTATGTACATGGAGAGTAAAAAACTAAAGATGGATCCTCCTTTCTAGCTCCCAACGAATTTGTTTCGCCAAGGAAATGATGGTAACATTTTGATTCACATCCAAACTATAGCTGAATTCTTTGTGAACTAAACATGGTCCTAGTTCAGTCGTCTCCTTCTATGTGCTCGAGAATCACTGCTGTCAACATCTGAAACTCTGAAACTATCATTTCTCCTTCTGGAAGATGAAGCCGAAAGTGATACTTCGGAGTCTATTTCGACAGCAGTGTCCATTTGATTCTCTGAGTTTATTACAGCAGCAATGCTTGAGAACGAATCTCTATCATCCACCTGGGGTGGCTGCTCCTGGTTTCTTCCCACCGGGTTACTTCGGAGATATGCTTCAACTATCCTTTCTGTTGAATTCAATCCAGATGACAGAGGAGTAAATCTTGCAACTCTTCGTAATTGTGATGGTCTTTGACGGAACAAAGAATGAACTCGGGAGGACATAACATCAGTACCATTTGTGCTGCTAGGCCTCAAGTCAACATCATCAAGGGACACAACTGTAGTTTGCTCTCCACGCAATCCCCGAGATGTCAATATCCTGTTAAGGACAGAATCAGTTATTTCTGTCGTTTCGGCCTCCCTTGGTGGAGTCAGATCACGGGTCAAATCAAATCTGCTTCCAAGGCGGCGAATCATCTCCTCCACTGGGAGATTTAAAGCAGTCCTTTGAATGGTTTGCCTCCAGCTCTCCACCCGCCGTGCATTGGGCCGAGGAGGGATCTTAAGACTGGAATCCTCTTCTGGCTCAAGGTTGACTTTCCCCCTGCCATAAATCGGGGTCAGAGTTTTAATTGTCACCTCTTCTTTGCAAACAGGACATTCTTTTGCATCAGAATGCTTATGTAATGATCGGTAGAGGCAAGACCAGCAAAACAAGTGACCGCAACAAGTTACGACAGGTTCCCGGGCCAAATCCAGGCATATGTTACAATCAAAGAAACCCACATCATTGCTAACTCCCTTCTCAACATCATCCTTGTTTTCTGAAACTTCATCTTCCAATAATCCATTGGTATTCTCACATGATTTGGGCACATCACTCGTTCTTTCCTCTGGAATGATGCTGCCCTCACCTGCCTGTAACGTACTTGCATTGTCCGAATTCACCATGAACTGATCCAATTCCACAGATAGGTTCTGAGTTGCAGCAGGAAATTGAACCTGCTGCCATCTCCATCGTCGACGCCGAACAGCTTCTCTAATCCTATTGAACCGATTATTAACTGAAGCATCCCAGCCCAAACCTTCATTAGACACTGAACCTGACCCTGTCTCAGGAGTAGGACCCAGATTCAAATCCAGGTTCATTGTATCATGCGTTTCCTCACCCATTCCAAAAAATGCTCCAAACAACCTTTATTTTCGATTCCAGATAATGCGTCCTTATAATTTCCACAAGTTTTAAGGTACCCAGATAAAAAAGAAAAAGAAAACCTTTTAATTTAACCTACGATTAAAGAAAATCATCCCACATAATCACAAAACTAAACCCAAATCATCAAAAACCCTAGATTTTGCCCTAAAAACTAATAAAACTCAAATTCAAAAACCCTTATCACATATATATATATATCAAGATCCCGGATCAAAACCCAAAACATAACTTCCCAAATTAAAAGAAACCTAGCTTTAGGTCATCAAACTAGTGATTATAAATACAAATAGAAAAATAAATATGGAAAACTTATAGGAAAACTGAGACTTATAGAAGAAAAAAACAAGAGACCTGACTTTAACAGCTGCCAATCTTGACCAGGGCTTTAAGTGCGCTGAGCCAGTTGGATGGATGGAGCTGTTTCTGTGTTAAGTTGGGTTTGAATTGAGTCGCCATGGATTGTTATCTTCTTGGGTCAGCGATCTTTCGTCTGTTTTAGAGGAAGATGTGCAGTATATTGAAAAATAAATAATACGGAAATTAAAGGGAATTCATTGGATGCAACAAAGTATCACATATCTTTATTTCTAGTTTTTTATCCCTCCCCAAAATTGCTCCAAAGATGATTTATAAAATATAAGTTAAAAATTATTTAATTTTATTTTTTAATGTAAATATAAATATTTTATATTTAAAATAGTGAAATTAACTTAAAATTTGTATATAAAAATATTTTTTTCTAAAAATATCATAGAGTTATCAATTGTTGGGTTTTAAAAATATTTATGAAAATGATTTTTTAACTTTATTAAATAATATTGAAAAGCTATAAAACAAAGCTCGTTATGTCAAAATAAATCTAAAAATTTAAAACAAAATTAACTGAAATTGTCCAATACATTCATGTACACTCATTTGTTCGAACATCTCTTAGTGTAGCACTTGGGACAGCATGTTTCATTCCTTATTCGAACAACACTTTCAGACATGTTGGGACAATTAAAATGTAATGCTTTTGTTGGCATTTTTTACTTGGTTCATGTTGGTTTTCGATTAGCAAATGAGTCTTGGATTAAAGCTGCAATTATTTTTCTCTTAAATGGTGAATTTAATTTCGAATGGGAGAAAAGAAAAAAAATTGATTGAATGCAAACATTATCCTTATCCATTAAAATTAAATCAGTTTATTTTCTTTAGAGATAAAACTAATGAGGTTTTCTTGGAAAGGAAACATTTTCAAAATTAAAAAAAGAAAAAGGAGATTTGTGGATAATTATCTCAGATTAATATGCTGAATTATCTCGTCAAAATTACTTGAAAAGCTAATGATTTTTAGCCTATAAATAGATTGATTTGCGGCATATGTTTGTGTGTATCTTGGGTGCTTTTGTGAAGTGTTTTAGTGATATTTTATTTTGTATTTTTGCACTATTGTGTTAGGCATTTTATTGGAGAGTAAACCTTACTGTAAGTGAGGTTATTTGGGGTGAACAATTATAACATTGAGGGTATTTTGTTGGGATTGCAATTATCTGTTGTGTAATGGTAATAGGGTTTCGAATATATTGTTGAATAAAATCATTCATTCAGCAAAGCTCCATAGAGTAGTATTGGTGAATTTGATTTGTGTTAACAAAACTTTATATTTTAATGAGCAAGTTTGAAAATTTAGGAACGTACGAAGAAGAGTATATTTAAAAATGTTAGGTCAAATTATACTATATGGTCCATGTACACATAAATTGTGGATTCGGTTCTTATATTTTAATTTGATCAATTTTAGTCTCTATACTTTTTGAATTGATAAACTTTAGTCCTCATACTTTTCAAAATTTGAAATTTCAGTCATGACACACAAACAATAGCAATTAGATATGTTTGGCTAAATTTTACTATTAGTCATATACCATGCATAAAGTTGTAGATTCAATCCATGTTCTCCAATTGGATCATTCTTCGTCTTTATACTTTTCCAAATTTCAATCTTGAATCAAACAATAACCGTTAAATCTATTACCTGGTATTTTGCGAGTAATATGTGAAAATTACAAGTTGACATGATATTACACATGTGATAATTGTTTGCTACATCAAATTTTAGAAATAAAAAACTTAATGAATTTAACACATCATTTGGTGAGGCCTAAAAATTTAAAATCCAAAAAATATAAAGACTAAAAAATAATCAAATAAAATATAAAGACTAAATTAAAAAATTACATATAATATTGAGGGTAGGAAATAAAATCACACTGTTTGAACCAAAAATAGTAATATAAAAATATGTTATCTTAACATTAAATAGTTACTTAAAGGTCACCAATCCAAAAAGAAGTCAAAATAAATTGTAACCTGATTGGATCATGTTTATCAATGTTGAGAAGCAAGAAGTGATTCCACTAGTTAAATTATTAAGTTTCAGTTCAATAGTGATATGTAAAAAACAAAAAACAATTATTAAAAACTGGAAATTCTATCACATGTTCTATGTGGGTAGAAATCATATTTTGGAATATAGAAATGTGTTTAACAATCATATATAATAAATAATAAAATGCATGGTTTGAAATAAAATTATTAATGGGTTAAGTCGGGAGGAGGATTTGAGTAAAGATATAGGCTTGAAAAATGAACTTCGGCAAAATACAAGACCCGTTTATGAAAAGATCGGACCTCAGGTAAGATTTTTTGGCCCGACCCAAATTTTTAATAAAAAAATCTCTCTGCTATTTTTTCACTTTTGCCACTGTTTTGTTACTATTTCATTATTATGTTACTATTATTTTGTTGTTAATATTTGGATATTGTATAACACATGTTTTATTGTTAATTTTGTTACTATTTTGGAGGTATTTGCTTGTTAAGTTAGATTTACCTTAGTGTTATTTAAGTATAAATATTTTTTTAATTTATTTTCAATTTGGTGGGAAACATTTAGTTTAATATATTTAGTGTATTTGATATTATATATATTTTAAAAATTATATAAAAAATAAAAATTTTAAAATTAATACGAGTCGGGCGCGGGTTTTAGTATTTCTATTCGGGTCGGACTTGGGCAAAAATTTAGGCCTATTTTTCGGGTCAAGTCGAGCTCGAGCCTAGCAATCGGGCCTAAAATTTTGTTAGGGCCCAACCCATGGACAACTCTAGTCTAAAGTTAATTAATAATAACATATTAAATATGTACGGTTTTAAAATAAAAATTCGATTAAATTGTGAGTAAAATAAAATTTAAACATGTAAATGCATCACATTAATAATACTAAATGCACTATAATTGTCCATCATGATATTATCACCAATCCTGCGTTAATGTTAAGTTGATTTGTAACACCAACTCAATCAACAACATTATCGGTATAACACAATAGATATGTACGATATTAAAATGATTAAAATTGATTAAATTGTGAGTAAAATGAAATTTAAGTACATAAATACGTCATATTAAGAATACTTAATGTACTACAATTGTTTATCACGATGTTGTCATCAACCTTAAGTTAGTGTCGAGTTGACTTGTGACACCAACTCAATCAACAACATTACCAATATTTACAATTGATGTATTAAAATAAAAAAAATTGTGGTAATACTAAAATTTTATTGATTTAAATAACATGGGTTCAAATCTAGTTGCGTACAAATTTATTGGATAAGAATTTATAATCCTTCACTAGATAAAAGTATCTTTTTAATCCTTGTCAATATTGAAAAATAAGTAAATTAGTCTCTCTTAACAAAAATTACAAAAAAAATTTAAAAATTTAAAATAAATTTTAAAATTCAAAATATTTATAAAAATTAAAAAATTTATATTTTTAAAAAAATTTAAAGAATATATAAAGAAACTAAAAAATCTAAATTTTTTCTAAATAATAATTTTGAGACCTAAATAAGTTAATGGTTCAAGTTTATCATATTGAAGTATTTTTTTTCTTATTTTACTTTGATTTTTTTTTCAAATATATATGTTTCAACTTTATGCTTTCTATCATGGAATTAGTTATACTATAACAAAATTTTAATTTAATATGTTTAATTTTTTTAATTTAACTCGAATAATTTCATTCGATTCGATTTGACTCGACTTAAATTTCATTTCACTCGAGCCGATTCGAAAAAAAATTAAATCGAGTTAATATGATAAAATATGACTCGCCAACTCGATTAACTCAAAAAAATTTCACTCAATTCTATTAAACACCCCATTAAAAGATAATTTCTCTACTACGGGTATAATTTAGCTTTATGCAAATGATTTGTATTTGCAAGCTAATTTAATGTAAAATTATTTCAAATTAAACTTAATCTCATTTTCACTAGATAATCACAAACAATTTATTTTTTTTAAAGAAATCAATGAATAAAAAAAGGAATTTAAATAAATTTAACATAACATAAATGAGTAGTCATAAAACTGGCACATAATTGATTAAAGTAACTTCCACCGAGTACAAACAAACATGACGGGTTCCCATTTTGTAAACATTACATTTACTTTGATTCTTTATAGACAAATACTTTTTTTTTTTTTTTTTTGTGAGTGGGGGGGAGAATATTCATAAGGAAACAAACATAGCTTGATTAACTTCCATTAACTTTCTTACAATCTGATCTGATCTCTCCATTGCTTCCTGTTAAAGGGCTGATATTCCCCATATTTATCATTGACTGAGCAAAGCTTTGGAAGAAGGCAGTTTGGTTACTGCTGAAGGTGTTGACAATGGAGATGGTGGGCGCCCCACTTGTGGAAAACAACTCTTGGTCAGATTGAAGAAGGCCCCGATTGTTTTGAAGGTTTGTAAAATAATTATTATCGAAAGTATCGGGTGTGGTGGGATCAAGATTCGCCACATTGAATCCGCTCCCTGATTGAGGACATATCTGCTGGAGTGTTGTCAAGTAGGATGAATTGAGTGTGGGGTCAGGGTTGCCTGTTCCGCTGAAATTGTATAGCCTGCTGCTGAATAATCTGCACTGCGCTCGTCCGAATGTGTGCGCACCTACATGATTGCAGATGCCAAAATTTTAATGAAACAAGAGGATCTAATGTCTTGAGCTACTAACTAGAGAAGATTTGAAAAAGTTTATACCAGATAATGCCACAAGATCATTAGTGTTAAGCCCCACTGCAGTGAACTTGGCAGTGATGTTGGTTAAGCTTTCAAATGGTGCGGGGATGGAGGAGTTGGCTCCTGCTTGGTTTGCTGTCAAACTGTCCCTTCTCCCTAGTAGTACTGTCCATGAAGGGCCCCCTTGCTTCAACCACAACCACACGGTATGATTGCAAATGACGGTTAAATAATTGAGGTTTTGTTGATATATGTAAAATGAGTTTATTTAGGGTTACCAAAGAGACGGAAGCTTCCGCAGCGAGGGCCAGAATGTCAGCACAAGAGACAATGCCAGGACAAGAGTTCTCGAGAGCAGTTTTGATGTTATCAACAACGTTAAACCCTCGAGTTGAGTTGGTATTGGGTGCTGCATCTTTCTCGCTCTGTATGTTGGCGCTGTTGTCTAACAAGATGGAACCATCACATCCCTGTCGTAAGGCCCTTTAGATTGATTACTAAAACTCAAACCAGTCCAACAAAATGATATTCATAAAGAAAAAAAGAAAAAAAGTGAGTGAGTGAGTTTTACATTGACAAAGCAATCATGGAAATGGAGACGAATGAGGCTGGCACCGATCCGAACATCAGATTGTAAAGCCTGCTGAATAACTCCCCGTACGATGCTGGAAGCATTGGGGCACGTGTTATCGTAAAATGTAGAATTCAATTGAGCTTTGGATCCAACAATTAATAATATTATAGAAATGATTAACAAGAAAAAGGAAGCATAATTTGCAATATTTGAAGGCAGCATTGTGGTTGATGACTTCATCTTCCTCAAATAGGTTTATTCGTCCGTGAATGCATAAGACCTTCCTTTTAGCCTTTATATATACTGCTGAACTTTCGGGCGCCAATCTCTGTTTGTTTATATATATTAACTTATTATATAAGGATTCATCACCAACTTGAGAGCATCCATTCTTTTATTTTTCTTTTATGGGTCCAATCTCTTTTCCCCTCACTTTCGCGTGTGTGTATGCATGCACACAATTAAAAGGTCTACAGTATCTACATACGTGTATTGTTTCACCGACAACTCCATTCATAAAGAAAGAAATAGTTTTACGATAAAGTTAAATGATGAAGGGGCCGAGGGGACATAGTCTTTGCAACCCAGTCAACAAGTTTGTTTATGACGAAAAGGAAACATATGGTTAAATCCAGAAAGGTTTCAATGTACATCACAAGCATTTAAACAAAAAGTTCATAAAAATGGCTGAAAAATGTTAAAACACAAGTTCTTAAAGTCAATAAAAGTTGGTAAATTTAAAGGCTGTCTTACAAATTATTGAATCTATGAATGTCGGGAACTAGATACATATATTAGCCATTAGGTGCTCCATTTATCCCACTAATTACGCCATCGATTTGGAAAAAATTTAAAGCAATTTTAACATTTTTCTGTCACTTTTAATATGGCTAAGAAACCCAGAAAAAAGGAAACTTGACTTCAACATGCAACAATGAATCAATAATGGTACAACGTAGACATATTACCTTTAGTTTTTTTGGTTCTGCCTAACAGATAAAGTTTAGTGCTTTCCAGTGATCTAACATGTGAAATATCTCCAAGCCAAAGAGTTAACGTTACATCTGATTTACTTGGACGCAATGAAAATTTTGTTGGTAAAAAGTTTTCCTTATTTTTCCGCAATCCGAGGGAGGGGGCGGAGAATTACGAAAATGACAGTACTTTTAACCAAATTAATTTTGATGAATGTAGAAAGAGTGTTGCTTGTAAATTTCAATAAAAAAAAACTTTAAGTTCAATTTCACTAATTAATTAATCATACATGGGTGGAAGTTGAATGTCCATCATAGATTCTGAGTTTCCCTAGAGTAACCATTGCTGTAATAATAATTCCCCAAAAAGGGGTCACCCCATGTCCTGTCCAGAGAAATAGCAGTCGCCTGGAAAGGAGGGACACAAGTGGATGTTGGGTGAGAGCAGTTGAAACCCTACACTTTAGATAGGAGGGCTTGCTTGACCACAACTCGTCTTGTCGGAATAAGCTAATTTTTTGAAGACCATGAGATGAACGAATCTTCATCTCATGGCAGGTATGACGATAATAAAATATTGGTAGGCTTTCAACACCGAATCAACTAGTTTAATTTTTGGAACGACATATAAGGTTAGACTGACATCATTGGCGGCAAGGCAGGGATAAAATATGATAAAATGTTAGGTTGCCATCACCAAAATTTGATGTTAATTAATGGTGCTAACAACTGCAATTGCTCTGGTGTTTATATTTGTAGATCGAGAATCTGATCATTTCTTTTAGGGTTAATTTTACCAATGTCCTCAAATTATGGCCCAGATTTTGAATTAAGTCTTCAGGCTGGTTCCTTCCATCAATTGATGGCCTGGTCAAGAAGTCGTGGAAGGACCCACGATCATTTTCTAAAATGATATCAAAATTTATGTAGGCTGCGAGAACATGTAATAAGGAAGTGTATGGCAATATCAGGATTAGAAAATGGAGGGTTAGGAGTCGACTTAGAGGAATTCTAGAAGCCCTTGAGATCAAGCTAAGAACTGAACCGGAAAAAGTAGCAGGAAGAACGACTATGGAAATAGAAATTTTGTAGTGACTGGCGGGTCATCGGTGGCTGAGGAGATATTAAATTAAAGCCATTTTACTTCATAAGAAATGCATAAATAATTACAACCAAACAAATCCACTGATAAGTATTTTAAGGATTCAACTCACAAGAAAATGTGCACCGGACTCCAACTAATTCACTTGCCTCATTCACTAACTCATTTATACAAATTAACTGTAGACATGATCATGGGTTAGGCTATCTGTCTAAGTTTGGAAGTCTGTCCAAAAAAGTGGGAGAATTTGAATAAAAATATAAGTTCAAAAAATGAGTTTGGACAAAAAACTAAGACCAATTTTCTAAATGGGCTAGGTCTCGGGTAAGATTTTTTTAGTTTGGACCCGACCCGACCTGAATTTGCCTACTTTTTTTCAATGCTGTTTTGTTGTTGTTTGTTTCCATTTTGATGTTGTTTTGTTGTCATTTTACTATTATATTGCTACTGTTTTTAGATATTGTATCTCTTATTTATTAATTTTGCTACTATTTTAGAGGTATTTGTTATCTTAATCTTATTTAAGTATAAAGATTTTTTTAATGCATTTTCAATTTATTGAGAAATATTTATTTTAATGTTTTTAGTGTATTTGATGTATTTTTTTAAATTTTTTTATATAAAAAATAATATAAATTTTTTTAATACAAGCGAGTTGGGCTCAGGTTTAGCATTTTTTATTTGGATTGGACTTGGGCAAAATTTTAGGCTCATTTTTCAAGCTGAGTTGAGATAAGCTAAGAAATAGTCTAAATTTTTTGCATTGACCCGATCCAACCCATAATTAAGTCTAATTAACAGATAATAAATTAGTAAATATAAAGAGTGCTTAAAAGTAATTCAAATAAAGTAAATGGAACAATAAAAGAATATTATTTCTTATTCAACTTCAATTCATAAAATGGTGTGATTAAAGATCACCTTCAGCCAATGACAATTAATAATTTATGTCAAATTAACCTGAATTTAGAATCAATGGTGTAATAGGCCCAATTTACCCGGGCCCAAAACCAACAAAACTAAATAAATAAACCCAAAATAAAAAAATAAAAGAGTCCAGGTCCAAATATTCAAGCCCAAAATAAAAAAAACTTAGCCCAAAAATTACAAGCCCACATGACTAAACAGTTTCAACAGAAGCAGAAACCCTAGCTCCCATGTGCGCCGCTCCTCCTCGGGTGCACCGCCCGCGCCTCGTCCCAAGGCCTGACCCCCTCTGCCCCGCCTTGCTCCGAAATAGCAAAGCCCCTCCGTTGACTCTCCAAATACCTGCAAAAGAAGACTAAAAATAGGCAAAAACAAGAACAGAGAAACCGCAGCAGAAGCAAGACCAAACAGTGCCAGAACAGTGGCTAAACAATGTGTAAATCGGCTATAAAAGTCCCTCATCATCAATGTAATTTTTTTTACACCATATCAATTACAAAAAAAAAAACCAAATAATATCAACAAAAAAGAGAACTAAGAGTTAAAAAAAGGTGGTTTATTATTATTATTATTTTTTACGAATTTATTTTTTAATAAGTAAAAAAAATAAAGAAAGGGGGAAAGAGGGGTTGAAACTTACCCGTTTTTTGGTCCCTCGCAACCACCGGAGACCTCTTCCGTTCGCGAAAGCCATGGAAACCCTTTGGGTTTCGTTCTAGCTTCGAAATAAAGGCGGAGAGAGGCGGGGGTTGGGTTGTTTTCCTTTTTTTTAGGTTTTTTTTCCCTTTGATCTAAACCTAGGTTAAAAAAAAGGGGGAAACTTTTCAGTTTCCCGGCCGGCGATCGGCGGTCGGCGCGGCTGCCAATGGCCAGACCTCTGACCGGACCAGGGGGTTGAGGGAGAGAGTTTGAGAGGTTTTTTCAGAATTTTTTCTTTTGAAATGAAGACTAAATGATTTTTTATAAAAAAAATGACTTATATAGCTTGTCAAAACGGCGTCATTTTGAAAGTTACAGCACGTTTGGTTGGCATGAATAGCCATTCCATTCCTGCCCAATTCTGCGTGCTACAGTAATTTTTTGCTATTACACCGTTTGGTTTACCGTTTACTTGATTCCACAGTTTTGCTATTACACTCATATTCCCTCATATGCTGTAATAGGTATTCCTGGGTGGGGGCGCTGAATTGCAATTCAACACCACAGGAGTAAAATTTATCCCCAAATATCCTGCTTTCTTCTCCCTTGCTTCAGATTTCTTCCACCCAAAATAGCATGCTTTCTTCTCCCTTGCTCCAGATTTCTTCCAAAATTTTTTCCCAAATCAATAGCACGTTTGCCCTTCATCTTCGTCTCTGGTACGTTTTTTTTTATGATAAGTTCATGTTTTCTATTTCTCCTTCCTCATAACTTTATAACTTTTCTTGTATAAAACTTCATATCTCTTCTCATGGTCATCTTTGATTGTCAAAATTTGTTATGGGTCTTTGATATATTTCTTTGTTTCCTTGGCTTATGAAACTGAAGGCACCGGCTGTTCAATAATCAAAAGGAAACATAAACATAGAATGAGAACAAAGAAGTAAGCTGAAATAAATATTTAAAAATCAAATACACATTTCTATGTGATAGATTAAGAAAAGTTGTTGTTAGTGTTTTACATTGAATAGGATTATAACGTGTAACTTACTTAGTCTTATGAACTGTTATTACCAGCTTAGGTTGCTTCGACTCAATATGTTAGTAAATTGGGTTTTCAAAATGAAACCAACTTGGACTATATATATTTTTTATATGGATATTCAGTTTTGACATTCGTGAATACCTGTAACTAGAGATTGAGAACTTTACCCAGTATGTATTATTGCCAAGTCGAAAGTTTGAGAATCAAAGTAATTCTAATTTCCAGTGGAGGTACTCTACAACTTGGGAGCAATTTTCACCACATCACAGCCTTGAAGAATTTTATTCTGTCAACCATGTTTAAACCTTTAGGAGACTTTCATTTACATGTGAACTTATAACTCAGTTCTGGTCATATATATGAACCCAATCTTTACACAAAGATTAATGCAAATGGCAATTTCGTTTCGAAATCGGCCTTGTAACGTTTTCTTAATTGATTGTTCTGTAAAAAAGTTGTTGGTTTATATTATATGGAAATAGAAAAACCTAAGAACATTTGTGCTATGGTATCAATTGCTTTGTACCTTTTCATTAGACTCTTGTCCTGTCTAAATATAACTTTGAGATCTCTCCTGCTTGATGAATCTAACAAGAAAAACACAACATATTCATTTTTTTTGAAGTACCCGCGTTTGACACTCTGTTTAGCACATGGTTTTGAGGATATGACCTCTAAACATGGAATAACTTGGAAAAATCTGACCATACTTGCGTAGGATGTATACCTGTATTCAACACTCACACGTAAGTTCAAGTAACATAATTGGCAGCCATTTACTGGCTAATCATTGCATTCTCTTGTTGTTTTCAACTTCTTTAGAGCATGCCTTGGCCACCCTTTTGCTGCTACTAGGTTCTATGCTTGCTTTTGGCCTTTTTATTAAGCTCTTTTGGCAAGGGGATGAACTTGTTGTAGCATCTTCATTATCATTCAAAATTTTTCCTTGAAGGTCAACTTGGTTATAAGTGTGCCTTTTTGTTTGTTTTTAACACATATTGCTATTTTTGCATGATCCAAGATGCTAGAGGAAGGGCAAGCAAAGGATTCATATGAGACTTAATTGGAGACTACATTACTTGGACTTAGGTGTAAGTGTCTTAACATATTTGACACTGACACTTTCAATTCTTTTCATTTTCCATGTATTTGATGGATCCTTGGAGGGTCATGTCCCCATACTTGTGCCTATATGTGTTAGATATGGTGGTCAAACATGAGTAACTCGAGAAAATGAAGACTTAGAGTAACATAGTCTAGAGATTATCTGATGTATTAAATTATAGGCTCATATACTAGAAAGTTTTTGTTTATTTCTCTATACAATTCATAATTCTTAGAAATTGTCAAATTAAAATGTTTTTGGCTATTAGTTAGAATAAGCAAGCAAACAAGTATCCCTTTCTTGATACTTTACTGAGATTGCTATTAGCTTTTCGTGCTATCTCTATCGTCAGACCATTGCACATTCTGTATCACGCCCTTCATTCCCAAATTGGCTTAAGCTTCTAATGCACTGCCATTCTTTTATTGTCAACAATGTTTTTCATAAGTTCGTCTCTAGATTTTATGGTACACGAGGTAATTCCTCCTTCGCCAAAGTAGTGTTAGAAAATCTCCATCAAGAGCGGTCCCTTTCCTAATCAATGCTGGAAAAAGAAATTGAAATGAAGATTATTATCAAATGCTTATGTCTGGACTGGAGTAAGCCTTTGGGTCAGTGATTTAAATTCGCAATTATTGTAATTCACGTTCATCAGTAAACATTTTCCCAATAGCTCTTTCTTGATCTGTTTTCACTTTTCCTGATCTGTTGGTCTTCCGGTATGTTTCAAATATCCATCTCACTTATTAGGAAACGTATTAAAACTGTTTATTATGAACTTCTAGTTATCTTTTTTATGATGCCAGATGTTAACTATCTTTTATAAGATTTTATAACATTTTAACTACCTTTTATTTATATATATGTGTGTTAGATATTCTGAGTCCAAGTAATCGTTATAGGCCTAAAGTTTCAACTATGATAGTTGACAAGGAATTATCTAACTTGAATGAGCAGCCAAGCTATCAAAATTACGTAATATCTCCTGCAGTTGAAGGAAACCCATATTCATCAAATAGACGCATCAAATCACCAAATTGTCCATGAAGGTCACCAAAGACTTTTATAGGAGCTTTCAACTGAAGGACTGAGGGTTCTTGCATAAAAATCTGTTCAGCAGCAAAACAAAGCTCACCCACTTCGTAAGAATCCAAGAAAAACCTCCTATTAGCTGGAGCTTTCCAATTACGGTGCCTAAGCAGTGTATAAATAACCTGAAAGAGAAATATAAAATTAGTCTACTTTTAAAAAAAGCTAAAATGAAAAGCAAATAAATTCCGATATGCTTGCCTTCTTATGCAAGCCTTGAGGAGACTTTTGTCTATAAAACTTCTGCAGCATAAGCCTCCTCCAGTCTCTCCATTGAATATTCATCCATACTATATGATAAATATCCATCATAAACAAATAATCCCATGGTGTTATTGCCATTGTTGTTTTATTTTTGGTTCTGTTCAATATGTTTGTTATTGCCACTGTTGTTTTATTTTTGGTGCCAGATGTTAAATTGTTTATTTATCTAGCCTTTTGATTGCAATGTTGCAGGTTGCAGAGGGTGCAAAATCAGTAAGAGTATTGCCTCCGAAGTGCTAATTCAACAAAAGTCAGAAATGGCCATTCAAGAAAGTGCCCTGAAATTATATCCAACATTATGTGAAGTAGAAGGTTTAACTGAGGATGAGCGCTTTCGAGCATTGAGCAAAATTCCAGATCATCCAACGCAAATGCCCATTTTTTTTGGTTTACCTTCTATTGTGCGGTTGGAATGGGTCAGAAGATTTCTGGCTGACCATTAAAAATTATGGTTGTGTTGATTATATTTTGGTATCTTTTTGTGTTTGTAATATTTGGATGGTATAATGACATGATAGAATGTCATTACAATGTTGTAACTTTTTGATGTTGTAAAATTTTAAAACATATGGATTATGACATATAAACTAATAAAATCATGTAACTTTTTGTTAATATATGAATATTATGCTTGGATGTGAAATATAATTCTCAAGTTAATTAATTACTTCTAATATTTAATTTTTTTTTGTAGAGTAATTAAATTATTAGTTTCAGTAATGATATTTTAGCACATTAAATATGTATTGCAGTTTAAAAATAATAAAATAGATTATATATTTTGATTTTTTAATTTATATAATTAATTATATTAAGAATGTTATTGAATTATATTTTTATTAAATTATATTTAATAATAATTATGTTAAGATATGATTAAATTATTTATTATTTTTATTAAATTATTTTCAATAATAACCTTATTAGAATTTAATAACAATAACAATAATCATCTACTTTAAAAAAATCTGCTAAGGATATTTTGGCCATTTTAGTTCTTTTCCTTATGCTATTACAACATCATTCCATTCAACCAAACACAAGAATACTATTACAGTTCTATTCCATTCCATTCAACCAAACAGTTGAATTATTGATTACAGCTTTATTCCATTACAGCTTTATTCAATTACAGCCCTATTCCATTACAGTGAACCAAACGTGGTGTTAATTTCAAAGGCCAAAACGACGTCGTTTTGGCCTCCGACCCGAAACCCGACCCGCTCCAACCTCAGGATCAGCGTGTTTTTGCAGAAGGGTCTAATTGCACTTTTAGCCCTTCTGCTTTTGCGGCTCGCTTCAATTTGGTCCTTTTTCATTTTTTTTTATTTTTTATGAATTTTGTCACTGAATTTTTCGCGCATTTCAATTTAGTCCCCAGTTTGTTGGTCCGTAGAGGAAAGGACACGTGTCCTGGGGCTCGGGTTATTTGCCCGTTTAGTCCTCGTTTGTTTTCGTGCCTTTTGAATTAGTCCTTTATTTATTTTTTATATTTTAATTTATCCTGTTAATTTAATTTGAGTGACAATCAGGTCCTTTATTCATTTTAATTCTTTATTTATTTATTAGCTAGCTTATTTAGTATTATTTTATTTTTTAGTTTATATTTAAAACTATTCTCTTATTATTCTCTTTTTATTGGGTATTTTTATTCATTTTGCTTTATTAATTTTACTTTTATTGCTCCTTTTTGTATATGTGCTTAAAAATTAGATTGTGGATATGTTTATTAGTTTTTTTTTTTTTTTTTTTTTTTTACTTTTGTTCATTATTCTTTTACCTTTTAAAATATCCAAATTTAATACTATATATTTATTTTATTTATTTACTCATTTATTTATCATTCTTTTACTTTTAAAATATTTAAAATTAATATTATGTATATTTATTTTATATTTACTTATTTATTTATTATTTTTTCACTTTCCAAATGCTTAAATTTAATATTGTTTATATTTGTTTTATCTATTTATTCACTTATTTACTCTTTTACTTTTTAAAAAAATTAAATTCTATATTATTCATATTTGTTTTATCAATTTATTTATTTTTTTAAAATACTTCAATTTAATTATATTTGTTTTATCTATCCATCAATTTATTATTCTTTTTAAATATTTAGAATTGGACACCACTTATATTCATTAAGCACATTTCATTTTCATTTTTTATTTTGAGTTACTTTATTTATTATGTTGTGATGTCATAAATTGATTTTCTTATTATTGCTATATTCACATTATTATTGCCATAGTATTTGTCCATTTACTAGTTATTTATCATTCTAATATAAATGTCCTATCCATAGCCACATCACATTATTTTATTATCATTGTATTATACACTATGTTCAAACACATTTGTCTATTATTTTATACGATGCCTGAATTAAATATATATACCATCGTAAGTGTTACATTAATTTTTATTCGATGCATAAAAATGAAACTTTTAAAAATAGGTAATGTTTCGTATTTGGAGATTCGAGAAGTCATACCCTAACTTAAGGGGTTTCGATTTTCTCGTTGAATCTAAATAACCAAATATCCTTTTAAAATTAAAATATATGAGATTTAAATAAAAAATAAAAGGCAAGCTTATCCTCAAGGATTCGAGGAGTCGTGTCCTAACTTACGGGACGTGACATTTTGTTATCACGAGATGAGAGAGTCTTTAACATACGTTTCAATTTACTCAAGCATTTTTTTTTTAAAAAAATATTAATACAAAGAGAGATCGTATTTTTAAATTTTTTTCGGGTTTTCAATTTTAAACATCAAGAGTTTAATTAATCAACTAGGTACCAATTTTGGACATCACGAGAGTACTAATCCTTCTTTGTGCGTAACCGACTCCCGAACTCGTTTCCTGAATTTCGTAGACCAAAAATCTTTATTTTAGTAAATCAAACCGTTTATTAAAACGATCAAATTACGAGATGACCTGATCACACCTCGTAAAAAAGGATTGATGACGACTCCCATTTTCATTTTTAATAAAAAATTGACCTTTAAAAAAATAGTTTGGACAAATGGCACGGACGCATCTCCATATTTCAGCAAAGTGATTAAAAAACAAGGTTTATTGTCACACCTCCCCGAATAACTTCAAGTGGTTTACTATAGTTACCAGCTTTGCCTTTAGCTATCGGCCTTCGATAGGAGGTAGTTATCTAAAATCAATCTTAGGTAACCTCTTGACTAAATTGCTAGCGTAGAGTGGGGGGCTGGCTCTCAACTCACTTTCCCCTAAAATTTCAATTTGTCACCAAAACTAATCGCATGAGCACAAATTAAGAAAATTAACTTGCATCCACTTTCTAAATCATTGTTTAATCCTAACCTATGAATATTCCAATTACTTGCAAATAACATACAAATAACATAAAAGATTTGGAAATGAAGTGTAACGAAAGAGATATAAATATATTAAAAATTAAAAATTTGTAAGGTATATAAAAATTGTAAAATATTAAGAATGTAAAAAGTGTAAAAATTCTTAAAAATTGCAAAAAATTATTTAAGTTTTAAGAAAATTGTAAAATTTATTATAATAAAGAGCGCAATATTGATAAAATGAAGAGTTTGAAGATTCATCCCCATGCTCATGGATTGGCAATCATAGATTTCACGCATTATTTGATTGATTAAGCCTCGTTGTCTAATTGAAAATTTTTCAATAAAATGTTTAAAAATTTTTGGCAAATGAACTAAATTTTAAATTAAAAAACCAACTTTGAATTTGATTATTAGAAGATATTTTAAATAAAAAAATTGTAAAAAATACTAATATTATAATTTTCAAAATTTTAAATATTTTGTTACAAGTATTAATAATTATTTTAAAAAAATAAATGATTTTCACAAATTTTTTTAAAAATTTAATACTTTTTTTTACATATTTTAAATATTTTAATATTTTTTATACTATTTTTACAATTTTTTTTTATAATTTTACAAGTTTTTTTATTACTTTTTTTGAAAAATATTTTTAATGATTTTTGACTTGTCAACATTGATTAACATCGTCAACTTATCATGTCATTGGTTAGTAAGACACATCATCAGTTAATGTGCCATATCACCAATGATGTGGCATATGCTCATTGGTCAGTTTTTTTAAGGATCAAAGTAGAAAAATGGAGAAAAAAAAGTTTAGAAAGTAAAATGTAAAAACGATATAGTTGAAAACCCAAATTGTGAATAAAGCCAAAAATAAATCCCACCGTCGAGGATATTAGTATGAAGCGGAAAAAGAGATAATGTGGGTGCAATGAAACACTTCACTGTTGTTAACCAATTTGTATTTTAGTACTACTAATGAAAGCTGTGAAACGTACTTGTTTTTAGCGTGTAAAGGAACCCCAAACGTGGGCTGAGATTCTAATAAATGACAAGAAAAGAAGTCATTTCCATCCATCCATTAATGAATTTTAGAGTAGGAGAAGTAAAACTTGTGTCAATGTTAAAGCTGCCACAGGTAACTTCAATGTTAATATCAAGCTTGGCAGTGGGGGATTTGGGACGGTCTATAAAGGAGTTCTGACAAAGGAAGAGGTAGCTGTGAAAAGAATTCTAAAGAATACTCGCCATGGGAAGCAAGATTTTATAGCTGAAGTGACCACCATAAGCAACCTCCACCACAAGAACCTTGTTAAACTCTTTGGCAGGTGCTATGAAAGCGTTGAACTCCTACTGGTTTACGAGTTCCTGCCCAGTGGAAGCCTAGACAAGTCCATATTTTGGAACCCGATTCCTAACACTATGGAAACAACTCTGAATTGGGAAACAAGGCACAACATCATTTTCGGAGTAGCCAAGGCACTGGATTATCTCCATCATGGTTGTGAGAAAAGGGTTATTCACCGAGACGTAAAAGCCAGTAACATAATGTTAGATTCAGAGTTCAATGCTCGATTGGGCGATTTTGAACTAGCTCGAACCAACAACCAAACACACCATTCAATCAAGGAGATTACCGGAACCCCAGGCTATACAGCACCAGAAAGTTCCCATACGGGTAGGCAACCGTTGAAACCAACATCTTTGCATTCGGAGAAAACCAGGGCATCAAAATGAGCAAAACAACTACAACATCAGCATTGTAGAGCGGGTGTGGGAACATCATAGGATGGGATGGATTTCTGATGTAATAGATGATCGATTAAACAAGAATTTCTATGAGGATGAAGCACGGTGCACATTTATTTGGGGTTGGGCTGTTGTCACCCCAACCCTTATGAGAGACCCTCAATGACAAGTGCTTTGCAGGTTCTTACAAGGGAAGTGGGTGCAAAGATGTGCCTCTTGAGAAGCCCGCTTTATGTGGCCAGCCACGGCTTCTCCACTCATTGGAGAAGATATCAACAACTCCATCAGCGGATAACAACTTGCAACAACAATGGAACTCAGAGGCAGATGATCATTATCATGTTCATAGCATTTTTTTTTCTTCCTCGATGGTGTTTTTTGTTGTGCGGAAGCGTGTAAAAGAGTAAAATTATTGTACTGAAAAATCACACTGAGTTCAATTCCCAGGAAAGAGAGGTGGATCACGAGGATCGCTTAAGTACCAGATCTTTCCTAGCCAGAATATCCCTCTATCGTAATTTAATAGCACAATAAATAACTACAATCACACTCACAAGATATGGAAAATAAATAATAAAGAACACCAGAATTTTAACGAGGTTCGGCAAATTTCGCCTACGTCCTCGGGCACTACCAAATATATTTCACTCCAAAATTACAAGTGAAAATATACAAATAGGGAGAGAGAACAATGCCTTAAGTAGAGAATGGCAAATTGTGGGATGAAGAAAATGAGAAATGGTTAGGCCTATTTATAGTTGAGGTTCAGGGATCAACTTGCAAAGTACCTATACAAATAGGGACCAAAAGTTACAATTATCCCAAACCAAAATTAGTGCCATCCATTATCTTTGAATTATTCCCACCCTTTAGTTACCCACTATCAATTATCCTAATTTAACTTTTTATTAAAAAACAAAAAAAAAAGAAAAAGAAAGAATAACACATGCATAATTTAAGGGTTTCCCACATAGGGGACCCTTACCCAACAAATCTCCCCCTCCAACTATGTGGGAATGCCTCCATACCAGAAATCAAACAATATGCTTCAAATTTTCCTCTTGGCAAAGCTTTCGTCAACATATCAGCAGCATTATCATTAGTATGTATCTTCTCAAGCTCTAACAGCTTAGCTTCAAGAACATCTCGTATCCAATGGTACCTCACATCAATATGCTTAGATTTAGCATGAAAAGTTGGGTTCTTACCAGGATGAATAGCACTCTGGCTATCACAATACATGACATACTTCTCCTGAGTAAAACCAAGCTCATGCATAAACTTCTTCATCCAAAGCATCTCCTTGCATGCTTCGGTTGCTGCAATGAACTCTGATTCGGTGGTGGACAATGCAACACACTTTTGCAATCTCGATTGCCATGCCACAGCTCCCCCTGCATAAGTGATCAAGTAACCTGAAGTAGATCTCCTCGAGTCAATATCTCCGGCCATGTCTGAATCTGTATAACCAACAAGAACAAGTTTCTCATTGCCGAAACAAAGTTTCATGTTGGAAGTGCCACAAAGATATCTCATAATCCACTTCACTGCATTCCAATGCTCTCTGCCTGGATTAGAAAGAAAACGACTGACTGTACCAACGGCATAATCCAAGTCTGGCCTCGTACAAACCATTGCATACATCAGACTCCCCACGGCTGAAGAGTAAGGAATTTTCTGCATCTCTTCCTTCTCATTTTCTGTGGAAGGACTATGCTTAATACTCAATCTGAAGTGCGTAGCAAAGGGAGTGCTTACCGCTTTAGCTTTGTCCATGCTAAACCTTTGAAGTACTTTCTCGATGTACCTCTCTTGTGATAACCATAATTTCTTGGCCTTTCTATCACGAGTCAACTTTATGCCAAGAATTTGCTTTGCTGGCCCCAAATCCTTCATTGCAAAGGATTTACTCAACTCTTGCTTCAACTTCTCAATTCTAGAAGCATTCTGACCAACAATAAGCATGTCATCAACATAGAGCAAAAGAATTATAAAATCATCACCAGAGAATCTCTTAACAAATACACAATGATCAGAAGTAGTCTTCTTGTAGCCTTGCTCCCCCATAACAGACTCGAACTTCTTGTACCATTGCCTTGGAGCTTGCTTCAAACCATACAAGCTCTTATTCAATCTGCACACATAGTCTTCTTTCCCTTGTGCAACAAACCCCTCTGGCTGCTCCATGTAAAGCTCTTCTTCTAAGTCACCATGAAGAAAAGCAGTTTTCACATCCATTTGTTCAACCTCTAAGTCATAACAGGCTGCCAAACTCAGTATAGTTCTAATAGAGGACATCTTCACAACCGGAGAAAATATTTCTTCAAAATCAACCCCCTTTTTTTGAGTATAACCCTTGACGACCAATCTAGCCTTGTATCGTGGAGATGAAGACTTCTCTTCTTGCTTCAACCTGTAAACCCACCGATTCTTCAAGGCTCTTTTACCCTTGGGCAATTTCACCAACTCAAAGGTATGGTTCTCATGCAAGGATTGAAGTTCATCTTTCATCGCTTCAACCCACTGATCTTTGCATTCACTCTCCATAGCCTCTTCATAACATTCAGGTTCTCCCCCGTCAGTCAAAAGAACATATTCATCAGAAGAATACCTGACAGAAGATCGTCGATCTCTGGAAGACTTTCGAAGTGGAACTGTTGGTGGAGCTATAGGTGCTTGTTGTTGATCATTCATAACATCATCCATGGGAGCATCAAAGTCACCTATATCCTGATGGTTATCAGTAACATCACCATGCACATCATCCTGGATAGGACCTGGTGAAGAGTTTAGGGGAACCGGATTCACATCGATCAAATCACCACTGTCTTGTTCTCCGTCTTATTAATGTCATCAATGGTCTGATCCTCAATGAAGACAACATCTCTGCTTCTCACGAGTTTTTTCTGAACTGGATCATAGAGTCTATAACCAAACTCACCATCTAGACCATAACCAATGAAGATGCATTGTCGAGTTTTGGCGTCCAATTTGGATCTTTCATCCTTTGGAACATGAACAAATGCTTTACAACCGAACACACGTAGGTGATCATATGACACGTCTTTGCCAAACCAAACTCTATCTGGCACATCACCTCACAAAGGAACACTAGGAGACAGATTTATCACATGTGTCACTGTCTTCAAAGCTTCAGCCCAAAATGATCCTGGCAGCTTTGAATCTGACAACAAACATCTGACTCTCTCGATCAGTGTTCGGTTCATTCTTTCAGCTAACCCATTTAACTGTGGAGTTTTTGGTGGTGTTCTCTGATGTCTGATTCCCTGTCGCAGACAATACTCATGAAACGGCCCTGTGTACTCGCCACCATTATCAGTACGAATGCACTTTAACTTCTTCCCTATTTCTCTTTCAACTGATGCATGAAACTGTTTAAACACCTCAAAGACTTGATTTTTAGACTTCAAAGTGTAAACCCATAGCTTTCTCGAACAATCATCAATGAAAGTCACAAAATAAAGTGCACCGCCAAGTGACCTTACTTTTATCGGACCACAGACATCTGAATGGACCAACTCTAGCAACTCTGATCTTCTATGAGGAGGATGGCTCCTAAATGAAACTCTTCTCTGCTTTCCTGCTAGACAATGAGCACAATCCTTCAGTGAAGCATTCTTCAAACCTGAAAGTTGATTCTTCCTCGCTAAACAGTTAAGCCCCTTTTCACTCATGTGACTGAGTCTTTTATGCCACAACTCAGTTGAGCTGTCATTCACTGTCACATTCACCGTCTCTCGAGAAATTGAAGCTTGCATCAAGTATAAATTTGAGCTCTTCTTTCCTCGAGCTACAACCAAGGAGCCTTTAGTCAGCTTCCACTGCCCCTCACTGAAGGTGTTACAGAATCCCTCATCATCAAGCTTTCCAGCAGAAATCAAATTCAAACGGATATCCGGTGCATGTCTGACATCCTTGAGAGTTAACTTTGTTCCATTGTTACTCACCAAGCTAACATCTCCCATACCAACAACCGGAACCAAACCGTCATTACCCATCTTCAATACCCCAAAATCACCAGGAGTATAAGATGTGAAGAAATCCTTCCTCGACGTGACATGAAGTGATGCACCAGTATCAATCACCCAACTGGTCTCGTCACATGCTAGGTTGACCAAATTCTCATCATAAATGACCAACAGATCTTCACGAGTAGCAGTAGCAACACGTTCGGATTTTTCATCATCATTCTGATCGTGTTTATCACCACCACCTTTATTCTCTTTCTTCCACTTGAAGCAATATTTTTTGATATGGCCTTTCTTGCCACAATGATTGCACTCAAGATTCTTGTATCTTGGTCTTGACTTGCTTCGGCTTTTATCTCTACCCTTTCCATTATTGTCTCTGCTCCTCCCCCTGTTCTCGGTAACCAACACCTCGGACTGTGATGTAGAACCCTGAGACCGTCTTCTAACTTCTTCATTCAACACACCACTCTTAGCCAAATCCAAGGTAATAATACCCTTTCGGGCAAAATTAATGAGCGAAACCCGGAAAGTCTCCCAAGAGTCTGGTAGAGTAGCAAGCAACCAAAGCCCTAAAATCTCGTCATCAAATTGGACACCCATACCAAGCAACTGATTCATCACACTCTGAAATTCACTAACATGGTCAGCTATAGACGTTCCTTCTTTGTATTTCAACGTCATCATTTTCTTCAGCAAAAACAACTTGTTATTGCCCGACCTCGAAGCATACAAGCTTTCAAGCTTCTCCCACAATGTTCGAGCATGTGTCTCCTGATCAATGTGGTTGTAAACATTTTCTTCAACAAATTGCCGAATAAAGCCACACACTTGTTGATGCTCAATTTCCCATTCTTCATCACTTTTCGAATCGGGTTTTTGAGTAGCAAAGACCGGAAGATGTAAAGCCTTCACAAACAACAAGTCCTTCATTTTATTCCGCCAAAGTTGATAATTTGTGCCATTCAACATAATCATCTTGCTCGTATTGATTTTCATATTTATTTGACAGAATAACCGAGCTCTGCTATTTTTCTCCTCAATCCCAACTACTGTATACGTGAACAGTACCGTATACGTGAATAGTGCCACAAACGATTGTACTCCCCAAGTACGAATCTAGCTCTGATACCAATTGTTGTGCGGAAGCGTGTAAAAGAGTAAAATTATTGTACTGAAAAATCACACTGAGTTCAATTCCCAGGAAAGAGAGGTGGATCACGAGGATCGCTTAAGTACCAGATCTTTCCTAGCCAGAATATCCCTCTATCGTAATTTAATAGCACAATAAATAACTACAATCACACTCACAAGATATGAAAAATAAATAATAAAGAACACCAGAATTTTAACGAGGTTCGGCAAATTTCGCCTACGTCCTCGGGCACTACCAAATATATTTCACTCCAAAATTACAAGTGAAAAATATACAAATAGGGAGAGAGAACAATGCCTTAAATAGAGAATGGCAAATTGTGGGATGAAGAAAATGAGAAATGGTTAGGCCTATTTATAGTTGAGGTTCAGGGATCAACTTGCAAAGTACCTATACAAATAGGGACCAAAAGTTGCAAGTATCCCAAACCAAAATTAGTGCCATCCATTATCTTTGAATTATTCCCACCCTTTAGTTACCCACTATCAATTATCCTAATTTAACTTTTTGTTAAAAAACAAAAAAAAAAAGAAAAAGAAAAAGAAAGAATAACACATGAATAATTTAAGGGTTTCCCACATAGGGGACCCTTACCCAACATTTTTCTGGTCGAATAATAATAGGACATAGTTTTTTTGAAACTAATTAGTACATAAATTTCATGTAAAATAGAATACTAATTCTTTTAGAAACTTTAGATCTGATGGCTACGTTGGGGATGCCTAATTTATCTTGTTGGATTTATGGAAGGAAATGAATAGGAGGTATATAATTTTTTTTTTGTCAACTACAAATTTAATAAGATTTAAATTACATTCAATCATTCAATTTTAAAAGTTATTATATCGATTTGTTACATTGTGAAGTGGCATGATAATGTCATCATTATAGATGACCTTAAAATATAACTAGTCTATAATTTTCTTTCAAGTCACTTTATTTCTTTTTCTTTCATATTCTTTCTTTCAACTCTATACAAGTATATATAGTAGGAAAGTTGGCTAAGAGCCAAGTATCGAAAACACAAGCGGAAAGCTATATGGCGTGAAAAAGAGTGAAGAGACGATAACTCTAAAAAATTCTTGATATTTGCTCCACTTCTAAGCTATCAAACCTTATTTATAATTTAATTGCATTATTTTTTTAGCATGAAAATTATTATACTCTTGTATTTGGCCCATATGCTTAAAAGGCCCAATCCCACAAACTCCGACCCAAGTAAGTTGAGGAACAACTCATGGCACATCACCACTCTATGTTGCTTCACTCTTATAAAGGTCAGACTAGGTGAACCTTTAGAACAGTTATCATACCATCACCCGAATGCCACTCATCTACGATCCATATAATCTAAGGAATATATTGGAAAGACCACTCACAAACACTCATCAATCTATCACACTCAATAACTCTTCGTCAAGTCATTTCAGATTAGATTTAGCAGTACCTTAAATTAGCACTCGTTACCCGACTTTGGCACCTAAGACTGATAAAAGAGGGACCCATGACTAACCTCTCGTCCCACTATAAATACCCCCAGAGTAATGGGTAAAGGAAAAGTGAGAAGAACATAACCCTACTTTGCCCAAATACTATCTGACTATCCCATTAACCTTCTAGTAGTGGGTCTCTACACCCTTCAAGGTGTGAACCGTACCTTCAATAACGGATCTTCACAGCTTTCAAGGTCTGAACCTCCTTCACAAACCACCCCCATTCATAAGTTGTAACAATTGGCACCGTTTATGGGAATGATTGAAAACTATGTCTCTATCCACTAAAGGTCGTAGTTAGTCAAGACAAGAAAGTTTATTCCCCCACTCAAGTTCAAACCAAACCGGCCTAAGGAGTTAGGCCAAAATTTCACAACGAACCTACCCTTCACTAAATCTGCCATCTCGATAGAAGGATATGGAGAAAGTTCACCTGTTACTTTTCAACCCTATAGAGAACCACATTAAAAAACGCCATAATAATATAGAAGAATAGGGTAACTCTCGACCAACTATGCAACAGTATCAAGAGTTACAAGCTCAAAATGAACTCCTTTGGGCTCACATAAGAGAATATGATTGAGACGAACCTCGAAGGAGTACCGAGTATCATGAAGTCGGAGAAGAGAAGGAAATTGAAGACCCAAGGCATCCTTAGAGGCAATCTCACAGTTAGGCTTAACAAAAAGTTCAAATAGACAGTTTGCCTAGTGGAGATTAGATGAAGCGACAATAGGGTGTCGTTATTATTACTGCCCAAAGCACTTGTAAAGAGTTCCCTCGACCCCCTTTCGCCATTACACTTCGTTGAAGGTCTCGCAAACTGAGGTCCTAAATGGGGCTTAAGAGGTGTTTGCTACTCCTCCCTTAAGATCCAACTTGTGGAGGGAATCGACAGTGGAATGCCTATCACAATGATATATAGGCCATTCCACTACAAACTGCGCTTAAAGGTCGCAATAGATGAGACTATAAGAAATAGGCAACACACTAAGTTCATTGAAGAACAAACTGACCTGAGAAATCCTTAATGGTGCAAGATAAGATAAAACCTTGAGGAGGGCACATGTTATGAATTCCGCCTTGAGATATTAAAGAACGACGAAGGGGAAAGAGACTAGGTTCCCCTCAATGTTGAACCCTGTTCTTTTTTTCAAAATCGAAGACAAAACAAGGAGGTTCCGCCCTCTTTCCAAACTCAGTTTTTAAACTGGAAATTAAATATTCCCAATGTTCTACTCCTTCACAATTTCTTAAAATATAAAATCAAATATTTATCTAAATAAAATATAAGAGATAAAACTCAAGCTTAATTAAACTCCTAATAACTATCCTTACAAATAATATTTAAATAAAAATAAGTCTTTCATGCCCAAAATTTTCATGTGAGTTCATATTTTTATTTGTTCTTCATATTTTGGACTTACATTGCATTTACATAGAATTTAATCGATAAACAATAAAATTAGTAGTATTGTGCCCAAAAATTTATCAAAATAAAACACATAAATATGTCATTTTGACACACTATATCAAAACCTAAGAAAATTAGACACACCATTGATCCAAGCGATCACAAACATGATAGCCTCGCCCCACTTTTCAAATCTTCTCAATAGGAACTGTTTGATTACAAAAACAAATTATGTATGAAATTATTTAATCAGATAACATATTGTAATGGTGTTGCACAATATATTGCAAGAAATGTTGTAGTAAATATTGTAATGAAGTAATGGTTTTTGTAATAAACCTAAAACCATAGGATGATTTTTTTTTTTGAAATAAATGATTGGGCTTATTATTTCAAACCAAACAGACTAACAACCAGAGTTCATAAACCAAAACAATAATAAATTGGGTCCGACTCGTATAGGCCCAACTCAAAGCTATAAACAACAAACCAAAAAAAATCTAGATATTTTAGACCGGTTACCTAATTGAAAATTTGAAAAATTAAAACAACAACCAATTAAAATCCCACCGACACTCTGCCCAATCCAAAAGCCTTGATATCTGCAACCGTCCCTATCGTCATTATTCATTCTTGAAAATTGATTGCCTTCCCAAAGAAGCCTTCCCCCTTCCAGATTCTTCATTTCGCTGCTTCTCCTCTCTGAAAACTCCGCTCCCATTTCTTCCTCAATCGGGTTCTCTCACCGACCCCCTCACACGCTGAGCCTCATTCTGCTCCAGTCCCGTCCTGCCCTGGTAAGTCCTAACATTCTTCCTCAACCCTTCTATGGCAGTATTATGTGCGTGAACGTTTGCTATTCTTGAAACATGCGTAAACATAAACGAGCTTAAACTGGAAATCATCCTCTAAATGTCCTGGATATATGCACCTATCCTAGATCTATCGCGCTCTCGAGTCTGACATTTTTTTATTACTGTTAAGGAGTCTCCCTCAACGATGACGTTTGGCCAGGCATATTCCACTCCGATCCGCACAACGTCCCTACATGCAAGAGCTTCTGCTTCAAAGGTCGAATGGACTCCTTCGTGTAATCTCGACCACGAGAGTAAAACTGATCCTTCATTGTTCCTTACTACGATTCCGGAAGCCGAGATTTTCCTGTGACCGTCAAATCCGCCATCAAAGTTTATCTTCACATATTCTGGAGGTGTGTGGGTCCATTTTTGTACTAGATCTGTAACTCCATACTTTTCCCGTTCCAATCCGTCAAGCTCTGCCGAATAGGTTATAATAAAATGCCCAATTTCTGATCCCGTACTGACTTTCTTATTGTGTACTCTCGAGTTGCGATCTCCCCAAATGGCCCAAAAGACGCAACAAAAAAGCCGACACTGGTGCAAATTGAACTGCTCGAAAGCCCAGGCAAGCCACTGCTCAAAGTCTCTGTTATTATTTATGAGCACATCTCGGAACGACAGTACTGACCAGACTTCCACTGTAACAGGACACTCTCGGAAAAGATGGTCGATCGTCTCAGTTCTTTCACCACATCTCGGGCAGCTAGGATCACTAAGCAACTTCCGATGATGCAGATTAGCTCTTGTGGGCAAGAAATTCCATGTTATCTTCCAAACTGTAATTTTAATTTTTGTCGGTAGATTTAGGAGCCATAGTTTCTTATAAAGCTTTCTGTAGCTGGGTTGTAAAGCGTAAGCTCTAGAATTATCCTCGATATTTTGTAATAGTTTATAGGCACTACGGACCGAAAACTCCCCCGAGGCTTCACCTTCCTAAGCTAAGAAATCCTCGTGTGGGTTGCTAGCCAGCGGGATGCAAAGGATTCAAGCAGCGTCTGCCTCAACAAAGGTATATCTGACTAACTCCTCTTTTCATTTATGCGTATTACTATCAATCAGTAAATTAACATACTGGTCACACATTGACTCAACCTGTGTTAATAATCGAAAATTAAAAGAATCTGGAAACCAAGCATCGTGATTAATGGAAATAGAATTGCCTGTACCCACACGCCAAATTAAGCCCTTCTTCAAAACATCTTGTGCAGCCCATATACTCTTCCAAGTGTAAGAACTCGAATTCCCCAATCTGGAATTCAAAAAATGATCATTCGGAAAATATTTGGCTTTTAAAACCTTCGCAACCAAAGAATCTGCGTTATTCAGAATTCTCCAACCCTGTTTCGCCAAAAGGGAGATGTTAAACTTCGACAAATCCCGAAAACCCAGTCCTCCCTCCTCCTTCGTTTTGCACATAAAATTCCATTGACACCAATGAATGCCCCTTTTATCTTTCCTGTGCTGCCACAAGTACTTAGCAAACATACTTTCCAACTCACCACAAAGAGTTTTAGGCAAAAGAAAACATGACATTGCATAGGATGGAATAGCTTGAAGAACAGACTTAATAAAGACTTCCTTACCTCCTTGTGATAAATAACGAGAACTCCATTGGCAAATCCTTTGATTAACCTTATCTTTCAAATTCCGAAACGACTGCTTCTTCCTTCTACCAACAACATTGGGAAGTCCTAAATATTTTTCTATATTTGTAGAACATCTCATTCCCAAAACCCCTGTTATGTCTCGTTTAACCCCTTCCCAAGTATTAGAGCTAAAGAAAATAGTCGATTTGTTAAAATTCACACACTGGCCCGAACAACGCTCGTATTGTTTCAATAGCTCTTTTAAGATAGACGCTCTCTCTTTTGTAGCTTCCCCAAATAAAAGACAATCATCTGCAAACAATAAATGAGAGATTGCTGGTCCCCTTCTACTTGCCTTGACACCCCGAATATTTCCTACTCCCACTGCCTGTCTGATTAGAGCTGATAGACCTTCACTACAAATCAAAAAAAGATAGGGACTAAGGGGGTCGCCTTGTCGCAATCCTCTTGATGGATAAAAAGATCTACCTCTCTCCCTATTAATATTCACTGTGTATGAGACTGTTGAAATACACCTCATAATTAACTCGACCCAGCTTTCAGCAAATCCCATTTTCAGCATCACATTCTTCAAGTAGCTCCATTCCACCCTATCATAGGCTTTACTCATATCGAGCTTAACCGCCATAAACCCTTTTTTCCCGAACCGTTTCTGGCGTAGTATGTGTAGAATCTCAAATGCAATCAGCACATTATCCGAAATTAGTCTACCTAGCACAAAAGCACTTTGAGCACTATCAATACACTGTCCAATAAACTCCTGCAATCTGTTTGCAAAGATTAATGGGCCTGAAATTCCCAAGATTTGAGGGATTTGAGGTTTTTGGAATTAGCACAATATATGTTCTATTTACAGAATCAAGGTCCTTCCCTTCGTTCAAAATGCCAAGACAAAACTCCTCAACATCTTTGCCCACAATATGCCAAAATTTTTGGAAGAACAAAGCTGGGAAACCGTCATAACCAGGTGCCTTAGTAGGACCCATCCCTCTAAGCGCTTTCTTAATTTCATCCACTGAATAAAGGGACTGGAGGACTTCGTTAACCTCAGCTGAAATGCGCATCTCAATACCGTCTAGAATATGCGAACAATCCCCCACTGCTTTCGACGTAAACAACTTCTGAAAATACCTCATGGCTGTATCACTAATCTCGAAATCATCAGTAACTTCCATCCCCCCTTCTGTTTCCAACCTATTAATTGTGTTAAGACGTCTTCGGGCTGAGGCATGCTTATGAAAAAATGCTGAATTTTTATCTCCCAATTTTAGCCAATTTGCACGTGCTCTCTGCTTCCAGTACATTTCCTCTTTGTCAATCTCCATGTTTAAACTAATCCTAGTCTCAATAATCTTAGCCATTTAATCATCATTCCTCTCACCATCCAAAAGGATTTCCAACTTCTTTCTAAGCTCCTTCTTCAATCTGTCTCTACCACACCGAATTAAACTTGCCCATTTAGTTAAACAGGACTGTAATCTCACTAACTTATCAGAGATCGTACCAGTTGATGACTCCCAAGCTCTTTTAACTTCTTCCTCAAAAGTCTCCTCCATTGTCCACCAGGCTTCAAACTTAAAATGTGGCCTTCTTCTTGACATTTCCCCATAACCCGTGCTTATGAGAAGGAGACAATGATCAGAGATCGAATGAGCCAAATGACGAACCCTTCCTTGTGGGAAGAGGTGCGTCCATTCTTCAGTAGCCACCCCTCTGTCAAGTCTCTCTCTAATGTTTGTTTCTAGTAAATTTCCCCTCTCCCATGTAAACCACGTGCCTTGAAAGCCCAAATCCATGAGTTGACAATCCTCCAAAGCTTCTCTAAAGGCTATCATCTTTCTTTCCTCCCTCGGTTGCCCCCCACTTTTCTCAAAAGAGTATAAAATCTCATTAAAATCCCCACTAACCAGCCACGGACATTGTGAATCACGTCCCAACACTCGTAATAATCTCCACGAATCCTGTTGAACATTAGCGTAAGGTGACCCATAAAACCCTGTAAATCGCCAATCTCCTTGGACATTGCTTTCTTCAACCTTCACATCAATATGATTTTGAGAGAAAGTTTTGAGACAAACCTTCAAATCTTCCTTCCACGCAAGACATAGCCCACCCCTCGATCCTTCTGCACCCACATCAATACCATTCACAAATCCACTTCGGCGTCGAATCTTTTCCATTCGCTTACTATCAACTTTAGTCTCCATTAAGAAGACCAAATCGGGGTTATTTTGCTTCAGTAAAAACCGAAGCCTGCGAACTGCCCGTGGATTCCCCAAACCACGGACATTCCAACTGATGATTTTCATTACGTCCGGTCGGCTTGCCAACTGGCAGCCGCCGATCTACATTGTGTGTGGGAATTTTCATCTTCCTGTATTCCTTCTACCAACTGCAATTCTACCATTCCTCCAAAACTTTGCTCTCCAAACTTTTGTCTCTTAACATTTTCTTCCAATGATTCTACCCCCTCATGATTTCCTCTAGCAATGTCTACCAATTTCCTCTTGCGCCCTGACCAATCTATATCAGTTACCCCCATATCCCTAATCGGATTAATACGTCTCCAATTATATTTCCTGGTAGGCTGCAAAATTTCTTTACGAGATTCTGTTTGTAAATTATCCTCCATCATACATCCAATCTCGCCTTCCGGAGAATTCTGGACTTTCGTCACTACTGCTAAAAGAATCTCAACATTTGTCCCCAAATCACAAATATTCTGTGAGTGCAGAACCTCCGCCTGTTCTTTATCCACCTGACCCGTATACGAACTCTGAATCTGTATCTGACTTGAAATAGCTTTTAACTTCACACACTCTTTCCCAAAAAAAGTAGTCTCTGCTTTCAATGCAAGTGAAAACGGGGGATCTGCCTGAACTTTCTCTCTTTCATCTTTCATAAGAAACCCACAACTTGAAAGCGCATGCCCTAATCTACCACACCCAAAGCAGAAAATCGGAAGTTTCTCATATTTAAAGGAAATCCAGCATTTTCCCTGATCACCCGTGGAAGCAAAAATATCCCTCCTCAAAGGCTTACGCACATCTAATGTAATTCTAATACGACAGAAATCACCTTTTATTTCAGATCTCAGAATTCCACCAAAAGTGGTCCCTATAGCATGCAATAAATCTTTTTTATCAAAAATTGGCAGACATGGCCCTATTTTAATCCAGAATAGTGACGACACGAGTTTAACTCGGCTCCTCTCCACCGGCTGAACTATTCTATCAAAAATAATCAACTGTTTTCGAAAGAGCCATGGCTGGCCTTCTAAAATTGATTCTAAATCATCTTCAGATTCAAAAGAAATTAAGAAAAGATTTTGACCTACCAATTGAATATCAAATTTCCTTTTTGATTTCCAGATGCTTTTCATCTGCGCTCTGAAGCTATCAGGATTATAGGACTTCTGAGTCCAGACAGTACACAGTAACGCCGGTTTACCACCTGGATCCACAATTGAACTTTTCACCGTCAGCTGAACGAGTTCTTCTGCCAACAAGGAGACTGCCTCCTCCTTCAACCCTTCGTTGCCACCACTCTCCTCCATCCCAAGCCACAGCAGAGACTGATTTCGCCAGGATACTGAGCAAAGCACTCTTGACTGCTAGGGTTTCAGTTTATCCACCATAGGATGATTTTTTGATATTCCAAAATATAATATATACATTATAAGAAAATTTGTAAGTAAATAAAATAATATATATTGTAATTACTGTTGACACCACATGTAATAAATATTGCAATAATGAATGCTAATTGTAATAACTCAAAATGAATTGTTTAGTTACAAAATATATTATCTAGTACATAAGAAATTGTGTAAAATTTAATTGTAAGATTTTTTTTTTTGTAAGAAAGTAATTTATTTTGTAACAAGACAAAATATTTTACAAAAAAAATTAGTCAAAAACTTTGTAATCTGGAAAGACATATTGTAATTTATTTTACAAAATATATTACCGCAACATGAGATATTTTTTAAGTACTTGCTACTTGCTTAATGGATAAAAACTTACACTAAGCTTATGGGTTGTAGTAAAAGCCCTATTTTAATATGCATCAAACGTTAATATTGCAAATAAATATCTTAGAAAAAAGTACCATTAAGTTGGTTATTGAATATTTTGTATATTTTCTAAAACAATATTCACCCCATGGCTTGCTGTTCCTTTTCCTGCTGCAGGTAAATGGTTGTACCAGAAAAATAGGGAAGTCTGTTATCCAAGCAGTAGATTCTGCTGGCATTCACATTGTTCCTGTGTCTTTTGGTGCGGAGGAGTAGTCTGGACAAACTGTTGAACTGTGCGGGACAAAGATTCTTGTGAATGGTCCTTCTGAAAGAGAAAGCATCCTTTCTTGTCTTTCAGGAGTATCCAAACCTGATCGTGGTGGACTACACCGTGCCTGCCACAGTTAATGGTAACCTATTCAGGAACATGCATACAAAACTACATCATATTTCATATTTGATGAATAAAGAAACTAAAACGAACTTGAGTGAGAAACATTTCGATAGAGTGTGGAATAATGTCTCCAAAGTCTGAAGTGATACTGTGGTGATATTCCATACTATGATTGAATTACTTCCTTCTCAGCTTATCATTAATGATTTACAACTTGTTAAATAAATTTATGCATGCAATTCAAGTCTGATTTTATGATTTGATCTCTCTATCAATTACCTTTTTAAATTGTTTATAGGATTGGGGTGTTTGATAAATACAGATAATGCTGAGCTCTGTGGCAAAGTTGGAGTACCTTTTGTTATGGGCACTGCCGTTGGAGACAGGGATCGACTCTATAGGACTGTTGAAGAGTCAAAGGTTTATGCTGCGATCTCGCCACAATGGGGAAACAGGTCATCTAACCCTTAATCAGTTGAAATACTATTTTAATTGTTGGAAATATAGATTTCCTTTTTTTGGTTGCTTAATATTGATGGTTTTGTAGGTTGTTGCATTTCTTGCAGCCATGGAGATCATGGCTGAGCAGTTTCCTGGAGCCTTCTCTGGATATAACCTACAGGTACTCCTTTCAACAAGGTTCTTTGTTTTGAAAGTGCTTGAAAGAAAAATATGTCAAATTAGGTTGATTAGGCATAACCAATAGTGTTATAAACAATTGAGGCTGCAAAATACAACTGTTTGAAGCAATATCAAGAAGCCGGTTTGATACATTCTGAAGAAATATCACGACTTGGAGAAGCAACAACAAAACATATGTGTCATATTTTGGGTTTTACATTTGTGGATGGATTTATCCATTAGTGTTTGTCGTAACCATTTTTTGACAAAACAGAAATCGACTAAAAAATAGGGAGTCGCCACCGATCTTTATTTAGGTGTGATCGGATCACCTTTGTTTTAATAAAACATTTTGATTTACTAAAACAATGCTTTTTGGTCTACGAAATTTGAGAAAACAGGTTCGGGAGTCGGTTACGTGCGAGGAAGGATTAGCACCCTCGCAACACCCAAAATTGGTACCAAATTGATTAATTAATGTCCCTATGTCGAAAGTTTGAGAATTTAGAAACGGATTTAGAAATTTGGGTCTTTTTTGAAATGTTTGAGTCTTCTTAAAATTGAATATTAAGATTTCCTTGTTTCGAAGGGACCAAATATCACATCCAATACATAGGGCACGATAATTTCAACCCTCAAATCCAAGGTCGTCTCCTGATCCCTAAGACTCATTTATTAAAATAACAAAAGGTTATTCGATTATTTGATCAAACAAGAGAACCGGAACCCAACACATAGGGCACGGTTTCTTGAATTTCCAAACACGGAATATTACCTTATATTTGAAAATGTTTTAGTTTTTTGGGTGAAATTGATGAAAAAGAACTAGGTTACGTTTTAAAGAAACGTTGTTCAAAACAAGAATAGGGTCATGCGATGAATAATGATGATATGACACGAAGTTGGCATAACTGCCCCATAATACACAATATATACAATATGTCAATAGAGATGTAGCAGTAATAATAATATGATAATAATAGTAGTTGATACATGATATGTGCAATATGCTAATATAAATATAACAACGATGATGGTGATAAAGTTAGTATGTACAAATATTAATATAATAATAATGATAGTGATAAATAAATAGTAATATGTACAATGTACTGATATAATATCTCAATAATAATAATAAGGTTAGTATAGACAAGTGATAATGCAACAATAATAGTAATAGTAAAATAATAATAATATAGAAAATATAACAATAATAATAATAATAATAACAGCAATATTAATAATAATAATACAAAAACATATATACGATAATAATATGACCATATTAATAATAATAATAATAATAATATATGAATAATACACTTTTTTAAAGAAAGTAAATAAGTAAACTCATTAAGGACTATGTTGAAATCGGAATAAAGGTTAGAGGGCTACTATCGCAATAAATCTTTGGGTCCTTTCGTTGTTAGTGTTTTCTGTCGCCTTTATGCGCTATTGCAGATGATGGGCGAGGCCGATGGTGCGGAAGCGGGAGCGGCAGACGAGGCGCTTGGGGCATGGTGCGCTCGTGGAGGCAAGAGCGTGGTGTCTGGGGAGCCAGGAGCACGCGGGTGACAAACGAGGTCTGGGGAAGGAGCGCGTTGGAGGCCGAAGCGACGCGGGGCGCGTGCAGATATGCGCGGCGGCGCTGGGACGAAGAGAACCCTAGGGTTCTCTGCTTAGTGTTTTGGGCTTGTGCTGGTTGGGCTTTGGTTTGGGTTTGGTTAGTTTCTGGTGGGTTGTTAATGGGTATTGGGGTTTTGGGCTTGTAAAAGGGACACTGGGACTATCTTATTGGGTTTTTATTTGAGTAATTTTTGTCTGATTGTCTAATCTGGGCCCGGGCGAATTTGGGCTTGTACAGCTGCCCCTCTTTGCTCGTTGTCGTATAACGGGAATAGAGCAAAGACTTTAAAAGACCTAAATTCACCTGGTTTCGTTGAGCTTGGGTGTCCTTGGGTACTCTTCTTTGTCAGGTAGCTCCAAACTCCGCTGTAACTTGTTGCTTCGCTCCACTCTTTTACTACCTTGAGAGAGCTTGTAGCTCTAATTTGCTTTGTTGTTTCGCATTTTCGTGATCTTTGGCTTATTCCACTGCTGGTCAATGGCGATAAGATAATCTTCAACTCGTTCCACCGCTGTTCGATGGCAACAGGACAATCTTCAACTCGTTCCACCGCTATTCGATGGCAACAGGACAGTCTTCGACCCATTCCACCGCTGTTCGATGGCAACAGGATAATCTTTGACCCATTCCACCGCTGTTCGATGGCAATAGGATAATCTTTGACCCATTCCACCGCTGTTCGATGGCAATAGGATAATCTTTGACCCATTCTACCGCTGTTCGATGGTAATAGGAATCTTTGACCTTTGGTCTGTTCCACTATCATCTCTAGGGAACTCGATCTGATCTTCAGTTTGCTTCCTTTCTATCTCTAGGGAGCCTTCGATCTTCAACCTGCCCCACTATCATCTTAGGGGACAGGATCTGAACTCGCTGCATTGTTTTTTAAGGAACCTGTCTTGTAGAATGTGCTTATGCTTAAATAAATAATGAGGATGACACGACCGAAATGACTCAAATGCCCCTAATTACATGCATCATGGATGACATTTACTTAAATGCAGAATGATGCTTTTTCACAATGATTTGGATGCTCCCAACTATTTGTGAGAATGGTTTCCTCGTGACACGTCAATCTGCCTTCTTCTTCGGCTGGTATCTTTGAGGTTACCATTTCTGGCCTCAATTTCCCCATGTACCTGGTTAGTTCTGAACATTGATCTTACTTCAGGTTCTTGTAATAATTAAAAGTTTTCAGAGTAGTATGCGAAACTCTCTTAATTTGAATATTAATGGTCCATTAATCATTATCTCAATAAAAGTGCTTGAAAACATCATCATAAGAGGTATCGAGAATAAGGCTCAAAATGAATATATTGACCAAAAGATGAGATTTTGACAAGACAAATTTCGCTAAGCATGTTATGGAAAGGATAAGAACAAGTGCCCCGATATCATAGCGTGAGCTTTTCTGCACAAAACTTCTTGAAGACTCCTCTTGTACTTGATAGGTATCCGGCAGAATAAGAAGATTTCGTTGATGCCCCAGATCGTGACGTCTCTCTTTCTTGTTAATTCAGGCTACAGCAAGACTACTACATGCCTTTCCTCCCATCAACAATTTGAATTGCCCATTTTCGGGTTTTCAATTCAAAACCCCCTTTTGGTCGCAAAGTCTCCTTGGTGGGTTTTCACTTTGGCCTCTCCAGTTTTTTTTTTTTTTTTTTTAGGCGAAGTACTTCTTGACTGAATCTGAGTTCACAGGATTCGGTAAACTTTTGCCATCCATTTCCGTCAAGATCAAAGCTCCGCCGGAGAAGGCCTTCTTCACTACATAAGGTCCTTCCCAATTTGGCATCCATTTCCCTCTAAAGTCCCTTTGTATGGGGAGAATCTTTTTCAGGACCAGGTCTCCTTCATAGAATTCCCTAGGGCGAACCTTTTTGTTGTAAGCCTGTATCATTCGCTTTTGATACATTTGTCCATGACGAAGGGCCTTTAGCCTCTTTTCTTCAATTAGGTTCAGCTGGTCATACCGGGATTGAATCCATTCCGCTTCATCCAATTTTAGTTCTGATAGGACCCGAAGGGAAGGGATCTCAACCTCGATCGGGAGTACTGCCTCCATTCCATAAACTAAAGAGAAAGGAGTTGCCCCGGTAGAGGTTCTAACTGATGTTCGATAAGCGTAAAGGGCGAACGGTAGCTTCTCGTGCCAATCTTTGTAAGTCTCAGTCATCTTTCCCACAATTTTCTTGATATTTTTGTTAGCTGCCTCGACTGCACCGTTCATCTTCGGGCGATATGGTGACGAGTTGTGATGTTTAATCTTGAATTGGCTGCAAACCTCCGCTATCGTGCTATTGTTTAGGTTTAGTGCATTATCAGATATGATCCTTTCAGGCATCCCGTACCGACATATGATCTCCTTCTTTAAGAACTTGCTGACCGCTGATTTTGTGACATTCGCGTACGAGGTGGCCTCTACCCATTTGGTGAAATAGTCGATCACCACAAAGATAAATCGGTGTCCGTTCGAAGCTTTCGGGGAGATCGGTCCAATGACGTCCATCCCCCATATAGAGAAGGGCCATGGAGAGGTCATAACATGGAGGGGCGACAGAGGCACGTGAATCTTATCTCCATAGATCTGACATTTATGGCATTTCTTGGCATAGTTGATGCAATCTCCTTCCATGGTGGACCAATAATACCCGAACCTCATGATTTGTCTTGCCATTGTAAAACCATTAGCGTGCGTCCCACAAACACCTTCATGGACTTCTTCGAGGATTTTCCTGGCTTCAACTGCATCCACGCATCTCAGAAGTATCTGGTCTTTCCTTCTCTTGTATAGGACTTCTCCATCCAGAACATAATCGTTGGCCAGTCTTCTCAATGTTCTCTTATCATTCTCGGTCGCTCGGTCGGGGTATTCACGATTCTTCACGTATCGCAATATATCGTGATACCATGGGTGGCTATCTCTTTCTTCTTCTTCGTCGATGTCGCAGCAATATGTTGGAGCCTCATAGATGCTCATTTGGATAGGCTTTATTTCTTCTTCTTTGTTCACTTTGATCATAGAGGCCAGGGTAGCTAAAGCGTCGGCCATTTGGTTCTCTTCTCGCGGGAGGTAGCAGAAAGTGACGTTGTCGAACTCTTTGATTAATTCCAAAACTAGCCTTCGATAACCGGTTAACTTGGGGTCTCTTGTTTCCCACTCGCCTTTCAGTTGGTAGATTACTAGTGCTGAATCGCCGTATACCTCCAATGTTCTAATTTTTCGGTCAATGGCTGCGCGGATTCCCAGAATGCACGCTTCGTATTCGGCCATGTTGTTCGTGCAATCAAAATCCAATTTGCTGGTGAGAGGATAGTGATCTCCGTTGGGGGACACTAGGACTGCCCCAATTCCATTCCCTACAGCATTTGACGCTCCGTCGAAGTTTAGTTTCCAAGGATGACCCTCCGTTTGGACCTCCTTTTCAGTGGTTGCCACCCACATTACGTCTTCATTTGGGAAATCGAAGTCCAATGGCTCGTAATCTTCTAATGCTCTGCTGGCTAGAAAGTCTGCTATTGCGCTTCCTTTTATAGCCTTCTGGTTTACGTAGACCATATCGAATTCAGAAAGCAGAATTTGCCACCGGGCTATTCTTCCATTTAATGCAGTTGATTCCATCATGAATTTGAGAGGGTCTAGCTTGGAGATAAGCCAAGTGGTGTGATATAGCATGTACTGTCTCAATCTCCGGGTCGTCCAAACCAAAGCGCAACACAACTTCTCAATCGGCGGGTATCTTGTCTCGCATTCTGTAAATTTCTTGCTGAGATAATATATCGCTCTTTCTTTTCTTCCTGACTCGTCGTGCTGGCCTAGCACGCATCCCATAGAATTCTCGAATACTGACAAATACAATATTAGTGGCTTATTTGGGCAAGGTGGTACCAACACTGGAGCTTTGGACAAGTAATGTTTGACTTTATCAAAAGCTTTCTGGCACTCATCATTCCATACACCTGAGTTGTGTTTCCTAAGAAGACGGAATATGGGGTCACACTTTTCTGTCAGTTGCGCGATGAACCGGGCGATGTAATTTAATCTTCCTAGGAAACCTCGAACTTCCTTTTGGGTATGTGGTGGAGGCAACTCTTGGATAGCTTTCACCTTGTCTGGATCAACTTCGATTCCTTTTTCACTGACTACGAATCCCAACAACTTTCCCGATCTAGCTCCAAAGGTACATTTTGCGGGGTTGAGTTTAAGCTGGAATTTTCTCAATCTTAGGAACAGTTTCCTCAGGACTTGTACATGCTCTTCCTCGGTTCTGGACTTTGCAATCATGTCGTCCACATAAACCTCGATCTCTTGGTGCATCATGTCGTGGAAGAGGGTCACCATGGCCCTTTGATACGTTGCCCCAGCATTCTTTAGCCCAAAAGGCATTACCTTATAACAAAATGTCCCCCACATGGTCACGAACGTGGTTTTCTCCATATCTTCTGGGTGCATTTTAATCTGATTATACCCCGAAAAGCCGTCCATAAAAGAGAAGAGTGAATAACCAGCTGTGTTATCCACTAAAGTATCGATATGAGGTAATGGAAAGTTATCTTTTGGGCTGGCCCTGTTCAAATCCCTATAATCGACGCACATTCGTACCTTCCCATCCTTCTTAGGGACAGGTACTATGTTCGCTACCCATTCTGAGTATTTAACCATTTGTAAGAAACCAGCATCGAACTGCTTCCTCACTTCTTCCTTTATCTTTAACAGAACGTCGGGCCTCATTCTTCGAAGTTTTTGCTGGACGGGTCTATATTCTTTTTTGATAGGGAGGCGGTGCACCACTATGTCTGAGTTTAATCCGGGCATGTCTTGATACGACCAAGCGAAGACGTCTCTGAATTCTTCAAGTAACTTGATGAGGTCTTGCTTCGTTTTTGCGGCAATGCCAGTCCCGATTTTCAACTCTTTTCCTTCTCCGAAGCTCACTATTTCCACTGATTCTTTGTGGGGTAAAATTTGTTTTTCGCCTTGCTCTACCATCCTTAGCAAGTCAGGAGATATGTCGCGGTCTTGGTTATCTTCGAAATCCTGAGAATTTTCCGTGCCCGTATCTCGTTCAAAAGGGGACTCTGAGTTGAAAGCAGTATCGCTCATGTCATTGATATCTGGGGACCTGTTAAGAGGGCAAAGAAAGATGCAGAGGCAAAATCTAAGAATGGATATTCATGTGGGTGACTGTGAATGGAGAGTAAAAAGGGATATTTGCTCAAAATATGCATTTTATTGAAATAAAGACGCTTGGACATATGCCTATTCAACAAAAGATTTCTCATTGCTCCCAGGCCTAGAGCAATGAGCGTGTTTCGAACATTACTCTGAATTACTCCTAAAAGCTACAGGAATCTCTTCTACTGTCCAGTTGTTCAAAACACTTCCAGGAGCATAAGGGCGAATCCCAGATAGATCTCTTTCCTCGCCTCCTTCCCCAGATATGGCGTTGATGCTCCAATTCCCCAACATTTCTTCCATTTCTTCCCCCACCGCTATGCCTTGGTCAGGGTATAAGACTCCCCCCGAGACAAACGTTTTGGATAAAGGAGGGAAAGTCATTGGCTCCCATTTGATCTCTTCCTCACCTAGGCGCGCCCTTCTTCTCTCCCTTCTTTTCTCTTCTTCTCTCCTTTTTTGCTTTGCGTCTGGCTTGAACCCTAGGCCAAAACGGTCTCGTTTTTCTTTCTGCTTCGGTATTTCAGTCTTTCCTTGCAGGTTTCTCCCGAGCCCCTTCCCGGGCAAGGCTCCCTTTCCAATTGTCATTTGGAGGCCCATCTTTGTGAATCCGGATAACTTGGGCATGGGGATCTTGCTACCCTCAGCGATGAAGGTTGCGTTGATGAATTCCAGCGATCGGAAGGAACACTCTACTGCCTCTTCATCTACCTCAATGTATGGAGTGCCACTGGTGATGGAAGCTATGATATCTTCTTCTGCATTGATCGTGACCAATCTTCCTTCCGTTACCAATTTCAACTTCTGGTGTAGTGATGATGGTACCGCCCCAGCTGAATGGATCCAGGGTCTCCCCAGCAGGCAATTGTAGGAAGGCTTGATATCCATAACCAAGAAGTCTACCTCATACGTATTCGGGCCGATTTGAAGAGGTATATCAATTCTCCCCATGACCTTTCTTTCTGTCCCGTCGAATGCCCTCACAACGTTATGGCAGGTCTTCATGTGGGAGCTATCCACGGGCAATCTATTCAATGTGGATAAAGGCAACACATTTAGGGCTGATCCATTGTCGACTAACACCCCTGGCAATACATACCCTTTGCAGCGCGTGGTGATGTGTAGGGCCTTTGTAGATCCCATTCCCCCTGAAGGTATCTCATCATCGTTGAAAAATATGAAATTGTCCGCGCTTATATTACCGACTAGACGGTCCAACTTGTTGACAGATATATCCTTCGTGACATACGTTTCATTCAATGCTTTCATCAACGCGTTTCGATGGGTTTCTTAGCTCCTGAGCAACTCCAGTATCGATACGCGGGCTGGCTGTTTGTGCAATTGTTCCACGACACTAAACTCGCTATGCTTAAGGAATTTTAAAAACTCTCTAGCCTCGTTTTCCTTCACTGGCTCATTGATGAATGTTTCAGGTTCGACTATTCTTTCTTCTCTTTGCTCAACTGCCACTGCTTTTCCTTTGGCCACTTCTGCCTTTGAGTTTGGAGTGTAACGCCTTCCGCTACGTGTGAAGAAACCCGCATCTCGGTCTTCCACCACAGCGTTGACCGGATTCTGTTTTCCTGGGATTATTACTTTACACTCATAGCTCCACGGAACCCTTTTGTTGTCTCTGTAAGGGGGAGCTACAGGTCTTTGAATTATGACTTTTGGTATGATCGGTGTTCCCGCTACATTCGCTCTTGGTCGCGTTATGATTACTGCGGGGTGATTTCTCCCGTAGGCGTTTCTAGATGGTCCTTCTTCCGAAGCATGGATCTCTCCTTCCTCTAGCCCTTCAATCTCTTCATAAAATTCCATCTCTTTGTTATCCATGAGGTATTGGACTATGGCCCTAAATTCGGGGCATTCTTGGATATCATGATCCATTTCAGCATGCAACTCACAATACCCTCCCGCTCCTTTAAGCTCTCCCCCTGATTCTTGCGTGATTAAGCCTCTGTTTATCATTTGCTTCCAGACCCATCGGAATGGGGTTTTTATCTCTGCCACGTCCGCCTTTATTCTTCTTCTTATCTTTTCGCTCATCATGTTTACCCCATTGTTAGTGTGATTGGGTAGCGGATGTTCTGCATCGTTAACCTTTACCACGCCCATTTGAATGAGTTTTTCCACCAACCTTTTGAAGGCGAGGCAGTTTTCTATCGAATGTCCCACGATTCCCGCATGGTATTCGCATTGTGAATTTGCGTCGTACCATTTGGGGTATGGAGGCTGTAGGGGCTGTAAGTAATGGGGGGCGACAACATGTGTGTCGTATAATTTCTGGTACAATTTTCCGTATGTTGTGTATATCGGAGTGAATTGGAGCTTCTCCTCATTCGGCTTTGTATTGAATTCCTGTTTGTGTGAGCCTGGACGATCATACATATGACTTTGCCTTAACACCTAAATCTTTAACTTCCTTGAGGAGCCGAGCTAGATTTTGGCCTCGGTCAGATCCTGACTCATACATTAAACTCAATACATCGGCTCGGGCTGCCAGGGTTTGTAAATGATCAGCTACCTCCCGTACTTGAGCCAGGGCTTCACCCATCAAGTAGTCTCTGTTTCTGATCTGTTCTTGGGAACGGTGGAGCTGCTCCCTCCAATGTTCATTATCGGCTTCAAGGAGCTCCATTCGGTTTTTGCTATCTTGTAGTGCAGTCTCGAGCTCCCCTATCTTCCCTCTCATCTCCTCGATTTTGTTCTGACTAGCTCTCAATTCGACTACTGAGTTACGACTACGGTGGAGGTGCAGCGATTTTTCTAATTCTGCTACTTGGGCGCGTAATCTCTCCTTTTCGCTTTGGCTTTCTAACAAGTTCTTTCTCCAAGTGTCTTCTCGTACCCGAGCCTCTTGAAATTTCCTCTCCCACTGGTCGGTCTTGAATTTTTCTTCTTTAATTTCTTGCCGCCATTGCTCTGATGTCTTACCTAGCCCCGCGGTTCTTATAGACATGCGCAGCTTCTTGTAGTCCGTCTTTAAGCTATCCAAGTCTTCTTCGGCTTTGTTCTTTCCCTTTTTAAGTTTTTCAACCTCGAACTTATGGACGTCGACGTCTAATCCTAACTGCATCTTTTCTTCTCCTAGCTGCTCTATCCTCTTACCCAATTCCCGGCTTTTTCTCTCGAAATCTTGCTTGATAATTTCTAATTCAGTTGGGATCACTTGCAGCTGTTCTTCTATTGGTCGAGTATTTCCTTGGATTGGCCTTGGGATATTGTCATTGATTCTTTTGGCCCACCATTGATCGTACTCGGGGGTCACCATGGGTCCTAATGCAAGTCTCTTCATTTTCCGGGTTTGGGTCCATGCATCTGATATCTCGCGAACCTTCTTCTTATAGTTGTCATCCTTGTATGAAAATTCACATTGGGCTAACCCATGTGTTACCGGTATGAACTGCCTCGATCGATACTGTCTCATCACTAATAACGGGGCATATCCAACAGCTCCCCATATTCCGAGCAGAGGAACCCAGTCGAACCCTCCACACCGATACAGGATCTCATCAGTGATCATCCATGGAGCTTTCCATACTACATCTTTAGCTTGCAGGTTTTGGAGAATCGTCATCCACTTCTCTCCAGATAGGTCGTCTCGCCTTGGCGTATTTGCTAATTCCTCAAGAGGGGAGTAATTCTCGAGAAAGGCTTTGCATGAGGCTCTTTCTTTCTTCCAAAAATGGCAATGAAACCAAGATAACAACAGCTGCGCACATCCCACGAATCTCCCTTCGCCCGCTCTTCGGCAAGCGTTCAATGATCTGAAGGTCTCAACTAAAATTGCAGGGACAGGCGTAATTCCCTTATCAAGTTTATCAAATAGATCCGAAACCGCATCCTCTACATGCCCTAATGCCTTGGGGAAGATGACCAAACCATAGACGCTTAGAGCGAAGACGTCGATCCTCTTCTTCTTATCAGGGTGCGCCAAAATCAAATCCCTTAAGTGTTTCCAAGGGATACACTTACAATCTCCCTTTTGCTTAATCCGGGTCATGACCCATTGTTCGCTCATCCCTGTAATGTTCATTAGCCTCTTCGAAAATGCCGACACATTTGCAAACCTTGAATACGCCTTATTAGTTTGAAATCTCGGGCACCGAAACAAAGCTGTATACTCCTCCACGGTAGGCACCAAATCCACCTCTCCAAAAGTGAAACAACTGTAGGCGGGATTCCAAAACTGGGTAATAGCTCGGAGTAGGTACTCGTCTACCTTGATATCAAGCAGATAGGGCAGATCGCCGTAGTTATAGTAGAGCAATTGTTTGTCTTCATTTCCCCATGAGTTCCATATTTCCTTCAATTCTCGTAAATCATTTTGGGCCGCGCTGATACGGGTGAAATCCCATGGCTCTGATTCATGCCCTACTGTCAGACTATCCCCCTTTTCTTGCTGTATTTTTTCAGACCACACCTGTACTGTCGCATTATCCTCCACTCTATCGAGAAACCCCTTTTCCATGTCAAGCTTTTCTATCTAGTAATCGAATGTGGATCAACACCCTTTCTATAATGAAATGCCATGCAATGAAAATGAAACACCACAAGTTAGTACCGGGTACAAAAGGAATCTAAAACAAACAGGAGACAATCAAACTCGTATTTAAGGTGACAACTAGGGTTTGCACGGCTCTATCTACGACAGGCTCTTAGGTCTCTCTACATGTGGTTCGGTTCTAGAGTAAAGGTACCTGAACCAGCAGATTCCTCGATCCTCACCCATTATAGGCTCATATGGACCGAGTTCAGTTCAGGGGAATACATTTCCCTATGGCTGCACGGAGATAAAAATCTCACGAAGACATAGGTACGGATGTATCCCGGAAGCGATCCACTATCTTGCACGGAGGTAAAAACCTCACGAAAGAGTAGCTTCTCACTCCCACTTAAGGGTGTGACCGCGATGGTCATGCAATGCAATGCCAAAGCATTTTACGAGACTCGACACTACAGCACAAACAGATGTATCAAAGAAAAACACAATCTTTCAAAACAATTTTCCAAATTTTCAATCAAAGGGGCAAAAACCAATCAATTTACGGCCTGACTCTCAAGCCTCCCCAGCGGAGTCGCCAAGCTGTCGTAACCATTTTTTGACAAAACAGAAATCGACTAAAAAATAGGGAGTCGCCACCGATCTTTATTTAGGTGTGATCGGATCACCTTTGTTTTAATAAAACATTTTGATTTACTAAAACAATGCTTTTTGGTCTACGAAATTTGAGAAAACAGGTTCGGGAGTCGGTTACGTGCGAGGAAGGATTAGCACCCTCGCAACACCCAAAATTGGTACCAAATTGATTAATTAATGTCCCTATGTCGAAAGTTTGAGAATTTAGAAACGGATTTAGAAATTTGGGTCTTTTTTGAAATGTTTGAGTCTTCTTAAAATTGAATATTAAGATTTCCTTGTTTCGAAGGGACCAAATATCACATCCAATACATAGGACACGATAATTTCAACCCTCAAATCCAAGGTCGTCTCCTGATCCCTAAGACTCATTTATTAAAATAACAAAAGGTTATTCGATTATTTGATCAAACAAGAGAACCGGAACCCAACACATAGGGCACGGTTTCTTGAATTTCCAAACACGGAATATTACCTTATATTTGAAAATGTTTTAGTTTTTTGGGTGAAATTGATGAAAAAGAACTAGGTTACGTTTTAAAGAAACGTTGTTCAAAACAAGAATAGGGTCATGCGATGAATAATGATGATATGACACGAAGTTGGCATAACTGCCCCATAATACACAATATATACAATATGTCAATAGAGATGTAGCAGTAATAATAATATGATAATAATAGTAGTTGATACATGATATGTGCAATATGCTAATATAAATATAACAACGATGATGGTGATAAAGTTAGTATGTACAAATATTAATATAATAATAATGATAGTGATAAATAAATAGTAATATGTACAATGTACTGATATAATATCTCAATAATAATAATAAGGTTAGTATAGACAAGTGATAATGCAACAATAATAGTAATAGTAAAATAATAATAATATAGAAAATATAACAATAATAATAATAATAATAACAGCAATATTAATAATAATAATACAAAAACATATATACGATAATAATATGACCATATTAATAATAATAATAATAATAATAATATGAATAATACACTTTTTTAAAGAAAGTAAATAAGTAAACTCATTAAGGACTATGTTGAAATCGGAATAAAGGTTAGAGGGCTACTATCGCAATAAATCAAGAAGGCGCGAATAAGGACCCAACGTTATGCGCCCAGACTCACGGGGATCTAATGGGTAAATAACCCCTCCGCTACACGCAGCGTTTCAATAGCCTTGAATACGGATCAGATTACAAACGCAATGAAAACCCTGGGGTAAAATTGAAAGAACTACAATGGGTCCAAACCAGAGGAGCGAGAAGGAGAAGGGGCGATTGCGCAAATATCCCTTTAAAGGATATGCGCAGTTGTCCCACGCAGTGAACGGCGCCGTTTGGCTATATGCATATAAGCCCCAAATCCTTCTGAAATCCCTATCTCAAACCCTAAGACCCTTTTTACAAACGTTAGCAGCCAACGATTTTCTCCCCTCCCTCTTTGCTCCAGACATTTGGCCATTGGGCTCCCCTCATCATCGTCAAGCCACCATAGTCTGGTGACCGAGGTTCGACTGCGGAGAGGGAGGACTCCGAAGTCGCAACGAAGGGATCCCCGGTAAGTTTTTTCTTCTCCCTTTTTGTTATCTATTTCTTTGTAAAGGTTTGAAACTAGAAAAGTAAAATAAAAATGGAGATAGAAATGGACAGTGAACAGATAACGGAAAATCAAAAAAATGGAAAAGAATCAACCTTGATCTGTTTATTGCTAGTTTTGCTCCTGTTCGAAGCCGAAGAAGAAAACAAGGATCTTTTCTTCCGTTTTTATAACGGTTTACACTATTTTTCTATTGTTCTTTGGGTCCTTTCGTTGTTAGTGTTTTCTGTCGCCTTTGTGCGCTATTGCAGATGATGGGCGAGGCCGATGGTGCGGAAGCGGGAGCGGCAGACGAGGCGCTTGGGGCATGGTGCGCTCGTGGAGGCAAGAGCGTGGTGTCTGGGGAGCCAGGAGCACGCGGGTGACAAACGAGGTCTGGGGAAGGAGCGCGTTGGAGGCCGAAGCGACGCGGGGCGCGTGCAGATATGCGCGGCGGCGCTGGGACGAAGAGAACCCTAGGGTTCTCTGCTTAGTGTTTTGGGCTTGTGCTGGTTGGGCTTTGGTTTGGGTTTGGTTAGTTTCTGGTGGGTTGTTAATGGGTATTGGGGTTTTGGGCTTGTAAAAGGGACACTTGGACTATCTTATTGGGTTTTTATTTGAGTAATTTTTGTCTGATTGTCTAATCTGGGCCCGGGCGAATTTGGGCTTGTACAGTGTTTACATACAATAGGGAGTTTGTTTGTAACAAGTTTTCTTGGGCTTGTGTTTACGGTTTCTTGTCTTGGTCTTTGGATATGACAGTCCTTTGGAATGCCTCCTTTTTCTTAAATATTATTTCTAATAAGTTTTCTTAGGAACGATCCTTAGTATTTTGTCCTATTGGTTGCATATTGCTAATCTTCAATGATCTTGATTAGGTGATGGAGTCCCATCAAGCAGGCAAATTGAACACCTCTGGTACTGCTAAGGCTATTATTTCTTACTTTCAGAAATTGGGGTGTCATTTGACATGAATCAGGTGTGTGGTTCGCACTTATTCTTAATTGTGATTGAAAGAGATATCGAGTTCTTTTTTCTTATTGGTTAGGGGTCGGGGAGGGGGAGGTGGTAGGAGAATGTTGGAAGCTATTGACTCTTAGGAATGACATATGATGATATACATCTGCCAACCGCAACCCACTGATTTTATTGTCATTATAAATTCCCTTTATTATATGGTTCTTTCAAAATTTTGGACTTCTAACTTGATTCCTTTCTTTTTTCCAGATACAAATGATCCGGGATCCCAAGCAGCAGATTGAGATGATGGGAGTAGTAGAAGAGCATTTGTCGGGCCATGCTTTTCATTTGTATCATCTAACATCACCTGATCAAACGTATTGACTTAACTTTTTCACCTGTACCCTACATCTTGTTCAACATGTAAACATCAAATGACCTTTCATTGATCTCCGACTGAAAATTCTTCTGCTGAGTGTGCGGCAGATCGATATACGCGGAGGGAACTTTTCGTTGCTAAGAAGGTACAATTATTTATATTTCTCTTGCAGTTTGAATCTATTCGAGTGTTTAACCGAATGTGTTTACTGTTACTGTGCATGCTCAGGCAATAAAAGGTGGGATTTTGTATGCTTGTAGTTATTAACTGTCTTCGACTCTGTGAACATAAAGTTTACGGCACTAGTGTCTCTATATTTAAATTGCATGCAGTTTGGTTAAGTTAATAATATCCGATTATATTGAAAAGGGAAGTAGCATTCAAGGATCATATGTTGATTATAACAAATGTCTTGGCGAGATTTATATTCATATCACACTGTTTGATAGTGGATAATGTTCAAGTGCAGGTTAAGTCCAAGGCAGAGAAGTGAATATATAATACGATGGACGTATTGCGATAAAAGATGTTATTGTTGTTGGAGTGTATTATTTGGCAGCTCAAGATATGTAGGATTATGAGACATAAGGCAATTTTGTTGTTCTTTGCATAGTTAGTGTAAGAAATGCAATATATATATACTATATATTGAACAGTGGGTAGGAATAGTTACTATTGGCCCTGCCCTCCATAAAACAGGCTTGGTCGCGGGTGACTTGGAACAGCGGTTTTAGTTGAAGGTTAAAAAACATAATGTGTTGGGAGATGACTTGGTTCTGCTGTTCCAAATGGATGTAATTAAAAAAAGTCCCAAGAGTCTGAGCTCACATAATCTGGATAGACAGTCATTGACAATGATTTTCTAACCATCCAAAACAAAACAAAACAAAAAAAAAGTCAATGTCAATTTGTTATTAGGATCATCATCTGTTTTGCAATTAAATTATGATTATCACCTTTTCTTTCGTTCGGTACGGTTTCACTCCTTTTACTATATCAATGATCAACTATTTCAGCGTCAATTTTTCATTTCTTTAGTTCAAACACGCCCTTACCCAACTTATTCATGGCTGTACATGTAATAGATTTTGGATTCGCTCACACGTGCCCGCCCCCCGCTCTATAAAATTTGAAAAAGTTTTATTTTAATCCTTATAATTAACATTTAAAAATAGTTATTTTTATTTCACTCAGATTATATTTTAGACATTTATGTTTGAAATGCTACGTTTTAGTCACTTATGTTATTGTTTTGTTACGAAATGGTCACTCTGCCGTTAAACTCCGTTATTTCCCTAACGCCAATCCTATGTGGCAGTCCAAATAAATTTTAAATGCCAACTGGGACGAGAATATGTTTTTAATTAATTGAAAATTTTAAATTAATTACACCTTGAACTGGAAAAGAAAAATCGTTCGTTTCCTTTTTTTTTTTTCTTTTCCATTTTAACTGAAAAAACTATTCTTATCCAAGTTGGTATTTAAAACTCATTTGGACTACCATATAAAATTGTCGTTAGGGAAGTAACGGAGCTTAACGGCAAAGTGACTACTTCATTACAAAACAATAACGTAAGTGATTAAAACATAACATTTCAAACATAAGTGACTAAAATAGCATATGAGACAAACAAAAGTGACTATTTTTATAGATTACAGTAATTTAAGTTCCCTATATATTTTTATAGAATCTATAATTTTTAAGATAAATTTAGTAAATCCCATTAATTTTATTAAATTAATAATAAAAAAATTGGAATATTATGTTTTGTGAATGAAGCCATTAACAAACATAAATATTTAAATAAAGAAACTACTATACTAAGTTACCAACTTGATGTTTTTAATAAAGATGATGAGATACCCTTTGACTTGTTCTTGGTGAAATACCAAGACATGCAACCCCATCATTCCTAACTTTTTTATTGGCTTTGGACATTAACTACTCCGAATTTTTTATTTTATAATAAAAAATTCAAATTCAATTCTTTGAATTGAAAAAAAAAATATTAATCAATTAGTCAAATGATGGATGGTTGAGGATAAAGTTATAACTGGATTTCAAAAATATATAATAGTTTTAAATACACCCTCATATATTATTATTTGTTAGTATTAAATAATTTAAATTTAATTAATAGAATCAACTTTTTTAACCCCAAAAAAAGAAAAAGAAAAAGGTTTATAAAGTATAATAACTTTGAATCTTTCAATAATTGAAGACAAGCAATTCATTCTTTTTATGATTCACCTAAATTTAAGCTTTGAAGATGTAGTCACCAAAATAATTCTTTTTCAACGCTGTTTTGATAGGAAGGCAAAAGGAAGGAAACAAAAATTTGAATATTCAAGTGTGTATATATATATATACTTTTTTTAAATCTATTTTTTCAGTGATAAAGAAAAAAAATTCAATCTAAAGTTATTTTTTTATTCATAATTTAATCTAAATTCAATCAGAAAATGACTCATAGCCATATCCAGATCTCACGCAAGTCAGAGTAACATCTCACCACTTGATCATTACAGAATTCACTCTATGAATTTTCCAAATAACAAGCCATGAAGGCTTTTCCACAAGATTAGCCACAAAAGCTTTTCACAAGATTAGCCATAAAGGCTTCTCGGGTAACCTGTCCTGTTTGGCGATATGAATTTGCCTAAACTCATCATTACCTGAAGTTTGCCCATCATCGCTCTAGGGACACACAACAACCTTATAAGACAAATGTGGCTCATCCGTCATTTCCAGAATATCTCATGGCCATGGTATTTTCACATAATTGTCACATTGGCATTCATGTTTACTGTCCCAACAAACTACATTACATCATACTAGCCATTGTGTTTACTATCCCGACGGATGTCATTAAAGCACCACCGCGGAGTCTATTATCGTATCACATATTTTCTCGACACTCCACTCGAAACCCCCTTATCGCTAGCATACATTGTCATTGACCGCTTCGGATGTACTAATGTCCAAAATGTGAATACTGCAACCAAAGATATGGATTTCAAGCAGTGTCCGCAAGTATACGGGTCCGGTTGTAATATAGTGTGTTTACAATGAAACACTTTGTAAGTATTCCGATGATTGTACCCAAGGGATTGTAGTTTGGGGAAAACTGCTATTAAACCAATTACCAAAAATAATTACTAATAGACTCGAGTCACGAATTAATAGTGTGAATCAGGAAGCAAGATAATAATAATAAACTAAATAAATTTAATTAAACCTAAGTCTACTCCTAGATTCATGTATTGACTTTCCTATTCCTTGTTTTAACTATGTAAGTTCCCTTTAGCCTAGATCTAATTGTTTTACCTAATTAACTATTTATGTAGGGCTCTTATCAATCAACTAGTTGATACCCTAGCAGGATCTTTCGATATGTCCACTAGAATAATGAGTTGACAAGAACTACTTACGTTCCGACATCACAGTCCAGACCGGTTCAGGGTTAAGGTGTTCACGGATAGGCCATATCAATTTTGGGTTAATTCCCACCTAAATGACTTCCTAAGATCGTTAAGCCTAGGGTTTAAGTTATTCCTCTCCCAAATAGCTAATCCACCAAGAAACTCTATCCTTTAATCAATTAATAAGATTAGAACAGTTGAAACCATGTGAGATATGTATAAAGCATAAATTGATTCTAATCTTTACATAAACATTCAATTAAATAATGTTAAAAGAAGAGATATAAAGAATAGAATAAAGGAAAAGAGATGATCATGGATTTATCGATAAAAGCATGGCTCCAGAATAATCTCCACTCACGAGAATCTCACTTCGGAATAGGATCTTCTGATTACAAGAACATAAAAATACACTAAGTAAAAAATAAGAATGAAACAAAAACCCTAAGTATATTTTCTATCTCCCTAAAATTATGTTTAAACTAATTACAATGGCATTTATATAAGTTAAACTCGGAATATTAAAGTGCCTAAAATATTCTTGAAGTCCTTAGAGTTCAACTAGGAGAGACACTCCTAATTTCCCTCAAAAACATAATTAAAACGTGCAGGAGTTTTTGGGCTACGTAAGAGCTTAGTTGCAACATAGGCCTGCGATGTTGCAACCAACCAAAGGGGGTATGTCGCGACATAGGATGGCCGTGTCACGACATCGAGGGAAATTTCGTTCCAAAACTTGTTTTTAGCTTCTGTCTTGATGTCGAGACATCATTGTCTTGATGTCGCAACATAAGCATCAGTTTTGGCCCGAAAAAGCATCTTTAGCTCCTGAATTGACCTACAAGATCATGTAACCTTATTTATATATATAAAATGTAATAAAAATTACTACTTTAAGTACGAAAACCTAAACATATACTAAGATGTTTTGATTTAACTATTAAACAAGCTAAAGTTATATGTAAAAAGGATTTAAATACTAGTATAATTCATGGCAGATCAATCATGCATAACTCAAATGACAGAATGAGCACATCTACAAGGAGTTCATTCATACTTTCAGTCAGACCTTATTTCTTATCACATAAATTCCCATACACTTTCCATACATTGCCATTACCATGCAACATAACATACATGTCAACACATAAGTATAGATACTTCACAGATAATCATACGAACAAGAATACATACTACGATTCCTCAGAAAGACATGCTTATCTAAGTATACGATGATCATAAAAAGGATCATGATATTATAACACGAAAGAGACGAGTTTAGAGACTCACCTTAACCTCGGCTTAGAGCTTCCGTTTCAAATGTTTGCCCAAAGCCAGCATCAGCAACTATTTAAAAGATTATAAGATTCCCATTAGAATCCCCATCATAGACATGTTACTAATATTTCAACCACATTCGACCCCTATACAAGGCTTTCCTGTAACACCCTTCCCTTCCATAATTGTAACGCGCAAAGTTATAAGACTTACCAGAAGGTTGAATAATCCACTGATTAAGCTAGATCTTAGTTCAATCTTAACAAAGAAGAAAATGTTGAGGTTAGAAAGAAGAACCTAAACATCAAGTAAGAAGAAAAACTATCTAAAATGTTCCTCTCCTATAAATATACGTTCGGTCCCCCTCATTTCCTTACCAAATCTAGGGTATGTAAAAAAAAATCTGGCAAAAGTTAACCTCACTGTTGACCAATCATAGAGAGAGTCAAATCAATCCATTTGACTCCTGTCAAAGCTTCTTGCTTCTTTTTGTCTTCAGTTTACATTTTCTTTAGAGGTAATTTCCCCATTCTCTTTCCTTTTCATTTATTCAAAATGGTTTGAACAACTACACGCGAAAGAAGTCTTGGTGGCTGTGGCCAGAGCAATAGAAATGACAGCCTTAGAGATGTGGTTAAGATTGGTCATGATAATACCCAATGTGTGGCTGCTCCTGTGTATGAATGGAACACCATCGATGAAAAGCTAGTTCGATACCTACGAGCCCGAGGCATCCTTTGATGGAACTATGCCTTCGACTTCCAAATAGTCCAAGGGGAGTATCACCTAAGTGAAAATACCATGGGGTTTATCATTCCCTTTTTCTTGTTCAAAGTTGGCTTCCACCTGCCTTTACATCTATTTTTCTACTCAGTGCTCAACGAGTATGGTATTGCACCGGAGCAACTAGTGGACACTGGTGGCCTTTTTTAGAAACTTATGTATGCATCGTGAGTTGCCAATGCTTGGTGTATTCCAAAAGATTTACCAGTTAAAGGTAAAAAGACAAGGTGTCTCGATTGGAAATGTCCACTTCAGTACACTCCAGGGTTTTGTGCTCATAATCTAGAATTTGACCTCAAATCTGCATCTTAGAAAAGAAAAGTTTGTGAGGGTCACCAATAATCTCAAAATTGGGTTTGGCTTTCCCACCTACTGGTCCCTACCTTGGGAAGACATATGCTTGCAAAGTTAGCTTGTTGACTCAAGGGTTGCTTGGAAACAGTTCAAACGTTAAAAGGTGGGGCATGTTCTAGAATTGGGAGAATTTGTCATTGTCAGACATGTCTTCCAATATTGTCTGCAAAGTCTAAGTCCCAATGGTCGCCAAGCTAATGAACTTTTATTATGGGCGGATTCTCGGAACGCCCCTTCTACTAAAGCAGCTTGGCGCCAAAACTCCAATAAGGATTTGGCACGAATTCTAGTGAGGAGGATGAGGGAGCCTCCATTCTTTTTCTATGGTCATTGTGGACTGCGTTCATGCTAGTGGAACATTATTTGTCATGGTGCGTCTTCCCCTTCTTCTAGTCAGGTTAATTCTCCTATTGATGTTGTAGGGTCTACGTCCAATTCTTATACCTCTACGCTCGTTCCAGCAGTCAACATGGATGTCTTAACTTTACTAGATGAGGTTTATGGGAATGAATGTGCTACCATTGCCCACCAAGAATACGACTGGTAAGAAAGATCAAAAGAGGCTAAGGGTGGAAGGAAGCACCTAACATACAGAAGACAATGATTGGCCACAACTGGCTCAACGTATACTTAATAAAGGTTCTGCTCCCTCAAGAGCCAACATTCCATTTGTTCCTGCCCTGCCTCCAATTTCAACTTTGCCAGTAGAGTTCGCCAATTCGACACTCTCCAGTCTACGCCGTTGAACCTCCTGCAGCTGAAATCCCTCCAGAAACAACACGCCAAAACCAGTCAGAGGCTCATTTTGGTTCCATGCCCATCAATGCAATTGGTCCCCATATTTTATAAAATTTTAAATTTTAAATTTTTTTCTTTATTTTCCATTTTTCTTTTATGTGGCACGGGCAAGGAGATTTCAATTTCATAACACAAAACCATTTTTGTACAAAGCCAGTCACCACTGTCCACTTATTAAACAAAAAATATTATCTTCCACATTCAAATTGTATCTCAATTTTAAGTTCTCAAAAATTAAAATTAAAGAAATAAAATAGGTATCCAAGGATGGAATTTCGATCTTTTGGGTTCTTTTTTACAAGAACAATTGATTAATTAATTTCTTAAAAAAGAAAAAAAATGACGAGAATGAGAGTCTCAAGCAAGAAATTTGGGCCCATTATGGAGCTCTGATGTTTGGATTATCGATTCTTTTGTGAGTGTTTATGATACTAGATCTGAGGACTGAAGGTGTGATATTGTTTGCATTGCAAGCGAGGGGTGGGGTGGGGTAGGGATGAGCTTGAAACCGTGGCAATCTCGGCTCCTACTTATTAGACTTTGGAGACTTTTTGGAACACCAATAAAGATGCGTCTGGTCCCAGATGTGGTCACACCCTTACCACCGTCACTGCCACCAAGATCCAGGGTCGTAGGCTTATTCTCTTCGGTGGTGCCACCTCCATTGAGGGTGGCGCTTCCTTTTCTTGTCCCGAAATCGATTAATATATCTCCCCGTATTTTATAAACATAAAGAAAGTTTTAACAAATGAAAAATATAGAAAAACTATGTTAAAAGAGATGGAGAAATGAGGAAAATAAGGGGAGAAGCAGAAGCGAATGAAAAAAAAGGAAAGTTAAAAGAACATAAAATAAAAAAATTAAATTGCTTAAAACGAAAAAAAAATATGGAAACCAATTGTATAACTTAACCTCTTTTTTTTTTTGAAATGATGATTTAATGTGCCACGACAATTAACAGCTTAGTGACTAAAATGTTACAACATGTTAACGTAAGTGACTAAGACGTAACTTTTCAAATATAAGTGACTAAAATGTAACCCAAGATAAATAAAAGTAACTATTTTGATAGTTTATCCTTTTAATAAAATAAAATAAACTTGATTTCTTTTTCTAAATTTTAAATTTTAAATTTTGATATGTATTCGCTTTCAAATGATTTAATTAAATGAAGAAGCTTCTAATAGACAAACAACTTGAATTGATGTGTAAGATTTAAATTAAACAACTCTACCTTAATTAGTAGAGATTAGATAATGAGAGATAATATTTAAAAACTAATTTATTGAAGAAAAAATTCTGGGCTTGGAACAAGATTGTTTAGTGAGAGAAAGAAGAGGGTGACAAAACAACATAGAACAAGCATTGGGGTGTATTTTTATAAGTGATAATTATGTTTATGAACTTATGATATGATTAAATAAAATTTGATATGCCTATAATATACATATATAGGTTGGGAAACTCTAGCACTGGTTTTTAGAAAACCAGGGAAAGTCTTTTCTCCATTTTAGACTTTGAATGAGTAGGATTGTCTCCCTCCAAACTCTTCCAATTATAATATAAAAATACTTTTGAAACTCATCATAAATCCTAATAATGATAATATATTACATAAAATTCATATTACTCTAATTCGAGAATAATAAAATATTTTTTAAAAAATTAAAATTATACATTAATTCATTATTCATGTATTCTAAAAATAATTTGAATTGGAATCATCCTTCTAATAAAATTAAAATGAACATGGAAAATAATAATATATACAAATTACAACTAATTCTAAACATATTATTCAACAATTACTTATTTCACACTCCAAGTCTCCATCCTCAAAGAGTAAATACTAAGAACTTTCAGATTGTACAACTCATATGGGGTTGACCAAAATTGTAATTTTTTTACATTTCTTTTTTTTCCCTTATAAAATCACCTCCATCCCCGCTGAATATCAAACTTATACCTCCATCTCCAGCTGTATGTTATTCATCATATAAACCAGAAACCTGGTGTTAATTTCAGTAGCTAGCAGCTAGCATGGGCTCTACCCTTTTAGCCTACTTTTTAATCCCAACAGTTTTTCTTGTTCAAGTAACCTGTTTTCAGTTCAATTTTTCAACTTTCCTGAAAGAAGATGAAAGCCAGCTTACCTTGAGTAGGAATTCTTACATAGTTCTTGGAGCTATCCAAGTTACTCCTGATGTTAATGGAGGTTCCATGCAAAATTTGTCTGGACGAGCTCTGTATAAGAAACCATTTAGGCTTTGGAAAGGCAACCACACCACCATTGCTTCTTTCAATACAAGTTTCGTCCTCAATATCCGCAACCAAACCTCTCCTGGTGGCGAAGGCGTTGCCTTTTTAATAACCGGCAACTCCAGCCTACCGGACAACAGCCAAGGACAGTGGTTGGGGATGGTAAATGCCAATACAAATGGTTCTTCTCAGGCCAGTGTGGTGGCGGTGGAATTTGACACCAGGAAGAGCGACGACCAAGATATGGATGGCAACCATATTGGGTTAAACATAAACAGCATCCACTCAACCAAGCAAGTTTCTTTAAGCAACTACGGTGTGAACATTTTGGGAGGTGAGGATTTAAGCGTGCACCTTCGTTATGACGGCCAAAAGTTGTCAGTTTTCATTGGGGACAACCAGACACTTGTGCTTTCTCAGTCTCTTGATCTCTCTACTTATCTTCCAAAGAAGGTTTTCATGGGATTCTCTGGTTCAACAAGCAATGAAACTGAGCTCAACTGTGTGAAATCGTGGGCGTTTTCTGGTACTGATATAGGAGGAGATCGCAATCTACGGTGGGTTTGGATCATGGTTCCAGTGGCAAGTGTGGGTATATTAGTTGGAGTTGCCATGTACTTGTGGTTGAGGAGGGTATACAAAGAGGAAGATTTGGAGGGTCAGGGTGGTCGACTTCAAGGGAACATAGAAGATGAGATTAAACGTTCCAATTTGGGTCCAAGGAGGTTTGGGTTAAAGGAATTGAAGCAAGCGACTGGGAATTTTAACCCGAAGAACAAGCTTGGGAAAGGTGGATTTGGAACTGTTTACAAGGGAACCTGGAGAAACAACGACGTGGCTGTCAAAAGAGTGTCCAAGAAATCACACCAAGGCAAGCAAGAATTCATTGCGGAAGTCACTACAATCGGCCACCTCAATCACAAGAATCTTGTCAAGTTAATAGGATGGTGCTACGAAAAGCGGGAATTTCTCCTTGTGTACGAATACATGCCCCATGGAAGCCTTGATAAGTTCATCTTCTGCGATGATAAACCAACCCTGCAGGAGGAATCCACACTCAACTGGGAGCAAAGGCTATTGATAATCCAAGGGGTGGCTCAAGCACTAGACTACCTTCACAACGGTTGTCAAAAAAGGGTGCTCCACCGTGACATCAAATCTAGCAACATCATGCTGGATTCCGAGTTCAACGCCAAGCTCGGAGATTTCGGACTGGCCAGAACCATCCAAGAAAAAGAAAAAACGCACCATTCGACCATCGAGATCGCTGGCACCCCAGGTTATATGGCCCCAGAAACCTTTCTTATAAGCCGAGCCACGGTGGAAACCGATGTTTATTCCTTCGGGGTTCTTGTGATGGAAGTTGTTTGTGGTAGAAAACCCGGGAATCAAAGTGAGCTAAACAACTACAACAATAGTATTGTGAATTGGGTATGGGATTACTATAGGAAAGGAAGCATCAGTGGCGCCGCTGATTCCAGGATGGATGGGGACTTGGATGAAAAAGAAGTGGAGTGTGTGCTTGTTCTAGGCTTGGGTTGCTGCCATCCCAACCCACACTATAGGCCTTCAATGAGGACTGTGTTGCAGGTACTTTCAGGTGAAGCGGATCCACCCCAGGTACCCCAAGAGCGACCTTCATTTGTGTGGCCAGCCATGCCCCCATACTTCAACCACATGGATGATTCACTTACAGGAAGTCAACTCACTCCGTTTACGGATCTTAGTGGTAGATGAAATCATATCAGTCCGTTTATGGATGATTCATGCTGCCCTTTTTACTCTTTCACTCTCTTAGGATTTAGTTCTCTTTTGTTTGTTGAAATTTTAATTGTGTTGAATATCAACTTAAAAGTGAAAGTGAATTAAAAGTAAATTGGAGTGCTTGTAAATAGTTTGAGGTCCTTAAAAATAATAAAAAAATTAATTTAATTTTTTAAAAATTATAAAAATATTAAAATTACAATTTAATTTCCTTCTGACTTCGCTCTGCTATAGTTTAAAAATGTCAACATCTGCGACATATGGCTGACCAAACACTAAAATCTAACCAAAGAAACTTACGCCATCGACTATTTTATAATGCCAATGAGCGGCAACTCACTAATTAGCAAAGGTAGACGACAAGAAATGAATAATAAAAAAACCCAATGGAATCTATAATTACGAATTAATTTCTTTTCATCTTAATCCAAAAATTTGACCCATAATTTGTAAGCTTCCTTACTCAGTGATACGATATGTGGGACTGGATGTTCTTGCCAGGTTTTGGCATTGACTTCTGATTTGTGAATTTTATTTATTTGTTTTTAAGATGTCTGTCAAAGATATCACCGGTCCACAATTTGGAAAATTAAAATATTTATAGAAAATAGATATTTGTGTAATTTCACGAAAATTTGTTCATCTTCCAAACTTCATTATTTGGAAATCACTCATATTTTTTCCGCATTTGAATTGTACTCATTTATATTTTTCATGATAAAAAAAATTTAATTATTAAGGGCTAAACTTGAGATTATGTCTTGTTATAAATTAAAGATTTGTTTTTCATAATTTACATATAAATATTTAAAATAACAAGAGGAAGAAAGAAAGAGACTCCAACAGCAACAGAGGCTTAAGGGTTTGACCGGATTGGAATTCAGACACGGTGAACTTCAACCTTTGCTATTTCCTGTTTCTCGAGAAACAAACAGAGAAGAGAAAGGATGGTGCTCTCCACATCTCTGCATTCGCTTTTCATACTCCCCCATACCTCTCAATCTAAAATCCCAAGCATCTTCAACCTCCTAAAGTCTCCTTTAGCCAAAACCCACCTCAAAATCAACCCCATTTTCAAACCCTCTTCCCTTTCCCTTTTCACTCAACCATCCAAGCTCAGACCAAAATCCCAAAATTTCCGTACCCCCACCATCCGCTCCCTCTTTACCGGTATCGTCGAAGAAATGGGTGAAATCAAGCAACTGGGTATGGCCGACCACGGCGGATTCGATCTCAAAATTCACGCCAAAACTGTTATAGAGGATGTCCACCTCGGTGACAGCATTGCGGTTAATGGAACTTGCCTAACGGTGACGGATTTTGACACCCATTTGGGAGAATTCACCGTTGGGCTGGCCCCTGAAACCCTAAGGAAAACTTCATTGAGTGAACTGGAACCCGGGTCATTGGTGAATTTGGAGCGGGCTATCCCGCCAACAGGCCGGATGGGAGGCCATTTCGTGCAAGGACACGTGGATGGCACAGCGGAGATAGTGGGGAAACAAGTGGAAGGGGATTCATTGTGGATCAAGGTTAAGACGGATAAAAACTTATTGAAATATGTAGTGCCAAAAGGATTCATAGCTATAGATGGGACTAGTTTGACAGTGGTAGATGTGTTTGAAGAGGAACTTTGCTTTAATTTCATGCTAGTAGCTTATACTCAGCAGAAAGTGGTGATTCCTTTGAAGGAAATTGGGCAAAAGGTGAATTTGGAGGTGGATATCCTCGGCAAGTATGTTGAGAGGCTTCTCAGCAGTGGTTTTGTTGATTCCATTAAAGGCTCACGATTTCCAGAAACTCATAACAAGGTTAGTTCATGCTTCACTTATGTTGTTTTTACACTAGTTGTTGAATCCGGTAGCTACTTATAATTTGCATAAGTGAGAATCAGGTTGATTTAATGATTGGTATGTTGTAGCAAAATGTGTGTGTCTCAAGGAATAATGATGTATGTGTTAGCCAATGTCTGATTCTTGAGGCATTATTGGGGATGGCTTGACTGACTGATGGGGTCTAATTTGGTAGTTGTTCTAAAACCTGATGATTGTCTGTATTAGACAGGCATTGTCAATGAGTTGCCAAAATCTTACAACACATCATCATATGTGTGAATTGCCAGTGCTTCCTCTTCTGCTTGTCATCTTTCTCCATGATGTGTTCCTCTTCATATTTCTCAAAGTATTTATGTCGGATATTAGTGTTCAATACATATTCAAGTTATGATCTTTCAAATATATGTATTTAGAAGAAATGAAGCATACTCATGTTGGACATATACCCGAATCTAGTACCCGTTCTCCATTTTGGGTTATATAGGTTGCCTTAACCATTTTTGGTTGGAAATATCAAAATTACTTTTATTGTTACGGTTAAGTTCATAACCATTTACTACCTCTCTCTTAATAAATTGGTTAAAATATGCTAAAAATCCCTGTACTCTCCGTACATTTGAAATTTAGTCCCTTTTATTTTGAGAAATATAGTCATTTTATTTTTTAGATTTAAAAATTCAAGCTCAGCTGTTAACACTGTTAAAATTCTTGTGTCAAATTTGTTGGTGTGACGATTTGAAAAAAAAATGAACTTTGTTGGATGGATTGCCTTTTTTGACAGAATTGATGAAAAATAAAACAAGTTTTAATTCCAGAAGGTAATGAAGAGGATGGATGGTTTCATTTCAAGGAAAGGGTGGTTTCTCTTTGCACAGCATTTAACCTTCTTCAATAATCAATCAGCCAAGCTCACTTTGGGGGGCTTCAGCTATAGGCTTCACCATTCACCTTTGTTTATTTATATCAATTCTGATATTTTGAGACATTGTCCTATCTGTGTTCTTTTTCAATAAGATATCTGTGTTTGTGTTTGTGCAGTGCTTTACTTACTTTTTCCTCTTCATATTTTCATATCTTCTCCTCTTTGGTAGGCAATTGAACATAATATTATACTCAATAATAATAAGTTATGGATTTAGGTCAATTTTAATACCTTTACTTTTTTTATATTTTAAAATTTCAACCCTAATCCAAATTATAGTAGTCAAAGTCGCATAGCATGTATAAGTTGTAGATTTAATCTTTGTTTTCCTATTTGATCTTATTTAATTTTTGGGTAAATACACAGATAGTCACTCAATTATAAAAAGTTCTCATTTTAGGCACCCAAAATAAAAGGTTTTCAATTTACACACTCACATTACATAGTTTGTTCATTTTGATCATTCTCGTTAAAAATTTTAACGGAAATTTGACATGGCATTTTCAAGCAGCCATTAAAATGCTTTGTCGCTTCAACAGCAAGTTTTCAATTTAGACATTTACATTATATAGTTTGTTCATTTTAACGGAAATCTGACATGGTATTTTTAAGCCGCCACTAAAATGTGGTTTCTTCAACAGCAAACCTTCAAACAAAGTGCAAGGTGTTGATGAATGGATGATCCAATCCCATGGAAAATCAAGGTGCAAGTTGAAGAAACCATTGTGCATTGTCGAAAATGTCATGCCAGATTTTTTTTAGTTTTTAACGGGAGTGACCAAAATAAACGAGTACTTAAATTACAAACTTTTATTTTAAGTGCCTAAAATGATTTTTTTTATAGTTGAGTACCTATTTGTGTAATTTACTTTTAATTTTTATTTTTTGAATTTTAAAATTCCAATCTTAAGAAATGATATTCATTAAATTTGTTTACTAAAATTATGTGTTTCTTTTAATATTATATGAAAATAATAATATTTTATCATGTTTATTGCATAAGATTTTTAAAAATAATAAAATTTAGCTTAAACTGATTTAAAGCTTAGACTATTTGGGTTGAAGTTAAAACTTCAAAATTAAAAAAAGTAAAAGAGCTAAAAATGATCAAATTAAAACAAAAATATAAAAATCAAATTCAGAACTTAAACATAGTAAAATGATTAAGGGCCCTTTCGGATATGACGTCTACCTCAAGTGAAGTACATTTAGCTTTCTTTTTGTCTCACATTATAGTATCTAATTTTACTATCACCATTATTTTTACGCTAATTGCAGGTACACACCACCCATTCAAAGGGGCCTTAATGGTAGAATTTAGATTAATTGATATCAATAGATAATCATAAACCAATTTAGAGCATTTTAGTTTCTTTTAAAAGGCATAATAGTTTATTTGGTTCTCAAAAAAAAATTATTTTAGTTCTCCATTTAATTTTTCGCCTCTTTTAGTCCTTAAACTTGCGTTTTTTATTAAATATCTCAAAATGGATGGAAAATTTAATATTTATTAATTTTGTTAATGTAGCATACATGTGGATACCATGTCAAAGATAAATTAAATGTTTTTAAATTTAAAAAGCTATTAAAAATTAAAAAGTAGTAAAAAAATATCTTTTTTTAATTTTTAAAAAATTAATTAACTACTAATGGAACATATGTAGACTGTCAGGTAAATTTCACGTCCTCAAAGTTAACTAACATTAGTTTCTTTATCTATTTTGCGACAATTTGAAAAATAATAAAATTTCAAGGACTAAAATAACTTTATTTGTAAAGCTGGTGGGTCAAATAAATCATAATGTTTTTAAAAAAAAAAATTAAAAACATCTTTTTCTTGATATTATTTTCACTGTATTCGGAGATAAAATCCAACATCATACCTAAAAAACTTCTTAGACTCAATAAACATGTTGCAGAAGCAAGTCCATGAAACCTATTTCAAGACCAAAATATATCTTTTCCCAACTTTTAGCTTTATACCTTATAAAACCTTTATCTCACCCACAGTTCATCTTGGTGCTCAACTCTATCTCAACACCGAAAAATTGTGCATTCAATCCCAGAAAGCAGAACAATAAATTCAGAAGGGGAAAAAATCAATGTCCTAAGATATGTTTACCAATGCAGGAAATTTCAATAAAACATTTACCCTGAGAATCTGGTTGTTAACTAACAAATAGGAACTTCATTAGAATAGGAGCGCGATAAGAGCTGAAGAACACAGAAATTTGAGTACATGAAAGGCAACTCATAACACCAATAATCCAGATCAACATTGTAGGGATATTACTTGGAAAACTCAAATATCAATGGAAGATACAGCACCAGACTAAACCCAATTTCTCAGAGCCAAAGAAACTGTAAAAGGATTTCACTCCCAACAATTCAGCATATTAGCCTTACCCACACTATTATTCACTTAACAAGATGTGGAAACCGCATCTCAAACCTGCAAGTGATAGTCGAGGGTAAAGGCACGGATATCTGACGGGCCAGTCCCAAGCCTGCCACCAAACATCAGAACCAGGACATGATAATAAGAGAGAGCTTCACTAAGATTGATAGTAAAACAACTAGTAAATAAGGAACAAGCTAAAGTGCAAGTTTCACATTCATTCAGATCATACTGCAAAACAACAAAACTACAAAGGAACCCCCGAATTGTTGGGGAGAGAGAATGAATCCGGAAAACTTAAGATAGCATTTTTCAACAAACATAGGGAAACAGGTTTTTCTCCCTATTTCGCTGTTTATGCATTCAAGATGATAAATGAAAGTTCAGAAACTAAATTTCTCTTCCCTCAATGAGCTTCACAATGGTGGCAGTTTAAGAAATAAAAAACTGAATTACCTTTTGTTAATGGTGCCATAGTGAAACTTTACTTTCCCAGATTTAACATCTTCGATGTACTGCAGCAACAGAGAGATAATACAATTTATGAAAATTTATGTCGATGAGAATTTTTAGATAAATTTTAAGCATATTTACATTTATGGAAAGAAAGAAAAAGAAAAAGCTCATACCAAATTCAAAGTAACAAAAATGGAAGAAAATGCCAAAGAATCAAAGGGAATGTCGTCCAATTCAAAGAGACAGCACTCAGATGATTCTAGTCCTGGTGAAAATTGGGGCTTCTTCAGCTTTGCCAAGAAGATTACATAAGTCTGCTCCAAAAAAGACAAAGCGATGTTAGATACATAAACATCTTCCATAAATGTACATGAGATACAGAAGTAAATTAAGGATGCTTCTTCTAACTTGTCCAATAAGGGGAATATCCAGTTGTGCAAAAGGGGAAATGACTTCCACTTCAGCACCTGCCTCTTCCCATGTTTCCCTTATTGCCCCTTCAGCAGCAGACTCCCCAATTTCCAGGTAACCAGCAGGAAGAGTCCTATGTTAATGCCACCCAATCAACTCAAATATTTGTATTGCCATCAGAGATGGTAGAAACTTGCTATTTTACAAGAAAAGCAAGTGTGAATACTCCATGCTTCAAATGCATAATTAATCTCTTTTGCAAACAAATATCAGAAAATGAAGAAAACAATATTCAATTCTTTCCTAAACAAAATTCCAATCATATAAATACATACCAAAGACCAAAAGATGGTTCAATATTTCGCTTGCATAGTAGAATCTTTCTATCATGCTCAATGAGGCAACCCACAACCTAAAGGTATCATCAATTTAGAACAAAAATTAAGCATAAAAGCATATTCTTGAAAATTGAAAGTAATTCAAAGCCTGCAACAATGTACAAATTATCAAGGAAACAATGATTCAGAATACAGGAAGCATACATTTTATTCAAAGCATTTTTCTCTACTAGCCATCTAAAATAGGAACGAAACCCATTACCTACCCCCACCCCAATGCTTGTGGGCTATTTGAAGAAACCCTAAACCCATATTTTTCATGTTTCCTAATAGATAAATAAAAACTTGCAACAAAAGCAACCATTAAAGATGATAAAAAAAAAATTTCCATTTCACTTTTAAGTAGTTGATTAAGTAAAACCATACCATAATCCTTCACGTTACTTTAAAATCCTGATCAAAAGCTAAGACAAATGACAATCATGACATATGGAGACAGGGAAAAAAGAAAAAGAAACCCTAACCCCAAGCTGTGCAAGCCTAGGGGGCTTCTCTTCAAAGGCTTATCAAAGCACGGAAAAATTAGTTTTCTGAAAGATGTATGTTAAAGTAACACATAACCCTGTTCTATGCAAATCTAGGGCCTTCCCTTCAAACTTCAAAGACCCTATTCTAGAGGATTAAATATCTGCAATGTGCCCATAAATCAAAGTGAAAAAGCTTGGAGAGACGAAGACCATAATACTGAGCTATACTTGGGCAGAAACATGCAATATTTTGATTGCGGCAATGAATTAACATACCATTTTTGGGTTTTGATAGGCAATTTTTCCACAAAGGGTGCAAATAGCTCTTATCTTCTCTTCTCCATCAGGAATTTCATGCTTTGCTGGGCCGCCACACCACTGGCAGAACTTGATCTTACGGACATTGCCCTGTAAAATGACAAAGACACTCAACCACTGGTATACAATTAGGTATTTTCCTTCACATTCTTAGTCTTGACCCCTTGGGATATTCTACCACCATAGGTAAAGAAAACAACCACAAAAAATGTCAATACAGATTCCAACTTTCAGTTTACCAAAGCATTTAGTTTACAATTATCTTGTAGGAAAATAAGTTATGGCTACTATCAGCACTTTGAGGTTCAACAATACAACTATGAAAAAGAGAATTAAAATTTCTTGCCACCTTCACTTTGCAAAATAAGAAATAGAAAAAGAATCAACGAATACTGAGCAGTAGAGCATGTAACATATGAATCCCATTCTGCTCCCTCAAACAAAGTTAAAGACTAAGATTCTTCTAATGCTTAATGCATAAACATTATGAACAAAGTAAATAAATACAAATACCAAAGAAGCCAGAATCAAAAGCCTACATCAGAGTCAAACTAAGTGAACTATGTTTAGCAAAATAACCATACACGGAATCCAAAAACAAAAGAATATCAGACATGTTTATAACAAAACAACTGCCAAATAACAAGACATTAGGAGAATCCGCACAAGGTACTATAAATTTCCTAGAGGCTGTGTTGCTAGCAATATTTAAGAAATCAAAGGAGCCATTTCTGGAAAAAGTCATGCTACGTTAACCTAATTTAGGGTGAAGAAGACAAATAATCAAACATAGAGTAAGCTTGACATATGACAGGTAATATAGAGAATGATGACTGCAAGAATAAAGGGAGGGGAGGCTTACAAACTTTCTCCACAACATATCTACATAAAAAATGAAGTGAAAACTAATTCCTATGAAGCAAAAGTTTCAAACAAATAAAACAACTAAATTACAGTAGATCCAAAACAGATATTTTTATTGGTATCCACAAAGTAAAAAGGAGCAGCGAGAAAAGGTAGCTTTAATGTTTATACTTCCATCATAACGCAAAATAGCACAAAAATTAAACCAACTTGGCTTATACAAAGAATCATTCAATTTATATCATAATTTTCAATGGAGGCTGATCACATAACTACAATTCCACAGATAATTGAATGCAAGCCTATAATCAATATTCCAGAGAAAGTTGATAGAACAGAAAACCAAACCCACCACATAAGCATTTGAACCCTAAAATACACTGAACTTCTTTTTAAAAACAAATTACTTTTTATACTAATCATAAAAGTAAAACACAAAATTAGTTGCTTAATTACACAAAAAGCACATCAATTTTTCTATTATAATGTGTTCAATCAACCACGAAATTCACAATTCCCAACAAAACACTCACAGCTAAATGAACTGCAACGGAAGAAGAAGAGGAAGAAGGGGCATCTGAGTTGGACTGGGACGGAGTCGAAAGCATCCGAATCACTCTAAAAGACAGAGATTTGGGAGTTGAGTTGTAGCTTGTTTTTGAGGAAATTAAAGAAAACCCATTAGCGGGATGAGGCTTCTTTAGTCTTTGAGAGATAAACCCAGATGAACACCCAAGAATTTGTATAGCTTTTAGCATTAGGAAGTTGAAACAATGAAAAAGAAAAGGTGTAGAGGAGGAGGAAATTGAAAAGAGTTGAAGAAAAGGGATACTTTTGGTAATTCAAATGATATATAATCCTATGAATGTAAAACGCCGTGGTTGGTCGATGATGTTTATGATTTCATTCACTTACTCTGCCTTGTTTTTTCACAGACAAGATGATAATCAATATCTATTTCCATTTTAATTCATTTAATTCTACCTACTTAACTTTTTACCACATAAATGCTCCAATATAATATTAATTCAATATAAAAATAACAAAACAATTAAAATGTTACTTTTTTTTTTAAAGTATGCATAAAAAGTTATGAATGTACCGTAATTTTTATAAAATATATATATATATATATATATATATATATTACTTAGCATATTTATGTTTTAGTCATCAAACCATACAAATTTTGAATTACATCACTGACATTTTAGAAAATGGTTAACGAAATTGATGATGTGGTCTTTTTTAACTAGTATAATAACACAAATAGTTTTCTATACTTATAGATTTTATCTATTTGACCTTAATTCTAAATAATTCAATAAGCTTAACCCTTTTATATTTACAAATTCTATCAATTTGACCATCAAACACGTATAATTAAATATAAACACATATAATATTATTTATATATTTACATAAACACATTTAAATATGAAAAAGGAATATTCTCAAACATATCCGCAAAACTAAACAATCCCACTCTGGAACACCATCTCTCACCACTTTCCAACTTCAATCTTTGGCGGAAAAATCTCACTTTTTAATCTTAAAACGCAAGTACAAACACTTCTCCAAAACTCTCAACCCCCAACTAGGCTAGAGTTCTCTAGGGAAACCATGGGAGAGAATAATTAATCATATATATTTAAATAACAATTACTTACATTTAAAGTTAATTAGTATTATTATTTTATATGATTTGAAGTGTCACATCTTGAAAATCAAGTTAGTAAAATCGGGTTATTAAATCAAAGGTTTGAGTCTGATACCAAAATTAGGGTTTTTATTTTATTAATTGACTTAAAACAAAACTTAATTATGAGATTCAATTTGAAACTTATTAATTGGTCTTATGGAAGCGTTTTTTAAAACAATTTGGGATGTGATGTTTGAATTTTATTCGGGATTCTCTAGCTCGATAATTTCTAGTTTAGGGTTACGGTTACGATTTTGAGAACTTTTCACGGGTTAAGGTTAGGGTTGAAAATGGGAGGGAAGAAAACACACGCGTTTTTAGCTGAGTTAGCAGAAAGGATGCTGGAAACACACCCTGTAGGACGCGTTTTCAGCTGAGTTGGCGCCATGCAAGCTGAAAGCGTGTCCTACAGGACACGGTTTCAGAGTCCCTTCTGCCACCTTAGCTGAAAATGCGTCCTATAGGGCGCATTTTCCTCCCTTCCATTTTCAACCCTAACTCGTGAAAATAATTCAAAACCCGAGAATCCCAGGATAATTTTCAAACATCCTATCCCGAAAATCCCGATCATGGGCTCCCACATTATTTGTGTTTTTTTCCCAATTGCCTATATAAAGGGGGATTTTGCTCCCCCCACTCCAACTTTCTCGGCCACCGTCCCTTACAAAATAAAAAAAATATCTCCTAAATTGTTTTTTTGTTGAGTGTTGAAATTTCTAGACGAGAAGATTTATTTGTGTTTGTGTTTAAGGGAGGCAGTGTAATAGTTTTAAGGTTTGTTTGAGTTCACAGTGATGCAGTGACACTCGAAGACCCTTACATTTCATCTACGATGTGGGGATAGAACCATCACCTTAGAAGCCCATCACATTGAAACTCGGGCTCCAATTCACAGTGGTTATACAGTCACAAGTTGAAATATAATTAAGGCCCTCAATTGACAGTGGTTATGTAGTCATGGTTGGAGTATAACTTAGGAGCCTAATTAACGGTGATTATGCAATCATGAGTTCAAATTTCATGCCATCAAAGATTATGCTTTATAAACCTCATACATAAGTTTGAAACCATAATTATAGGGAAAAACTAAGGGGTTTTCTGGTATAATCAGTTTATTCTTTTTTTTTTCGTCTCCTACAAACAATATCTTTAACCTTATTGTTCGAAACCTGTGACAAATTTAAGGGAAAGAGGACTTTGGAGAGATTGTTACAGTGAAAAAACTTAAAAGTCCTTTTAGGGCGACAGCAATTGCTGTGATTAAAGAACTCATCAATAACTATAACTGTTGTCGCCCTAACTCGAGTTTTAGCTTTCTCTCCACCGCAACAGTCACTCACCCCTTGAAACCTCTTTATTTTTTCATATGATTACAGTCTTGAACTTATATATGAGGTTTATAAAACATCCTCTTTCGATATCATAAAACTTGAACCCATTACCGCATAACCATTATCAGTTGGGTTCCTGAGTCATACTCCAACCTGTAATCACATAACCATCATATGCTAGGAGCCCTAGTTATACTTCAACTCGTGACCGTATAAATTCAGAGCCTAAGTTACAATGCAATTGGCTCCTAAGATGATGGTTTCATCCCAACACGACAGATGAAATGTGTAGGTCTCTGAACGCTATTGCATCACTATGAACTCAAATATACCTTAAAACTATCACAATGTTTACCTTAAATACAAACAAATAAATCTTTTCCCCCGAATTTTCAACACCCAACACAAAAAACAATAATTCCAACAACACACGTTTTCTACTTCTCTTTCCAAAATTAACTTATTTCCCTAAATATAAAAATAAAATCGACCTAAAAACAATATTTTTCAAAATCCACATATACTTCAAATTTACCCAGTGCAATTAATTTTAATATTAGAAGTCTTTAAAAATATATCACCAAAATTACCACAGCATATTTTCCTTTTAAAATATGAATATTTTGAATTGTAAAAATTTATTTTCACCTTATCACGTGAATCATAAACATACATAACATGAGAGTACTTAGTTTATCACACCATCATACCATCAGCAGGAAGAAGCCCAGATGAGAAACTGGGCGAGAGAGTGATTTTCTTAAATATTAGTATGCAAATTTGAAGTGTTAAAATCACATAAATCCATACATGATGTGCTCATGCCGCTCACTGTTATCTGATCTACCTAAAATACAAAATGTCAACACCCATTATCATAAATATAACAAATGTTATCGGCTTGAGGACATCTTGAGCGCATGCTTCAAAACATTCCTCAGTTCAATGCCAACTTATCGCATAACGACTGATATGCTGAGTTACAAAGCTTGAATTTCTCCTCTGCAACAGCCTGCTCATTGTGCATTCATTCGTCAGTTTTAACAAACAAAAAGTTACTATAATATCTATTAGGGCCATCCATAACAGTTTGAAGACAACCAACATTTACTTACCAATCTGCTATGATACCTCGGGACTGAATGTGATCAACACTTACATGTTCAATTTTTCTAAGATTTTTAATGTGTTTGGCACGGATACTTTAAGGCAAACGAAAAGTCTGGATAACATAACTAGACCGTTTACTGAATGTAGCCATAAAAACCACGTTCAAGATTGCTTAAATAAATAAGAGGGTTAACGGCTGTAAAATGTTCTTTGAAGTATTATGATGACACCTTTTACTTTAGAATTTAGAAATTCAAGTATCAGAATTTTTTTTTTTTTTAAATAAAGGAATGATCCTGAATCTTACACAAAACAATCAAAATATGCTCTTTATTTTAAGCGAACCAAACAACAAAGTGCCTTAATGAACGGGAATGTATACCTTGGAAGAGCCATGATGACGATCTGGATGCCATTTCAGTGCGCAGGCTCGATATCTAACAAAATAAGAGAACAAAAATAACCAGACAACATGAAAGAATACCTTTTGGAAAGCAACTGTGGTGGTTTTAACAACAAAAACAATTTACAAGGTTATTATATGTACTCCAAAAGAAATAACCCAAAAATATATACACAAACTAGGATATTTGAGAAACACAACAAAAGAACTCACGCAGTTTTGACATCATCAAGTGTTAGAGGACCAGATGCACTTAGTCCAAGGGCCCGCCTATCTGCAATTGTATCTTGGTCTGAACTCTCAGCATTACCAGATTCTGTTGAGTCTGAATCCTCATCAAATCGAGAACTCCACCTCCAAGATTTCTCATAGTTATCCGAATATCTGGATCTCCTCCATTGAGGGTACTCATCATTAATGAAGGACCAATAAAAGAACCGGCTTCCACCAAATGCAGACCTAAATATGTTCTCTATGTCATCATCAATGTCTTCACAAAACTCAAAAGGTCCTAATCAAGTGTTCAAAAACAGTAAGATTCTAGCATGGGATCCAGGTGGATAATGTGATAGTACATGCAATATGCTACAATAATTTTCAATAAAAAAATCAAAGAAGGAAATAAATTGTTTTGAAGTAATTGAATGACTGAGATGCCTAAAATAGAGCAATAAGTATTACATCCAACACCAAATGATGATTATTAAAGTAGATCCAGGTATAAGCTAACCACTCGGGTTTCAAAAGGTCACTCCTTGGAAAAATAGAACAAAATCCAATCTAGAGGCTCCTTTCAATGTAGAAAAAATTCTTGATGGTCATGTAACATAATTATAGGTATGAAAATTTTAAGTTTTAAGAGATTAAAATCCTTACTTCTACCCCTGTAATAAAATCCCTTATTGTCGGACCAATCTCTTCTAGATCCCTTACGTTGCTGTTTTTTGAACCATGATGGGCCTCTACTTGATGACGGATCATCTTCATGAAACTCATCTCTCCAGTTCTGAAAGTAAAATGACCAAAGAACAGTTGAAACCCTTTGATTCAAAGATACCAGTTAAGAAAATAGTATTCTAATAAGCTAAATGTACAAAGATCACTAATGCTTAAAGAAAACTTTCTGCAATATGTATTACTATTACAACCTCGAGCTTAAAAAAAATTGTTTTTTTTTTCTAGATTTTGCATTCAAAATTGAACATTTTATGACAATTTTAAAATTTTAAAAGAATTATTATGCTCATAGGTCGATAAAACATATTACACTACTAAATTTTCGCCAAAGAAACACAATTAACCAGCAAGTACATTGGTTTAGATCTTGACTACATTAACTAGAGTTCCATTTAAAAGTAAGCATTATTGGCTAAATTAGAATCAGTTCTACGATATATATATATATAGGAGGTAAATGAAGGCAACAGCAGTGCATGCTGATCCCATAAATTATATAAGACCCACAGGAGATGCACCTATATACATGAATGGAAATCCCAAAAATGTAGCATAGCTCCATTCAGGAATGGGGTGACACAACTACGACTGATCAGGGATACAAACAGAAGCACATGAGCCAGTGAATACAAGTCCTCCATAATGCAACTTTTGAACCCACAGGAGTATGTTTGCTTTTCCATGACCATACAGGTTTATTACAATTTACATAAACTAGATAAACAACTAATCGATTTGAATAGAAACCTCAAACATGATATCTGCATAAGCACCAAAATTGCGCAGTAATTCTTGTTTTGCACGCATCCTTCTTTTCCTCTTACCCTGCAAACAAAAATATTACAAGAACAACATGAATATCATTCAAAATGTTGAAAGCAATAAAAGAACACTTTTGAAGTACTGCAAGTTAAATGATAAGATTATCAAACAACAACAACGAATTTAACAAGGATTCTTTGTCTATATTGGTGGAATAATAAACCAAAAGAAAATAAATATTCTTAATGGAATGCAAGAATTGGCTCAATCAGCAACAGTCCCCCTAAACCAAGCAGAATTAATATCTGAGAAGTTCTTGCTTAGCAAAGGGTGAGACTAATGCTTAAAAAATAAACGTGTGTCTACAAATACAAAACTGAAAGAAAACGTGGAACCTGACTCCAACATCCTAGAAAATTAATGCAATCTGCTATCAACTCAGCAATGTATGCTTTAACTAAATACTTATTTTCATACACATCAACCAAAATCAAAGAATTCAACAAATGTATTTATCATCCAAGCACTCAGAGGTACGGATCCATTTCTTTCAATAGCTTAATCCAGTATAATATCTTAGGCAAAAATGTATTTTTCTTCCTTAAAAAATTTACTGACTAGTTTTGCACTGCAGATTACATTTAATCAAGACAGAATTATAGCCTTATGAAATTTTATTACACAAAACCTGATTTAACATTTCTCATTTTTACCAAATGAAAATATCTAGTATTTTGCACTTAATAATCATAAACTAAAAACTACTCAATTAAATGTATAACTAAATTTACAGGTTTCACTATTTTCCAAAAAAAAAAAAAAATAAACATTCTTTAGCCTTCCAAGTTTCCAGCAGTCATTGAAACAAATCATAGAAAACAGCCAACACTCCGGTATCTTCACTTACATGTTATACAGAACCCCAGGTAGAAAAAAGGCTCCAATTTCACCATTAACTTATCCAAAAAAAGGAGTGCAATAGGATTAAAATTTTATATTGAGAAAAGTTCTCTCTACCCAAATTATATAATCTAAGACACCATAAATCATGAAAACAGAATGAAAATAAAATTCCATAAAGCAAAATGGCCCATCAAAGAAAACCTGCTTAAAACTATAAATATCTAATTTAATAATTAACAGAGAAATGAAAGAGAGCATACAAATTGCCAGTAATTGCTTTTTTTGTGTTCAAGGACAGGAGTGGAATGGAAGAAAGCAGCCCTTTGGAAAAGACAGCTGCCTTGAGAGTTGAAAATGACTGCTTTTATTGCCCTATTCATCTCTCCACCAGACAGAAGATTAAACAGTCATACGTTTTTGCATAGGTTTCTTGAAGGAAAGCTTGCTGCCCTGAGACAAGACGCCTTGAGATTAGAAACAACAACAGCATCACCGGCTTAATTGAAGACTCGCCTTTTTCAGGAGTTTAAGCGGGTGATAATTTTTCACTTTTACTTTTCGTTTTTTTACTGCACAATAAGGAATTGGACTTTGGATCAGATTTTGAATAATGTCAATACAGATTCCAACTTTCAGTTTATCAAAGCATTTAGTTTACAATCATCTTGTAGGAAAATATTCGAGGTTCAACAATACAACTATCAAAGAGAGAATTAAAATTTTTAACGCCTTCACTTTGCAAAAAAAGAAATGGAAAAAAATCAACGAATACTGAGCAGTAGAGCATGTAACATATGAATCCCATTCTGCTCCCTTAAACAAAGTTAAAGGCTAAGATTCTTCTAATGCTCAATGCATACAGTACTATAAGTTTACTAGAAGCTGTATTGCTAGCAATATTTGAGAAATCAAAGGAGCCATTTCTGGAAAAATCATGCTACGTTAATCTAATTTAGGGTGAAGAAGACAAATAATCAAACATTGAGTAAGCTTGACAAATGACAGGTAATATAGAAAATGATGACTGCAAGAATAAGGGGAGGGGGGACTCAAAAACTTTCTCCACAACATTTCAACATAAAAAATGAAGTGAAAGCTAATTCCTATGAAGCAAATGTTTCAAACAAATAAAACAACTAAATTACAGTAGATCCAAAACAGATATTTTTATTGGTATCCACAAAGTAAAAAAGAGCAGCGATAAAATGCAGCTTAATTTTAATGTTTATACCTCCATCATAATGCAAAAAAAAAAAAAAGAGAGGAAGTTAAAGATGAAATCATAAAACCAACTTGGCTTATACAAAGAAAAATCCAATTTATATCGTAATTTTTAATGGAGGTTGATCACGTAACTACAATTTCACAGATAATTGAATGCAAACCCATAATCAATATTCCAGATAAAGTTGATAGAAGAGAAAACCAACTTTTATACTAATCACATAGGCAGCATACTACATAAAAGTAAAACACTAAATCAGTTGCTTGGTTACAAAAAAAGCACATCAACTTTTTCTATTATAATGTGCACAATTAACCATCAAATTCACAATTCCCAACAAAATACTCACAGCAAAATGAACTGCAACGGAAGAAGAAGATGAAGAAGGGGCATCTAAGTTGGAGTGGGACGGGGTAGAAAACATTCGAATCACTCTAAAAGAGAGATTTGGGAGTAGAGTTGTAGCTTGTTTTTGAGGAAATTAAAGAAAACCCATTACCGGAATGAGGCTTCTTTAGTCATTTGAGAGATATGTTGGACGGCAAAAACGAAATTGGCAGTAGACTTCTATTATGTTTGGAATAAATTAGGGCTTAGAATTAGTTTGGGCTTCGGTTTTATTGATTAGAAATTGGGCTTAGGGTTAACCTTTAGGTTAGATAAAATTTCTGCCTAAAGCTTGATCCAAATTAAAAATAGGCCTAATTTTTTTTTTAAATTTAATTTTCGGGCTTGGTACTTTTATCAGTAATTTGGAAAATTCTAATTGATAATTTATTTTGAATTTAATTTACTTAATTCAAGCTAATTAATTTTTATCTATTATATTGTATTTTGATTGATTATTTCTTACAAATTATAATTTATTATAACTTAAAAAATGTGAAACCTAACTCCAATCATCTTAGCCGAGTATTTACAGACTCTAGTTATACAAGCTGACACATTGAGCGTACAATTCAAGACACGGTCAGATCGTGGACGAGAATTAGCTTCCCTACTGACGAAGATTAAAGCCTTAGGTGTTAGAGCAAGGCTGTTCTTGTAATCTATCTTATGTAAAGAGCTTTGTTTTCTAAGAAAGTTTTCTATGGGGAATTGAATCAGAGTTGACACCTTTTTGCATTCATACCATGCATTGGCATTGCATTGCATACATTAGTATCATATCACTTTAATTATTCACTAAGGCTAAAATCGTATAATCCGCAGTTGCGACACTACGAATCTGGAATCACGTCATCCCTATAGGACACGTCTAAGAACTAGAGTTATGGACACCGAACTCAATGAGAGGATCGAAAGAATAGAAAGAATCCAGAGAGAGCTGCAAGAACAGTTAGCCAAGTCGCAGCAAGAAGCAATGGATCTGATGGCAAGATCCCGAGAGGAATCGCTCGAGCAGAAGGATCAAATGGCCAAAATGATGGAGATGATATCAACTCTGGTCAAAGGAAAAGGGCCCGCGCAAAGTCCTGATGTTACATAACCCTATTCGAGAGTTAATCAGGATCCGCTCTATCTTCCAGGATTCACTCCACCCCACGCCCATGCAACGCAAAGAGGATATCCTCAAGGGGAACCGGTAGGCCTAGAGCAACGACCTGCACCATCTGCTCATCTAGGGCAGGGTATATTTGTATCAAACTCTGGACATAATTCCGCTAATCCAATAGTTCCGAATTTGGATGATCTAGTAGAAATAGCCAAGTTGAGAATGAAGGATCATGATGCTGAGGACAAGTATAAGAGTCTAGAAGAACGACTCAAGACGGTAGAAGGCACTCGAGTCTTCTCTGCACTAAGCGCCAAAGAGCTCAGTTTAGTGCCTGATCTGGTCCTACCTCCGAAATTCAAGGTGCCAGATTTTGAAAAGTACGATGGAACGAGATGTCCAAAGGCGCATCTTATCATGTTTTGTCGGAAGATGGCTGGTTATGTGAATGAAGACAAATTGTTAATACATTGTTTTCAAGATAGTTTGATCAGATCGGCCCTCCGATGGTATAACCAACTCAGCAGAGAGAGGATCCAATCATGGAAGGACCTAGCATCGGCATTTTGTGAACAATACAAGCATGTCTCCGATATGGCACCTGATCGACTGATGCTGCAGATGATGGAAAAGAAGCCAGCGGAGACATTTAGACAATATGCTCAAAGGTGGAGGGACGTCTCAGCGCAAATAGAACCCCCACTGACTAAGAATGAGATAACGGTCCTCTTTATCAACACCTTAAAAGCACCATTTTACGACAAACTGGTGGGAAACGCTACAAAAGACTTTGCCGATATCGTAATGTCTGGGGAACTCATTGAAAATGGCATCAAGAGTGGAAGGATGGAAGGTCATGAGAGTTTGAAAATGCCAGTACCTGTGAAGAAAAAGGAGCCTGAAACTCACATGGTGGGGACTGGGAGCCACTATGCTTCTAGTCCGTACCCAACCCAGCCGAGACCTCGATTTAGCCCACCACCAAACTTCTATTTTCCTCCTCCTCAAAACCCTTATTACCAAGCGCCTTCCCCTTACCCCGTCTATGCCACCGATAACCAAAGACCATTCACTATATTCCCGCCGAGTACTACGCCCGCTCAAAGTCAGCCCAAAAATGAGCAAAGACCAACAAAACCCAATCCTGAAAAGCTTCAATTCACCCCTATCCCGGTGTCGTATGGAGAGCTGTGCCCAAAATTACTAGAAAAACAATTAATATCCCCACATTACATGGCACATTTGAAACCTCCATACCCAAAATGGTACGATCCTAACGCCAGTTGCATGTACCACGCTGGAAACCGGGGGCATTCTACAGAAAATTGCCTAGCTTTTAAGAAGAGGATTCAATGTCTTGTTGATGCAGGCATTTTACGATTTGATGGTATTAGTAATATGGACGGAAATCCGCTCCCTAATCATGCTGAAAGGAACGTGAGCGTGGTGACGAAGGGAGACAGGTGGCGAGTTAAAAATCGCGTATTTGAAATAAAGACACCTTTGAGCAAAGTATGGGAAATAATGACTGAGAATGGCTTGTTCAAGAAAAGTTTCAAGGAGAAAAGTACAGAGGGTCAAAGTTTTTGTGTCTTTCATGGCATAGAAGGAAATCACATCCAGTCTTGCAGGAAATTTAAGGAGTTACTTCAAGACATGATGAACAAAAATGAGGTCAAGATCTTTGATAAAACAGACAAGGTCGATGAAGGAGAGATATGCGCTTCAGATAATCAACCACCAGCCATCCCTTATAGTGTTGATCGACCTCTGGTGATTTATTATGAGGCCAAGAAGAAAGAAGTTGAACCAAATATGATAATCAAAATACCAACTCCTTTCCCTTACAAGGACAACAAGGCGGTGCCATGGAAATATAATGTTAACATTACCACACCTGAAGCCACAACTGGAAGTGTTAGCGAGGTGGGGCATTTTACCCGCAGCGGGAGATGTTATTCTCCCGAAGTGGTTGAATCAAGTAAGAAGACCATAGGCTTGAATCAAAAAGGAAATGCACCAATGCATGAGACAGTGGTCGAGACTGAAACTCCATCCGAACAGGAAATTAAAAGACCCGTGAATGAGGATGAAGCACATGAATTTTAAAGGTTTATCAAGCACAGCGAGTATAACATCGTGGAGCAATTGAACAAGCAACCGGCAAAGATCTCAGTGTTATCTCTACTGTTAAACTCAAAACCACACCGAAACGCTTTATTAAGAGTGTTAAACCAAGCGTATGTGCCGAGCAACGTACCCGTTAAAAAGCTTGATAGGTGGGTGAACAACTTGAATGCGAATAATTTCATCTCTTTCAGTGATGACGAAATACCACCAAATGGTAGGGGTTCTGTAAAAGCATTACACATCACGACCAGTTGCAAAGGCTATATAATACCGAACGTGCTCATTGACAACGGGTCTGCACTCAATGTCATGCCTTTGGCTACACTGTCCAGGATGTCGGTTGATATGTCTTACCTGAGGCCTTGTCATTCCGCAGTAAGGGCGTTTGACGGGACACGATGAGAGGTCATGGGAAAGATCGAGATTCCTCTAGAAGTGGGTCCGTGTACATACGATGTTGAATTCCAGGTCATGGACATCGCACCTTAGTACAACTGCCTCTTAGGGAGGCCTTGGATCCATTCTACCGGGGCAGTTCCTTCATCTCTCCATCAAAAGGTTAAGTTTGTCATGGATAACCATTTGATCACGGTCGCCGGTGAAGAAGACATTGTTGCGTCTGTCGCTATTGACGCGCCCTACATTGAAGTAAATAAAGATGCAGTAGAATATTCCTTCCGCTTCTTCGAATTTATCAATGCTACATTCGTTGTTGAAGGAAATAAAATCCCTGCACCCAAATTATCGAGGAATACCAAGATGGGAATCAAGCTGACTGTGGGAAAAGGAGCCCGAGCGAAGAAAGGGTTTGGAAAATACCAGCAAGGAATGGCCAGAGCACTAAAGCCAGTACATCATAAGGCTCGATGCGGTTTAGGATTCAAGCCTGACGTGCGACAAAGAAGGAAACAGTTACAGAAAGAGCAAGAAAAAAGGATTGTAAGAGCCTCAGGTAAGGAAGTGGAATGGGAGCCCATAATGTATCCGTCCTTGTCGAAAACATTTACATCTGCAGGAATGATATACCCGGGGAGAGATAATTCACCAAACACGTTGTTATCGGTTGAAAAGGGCCTTCAGAACTTCAGCATAAACGTCATTGACAGAGTGAATGATGCAGAGAAAGACATTTCAATGATATGCCCTAGCCCCCCTAGATTTGTTTTGAATAACTGGACTGCCGTGGACCTTCTCGTAATTTCTAAGTCTTCCCCAAAGTAATGCTCAATGCTCACTTCTTGTATGCCCCTAAGTTGTGGGGGGTCTATTATAAGAGTTTATGTTGGCTATTTAGCTTTTAAATGAACATTAATGAAAATGCATTTTGTCATGGTCTCTCATTCTCATTGGCTTCATATTTATTCCCTCCTCTCATAACCTGTCTTTATATATATCTCATATCATGCCATAGTATCGCGTTTGTAGGTTCCAGTACCTCGATGCTCCTCTATAGTTTCTTTTCCATTTACCTTTCAGGTGCTCAGATATCGACGACGTGAACAATCCCGTTACAAGTCCTAAAATTGATTTCGAGCAAACTGTTTGTTTAGGAGAATTCGAAGCTGAGGAAAATGCTGAAGATTATGTCTCAACCCCTGACTTACTGAGAATGATAGAACAAGAAGATAAATAGATTCTGCCCCATGAAGAATCTGTTGAGGCGGTGAACTTGGGAAACGAAGAAAAGAGACAAGAAGTGAAGATTGGGACCTCTATTTCAGAGCACACCAAACATGATTTGATCGCCTTGCTTCATGAGTACAGAGATGTGTTTGCATGGTCGTATCAGGACATGCCAGGTTTGAACAAGGATGTAGTGGTCCATAGACTCCCACTGAAGCCAGAATGCAAACCCATTCAACAAAAGCTAAGACAGATGAGACCTGAAATGTTGCTAAAGATAAAAGAAGAAGTAAGAAAACAATTTGATGTTGGCTTCTTACAAGTCTCTAAATATCCAGAATGGGTAGCTAATATAGTCCCAGTACCGAAGAAAGGCGGTAAGGTGCGAATGTGCGTAGATTATCGCGACCTAAATCGAGCAAGCCTAAAAGATAATTTTCCCTTGCCACACATCGATACATTGGTAGATAACACAGCAAGACATTCATTATTTTTTTTCATGGATGGATTCTCGGGTTATAATCAGATAAAGATGGCTCCCGAGGATATGGAGAAAACTACATTCGTGACGATGTGGGGAACATTCTGCTACAAGGTAATGCCATTCGGACTAAAGAACGCCGGGGCAACATATCAGAGGGCAATGGTGATGCTGTTTCATGACATGATGCACAAAGAAATAGAAGTCTATGTCGACGATATGATTACCAAATCTCGAGGGGAAAGAGAGCATATCGGGAACCTCAGGAAGTTGTTTGAAAGACTGAGAAAATTCCAGCTGAAGCTTAACCCAGCCAAGTGTACCTTCGGGGTGACCTCTGGAAAATTACTGGGCTTTATCGTCAGTGAGAGGGGGATCGAGGTTGACCCAGACAAGATAAAAGCCATACGGGAAGTACTGCCTCCACGAACACAAAAAGAAAGTCAGAGGGTTCTTGGGGAGGTTGAACTACATCGCTCGATTTATTGCTCAGCTTACCAACCAGTATGACCCAATTTTCTGGCTTCTTCGAAAGCACAATCCTGGAGAATGGGATGAGGAGTGCCAAGTGGCTTTTAACAAGATAAAACAATATTTGTCCAATCCCCCGGTGCTAATACCGCCAACTCCCGGGAGACCGTTAATATTGTATCTGACCGTGTTCAAAAATTCCATGAGTTGTGTACTGGGGCAGCATGATGAGTCAGGGAAAAGAGAAAAGTCGACTTACTACCTCAGCAAGAAATTCACAGGGTGTGAAGCGAAGTATTCGTCAATTGAAAAATTCTGTTGTGCTTTGGTCTGGGTGGTTCGGAGGCTCAGACAATATATGTTGTATCATACGACGTGGTTGATTTCGAAACTGGACCCAATAAAGTACATGATGGAATCACCTGCACTCTCAGAAAGAATGGCACGATGGCAAATCCTACTATCGGAGTACGGCATCCTCTACGTTAACCAAAAGTCGATAAAAGGGAGCGCGATAGCTGACTTCCTAGCAGCTCGAACTACAGAGGAATATGAGCCATTAAGATTTGACTTCCCAGATGAAGACTTGATGTGCATTACGGAAAAAGAATGTGAGTCGTCAAAAGAGAAATCATGGAGAATGAGCTTTGACGGGGCATCAAATGCATTGGGGCATGGGATTGGAGCAGTCTTAGTGTCACCAGAAGGGAATCATTACCCATTCACTGCCAAATTAAATTTCTTTTGTACCAACAACATAGCGGAATATGAGGCTTGCATCATGGGACTTCGCGCAGCTATTAAACGAGATATCAAAATCTTAAAGGTATCCGGGGATTCGACATTGGTGATTTACCAAATCCGTGGAGATTGGGAAGTGAGAGACTCGAAGTTAGTCAAATATCGCGATCTCGTGACAGAGCTGATCAAAGAATTTGAAGAAGTAACCTTTAATTACTTCCCACGAGAAGAAAACCAATTGGTCGATGCCCTAGCCACGTTGGCTTCAATGTTCAAAGCAAGCCAAGAAACAGAAATAATGCCTCTCCAAATGAGCATATACGAGGCCCCTACACATTGTTTTAGCATCGAAAAAGAGGCAGATGGGCAACTATGGTTCCATGATATCTTAGAATATGTCAAGAATCAAAGATATCCCAAGCGAGCAAATGAGAACGACAAAAGAACAATCAGAAGAATGGCGACGGAATTTGTTCTTGATGGGGACATCCTATACAAAAAGGGAAAAGATCAAGTGCTCCTGAGATGTGTGGATATTGTCGAAGCCAGAAAGATACTTGAAGATGTCCATGAAGGAATTTGCGGAACGCATGCTAACGGTTTCACTATGGCTAGGTATATTATGAGGCTCGGTTATTACTGGCTGACAATGGAAAGTGACTGCATTAGTTACGCGCGAAAATGCCACAAATGTCAAGTTTACGGCGATAAAATTCACGCAGCACCTTCGCCCCTTCACGTTATGACTTCTCCGTGGCCCTTTTCTATGTGGGGCATGGATGTTATAGGGCCAATTTCCCCGAAGGCTTCTAATGGACATCGATTCATTTTTGTGGTCATAGATTATTTCACAAAATGGGTAGAAGCCGCTTCGTTTGCTAATGTAACAAAGATCGCAGTTTGCAAGTTCTTAAAAAAGGAGATCATATGTCGTTACGGTTTGCCGGAGAGAATCATCTCAGATAATGCCTTGAATCTGAACAACAAGATGATGAAGGAAGTGTGTGAGCAATTTCAAATAAAGCATCATAATTCCTCACCCTATCGTCCAAAGATGAACGGAGCGGTAGAAGCTGCTAACAAGAATATTAAGAAGATTATTGGGAAAATGACCGAGACGTATAAAGACTGGCACGAGAAGCTACCATTTGCTCTATATGCATATCGCACATGTGTGCGGACCTCTACGGGGGCAACCCCTTTCTCTCTGGTCTATGGAATGGAAGCTGTGCTACCCATTGAAGTTGAAATCCCCTCTTTACGAGTCTTAATGGAGTCAAAACTAGAAGAATCAGAATGGGTTCAAGCTCGATATGACCAGCTAAATCTGATCGAAAAAAACGCTTAAAAGCAATTTGTTATGGACAGATGTACCAGAAGAGAATGATCACGGCCCATGACAAGAAGGTGCGGCCAAGAGAATTTCGTGAGGGGGAACTCATACTGAGGAAGATTCTCCCCATACAAAAAGATTTTCGAGGAAAATGGACACCAAATTGGGAAGGGCCATATGTCGTGAAGAAAGCTTTCTCTGGTGGCTTTGATCCTCACTGAAATGGATGGGAAGAAGTTACCAAATCCGGTAAACTCAGATGCCATGAAGAAATACTACGCCTAAAAAAAAATCAGGACGAAAACCCGAAAAGGGCGTCTTGATAAACAAAGATATTGGGACGAAAACCTGAAAGGGCGTCCTGATAAAAGGGGATTCGGACTTAAAGGGCAAGGGCGATTTGAACAGGGAGTCAAACGGCGAGATTATAATGATGAAGCGGACTCGGAAGCTCAAAACCTCCTACCCAAAAGGCTTTGCTAGGAAAGATCCAGGATGAAGAAACGCGAAAAGTTCATGCGTTAGATATCCAGAGCATTTGCGACAATTGAATCTACTTTCCTTTTTATAATATTTCCTTTATTGAATTATTCCTTGTCAATTTTCTTTGCTTGACACTTTTGAAATAAATATGGGTGTGAGGTACCCCTTTCATACTTACTTTCCCATTTTCAGACATCTCATGTTTGGTTCATTTAAATGACAAATAGTGAAATTACATACTCTAAACAAAAGGAATGTTGAGCATTACCTGGATGAAAATTTGATAAGTACAAGAGCCTCAAGGTAAGGACAAAGTTCAACAGGGGGCAAAAGGGTGATATACGAGAAACACAGATTACTCGTAAAACTTGAGGACGGGTACAACACCTGAAAGAAAGTTAAGAATCGAAGCAATGAATTCAGGTCATCATGAAAGTCGTAACGAAAAGAGATACATGACAAACAAGCCCAGGGTGCATGGCATAATTATGTAGGCATAAAAGCATTTAAGACAAACACGTGCATATCATGATAACATCACGCATGACACATACAGGTACACCAATAAAGCAAGAAACACTGACGATAGTTGTACAAAATCAAGGAAAAAGAAGACATCCGAGTTCCACCATATGATATGCTGAGCCTCGGGATATGCCGAGGTATTTTTAAATTTTTTATTTTCCAAATATCAACTCGCAATACGAAAGGTGAGTTGAGCCTCAGGACACGCTGAGGTGTTTTTAATTTCTGTCTTTCAATTTCCGTTTAAAATCGACTCATAATGCGAGAAGTGAGTTGGACCTCAGGTTACGCACGCTGAGGTATTTTTAATTTCTGTTTTTCAATTTCTGCTAAAATCAACTCATAATGCGAGAAGTGAGTTGGGCCTCGGGTTACGCACGCTGACGTATTTTTAATTCCTGTTTTTCAATTTCTGCTAAAATCAACTCATAATGCGAGAAATGAGTTGGGCCTCGGGTTATGCACGCTGAGGTATTTTTAATTTCTGTTTTTCAATTTCTGCTAAAATCAACTCATAATGCGAGAAGTGAGTTGGTCCTCGGGTTACGCACTCTGAGGTATTTTTAATTTCTGTTTTTCAATTTCCGTTTAAAATCACTCATAATGCGAGAGGTGAGTTGAGCCTCGGGACACGCCGAGGTATTTAATTTCTGTCTTTCAATTTTTGTTCAAAAATCAACTCATAATACGAGATGTGAGTTGGGCCTCGGGTTACGCACGCCGAGGTATTTAATTTCTGTCTTTCAATTTTCGTTCAAAAATCAACTCATAATACAAGAGGTGAGTTGAGCCTCAGGGCACGCCGAGGTACTTCTAATTGCTGTCTTTCAATTTCTGTTCAAAAATCAACTCACAATACGAGAGGTGAGATGAGCCTCGGGACACGCCGAGGTATTTTCAATTTCTATTTTCAATTTCTGTTTTTCAAAAAAAAAGGGAAGAAAAGGTCAACTCATATTGCGAAAATAAAAAAGGCAGTTTGAGAAGTTCAGATTTATTTCACCGAAGTCCTAGTGGAGCAATTAGTAGATCGAAGCTACAAACTTCTTTGTGTCGTAAAGTCACATTGGAACAAGCAAATCCCATCCCTTAGAAGATTGAGGAAAGGCGAATTGAAGCTACGGGTCATCTTGTGTAAGCAGTGGCAGAATGGATCAAAGCAACAAGGTTACAGTAGAGTTTGAAGACGTTTGAGGAAGACGAGGACCAATAAATCAAGGCGTGGCCAAGACCGGGTAAAATTGGTTCTTCTATTATCTTTACTCTATTCTCGTTACACGACAATAAGCAAAGAGGGGCAGCTGTAATAACCATTTTTGCCCGGGGTCCCGAACGGCCCATTTTAAACCCCAAAAATAAAAAAATAAAGAAATAAAAAAGTCCATATCCATTAAGCCTACTAATTACCCAGATTTACACCAAAATATAAAACCAAAAAAACACTGAACAGTCCATTTTAACAGTTTTTTTTACAAGTCCAAACTAGAACAAACAAGTCCAAATTACAGGGCCCATTTACAAACCCCAAATCCAACTAACCCAGATGACCCATTTCACAGACCCAATTTCTAAAAACCAAAGCCCACTTATCCTAGCCCAATGCCCGAGTGGCCCAACAAGAAAAGTCCCCTTCCCTGCGCCGCCGCCGCATCCTTCGCACGCGCACCTCGCGTCACTTCAACTTCCCATGCCTCGGTCAGCTTCCTCACGCATCTGGCCAGCCCCAAGCACCACTACGCTAACCAAAGGACTCTCGCACGCCTTCGCCATCGCCCGTATCCTGCAGACATAGAACGAAGCAAGCAACAGCGAAGTATGGAGCAAAAACAATGGAATAATAAAAAACATGGGGCATTTCGCTATAAAGCCATTGAAAATCGATGTAGAAGGGGTTCCCTCTCTGTTTTTTCACTTACCTCAAAAAAACAAGCAATCAGAAATCAAGAAACAAGAAACTTCAAAGGTCGATTCAGTTCTCGATCTAACTATTTACTGTCATTTTTTTGTGGGTGTTTTTTTAGGGGTTTTCAAGCTTTTTAAGACGAAATAACAAAAGGGGGGATTCGAAAATAAAAAACGAAAAGATTAGCAAAAAGGGAACAAAAGCACCGAAAGGGGAATTTCACTATCGTTCTTTTGTTATTTACTGTGATTTATTTTATTTTTTGGGTGTTCCAAAAACAAAAACTCCATTAGCGCAATAATAATAAAAAGGGGATAAGGGACTTACGATCGGAGTCGCGCCGTCGATCCTGGTCCTCTCAGTCACGTTCGGTGTTTAGAAGAGCATCATGGTTCGGTCACACCTTCGTTCTTTCCGTGACAATCGGGACTGGATGATGGTGGATTGAATCGGGCCTTGCGAACGTTTCTCGCCTGACCAAGCGACGATTCGGAGGCTAGGGGGAGAGGTCTAGAAGGCGGCTGAAGAAAATTGAGGGGAAGGGTTAGGGTTAGTCTAAAAGGTTTTGATATGTTTTAACCTGGTTTTAAATGCATTAGAGAAACGGTACCGTTTGGGTGCTCAACCTGATGACCCGACCCGATCCGTTTCCAAATCATAGGATTCGCGCCTTTCCGCTATAAAAGGACTATTTATGCAGCCGATCCCTTGATTCTCTGATCCGTTTGCAATTTCATCCTATCCGAACGCAGCGTTTTAACTAGTCGGAATAATTTCCATTTTAACCCCCGTTTATTTGTGCGCGTTTCGGTGTAATCCCCTCATTATCCATTTTGTATAATTCATCCCTTTTATTCCATTTCAAACTCAATTTAACCCATTTTTATTTTTCTACAGTTTTTATTACTATCATTTAATATTTTTATTTTTACTGCTATTAGTCATTTATTATTATCATATTATTATTTTATGATTACTATACCATATTATTAGTATTACTACTCTTATTTTATTTAATATTACCATTCTTTTTATTTTTATATTATCATTATCACTATTTTATTTTCATTATTATCATTATTAATTACTATTATTCGATATTATCATTATTATTATTATTCCTACATGCACATTATTTTATATTAAATTTCTTTTATTTATTTACGAGTATTATGTTATCATTGCGCCAAACCCTTGTTATACGACCGTTATTCGTTATGCCATTATTCTGTATTATTGCATTATGTTTCACTCCGACTTTCATCCAATTTCAAACCAAGTATTTTGATCCGTTTTTAGAATTGCATATCTGAAAATTTTCAATATAAGGCAATATTTGGGTGTTTAGAAGTATGGAAAATTACACCCTAACGTGCTGGGTGTTGGTTTTTCGTTCAACCAAATAGCCAAATACCCTTTTTCACACATTTTAAAGATCAAGGTTGATCTCGATGTCAGAGTATAAAGGCATTATACCCTAACGTGCTGGGTATGATACTTTCATCCCTTTGAAACGAGTTAAATCTTGAAATTCAATCCTACTTTAAATAACATTTTTTTCAAAGAGGTTTTAACCCTAAATATTTTCAAGTTTTCAGCATTAGGACAATATCAATCAATTTGGTACCAACTTTGGGCGTTGCAAGGGTGCTAACCCTTCCTTACACGTAACCGACTCCCGAATCCGTTTTCTCGAATTTCGAAGACCAAAATATTTTTAAAGGTGACCTGATCACACCTAAACAAAAAGGATCGGTGGCGACTCCCTATTTTTAAAAGTCGATTCCCGTTTTGTCAAAAATGGTTACGACACATAGCATATGGGCTACTATGCGCTTTCTACATGATCTTCTGCCTTAACTCGGAATCTTTTGGCATACAAGCCTTTCCACGAAAGCATAATACTCCATCACTGTTCAAACCAAAGTCTTCTGTCTTACCACCTTCCACTAGCTAAAATTTAGAACCCAACGATTCATCTGACAACTGCTTTTCTTTAATTCGACTTATCCATGAAGGCTTCACCTGAAGTTCAGCTAGCAAACTTCCATCATCGTACAAGCTGAGATGAGCAAACATTACCCTCAAGTCCGATGTTACCTTACGGCTCAACGCATCTGCAACTACGTTAGCTTTACCCGGGTGATACTCGATTGAGTAGTCATAATCCTTTAACAACGCAATCCACCTCCGCTGCCTTCAATTCAACTCCTTTTGGGTAAGGAGATATTTCAGGCTCTTGTGATCGGTGTAAATAAATATATTTAAGGGACAATATGTTTGATTTTGATTGATTTCAAATATAAATGCTAGATGAAATAAAATGTCTGATAAATAAATTTGTAATTCCGGTAATGCCTCGTACCCTATTCCGGCGTTGAATACGGGTAAGGGGTGTTACATTCGTCAACCCAAACAACATCATTAGAAATTCATAATGACCGTAACGAGTTCGAAAAGCTGTCTTATGAATATCCGTCTCCTTGATCTTAAGCTGATGATAACCTGACCTCAAATCTATCTTTGAGAAAACCGAAACGCCTCACAGTTGATCAAACAGATCATCTATCCTTGGCAACGGGTACTTGTTCTTAATCGTCAACTTGTTCAGTTGCCTCTAGTCAATGCACATCCAAATTGACCCGTCCTTTTTCTTAACAAATAACACTGGCGCTCCCCACGGGGACACACTTGGTCGAATAAAACCCCGGTCTAACAGTTCCTGAATCTGGGCTTTAAGTTCCACCAACTCCTTCGACGACATCCTATATGGGGCAATGGACACCGGAGTTGTCCCCGGAAGAAGATCAATGCCGAACTCTACCTCGCGATCCAGAGGTAACCCTGGAAGCTATTCGGGAAAAACATCTGAAAACTCTTTCACCGTTCTAACATCCTTTACAGTCAACTCATTGGCCTCCAGAGCACTGATGAAAGTTAAGAACGCCTCACACCCTTTTCGAACCATTCTTTCGGCCTTTAAAGCAGACACCACATTGGACAGGTAATTCCTCCTTTCGCCTATCACTAGCACCTCCTTATCCTCGGGAGTTTTCAACACCATGCGCTTAGCAGTACAATCCAAGTTTGCTCGATACCTAACTAACCAGTCCATGCCCAAGATCAAATCGAACTCGCTGAACGGTAACTCCATCAAGTCAGCCGAGAAAACTATCCCTTGAACTTCTAAGGACACACCCCTAAAGAGTTTGTTCACTACTACAGGTTGTCCTAAAGGGCTAATCACAGTCATCTCTCTAGGAGCAACCTCAGATTCTATGTTCAAAGTTCCAAACACAGTACTAGCAACATACAAATGTGTAGATCCAATATTTGTCAGTGCAGTAAAGGGCAAACCAAAAATAAGAAATGTACCGGTTATGACGTCTGGTGCATCGCCCTCCTCACGGCGTCTAGCTGCATAGACTAACAAAGGATGTCTTGCCTCTGTGTTCCCAGCACCTCTGTCCGGTGCTCCACGTCCACGACCAAGACCATTACCTCCTCTGGCCGGACCACGACCTCTCAACGGCTGCTGACCATCCCTTCCAGTCTGTGGATAACCTTGAGCTTCTGGCTGTGCCTTGTTCGGCTCTTGTGGACAGTCCCTCACCAGATGATCTACAGATCCACACCTAAAACATCCTTTACTCTTTGCCCAACACTCCCCTGAATGATAATTCCCACATCTAGCACACCGCTGAGACCAACCAACAGCAATAGGCCTTGCAACTCGACCCGGCCCATCCAACCTAGGCCTCTTCTGGAAATTTCTAGCAAATCTTGACGACCCAAAATTCCTCTTGTTCCTTCCTTTGTCCTTATCCTGATTCTGTTTTTCCGATCGCTTTACCTCTTCGGCTATCTTAGCCTTCTCAACCAAAATAGCAAACTCTCTTTCTCGTTGCGGATCTATGAGTACTCATAACTCATCCCTCAGTCCATCTTCAAATCGGACACAACGCTCGTGATCTGTTGCAACGATACCTTGGGCATAACGGCTTAAACGCAAGAATTCTGCCTCATATTCGGCCACTAACTTATGCCCCTGGACCAAGTTTAGAAATGCCCTTCTCTGAGCATCTACATAGCTCAACCAAATATACTTTCCCTGGAACGCAAACTTGAAGAAGTCCCAGGTAATGCGGTCAACTGCCGTACTATCACTTACCGTGAGCCACCATTGGTATGCCTCATATCTGAGAAGGGACACAACTCCTTTCAACTTCTCCTCTGCGGTACAATCAAGATCGTCCATAATCCGTTCTACCGCTTCCAGCCAGTACTCAGCTACATTAGGAGCCACACCAGAAATGCCCCTAAACATCTCAGCCCCATTAGTTCGAAGTCGCTCAGAAACAGATTTTTGAGCCGCTGATCCCGTGCTTGCTCCAGCAACCCGCTTCAAAACACGTAACATAGCTTGAGACACAGTATCGTCTCCCCCAGTTTGGTCCTGAAATCCTGTTTCCGTAACTGGCGATGCTGGCACTTCATCTTCCGGTCCATGCCCTGATTCCGAAGGTGCAGCTTCAACATCTCGGCCTCTACTACGGCCGCACCTACCACGTCCACGTCCACGGCCGCGCATACTACGTCCACATCCACGGTCGCTCATGACTATCGATTGACTTAATCTTATTATAAGTTTTATGAATTAGTACTTCTTCCACTGTTTATTACTGAACAGTTTTATGAAAATAGCATTATGAGCAGTTCTCGCCATTTCGTGCATACCTAAGGTTTCAGTCTCTAGAGTTGAGTTTCTTAGCACAAGCAATCACAGCATTTTATACTTACTTCATGCAAAACAACTAAAAGTCAAAAGACTTATAATGTGGATTTGGTGCCGGAGACTTGGGTGCCATGCTTCCAGAAGACATACATATTTCTAAATCATTTTCTAACCATCTTTTAAAACAATTTAAACCCCCATACCCACGGCCGAGTTTAGAAACCTAGGCTCTGATACCACAATTATAACACCCCAAACCCGGCTTAGAAGTTAGGCCCGAATCTGGCATGTCTTTAAGAAGAGTTTCTAATGAAAACATGGTTTTTGAAAAACTCTTCAATGTGACATGCCAGATTCGGGCCTAACTTCTAAGCCGGGTTTGGGGTGTTACACTATTGTTCACCCTTCTAACAATTCAAAAAGTAAAACTTTTTAAAGTTTAATAATTAAAAAGTAATTTTTATCACATATAAATGATTAAATATCTAGTTTAACCTAAATTCTAATTCTAAGTAGTTAATTTTTTAGGGTAAACTTTTAAAATAGTCACTTTTATTTGCCTCAAGTTACATTTTAGTCAATTTCATTTGAAATGTTACGTTTTAGTTACTTGCGTTATTGTGTTGTAACATTTTAGTTATTGAGCCGTTAATTTTCGTTAACGGTGTAATGTTAAGCTGACAGGTCACGTTAAATCATCATTTCAAACAAAAAATTTAGGCTAAATTATACAACTTGTCCCTATTTTTTTCATTTTGAGTAATTTAGTTTTTTTTCTTTTATGTTCTTTTTTTCCCTTTTTTTTTTCATTCTCTTCTGCTTCTAGAGGAAGTCAACACTGGTAAAATGAATGGGCGACATTGATGTTGACACTAAAATCGAAGAGGAAGCCGTCGTAGAGGGAGAGAGAGAGAGAACAAGAGGGGGAGGGAGAGGAGGAGAAGAGCTATCATTGCTAAGATATATAGTAGGCCGAGAGCTCAAGGAAATTATAATCTGCCCAAGCACTATAATAACAACGAGGTCCTCAAAGCTCTTTGTGCCAAGGCTGGTTGGGTTGTTGAAGATGATGGCACCACTGATCGGAATGTACCTAATTTACCCTTCTCTTCTTCTTTTCACTAGTCACAAAATGGTCGATCTGTTCAAACAATATGTAACTCTTTCCCTTTTATGCTTATTTTGTTTTGGTTGTAATTTAGTTGGATCTAATTCCCATAGTAATTCTAATTTGGTTATGCTTTCTAGGTTTTTTTTCACTTGATTTGCTTTATTTCAGTTTGATACTTATGTTTGTTTGCTTGGAATATTGGAAAAAACAATAGAAAGTCATACATGAAAACAATAGCTCTTACTTAAAGACGATAACTGTTGGAACTGAAACTTTATTAAAAGGACCGTGAACAAGTTTTCTTGATCAACTAGTATTTTTCCTGTATAATCCTCTTCAGCGTCAATTTGTGGATTATTTTTTGTTTTTAATTGGTTTTGTTATTCTGGGATGTAAGCCACCTCCGATTGATATAGCAGGCAATTAAGCTAAAATACCCCATGTTATTCCCAAAATCCTAGTCCCTTATCTTCTGCATTTTCAAGTCCAATTCCTTCATGTCAAGTTAGTCCTTCCGCCTCTTCCTTCCCCCGTCCCACTAGGGCTGATGCAAATAATCTGTCCAGTCTCCCTCCGTTCCTTCGAAGCACCATTCCTTCATCTCTTCCTGCTCTCAAAATCTCTAATAGTGCCCTTGTGACACCACCACCCTTTCTTCTCCAATCTCCAAAAATTTTAGGTAACAAGCAGAAAATGATGGAAAATAAAGAAAAGAAAAAAAAAATTAAAAAAATAAAAAGAAAAAAATTAAATTACTCAAAATAAAAAAATAAAAAAAGTAATTCTCTAATTTAACTTAAAATTTTTATTTAAACCGTTAATAATTCAATGACTAAAATATCATATCACAATGATAATATAAATAAAATATAATATTTTAAACACGACTATTATTTTAATAGTTTACGGCATTTTTATTATTCCAAAAAAAGCAGCTGTCACCAAAATAAAAATCTGCTTCACAAAATTGACCCTCTTCGCTCCTCACAATTAACAAATCAAAAACAGAAGAAAAAACTCAAAGAAACATTTTCATTCCACCAATGGCTTCTTTACAGGGATCGTTTCCTGCAAGTTCGGTTGTGCGTTCGAGCTTCTCTTCGTCGTCTTTGGTGGGAGTTTCTTTCGTTAGACTGCCGGACTGTAACCGGAGGAGCTCCGGCGACCGGATAAGCTGTCGTAGAACGTCCTGTAGAGCAATGGTTCAGCAAGCAGTGCAGGGAGGAGCTCCGGCTACTTATGCTAAAGATATGGAACGACTTTCTGCTAAGGAATCTCTTCTGCTTGCTGTGAGTTTCTCCTTACTAACATTTTCTTGTCTCTAGTTTTAATTGTTAATAAGTTTTGTAGTTATACAAATTGCCCAAAGAAGAAGTGGTTCATTCGAGAATTTGAGTTGGTTTTCAGTTAAGGCCAAATCTTGATTCCTAGAAAAAGAAAATACAAGTAATTGTCTAATTGCCTCAATTACAAGTCAAAGCAGTCAGCTTAGGTGCTTAGATTCTGTCTACAAATTGCCTCTTTTTTTTTTTTATCTTTTCTATTTTTTTCAGGACCTATAAAAAGGTAAATTTAGAGTGAGATAAAATTTCAGGTATCAATCATTAATTCTGAGGGTTCTATCTAATATGTACATGTATTTTTTTATTATGCATCTTAAAGTTTGGCCCTTCATCTTAACTTTGTTAAATACTATTTCAGTTTAAGGATGCTGGGGGTTTCGAGGCATTAGTCATGGGAAAGACAACAGATATGCAACGAATTGATGTGAATGAGAGGATAACTGGTCTTGAGAGGCTTAATCCAACAACAAGGCCGACAACGTAGGTGCTTTGTCAAAAAACGAAATTTGCATGTTCATCTTTTCCGTAAGACTTTTATTTGTTTATATAGCTTTCCAGGTCTCCCTTTCTGGAGGGTCTATGGAACTTTGAGTGGTTTGGATCTGGAAGCCCAGGACTTTTTGCCGCTAGAGTCGTATTTGAGTGAGTATCTTCTGAAAGCTGATGATCTCCTTTCTTTCTGATGACTGCCAGCTGATCTTCTTGGTGTTTCGTTGTACTTTGCAGGAGATTTCCTTCGACCTTGGCAAGAATGTCAAAAATGAATTTGCTTCTTAAGGATGGATATGCAAAGGTTGCAGCACATTTAAAATTGCTTAACTCGGTAAATAGTTCCCCACCAACTTTGTTTGCTCTCCTACACAAATAAATGTCACTTGTCATAAAGCATCAAGATGGTCTTCTATATGAACTGCTCACCTTGAACTTTATAGTGATCTTCAGCTATCATCTTCCTTTATTTAATCATGCTAGCACCTGTGTTACTTGGACACTTCATTTTTCTTAAGGTACCTATGCTTGACACTTCTATCCGACACATATTTGGACATGAGATGATCCTCCAAATTTTCGGAAAATCTTATAACCGAAGAGTGTGTCCATGTTGGATACGTAACTGTATTCAATACTTACCCTTGTGTCTAGTTACATAGCACAACATATTATTACTGCTTTATGCATAGGTCAGATGTGAATTAAATCAAATTGATTTAAATCTATTCTAGTAAAAAAAATGTTTAGCAAACCACATCACTATGTGGTCTCAGTTACTATTTTTTCTATGCAACATCTACTATGTGCTTCTTGTTCTTGATATATCTTAGTATTAAGCTAAACAAGAATAATTAATGTATTTTTCTTGACTGTTATGGAAGTGGGTAAAGATTATGTTTTGCCCCTATTCTTAACTGGATGGATGTACATCTTAAACCTTCACTGATGTCATTATTTGGGGAATAAGATTAAGTAATTTGAGACCAGACTAATTTCCTCCCATTTAAAAGTACTTTTATTAACAAATTTTGCTTGATCTTGCTCACTGTCAAAAGCTGTTGTCACTCAACTTCATTACTTATGGTTGAAATGTTTCTGTTTAGAAAGGTGGGGTGGCCTTTTATTTATGTGAATTAGGTAACATTATGTGAATATTGAAATGATGCTGTGTACAAGAGATTCCACATTAAGTTTCTCTTTTATTTCTGTTACCATCAAATTAAAATAACTGGTGATAATTTTAGAATCATTGCCTCTGTTTCCTTTTTACTGTGGTCAACTAGCTTGGACCATCCATGTACGTACTGCAAGCCTTTGCACTGACTTCCCAGTGGAACTATTCCTTCTGCTAGTTTCTCATATGTATTGTCACTGGCTTGTATTACCTGCAACTTGGCGATTCTCAGATTGTGTGGAACAAGTTTTTTTTTACTCGTTTACCATTTGAGTTTTCTGTTTTTAAACTTGCTGTATGAATTTGGACCGAAATTATGCTTTATTAAACAACTTTCTTCTACATAGAGTTAATTAAACAGGCCACTTTTTCATTGTATTTTATTTGAGTGCCAGGAAGTGCTCTCATCATTACAAAAATTTGAACTGATCTGAGGTTATCTCTGGTGCAATGCAGATAGAAAGCAAATTTATTCTTTCCACCAAGGTGTCTGTGGAGGGACCATTAAGGATGAAAGAAGAATATGTTGAGGGGATATTTGAATCACCAACTATTGTTGAAGAAACAATACCAGAGCAGTTGAAAGGTGCATATAGTCAGGCTCTTACTACTGCCCAGCAACTTCCAGTTCCTATTAGGGATGCAGTGGCCAATGGACTACGAGTTCCTCTGAGTAAGCATTCAATATTTTCCAATTTTCTCCTAAGATGATATGGCTGATAGGAATTCACTGTTAATGTACATTATCGCACAAGACCATGCTGAAATGAACACTAAAACATAGTTCAAATCTAATCTAGGGTTTCATTATGAGAAACAATATGCTCGAGTATGTTCTTCTGAACAAATATCGAAGCCCATAGCTGATCTTCATGGATGCTAGACATTAGTGCCCCTTTTTTCACCTATGAGATAACATTCTCAGTTATAGTCCCATAGACATGCTCTGATGTATCTGAAAAGTTCTGAAATATCCCTTCTCTTTTACCATTTCTTATGCTTAAAGCGTGGTCATTAGCCTGTGAAGGTGCTTAACAGAGTTATAATAGTTATGATGCATTTTTTTGGCAAAGAAAGCCGTTTGATCATTTGGATATCTTTATAGAGGTTGCTATATGAAATAGTAAATTTTCTTTTGAGACTGAAGAACACGGGAATTTAAAATACTGAACTGCATCTCAGTATTACCAATTCACTTCTAGCCAAAGTTATTGAAGGAGATGGTTTTGGCTCCGTTTCTGCTGCAGCATAAGAAGGCCAGATAATGCTGATAATCAAAAAGAAATACAAACTTGTACGGTTTTATTGTGGATTATCAAAAGAAATAATGAATTTACTTGGTTAATTCATACCATGTAAGGAAAAACATTACCAGCTAATTGTGATGGTTACCGTCTCCCTTATCTTTTCTTTTTTCTGAATTCCCTTAGATATTAGACAGTTACCATCCCTCTTTTTGGAACCCTTTGGATGCTGCCCAGTCAAGAAAACTTTTGGTTGGTTGGTGTAGGTAGGAAGAGGGGTCATTGTCTCAGGCAAGTACATCCATTGTTTAAGTCGAATAAGTTCTTGTAGCCCAACAGTTGTTTGGGAAAACTGAAAGGTGGGCAGCCACAACAAAGTTAGAGATTATGAACGTATTGTTTTTCTGGATCTCAATATCTAGCTTGTTTCTATTCTGTTTTCTTTCCACTTTTGCAACATGTTTCTTCCAGGTGTCTGTTGTAAAAGTAATGCCATACAAATATAATGAGGTGATTGTTTGAATGTTTCTTTCCTTGAAGGGACGCTAGTTTCCAAATTTTGCATTTTGCAAAGTCAAATTAAGAATGTGGTGAACTTATCCATCCCCTCCTGGTAGCACAATCTCCTGCTTCAGTGTATACTTAGAATAGGTGAACTTACTTCAAATATATAAAATAGTTACTTATGAGCAAAGAGTAGTGCCAATGCATTTGGAATGAAATCATAGCCCAAAATGATGGCAGAGAATCAGTTCCATAAACGGATGCTGTTCCAATTCTGTCATCACTTAATGACTTCGGCAGCAAGTTTAACAGCTGTCATGTACTGGATGATTAATGTGTCAAGGGTAAAATTTTACATGGTTATGGGTAAATTATATAGCTTTTCTGTTTGATATTCAACCATTTCATGAATCTGAGCAGAAGTTTCTTTGTGTTTCCAGGTGGGACATTCCAGAGACTCTTCATGATATCTTATCTGGATGAAGAGATCCTTGTAAGTTTATGCACTTTTTCCTCTGTTTCTTTTGATTTTATGATTATCTTTACACTTTTTGGCCTTCAGATCATTTTCTATATATTTCATTGTTAAAGTTGGCAATAACATATTAAATAATGAGTTAACCACATGGATGTAATTAGCAATTGATGCAAAAACAAAAGGTTTGAAATGGTCACTTAATGCCTTGAGAAAAAGGGAATTATACCATTGATATCTTTTATTTTGAGGAGCTAATGAATCAAGTAGAGTTCAGCTATTTGAAAAGAAAATGGGTTCTTATCGCAACCCTAGTGTATCATATCCCAACTATATATTAGCTATATGTGATTAATCTTCTGTATTTTGATATTTTTTTGGTTGCCACATGTTATTATGACTTTCTTCTTGATGATCTTCATTCACCTTCGAACTGATCCTGTGCTCCTTCAGTCAAGTTCATATAAGCTGTATTATTCCACTTGATATTACATGTAGGCACTGTTCTTTTTAATGCCTTAGCAAAAGGACTTTTGTTAGACATTGTGATAGGAATGCTGATAATATTATAGTGCCACAACTTGCCATCAGCTTGCTAAACTTTCCCATTCTTGGCACGGGAGCTTAAGATGGTAGATTGAGAATGCTAACTTTGCTGAAACAACCTTCAAATTTTCAGTTCAGTTTTGTGGGGTAGATGCCTTTGTTACTTGGACTATAGTGTACAGGATACAAATACGTGGTTGACACGGATGTGCTCAATTATGTTCCAAGTTTTCCCATACTCTTTGAGGGTCCGTTCCCCTGCCAATGTTTGAATGTGCTGGGCTTGAGTTTTGAACATGTCTAATTCAAGAAAAATGAAGATAACATACAAAGAGTGCCGTATATTTACAGCACTGACAATGATGCCTCTGCTGTTAATATCTATAGTATGTGATAAATTTGACAATGTGTTAGAATCATCTTTTAGGGCACAGGCAGCACTCTCTATAAAAACCACCCTCAGCCACCTCTCTGTAACATCTAAAATTTTGACTGACAAATAAGGATGTTATGGAGAGGGTTGAAAATATGATATATTTATATAAATTTTGGCTGATTAATAATTTAATTTCAATAAATATGCGAATTTGTATTTATATGTTAGTCAATTTTTCAATAGGCATGGCAAAAGCAATGATCGTTGTTGTTTCTCATGATGCCAGATAATAAGGGACACTGCGGGAATACCCGAAGTTCTTACTAGGTTGGAGGCATCTTCATCTGGCATCGCGGAAACTAACTCCGAATATGAGAGCTAAGGAGTTCGAGGATTGTGTTTGTTTGTTTTCCCCCTCGAAATAATTTTGTTCAAAAAAGATTCCATAATCATAAATGTAAATTATAGTAAAATAGTGTATCAAATTCTTGAATGATGTTTACGTTGTGTTCGATAATGTTGTAATTGAGCCCTTTCATGGGCCTGGGCGGGGTCTTTGTTGGATCTACAAGTTGAGGTCAATTTTTTAGGATTTTTTACATAATGATCAAATCTTTTAAAATGGTTAAATACGACATTTTTTAAGGTGCTTAAATAAAAACTTAGAAAATTACCAATGTACCAATGTTATATATAAAATAAATCAATAACACATTAATTTTGATTTAATGTGCAATGTTAGATCAAAATAAATTTACATAGATTGTGCATATTATGAGATTTAAACCAAAGTAAAATTTAATCTAAAAACTCATGCTTAAATGAGATTGAGATTTTAAAGTTGCCCAAAGTTTAATCTAATAAATTTATCATATACAGTTTGATCAATTAGGTGAATTTTTTAGTCATAATTAGGGTATTTATTGTCGGAAGTAATAACTAATTCACTTGTTGTGGGTGTTCTTTAAATAGGTAAGCGACTAGCTATGAAATATGATCCATTTCCATGAACGCGGATAGAAACCCTAGACTACATCGTTAAGGGATGAGGTGAACAACAACCACATCACCCCTCATAGTTAATCCGTAAATGCGGGTTAAGCAAGTTACTACATGAATGTCAATAAGCTCAACAAAATAGCTATCATCTTGCACTAGTATTTCATTCTTAACCTCTTCCCTCGTAACTTCATCTTTTATTTTCTAAAGTCTTAAGAATTTCCTCATTCTTTCTGGGTTCAATGAAACTTTTTTGGGAACGACTTCGATTCTTCGTTATTGGGCTGGTTAGTTAATTACTCAAGAGCGGGCACCTCTTGTTCAACTTCTTGAGATTCTAATCTATTCACTAAAATCACGAATTGACTGATTAGATTTTCTATGTTTTGAAAACAGTTCTCCATGTTTGCATGTGAACATTGAATTGTATTAGCAAGAGATTAAACTAAATCTTCAAGAGATTTACTTGGCTTAGAAGAAGATGTTTGTGGAGAAGCATGCGGACTTGGTTCATAGCCAAAATCAGGATAATTCATCCATGATTATAAGTATTAGCATAAGGATTATATCTCCATTGTGGCCAATTGGAAAACCCTCCAATTGTATCGACATGTTCTTTTGTATCTTCAAGAAGTATAGGGCATGAATTGATTGGGTAGATACAATTAGGGCATATGCCACACACTTTTACATGTTTGGGAAATTCTAATGTCATCTGTTCAACAATTGCAATTAGTCTATTAGTCTATCAAGACGATTTTCAAGAGAAGATGAATTTCCCTCATTGGCTCTGCTTGGAAACTCCTGACTAAATTCGAAGTATCGTGAATATACAACCATGATCAGAAGTTAAGGATGTTGCAAGGAAATAAAATTTTTAAAAAATAAAAGAAAATAAAGAAATAAAGTTATTAACACCGGTCCTCAACAACGGAGTCAAAATTTGTACAAGCGTCGAAGTTGCCAAAATTAAAACCTACTTGAAAAAGATGAATCAGTAGAAAATGGCAAGTAGGGTCATGTCTATAGAGATCAATGATAAATTTATTTCTTTAACAAACAAGTAAAATAAAAATAAATAAGGGGTTTTAAAATTAAAAACTAAAAGTAAAAGTAAAAGTAAAATGAAATAATAAAATAAAATATAAGAAAACCAACGAGGAAAAACTCTAATCAAAGTAAATTCTTTGTTTGATTATTGATGCAAAGATAAATTTCAATATTCTTTAATAAATTTGTTATAGTTATCGAAGACCGCCAAGTAAGCTAATTTCTTCTTACCTTCTTGATAATCAAGACAATTGTCATTAGTTACTTCTCTTACTAATAAACAACCCTATAACGATTGATTGGGAATTTAATTTATCAGTGGCCTTAAAAACGAAATAGACCCAATTCAAACCAACAAATGCACAATCAGAGTTTATTTAAATTAAATTGCATGTCCACATTACACAAATAATCATGTAATCATCACAAATATTAAAAATCAACTGATCGACTAATTATCTAATTGACAAAACAATCATTCTAAACTATCAAATATCGGTTGAATATTTAACAAACCTAAATAATTGTAATTAAATCAGAAGGCAAACACTAAAAGCAAAGAAAGATTAAAAGCAGTTTGATCTCACAAACTTGTAAAATCAAGCTTCAAATGTTAGATTTGTAAAATAAATCTAAAAATAAAACTGAATAAACCAGGATCTTATCATGTCAAATCATCAAGAATAAATGGAGAATAAAACTAAATGCGGAAGCGTGCCTGAATCCATGAATTCCTTGTGGTTTTACCGGATTTTGGGGATTTGGTCTTCCAAATTAGCACACAAGAAATTTAGAGAATATTTGCTCTCTCTCTTTCCTAATGATGGGATATTAGAAAAGATATATTGTGTATAATTTGGAACCATAACCCTAATAGTTATAACATTGGCATATTAGTTCTAATCAAATTCTAATTAGCCCATCATTAATTAGAATTTGATTAGAAGAGTATCTACACATATTTGACCCATACTTTATTTAATAATTAAAAGCCCTATAAAATTCTACCCAAATTAGATCACTTTTAATTTAGGCTAACCTATCATGATAATAAATAATAACATGTAATTATCCTTATTATATATGTGATGTCCAAATTTTTCAACATCAAATATTATTTCAACTAGAAAAGTGGGTTTAAAAACCTATAAAATAAATAAAACAAAATAAAACTAAGAATCGCTAGGTCTAAACCTCTCTAATCTTAACCTAATCATGTCTATTTATATGGCAAAAATAATAGAATAGAGAAAATACAAAAAGCGCCCTTATTTAAATAAAACAAAGTTTTTTTTTTAGGTTTTTCAATTATTTTCATGTCAAACTTCCAGGCCATTTTTTAACATCTTTCTGATGCTTTTTTTTTCGGCTTCATCCATAAAATAACATTAGATAGATCTTTTAGTTCCTTTCGAATAGGTACATTATGGTCCCAAAACGGAGATTTGTATCTTAAATTATGACCAAACTACTATTAAAAGTTCAAACCGTAAAAACTTGTCAAAAATAAACTTTAAACTCCATTTTCTCCATTATTTTCTAAATCAATAATAAATAAAATATAAATATAAATAATATAATTTAATGCGAGAAATATCACAAATAAATAGAAAATTATGCACTTATTACTTCTCCTTACCTTTTTCCGTTTTAATATCCTTACCTCTTCTCCTCTAACTATTCCTATAAGCCATTATATCTAAATTCTAAATTTTAACCTCCGATTTGTCTAGAAAAATTGCTACTAACTTTACTTAAAACACAAAACAGAGAGGACAAAAAAAAAAAATGAAACCAAAAAGCAGAGCTCCCACAATGCAAAAAAAACTTGGGCAACACAACTTCTAAAGAACTCCCCTAAAAAAATCCTTACGCTCTCAATATAGTGGCCTAAAGACTTACAAAATTTTTGAAAAGCCCAATTTATATATAGTACAAGTGTGCCTAGGTCTGCTCATGGCCCGACCAGAAGGCCCGTCTAAAATAGAGGGTTTGGGCAAAAAAATAGGCCCGAAAAATGAGTTTGGACAAAAAATAAGGCCCATTTAAAAATGGGTCGGGCCTCGAGTAAGATATTTTTGGCCCGGCCCAGCCCGAATTCACTAAAGGACAAAAAAATCCTGCATTTTTTTTTTGTTTTTGAATGTTATTTTCTTATTGTTTTCTCTCTATTTTGCTACAATTTTACTATTATGGTGCTACTATTTTGTTCTTATTTTTTGGATATCGTATGAAATTTATTTTATTGTTAATTTTGTTATTATTTCAAAAGGCATTTGTTAATTTTTTTATTTTAGAGGCATTTGCTTGTTAAGTTGCATCTATCTTAATGTTATTTAAGTCTACATATTTTTTAAAATTTATTTTCAATCTGTTGGGAAATATTTATTTTGATGTTTTTAGTATTTTTGATGTATTATATATATATTTAAAAATAATATAAAAAATTAATACGGCCCGGTAGAGCCAGACCCAAATTTTAACATTTTTATTCAGGTCGAACTTGGGCAAAATTTTAAACCTATTTTTTAAGCCCAGCCCGACCCATGAGCACCTCAATGTGTGCCCAACGTGATTTAAAAAATGCCATTTTTTAGAACAAACCAAATGCAAATGTGTCCCTAGAAATATGATTCGTTGGTCCATATGTCCTATTAACAATAGACATGTAAGTATCTCATTAACTAACGAATATTCAAACGACACACCTTGCCACTAAAATCAAGGTCCTCACCATTACATGATGTGTGTGCAACACACAATTCCTTCCCACCACATGTACTGCTCATGCACAAGTTGCCAAAGCTTAAAAAAAAGCAGAAATTCAAAATGTCATTACCTCACCTTGAGGAAGGTCACTTTGTAACATTTCCGTTAATTGAGGGGATTGTTATACATACCTCACCAATGCGGGCTTTGCTAATCATACCTCGCAAACCACAACCTTACTTATGGGTGACACCTTGCTAGGTTTGATCCTTGCCAACAGATGCATGGTCGACACATAGAACACCTCTAGTTTACCTTCCTAAATATAGTTATTAAACTTCCTCAACACATGAAGCACGCATAGAACTTCATTAAGTCTACACCGAGCCAATTGTAACTAGATCACCAAATCCATCTACCCAATCACCTTGCTAGAAACCTATCATGTTCCCAAAAGAGTTAACCATGACAAGATTAGCATGGACACGTGTTGAGGCTTGAGGGTAAGAAGGCAACCAATCTCGCCTATAAAATACCTTTCCTTGGCTTTAAGAATCCTTCTCTTGAACCTATTATTATTATTATTATTATTATTATTATTATTATTATTATTATTATGTCTTACCCTATTCAACTTTTGTCTTAAGTGACTCTTAACACACCTCTGCCATGTGAATTGTCATCTTCCTCCTCCTTCCCTATTCTACCTTCAACAATTTTATATAAATAAGAAATCATACTTCTTCTACCTTTAAGTTAGTCATTAACAAGCCAATGATGAGTCTTAAGTTTAATAGTAAGGTTGAGGTCTAGAAAATTTTGAGATTCCAAATTTGAGTCCCATATTGTATAATCATATGTGAATTCTCAGTTTATATTGTATTTTGGTTTAAATTTTATGTGTGTGCTTTGTCTGGGTATGAATATATCCCAATTTTAGTCTCATAGTGCTTTACAATGGTTAAATATAATTATAGTTATTTAGAAGTATTTTTTGGCATAATGTCAAATTTAGCCCTTAACGTTTACATTTTTTGTCAATTTGGCCCTTTTTTTTTGCCACAACCTTTCAGAAAGAGTCAAATTTGACCATCAATCTTTTGAAAAAGAGCCAAATTGATTTTTTTAATAGAAATACTAACAAAAATATTAATTTTTTAAACATGGCAACCCACTATTTCATTCTAATTTTATTGCGTTTTAAGAAAAAATTATAATTTTTTGAGGCTTTTTTTTTTTAGTTTTTTGAACTTTCATATTTTTAAATTATTTGCTGACATGGTATATAAGACAAATAGTGCCATATTAACTTGCAGTGCACATGGACTATCACTCAGGATACCATGTCAATATCATTAAAAAGAAAATTTGTCAATATTTCTATTAAAGAAAAGCAATTTGATTCTTTTTAAAGATTAAAAATCAAATTTAACTAAAAAAGAATAAAAGCTAAATTGACAGAAAAAAGTAATTATTAAAAGTTAAATGTATCATTATACATTTTTAGTGGGGCAATTTACTAAAATATACCAATTTAAAAAAATTACGGAAATGGGCCGAAAGTTTTAATATTTACCGAAAAGGGCCATTTCTCCCGAAAACGCGTCCACATCAGCGCGTTTTCAGGGGATAAATAAAAAAAACGAGTTCACGAGGGCGCGCTTTATGCCACATCAGCAAAAAACGCGTCCTTGAGAGCGCGCTTTGCTGATGTGGCACAAAGCGCGCCCTCGTGGCCGCGCTTTTGCCCTCCTTCCCCGATGGACTTTTCAGTTGTTTTTAGTGTTAGGGTATGAGTTTTTAAGGTTTTAGGGCTATGATTTAGGAATTTTAGGGTCTTAGGGTTTAGGATTTTAAGGGGAAAATTAATGGACTAGATTTTAGGGTTAATTAATTAGAATAATTTTAAGTTTAGGGTTTTGGGAAAAATATATCAGTAAAATAAAAATTATTTGAATTTTTTTATAGTTGTATCTAGTAAGATAATTTTGAGAAGACGTTTCTGAACAAATAGTGACCAAAACGCTTCAAGCAGGATGCACTGTCAGCAAGAGTACTGAAAAAAGCTCCCACGTGGACGTTCTTTTGCTACAGTAGTCTTTGGGAAAATAATTTTGAGAAGATGTTTCTGAACAAATAGTGACCAAAACGCTTCAAGCAGGATGCACTGTCAGCAAGAGTACTGAAAAAAGCTCCTACATGGACGCTCTTTTGCTACAGTAGTCTCTGGCAATCCTTAAACTATAAATCAGCCAAATTTCATTCTCAGGTTGCATAACAGAAATTGAGGCAAAAGTAAAATAGAAACTGAAGATGAGTGAACGTATTAATGCTGTTATTTACTACGATGGTGAGGTTTGTGACACCGAAAATGGTGTTGTTTTTTTATCGAAGAACACAGCGCGACTGGGTTTTAACAGGAACATAGATTTGACAGAACTTCGCAAAGGAATTAGGCGTAAAATCTTCGGAACAAGGCCAATGAAAGTTTATTCTATTAAGTATAGATTTTGCGCTTTGGTTGATCCGGTGAGATATGACTCATTCGACATCAAAGGTCCTCGGAGCTTGGAGGCAATGGTGGAGACTCATCTTGCCAGTGGGTCACCCTATCTTAAGGTATATGTACAATTTTCATCGCCAAGTGATCTTCCTTCGACTTTAACATCTACTGCTGTTCGAGGGGAATACACGACCCCAAGCCGACACTTTGTTAGTGGGAGGCAGAATACGGAAGTGCCCGTGTTTGGTGGTAGTATGGAAAACACAACCCCTGCATGACACTCGGTTGGTGGATGGGACATGCATATCCTTCCTTCGACATTTGATGCTAGAAAGATGTATTGGGGAACGTCATCAACTTCTAGTGGTTGGCAACCCACATATGATTGGGAACGTTACGAAAGTTGTTTAAGAAGGGATAATGTACTCCCCCACGACATCCACCGGCGAGGGGCCCTCGTTTGTGGCAGATGATGGTGGGTCGGATGATGAGTCCGATGTTGATCCATCTCAAGAACCCGGGCCCGATGGTACAGAAGTTGCATTATTTTCTAAACCAGAGCCTGTTCCAACCGTACCTGAAGATGTTGAAGGTGGTTCAGATGAAGAAGAAGAAGATCCGCTATTCAGGGCGTACTCGCCTCCAGCCCACATGCATAATGTCGATCTATCTCAAGACGATGTGTAATCACCAATTTGGCCCGGGCCATTAACCCGGGGCCCAAGACCAGCTAAGGCCCAATACCCATATTAAAAGCCCAATATCAAAACCAGCAAAGAAAAATGTTAAATAAACAAATTTACAGAGCCCAATTTACAAATGGCCCAAAAGGCCCAAACATTTAAAATTTTAGAAAGACTAGGGTTTCAGAAACCCTAGCCCCATCAGCCGCAACCCCACTAGCGCCGCAACCCCACTCGCGCCGCAAGCACCATCGCCTCTCCACTATGGCCGGTCTGCCACCATCGCACTCCGCAAGCGTATCTGCGAAAGAAGACAAACGAGAACAGCAATACTACAATACAAAACAGATCGCACTATTTTTTGTTTGTTTACTGTGATTCGGCTATAAAGCCTTGAAAAAAGAATGTAATAGGCCCCTTTTTTTTATTGATAATCAATAAGAATACACAAAAACAGATTCAATCAAAAAGACCAAAAGAAATCAAAAAGGAAAATCAAAGAAGCAAGAGTCCAATATCGAATCCGAAGGTATTTTCTTTTATTCATTTTATTTATTTTCTCTTTTTTTATCTGTAAATATATTTATAAATATATAAAGATAAAAAAAATAAAAAAAGATTACCTGTGGCGAATTCCGGGCGGTGGCCGGCGACGGAGCCCCACGGCGGGGCCTGACTAGAGCAACGTCGAAACCCCCCCATCTTCGAACCTGCAGAGAACAAGAAAGAGAGAATCAGTTTTTTTTTTAAAACACCAAACATAAATGATTTTTGGCAAGAAATTTGGCCTTATATAGCCCCCACAAAACGACGTCGTTTTGGGGCTGGCCACCAATGCCCAAAACGACGTCGTTTAGCCCTTCTGACCCGCGCATGGATGACCCGACCCGACAGGATCCGCGTGTTTTCTTTAGGGAGGGGCTAATTGCACATTTAGCCCCTCCTCCTTTTTTAGCTTTGCAATCATTTTTATTCTTCATGATTTTACCCCAAAATTTTCTTTCCGTTTCAATCTAGTCCGCATGCGAACCTCGCCGTTTTAGTCAACGGGTTTATTTGCTATTTAGGTCCCTCTAGGTTTCACGCGCGTCGCAAATAAGCCCTTTTCCTTTCGTTTTATTTCGAATTAATCCCCAAATCCCATTTTTAAGTGTAATTTGATCCCCCTTGCTGTTATGCGTTTGGGCCAGAAGGGTTTATTGCGCGCGAGGTCCCTCCCCTCCTTCGCGCGTTTCAACCTGGTCCTTCTCCTTTATTTTATTTCTGAATCGACCCCAAACTTTCGTTTTAGACGCAATTTGATTTTTTTAGTTATTTTGTAATCTTTTTATCCTATTTAATATTATTATTGTTTGATATCTTCATTATTAGTATTATTATATTATTTATATATATTTATTATTATTACCATATTTATATCATTATTATGTTTTACATATTTTATATTATTTTGTTATTATTACTATTATTATATTATATCATTATATCATTATTATTATGTTATTATTACTACTACATTTATAATATTTATATTGTACATATTTTGTGCCATCGCATATTATTATCATTATTATTATTATTATTATTATTATTATTATTATTATTATATCATTATTACTATTATATTTATATTGGTATTGTATAGTTTATATCTTTATTATTACTATCATTATTATTATTCTTAGTTACTATTAGTAATATTATTAGTTGTACATTATATTCACTGTTATTATTATTATTATTACTATATATTATGATGTTGTATATGTTATATTATTTTATTATTATTACTATTATTACATTATTATCATATTATTATCATATTGTATATATTTTCTGTTATTATTATTACTATTATTATTACTACATTTATATTATTATATTGAATATATAGCGTATTAACTACTATTATTATTATATTATTATTACTGCCACGTTTATATTAACATATTGTATATATTGCATATTGTTATTATCATTATCATACTTATATTATCATTTTGTATATATTTTGTATTATTATCATCATTATTATTATCATTATGTTTACCACTACTATTATTATTATATTGTATGTATTTTGGCATTATTATTACTATTGCCATTATTGACATTTTTTTTCTGCGTCTGGTTTTATTTTTAATATTTTTATTTTATTTCTTTATTTTTGCTTCGACATTCTCACGATTATTTTCGTTGGCGTCATTTTTCGTAAATCGATATTTTCGGGATGGTCTTGGATTCAAGGATTTGAAATATCGTGTCCTAAAGTATTGGAGGTGATATTTTATTCTTTTGGAACAATAAGACCCTGATTTTCAACTCAAAAAAACTACGAGATGATTTCCGACTCGAGGATTTAAATTACCGTGTCCTAAAGTATTGGATGTGATACTTTAACCCCTTGGGAATGAGAAAGTCTTGATTTGCACTCCGAAAAACTATGAGATGATCTCCGACTCGAGGATTCAAATTATTGTGTCCTAAAGTATTGGATGTGATACTTTAATCCCTTGGGAGCGAGAAAGTCTTGATTTGTACTCCGAAAAACTATGAGATGATCTTAGCATCGAGGATTTAAACTATCGTGTCCTAAAGTATTGGATGCGACATTTTATATCTTCGAAACGAGAAAATTTCGGTTTAATTCAAGAAAAGGGCAAATATTTCTAAAAAGGGTCAAGAACTTTAAATTCCTTTAAAGTTTCCAACTTTCGACATAAGGACATCAATTAATCAATTTGGTACCAATTTTGGGTGTTGCGAGGGTGCTAATCCTTCATCGCACGTAACCGACTCCCGGACCTATTTTCTCGAATGTTCGTAGACTAAAAACCCCGTTTTAATAAATCGAAATATTTTATTAAAACAAAGGTGATCCGATCACACCTAATAAAAGGTCGGTGGCGACTCCCGTTTTATTCATTTTTAAAACCTAAGTTCGATTGCCCTTTTTGTCAAAAAATGGTTACGACAGCTTGGCGACTCCACTAGGGAATTTTCGAGAGTCAGGCCGTAAATTGATTATTTTATGTCCTTTATCGAAAGTTTGAAAATTTGATTTGAAAATTACTACCCTTTTTGTTGCCTTTGCTTGTGTCATCGTACTTTCTTATGCACATTGCATTGCATGACCGTTATGGTCGCACCCTTAAGTGGGAGTGAGAAGCTACTCTTTCGTGAGGTTTTCGCCTCCGTGCAAGATAGCGGATCGCTTTCGGGATACATCCGTACCTATGTCTTCGTGAGATTTTCATCTCCGTGCAGCCATAGGGAAATGTATTCCCCTGAACCGAACTCGTTCTGTATGAACCTATAATGGGTGAGGATCGAGGAATCTGCTGGTTCGGGTACCTCTCTTTAGAACCAAATCGCATATAATGAACCTAGGAACCCACCTTGGACAGAACCACGCTAAACCATAGTAGTCACCCCAATAGGTGTTTTATGTTTGCTTATTTCTCTTGCACTAACATTTTTGTGTTTGCTTATCCCATCTTGCATTAACATGTTTTCTCTCGTTTTGATTGCATTGCATGCATTTTCGCATAAAAAGGTGTCGATCTCCGTTTGGTTACTAAGATAGAAGCTTGTTATGGGGGACGAATTCCTTGATAAAGTAGAGGATAATGCGACCGCGCGTATATGGATACAACTCGAGAAAGGAGATAGTTTAGCCGAGGAATATACATCGGAGTTGAGGGACTTTACTCGCATCAGTATAACACAGAATCCAAGAGGTTCAAGCACAAAGGGATGCTCTGAGGAAGACTGCAAGGGAGAGCCAAAAGAAGAATGAGACACTGAAAGCTCGATTAACAGAACAAGAAAAGACGTTTGGCCGAAGACGCGACTCTACGGCGAAGTGGGAATCAAGTAGTGATGTCTGGATTCAACAATCTCAGAGTCAGGTTAGAGAGAGGGATTACGTCATGGGAGAAGCTGTAACACAGATACGAGAAGTAGCTGAATACTCACAATCCTTAGCGGTCTAAGCTGATGATGTATGAATCAAAGTCAGACCGAGGTCGAGAGTTAGCCTCGCTCTTCAAGAAAGTTAAAATTCTGGGCATAAGGGCTAGGTCGCATATGTGACTCTGTTTTATGTAAAGGATTTTATTTCTTAAATGAGCTTTCTATAAGAAATTGAACGGGAATCGGCGCCTTTTGCATTCATCCCACGCATTTGCATTACATTGCATCATCTTAGAAAAAAGGTGTTGATTCGTATTCAATTGCTAAATAGAAGAATTTGTCATAAGAAAATGTGTAACTTGATAAAGTGGATTATAATACGGTTGAGACAAGACCCGAGCGAATGGGGATTTTTCTGGAGTCATCAGAAGATCGTGAGCATCACGGAGGGTAAGTGATTGATGAGGCATGACCTGGACCAAGCAGCCAAGAGCTAGAAGAGATGTCTATTGAGAAAATTCACGGGACGCGACATCCAGATACGAAAAAGAGGATTTGCCTGAAGATTCAAGCCGACGATGATTGTTCGAGAGCCATCGGAAAATTATGAGCATCGCCGAGGTAAGTGAGTGATGAGGTCAAGCAACGTCTATTGAGAAAGATTTACGGGACACGACCATGATATCCTGATAAGAAGAAGAAGATTGGTGTTTTCACCTAGACTACGAGGAAGAGGCCGTATATATGGTCTATTTTATGTAAAGAAATGTGTTTTCTAGACAAGTTCTTTTAATAGGAATTGAATTCATAATCAGCGCCTATCTTTCTTTTTTTTTTTTTTGCATTCATTCCATGCATTTGCATTGCATTTCATGCATTGTCATTCCATCATATCATGTGCATTAAGATCTGTAGAAAGACCCTGACCAGGTGAAATTATTTCAGTGACCTAGAAAACATGGAACAAAGGTTGGAGAGATTAGAGGAAAGACAAATATTGATCCAAGAGCAATTGATCAGAATTCAACAACAGATGCAAGAGCAATCAGCCAGAATTCAACGAGAGATGCGGGAGCAAATGCGAGAGTTCCAAGCGAATATGATATGCCATCTAAACCAGCTACTAGCGGGAGGATTTGAAACAAGAAGGGGCCAAGTGGTGACAATGTGGAGGAATACGAAAAAATTGTTTATTCCCCGATAAACATCCCAACTCAACCAGACGCACGATCGCATGGGGGACCCGTCACTATCAAGCCCCAATATCAGGCTAATACCTCGACCCCGTTGAACTTCTTGGCTGGATCACGTTTTAACCCTGAGGAGAGTCGGACTAAACCAATGGTCCAGGCAGAGGCAAAAGAAAGGAGGGAGCGGATATTGAAGGCACCGTTTTATGACAAGTTAGTGGGAAATGCCACAAAGGACTTCACCGATGTTGTAACGTCTGGGGAACTCATTGAAAACGGCATTAAGAGTGGAAAAATAGATGCAAGAGAAAGCGTCAAAAGGTCAAGCCCGAGAAAGATGGAAAATGAAGTGAACAACTTAAGCAAGCGTTCCAAGTCAGTCTCTGCAGGTCAACCGAGGGCTATGACCAATGGTCATCAGGGATTATCAGGTCAAGAATCCAATGCCAAGTGTCCCCAATTTACACCGATTCCAATGACATATGGGGAGTTGTATCAAAGTCTGTTTGATGCACATAGGGTGGCTCCTCACTACATGAAACCAGTGCAACCCCCATACCCCAAATGGTATGATTCGCATGCTCAATGTGAGTATCACGCAGGAATAACGGGTCACTCAATCGATAACTGCGTCGCATTCAAGAAATTGGTGGAAAGGCTTATTAAAATCGGGGTTTTGAAGTTCGATGAGTCGACCGGGGCAATAATTTGCGATAATTGAAGGAGGGGGTGAGAGAGTCTCAATTCCTTAAAGAAGTTATCAGAAGCCCAGAAATCGAGAAGTCAGAACGCCAATGACGCATTCGAAAGAAAAACGGGGGCATAAAGCTTTCCGAAACCTTACACACTTGGGAGTGTTTTGAACAATAGGACTGTGGAAGAAACCTGCATTTTTAGTTAATCTGGAGTAATATTCAAAACATGCTTGTTGCTTTAAGCCTAGAGGCAACAAGAGTTCTTTCGTGAAATAGGCTTGTTTCCAGAATTGTTATTTCAATAAAATGCATCTTTATTTTCACTCCTCGCATTTCATACTCTGCATCGTTTCATTTTCATATCATGCTTTTAATTTTCTACCTCCAAGCTCACAATGGGTCTCCAGATATCAATGACATGAGCGACACTGTTACTGACTCCCTTTTTAGAGAGATATGTGTCTAGAGGATCTAAGAACTTGGAAGATGACAGAGATTGCAACTTGTTTCCTAAATCGTCAAGAATGGTAGATCCCAACTTATGAAGTACCAGCAAACACTACAAGGGAGATGAAGATAGAAGCTTAGCTTCCCGCAGGAACAAGGCAAGGAATCATTGAATTATCCTCAAGAGTTCAAAAATATTTTCGTGTGATCACGTTAAGATGCACCGGGACTACATGGAAGTCGTAGAAGAAGCCCATAAGGATATTTGAAGACCACATGCTGATGGTATACTTAGAAAGGAAAATTACATCAAACGTCAAATCGAGGAGGACAGAACTTATGTGCCTCTTCCCTTTTCTCCACGTGGGGCATGGACGTTATCAAGCCAATCTCCTCGAAAGCTTCGGGTCCGCATCGATTTAGTTTTGTGGAAGTTGATCTCTTTACTAAGAGGGTGAGGGTCACTTCATGTGCCAATATCACAAAGTCGATAATCATTAGACCCTAAAAAAATGGGGGGGCAACAAAACAAAGATTGTTAGGAAGATAACCTAAGCTTGTGAATGTTGGCATATAGAAGTTACGTAACCTTTCCCAAGGACCTCTGCTAGGGCAACGCATTTCCGGGCACGGGCCAAGCCCAAATTGGGTGAGGCGAAACGGATCCCGATATGATCAAGTGAATGTGTAGAGAAGATGTTGAGAGATGTCCGTCACGATCAGATGAAGTGAGTTTTTAACAAAAAAGATCGCATTAGAAAACTTCATGACAGGGTTTTAAAGAAGATCCTCTCCATGCAACAAGAACTTCAGAAGAAAAAAGATGCCAAGCCAGGAAAGACTTTAGGTAGCAAAGAAGGTCTGTCATAGGGAAACAAAGATATTGTCTGAGGTAGGTGACAAGGACCTGTCCAATCTGGTGAATTCAAAAAAAAAAAAGAAAAAAAAACAAAAAGCGCAAAAAAAAAGAAAAAAAAGAGGAAGAAAAAAAAAGAAAAAAGAAGAAAAAGGAGAGGCCAAAGTGAAACCCCGCAAAGGGCACTTCGAGACCAAAGGTGGGTTTGAGTTGAAAACCAAAAAAAGGGCAGCTCAAATTTTGATGGGGCATACAGTAGTCTTGCCACGCTTGAAATAACAATGAAGAGGAATGTTGCGCCTTGGGGCATCGACAAAGTACTCCAGATCCCCTAAACACATATTGAGTTTAGAAAGGTCCTCAATAAGTTAAAACAGAGAAGCTCAAGCTGCGATATCTGGGGCACCTAGTTTCCATTTCACCCATTTTTGAGTCTACTGTCTTTGTCTTTTCAAAATACACTCTAAATAAATTTGCTATTTCATTGCATATGCTAGCTTTGATTAACTTGTTTAATTCGAGCTATGCTCCCAATAAATCCGTCATTATGGTCCTTTTCAAGCATTTTGCATTGAAATGACGATTATTGGACTAATAATACTTTCATGAAATGAATTTCGCATATTACTCTGGAAACTTCTAAACAATACAGGAATCTGAAACAAGATTATTGTTTAAGATTCACCGAGTTTAAGGGATTGGAAATATCTGAGTCCAAATTATGTTGATTAAACAAAATGACAAGGTACCGTGTCAGTGACACAATCCTGACGGAAAATGGGCATTGTTAACCCAAGTGCAAAACCAGGATCATTCTTGAAAAGACATGACATTCTGCATTCATGCAAGCATCACACATATACATCTGGTTGGGTCACCTAAAGAGTGATCGTTAGAAGGAAGCTGATACAGATCCTGTACCGTTGAATAACAAGAGGGCAGGTTGAAGAAAAGACAAATCCTATGTTTTAGAGTCGCAGTGGGACAAATGGAGGATATTCAAATCCTACGCCCCCGGGTCACAATGAGATGAACCCTGAAGCTACAGTGGGGGAAAAAGGGTGATATACGAGAAACACAGATTACTCCTGAGGGCGAGTATCAAGCCTGAGGAAAGACAAGAGTCGAAGCAGTGAATGCAGGTCATCATGAGAGTCGTAACAAGAAGAGATACATGACAAACAAACCCAACATGGCAGAATCATATAGGCATTTAGGACAAACACATGCATATCGTGACATCATCACGCACGACACATACAGGTACGCCAATAAAGCAAGAAGTCTTGATGATGGTAGCGCTAAACCAAGGAGAAAGAAGACATCCGAGTCCCACCAGATGATATGTTTTAAGATTCTAATCAACTCATATTCAGAGAGAGGTGAGTTGAGCCTCGGGTCATACCCTGAGGTGTCTTTTAATTTCTTTTCAAAATATCGACTCATATCAGAGAGAGGTGAGTTGAGCCTCGGGTCACACCCTGAGGTGTCTTTCAATTTCTTTTCAAAATATCAACTCATATCAGAGAGAGGTGAGTTGAGCCTCGGGCCACACCCTGAGGTGTATTTTAATTTCTTTCCAAAATATCAACTCATATCAGAGAGAGGTGAGTTGAGCCTCGGGTCACACCCTGAGATGTCTTTTAATTTCTTTTCAAAATATCAACTCATATCAGAGAGAGGTGAGTTGAGCCTCGGGCCACACCCTGAGGTGTCTTTTAATTTCTTTTCAAAATATCAACTCATATCAGAGAGAGGTGAGTTGAGCCTCGGGCCACACCCTGAGGTGTATTTTAATTTCTTTCCAAAATATCAACTCATATCAGAGAGAGGTGAGTTGAGCCTCGGGTCACACCCTGAGATGTCTTTTAATTTCTTTTCAAAATATCAACTCATATCAGAGAGAGGTAAGTTGAGCCTCAGGCCACACCCTGAGGTGTCTTTTAATTTCTTTTCAAAATATCAACTCATATCAGAGAGAGGTGAGTTGAGCCTCGGGCCACACCCTGAGGTGTCTTTTAATTTCTTTTCAGAATATCAACTCATATCAGAGAGAGGTGAGTTGAGCCTCGGGCCACACCCTGAGGTGTCTTTTAATTTCTTTTCAAAATATCAACTCATATCAGAGAGAGGTGAGTTGAGCCTCGGGCCACACCCTGAGGTGTCTTTTAATTTCTTTCCAAAATATCAACTCATATCAGAGAGAGGTGAGTTGAGCCTCGGGTCACACCCTAAGGTGTCTTTTAATTTCTTTTCAGAATATCAACTCATATTCAGAGAGAGGTGAGTTGAGCCTCGGGTCACACCCTGAGGTGTCTTTTAATTTCTTTTCAAAATATCAACTCATATTCAGAGAGAGGTGAGTTGAGCCTCGGGCCACACCCTGAGGTATTTTTAATTTCTGTTTTTCTTTCAATTCCTGCTTGCAAAAATTACCTCATATTACGAGAGGCCAGAGTATTTTCAATTTCTTTTTTACAAATTTCCGTCTCAAAAAAAAAAAATCTCAGGTGAGTGTGGTTGAGCCTCGGGACACACGCGGAGGTACTTACAGATGGAAAACTAAAGTCGCATTGAGCAAATTGAACGAAGAAGCTCCAGTGGACGAAGAAGATTGAGCAAGAGCAAAATGAAGCTACAGGCCATATCTCTCGAAAGTAGCAGTGGAGTAGAATGAAGATCGATGTCTCCCCGAAGATAGTAAGGAAGCAGTTTGAAAAATTCAGATTTATTTCCTCGAAGTCCCAGTGGAGAAGATCAAAGCCCTGAAATCACATCGAAGCCGATCAAGGCACTAGTTACTGTGCCCTTGAAGAAGCAATGGAATAGGAAGTGTTATCTCCCTGAAGATATAACGAAATGGTGAAATGGATCAAAGCGACGAGTTACAGTGGAGTTTGAAGCTGTTTGAAGAAGACAAGGACCAACGAGTCAAGGCTTGGCCAAGACCGGGCAAAATTGGTTCTTCTATTGTCTTTGCTCTATTATCGTTTCACGACAATGAGCAAAGAGGGGCAGCTGTAATCACCAATTTGGCCCGGGCCATTAACCCGGGGCCCAAGACCAGCTAAGGCCCAATACCCATATTAAAAGCCCAATATCAAAGCCAGCAAAGAAAAATGTTAAATAAACAAATTTACAGAGCCCAATTTACAAACGGCCCAAAAGGCCCAAACATTTAAAATTTTAGAAAGACTAGGGTTTCAGAAACCCTAGCCCCATCAGCCGCAACCCCACTAGCGCCGCAACCCCACTCGCGCCGCAAGCATCATCGTCTCTCCACTATGGCCGGTCTGCCACCATCGCATTCCGCAAGCGTATCTGCGAAAGAAGACAAACGAGAACAGCAATACTACAATACAAAACAGATCGCACTATTTTTTGTTTGTTTACTGTGATTCGACTATAAAGCCTTGAAAAAAGAATGTAATAGGCCCCTTTTTTTTATTGATAATCAATAAGAATGCACAAAAACAGATTCAATCAAAAAGACCAAAAGAAATCAAAAAGGAAAATCAAAGAAGCAAGAGTCCAATATCGAATCCGAAGGTATTTTCTTTTATTCATTTTATTTATTTTCTCTTTTTTTATCTGTAAATATATTTATAAATATATAAAGATAAAAAAAATAAAAAAGATTACCTGTGGCGAATTCCGGGCGGTGGCCGGCGACGGAGCCCCACGGCGGGGCCTGACTGGAGCAACGTCGAAACCCCCCCATCTTCGAACCTGCAGAGAACAAGAAAGAGAGAATCAATTTTTTTTTTAAAACACCAAAATAAATGATTTTTGGCAAGAAATTTGGCCTTATATAGCCCCCACAAAACGACGTCGTTTTGGGGCTGGCCACCAATGCCCAAAACGACGTCGTTTGGCCCTTCTGACCCGCGCATGGATGACCCGACCCGACAGGATCCGCGTGTTTTCTTTAGGGAGGGGCTAATTGCACATTTAGCCCCTCCTCCTTTTTTAGCTTTGCAATCATTTTTATTCTTCATGATTTTACCCCAAAATTTTCTTTCCGTTTCAATCTAGTCCACATGCGAACCTCGCCGTTTCAGTCAACGGGTTTATTTGCTATTTAGGTCCCTCTAGGTTTCACGCGCGTCGCAAATAAGCCCTTTTCCTTTCGTTTTATTTCGAATTAATCCCCAAATCCCATTTTTAAGTGTAATTTGATCCCCCTTGCTGTTATGCGTTTGGGCCAGAAGGGTTTATTGCGCGCGAGGTCCCTCCCCTCCTTCGCGCGTTTCAACCTGGTCCTTCTCCTTTATTTTATTTCCGAATCGACCCCAAACTTTCGTTTTAGACGCAATTTAATTTTTTTAGTTATTTTGTAATCTTTTTATCCGATTTAATATTATTATTGTTTGATATCTTCATTATTAGTATTATTATATTATTTATATATATATTATTATTATTACCATATTTATATCATTATTATGTTGTACATATTTTATATTATTTTGTTATTATTACTATTATTATATTATTATCATTATATCATTATTATTATGTTATTATTACTACTACATTTATAATATTTATATTGTACATATTTTGTGCCATCGCATATTATTATTATTATTATTATTATTATTATTATTATTATTATTATTATTATTATTATTATTATTATTATTATTATTATATCATTATTACTATTATATTTATATTGGTATTGTATAGTTTATATCTTTATTATTACTATCATTATTATTATTCTTAGTTACTATTAGTAATATTATTAGTTGTACATTATATTCACTGTTATTATTATTATTACTATATATTATGATGTTGTATATGTTATATTATTTTATTATTATTACTATTATTACATTATTATCATATTATTATCATATTGTATATATTTTCTGTTATTATTATTACTATTATTATTATTACTACATTTATATTATTATATTGAATATATAGCGTATTAACTACTATTATTATTATATTATTATTACTGCCACGTTTATATTAACATATTGTATATATTGCATATTGTTATTATCATTATCATACTTATATTATCATTTTGTATATATTTTGTATTATCATCATCATTATTATTATTATCATTATGTTTACCACTACTATTATTATTATATTGTATGTATTTTGGCATTATTATTACTATTGTCATTATTGACATTTTTTTTTCTGCGTCTGGTTTTATTTTTAATATTTTTATTTTATTTCTTTATTTTTGCTTCGACATTCTCACGATTATTTTCGTTGGCGTCATTTTTCGTAAATCGATATTTTCGGGATGGTCTTGGATTCAAGGATTTGAAATATCGTGTCCTAAAGTATTGGATGTGATATTTTATTCTTTTGGAACAATAAGACCCTGATTTTCAACTCAAAAAAACTACGAGATGATTTCCGACTCGAGGATTTAAATTACCGTGTCCTAAAGTATTGGATGTGATACTTTAACCCCTTGGGAACGAGAAAGTCTTGATTTGCACTCCGAAAAAATATGAGATGATCTCCGACTCGAGGATTCAAATTATTGTGTCCTAAAGTATTGGATGTGATACTTTAATCCCTTGGGAGCGAGAAAGTCTTGATTTGTACTCCGGAAAACTATGAGATGATCTTAGCATCGAGGATTTAAACTATCGTGTCCTAAAGTATTGGATGCGACATTTTATATCTTCGAAACGAGAAAATTTCGGTTTAATTCAAGAAAAGGGCAAATATTTCTAAAAAGGGTCAAGAACTTTAAATTCCTTTAAAATTTCCAACTTTCGACATAAGGACATCAATTAATCAATTTGGTACCAATTTTGGGCGTTGCGAGGGTGCTAATCCTTCCTCGCACGTAACCGACTCCCGGACTTATTTTCTCGAATGTTCGTAGACTAAAAACCCCGTTTTAATAAATCGAAATATTTTATTAAAACAAAGGTGATCCGATCACACCTAATAAAAGGTCGGTGGCGACTCCCGTTTTATTCATTTTTAAAACCCAAGTTCGATTGCTGTTTTTGTCAAAAAATGGTTACGACACGATGCATTGGAGTTTCCTGAACTACCATACAGAACGCGTGACCATACAAGTTCGTCGTTGGATTCTGGCGAATTAGAAGTTGGTAAAGAGTATTCCAGCAATGATACTTTTCTTGGTGCATTGAAACAATATAACATCAAGAACGGGGTTAACTACAACGTGGTTAAATCCAAACTCGATAAGTACGAGGCCAAGTGTGCAGTGCAAGATGGTACATGTTCATGGAAAATCACGACCTCGTTGAGGAAAATGACAGACTTGTGGGAGATCAAAAAGTACAAAGGTCTACATACATGTCTTGCCGGTACAGTATCACTAGGTGTTCAAGGTTTTTGAATAATACTAATATTACGTAATGTTGCATTATTAAACGTACTTCGTTGACAGGTGTTTCACAAGATCATTCGAAGATGGATTCAGAGATGTTGGCTGACTTAATAATACCGACGGTGAAGGCGGATCCCAAGACTATAGTGCCGACCTTAATTGGCAATATTCGTAGCCAATTGGGGTACACGCCCTCTTACCGGAAGACTTGGATAGCCAAGCAGAAGGCGTTGGAAAAGTTGCATGGTCGGTGGGACGCTTCATATAATGAAGTGTAGCAGTGGTGTCAGGTGCTGGATAGATATGTCCCAGGCAGCATAACAGACATTGAAACAGAATCGGCGTATTACAACGATCGATTGCTCCGTGGATGCCAAGTGTTCAAGCGTTTGGTCTGGACATTTAAGCAACGCCGAGACGCATTTATATACTGCAAGCCATTGGTACAAATTGATGGTACCTTCATGTATGGTAGATATACGCATCGGCTATTGCTAGCTGTGGCACAAGACGGCAGTGGGAGAATCCTTCCAATTGCGTTTGCAATAACACCGGGGGAGTCAGCTGATGACTGGGATTTCTTTCTATCTAGGTTAAGGAGGCATGTTTGCCCCCAACCTGATATATGCGTTATATCGGATCGGGGCCCTGAAATACTAGCCGCAGTAGAGGGACAGGGACGCCTGTGGCATCGCACACACCATCGATATTGCTTAAGGCATGTTGCGTCCAACTACCACGGGCAACATCGATCTACAAGTCAACGACGACAAGTGACCAATATGGGTATGTAATATTTATTAATATAATTTCGTTTGTAATATTCAATTTATTCTTAATTGAAGAGTGGTATGTAATATTCGTTATTAACTTATATTGGTAGGGTACGAGATCAATAAGGACCGTTTTCACGAGATGTTGGCGAGTTTGCGATCAGTTAACGAAGAAGGCGCAAACTACCTATGCAATATTCATTTCGAACAGTGGACACAAGCATACGAAGGCGGCCTACGATATGATCATATGACCTCAAACCTGGCCAAATGCATAAATTTTGTTCTAAAAGGAACGCGTCATTTACCGATAACATCAGTTGTGCGAGAGACATATTTTTGTTTAGCGGCACTATTTCCAAAGCGAGCAGTGAGTTATAAAGGCCAAATGCAAGGAGGCCGTGTATGGTGCGCGGAGGTCTTGCGAGAAATTAACAAGGGGAAGGCACGAGCCAACACCATGCACACAGTGTGTCACGATCGCGACAACCTATGGTTTCGTGTGCGGAGTTTGACAGACCGGACCAATATATTGTTGGCGGGCAATATCGTGTACACTTGAAAAATAGGACCTACGACTGTGGGATATTTGATGCACTTCATTACCCATGCGCTCATGTACTTGAGGCTTGTCAGAATCTCTGTCTGGATCCCATAAGCTATGTCGACAAAGTGTATAAAATAGAAAACATGTACAACGTGTGGAGACACGTATTCCCACCAATCCCAAATGAACGTAAGTGGCCGTCTTTATCACTTGCACCGTATAAGCTGTTACCGAATAGACAACTGCGGCGCAAACCAAAAGGTCAACCTTGCTCGACTAGAATACGCAACAATATGGATATCTGAGAAACGGCCAACCAACGGAGGTTATGCGGATGGTGTAGGAACCCAGGCCATACATCTCACTCGTGTCTAAATCGGAATAGTTGATAGTCTTCTTAGCATTTTTGTCTCTTGGTGCCTATGTAAATTCTATTTATTTCTTGATGAAAATGGTGAACTTTTGTAGAAGGACTAAGTTGCAAAACAAAAAAAGTAAAAAAATAAATTACAATAAAAAAAATCTTGGCCTTTTATTTTATTAAAGATATAAAAATTAAATTACAAAAAAATTTAATAAATTTTGTTTTATTAAATATATAAAATTAAGCTCAGGCGGGGATTCTGGTTCCTCCATGTAATAGCCCAAATTTCAATGATGTCAAAAATAATGGTTCGAGACCACCAAATCTGAGAAATGGACTCGTAGACTATATTATTTAATATTTACGAGTCAAATGTAGCTTTTAAAATGTTTTTAAAATAGTAAATTGTGTTTTATAAATATTTATTTGGTCAAGAAAACGAGAAAAAGAGGTATCGAGATTTCAGTGTTATAAACCGAGTCATAAATATTTTTATGAATATTTACGGAATGTCAATAAGGTAGTATTAAAATTTCGTTAGAAAATTTTGATGTTTGGGTGGTTAATTAAATAAAAAGGACTAAATTGAAAAATGTGTAAAAGTTACTAGAAGGATTAAATAATTTAATTTTCAAATGAGGAAGGATTAAATGAGCAATTATGCCAATAGCCAAACTTGAGGCGGCATAAGCATAAAAATCTAAGATTTTTATGTGTTAAAATATATTATTAGATAATTATATTATTATAATATATTATTATTAAACAAATGAAAAAAAAAAGAAGGAATAAAAAAAGAGAAAGAAACAAAGAAGCAAAAAGAGTGAAGGGGAGAAAAGAAGAGAAATAGAAACAAAAACCCACACGAAACAGAGAGCAGGGGAAGGAAAGAAAGAAAAAGAGAAGAGAAAGAAGAAAAGGGGCAAAATTGGAAAAAATTGCCAAAATTAGCTAAATAAAAGGGGACCAAATTAGAATATCTAGAACTCTCTTAATTTCTCTTCATTTTCTTCAGCTGAAAAACAGCCATGGAAGAGAGTTCAAGCTGGTTTTCATACCCAAGCTTCATGTAAGTTTAATTCTTGCTTTCTCCTTGAAATTTCTATGTTTTTGGACTTTCTACAATTGGGTCCAACTTATTAATTCATTAGTTTATGATTCTATGGTTAATTTTTAAAGTTGATGTGGATTAGTCTTGGAAGAATATGATGAATAAATATTGATTTGAAGCTTTAATTTTGTTATATGATGATTTTATCAAGTAAAATTGATGGAAATTGGTTTTAGGACCTAATTGTGAAAGAGTTGAAATTAAGGCTTAGTGTTAAAATTCTGATTTTCAAAGGTTATGAAGTAGTTTAAAATGATAGATAAAAGTATTAAATGAGAAAATTAGCTCAATTGAGGGGTTAACTGAGTAAGGACTGAATTGTATGAATTGTGGAATTGGGGACAAAATAGAAATCAACATGTTACACTAAAGCAGTTTTGGACAACAGCAGTTGTCTAACTTTGAAAAATCACCAAATATTGTAGAAATTTAATTAGAAGTTGAGTGAGATATGGAATTAAAGCTTGTTGAGTCTATTTTCATATAAAATAAACAGAGCAAGCAAAGGAAGTCTACATTATGAGATATTTAAATTTTTGTAATACTAGTTTAGAATAACTTCGTGATCCCTTGTTCTTACTTTAGAAATTCACAACAAATTGTATAAACATAATTATGAGATATAATTTATATTTTTGTATTCCTTAGTGAGTCTATTTTTATTAGAAATAATCGGAAACACTATATGAAAATCTTACTGTGAGATAATTGATTTTTAGTCAAGAGAGGTCAGAGCTGCCGGACTGTGTAACAGGGGAGAATTTAACTAATAAACTGTACTAATTGGCAGTATCAAAAATTCTGTAAAAATTATAGTAAGAATATATGTGAGTCTAGTTTCAAAGAAATTAACGGATCTTAATTTGAAGTTCTGTAGCTCAAGATAAAAATAATTTAGTGACTGTGACACGGATGGACAGCTTGAATGTTCACATAAGTAAATAGTGAAAATTATAAATAATGTTACTTATAAGTGTGTTGTTTATACTAAGGATGTGGATGGAGAGGAGGAGGAGGAAAAATAATATATGAACGACTTGTGTATAAATTGATTACATGCTCGATTATAATTGATAAATGTTGAATTAGAAATGATATAATATTTTATCTGGAGTATTTATTATGAAATTATGATTATCGTTGTAATACAAAAATTGAACTTGTGAGTTTATATGGCTAAATTTTTAGTGATCATTTGTTAATTTTATGAACTTTTTGATGTGTTATTTCATATGTATTGATGATAAAATCGTGAATAATGTAAAAGCATGAAAATTGAATAAATGATCAACTTGAGCACCTCAGTTCAGTGAGAAGACGAATTGAAAGAAAAGATCATGGTTGAACCATGACAACAAGTGATAAGTGATAGCTTCGGCTACACTTATCTAATGAAGGACAAGTGAAAATGATAAGTGGTAGCTTTGGCTACCTGATCAGTGAAAATTGGTAGCTTTGGCGACCTGATCAGTGAAAAGTGGTAGCTCCAGCTACCTGATCAGCGAATAGTGGTAGCTTCAGCTACAAGTGATAAGTGGTTTCCGTGTAAGACCATATCTGGGATATGGCATTGATGTGATACATGTTTAAAATGTAAGGCCATAGCTGGGCTAAGGCATTCTAGTGAAAAGTGATGAATTGACGGATAAGACCATGGGTGATCTATCGCAAAGTGTGAAACGTAGGTATGGTATTAACCATACTGAATTGTGAAATGTGGCACTGAGCAACACCGTGTAGCTTGTCATGGCCGACAGCTTGTGTGAGCAGATTAATTCTATAAGACGTTCACTAATTTGACAAAGTTTGGTAAGTGTTACATGGAATTATGTGATATAACGAAATACGAGTTGATGAGACATGAGCATAAAACTTGATTGATGAATGAGTTCATTTGTGATTATATATATGTACACACTTGAGTGTATTATCCGTATGAATTGGTATTCCAAATGAGTTAATGAGAAAAGTTTTAATATGAAATAATCTGAAATTTGAAATGAAATATTACGAAACCGTACTTGAAATACATTGGTATATCTTGTATATGTTAATTGAGTTCATAATGTGGAAAGGAAATGCTTGTGGAAATTTGAGATGATGATATCGGTACATGGAATCTATTGGTGGATATTTACATCCAAACTTATATGATAGATTTTAGTGAACATTGAAATTGGACTCAATAAGTGATTTGTCAATTTAAATTGTGATTGGCAGGAAGAGTTTGTGAGTTGTGTGTCTATGAATTATTACACGTATTTGTCTGAAATACGAGGAAATGGTGGTATTTGATACATGGAAGTATGAGATTGTGATATATATAAAAAAAATGGAATATGTTTGATAAATATGTTTATTCATAATTATAGAACTGTACACCTCAAGTGTACTATTTGTGTAAAAATAATTATTTCAAATTATCTGTAAGTGTTCTGTACTTTTTGGTAATGCCTCATACCCTGTTCCAGCGTCGATTATGGGTAAGGGGTGTTACACTCCAGCAGGGGGTCTGGTTGTGGGTGTTGGGAGGATGACCCACCTTGATAAAATAATGACTGCGGAGGTGTTTGCATAAACCATGGCGGGGGTGTCTGAATCCCATAAGGCGAAGGAGACTGGTAAAAATAATAGCTCCCCGACGGCGCCTCGTGCGATCCCTCATGCGACGGCGGCCTAAAGATCGACTGGCCAGTCGGAGTAGTCGGGAACGGACTCGAACCAGGCCATGCATTCCAACCTGCCGTGGGACTGGAAAAAGGAAACATATAAGGGTTAGGATACATATAAGGGCTAGGGTACGCACCTGGCACAATCTGAAAAGGCTGTGATGTGGGTGTTGTCGGCTAAAGTGTTGGGCCCGGTGACTGTGTGGACGCTGTTGATGGGCCTGGTGTTTTTGCGGCACTGTTGATGGTCCCGTCTCATCACCCCTTGTCCTAGGATTTAAAGGGCCCTGTCGTTCCCTTTGTTCACGAAGTTGTCGTCGCCTCTCCTCTTCCAACAATAAATACGGCTTGCATGGATCCTAAACCATGGCATGTATTCCGGCACGCACACTAACTCAGAAACGATGATCGGTTCCCGAGTAGGTATATAATCATACCGGTTCTCCCATATTTCGATATATACTGACCAAAATCTTGGCCAATCCGTGTGTAACCGCCGTAAGTCAACTTTGTGCTCATCATCGAGCACCTCAGGTGCCATGGGAATCGGTTGTCGGAATCCAAATTGACGCAGAACCCGATATGACTTGTGCATATCCACGGTGGCATAGTTGATCATTGGGACATTCACATGCCAAAGGTTCGGATTTTGAAAGAACTCCTCCGAAATTACTGCCCAAATTGCCAGATCCTCGTATGGTGTCCATTGAAACTATATTAACATGATAAAAATATTAGTTATATACATAATACTAAATACTAAATATGCAATACTAAATTCTAAATACGAAATACGAAAAGACTATTTTATTACTAAAATATATTTTATTTACTACTTACTTGTGATTCCGACCGTTGCTCTAATAGAAGCCGTATATCTTCAAACGAGGTAGGTATTCCAACATAACTCGTCGAATGGTTCCACCTAATTAAATAAATTTTTAACATACAATTATATTTTAAATCTACGTAATAATTGTAAAATCTAATATTAAATTTACCTCGTTATGAGTGGGAATGTATATGGGTGGTCAACTCGAGGACGTAAAAATATAAATCGAAACCGTGCCCATGATTGCAATAGTGATAGGCAACCTCCGATTTTCGCTTTATTTGGCCGCGTCGCCCCTCACATCTCCCGATACAATTTTGCTAGCACGCTAGACCCCCAACTCAATTCACCGACTGCTGTAAAATCAACGAGTTTCAGCAGCCACCTCAGATGTACGAGGTTTTGTGATAAGTCCAGCATCAAATAGCCTCCAATCAGCTCAAGAATGTATGCCCGAGCATACCGTATTCTTTCTATTTCGGTCGAATCATTATTCGGCTCCAGGAAAGTGTCTCGTAACCAGCCTATCTCAATCCGACCTCCGTAAATGTTATCCGAAATAGCACCCAAAAGCTCGTAGCATACGACTGCCCAATCACCAGAAGTTGCGGACACGGTGACTACGAACCCATCCACCGGCAATCCCAATTGCAAATGCACATCTTCCAGAGTGATAGTACACTATCGCATGGAAGATGGAAAGTATGCGTCTCGGGTCTCTATGTAACACCCCTTACCCGAGACCGTTGCCGGAGTCGAGCACGAGGCATTATTAGACTTAACTACTAATTCGGCATAAAATTTAAAATTGTCCATCTGCGTCATAGTCACTAAATTATATATATCTAGAGCTACAGAACTCTAAATTAAGATCCGTTAATTTTCCCTGAAACTAGACTCAAAGATATTTTTACTATAAATTTTCCAGAATTTTTCATGTGGCTATTTAGTACAGTTTATTCATTAAAGTTTCTCCTGTTTTACTGTTTGACTGTTCTGACCTCTCTTCACTACGAATCAAATTACTCTTCGTACAGAATTCATAGGACCTTCTTATTTAGTTCATTTAAAAATAGACTCATCCAGGATTCCATACATATAAACTATATTGCACAATTAGTTTTGTACAATTTCTAATGATTTTTCAAAGACAGAACAGGGGATCACGTAATCATTCTGAACTAGTCTCACAAAAATTCAAATATCTCCAACCATAAGAATAATTTGTTTGTTATGTTTCTTTTATGTGAAAATAGACTCAATAAGCTTCAATTATATATCTTATTCACTTTCTAATTCCATTTCATCTATTTTTGGTGATTTTTCAAAATCATGTCACTGCTGTAATTCAAAAACTGTTTCATTGCAAAATATTGTTAACTAGTTTATAACATCTTTACTCCATCTCATTTAAACTCTATACATGCCATATAAATATTTAAACATAAAACAAAAGCTACCGGAATTGATCTGGATAGTGAGCTTTGCTGTGATGATCCGATCTACCAACTTCTCTTTAATTCAATCTACATAAAAATATCAAGCACACACAAGTAAGCTTAATGAAGCTTAGTAAGTTCATAGGTTTAAAAGTAGCTTACCACACATAATATTTCCAAAAGAATAACAAAACATTTACTAAAGTTCCCTGCCATTCACAACCATTGTTAAAATACTTCACATAGTTGAGCTCAACATTAACAACTACTCAATCTCTTCCATTTGATTCACTCATTTTATTTTACTTTTTATTAAATTAGGAAACGTCTTACGAATTTGAGTACGTCGTTGTTCAGTGCCACGTTTCACAACTCAGTATGGATGATACCATACCTACATTTCTTAACTCAGTATGGTTAATACCATACCTACATTTCACAACTCAGTATGGATAATACCATACCTACATTTCTTAACTCAGTATGGTTAATACCATACCTACATTTATTAACTCAGTATGGTTAATACCATACCTACATTTCACAACTCAGTATGGATAATACCATACCTACATTTCTTAACTCAGTATGGTTAATACCATACCTACATTTCACACTTTTCCATGGATTAACCATGGTCTTACCCGTCAATTCATCACATGTCACGGTACAAACGTACTCAATTCTGCGTTTTTCCTAATTTGAATTACCGCATTTATTCTTCATTTTATCATAATTTTCATAATTCCATAGCAAATTCATATTTAACAACACACTATACCATTCAATCATTCACAAATAAACATATAAATTCAACCATATGAACTTACCCGGCTGATTCGTAGTAGATATTGAAATTTAGGGGCTATTCTGCAACTTTTTCTTTTCCCCGTTCTTCTTTGGTTTCTTGATAGGATGTAATAGTATGAAAATAAGCTTTCTCCAGAACTCCTCTGACGTTTTGGCTGAGATAGTGTGAAGATATATCTAAATTCTTTTCAATCTTATCTTTAATAAACATGTCAAAATTACAAAAATTCCAATTTTGCCCTTATTTCCCTTATCTTCTGCTGATTTCCTTGCCTTTGCCGTCCAACCTTCTCACTTTTAGGTTTAATTGCTCTTTAAATCCTTTTTATTTTAACACTTGAGCTATTTAGTTCTTCTAGCAATTTTGCATTTGTTACAAGTTAGTCCTTTTTATTTAATTGACTGCCCAAACATTTAAATTTCTCAACCAAACTTTAATACTAACTTAATAACACTCCATAAATATTTCTAAAAATATTTATGGATCGTTTTCAAATTCGAGGTCTCGATACCTCGTTTTTGACCCATTTGACCTAATAAATTCTTTTAATTCACCAAATTCACCAATCCACAAATTCTTCTAAATTCTCACTTGACTCATAAATATTAAATTACTATCTTACTCAATCTTACCTGTCGGATTTAGTGAACTCATATCACCATTTCCGACACCACTGAAAATTAGGCCGTTACAACTCTCCCCCCCTTTTAAAATTTCGTCCTCGAAATTTGTTACCTGAAAATAGATTTGGATACTGTGATCTCATTGATTCCTCTGTTTCCCAGGTTGCCTCCTCCATACCATGTCGGTGCCATAATACTTTAACCAATGGTATTTTTTTGTTCCGCAATTCTTTAACTTCACGAGCCAAAATCTTCATTGGTTCTTCTGAATAAGTCATATCTGGTTGAAACTCAATTTCAATATGAGGAATTACGTGTGAAGGATCTGACCTATACCGTCTTAACATAGACACATGAAACACATTGTGGATCTTCTCAAGTTCCGGAGGTAAAGCCAACCGATAAGCTACAGGACCAACCCTTTCCACAATTTCATACAGCCCTATAAATCTCGGACTCAATTTTCCTTTTCTACCAAACCGTAACACCTTCTTCCATGGTGAAACTTTTAAAAATACTCGATCACCCACAGCATATTCTATGTCTCTTCGTTTCAAATCTGCATATGACTTCTGACAATCTGAAGCAGCTTTTAGACTATCTCGAATAACCTGGACTTTCTCTTCAGTTTCCCGAATCAAATCAACCCCAACCATTTTTGATTCACTCAATCCAGACCAACACAATGGAGTCTTGCATTTCCTACCATAAAGAGACTCAAACGGTGCCATTTTTATACTAGACTGATAACTATTATTGTAAGCAAACTCAGCCAAAGGTAAATACCTTTCCCAACTGTCACCAAACTCGAGTATACAACATCTTAACATATCTTCTAGAATTTGAATCACTCGCTCTGACTGTCCATCTGTTTGAGGATGAAATGCTGTACTAAAATTTAATTTGGTACCTAAAGCTTCTTGTAGTTTATTCCAAAATCTCGAAGTAAACCTTGGATCCCGGTCTGAAATGATTGATACTGGAACTCCATGTAGTCTCACAATCTCCGACACATACAATTCTGCTAACTTCTCAAGTGAAAAATCTGTTCTGACTGGAATAAAGTGTGCTGACTTTGTCAATCTATCAACAATCACCCATATCAAATCTTTCTTTCTTGGAGTCATAGGCAATCCTGACACAAAATCCATTGTAACACTCTCCCACTTCCATTCAGGAATCATAATGGGTTGTAATAAACCCGTTGGCACTTGATGCTCTGTTTAACTTGCTGGCAAATCAAACATTTTGCAACAAATTCTGAAATTTCTCTTTTCATACCAGGCCACCAATATATCTTTTTCAAATCACCATACATTTTCGTACTGCCCGGGTGAATAGAATACATACTATTATGTGCTTCAAAAAGAATATTATTCTTCAAATCAGAATTGTTTGGAACACAAATTCTGTTATGATAACGCAACATACCTTCATCATCAATGGTGAACTCTGAATCTAAATTATCTCGAACCATTTTTCGTTTAAAAACCAATTTCGGGTCTTCATTCTGCAGTTTCTGAATTTGTTGAAGAAACATGGGTTTCACTTTCAATTCTGCTAATACAACACCTTCTTCATTAAGAGCCAAATGAGCATTCATTAACCGAAGTGCAAACAATGATGACTTTCGACTAAGTGCATCAGCAACTACATTAGCTTTTCCTGGATGGTAGTCAATAACCAAATCATAATCTTTCAGCAACTCTAACCACCGTCTCTGTCTTAAGTTCAGTTCCTTTTGAGTCATTAAGTATTTCAGACTTTTGTGACCCGTATATATATAACACTTCTCACCATATAAATAGTGTCTTCAAATTTTTAAAGCAAAAACAATTGCAGCTAATTCAAGATCATGTGTAGGGTAATTGTAACGACCCAAAATCCGTGGGCACCAGAAAAAAAAAATGTGTTATCGAGCCTCCGTCTTAGTAAACCGAGTTAGTAAATAATTATTAGGAGTAATTATGAGTCTAATAGTGTATTTAATTAGATTTTTATTTAGTGAATTTAGCTTAATTTAAAGTAATTAGGAAAAAGGATCAAATTGAATAAGGAGTAAAAGTCTAATTGTAGATTTAAAAAAAAATAAAAAGGATCAAAATGGAAAATATGCCATTTAGCATAAGTTGAGGCGGCATACATGCATAAAAATCTGAGATTTTTATGTATTAAAATATATTATTATTAATATTAAATAACTATATTAATATAATATTATATTATAAAATAAAGTAAATGAAATAATAAAAAGAAACAAAGAAGAACAGAAAAGAACAGAGAAGTTTTCGAAACAGGGGAAAGGAAAGAAAGAAAGAAAAAGAAAAGGGAAAATTGAGGTTTTAAAGCTTGGAGTTTAATTAGGTAAGTCAATCAAGTTCTATTCTCTTAATTTTGATGTTTTAGAAGCTTTAAAGCAAGATTATGATGAAACTAAGTTGGTATTTTGAGAGTTTTTAGGTTTTTAAATATAGTTTATGTTGAAGAAAAAGATGAATTATGGATTAAATTAGATGAAATCTAAGTTAGAATTAGTAAAAGGATTAAAATGTAAAGTAAGCTATAAGTTTTCTACTATAGGGATTAATTTGGAAGAAATTATGAATTAGGGTTTTATTATGAAAATTATATAATCAAGTTGAATATGGAAGGAATTTAAGTAGAATCAAAGCATGAATTAAGTTAAGAAATAAGTAAACTTAATTAGGAGTTAATTGCAAAATAAGTTATAAGAAAACAGTTTGGGGACAGCAGCAGTAGAGCAACTTTGAAAATTCACCAAAAATCGTAGAAGTGGAATTAGAAGTTGAGTGAGATATGAAATTAAAGATTATTGAGTCTATTTTCATATGAAAGAAACAGAGAAAGAAAATAAGTTCTGTATTATGAGATATTTAAATTTTAGTGAAACTAGTTCAGGGTGATTTCGAGATCCTCTGTTCTGACTTGGAAAAATCATTAAAAATTGTATAAAAATAATTTGGGAACATAATTTATATGGTTAGATTCCTTAATGAGTCTAGTTTTATAAGAAATAAACCATAACATCATTTGAATTCTGTAAAAAAAGATAATTAAATTTTAGCAAAGAGTGGTCGGAACTGTCAGATAACAGAATAGGGGTGATTTCAAAGAATAAACTGTACTTATTGGCTAAATAAAAAATTCTGAAAATTTTATGGCAAGAAGATATGTGAGTCTAGTTTCATAGAAAATTTACGGATATTAATTTGGAATTCTGTAATTCAAGATATAGATAATTTAGTGACAATGACTCAGGTAGACAGCTTTGAAAGAACTTATAAGTAAATAATAGAATTGTGTATAAAGGATGTGGAATGAAGAGGAAGAGTAGAAATTGAATAAAATTCAATTATTTATTGTAATTTAATTTTGTAATTAATAATGTAAATTATTATTATTTTCGTAGCTAAAAAGGAACTCGAGGCATCAACCCACAAAGGAAAGGAGAAGGTTACCGAGGAATAACCAAGCAAATTCGGGTTTGTATTACTATAATTCAAACTATTTATTTATTCATTAAATGTTAGATTAATTTATGAATATGGTAAGTAAATTATAAGGTAAGTGTTTTTATTGAATTGAATGGAAATTGAGTTGAATGATGAATATGTATTGAAATTGAATTGTATGTGGTTTGAAATGGAAAAGTGTAATTGATATTGAAATTGAATTTGTTATGAAAATGAAAATGAAATTGAGAACTGAAATACCCTATTAACTAGTCGGGCTGAGTCGGATATAATTGGCATGCCATAGGATTTGGAAGAGTACGGGATTTATCGGCTTTGCCGATCAGGCACTTTATGTGTCGTAAATCAGGCACTTTATGTGTCGTATTTTAGGCACCTCGTGTGTCGTATCAGGCACCTCGTGTGTCGTTTCAGGCACTTATGTGTCGTATATTGATCAGGTACTATGTACCGTTTTAGGCACAATGTGCCGTACTGGTGTGTTTGGGTTGGAATCCGTGTATCCGTTAAAGTCCGAGTCTATTAATAGGGGTAAATAAGGAAAAAGTTAAATTGAATAAAATGAAATGGTTGAGCCATTGGAAGAAATGCGAAAATAGAACATGAACTGAAAAAAAAATGTGATTGGAATATGAGTATGAGAATAGAAAATATGAACCATTGGTTCAAGAAATGGATAGTGGCTCAACATGATTGTGTATTATTTCAATTGTTGAATAGCTAAAATTGAATTGTATGAATATATTGAGAAGGACAAACTTATATGAAAGTTATGTTTGAATTGGTTTAGTTAAATTAAAGTTATATGAATTAATGATATGATTATTATGTTTATAATTTGAATTATGGTAATACCACTGAGTATATGTATACTCAGCGTACGGTTGTTTCCGTGCGCAGGTTGTAGAAGTCAAATACTGAACCAGCATCCGAAGCCAGACCCGACTTCAGCAAACTTTTGGTGATGTATATTTCCTTTTCATAATGTGGCATGTACGTAGGTTGTGTATAAAGGTTATTATGTTTTGAATGTAAATGGTTAAAAATGTTAGTATTACAAGTTTAAGAATTATAATGAATGAAGTATATTTATTTTAATCTAACTAATATTTTGATAAATTTAAGTTGATATTATATTGATTGAGTTTGATTAGAAGGTATTTGAAATAGAAAATAAATATATGGAATGAATTGGTTATGATTGAAATGAATATGGTTTAATTTACAGGGGGTTTTATATAATAATAAGCAGAAATGTTGCCGAAATTTATATTAAACAAAATTTATATTTGTAAATTGTCTGATATGTCCGGTAATGCCTCGTAACCCTGTTCCGACGATGGTTCGGGGTTAGGGGTGTTACAGTAATTCTTTTCATGTGGTTTTAATTGCCGTGAAGCATAAGCCACTACCTTTCCCGACTGCATTAACACACAACCCAAACCATTTAAAGATGCATCACTGTACACAATATACGGTATACCTGATTCTGGTTGAGTCAAAACTGGAGCTTCTGTTAACATTTTCTTTAATTGGCCAAAGCTCTGTTGACATTCATCAGACCACACAAACTCAACATTCTTTTGTAATAAACGAGTCATTGGTGAAGCAATCATGGAAAAATTCTTTACAAAACGGCGATAATACCCTGCTAGTCCCAGAAAACTTCGTACTTCAGTTACATTCTTCGGTGTTTTCCAATTCACCACTGCTGAAACTTTACTTGGATCCACACGAATTCCTTCAGCTGATACAATGTGACCCAGAAATGCAACTTCATGAAGCCAAAACTCACATTTACTAAATTTTGCATATAACTGCTTTTCTCTCAAAGTCTGTAATACAATTCTCAAGTGTTGTGCATGCTCGGATTCTGTCTTTGAATAGACCAATATGTCATCAATAAATACCACCACAAATCTATCCAAATAAGGCTGAAAAATCCGATTCATTAAATCCATAAATGCAGCAGGGGCATTTGTTAAACCAAAAGGCATTACCAGAAATTCGTAGTGACCATACCGAGTTCGGAAAGCAGTCTTTGGCACATCACACTCTTTAACCTTCAGTTGATAATACCCAGATCTAAGGTCTATCTTTGAAAACACTGCAGCACCTTTCAATTGATCAAATAAATCATCGATACGAGGTAATGGATATTTATTTTTAATTGTTACCTTGTTCAGCTGTCTGTAACCAATACACAATCGCAACGAGCCATCTTTCTTTTTCACAAATAAAACAGGTGCGCCCCAAGGTGATGTACTCGGTCTGATGAACCCCTTATCCAATAACTCTTGCAATTGCGTCTTCAACTCTTTTAACTCAACTGGTGCCATTCTATATGGTACTATTGATATCGGAGCTGTACCCGAAATTACATCAATTACGAATTCAACCTCACGATCCAGGGGTAAACCGGGTAATTCCTCAGGAAACACATCAGTAAACTCATTAACAACTGGCAATTGTTCCATCTTCAATTCAGAACCCCGAGTATCAAGAATATAAGCTAAAAATACTTCATTACCCTTCCGAATCAATTCCTGAGCTGTAATGGCTGAAATAGTTCTGACATCATTCTTTTTATCTCCAAACTCAGTTGAAACTATTTTCCCTGTCTGACATTTTAAATCAACCCGTTTTTCTCAACAATTCACTATGGCATCGTGTTTAATCAACCAATCCATGCCAAGAATAACATCAAATTCTCGGAAATGTAACAACATTAAATCAGCAGAGAATTCACAGCATTGTATTTTCAGTGGACACTTCCGACATATTAAATTAACTAACACACTTTGCCCTAACGGATTAGTGACTTGCATATCAAAGTCAGTGGACTCAACAGTCATTTTCTTTTCTGACACTAATGCAGTGCAGATATATGAATGCATAGATCCAGGATCAATTAAAGTATACACAGAATCATTAAAAAGATGGAAAATATCAGCTATCACATCTGGAGCAGAAGCTTCCTCTCTTGCCCGAGTAGCATATGTACGTGCAGGTGCCCTTGTTTCTGATCGGGCTACAGTATCTCTCATTCCCGAACGAGCAGTCTCAGCAGCACTACTTTGACCCGAACGTCTACTTTTCTGAGGAGTATTTGTTTGTTTCTCGCCTAGTTCTTTATTTTCTTTTAATGACTGAGGACAGTCCCGAATAAAATGATCAGTTCCACCACATCTATAACAAGCTCCGGTTCTTCCCCAACATTCACCAATATGAAATCTACCACAATTTTTGCATCTAGGTCTCGGAATATTTTGCACACTACCAGTACTAGCTGCTGGTTTATTAGTCACTCCGACCTCCCTTTGAGTTGTTTTACTTTTATTCGATCGTTCCGGAATTGTAACAGATCGACTAAAATCATCTCTGAACTTCTTAACTGGAAAAGTCGAAGTTGGTCTAGAGAAACTTCTTTTGTATACTTCTTTACCTTTTCTGTCTCTTTGTATCTTTCTGTTATACACTTCTTCCATCTTTTGAGCTCGATCAGACAGAACCACAAATTCTCGAATCTCTGTGCCTCCAATCATCATTCTGATTTCATCATTAAGCCCTTCTTCAAATCTAATGCACATTTCTTCCTCTGTCGGTACAACATCCCGAGCATATTTACTGAGATACACAAATTCTCTTTCATATTCGGCCACTGTTTTATTCCCTTGTCAAAGATCAAGAAATTCCCTCTTCTTCTTATCCAAATATCTCCTTCCCACATACTTCTTTTTAAACTCATTTTGGAAGAATTCCCAGGTAAGTTTATCTGCAGGTACCACTGCCTCAATGGTTTCCCACCAATTATATACTTCTTCTTTCAGTAATGAAATCGCACACCTCAAATAGTCCTCCGGAGAACAAATCATCTGTTTGAAAACTCTCTCCAAACTCTTTAGCCAATACTCTGTTTTAACTGGATCATCATCCGATCTTCCCCGAAATTCTTCAGCTCCGAACTTTCTGAGTTTCTCAATCGGTGTTCTTTTGATAGATTCATCTATTGAAGGAGGAGCAACTGGGGCTGTAGCTGGTGGCACAGTAGGGGGCGGAGGAGGTTGTTGTGTCTGACTTCTTCCTTGTATTGTTTCACTAAACCACTGATTCATTACCCCGTAAATCAAATTTTTTAGTTCTTCCTCTCTCATCAAAGGAATCGGAACATTATTACTTGTTCCCTGCTCAGAAGTCTGTACTCTACTATTAACTTCTTCTTCATGATCAGCACCCTCGGGTCTATCAGACATCTTTACAATCTATAAAAAAATTAATAGTTAGATCGGATCATTCACATCCCTCTATCACAGATTTATATGGCATGTATTTCTAAACATTTTATACATCACATTCGTTCCGAGAATCATCTAAACCAAAGCTCTAATACCAATAAATGTAACACCCCTTACTCGAGACCGTTGCCGGAGTCGAGCACGAGGCATTATTAGACTTAACTACTAATTCGGCATAAAATTTAAAACTCTCCATCTGCGTCATAGTCACTAAATTATTTATATCTAGAGCTACAGAACTCCAAATTAATATCCGTTAATTTTACCTGAAACTAGACTCATATATCTTTTTACTATAATTTTTCCAGAATTTTTCATGTGGCCATTTAGTACAGTTTATTCATTAAATTTCCCCTATTTTACTATTTGACTGTTCTAACCAATCTTCACTACGAATCAAATTAATCTTCGTACAGAATTCATATGACCTTCTTATTTAGTTAATTTGAAAATAGACTCATTCAGGTTTCCATACATATAAACTATATCGCACAATTATTTTTTTACAATTTCTAATGATTTTTCAAAAACAGAACAGGGGATCACTTAATCATTCTGAACTAGTCTCACAAAAATTCAAATATCTCAAACCATAAGAATAATTTGTTTGTTATGTTTCCTTTATGTGAAAATAGACTCAATAAGCTTCAATTATATATCTTATTCACTTTCTAATTCCATTTCATCTATTTTTGGTGATTTTTCAAAATCACGTCACTGCTGTAATTCAAAAACTGTTTCATTGCAAAATATTGTTAACTAGTTTATAACATCTTTACTCCATCTCATTTAAACTCTATACATGCCATATAAATATTTAAACATAAAACAAAAGCTACCGGAATTGATCTGGATAGTGAGCTTTGCTGTGATGATCCGATCTACCAACTTCTCTTTAATTCAATCTACATAAAAATATCAAGCACACACAAGTAAGCTTAATGAAGCTTAGTAAGTTCATAGGTTTAAAAGTAGCTTACCACACATAATATTTCCAAAAGAATAACAAAACATTTACTAAAGTTCCCTGCCATTCACAACCATTGTTAAAATACTTCACATAGTTGAGCTCAACATTAACAACTACTCAATCTCTTCCATTTGATTCACTCATTTTATTTTACTTTTTATTAAATTAGGAAACGTCTTACGAATTTGAGTACGTCGTTGTTCAGTGCCACGTTTCACAACTCAGTATGGATGATACCATACCTACATTTCTTAACTCAGTATGGTTAATACCATACCTACATTTCACAACTCAGTATGGATAATACCATACCTACATTTCTTAACTCAGTATGGTTAATACCATACCTACATTTATTAACTCAGTATGGTTAATACCATACCTACATTTCACAACTCAGTATGGATAATACCATACCTACATTTCTTAACTCAGTATGGTTAATACCATACCTACATTTCACACTTTTCCATGGATTAACCATGGTCTTACCCGTCAATTCATCACATGTCACGGTACAAACGTACTCAATTCTGCGTTTTTCCTAATTTGAATTACCGCCTTTATTCTTCATTTTATCATAATTTTCATAATTCCATAGCAAATTCATATTTAACAACACACTATACCATTCAATCATTCACAAATAAACATATAAATTCAACCATATGAACTTACCCGGCTGATTCGTAGTAGATATTGAAATTTAGGGGCTATTCTGCAACTTTTTCTTTTCCCCGTTCTTCTTTGGTTTCTTGATAGGATGTAATAGTATGAAAATAAGCTTTCTCCAGAACTCCTCTGACGTTTTGGCTGAGATAGTGTGAAGATATATCTAAATTCTTTTCAATCTTATCTTTAATAAACATGTCAAAATTACAAAAATTCCAATTTTGCCCTTATTTCCCTTATCTTCTGCTGATTTCCTTGCCTTTGCCGTCCAACCTTCTCACTTTTAGGTTTAATTGCTCTTTAAATCCTTTTATTTTAACACTTGAGCTATTTAGTTCTTCTAGCAATTTTGCATTTCTTACAAGTTAGTCCTTTTTATTTAATTGACTGCCAAAACATTTAAATTTCTCAACCAAACTTTAATACTAACTTAATAACACTCCATAAATATTTCTAAAAATATTTATGGATCGTTTTCAAATTCGAGGTCTCGATACCTCGTTTTTGACCCATTTGACCTAATAAATTCTTTTAATTCACCAATCCACAAATTCTTCTAAATTCTCACTTGACTCATAAATATTAAATTACTATCTTACTTAATCTTACCTGTCGGATTTAGTGAACTCATATCACCATTTCCGACACCTCTGAAAATTAGGCCGTTACACTCTACCTCTCTATCAACGCACTGATTAACTTCGGGTCCAACTTGCACCCCCGGCCTATCGTGGCCACGTGCCAAAAACCCGCTTCCCACAGGTAATTCTCGATCAACAACGATGGCGGACCAGGCATATTGCGAATATAGCATTGCAACACCCGATCTACAGACTGTTTAAAAAATTATAAAATAAAATTTAATTAAAATTGCATAAACTTAAAAAAATATTAAATAGTATTGAAAAATTAAAATTAAAAATTAAAATTAAAACTTACCATCGTCATTTGATCGATGGAGATGTGTTTATTGTCGAGACAAATTAGTTCTCCGGCCATTGCTAATACGATTGAATATTTTAAAATTTATCAAAAAAAATATATTTAAAAAAATATAAAAAAGGGCTTTTTTGTAAATATTAAAGGACTATTGTGAAATTTGAGAGGAAGTTTCAAGGAATTTAAGAGAAATTTGAGAAGAATTTGAGAGAAAGTTGAGAGAAAAATGAATAAAGACTTTGGTGTGCAAAAAATAAAAGGGTGGGGGTTTTTATAGGTTTTTTTTTTTTACTGTTGCAAGGGCAAAGCGCGTCCACGAGGGCGCGCTTTGTGCCACATCAGCAAAGTGCGCCCTCAAGGACGCGTTTTTGGCTGATGTGGCATAAAGCGCGCCCTCGTGGACGCGTTTTTTTGATTTATCCCCTGAAAACGCGCTGACGTGAACGCGTTTTCGGGGGAAATGGCCATTTCTGGTAAATATTAAAGTTTTCGGCCCATTTCCGTAATTTTTTTTAAATTGGTATATTTTAATAAATTTGCCTTTTTTTGTGACTATAATTGTGATCTACTTGTAATTTCTTAAAAAATTCATTAACGCCTTAATTATACTTTAATAAGGTATTAATCTTTAACTTATAAAAAAAACTCATAAATTTAATTTTATAATTAAATGATAATATAAATTAATCTCTAGTCTAAAATAAAGTTTATGGACAAAGAATAAAATTTTGTTTTTGTGTTAAAAAATACATATGATTATTTAAATAAAAGGTGAGTATTTGATATATTAATAGTGTATTTTTTTAACTTATAAATAATTTTAAAAATTGACATGTATCTCTTTTTTTTTCTTTTTTTAATTTTTTTGAAATATTTTACTAACACTTATTGACCCCTAGCCTTACTTGAAGAATCTAAAAACTCCGGTAATAATGTATCAAATATTTTTAATAATTTATTATTTAAAAAAATAAAAATAAAAATAAAATCAATGTGGATAGAATTTAATAAAATGTAGGTAGGATTTAACGCAACCCGTTGGGTGGAGAGTTTAAATGAAAATGATATTTAAAAATCATTGGAAGTGGATTGGACTGCGAATTGCGTGGGAAATGGACAGTATATGTTATAGGGTTTAATTTCATCTTATCTAATCTACAACTTTGTGGCAAACGCCAAACTGGGATTTTCATTTTCTAATAACATCCAAAACAAGTGGCCTAAAAACAATTAGATTATGAACCATTACAATATTTTTATATGGAAATTAAATAAAATTTTAGTTGAAATAGTGTTTTATATTCATATCTCATTATTATGATTTTATATAAAAATAAAAGTATTCTTATTAATAATATAATTTATTTTTATAAAAAAAGTATGATTGTTTTAATAACTTTAAATTGAATTCATCTCTATTAGATTCATAACACCAATTCAATCAGAGTTTTTAAGTATAGTATATGCAGTGGCGGAGGTAGAAAACTTTTTTTAGGGGGCAGAATTAAATTGTATATTTTTATGATAGTAAATATACAATTTCACCATTTTAATAGTTTATATCTTTATAATTTTTAAAAGATTAAATTAAATTTTTATTATTTTTTGAGAGGCAAAAGTGTAATTTTACCATTACTAATTTAAAATTTTATAAATTATAAAGAGCATAAATGAAAATTTTTCCAATTTAAAAAGACCGGGCCTGTGCCTGTAACATCCCGAAATTGGGCCTAGTAGGAATGGGCCCAATGGGCCTTGGGCATAGGAGTGTTTAAAATTTTTGAGAACAAGAGAATGCCATTATTTCAAGTTGGACTTATTAAGAAGATGATTTTAGAAAGTTACGGGGTTCTATGAAGTTTCGAGTTCAAGTTGGGCCTTAGTAAAATTTTGTGTTTAAGCCTATTAAGGAAAGATAGTAAGTGGCATTAAGGCTTATGGAAATAAAAGAGTAAATTACTAGCATAAATGAGCATATGGCAAGGAGGTTATGGCATCAAGTGAAGTACCTTGAGGGAAGGGGTTCAAATCTCATCTTTGGCAAATTTTGGATTTATTTTTGTATGCTCTTCCAAGTGTCAACCATGGCATTATTAAAGGAAAGAAATAAAAGAAAAATGAAATGAGGATTAAAAAGATAAGGTAAGGAGGAAAATAAGGAAAAAGAAAGGAAAGAAATAAAAGAATTTGAGGAGTGGAGTAGGTGGATGAAAAATGAAATAAAAGAATTTGAGGAGTGGAGTAGGTGGATGAAAAAGAAATAAAAGAATTTGGAGAGTGGAGTAGGTAAAAAAAAAGAGAATAAAATTTATGGGAATTGAGGTGAGAAGTTTGGATAGAAATTTATGGATAGAAATTTGGTCAACACTCTAGCACATTTGCTCATCTTTCTCCCTTGTTTTGCCTACACTCTCAATCCACAATCACTCCTTCATAAATTCTTTCTCATTTGGGTAGACACTCTTTTCTTCGATTAAATTGTGTTCTAAGTGGGTGGCCATGTATCATTCTAGCCATAAGTCAAGTGGTGGAAATCGAATCCAATGTCAACAAGGTAAGGAGTTCTTTATGGATTATTTGATATCGTTCTTTATTCGATTGGTTCCTAAATGGATTAATAGTTTGGACTAATCGGTCACGATAGGAATCAAATCGCCTGATCATCTATCCTTCGTAATAAGTGACTCATATTTTTGGTGTCGCGGAGAGCATCGCGTTACGGATTTCGAATAAGGTGTGTAATCTCATACCCTTCCATATACATATCTGAAATAGTGTGTAATCTCACACTTCTCTGAAAGTTTGTATGAAATATGCTGTTAACCGGTGGAAATACCGAAGAAAACTAAAAACCGGCATCTGTAATCACTCGGGTGTGCATATGATCGTAGTGGTAATCGTATTTCGTAATAAAACAGTTTCGGTTAGAAGCAGTGATGTGTTTTTGAAAAATCACTAAAAATAGGAGAAAAGGAATTAGAAAGTGAATAAGATATGAAATTAAAGCTTACTGTTTCTATTTTAATATGGAAGAAACAGAGAAGGAAAAGGAATTTTATATTCTGAGATATCTTGATTTTAGTGAGACTGGTTCTGATTAACTTCGGGGTTCACTGATCTATTTTGGAAAAATCATATAAAATTGTACAAAATGAATTATGGGTTATAATTTATATGTATGAATTCCTTAGTGAGCCTATTTTCAAGAGAAACAAGTTGGAACAGTATATGAAAACCGTACAGTGAGATATTTGAAATTAAGGTAAGAGAGGTCAGAATCATTGGACAGTGAAACAAGGGAAACTTTAAGGAATAAACTGTACTAAATGGCTAGGCTAAAAATTCTGGAAAATTTACAGTAAGAAGATATATGAGTCTAGTTTCAAGGAAATCTTACGAATCTAAATTTCTAGTTTCCTAACTCGAGTTATAATCAATTTAGTCAGTATGACGCAGATGGACAATTTTAAATTTTTATGCCCAAATTAGTAGTTAAGTCCAGAATTGCGAAATTACCCCATTTGGGCCTAAAATGGATTTTTGACCCAATAGTTCCGAAGAGACCCAAATAGAATTCTGTGTCAGTCGAGGCGATAGTAGGCCTTCGGAAACACCGTTGAATATGAAATTACCGAAATTACCCTTGGAGGGTAAATTACCGAATTACCCTTGGTGGGTAAAACTACCGAATTTACCCTTGGAAGGTAAATTACCGAATTACCCTTAGTGGGTAAAACTACCGAAATTACCCTTAGAGGGTAAATTACTGAATTACCCTTGGAGGGTAAATTACCGGATTTACCTTTGGAGGGTAAATTACCGAATTTACCTTTGGAAGGTAAATTACCGAATTATCCTTGGTGGGTAAAATTTCTGAATTTCCCTTAGAGAGTAAATTACTGAATTACCCTTGGAGGGTAAATTACTGAATTACCCTTGGAGGGTAAATTACCGAATTTACCTTTGGAAGGTAAATTACCGAATTACCCTTGGTGGGTAAAATTTCTGAATTACCCTTAGAGAGTAAATTACCGAATTACCCTTGGTGGGTAAAATTTCTGGATTACCCTTAGAGAGTAAATTACAGAATTACCCTTAGTGGGTACGATTACCGAATTACGAAATGTCCCTATGGATCGAATTACGAAAATACCCTTTATGGGCCATGTAACACCCTGGTTTAGGGGCTAGGCAATTCGGGTATAATTCCAGTGTTGGAAGGTTTTTGGGTGTTTTGGATGTGTTTTAGAGGTTTAAGAATGCTTGGATGAAAGGGAAAGGCTTTGGAAAATTTTGGATTTTTAGGGTAAAAAGGGGAAATAGGGCAGGAAGGCCTTAAAATAATTTTATGGAGTTTAGGACACAAGAAAGGAGTTGGCAAAGTGGCTCTCATGCACCACTTAGGCGCTGAAGGAGAGCAAGGGCGCTGGTTCGAGTGGGGGCAGCAGCATTTTGGCGTTTTATTTTTCATATGTGGTTAAGGACTGAGAAGGCTTAAAAGAATTTGGTGGTGCGTTTATGACACAAAAAGCGTTGTGGCCGAATGGCCTGGGGCGCTACCTGTTGCATGGGTTCTAACAGGTCCCATGTTCGAGACCTATGGGCAGCGTTTGGGTTTTATTTTTTTTATTTTGCAGCAATGGGGGCAGGCAGTGGACGGCACATGGGCATTGGAAGATAAGGATGAGTTTTGGATTTATTTTCTTTTGAATTCGGTGGGATAATTGATTAATATTGGTTTATTTTTTTATTGAAGGGGTGGTAATGGATAAAAGGTAGGATAATTATTATTTATTTTTATTTGGATAAGTGGGATAATAGTGGAACCATTCAAATTGTTTTTGAATGGATGAAGATAAGATTTAATTGGAGTTGTTTAGCTTTTTGAATTCGGCTGGTAGGAGGTGATAAGCATTTGATTATTTTATTATTTTAGATAATTAGAGGATTATTTTAGTTGAAATTAGAGATAATGGCTGTTAGTGGGTTATTGTTTTTGATTTGTTAAAGAGATAAATATGGATAAAATAGTGAAGGGGTTGTTTAATTCAAATTAATTTGAATTAGTGGCCATAGGTGATGGCCGAAACTTGGGTTCTTCAGGTGGGGGAGTAGCCGAATATTATTTAAGGGTGGTGTGCTCTCTTTTTTCCAAATTTTAGTTCACTTTCCTAAATCTTACTTCTCCTTGAATTCTTTTTATATTTTTCCTAGTTGACCGAACCTCCAAGTAACCTTTATTTCTTTTCGTGCTTTGGAATTGAAATCCTCCCAAACACCATTAACCCTTGCCGATTTCTCCTTTGGCCTTTGTAGTCAAATATTTTATTGTGTTCTCTTAATCCCTTGATAGCCGAAACCTTTAGCCCTCCATCTCTTTTCTATTTTACCAAGCTTGAAGCCGAATCTGTGAAGTGTGGTGTTGTCGACATCTAAAGCTTGTGGGTAAGTGTTTTAGTTACTTGTTTTTATGGCCAAAACCGAATGGTTGGCCTTAGTGTGGGTTGGCCGAATGCTCTATAGACTATAAGTGATGTGTTTTGCTTGTTTGTAGCCAGCGCCAAGGAGCCTAAAGGAAAGTCTCGAATTGTTTGAACTCATCAAGGTAAGGGTGGTAAGGTATTCGGCCAAAGGGGCCTTTCCACAGAATTTTGTATGGCCGATTCTAATAGTCTTGTAACAGGGATTTTCGGCAATTCCATTGGTGTCAGGATTCAAGAAAGAAAAGGGTAAGTGGTTTGATTTTCGGCCTTAGGCCAATATATGTGGTTATGTGTTGACCGAAGGTTGACTATGGTCTTTTTAAGGGCGTATCATCTAGAGCAAAGGGAAGCCTTCGGGATCTCGGTTCATTCGGTAAGGATGTTAGTAAGTGATGTAGTTTTGTTATTAGTTGATTATGACTTCGTTGATTAATCGTGTGGCTCTGATTAAGTATCGTCGATGGATGCGAGTGCCAGTCAAGAGGGGAAAGGGAAGGTCACTGTCCCGAAGTTTAAGAAAAGAGCTGTCTCGAGGGTTCGTGATTGGCCACCGGGGTGTGGGCGTGCAGCAGAAAACGATAGGCAGATAACGGTAGTCTCGCTAAACGATAGCGTCGGGATCGAGGGTTTAGAGCTTCAGGTTATAAGGTGTGTAGTTAGACCATTGTTTCCGGGATTTGTATGATCTCTGTTGTGCTATATGTTTACTAATGAATGGAGTACCATATGTGTAATGGATACCCTAAAGGGGTATAATGACGACCAGGTTAGTAGCAAATTGGCTAATATGTGATAATTGATTTTAACTATGTGAGCATGCCTATATTTGTGAATATCATGTACATGCATCATCTCAGCATCATATTATGTTACATGTGCATGGGTGGGTTTTGAAAGAAGGTACGGGTGTACTTCGAGTACGTGGTTGATGTCAGCTTTGTGCTACATCGTGGATTGGCGCTGACTGAGGTCGCGTTGTGGATCTTTGCGATTTAGTTCGCGTGGTTACCTTGATTGATATCGGCTTTATGCCATATCGTGGCTTGATGGTTGCTATGTGCCCCATCGTGGTTTGATGTTAGCTACGTGCTACATCGTGGATGGCATTGGTTGCCTTTTTGGAGGAAAAGGAGAGGGTGACTCGATAGTCCCCTGGTGTGTGGTAGGCTGGATAAGGGGGTGTGTAGCGGATGGACCCTAGGCTTGGGTTGGGTTTCATGTTGCATTGTTCCGTTTTTTGAAATGATATGGAAATGGGCCAAGCCCAATATGGCATGTGGATAGGTATGTTTTGAGAACATACGTGGAAATGGGCCAAGCCCAGTGATCAGTGGATTGATGAGAAAAAGGGCCTAGCCCAGTACTTGAATGTGGATTGAATGTGGGCCAAGCCCAGATTGTGGTAATGTCTAAATGCTTATACTTACATGTTGCATTTGATAATTGGGGACGTTATGTGGTTAACATGTGGGTGGATTTCGATGGTTTAATTACACACTGAGTCTGTATGACTCACCCAATTATTTATCCAACATCGCAGGTGACATGTTGACCGGACCGGGTTGGAGTGGAGACGAAGGTGGCCATGCAGAAGCAGATTTTATGCAGTAGATGTTTTATTTGATTTAATTATTTTATATTATCAGTTTTGGGTATTTATTTGATGTAATAAGGGCCACTTTTATTTAAAGTATTCTATTTACGATTATTGAAGTTTATATTATACTTAGATATATTTTCTTCAAATGATTTATAATATAATAAATTTTAATAAAGTTTTAATTCACATATTTTATAACGAGCTTATATTACTAAATAATTTTTAATGGACACACTCTCCAAAAGTTAACAAAATTTTCAAGTTTTATTTTAAAGTCAAAGATTTTTCAAACGTTTTTCCGCAGTGACATACCAGAACCGGTCAGGACTTGTGGGCCGGGTTTGGGGTGTTACAGTTCAAATGTGATATTTGATATATGGGCAGTTTGATATTTGTGATATGGGCCAGAGTGTGTAATTTCGCACTTATCTCATGGGTTAGATATTATACCGTAAGCATTAGAATAAATCGTAAAATTTATAAAATCGAAAAATACGGTATAATAACACTTTTTGTGTAAATGCATGAAACCGATATTAAGGTTGTGGGAATTACGGATTTGCCCTTAATGGGTTATTTTGTTAAAAAGTGATATTTTGGGCCATATGAATTATTTTGATAAATGGGTCAATATGATATTTTGATAAATGGGCCAATCTGATATTTTGATGAATGAGCCAATCTGATATTTTGATAAATGGGCCAATCTGATATTTTGCTAAATGGGCCAATATGATATTTTGATAAATGGGCCAATCTGATATTTTGATAAACGGGCCAATATGATATTTTGATAAACGGGCCAATCTGATATTTTGCTAAATGGGCCAATCTGATATTTTGAAATGGGTCAATCTGATATTTTGATAAATGGGCCAATCTGATATTTCGATAAATGGGCCAATCTGATATTTCGATAAATGGGCCAATCTGATATTTTGCTAAATGGGCCAATCTGATATTTTGAAATGGGCCAACCTGATATTTTGATAAATGGGCCAATCTGATATTTTGATAAATGGGCCAATCTGATATTTTGATAAACGGGCCAATCTGATATTTTGATAAATGGGTCAAATTTGATATTTTGATAATGGGTCAATATGATATTTTGAAAAATGAGCCAATCTGATATTTTGATGAATGGGCCAATCTGATATTTTGATAAATGGGCCAATCTGATATTTTGATAAATGGGCCAATCTGATATTTTGCTAGATCGATTAATGGGCCAAAATTTGCTAGATCGATTAATGGGCCAAAATTTGCTAGATCGCTTAATGGGCCAAATTGTTAAGATTGATTAATAGGCCAAATTGCTAGATTGCTTAATGGGCCAACTTGTATTATGGGCCTTATGATGAAATTATTCTATGAATATTGTTATGCTTTGTATATGCATACATGATTGCATGGGTTGGGATAAAATTGAAGAGAAGTGCTAGTGGCTCTGCCATAATCTAGTTTGGTGACTCTGTCACAATCCAGTTCGGTGGCTCTGCCACAATCTAGTTCGGTGACTCTGTCACAATCCAGTTCGGTGGCTCTGCCACAATCTAGTTCGGTGACTCTGTCACAATCTAGTTCGGTGACTCTGTCACAATCTAGTTCGGTGGCTCTGCCACAAACATTTTAAATGGCTTTATGCCTGCGGTTGGTGTGTTGGCGGGGTGGGTTGACTTGATCCCCACAAGTGTGCTGGTTGGTACGGGTGGTGTGTAGCGGATGGAAATTAGGTTTGGTTTGGGATTTGCATATCATATGCATATTATATACATGTTATTATGTTATAATTGTAAATGGGCTTAGGCCCAAAATATTGCTATGTGTGTTCCGACCCAGTGGATGATAGTAAGGGGATTACACACTGAGTTCTTGTAACTCACCCCCCTTTCTCTTAACCTTTTCAGGTAATGCTCAGTGACGTGGACTTGGGCCTTGGATGACTCGATGGAGACCATACTTCAGAAATGGTTTATTTGGACTTTAGACTTCTTTCTCGTTTATTTTATTACTTTACTATTTTGGGTTAAATGTTGTAATAAGGCCTCGGATTTTCTTTCAAAATGCTTCTGCAACTCTATTCCCAAACGTCCCATTTTCGTAAATTGTTTATTTCAAATATGTTTTCACAACCAAAAAGGTTTTTAAAGATAATTACGGTTTCAAGTAGATAACAATTGCTTAAGTGTTTTGGGTTTTAACAAAGAGGTTGTAATTCTCAAACAAGTTTTTAACAATCTCAAAGATGGTTTGAAAAAAAAAAAAAACTTCCATGTGACACGCCAGATTCGGGCTTAACTTCTAGGCCGGGTTTGAGGTGTTACAGTGCCAGCCCACCTTGGCTCCGCCACTGAGTATATATATTTCAATGATCAATTTGTTGTATTTTGTAATGCTTGATTCTAATTATAATTATTCGGAATTTCTCTATAACTTATTCTTGGTCCAAATTGATTTTAAGATGAAAAATTCAAATTAAAGTAATATCAATTTTCATTTTGGTCCTTTTAATTGCTAAGTATTGGAATTGTTATTTGTTTGAAAATGGATTGAAGAAATGGAAAGGATGAAATGTGAATTTTCTTATTAAAACAAGAAATTAGGGTTGGTGGTGTAATTAATATGCAATGAGATGAATTATTTGAGTGGAAGTAGGTGGTTGATCCTACTATGTTTTTATTAGATAAATGAGTAGGTTTCTATGAAGGGACATAAATCAATATTGCTATTTGATTATATAGTTTACCAAAATTGTTGATTTAAATATAAGGTGCACCAATGCTAACCTTTGCCTTCCATGTTGGGTCATTTTAATAAATTATTTAAAGTTTAAAAAATTGCACCATATGATCCATACATACATATATAGAAGTATTTGAGAAATGATTTTTTCTTAAATAATAATTATTGATAAAGTAATACAAATGTAAGTATTTTATTTGAGTTAGTGTTCAATTAATTTGTAACATCAACTCAATTAAATACTTAAATAATATATATTTATTATTAAATAAATACTTTATATATTTTAGTGGTCCTTAATTTTATAATAAATTAAATAGTTTTATGTGTTTTAGGTATCTGCTATTAAGTGATTGTTTTAATTTAGATGATTACCATGTTAGTTACGTGAACATTTAAATAGGAGAGTTGAGTTTGATGGTAACTCTTCATTTTTCTTAACTCTTTCATTCTCTCAAAAAATTATACATGAATTGTGATTAATTGGAAGATTCTTTAAGCATAGAGTTGAGAACTTTCTAGAGGTCTCTAATAGACACAATTTTTCAACTAATTCCATCTATTCTTTAATTGTAATTTATTTAAAGATTTTTTAAGCGTATGAATTCTATGACTATTAGGCATTGTGGTTGGAGGTTATATTATTTATTTGTTTATCGTTTTCACATATGATTTGATCTTAAGAACAATTGTTGAAAATATTAATGTTTAATTTTTAACTATTATTTGTGTTTATTATGTATGTTGATATATAAAGTTAATTTTAGTATCTTACACGCGGTATCAGAGCATGGTTAAATTTTCACTGAGCATGTTTGATTTTCTATGAATTGTTGATTATGTAATTTTAATATTAAAAATAATATTATATTAAAAATAATATTATGTAATTGCTCTGATACCAATTACCGGGGGGAGGGAGGATATATGTGCACTAGCGGAAGGGTATATATCGTAGAATAATATTTCACAAGAAGAACATAGATAATTTACAAAAGAGAAAACTAAAGAAAACTGAAACTAAGTATTTTTCGAGATGCCTTTCTAGGCTTACAAGAATGCCTATTTATAATCGAAAAATTCTAAACTAGAATCTAATTACAGTTGAAGTCCGAAATAATTGTTCGGATAAGAATAGACTCTAATTACAATTGAAATCCGCACAGTATGTTGATAAGAATGGCTTTATGATTTTTCCACGTAGCCATCTTGATTTGATGGTTGCTTCCACCGTCTTCTGTCAAAATTGTTGTGGTTGCTTCCACGTTTCAATTGCATTAAATGGTTGCTTCCATCATGCATGACATCATCTTTGTCTTTTGGTGGTTTCCTTCTTTTTAAGTTACCGCCAAAATTTTTTCTGGCAATACATGCTGCTTGCATCATTGCTTGCGTCATGACATTGATTGTTGCTTACATCATTGTCTGCGTCATTTGGATGCTGACTGGTTGTCATCTTCCAATTTGCCTTCATCCTTCTTGGATGTTTCTCAGATTCATTTCCTCGATCTCGTCAAGGTGCAATGATTCTGGTGAGGGTGCTGGTGTGTTCCAGTGCTCCCATACTTCTCTGATTTCCGCTGTTAACGGATAATCATCGAGTTCCGTCTCTGCTATTTTTGTTAATAACATAATGGCTTCTTCATTGCTTTCTTCCCGGTTTTTTCCGGTGTCGTAAGCTAAAATTCTTCTTCCATCGGTTCAAAACATATAAGTGTCTTGATGGAGAAGGTGCCGAGCCATGCTCATAAGATCAATTCCTGCTTGGACTTGATACTTGTTGAAATTATTATAACACTCATCAATGATTTTTGACAAATGTTCTGGATCTTCTCTTACTGCTGCCAGGGCTTTTCCCGAAAACATAGTATTTATATTCCAAATTTGATAAGGCTGATGAAATTTTTCTTCCTCAGCAATACCAATGAGACTATTTATCTCAATATGGAAGTAATAGACAAAATCGTCTATGTTTACAAAATTTGATAGCCGGGATTTGACTATCGCCGGAAAATCTTTTAATAAATCAAAAGAGAGATTTTGGACTGTTATTTCTTTAACAAATCCCCATTCAATACTGGTTATATCAAATGGCTCATGATTTAATCGAAATTTGATAGCAGGAGTTTTTTCTCCCATATCATTTATAAAAACATATGCCTGTGAAAAATATTTCGAAAACGTTTCTAAAAATAGAGCTTGCTGTTTGCAAATGGCTCCTTTTATTTTCGAAAATATTTCTGAGGGTAAAATTTGTCTACATTTGTTATATAGACATTTTCGAAACATCTTATTAATAATAGGAGTGTTTCTCCCTTTATCAATAAAATATTGAAATGTATCAAGAAGATTGTTTATCTCCTTAATATCCATATATTCAATTAGGACATCATCCCAATCTCTGTATAATATAGATTTTAATAATAATTCTTCAGATTTTTCTTGAGTTGTTTTTTCAACTAAGAATTCTGAGAATTGGGTAAGAGCTTTTCTGAAACTAGCCCTTTGTTCCAAAATATGGTTTTTCCATATCTTGTTTATGAAATGGTAATATTCTGGGGGTAAGCCTGGATTATAAAAATCCTTTAGATTCGAGAATTCAGAGTTTTGTTGTTTTTCAACAAAGCATCTGCATATTTGAGAATTTCAGAATCGGTAGGAGGCTTTGAGAAAATTGAGAATAATCCACCTGTGTTGGTGAATGTGATCCAATTGGTTGGTTTACCAATGGATATGGTAAATAATATCCCTGGTTAGGATAAAATTGTACCTGTGTTGGTGCAGCCATAAATCCTTGTTTAGGAATTATTTTTGCAGGTGCAGCCATAAATCCTTGTTTAGGACTTATAGGTGATTTTCCCTTGTTGGGTTTTTTATGGACAGTTCTCCATCCATCATTTTCTTTTAGAGGTTGTTTACCTCTATCCATGAGGCCTGCTAAGAAAATCAGCAAACATTAGTAAAGATAATTTTATAATTACCTTCCAATGGTATTTCTATAGAATTGTTATCTATAGATAATATAACCGATTTCTTTTTCACAATAAAAGGTAAATATTGATTAAGAAAATTATTTCCTAATAGTATATCTCCATACATATCAGGAAGACATAATAATTTTGGAATTATAAATCTAACATTATTTATGTAGATTGGTATATTTTTTGCTTTATAATAAATAGTAGTTTTGCTACCATTTATTCCATTAATATTTATTATCTTTTTTACAGGTATCCAATATTCTTCTGGAATAGCATTTCTTTTGCAACTACTGATTGTAGCTCCTGTATCTAATAATGCATGTAAAGAATATTTTTTATAATCTTTATCATGTAATATAATTTCAATGTATTTATTGAAATTTATATTTTCTACAGAATATTGTATATCTTCCATTCTAGTGTTTCTAGAATTTCTACTTGGTGTAGTAGGAAAAATAGGAATATGAACTGTTTTCATACCTATTGGTGTAGAAGTACTTATATCTTCTTCTTCCTCTGGTTGAGAACTAGAAGGTAATACTAAATTATCATCTGTATTAGTAATCAGATTATTTCTGAAATATAACTTGTCACCAGATGACATGTATTCAATAGTACTTACTGGTTTAGAAGTACTAGCATTATTGGTTTTATCGATTATCCAGTCTTTTGGAATCGATAAATCTTTTAAATGTAATAGCTTTGGTTGAATTTCTGTAGTAAATTTATTGGGCTCAAAAAGCTCAATAATTTTATTATTAATTTCTTTTATTTCAACCTCTGCCGTATTAGTATATTCATTAATAGAAGTCCATCTGATTGCTAAATCTTCTGCTAAATCACTAATATCAGAATTTTTTGTCTGAATTCTAAGGCATAGACACTCTTCTATTAGAGGGTTTGTTATAGAGATAAAGTAATTTGGTTTTACCTTAAATCCTATAACACCTGTATGTAAATTAGATTGAATTCCTCCAATAAGTGCTTTTATTGGATTTTCAAATCTTTTATCTAATAACACTGCTAAAATAGGAACATCATGACCTCTTCTAAATAATGCTCTAATTGTTATCATGATAACTCCTAAATGTATATATCTGACCTGAGGATAGTTTTTTCTAATCCTTTTTATTTTTTCTTTTGTGAATAAGGGGATTTCTGTTAATCCTCCTATGGTATCTTTAGCGACTGTATTACCGCTAATTTTTTCTATGTGTCTTTTTGACCATATTTTAAACTTAGAAATTTTATATATTTCTTCTTTAGAAATATGATTTTTATTGATTTTTTCAATTATATCATCAGAGAAATCAATTTCTTCTCCGATTATATTTCCTAACTTAATATCCTGTTGTTCAGAATTAGGAATTTCTTCTAATTGTTTATTAGAACTATTTCCCAACATAAAGATATATTCATTTTTTATTCTATCACTTAATATTCTTGTTGTATTTTCAACAATTTCATTATTATTATTAATAATTCTCAGATTATCATTTGTTTGAAGATCTGAGTCTATTTTTATCTTACCATAAGATTTACTCTTATCTCTTTCCCATGGTTTTGGGGTTACATAATCATATGGATCTGGGGGTTCCATATCCATAGGATCTGGTTTATCTATCTTTTCTTCTGTTGAAGTTTCTTCTTCATCAGAATCTTGTTTCTTTATATTTATTTCTATATTATTAGAGCTATCATTACTTTCTATTTCTAATATATAATTATCACTTTCATTATTATTAATAATAATATCATTATTACTATTATTATTATTATCATATTCTAACATATAATGATAATTATATTTTTCAAACAAATCTTTATGTTTTTCATAAAGTTCTTCTATTAATTTTAGATATTCTATTCTCTCATAATCATCATCTGTTTTAGAAAATTGGCTTTTCCAATGTTCTATGAGAGTTTTATAAGTTTCAAAATCATATTTTTGTTGTTTTTTATCTTTTTCTCTTTTTTCTTTTATTTTTTGTTTTTTATAATTATTATTAGTTGAAGATTCATCCGAAGACTCATCCTCATCTGACAAGACTAAAATAGTATTACTATTACCGTAATATAAAGGATTTAAATCTGATTCTATATTATTATTCCTAATATTTATAACCTAATCTAATTTATTATTTACATCGGATAATAACTCTTTAGATCTACTCTTCAAATCTAAATCAGTTACTTCTCCCATATTATCTATTTTTTCTTCTACTTTACTAACCTTAGTATATAATTTATTAAAATATATAGACGTTATATCTATTAAACTATTGATACATTTACTAAGAGCCGAAATATTATTTTCATTCTTAGAGTCTATATGCATAGTATGATTACAAGTTTTATCTTGATATAAACAATCTATTTTTTCCATTATTATTATCCCTGGTACCTAAAACCTTCTATGTCTTAACGTCCTCACAACGCCAACAACGTCCCACTCGGACTCAACGGCAACGAAGACTAACGACAGATATATGGGTTTTGAGATAATAACAGCGAAATAAACAGAATTGCAGATACAAAGATAGAAACTTACAATGATAACTACGATATTAAGCCTTCCGATTGTGCATACACACCTCCCTCCCCCCGGTAATTGGTATCAGATATCCTATTAGAGGAGCCCCGGAGTTTTTAATTAAATCTATTTAAAATTGGTTCGAGGTTTTTAATTTATTTATACATATTATTAATTTTAGGATAATTTTATGATGAATTTTGTGATTTTTTATGAATTTTTGTTGTAATGAGACTTTTTTTTTCGGAATTGGATAGTTAGAGGAATGCCAAATTTAATTATCACATCCATAAAATTTCTAAAATTCATGTTTTCAAGAAAGCGAGTTAATTTTTGAGCTTTTAATTAATTTTCATATATTTAAAAACGTACAAAATCACACATTATTTGATGGATTGTTAAAGTCCAACCCAATGATGCATGAACCAATAGATTTTATTAGAGTATTTCAAGGAAACCCGAACCCATAAAGCCCATGAAATTAACTCATAAAGTTAAAGTCAAACTTGGTCGATCAATGAAGTTAAATCAAGTCAACTCATACAGTCAGACCAAGCTAACCATAAGGAATCAAATGAACCTGGGATCATATTGATTTGAATTGGGTTAAAATGGTCCAAATTAGGTCAAATCAAGTTAAAGATGATGGATCTTGTTTGAACTAGATTAAGGTGGATTGAATTAGTTTGAATCGGGTTAAGATGGACCGAATCATGTCAAACCGTAGTCAGAATAGATTGAACCGAAGTAAATCGGGTCAAAGTTGTTGAATCCGTTGAAATCAGTAGTTAACGTTGATATAAGATTGACTAGCGCATGGTGGCGTGTGTTGATGTGTGGAGGAGATTGGTTGTGTGTAGGCAGCGTGTAGGACCTCATTTTGAGAATATAACCATTGCACGTCATTTTTGCATTTTTTTAATTTTTAATTTTGAGAATTTTTAAAATTTTAATATATATCTCAAATTTTAATTTATATATATATATATATATATATATATTTTGAATAGATTTTTATACATTTTTATTTTTAGATTTTTTTAGAATTAGGATCAAATTAGTTGAATGTGTAAATGTTGAGGGCTAAATTTATTGAATTCTTTTAGAATCAGGGGCAAATTGATAGAATATGCAAATATTAAAGGCTAAAATTGCTATTGTACTAATCAAAAGTAAGATAAATTGACAAAAAAAACTGATCGATGTATTAATTGTTTTTATTTGCTCACTTTCGAGATTTATAAAAATTAAATTGCTCTATTTTTTTTAAACGGACCAATTTAATAAATATCAAAATTGAAAGAGACGGAATAAGTCATTTAACAATTTTTTTAAAAATTTTTGAGAAAAGAAAAATAATTGCTTATGCTATGATTTTAAAATATAAACTCTAGATTGGTTGCTTATCACCTTTAATCATTTCATGTTTTTAGTAAGATTTAATACATTATTTGATACTTAATTTTGACACCTTTTTAATATGGTACTTGTAATTTTTTTAGTCCAATATGATACTTAAATTTAGTAAATATTATATATTTTAGCATTCAATTTAAGTTTTAGAATTTATTTAATAAAAATCATAATTAATTAATAAGATTAACAATTAAATTTCATGAAATGAACCCAAGAAATTGAAAAAGAAATCATAGTCATGATACCATATTAAATAAATTAAATATTTGACTCAATGATCGATTCAGCACATTTCCAGATATTTTAATAAATAAGTTAACAGTCTAGCTAAAATGGATGTTAATAACAAAAATAGTACCCAATTTTTTGAAACGCCTCCATGGGAGCTTGGATGTATCTATAATTAATTTTTTTTATAATGAAGTTTCATTCACCAAATGAAAAATTAAATATAAAAATAAACAAATATACAGTTAACACTAAATTATTTTATTCATAAAATCATAAAAATCAAACCTAAAACATTAACAATTAACTTTTATAAAATTAATCTTAAAATCTAAATAAGACAATAAAAATTAGTAATTTTATCTTTAAATATCAAAATACATAACTTTTATTAAATATAAGTAGCGATTTAAAAAATTGTGGAGTTCAACTAGTAAATGATTTGTTAAGCATTTTAATAATTATCTTTCCTTGAAGCTTGTAATAAGGCCATTTTGCCCGGGCCCATACCAATCAAAAAACAAAAAAATAAAATGTCCAATGTCCATATTATAACGACCCAAATCTAAACCAAAAACCTAGACCCAATTACACATTTAGCCCAAATACTAAAAAATTGACCCAACAAATTTTACAGCCCAAAAGGCCCACTGCCTAGTTGAAATCAACAATGGCCTAGGGTTTTTGAAACCCTAGGCGCCGCAGGAGACCACCAGCCCTCATCCAACCGCGAATCGCGCCGCCAACAATGTGCACGTCGCCTCACCACGAGATCTCCGTCTTCTACCTTAAAGAAAGGAAAGAAATAGCAGATCAAATGGAAAGAAATCGCAACGAACATGGAAAAGATGTTATTTCTTTCTTCTTCTTTTTTTTTCATTTCGAAAGGCTATAAAAAGCCTTGCATGTACCTGTAAATGGGGATACTCAATAGATACACGGAGACAAAAATATACAGCAATATACACAAAAAAAAAATACAGAATCAAGAAAGGTTTCTTTTTATTTTTATTCCCGAATCTGTCTCTTTTTCTTTATTATTATTATTATTTTCTTTTATTTTAGTCATTTTATATACAAAGGTTTTAAATATTAAAAGAGGAGAAAAAGCCAGTGACGGTGGCGGACGGCAGTCGGAGCCTCGCCGGAGAATGACCGAAAATCGCCCTGGGGAGCACCTCTCTGTTTTTTTTTCTTTGCTGAAGAGAAAAATGAATTTTTTTAAAACTTTTTTGTTTATATAGACACTTGAAACGACGCCGTTTTGGGGCTGGTTACTATAACCCAAAACGACGTCGTTTCACTCAGGACCCGCGCACTGACCCGACCCGCGTAGAGGATCCGCGTGTTTTTGCAAAATGGATTATTTGCGCTTTCAGCCCTTCAAATTGGCCCAAAATATTATATTTATTTCAATTTAGTCCTCCAGGCCTTTTCAAGGACAGAGACAGAGTGGCGTCGTTTTGAAATTTGGCATAATTTCCGTAATGACCCCTGTGGTTTAATGCGCGTTTTTAATTCACTCCTTTTAATCTGTTTAATTGCTATTTAACCCCCTGTTTTCTATGTTTATATTTTTTTAAAATCTTTTTATTTTATATTATTATTTTTTTATATTGTATTAAATTATTTTATTATATTAAAAAGTCTATATTATTTTCTTTATTATTTATATATTAACGCATTAATAGTAAAAAATTATATGTATTTTTATGTAATGTCCTTATTTATTATTATTTGCACCACAAATTATTTTTATATATTAATATTATATGTTTTAAATTTTTTATATTATAAAATATTATACTATATCATATATTATTTTTAAAACTTTATTTTCATATAAAATCTATTTATATTATGTAATATATATTATGTATGTACTTTTTATAATTGTTGCATTTATATATTTTATGTATATTATTTATTTATAGCCATTTTTAATATTATTATGTATATATTTTATCTGCCCATACTCTATTATTTATTTATTTATGTTTGCCATTAGGTAATTATTTTTGTTAGTCATTTTTTTCCACATTATTATAAATATGAAATGTTAGTATGTCTTAATTGCTTCTTATATATTTATGTTCGATAATGCATGAATGCAATATTATCACATAGATTATTATTTAAAATGAAAAATACATTTTTTTGCAAAATTATTATATTTTATCTAAAGGTTTTTAAAAAATAAGGCAATGTTTAGGTATTTAGAAATTCGGAAAATAGTGCCCTAACGTGCTGGGTGCGATATTCCGTTTGGCTAAACAACTAAAAATCCTTTTTAACAAGTTTTGTAAATCGTGAGACGATTTTTGATTACAAAGGTTTTAAAATATCATGTCCTAACGTGTTAGATGTGATGTTTATATTCCTTTGGAATAAGCAAATCTCAAATTTTAACTTAAAGTGCTCGAATTTTTTTTAAAAAAAAATCATATTTTTAAATACTTCTAAATTTCAAACATGTGGACATGATTTTATCGATTAGGTACCAATTTTTTGGGCGTTATGAGGGTGCTAACCCTTCCTCATACGTAACCGACTCCCGAACCTATTTTCTCGTTTTTCGCGGACCAAAATCAAATGTTTTAAAATAAAATGTTTTACAAGGTGATCCAATCACACCTAAGTAAAAAAGATTGGTGGCGACTCCATTTTCGTTTTTTAAAGTCGATCCCCATTTCTCAAAACTCGATTTAGAAATGGTTTCGACAGCTTGGCGACTCCACTGGGGAACTAAGAGAGTCAAGCCGTAAAATTGATAATTTCATGTCCTTTTGTTTAAATTTAAAATTCTGTTTTTTTAAAATATGATCCTTTTATTGCATATGGTTTTGAAAATATCTGTCTGCATTGCACTGCATGACCGTCGTGGTCACACCCATAAGTGGGAGTGAGAAGCTATGCCTTCGTGAGGTTTTCACCTCCGCATGGGCTAGTGGATTGCTTCCGGAATACATCTGTACCTATGTCTTCGTGAAGTTTTCACCTCCGCATGGCCATAGAGAAATGTATTCCCTTGAACCGAACTCAGTCCATATGAGCCTAAAATGTGTGAGGATCGAGGAATCTGCTGGTTCGGGTACCTCAGCTTTAAAGCTAAACCACATGTAAAAAACCTAAGGGCCTACCCCAGGTAGAACTATGTCAAACCCTAGTGGTCACCCTGATAGGTGCTCTATGTTATTTTTTCCTATGCTAACATGTTCTCTTTTGTTTTGATTGCATTGCATTCATATCATATAAAAGAGGTGTTGATTTCTAATTCGATTGCTAAATAGAAAAGTTGGTCATAAGAAAATGGGTTTTTTGATAAAGTGGATTATAATACGGTCTTGTCCGAATATGGTCCAAGTAAACACAATAAGAGAAGATTGATAGCCGGCGAAGGAATACGAGACTTTATTACCCACTGGTTCAAGCTGACAAAAACAAATTGGGAATCACCACGTCTCGACTTTCTTGAAGAAGCCAACGAGTATTATGGACCAGGGAGTCACGATCCAGATCAAGCAAAAGAAGCTAGAGGAGGCATCTATTAGAAGTTTGCAAGATTTGACTTTTGCGAAGAATGGGATTGATGTTTCCACTTGGACTATGAGGACAAGGCCGTGTATGCGATCCGTTTTGTGTAAAGAGATTTATTTTCTAGTAAAGTTTTTCTAATGTAACTAAGTTCAAAATCAACGCCTCTCTCTCTTTGCATTCATGCATTTGCATTGCATAACATCATATGCATTCAAATCCATAGAGAGAGTCTAATTAGTTTAAATTATAGGAGAGAGAGAAAAAGAAAATCTGGAAGCTGAACACCCTTACGGTACACGAGCTAAGTCAAGAAAAATGGATCAAAGGATGGAACAATTCCAGAGAGAAATGCAAGACCAAATGCAAGAGCAGATGGCAAAACTCCAACAGGAGATGAGGGACCAGATGTTGGAAGCATAAAAGAACATGATGGCCCAAATGGCCCAGATGATGAATGGGATAATGGACAAAGCAAAAGGTCCCATAGTCAATGCTAAAGATAATGAGGACTTTCCTAGGGGGTTCACTCCACCACATGTACAATCACAGCCTGAAGAATATCCCCAAAGGCCACCTATCACGATTAGGCCTCAGCAGGGGCAAGCTGATCCTAGACCACCCATGAACTTTCAAGTGGGTTCGGGATCTAACACAGGAGATAACCCTGCCAACCCTGTTATCCCTGATTTGGACATAGAAGAGAGGGAGGGAATAAGAATTGAATCTTCAGGGAAGTTGGAGGATCGTTGTAGGTGGTTAGAAGAAAAGTTCCAAGCTTTGGAAAATGCTGACCATCATCATGGTATTGACGCTAAGGATTTGAGTCTGGTCCCTGATCTGGTACTTCCTCATAAATTCAAGGTGCCAGAATTTGAGAAATACAATGGAACTACTTGCCCTGAAGCTCACATCACTATGTTCTGTAGACGTATGACGAGCTATGTGAATAATGATCAACTTCTGATTCATTGTTTCCAGGATAGTTTGACGGGTGCAGTGTCTAAGTGGTACAACCAACTCAGTCGTGCTAACATTAGCTCCTGGAGGGACTTAGCCCAAGCCTTCATGAGACAGTATAATCATGTCACAGATATGACGCCTGATTGAATCATGTTGCAAAACATGGAAAAGAAATCAAATGAAAGTTTCAGGCAATACGCGCAGAGATGGAGGGAAATAGCCATGCAAGTTCAGCCACCTCTCCTAGAGAAGTAAACCACTATGTTATTCATCAATACTCTGAAAGCTCCATTCATCACTCATATGATAGGAAATACCACCAAGAGCTTTGCGGATATAGTGATGGTAGGAGAGATGATTGAAAATGCCATAAGGGGTGGCAAGATTGAAGCAGGAGAAACCACCAAAAGGTTTGTTCCTAAGAAAAGGGATGACGAGGTGAACAATACGGGTACATACAATAAAGGGTACTCAAAAGCAATTACTGTTAACCAACCCAAGATGATCACTGCTGGGCAACAAGGGTCAGCGAGACAAGAGTCGAGCACAAGGCAAAACTCTGAAAAGCTCCAATTTACGCCAATCCCAATGACATATAAGGAGCTATATCAAAGTTTGTTTGACGCACACGTGGTGTCCCCATTTTATTCGAAACCGTTGCAACCTCCATTCCCAAAATGGTATAACGAGAATGCCCAATGCGAATACCACGCGGGAATAAAGGGTCATTCAATTGAAAACTACACTACGTTTAAAAAGCTGGTTGAAAAGCTCATCAAAATGGGAGTTGTGGAAGTCGACGACGAGGCAGTAAATGTGATTATTGAAGGAGGAGACAAGAAAGTTGCGACTCCTTGAAAAAATCAAAAGCGGATAAGGAACTGGGGAATAAATTTTCCAAACCTTGCGTACTTGGGAGTGTTTTAAACAATAGGAACTGTGGAAAGGATTCTTGTATTTTTAGAGTGGATTTAGAGTAATATTCAAAACATACTTGTTGCCTTAAGCCTAGAGGCAATAAGAATTCTTTTGCGAAATATGCTCGTGTCCGAAATTTATATTTTAATGAAATGCATCTTTTTTGAATATATGTTCTTTTTATTCTTTACATTTCATACTGTACATTTTTTTACCAATATTCTTTCATTCTTTGTGACCATACTATCCAAATAATCATCCTTAGAATCATTTATTCTTTGGATTTGTTCGCCCTCATACCTAGGTACCCAGATATCAACGTCATGAATGGCATTGTTACTGACTCCCTTTTTGAACAAGATATGGGTCTAGGGGATCTCAGGATTTTGAAGATGACAGAGATTGTGACATATCTTCTGAGTTGTTAAGAATGGTTTAACAAGATGAAAAATGGACCTTACCTTACATAGGGTCAATGGATATTGCGAGCCTAGGAAAGGAATGATGATCGAAGCCTAGCTCACCACAGAAATAAAGCGAGATATTATTGAGTTATTTTCAAAAAAGACTCAAAGATGTTTTGCACTATCATATCAAGACAAGCCTGAGATACTAAGATGCGGGCTAAACATGAGAATCAAGCACTGCCAATTATATAAAAAGGGGTGGTATCAGCCATGCCGAATGTAAAGGGACAAGATTCATATGCCTACTCCAGTTCTCCACAAATTTTCCATATGTGGGGCATGGATATGATGGGGCCAATCTCGTCAAATGCTTTTAGTTGACATCAAGTCATTGTTATGGCCGTCGTCTACTTCACTAAGAGGGTAAATGTTGCTTCATATGCCAATATTGTAATGTCGATAGTCATCAAATTCAAAAAAAAAAAAAGATCAGATGCCAACACAGAATGCATAACTGTACAAATTTGTAACACCCCTTACCCGAGACCGTTGCCGGATTCGAGCACGAGGTATTACTAGACTTAACTTACTAGTTCTGGGTATAAAAATTGAAACTGTCCGTCCACGTCATGTTCACTAAATTAATTATAACTTGAGCTATGAAACTCGAAATCTAGATCCGTAAATTTTCCTTGAAACTAGACTCATATACCTTCTCACTGTAATTTTTCCATAATTTTTGGTATGGCCAATCAATACCAGATTTTTCTTAAAGTTTCCCCTGTTTTACTATTTGACTATTCTGACCTCTCTTCACTACAAATCAAATTACTCTTAGTACAGAATTCATATGATCTTCTTATTTATTTCATTTGAAAATAGACTCATTAAGGATTCTAAACATATAAAGTTAAACCCCTAATTATTTTTCTCCATTTTTTTATGATTTTTTCAAGTCAGAACAGGGGAACCTGAATTTATTCTGAACCAGTCTTACAAAAATATAAATATCTCAAATTACAGAATTCCTTTGCTTTCCTTGTTTCTTTCATATGAAAATAGACTCAATAAGCTTTAATTATATATCTCATGCAAAACCTAATTCAATTTCTACTATTTTTGGTGATTTTTCAAAATCACGTCACTGCTGCTGTCCAACTATTTCCCTGCATATAATTACATAATTTCTTTAAAATAACTATCAACTAGGCATTTCATAACCTCCAAAGCATGTTCTTAATTAACCATTTTAATGGCTAATTATTACCAAACATTTACAAGTCCATAATAAACCATATCATAAGGTCACACACATAAAATGGCTAAGTCTCTATACATGCCATAACTTAAAACGTTAAAGTCACAAAATACCAATATAATCCTTTGATAGTGTGTAACGATCTCCGACGTCCTTTCGATCCCCGAGTTGGCTTGTAATACTATAAAAAAAAAATAAAGAATAGGTGTAAGCATAAAGCTTAGTAAGTTTACATGTAAATAGATAACAACATTCTTAGTGAATTATCTTATATTTTTCTTGTCAAGATCATTTTTCCCTTCTATGGCAACATCAAATTCTCACTCTAACTTGTATTTATGAACATTAGGTATTTTTACCGATTAAGCCGTTTTACTCGTTTTCACTTGAAATCACTAAGCAAAAGTTGTTTAACATAATTTTAGACTTCATATTCTATCATAAAACATCAAAATAAACACATTTCACCTATGGGTATTTTTCTAAATATGAACCCTAGAATAAATTATTAATAGAATAAGCTAAATCGAGCTACCGGGGCTTCAAAAATGTAAAGAACATTAAAAACGGGGCTTGGAATCACTTACTATGGAGCTTGGAAGCTTGAAACAAACCCTAGCTATGGTGAACACTTGAAAATTCGGCCTAATGAAGAAGATGAGCATATTTTGCCATCTTTTTCCCTTTTAATTCATTTTTATTACCAAATGACTAAATTACCCTTCATTAAAAACTTTGGTTCTTTCTTCCTATATATGTCCATTTTTGTCCATGAAAATATAATGGTCTAATTGCCATTTAAGGACTCCTACTTCAAACCCCCATTTTAATCAAGTACTCTATAAATTAGAACCCCTATTTAGCAACTTTTGCAAACAAGTCCTAATAGGCAATTTAAGCATGAAATTAATAAAATTTCTTATCAATACTCTAACACATGTATTTAATCACTCAATAAATCATAATAATTAATCATAATAAACTTTTATAGCAATTAGATACCTCTAGCTTCTAGAACTCAAGTTTTGCACTTTTTATAATTTAGTCCTTTTGACTAAATTGAGTGCTCAAACACCAAAATTTTCGAACGAAATTTTTACGAAACCATTTCATAAAATTGTAGGTCATAAAAATATAAAAATATTAATTTAATTTTTTTTTTATCGGATTTGTGGTCCCGAAACCACTATTCCGACTAGGCTCAAAATCGGGCTGTTACAACTCTCCCCCCCTTTAGGGATTTTCGTCCCCGAAAATCTTACCAGAAAAGAGGTTTGGGTACTGTTTTCTCATGGCTTCCTCTGGTTCCCACGTAGCCTCTTCTACTCCATGTCTTTGCCACAACACTTTCACTAAAGCTATACTTTTATTTCTTAACTGTTTAACCTCTCGAGCCAAAATCTTAATCGGTTCCTCATCATATGTCATATCCAGTTGAATCTCAATCTCTGTCGGAGAAATCACATGTGAAGGATCAGAACGATAGCGTCGCAACATTGACACATGAAACACATTATGAATTCTTTCTAACTCTGCTGGTAAAGCTAGCCGATATGCCACTGGTCCAATCCTTTCGATAACCTCATACGGCCCAATGAAACGAGGACCTAATTTGCCTTTCTTGCCAAATCTGAGAACTTTCTTCCAAGGGGATACTTTCAAGAATACCCTGTCACCAACTTGAAATTCAATTTCTTTTCTTTTCAAATCTGCATAGGATTTCTGTCTATCTGAAGCTGCTTTCAAGCAATCTCTGATGACTTTTACTTTTTCTTCTGTTTCTTTGACTAGATCAACCCCGTAAATCTGATTTTCCTTAAGCTCTGTCCAATACAAAGGTGTACGACATTTACGTCCATACAAAGCTTCATAAGGTGCCATCTTCAGACTCGATTGATAACTATTATTGTAGGCAAACTCTATTAACGGCAAATATTTCTCCCAACTACCTTGAAATTCCAATACGCAACATCTAAGCATATCTTCGAGTACCTGAATAACTCTTTCTGATTGACCATCGGTCTGAGGATGGAAAGCTGTACTAAAACTCAACTTTGTACCTAAAGCTTCCTGTAATTTCTTCCAAAACCGTGAAGTAAATCTCGAATCTCTATCTGAGATAATCGATAATGGTACTCCATGTAGTCTAACTATCTCTGAAATATACAACTCAGCCAACTTGTCAAGTGAATAATCCATACGAACTGGAATAAAATGAGCTGACTTCGTTAGCTTATCAATCACAACCCATACTGCATCTTTCTTTCTCAGTGTCAAAGGCAATCCCGTCACAAAATCCATAGTAACTCGGTCCCATTTCCACTCGGGAACTAATACAGGCTGCAATAAACCTGAAGGTACCTGATGTTCAGCTTTTACCTGTTGACAGATCAAGCATCTAGAAACAAATTCTGAAATATCTCTTTTCATTCCTCTCCACCAATACATTTTCTTCAAATCATTATACATCTTTGTACTACCTGGGTGAATAGACAAGGAACTGCTATGTGCTTCCTGTAAGATATTCCGAATAAGCTCATCATTCTTTGGTACACATACTCTGTCTCTGAACATCAAACAACCGTCAGAACCGATCTGAAAATCGGACTCTACACCTGACTCGCACTGAACTCTTTTGGCTTGCAACTCACTGTCATCCTTCTGAGCTTCACAAATTTCTTTAAGAAACATCGGTTTAGCTCTCAACTCAGCTAAAATAGAACCATCATCTGATAAGTCCAAACTAGTGTGCAAAGCTCTCAATGCAAATAACGATTTTCTGCTCAAAGCATCAGCAACAATGTTTGCCTTACCCGGGTGATAATCGATCACTAGCTCATAATCTTTAATCAAATCTAGCCATCTTCTTTGCCTTAAGTTCAGATCTTTCTGAGTCATCAAGTATTTCAAACTTTTATGATCAGTGAATATTCGGCATTTCTCACCATACAAGTGATGTCTCCAAATTTTTAATGCAAATACAATAGCAGCTAACTCTAAATCATGTGTCGGATAATTTTTCTCATGTGGTTTTAACTGTCTAGAGGCATAAGCAATTACCCTTCCTTCTTGCATAAGTACACAGCCTAGTCCATTTAAGGATGCATCACTGTAAATCACAAACTCTTTACCTGGTTCTGGTTGTACTAAGACAGGAGCTTTAGTCAACAATACCTTTAACTTGTCGAAACTCTGCTGACACTTCTCAGTCCATTCAAACTTAACATCTTTCTGTAGCAATCTTGTCAACGGAGTAGCTATCATGGAAAATCCCTCTACAAATCGTCTATAATAACCGGCAAGACCAAGAAAACTTCTGACCTCTGATACATTCCTGGGAGGCTTCCAATCAACAATGGCTGAAATCTTATTCGGATCAACTTTAATGCCTTCACCTGAGACAACATGTCCAAGAAAACAAACTTCCCGTAACCAGAACTCACTTTTGCTAAATTTGGCATAAAGCTGATTATCTCTCAAAATCTGTAAAACTGTTCTCAAATGCTCTGCATGCTCAGTCTCATCATGAGAATAAATCAAGATGTCATCGATGAACACAACTACAAACTTGTCCAAGTAAGGTCTGAAAATTCGGTTCATTAAATCCATGAAAATGGCAGGAGCATTAGTTAAGCCAAATGGCATCACAAGAAACTCATAGTGACCATATCTAGTTCGAAAAGCAGTTTTTGGAACATCTGACTCTTTAACTCGCAACTGATAGTATCCGGATCTCAAATCTATCTTAGAAAACACAGTGGCTCCTTTCAATTGATCAAACAAGTCATCTATTCTAGGCAATGGATATTTATTCTTTATGGTAACCTTGTTAAGCTGCCGATAGTCTATGCACAATCTCATTGAACCGTCCTTCTTTTTTACAAATAATACTGGTGCACCCCATGGTGAATAACTAGGTCTTACAAAGCCTTTATCAGTTAATTCCTGTAGCTGAGCTTTCAATTCTTTTAATTCTATTGAAGCCATTCTATAAGGAGCAATAGAAATAGGTGTGGTACCTGGAATCAATTCAATACCAAACTCAACTTCTCTGATAGGAGGCAAACCTGGTAGTTCTTCCGGGAACACATCAGAAAACTCATTTACCACAGGCACTGATTCAATTTTCAACTCTGGATCTTTAGTATTCAACACAAAAGCAAGATAAGCTTCACATCCTTTCCTCAAACATTTCTGAGCAGACATAACTGAAATCATGGTAATTGCACTATCTGACTCATTTGAATTAACTCGAAGGATTTCACCATTTTCACATTTCAACTCAATGAATTTCTTTCCACAATTCACTATCGCATCATGTGCAGTTAACCAATCCATACCAAGAATCACATCAAACTCATCAAATGGCAATAGCATGAGATCAGCCGGAAAACAGTAACCTCTAATCATCAAAGGGCATTTTTTACATACTTTGTTTACTAACACATGCTGACCAAATGGATTTGATACTTTAATCACAAATTTCGTAAGCTCTATGGACATGTTCATACTAGGCATTAATTTCATGCAAACATAGGAATGGGTTGAACCTGGATCAATCAAAGCAATAACATTAACATCATGAAGAGAAAATGTACCCGTAATTACATCGGGGGAGGATGCCTCTTCACGATTACGGAGAGCATAAATCCTTGCAGGTGCTTTAACATCTGATCTCGTTGCTGTATCTCTAAATGCAGCTCTACCTGCCCCTACTCCAGGGTTTCTCTGATATCTGCCTCTAACGGGGGCATTACCTGATCTTGCACTCGGTATTACTTCCCTTTTAACCATTTCGGGACACTCCCGAATAAAATGATTCGATGCACCACATCGGAAACAACCAATCTCAGTTGCTCGACATTGACCTGGATGACGTCGACCACATTGAGGACACTCGGGTCTATCAGGTTGAATACTGCCAACACTCGCAATCGAAGTGGTTTGAGCTTTTGAATCCATAAATCTTCCACCTCTGTTCCGGCTAGAATACCCAGCTGAAAAATTAGATCTCGTAGAAAACTCTCTAGGCCTCTTGGGTGTAGACTGAAATGACTTGCTCATCTGTCTTTTCTTCGAGTCTTGCATCTCAATTTCAGATTTACCCTTTCTTTTTAATAACTCTTCTGCCTTACAGGCTCGTTCAACTAAAGCAACAAACTCTTTTATCTCTAGAACACCAACTGACAGTCGGATATCATCATTGAGCCCATCTTCAAATCTTTTGCACATGATAGCCTCTGTAGACACACACTCTCGAGCATAATTGCTGAGTCGAACAAATTCACGTTCATAGTCGGTTACAGTCATCTTACCTTGTTTTAACTCAAGAAACTCTTTTCTTTTCTGGTCAATAAACCTCTGACTGATATACTTTTTATGGAACTCCTCCTGAAAGAAATCCCAAGTAACTCTTTCTTTCGGTACTACTGATACAAGTGTCTTCCACCACTGGTAGGCTGAATCTCTAAGAAGTGACACTACACATTTAATACACTCTTCCGGTGTGCAGGATAACTCGTCAAAAACTCTAATAGTATTTTCGAGCCAAAATTCAGCTTTTTCTGCATCGTCATCTTTGGTAGCCCGAAACTCTTCAGCCCCTTGTTTTCTGATCTTGTCAACGGGTGGCTTCTCTCTTCTGACTGTATCTGTGACTGGGGAAGCTACATGGTTGGTCTGTGGATCATGAGGGGGTGGAGGTCTAACGGCCGGGTTCGTACGAACGAACTCAGCAAACCATTCATTCAAAGCTTGGAAGAAGGCTTCTCGAGCCCCTCCTCCCTGACTAACTGTAACGGGCCTTTCACGACTATCTTGTGGCACCGTCCCTTCAGCGGGAATGGGTGCACTACTCTCTACATCATCTGCACCAGCTCGTTCAGGATCCATAACTAAAAAAAATTTAAATCGTCAAGAGTCGTCACACTATCAAAATATAAGTATGGCATGTATAGATAGACTCTTACTCATACTAAATATTCCGAGAACCGACTAAGCCTTGCTCTGATACCAATAAATGTAACACCCCTTACCCGAGACCGTTGCCGGATTCGAGCACGAGGTATTACTAGACTTAACTTACTAGTTCTGGGTATAAAAATTGAAACTGTCCGTCCGCGTCATGTTCACTAAATTAATTATAACTTGAGCTATGAAACTCGAAATATAGATCCGTAAATTTTCCTTGAAACTAGACTCATATACCTTCTCACTGTAATTTTTCCATAATTTTTGGTATGGCCAATCAATACCAGATTTTTCTTAAAATTTCCCCTGTTTTACTATTTGACTATTCTGACCTCTCTTCACTACGAATCAAATTACTCTTAGTACAGAATTTATATGATCTTCTTATTTATTTCATTTGAAAATAGACTCATTAAGGATTCTAAACATATAAAGTTAAACCCCTAATTATTTTTCTCCATTTTTTTATGATTTTTCCAAGTCAGAACAGGGGAACCTGAATTTATTCTGAACCAGTCTTACAAAAATATAAATATCTCAAATTACAGAATTCCTTTGCTTTCCTTGTTTCTTTCATATGAAAATAGACTCAATAAGCTTTAATTATATATCTCATGCACAACCTAATTCAATTTCTACTATTTTTGGTGATTTTTCAAAATCACGTCACTGCTGCTGTCCAACTATTTCCCTGCATATAATTACATAATTTCTTTAAAATAACTATCAACTAGGCATTTCATAACCTCCAAAGCATGTTCTTAATTAACCATTTTAATGGCTAATTATTACCAAACATTTACAAGTCCATAATAAACCATATCATAAGGTCACACACATAAAATGGCTAAGTCTCTATACATGCCATAACTTAAAACGTTAAAGTCACAAAATACCAATATAATCCTTTGATAGTGTGTAACGATCTCCGACGTCCTTTCGATCCCCGAGTTGGCTTGTAATACTATAAAAAAAAATAAAGAATAGGTGTAAGCATAAAGCTTAGTAAGTTTACATGTAAATAGATAACAACATTCTTAGTGAATTATCTTATATTTTTCTTGTCAAGATCATTTTTCCCTTCTATGGCAACATCAAATTCTCACTCTAACTTGTACTTATGAACATTAGGTATTTTTACCGATTAAGCCGTTTTACTCGTTTTCACTTGAAATCACTAAGCAAAAGTTGTTTAACATAATTTTAGACTTCATATTCTATCATAAAACATCAAAATAAACACATTTCACCTATGGGTATTTTTCTAAATATGAACCCTAGAATAAATTATTAATAGAATAAGCTAAATCGAGCTACCGGGGCTTCAAAAATGTAAAGAACATTAAAAACGGGGCTTGGAATCACTTACTATGGAGCTTGGAAGCTTGAAACAAACCCTAGCTATGGTGAACACTTGAAAATTCGGCCTAATGAAGAAGATGAGCATATTTTGCCATCTTTTTCCCTTTTAATTCATTTTTATTACCAAATGACTAAATTACCCTTCATTAAAAACTTTGGTTCTTTCTTCCTATATATGTCCATTTTTGTCCATGAAAATATAATGGTCTAATTGCCATTTAAGGACTCCTACTTCAAACCCCCATTTTAATCAAGTACTCTATAAATTAGAACCCCTATTTAGCAACTTTTGCAAACAAGTCCTAATAGGCAATTTAAGCATGAAATTAATAAAATTTCTTATCAATACTCTAACACATGTATTTAATCACTCAATAAATCATAATAATTAATCATAATAAACTTTTATAGCAATTAGATACCTCTAGCTTCTAGAACTCAAGTTTTGCACTTTTTATAATTTAGTCCTTTTGACTAAATTGAGTGCTCAAACACCAAAATTTTCGAACGAAATTTTTACGAAACCATTTCATAAAATTGTAGATCATAAAAATATAAAAATATTAATTTAATTTTTTTTTATCGGATTTGTGGTCCCGAAACCACTATTCCGACTAGGCTCAAAATCGGGCTGTTACAAAAGTCAAAGTTTATAGTTTGTCCAAAGATCAGGCGGTGTATCACTGTATAGCAAAAGTTGCAAAAAAAAAAAAAGAAAGAAAGAAAGGTGGCTAAGACTTGTAAAGATTGGTATAAGAAGCTATCATTTATTCTCTGTCTTATTGAACGTCAGCCAGAACCTTTACTGGGGCAACATTTTACCCATTATGGAATTGAAGCGAATTGAAGAAAAGGTTAAAAGACATTTGTCACGGCCAAATGATGCGAGCTTAGTTTACAAAAGTTCATCTTAGGGAATTCCACAAGGGGGAACCTGATGTTGAAACAGATCCATTTGATCTGCTATTTCTTTCCTTTCTTGCAGGTAGAAGACGGAGATCTCGCGGTGAGGCGACGTGCGCGTTGTTGGCGGCGCGATTCGCGGCTAGATGAGGGCTGGTGGTCTCCTGCGGCGCCTAGGGTTTTAGAAACCCTAGGTCATTGCTGATTTCGACTAGGCAGTGGGCCTTTTGGGCTGTAAAATTTGTTGGGTCAGTTTTTTAGTATTTGGGCTAAATGTGTAATTGGGTCTGGGTTTTTGGTTTAGATTTGGGTCGTTGTAATATGGACATTGGACATTTTATTTTTTTGTTTTTTGATTGGTATGGGCCCGGGCAAAATGGCCTTATTACAGCTGCCCTTCTTTGCTCATTGTCGTGTAACGAGAATAGAGCAAAGACAATAGAAGGACCAATTTTGCCCGGTCTTGGCCAAGCCTCTTCTTCTTGGTCCTTGCCTTCTTCAAATGGCTTCCAATTCACTGCAACTTCAACGGTATTGGAACTTCATCTCGATTTGATAGCTTCAACTTGTTTCACTGCAACTTCATGAAGGTAATATCCACTATCTTTTGATTTGCTCCACTGCAAACTCAGGGAGACAAGATCTGATGTTTTCAGTCTACTTCCTTGCTATCTTCAGGAAGACTTCATTCTTCAATTTGATCCACTGGGAAACAAAATCTGAAATTTTCAATTTGCTATCATCAAATGCCCCCATTTCTAATAATTAGGGAGCAGGGACGAAGCATTTTATCTATTCATAGTTTTCCTAATATATATATATATATATATATATATATATATATATACATACATATATATAATTGCGAACTTAAATGTTTTTTCTTTTCAAATTTTTTAATGAGTTTCCATTAGAAAAGTAAAGAAAAAAATGTATTAGTTTTGTTATTAAGTAGTAAATTATAATTATTCATATAATAATATTTCATATATAAAAATTTAACGACAATGGTTTTTATAATATAATTAATATTACTAATATATTATCTGAAAATGATTATGATCTGTTTATTGATTGTTAAAGAAAATAAAATAAAAGTTGAATAGTGAAGATATATTATTATTTTTATAATCTTTTCAAAATTTTTAATAATTATTAGGATTTTTAATTAGCACTATATTTTAAATAATATTGCTTTGTATTAATTACATGAACTATAATTATATTGTATATTGAATATATTAAAATGCTTTAATTTTATTAAAATATTTGAATTATTAAATAAATTAATATATTTAAATTATATTCAATCAATGGAATAAAAAATATTATGTTGCACTAATTACAATATAAATGTGAGGAGACTAATGATATATTAAATTAAACACTTGCAAAGCAAGTAAGACATTTATCAAGTAATAGGAGAAAAAACATACAACAGGTTTGGTTTTGCACGTTGTCAGCCAAACTCCTATTTTATTCCCAAAGTAATGGGTTAAGACAAAATGCGATTGCACATTCCATATGAACAGAAGCAAAGCTATCTCTTTAATTAATTAAATTAAAATGAAGAGAAGATTGGTTGTATTACATCCAAAATTGGCATAAAGAAAAATATAAGAGAAATTTCATTGCAAAAATAAGAAATTATCTCATAAATTAAGTTTAATCTCTTGTATTTACACAAATATAATAAGCTTAGAGAGACACAAAAAGATTCATAAAAATTCAGTTAAAACTCTATCTTAAAATAATAATAATAATAATAATCTTCATTAATGACCCAGACATTCTTTTGTGTTAACTAGCCAGTGAAAAATAAAAATAGTATTGTGGGCTTAGACAATCCCTTCCCCTTCCCTTGGCACACACAAAGTACAGAATCAATCTATGCAAGTTGAGGTTCATGAAATCCATGCATGAGATGACAGGGTCCAAAGGAAATTCAGGTAGCTCTTGAATAAATCCATCCAAATCTCCAAAACCAGTCAAGAAACCACCTGAATTCTCCCCAATACTACCCCACATACCTTCATCTTCTTCCTTCACCCTTTCTATTGTTTCCAAGCCTGCAAGCAACCCAGTTCTCAGCTCCATTTTCTGATCTTTGGAACCCTTTTCTTGAGGTGGTTTCCCAGTGAGTGTCTGCACCAGTTGTCTGAAGTTTGCCACATTGGTCTTAATGATCTGTGGGGCAAATAAGTGAATTATGCGTATCTTGGGCTTTGCCTTTGATATTATTTGTGAATCCTTGTGAATGGATAGTGGTGTTGAAGGAGACATTCTGGTTTGTTTCTTCATCATCAAATTCTCCATGTTTGAAAGAATAGATGGGGGACACAGTAGGTGTATTTGTTTAGACTTTAGAGGGATTATATTTATATAGGGAGAGATTGGGAAAATTTTTTAAACTTGTAACCTTAAAACAAAAAAAAAAAAAAAAAAGGTGGAAAGTCTGATAAAATGGAAGAGATTCAACAAGGTAATGAAGAAAACCTTGAATGGTCCCCCACCAAAACTGGATTAGCTTATTTAGAATTATTATACAGATTAATAAAATATTTATACACACTCATTAAATGTTATTTAAAAAATCGTATTTATATTTTATGGAATATTCTTTTAATTCATCTCTCTGGCTATCAATTAAGATTTTCTTATTATTTGGTTTGTATGTATCGAGATATGCAGTTTTATTATGTATAGGAAATGCTAATGGTGTTTTAGTTTAATGCACCCAATGCATAACAATTATCTGTAGGTTTTTAATTTAAATTTTATTTTAGTTTAAATTTATTATGCCAGATGTGTAAAATTTATTGATTTTGTTTATTACATATTTATTTAGTTGTAGGAATTATTAATTGATTTTATAATATTTGCAAGTATATTGTTTTTAAGTCTTAGATGGCGGTTCAAATCTCTCTATCACATGTTACATAATTAATACTATGCACAATATTAACATTTCTCTCCAATGTTGTATCCTCACCAAATAAGATATCCCTCTATATATGAACAATCCACATCTCTTTGAAGATATTGAGAACAAACTCCAACATCAAAATAATACTTTCGATTATTGACAGACCAGTTGATTATCCGATAAATGATATTTCAACAACTTCAAAATGGATAATCCTCAACAATAAATTCAAAGTTGATAAAAATATAATAATAGAAAACAGTACAAATGCTCTCAAAATTGAAAACTTTACTTTGAGTACATAATTAAAAATCAAAATCAATCATTTAACAAAAAAAAAATTAAATTAATAAAAAATATCAATCATTAGGTTCCCAACTGCAGCAAGTTGACCAAATGCTTTGGCGATTTTAAAAAAATGATGATCAAGCTTCAAGAGAGTTGCCTCTCCCCTCTATTTATTTTATATTTTGGGCTATTTCTGATAATTTCCATTCTAATATCAAGATTAAGGACATAGATCAAAATCTTTATTCTTTAAAACTTTTAATGAAATTTATCCAAATTGATAGTCATTTCAACTTCAAGGAAATTAATTACTTTGTCTTTTAAAAAATATCATATTTTATTACGATGGATGTACATACATAAAAACATTCAAATTTTATGCATCGCATCGTAATATGTTTTATTTAATTTGATCTAATATACATATTGATTTTTAATATTTTTGTTTAATTTAATTTAGTTCCATTAAATATCCTCTTGCTATTATGAAATGAAAGCCCAAGTCATCATTTTATGTTATGGAGTCGATATGAAATTATAAAACTCGATAAAAATGCATTATTCAAAATTTTGTATTTAAAAATTTAAATTGAATATCTAAATTGGTAAAAAAATAAAATAAATTATTAATTTATATGAAAACTAAGCTAATTGGTTAAAAAAATTAAATTATATTATTAATATTTAGGAGGAACTAAATATAGAATTATTTCATTTAACTAGCCAAGATTTTGCCTTAGTTGGTGGTGGAGCTAGATTTGTATTGGGTTCACGTATCTATCTAAGCTTAAAAGTCCACTCAAAGATCCATTTAAATTTTGAGAGGGTTTAAATAAAAATGTTTGATATAAAAAATGGACTTGAGCAAAAAAATTAAACTAGTTTAAAATATGAGTTGAGCTTAGATTTGGTAAAATTTTAGGCTCATGTTTTAAATCGGACCAAAGTTAGATAAATATAAAATGTACTGTTAACTTCATATGTAAACTTGACCCATAAACACTTCTAAATGGAACCTATATTCAATATTGTCAAGTTTTAATATATTCTAAGTGCTAAAAGATTTATATCTATACACATATATCTAATATATATATATATATATTATATAAAGACTATTTATTAAAATTAATTAAGGATTTAGGTCATTTTTTCTCAAATTTAGAGATATAGGCTAATTTTGGAGAAAGAAAAAAATACATTCTAAAGCGTTTTCTTCCTTCCAAATATTGTTTTTTATATGTGTGTTGGGTGTTGGAGATTTGGAAAAAAAACTATGTTTGTATTTGAAGGAAATATTGTGATAGTTTTAAAGTATATTTAAGTTCGACGCTTAGAGACCTACATATTTCATTTGTAGCCGACAGCAGCTACCGGCTTCGTGTCGCCACCTTATCTTATCTTGTCTTGGATTTACCTGTCTCTAATTGATTAAAATACTTAAACAAACATCCTAAGCCTTACATGTTTGCCATATGGCTGAAACGTGTAAGCAGTTCAATGATCCAAGGAGCATACGTGTCAGATTTACTTGTATACGTGGCAGCTGAGCAACTATCATTTGGGTCCTATTTAATGGCAAGAATTTTGGAGTTCTAGCATCAACTTCATCAGCAAGCAAATATACCCTAAAAACCCTTTCACTAAATATTGAAGATGCAGTCAATGAAGGATGCTGCTGCCTCTGCTAAGGCCGGCATGGAGAAGGCCAAGGCCTCCATGCAGGAAAAGGTTAATATCTTTGTTACCCTTTCAACTACTTTTTCTAAAGGCATTATATTTGTTGATATGTAGTTTGAAAATTTATTGAAATGGATGATGTGTTTAGGTGGACCAAATGAAGACAAGGGACCCTAATGAGAAAGAGATGGCGAGGGAAAGGAAAGAAGAGAGACAAGAAGATGCAGAGCTGAGGAAACAAGAGGCCCGCCATCATAACGCCACGGCTGGCCATGCTGGTGGTGGTGGTATTGGTGGTACTGGCTACACCACAGCTGGGTACAACAGAGGCGACACTGGTGGCTATGGCGGTACCGGTGGACATGACAACCGTGGGTACCCCACCGCAGGTAGTGGGTATGATACAGGCAGGCAAGATGACCTCAGCAGTATGGGGTTTGGCGGAGATACAGGGGGTGCTTACGGTACAACGGGGAACCAAGACTTCCCAAGTGCGGCGCCTAACAATGCTGGTACTAGAAGGAACACCCGCGGAGGTACCCAGGATGATCCTTATTATCGATCCTATTAAATGAAAGGAGCGACTTTTTGTGCTCTGCTACTGCCTTGAGTCTGTGTTAGTTGTTTGTTTGCTTCTACTTTTTTCTTTTTCAAGTTCTTACTGTTGTACCATATAAAAAAAAAAAGTTTGGTCCTGTTGTAATGTTTAGTGTTAGCCAGGCAGTTTTATAAATCAATAAAAATTGGGAATAATTAGAGAAAAATAAAGAAATGTGATCATCAGTTAAAACCTTTTTATATTCAAGACATCTTGTTGTTATGACATGAGAAAAAGCACAAGACACAAAATGTAAAACCTTATACTTTGTTGCGTTACGAATTTTTAATATCAATAATGATATTTATATCGTATACAAATCTAGAAGTAATTTTTAAATTTGGAAATATAAAAAAAATATTATAACTATAAAATTAACTTATTGTTTCATCATAATTAAAATAATGACACTGATGGGTACAATTGTTGCCTTTCCAGAATTACTAGTTCTATATTTTATTCTTTTACATATAATTTCTAACTTAATAAAACTCCATTGATATGACAATTAAAACTAGGAATAAATAAAATTAATATGATTCTAATATTTTTCCAACTCTTCACGATGGAAATTAAAAGTTACTTTATGATTTTATAGTTTAAATATGTAATTGATTTTTAAATATTTTCATTTGATTTATTTAATATAATTAATTAAATTATAAATTTAAGATATTATAATAAAAAATTTTAAATTATAACTAAGTATTTCTCAATTATTAGAGATAGAGAATTATGAATTATAATTTTCTAAATATTTTTTATCAGCATAATATAATTTTGATGTTACAAATTATAATTACATTATTTATGTTTTTTAAAATATTAATTATCTTATTAATATGATAAGAATAGTTTTAAGTAATAAAAATTAAAACAAAATCATTATATGTATTATTTTAAACTAAAAAATGTAGTTGATAGTACGATTACCAAGTATGATTACCAATAAAAACAGAAAGAAAGTTAAGTATCATATATCCGACTGTCTTAATGTATATTGTGTTATTCTTTCTTTAATATTTAACTATATTCCTTATTATTTTAAACCAAACTTATTTTTAGAACCTTAATTTTCCATCTAATCACTCTTAAATTTGAATTGGGTAGCATCACTCATGATAAGTCTAGGCATGTACATGCGCACACTTGAATTGCGGCAAGGCAGTGGATCCTAAAGGACTGCATCAAATCCTCAATAGTTGTCACATGAACCAATAACTGGAAGCCATGTGTTTCAGTTCGGGAATCCAGCCAATTAACTGTCGAGTTTCGTGCCCAGCCGAGAGAATAGCCGGCTACTTGGATCTGGCTTTGGTAGCTGATGTGGCTCTAGCTATTTTTGTCACTTCATTTATGCAATTGTTTAATTTGGTACACTTAAATCCATTGACTAAAAACTTTCAGACTTAAAAGTCAAATAAAAGTCTGCTGTTTAGCATGCGTTAGGGTTTAGGGTTTCTTGTCTGTTGTTTAGCACGAAAGTGAGAATTAGGGCTGTGTCAAAATATTTTATTGCGTTTCCTGTCTTCTTGGGAGTTGCGGCGGCAAAAATTTTCTAGAGGGGAGGGCATAGACGATGTTAATATAGTAGATGTAGATCTGGCCAAATTGAACATCATGGATGAGGAAGAAGAGCCTATGGTGATTTTCGGCGATAATACCATTCAATTTCAGGAGTTTTGCTTGGTGGGAAGAGTACTACATAAAGCGTAATGAATTTCCCGGCTTTAAAAAACACATTAGCTGATCTATGGCATCCACTGAGGGGGAGTAATGATTACAGAGATGGAGAATAAGAGAATCTTATTTAGGTTTTATAGTGAGGTAGATCTGAAACGAGTAATAGATGACATGCCTTGGTCATTCAATAGGCACTTAATTATCTTTCACAGATTGGTAAGAAACGATGAGCCAAGTTCAGTTCCATTATGGGAGGCTGTATTCTGGGTACAAATCTACAATATCCTGATCGGATTCTATATAGAAGGAATGGCAAAACAGATGGGTGATTTTATTGGAAGATTTGTAGAATATGATGCTTCGACGGCTTCTAAAGGTAATGTGCATTATATGAGAATTTGAGTAATAATTGATGTTAGGCATCCTTTGAAAAGGAAGAAACGGGTCTGTGTCAGCCAAAACAGATTTATTTATGTACAATTTCAATATGAACGCCTATCACTATTTTGTTTCCTATGTGGTCGACTTGGGCATAGTGAAAATTTCTGTCCCGTCAGACTGACGTTACGTAATCAACAAGTGGAATTTGGATGGGATCTATCTTTAAGGGCTATTCCAAGAAGGATTGGACAGACAACAAGTAAATGGCTTCGGGAGGAAAATGAGCCGAATCGTGGGAGGAATATGGAAGTTAATGGGGAAACAGAAGGAAGAAACACTGGGAGGGAGATTGAGAATAAAAGGGATCAAGGTAGGGGAATGGGAAATATGGGCCGATTTGGGAGGTACGCCGGGCAACTGATAGATAAAAATATATCTGAGAATCAGGAATCAGAAGAAGAAAATGAGGATGAGATGGAAGATTTACCAATAGATCTAGTTCATGGAAAAAAGAGGAAAGAGTTATTTCAGAGAAGGGAAAAGCGAGGGAGATAAGGGGGATGGTTGAATTTCAAAGAAAGATATCGGCGGCCAATGTGAAGTTGGGTGACCGGAGGCAATGAAAATACTAAGTTGAAATGTTCGTGGTTTGGGGCAATCACGAACAGTAAGACGTCTCAAGAATAAGTTGAGACATATTCAGTCTCAGATTTTGTTTCTCATAGAGACAAAAGTCACAAGTAGGAAAATGGAATTAATAAGAAGACGATGTGGTTTTATGAATGGTATTGATGTTGACGCGGTAGGCTCAAGGGGGCTTATCTTTGGGTTGGAACGAGGGAATTAGTTTAAATTCGAAAAGCTATTCAAGATCTCATATTGATGTGGAAGTGGAAGAGGACAGTGGAGTGGGGAAGTGGAGATTCACGGGTTTTTATGGAGAGCCAGTGGAACAAAACAGAAGGGAATCGTGGGATTTATTAAAAATTTGCAGCGTGGAAGTAATCTGCCATGGTTAGTAGCAGGGGATTTTAACGAAATTTTGTTTCTTTTGAGAAACAATGTGGGCGAATTAGAGAAGAAAGACAAATAGAAGCGTTCAGGAAAGCGCTAGAAGATTGTGAGCTGGTCGACTTGGGTTTTTCAGGACAATGGTACACATGGGAAAGGGGTAGACTTGCAAGTAATAATATCATGGAGAGGTTAGATAGAGGGGTGGCGAATCCATAGTGGTGGGATCAGTTTACAAATTTCGAAGTTAAACATTTACAACACAAATTTTCAGATTATTGCCTATTAGTGGTGAGTACTAATACAAATAGGGGTTGACATACTTCGGGTCAACCAAGGTGGTTTCGATTCAATGCAGATTGGATTTTCAGTCCGACATGTGAGAAGCATATAAAAAATATATGGCTTTCAAGTAGCGAGGATGTGTTAGTGAGGTTACAAGAGCTGGGACAGAGTTTATAGGGTTGGGCAAAGAACGAAAAGAAGTCACGATTTCAACGTACGTCGGAGCTGAACGACAGATTGCGTGAGTTGGGGGAGTGCGAAATTTCTGAAGATGTTTTGGAGGAAATAACCGATATTAAAATTGAGTTGAATCTTGAAGCTGATAAAAAAGAAGATGTATTTGGAGCAACGAGCTAGAACCAGTTGGCTTAAAATGGGGGACAAAAACACAAGCTTCTTTCATAAAAGTGCATCACAGAGAAGGAGGAAAAACGAAGTCAAAGGACTGGAAGATGAATTCGGCACGATGAAAACAGAGACAGAGGAGATGGAGGAAATGGCAAGTAACTATTTTAAGGAACTGTTCTCGTCTAACGGGATTAGTGATCGCAGTGGTTTGATGGAATCTTTTCAACCAAACATCACAGAGGGACACAATAGGGATCTAATGATGAAATTTACGCCGGATGAAGTTGCATTGGCAATTAAATGGATTGGCCCTTTTAAAGCGCCAGGTATGGATGGTTTTCCGGTAATTTTTTACCAGAAATTTTGGCATATTGTTGTGGAGGAAATTATCAAATTCTGTTTAGATGTGCTAAAAGGAGAGAGGAATATGGAGGAAGTAAATTTTACAAGTATAGTTTTGATCCTAAAGGTTACTTCACCTAAGTACACGACTCAGTTCAGACCCATAAGCTTATGTAATGTTATATACAAGATCATTTCAAAAGTCCTTGTCAACAGATTTCGAAAAGTGCTTAATCTATGTATCGAAGACACTCAAGGAGCTTTTATCTCGGGTAGGCAAATTACTGATAATATTTTGGTAGCCTATGAAATTCTTCATTCATTCAAAAAAAGAAGAGGGGCATCTAAAAAAGGGTTTGCATTAAAGTTGGACATGAGCAAAGCTTATGATCGCGTTGAATGGAGTTTTTTGGAGAAAATGATGAGTAGTATGGGGTTTTGTGATGACTGGATTTCACTTATTATGAAGTGTGTTAAAACTGTGAAGTATTCATTGGTTTTGAATGGAAGAAATGGGGAAGCATTCCATCCTCAAAGAGGGTGACGACAAAGAGATCCATTGAGTCCGTATTTGTTTCTCATTTGTGCTGAAGGATTTCCGCAGCTAATTCAAATGGCCAAAAACGAAGGGAAGCTAGAAGGAACGAAGGTGGGTATAGGGAGGATTGCGATTTCGCACTTGTTTTTTGCGGATGACAGTATGTTGTTTGGGGAGGCGTCAGTTGAAGGTGCCAATAATCTGAAAACAATGATTAAGGAATATGAGCAAGTTTCTGGTCAGTTGGTGAATTTTGACAAATCACTAATTTATTTCAGCAGAAACGTGGCAACAGATGTAGAAGAATAGGTGAGGGGAATTTTGGGAGTCAGAATTTCAAATAATCCGGAGAGATATCTGGGGTTACCGACCATGATTGGTAGAAGGAAGAAGCATGCGTTTGTGGAGATAAAAGAAAGATTCAAGAAGATTTTACAAAGTTGGAGGCTGAGGTTACTATCAATAGGGGGCAAAGAGGTATTTTTAAAAGCCATTTTACAAGCAATACCAATTTATGCAATGCAATGTCTTAAATTCCCAATTACCGTCGGTAGAGAGTTAGAAAATATAATGAACAAATTTTGGTGGCGTAACTCTAAGTCAAACAGAGGGATTCATTGGTGTACATGGCGTGAAATGTGTGTTTCCAAAGCGAAAGGTGGATTAGGTTTTAAAGATCTTGAGAGGTTTAATATGTCCCTTTTAGCGAAACAATGGTGGAAAATATTAATGCAACCTAACTGCTTATTTGCCCGTGTTATGAAATCAAAGTATTTTCCAAACGGTGATTTTATGCATGCTGAGTTAGGAGCTTACCCATCATTTACCTGGCGGAGCATTTGGGGAGTTCGAAGTGTTCTGAAGGAGGGGGTCGGATGGAGGGTGGGGAGCAGGGAGGAGATTAATATTTGGAACGATACATGGCTACTAGGGCCTGGAAATGGAAGAGTCCAATGTTAGTCTATTGATATCAGATTTACAAAAGTTGCAGACTTTATTGACAGAGAGACAATTACTTGGAAACATGATATCATCAGATCCCTTTTTGGTGAAGATCAGTTGAAGCGTATACTACCAATTCCATTGGTGTCCAGTAGACCACCAGACGTTCTCATTTGGCGGGGCGACAACTCAGGGGTTTATACAATCAAGAGCGGTTACAAATGGATCATTACAAATGGGAATAACAGATTACAGACTGAGGAAAATACTAGTTTCTTTACAAGAATATGGGGCCTTACAATTCCTAGTAAAATTCGTATTCTGATATGGAAAATTGTAAATGGCTATATGCCTACGTTACACAACCTCAGCAGCGCAAACTAATGGGGAATCCAATTTGTCCAGTCTGCCTGGAAGAGGAGGAAACAGTTGAACACCTTTTTCGAGGTTACAAGTTTACACAGCAGATACTTTTTGGTATAGGGGTGCCAGATTTAACATGCAACAGGAGTCAACATGGAAAGATTGGTTAATAAAAGAGTTCAACAGTCAGTCTAAAGCAACATGCGAGATTAAAGCAATCAGTTAATAGGCAATATGGTACAATCGAAATAAAATTTACCATGAAGGATCAAGGGGTCAAGTTAATGAACTGATATATTTCATTAAAGCATATTATGCTGAAATTGTAGAGTTAGGCAGGACATTGCAACAAACACGTGATGTGCAAGACAAGAGATGAAAGCCGTCAGAGGGAAACATTATAAAACTTAATTTCGATGCTCATTTCAACCAAAATATGCATCAATCAGTCTTAGGAGTGATAGCAAGAAACAATGAAGGTCTCAATGTTCCAGATCTGGTAACAGCAGAGGCAAGAGCTTGTCTTCAAGTGATAGTTATGGCCGAGGAAGTGGGGTTCCAGGAAATCTGTGTGGAGGGGGATTCCTTAACCATAATAAAAAAAATTACTTCGATGAAGGATGATAGATCTAACATCAGTAATTTAATCAAGGAAATACGGGGACGATTACCTAAGTTTCGAGCAGTGGGATTCAAACACATACCCAGAGAGGCGAATAGAGCAGCACATGAAATGGCCAGAGAGGGGCATAAATACGCCGAACCCAGATATTGGATTGAGGAAGTTTCGGCGTCGGTGGAAAGAATGATAACTCAAGACTGTAGATGGGGAGACGGTAGGGTTTGGGAGTCCGGATGAGAGGGGAAGTGCTAGGTCCGATGAACTCCCTGGTTCTAAGAGACGGTGAAAGTAGGATGAAAGAACAGAAAATGGGTCTCGTTTGCTTGACTGATAGGAATTGTTACAGACTGAAAAAAAGAAAGTAGTGATAGCCATTGTGTCGTTCTGTTTCTTTTGTTAGTGGGTTTCTTTTTCTAATTTTTATTTTTTTAATTGCCTGTCTACTTTAAGTTTGTTATAATGGCACCATCTGTGGTGACCAATAGAATTAGGTCTCTCATTACATTTCCAAAATTGTGTTATGATGGCTATTATTTCTTTATTTATAATATCAGTCAGTATTTTTCAAAAAAAAAAAACTATATTCCTTATTATTATTTTTTGGTTTTTGACCGAGTTTATCATTTGGACGGTTCCTTCCATCTATATATTTTATGATAATTTTAATTCTACTTATAATTGAAATTATGAAACATGCAATATATTAATCAATTTTGTTTTCTTATGCTATATTAAGTTGATGATGATATGAGATATATCTTTAGAACAATAGATGTTCTCTTAACTACATTTCGAAGCCTTAAATGTTTTAACTTAAAGAGCTATTTACTGTGCTTGAGTCTGGTATCATTTTCACAAATGATATATAGTGTAACAAATATTTTCTATTAACATAATTAGTATTGATCTTAAAATATTTGAATTCACAATTAAAATAATTTTTAGTTTCAATTATAACGAAGAAAAAAACATTTTAAGTTATATTTTTATAATATGTAAATTAAGTTAAAACAATATACAACTTTTATAAAAAAAAAAGATTTTGTAAGTTGTCCGAATTTTTTATTATAGATATTTTTTTTTCACAATTTTAGAATATTTTTTATGTTGATATTGAAAACACTATAATTTTTTTTATGAATAAACATATTATTTTATAATATATAACATGAAAATGTGAATAAGTTATATTCATACTTGATTATAATTTTTTATAAATTAATATATTAGAACAATTTGTAACATGTAAATCATCTTTTATAATAATTTTTTATTATAACTTTAAAAATTTTGTAGGATTTAAATAGTATAATATTTTATTATAATTTTATAAAATATATAAAATATTCTTATAATATAATATTTTAAGATTTATAATATAAATTTTTTATAATAATTATGTTAGACATTCATATATATTCATGTTTAAAAATACTTCTACAACCTATATAAAAATATTTTTTAAAAATTAAATTCGGGTATAGTTACTTATGAATTGCTCCGATTCTTATTTTTCTCTAAAAATAAAAAAGTGTAATTGGGACTTTAGTGAGGAATTGTAACGGTTATTGAAACATGTCATCTTTGTAATTATTTATTACAGTCAAATCTAATTACCTGTAGATACCATATATAAAATCCAAGTTTGTGGAGGGGTTGTATTATTGTAAGTAAATGTGGTCTCTTCATCCTTTTAATTATCTCAAAATTTGTCATTTTCTTCATAAGGTGAATTTTCTCTTTTCCTATTTGTAATTTTCATTTGTATGTTTTGCAGTGAAATATATTTGTAGTGTACGAGGATATAGGTACAATTTGTCTAACCTCGTCAAAATTTTAATGTTCTTTATTATTTTAATATTTTGTAGGGTATATTTGTAGTGGTATATCATGCTATTAAATTACATTTGAGGTAAATTTTGTCCAGGAAGTTGGATTTTAAACGGGACTATCTGTGACCCCTCCAATCTTTCTTGAGAATTTAACCTAATTTGATATTCGAGAGTACAATAAATTACTCTTTTGCCTTATTCGCACAAGGAGTCGTATTAGAGTCAAAGATTATTCGAACTATGCTCTGTGGTTGCGGTTTAAACTAGTCTTCCATATCAGAAAAAAAATTGCTTGGGCATATTGAAAGATTATAGTTGAAAAGAGGTCCAACATCATCCATATGGGCCAGGTTAACAGTGGCAAATACGAAAATGGCAGTAAAAATCTTTGATAGCATAGGCCGATGAATATGGATGAAATCTTTAAAGATGAAAATTTGGCTTTGGTGTTGTCGGGGTTACTTCTTGAGGAGTTTGAATTCCATGAAATAACACTACTTCGCGAATTTGAATTTTGAGTTAATCGAATTGAGTTATTTCGAATCGTACTTCAAATAAGATCTTAACAAAATTTTACGAAAAATGAGCCCACACGTTTATGTGGTACACACGGCCTAATTAGCCTAGCCCATGTGGCGTACATGGCCTAACCGGCTTAGCTTGTATGGCACACACAGTCGTGTTGCGTCAACAATTTACTTTTTGTGTAACTCCCTGAATAATCTAAGTCTGTTTTTGTGAAATCCTAACATAAATATGTATTTGCTTCAGTGGTTAAGTGTTTTAGGTATGTTTGAGAGGTCTTGGGTTCAAGTCCTACTTTTAGCAAATTCTGTTATTTTTAATTCTAGCCTCATCCCTGTTGGGTAGGCTTTTGTAACATTGTTTGTAAACACAGATCAGAATGAGCATACTGGTTAGGGTAGTAAGGAGTTAGCTTGCTAGAGGTCTGGTGTTTGAATCTTGGTGTGAGTGTAGGTGATATTTTTGTTTTGGTTTAATGAGAGAGAGTTTGGATGGGATTGAAAGTCCGAGTGAGTAGGTAGTTGAGATTGAGTTGTTAGTGAGGAGTTGGGATTTATCTGATTTTATTTTTATTTTTGGGGTTTTAAAAAAAAATGATATTCTCTCACTCCTCCCATTTCTCTTTGACTTTCTTTTCTCTGTCCCTTCCTCATCAGAAGTTTCTTATTTCTTTTTTTCCTTATTCTGTCAATCTTTTGTTCCAAATCAATGTGATATGAACCCTTGGTCTTTCCGTCTTTTTAGGTAAGCGAAGGGGGTGAGTTCTTGCTCATTTCAATGGCAACGGTTTTTGGTGTTGATGTTACTATTCATAATTTGATTTTTGGGTTTTGGCAGTGGTGAATCGTGAAGAACAGGACTCTCCTCTCGCGAAATTGTAGTCAGAATCATTCAAGGTAGTGGGTAAGTGATGAACACTTGAATTAAACCATTGTCGGTTTCGTTGGTTCAGTTTAATTGAGAATTAAAACTGATTTTTGGAGTTTGTTATGTCGATTTTAGGTTCTGGTGGTCTTGGGAGTGTTTTCGCTTCAAAACTGAACCAGGTGTGTACTCCTAACACGAAAAATTGAGCTTCGACAAAAGCCAAAAATGGAGTCTGTCGACGCCACACGGGCGTATGGCCGGCTGTGTGACTGACGAAGGTGTGGCTATGCTAAGACACGACCGTGTGACTGTGTGAATGTAGCTGTGTGGGCTACACAAGCCAGACTAGATTGGGCTTGTGGGTTTTGGGCTATACCGTGTGGGCCCAAAATTCTAAAAATTTCCCTAGGGTTTACGGGTCATTCCAATCGACTGTGGGCCAACTGTATAGTCGATAAGGGCTAAATCAACTCTTTTTCATGTGATCTGATATTTTGACAGTTTGATTTGATTAGAAAATTGATATGTATGTCTAACCATACTGTTTATGTATGTATGTTATCTGTATAAAGCATGTTAAATTTATTAATTTTGTATCTATATTCTGTATTTGTGTTTGGGTGTGATTGGCATATGTGGATGAAATGATCTGAACGGCGATCTTTCGCCTATATTCTGACAGCTTGACTGCATATTATTCTGTTATGTGTCGCATTGACTTTATATGGTGTGTAGGGATGGGTGGGTGTTTTTAACCCCACATTGTGCAATGAGATGGCCGGAGATGGTGTGTAGAAGATGGGGTAAGATTCTATATATCTGTTCTGCTTATCTAATTCTGCTATCTGTATCTATCATGTACTTAGGTCCGAATCTGTATATGGCTGTATATGAAATTATGTGTATGTTGCATGACTATTTCTGTCGGTTTACAAACCGAGTTTACGAAAAATCACATCTATTTGTTTGTTCTGTTCAAGTAACCCACAAGCTTAGGCGGGTCAGTGCGATGGAGGCTCAACCACTTGATTGAGATCTGTTTTTGTTTGGTAATAATGTTTTTTTTTTATTTTAAAATCTAGTTTTCTTAAGAGTTTGTAATTTTTGGGATTCTCTAGACTATATGGTTTTAACTTTTGGATTTGAATTTTGTTTTGCATTCTTTTCCGCAACGTTGACAAAAACATTACGCAAACAAATGGTTTTAACAAATGATTTTTGGAAAAATGAGCTTGATTTTGTTTGAAACGATTTTCAAACTTTCGCTACGAAATAAACTGTTAATTTTAAAGAACAACTTAAATCGGTTTCAATAATGTATATGTATAAATGAATATGTTATAATACCTGGACGATTTATCAAATTACTAAACATGATTTTATCGAAGTATTGTCAGTTTTAAAACCCTACATCGTAACACTCCCAAATTCGGCCATAACGTCTAGGCTATGTTTTGGGGTGTTACATTTTGGCTTCGCGTCGTTTGTTGTTTTTCAAGTTTTTCGTTACACATCTGGTCGTTTTTCGATGCAAACATGATAGCAAAGATTCCAGCACCTAAAACTGACATTTACTTAATAAATTAGAAAACGAAACGAGGATCGATTAAAAGGAAACAACCCCTACTTCCTAAAACTTTAACCAAAATAATAGGGTATTCGGCTCTTACAACCACAACGCCCCTAATTGTTGTTCGCTAACTTACCCCTAAACGAACAATAGCTTCCAACAAATTCTAAATCGCTAAAGGATTAGTCGTATCACAAACTTCACCTAGAAAACAACACGATTAACAAATGAGGTTCATAGTACACTAAAACGTCAATTGTGCACGAGAAAACTAACTAAACCTTATCATCATAAAAAAAAAAACAATATATAGGCCAAGATTTAATTATGATCAATCTTTTTCAAGTACCATGCAACCGATCACACCAATAATGACAACAGAAAAACAAAAAAATGGAAACCAAAACAGATAGAAAACAAAAAGAGAGGAATGGAGAAATGAGGAAAATTAACAAAGAGAAAGAACATTAACACGAGAGGAAGACTGGAAAAATGAGAAGTTGAACGTGAAATGGGGAGTGGGAGAGAAACGTGAGAGAAATCTGGAGAGAATATTTCTCAAAATTAAAATAAAATAAAGTTTAAAAATAAAATCCTAAACTACTAGATTTTTTGCTAATTAACCTAAACATTAATCACATGGGCGGCATATTTAGGAAGAACCAAAAATAATTTTTTCTTTGCACGTACGAGATTGAAAGACATGACCTTAAGGTAAGATGAAGTCTTACCACTGAATAAGCATATTCATTCTTGACATCAATTGAGCGAAAATAATTTTTAAACAAAATGTTCAAAGCTAGGGGTTGGGACAAAAATAGCAAAAATTTAAGCCCAGAACCTCTCACACACAACCACACACTTAACCATGAACCAAAATAAATTACTTGTCAAGTTTTAACAATTCAAAAAATAAAATTTTGGGACGTTACATAGTCAAATAGACCCGAGCCCAAAAGCCCACCCATGCTAATCTGAGCCCAAGAAAGCTTGAGCCTATAACAGACTTTAAGGGTGAGCAAAACTTGATTTGATTCGAAAAAGTAGAAAAAGATTTTAAAATTTGAGTTAATCAAATCGAGTTATTTGATTTTTTCAAGTCTAATTGAATAAGTATTTCGAATTTCGAGTTTGAGCCGAGTTGAATTTTACAATTTGAATAATTCAAATAATAGATTGGCCTAAATACCGTTTGGTCCTTGCCAATTTTGAAAATAAGCAAATTGGTCTCTCTATCAATAAAAGTTATAGAATAATTTAAAATAATTTTTAAAATTCAAAATATTTGTAAAAATTTCAAAATTTATATTTTTAAAAATTATAAAATTTAAAAAAAAATTCTAAAGAATATATAAGAAATTTAACATTTTAAAACTTTTCTAAGTTAATAATTTTGAGACCTAAATAAGTTAATTAATGATTCAAGTTTATCATACCAAAGTATCTTCTTCTTTTTTCTTCTTATTTTGCTTTGAAAAAGTTTTCAAATATGTACCGTTTCAAATTTATTTGGTCTAATATGAAATTAGTTATACTGCAATAAGATTTTAATTCAACATGTTTAAATTTTAATTTAACTGGAACAATTTTACTCAATTCCACTTGACTCGATTCGAAAAAATTTCGAATTGAGTTAGAATGATAAAATAGGACTCCTCAACTCGATTAACTCGAAAGTTCTTCACTCGATTTGATTAGACGCTCACCCCTAACAGATTTGCTTGAATTGGCTCAATTTAGTTTTTTTTTTTTTTTACAATAATCAAATTGGGCTTTATTGATATAAATTGTGTAAAAAATAAGCAAACATTTAAGGCCCAGAAATTTTAGGCCAAAAGTAAAAATCCAAAGAAAAGAAAAATCTAGAATGCTTAATTTGAAAATCAAAATCTGTCAACTAAATGCCCAATCAGCTATCTTTTCGCCTGGCCAGTCACGTCCTGTCTGTCACATCTGCATTAACGGCGAAATTTAGTTTATTTTAATACCTAACTATAATAGATTATATACTATTATATAATATAATAACATAATAACATAATATAATATATAACTATGATATACATATAAACTATTTTTATATTATAGGTTATAATAAAAGATATAATATTACATAATATTTTAATTATTAATGCATATATAAAACTATGAATACATATATGATATGTGATAGCATTGTATAATGTAGTAGGATGGTTAACTTTTAGAGCATATTTCAATGAATATAATAATAAAAAATAATGTTTAATAATTAATATATTATGTATTACTATAATAATATGTGATATAATATTACATAATATAATAATATAATTTTAAAACCATTAATACATATATAACTATTAATTGGTCCAAAATCAAAACCACATTTACAAACCGATTTGCTTGAATTGGATCAATTTGGTCGATTAAGTTGATTTTAATCGCTAACTAATATATATGCAGCCACTATTATATTATAATTTATAATTAAAGATATAGTATTATATAATATCATAATCTTTAAGTATTAATGTATATATAAAAACTATTAATTTGTTATATGTTAAGAGGTGATGTTATATAATATAGTACGAGGTAGAGTTCTTTATGAGCCGAGCTGGACCGAGACCCAATTCCAAAAAAAAAAATCATGCCCAGGCTGTAACAGCTCGATTTTGACCCTAATCGGAACGGTGGTTTTGGGACCACGAATTCTACTCAGAAAAATATTTTAATATTATTTTTCATGTTTATTATGTGTGAATTGATGTGTGCAAAATTTTCGTATTAAAATTTGATCGTTTTGGTGCTTAATTGTGAAAAAGGGCTTAATCGCATAAAAAGAAAATTTGGTGGTTAAATGAGTAAGTACCGAATTGATGATGGTTTCATAAATTAAAGTATTGGTAGGATAATTTATCCATAATTAAGCTTAGTGGGCGGCCAAACTTTGCATGAAATAGTGTTTGGGATTTATTTATTATATTTTTGTGTTATAATGTTATAAATTATAATATAATAATATAATAGTAATAAAACATAAACTAAGTGGAGGAACATCATCTTTATCATTTTATTTTCACCATTACCGAAACTAGAGAAGAAAAAGAAAGAGCTTGAGCTTTGAAACTTTCGGCTTTTACATGATCAATTAAGGTATGAATTTGAGTTCGGTTTTTGATAATTTTTACGTTTTTGAGATCGTTGCTATGTGATTTAGATAGCCCATACTTAAATTTTTGAATTGGTTGTGTATTTTGTGATTTGCCATTGAAGAAGGCTTGTTGTTTTTGTGAGTTGATGATGAAATATTGATTATATGTGTTAGATTAACAATGTTTGAATTTTTGATGAAATTGAGTAGTTAGGATTAAATTGTGAAAGTAAAATCTTTGAGGGATTAAAATGTGAAATTAATGAATTATATGGGCTTGTATATACATGGGTAACATTCGGCCTAGCTTGGATATGGAGAAATTTGGTGTATTTTGTGTTTTGTGCAATAGGGACTAAATTGTAAAAATTGTAAATGTCAGGGGTAAAATGGTAATTTTCCCATTTATTTGTTGTTGGATTAAATTGAATGAAATTTTTTTTAAATGGGGTCAATTTGAAATTATATAGATCAAGAACAAAAGAAATCGGACTTGGATGGGGAAAAACGAAAGTTGTCGACTAGTCGTCCCGTTCCGTTTTACATCGTCCGAGGTAAGTTTATAGGCAAATAGACGTGTTTAATTGTAGATAAATGTTATATATATACACTGGTATGAAAAATAAGAATTTATATATGCTTATGCCGAGTGTGAATAAGCTTAGTAACCATGTTCGAATAGAGGATTATAATGTCTGTCGATATTCGAGGTAAGTTTTTAAGCAATAATGTTGGAATGGATTTATCTATAATGATGCACATGAATCTAATGGAAGTATATATGTTTATTGTTGATATAACCGAATGTGATATTGATTTGAGGATGAGTATAGCCGAATGTGATGTATACATATATGTCAATGATATACATGAACGTGATATGAATTCGAGTGATGAATAAGTTAATACGTGTATATATATATATATATGGTTGAGGTCTAAGCTTTATATTTATATATATGAATGAGTAGCAAGTTTGAGATATGCACTTAATGTGCAAATTTGATACCGAGCACTATGTGTGCGAAATCGGTTAATGGGCACTAAGTGTGCGAGATGTTAAATGTAACGGCACTAAGTGTGCGATATGTTACAAGGATTTGGCACTAAGTGTGCGAGATGATAAATGTAACGGCACTAAGTGTGCGATACGTTACAAGGATTTGGCACTAAGTGTGCAAGATGATAAATGTAACGGCACTAAGTGTGCGATACGTTACAAGGATTTGGCACTAAGTGTGCGAGATGTTAAATGTAACGGGACTAAGTGTGCGATACGTTACAAGGTTTTGGCACTGAGTGTGCGTATTTACTGATCCTTTAAGTGTATCGGTTAATGAAGGTGTTAAACGAGATAAAATGATCAAGTATGTGATGATAGATCATCTTTTGGATATTAAAGTAAGTATTAACTGTTGAAATGAAATTATGTATTATACATATTAATGTGTGATTTATATGGGTTTGAAATGCAAGAATAAATTCGGTAAGTGATATATGCACATGAAATTAAGAAAATGTGATATATGTGTATACTTGTATAAATGTATATGTATTTGTTTGAGATGGGAAAGTAATTTATAGATCGGTGTGAAATCTATTACTGAATGTGTGTGTGTTTGGCCTTAAGGCTATGAAATGTGAAAGTTTAGAAATGGTGATATAAATTATAGTTATAGTTTTAAACCTCGATTGTGATTATTTTAAATTGGCCTTACTAATATAATGATATAAAGCATTGTTGTTATGTAATTGCTTATAACTTACTAAGCTATGATAGCTTACTGTATGTGCTTGTTTGCATTGTTTATTAGATTTTGGAGTCAAGTTACGAGCTCGGGATCATCGTCAAAGTCTATCACACTATCGACTGTTTTCGGTATTTTATAAGTTGAATTTTCGAACCCATGGCATGTATAGGCTAGATTGAAATTTGAAATGTTAGATTTTGGTTTTGTATAAATTAAGCCATGCGAAAATGACCTAACTTCAATGCTTTACTACGGTTTTGTTGATTACGGCTTACGTTCATTTGGTTATTATGCTATATGTCTTGATTGAAGGGTATTCATGATATCTATTGTGTGCATTTGGTTGATTCAATCGTGCATATGGATAGATAAGAGTATGAGTGAATTTGGTTGTTAATTTGGTAAAGATGTTATAAACTAGTTAACCATATTTTGCAATGAAACAGTTTTTGGTTAGCAGCAGTGATGTGATTTTGAAAAATCCCCAAAAATAGGAGAAATAGAATTAGAAAGTGAATAAGATATAGTATTAAAGCTTATTATTTCTATTTTTATATGAAAGAAACAAAGTGGGCAAAGGAATTTTATATTCTGTGATATTTGAATTTTGGTGAGTAGAGTCAGAATGATTTCGGAATCACTTGTTCTGACTTTGGAAATTCATTGAAAATTGTACAAAATGAATTATGAGTTATAATTTATATATCTAGATTCCTTAGTGAGTCTATTTTCAATAGAAACAAGTGAGAACATCATATGAAAACTGTACAATGAGATATTTGAATTTAGGTTAAGAGAGGTCAGAACCGTTGGTCAGTGAAACAGGGAAAACTTTAATGAATAAACTGTAAGAAGATATATGAGTCTAGTTTCAAGGAAAATTTACGGATTTAAATTTCAAGCTTCGTAACTCGAGTTATAGTCAATTTAGTCGACATGACGCGGATGGACAGTTTCAATTTTTGTGCCCCGAATTAGTTGTTAAGTCTAGTAATGCCTCGTGCTCGACTCTGGCAACGGTCTTGGGTAAGGGGGTGTTACACAGGCCCCTTTTTAGGTTGGGCCAATTTGTCTAAGAAGGTGGTTTTACTATTCAAAAAATAATAAAATATTAAAAAAGTTATATATTTAATTGATATTTTATATATTTATAATTAAATTTAAATATTAAATAAGTAACTTTTAATATTTAAATTGAATTCGAGTTGGGCTGACTCGAGGTACAAAAATCATTGTCCAAGCTCGATCCAAGTCGGGTCAAACAGGCTACCTGGCCTTTGGACAGGTCTATTAGGAGGGCTAGCTTTGAAATGTATAAAGAGTATAAGGACTTAGAACATATTTTAACCAATATGATAATAAACAATAATATTTAATATTTAATATTTAATATTTAATATTTAATATATTATGTATTACTATTACAATATGTGATATAATAACATATTTTAAAACTATTAATACACACATTTAATTATTAATTGGTCGAAAGATAAAACCGAATTTACCAACCAATTTGCTTGAATTGGCTCGATTTAGCCGGTTACTTCAATTTTAATAGCTAATTATAATAGATAATATACTATTACATAATATAATAATATAATATATAACTATGAGTAAAACTATTAATACATTCATATATGTATATAACTATTATTATATTAAGATTATAATAAAAGATATAGTATCGATAGTTATGTGTAATTTAGTACATTATAGTACATGTCTATAACTAGTAATGCATAAAATATTATTAAAAATTTTAATATCTTAATAAAATATTATTTTTATTACATTAAATTTTGAATTAGGTTTTAACTTTTATAGCTTATGGATAGTGAGTTTAATTTATTTTATTTTAGACTTGAGATTTTGACTATAATTAGTCTATTTTGGGTTTGGGTAATAATAAGTTTATTATTGGGTTTGGGCTTATGATAATATATTAGAGTTTTCAAGTAAATAAATTAGAATATAAAATAAAAATTATAAAAAATATTCAATTTTTAATATAATATAATATGATAAACAATAAAAGATACTTTCGTCAATTTATATGCATATCATATAATAATAAATTTTACACACAGTAAGTATTTCATTTGTTTTATATAAAACAACTCTATTAAATATATATAAGTTTTGCTTTGTAGAAAGCAAATCTGAATTACATTATCATTGTATAAAAGTAAAATAGATTATTACATTCGAAATTAAAATATTTATAACTTAAAAAATTAAAAATTATTTGAATCCATTAGTACCTGCCCCATTCGATCTGAGCTCTAATTCAAAACAATTTGAGCATAAAACTACTCCAACCTGAAAAAGTCTAAGCCCAAATTGATCCAAACTTGATAAAACGTGAATTCAAATTCGAAGCCCACACAAATGTACTTGTTTGCCCCCACATTTTGAAATATTAGCACGTTGAGAATGTAAGATTATTAACTTAAGGTAATTTTTGAAATCTAAATACGTATATATTATTTCTGAAATTTACATTAACCTTAGAATCAAAACCTCTCATCTATAAAAGAAAATAAAAATACTTCAAAATAAAAAAATTTATATACTTTAAATTTGTATACATCTAGAATTGAAATTTTCCACTTTTATTTTCAATAACGAATATAAAAAGATAAACCTATTAAGTAACACGGTTAAACTTTTTTGTATTATTTAAAATGTTATAATAATAAATTTAATATAAATTTTTGATGATGCTAGTAATTAGTTAAATCTAAAAAATAAAAAATAAAAAAAAATGTATGAGACGATAATTGAAGATTATCTGAACCTACAATAAATATGAAATTGTACCAGCCTAGCCATTCCCGTATTTGAAAAAATATACTTATTTATTCGCAAAAAGAGTATTATTATTAAACCGTGACCCTGACCGATAGGCGATACTATTAATATTATTTCCTTCTCTTCTTTTTTTAATTTCATGGCTAAACCCCACAACTTTCCCGAGAAACAAACATGGGGTACCTGGGAGGAACTTTTACTTGCCTGTGCCGTTCATCGTCACGGTAGCAACAGTTGGGACTCCGTTGCTATGGAACTACAGAAACGTACTTCTACGTTCCAACACCTCTTCTTCACTCCTCTCTCTTGTCAACAGAAGTTTCAAGACCTTAAACGCCGTTTCGCTGAAAACGGTGACGATGATGAAACTACTAATAACATCTCCACCAGCGCCGTTCCTTGGCTTGATGAGCTCCGAAAACTCCGCGTCGCTGAACTACGCCGCGAAGTCCAACAATATGATCTCTCCATCGTGTAAATTATTACTAAATCAATTTTTTATAAAAATATTAAATTATTTATCATTTCGGGGCCAAAAATCGGTATTTTTGCTCGGTTATTTTACAGGTCCTTACAATTGAAGGTGCAGAAATTAAAAGAAGAGAGAGAACAGAGCTTGACAGAGAACGGAAAGGAAACTGAAAAATCGGATCTGGAGCGAGAAAAGGGAAGTGAAAGAAAGGAAGAAAACGAAACGGTGAATATTACCCGACGGCCCGTTAATAGCAGGGAAGAGTCCGAGCGGGAGGACCGTTCGGTAAACGAGTCGAACTCTACAGATCCGAAGGAAGAAGATCCGGGAACCGGACCTGACGAGGCGAAAGATGAACTGGAACCTGTCGAACCGGATGTAGGTGAAACGGGGAAAGAGGTGCAGAGCGTGAAGCCTGAGGGAGAAGCTTCGTGCAACGGGAGCTGTGATAGTGTGGCGAAGGGATCAGCTGAAAACTCAAAGCGGGTTCACCCGAGAGAAACCGGTGATTCACCGGAGTCAGTGGCCGAGTCTAAGGGAGAAGAACCTAATAGAGAGAGCAGCGATGTACAGAGCTCGGCTAGCTTGTCCGGGAAGGAAAAGAAAAATGCTGAACCGGGCGAACCGGATAATGGGGAATTGGACCAATCTCCCTCCATCAAGAAGGTGTCCGTTGAATCTCAGCCGTTGGTTGTGTTCCTTGAGATCTTCCAGTCTCATAAGCTCGGCTCCCTTTTCGAGCGCCGACTCGAAAGCCAGGTAAAACAAAATATTCTATATATTTTTTAAAAATATCAGTTTAATTTTAAAAAAAATTATTTTAATTACTATTTCTAATGAGAAAAAAAATAAAAAGAAGATTTTGATTGGTTCTACGCGGGTTAGATATAGAGCATCATCTTATAAATATTGTTGGTAGATGACGTGTCGGCAGAGTTAGGTTTGGTGATTTTGAAGATATATGGATCATAGCTGATCTGATTTTGGGGATTGATTTTTTTATTAATTTGAAATAGCTGGATATCAAATTAATTGAAAAATATTAAACAATCTTTTTAATTAAAAATAGTATATTATTATGGGAATTTTTATCTTTTATAATTTTGTATAGAACCTATATAAGGCAACCATTTTAATAAAAAACTTCATTTGTTTTTATATAACTTTTTTTACATTATATGTGGCTTAGTTTAATATTAATTAGGTTAAAATATACCAAAGCTTGTTATACTCTTCACAAATATGAATTTAGTCACTGGATTTTTATTTATAAAAAATTGATCTCTATTTTTTAGATTTTAAAAGTCAGGTATAATTGTTAATATTATTAGTCTTTTTGTTAACTTATTATTCTAACATTTAGAAATAAAAAAATATTTGCGTTATAGTAATATAACTAAAAATAAATAAATAACATTGTAATTAGTAGGCTGAAATTAAATTTTAATTTTTGTGATAATAAAAATTAAATTTCATCATTTTAATAGTCTATATATTTATAATTTTTAAAAGATTAAATTAAATTTTTATCATTTTAAGGAGACTAGACTTCAATTTTATTTTTACTAATTTAAATTTAAAAAACTTGAACCTAAAAGAAATTATTTTATTTTAAGGGGTCGGGCTTTGTCAGCGCCTTTGCTACTCACTTGTTTGTAATTTTGAAATATGAAAAATATAGCAACTAAATTCTTAAAAATAAAATTAAATTTTAAATTTTGAACTTAGAATTTAACCTATTGATCATGCGGGGGAATAATTGAATTTTTTTCGTGCGTTTAGGTTAGAGCTACCTGTAATGAGGATTTCTTTTTCTTAAAAGAAGGTTATAGATGCATGCAAGCGTGGATTAACAGGGTGGTACTAGTTTTTTAGTGGTTTGAATTGACGAAAAATTCCCTTTCATTCTTTGTCTTTCTCGTATGAATAATATCATGAGCTGCAGAGATGTTGGTTTGGGCCCATGCGTAGGGTTTGGGTATTTTATAATTACCGAGAATTAGGGGTTTTTTTTTTTGTCTAGAAAAGATTTTTGTTCTTTTTAGTCATATGTCACAAGTCAAATGTGTTGGAAAATTAATAAAAAATTATAAAAAAAAGTTAAGTTTTATTTCTAATTTAAATACAATTTATTTATTTATTTTTAAACTACTTTTTAATCTAAAAGAATATCCATTTCTTTATTTAAAAAAATGGAGAATTGTGGTTTATGTTTAATATTAATATTTTTTTACTATACTGTAGAAAGATGTCGGTTTTATTAAATTTGGTAAAAAAAAAAAAAAACCAAAAACTCCAGTATATATTATATTTATGATCTAGGCGTCATTGGCTGGTTCCATCCTTGCATATTTCTCAATAAATAAGAATGTTGAAGGTTGGCCCGGACATTGGTGGTGTTGTGATTAATATTATTGAACCTTGTTAAATCTCATTATACAAATTTTATTATTGTTAATTGTCACATAAAGTTACGTTGTCAATTTCATAGAAAGAACCAAGAATTCTTAACTTCAGAGGCCATATTCATAAGCTTATATATATATATATATATTAATGTTGGCATTATTTAGAGTTGGGAGGAAGGAAAGCAGTGAACTGAGGGTCCATTTGATAACCCGATGAAGAGTTGTTAGTTGGTCCATTCTCTTGCTGTGAACCTGGCATTATTTTTTTTAGGGGTAATGAGTTGTGTGAAGACACAAAAAATCCATTGGGCACGTAAATTGTTCTAAAAAAAATATGGTGGTTAGGTTATCTTATCCTAGTAAGAAACTTGGAGAAGCCTTTCTTCTTCGTTTTTTCCAGTCTCAGGGGTGGCGGTGACACCCCTAAAATGGGAGATTGCACTTCTGATTATTTAAAATTTATAAAATTATAAGTCTGTATATTAGTATATAGTAAATTTGCACTTTTAACTCTCCAAAAAATAAAATTTTGATTTATTTTTTGAAAAATTATAAATATAAAGATATAAGCTAATAAAATAGTGAAATTATATTTTAACTCATAGATATATATAACTTTATTCCGATTCTCTTAGAAAAAATTTCTGATTTTGCCCTACTCCAACCTATGAATGTTTGATCAGTGATCTGTTGTGAGTAATAATTAATTTTATTTTCAGTCTTTTGCAAGCTGTTAGTAGTTTCCATTCTCCCATCTTTTCATTTTAAATACAATTAAGGAGCCTGGAACCTTATTTGTGTCGACCCCACGTGAACACTTGCATGTTTTATGTCTAAAGAAACAAAAGCATGTGTCTACCACTTAGGTTTAGTTTTTATTTAGTTGATTGGGGAAAGGTATGAGTTAGATACATGTCTTTTGTTCTGGTTTTGGTTTTGATTTTTAGGTGGCAATTAGAAATAAGAAATTTTCTTTTTGTAAATCCGGTAATTGTTGGATGTTTGAAGGATGTCCTTTTTTACAAAGTAGTTGCATGAACCAAAATCTTTAGCTGTTACTCATAATGGTCTTCAAATAGAAACAAAAGCTTGTGTGTGCTGTGGAATTAAACTGCTGTCTTTAGCCTATGTGCTCCCGTTAGTTGCAATTTCTATAAAATTAATTTTAATGCTAGGCAACTGAAGAACACAATTAGGTGCTAAGATGGTGATTTATGGTTAAATTTCAATATTGCAGAAAACACCGGATTACTCGAACTTGATCCGGCAACATCTTGACTTAGAGACTATTGGCATGAGGGTTGAAGAAGGCTGGTATTCAGGATGTAAAAGCAAGTTCTTTAGAGACTTGCTGTTGCTTTTAACCAATGCCATCATTTTCTTTGGCAAGGAATCCTCAGAATACGCTGCAGCTATTGAGTTTCGACAACTTATCTCAAAGGAGATTGGTGCCCAGTTTCGCAATTCAAACGTATTGCCCAAAGAACAATCACCAAGTAGGGTGCCTGAATCCCAGATGCCTTTGAAACCAGAACCCCAACTGTCACTCTCCTTGTCAATGAAACCTAAACTATCAGTCCCATTGATTGCTTGTCGCAAACGCAGCTCGATTGCTGCCAAATCGTCAACATCATCTTCAGGGCAAGAGAAAAAAAGGCAGCTGCTAGCTTCATTGATGAATGAGAAACCAGCTCTAGGTTGGAAGCAGCATGATAAATCTACTGAGGAAAGTCCTGTAGCAAAGAAGAGAACAAGAGAAAGTTCGGCCTCGGGTTCAAGAAAAGCAAGCAAAAATGCAAAGGCTCGGAGTAACACAAACACAAACAAGAATTCAGGTACCAATGCCAATACTGCCATTTCAAGCAAAGGTGGATCCTCAAATGATAACTCGGAATCCAAGGGTGGTGAGAAGGAGAAGAGCAACAGCAAAACTGCGAGTTCAAAGAAGCCAAGTGCAGCGAATTTCTTGAATAGAATGAGGAGCTCTTTATCCGGTAATGAGCCATTGACAGAGACACTGAAGGGTGTGATTAGTTCTGATAAGGGTAAAGGAGGAGGAGATGCAGTTGAGCATAAGAAAAACAGCACTAGCAGCAAAGGTGATCAACAGAAGGATAAAACTCCGACTCCACGGACACGTTCTGGCGGAAAAAGATCGAGTCCGGCAAAGAGGAGTACAGGAAGACCGCCTAAAAGAGTGCCTGCCACCCAATCAACTCCTCCTGGTAAGCGGGGAAGGGAAGCTGTTGAGAACCATTCAGGTGGTGGACAGGCAAAGAAGCGTTCAAGAAAATGAAGGACAGTTTCAGTACTCCATTTTTAGTGTTGTTGCAAGATTTTTTTTCAGCATCATAGGCAGTTAAAATATATTTTGTTCAATGAATTTATATATGTTTTGCGGCAGGGTGGAATGTCAGAAAAAGTTATGCAAAACCACGACATAGAAAAGAATACAAAATACGAGGCTAAATAGGTATTTTTTTTTTTTTTTAAGATTTAGGGAAATAGGTCACTTTTAGGGAGGGTGTGTGAAAGCATCTATTTGGACGAGGTTTTAATTGACATGTTAGGGAAAACGTATTTAATTGAAAGCGTTTTTTAAAAATTTTAAAGAAAGCGCGTCTAGTTGGGTGTGTTTTCTTTGGCATGTCAATAGAAAGCTCACTCAGTTGGACAAGTTTTTCTGTTAATTGTGTAGAAAGGTCACCTAGTTGGGCGAGTTTTCGCACCCTTTTTAAAATCGGTCTATTTCTTTAAATCATGAAAAAAATGACTTATTTGGTCAATTTAATAAAATCCGCACATATTGTCTATATAACCAAAGTACGATACAATAAAATGAAATAATAATACAGTTCTGATATTAATAATATCTAAACATATTAAATAATAATTTGTGGTATTAAACACTTTTTAATTTTAATAACAGATTAATCCTATAATTTGGAATGAAATGTGTACTCAATCTAATATAAAACAATTTTGAGATATTGTTATTCTATTTAAAATTAGTGAGAATTAATTTATAAATATAAATTTTATTTTTTAGGAATAATAATTCTATCAGTTTCTATAAGAGAGACATTTACTTTCGTACTGAAAGTAAAAAAAAAAATTATGATTCTGTGTTGGATTCGTAACTATTCGAACTCACACTCGAAGCGGTTCGCGATACGAGAATAGTGGAGAATACTGTTCAGTTGAAAATCAGGAACATTTAGTATCTGTCTCGCTCAAAGCATAGGAATTATTTTAGGAAAAAGTTTATTGCTATAAATATTACAAACCTACTCGATTTTCAAAATTTTTATTTTTTCGTTGTGCAAAAAAACTGTTCTCAAACCGGGTTTTTTCAACATGTATATTATACTTTGGATGTACCGATGAGGCACTGGGTGTCGGATATATTAGTGTGATGGTTAGATGATTTGTGTTTCCATCTTGAGTCTGTGTCTGATTATTAGGGATTATGAAAACATATATTTTGCTATTGATATTGGGTATTGAATTGTATAATTGTATCTTGATATTTAAACAATAAATGATGGAATGTGAAATGTCATATGATCTAGTTGTAACGAGCTTTGAGAATGAAATGAAAAAGTGCAATGACCCTTGTGTTATGCTATATTATTCATGTAATTGAAATGTATGGTATAAGGACTAAATGTTGATATATGACATATTGAGTAGCACAAATTATGATGTCTAGTTTATGAGACTAGTGATACGACTATGATTTTTAGATAGTATTTGTGTATTATATTATGTGTTTTTGGTACCTTGCTTCAATTTTATTATTGATTTAAATCATGTTTGCATCACTAAGCCCTATTACTTTGTATATAATTTGTTTATTTCCGTGTGCAAATAATGTAGATTTTGAAGTCTCAAAGTGATCGGTAATATTCAAAATTCAACTCTCGATTCAGCAAGCTTGTATAATTTCTGTTGCGTTTATAGCAAATGATAAATATTTAATCTCTTAACTTGATCTTAGGGTTGGTTTTGAAGTTTTGGTCTTAGGAAATGCTTACATTTTGAATATGATACCAGGAGGTATGTATATGTAGTAATTTAGTGAATTAATGGGTTGCTTGCCCATTTGACAATTTTATGCTTATAAATGAGTTATTTCTTGCTTGCCAAGTAGATGAATAGGTGCATATACTTGTAATCATGTATGAATGAATGTTGATATGTTAAGAATGATAATTCGGCATTTGTGAATGTGATGATTTGATCAGTAGCCTGAAACACTTACATGATTAATAGCAACATACTAAATAAATACATGGTGAACAAGAACTTGCAGCTAGCTTTTCCTCCCAATTCAAATGGAGGAAAAGAACAAAAGCAAACAAAATTCAATAATAAGATTCATCGATGGACTATGTGTATTTTACAGAAAAGAACGTAAAAGATCACTATGTATACACATATTGATTACCACTTTCACCATCAGATGCATCAGCACGCCTTACAATAGCATTGATGAGCTCTTGTTCCTGCCCTGCATTAGATATAATGGTTAAACTTGCAGTACTAATGTTACAAAAAGAAAGAATCATTAGAATAAAAGATATAACTAGGAAGGAGGTTCATTTTATTTCCTAAACTTTCATTTGAGCTTAAATAAAACTTTCCTAGTATGATAGGATATTAGGGTTGCTCTTATTGTAAACCTCTATTTAAGGGGAAATTTACTAAGTAATAAAACAAGTTCAATTTGCAGTAAATTAAGGTAGGCAACTTTCTGAGAGTTCTAGGGTAGGCTACTCCCTTAGAGTTCCATCACCATAGGCAAAACCAGGAGTCGAAATACGGGCAAAGACCCTTCTGTCGGATCTGATTTTTCTGTTAAATCATTCCATAACTCGACCTCAAGCCTGTGGTCATAACAACTAAGCAATAAAAAGAATGTATTCAGGCTATGTGAATCATATGCTTACTTTCAGCTTCTTCTTTGCTTTCTCAAGCTCAACAAGATCGGGATGACTTGTATCAAAAGCCCTTTCCACCTGTTGAAGCGAGCAAAATAAAATTAGCTAACATCTTATAGCGTAAATTATCTCATTTTGGCAGTTTCAGTTTAGCTGGCTCTCCATAAATATCTCATTTACTAGCATCTGTGTAAAGTAATTCAATCTCATTCGGATGTTTCTTTTCGGTACCATTCTGTGAAGGCAAAAGTTCTTTTCTTGATTGGCCCTTCATTGAACCTCGGCCTCTTCCTAGTATAGGAGCAGGATCACCACGACTAAAGGATTTCTTATAGCTGCATGGAAACCAAGGCCCCTTCGGTAAGAGATGCCTGGGTCCTCGCCATCTCATCTGATATTTGTTGGTTGGCAAACTTAGATAATTAGAACAAGGGTAAACTACTAAAGTAGTCGCTTTTGTTTACCTCAGTTTATATTTTAGTCACTTATGTTTGAAATGTTAAGTTTTAGTCACTTATGTTATCGCACTGTAATATTTTAGTCACTGAGCCGTTAATTTCCGTTAACGCTGTACCAGTAGGTTGATATAGTACGTTAAATCATTATTTCAAACAAAAATTTTAGGTTAATTTATACAATCGGTCCCCGTATTTTTTCGTTTTAAGCAATTTAATTTTTTTTCTTTTATGTTCTTTTTACTTTCTTTTTTTCCCCTTTATTTTTCATTCTCTTCTGCTTCTCCTTTTGTTTTCCTTCATTCTCCATTTCTTTTAACATAGTTTTTTTATGTTTGCCATTTGTTAAAACTAATTCACAAGTTTGCCTCACTCGGGATAAACTACTAAAATAGATTTGATTGGTAGTATGTTTCTTCTAACCCTTTTGTTTCGATAAAAAACTTATATAAACTTAATTTAGAGAAAGAATTATGCTAGGTTATAACCCTTTTAATAACATGTAAATTAAATAAAAAATAATATAAAAATTATAATATATAACCTTTTAAAAAAATGTTTTATAAAATGTCCAATAACTTTCATAACACTTATAAATAATATAGTTTTTTTATCATAACTTTAGAAAGTTATTTTTTATGAATAAATTGTGTTAAAAAATAAAGACTTTTTTTTTCTTACGAATAAGCATATTATTTTTATAATATATAGCATGAATAGATAAATAAGTTATCTCCATAATTCTTGGCCATAACTTTTTATAAATATATATATATTGTAACTTAAATTATTTTTTATAATAAATTTTTCGGCCACAACTTAAAAAAGATTAGGACTTAACATAATATACTTTTTGGTTATAACTTTATAAAATACACATAAATTATTTTTATAATATAATTTTTACCATAATCATCCCTAACACTTATATATGTTCATGCTTATAATATAAAAATTTATAACTTAAACATGTACAGGAAAATCGGGTGTAATTACTTGTATAATTGCTCAAATTCTTACCCTTCCCTTAAAAATTATAATTTTTTATTAAAAAATACCAATACCAACCAAATAAGAGTAGGGGTCAAATTTTTTTTTAAATCTTATAACCATTAAATTTTAATGGCCGGTATTGTTATTTTTAATAAAAAAAATTTATAACCTTTTTTTATAAATTTTGTTTATAGTTATTTTTATGATTTTTTAATAATTATTAAATTTTAAAAGGCTTAATTGATTTTTTAAAATTTGTTAATAAGGGTTTTTTGACCTTTTAGCCTTATTAGTTCAAAATATTGAGGGCTAAACTTGTTATTATACCTTATATATATAAACACTAAATTTTAACAAATGGGATGTTTTGCTTTTACTCATCTAGCGTACTAGTAGGGGTGTTCAACCGGTTAACTGACCCAAACTACCATTAATCGAATTAACCGACCCTTTTAAATCCTTAACCGTTAATTGAACCGAAATTTAAAAAAAAAATTAATCGAATCGAACTTTTTTGGTTAATTCGGTCGGTTAACCGAATTAACTGAAATTTATATATGTTTGTTTTTTGGTTAAAACAAGTATAAAACATATAAAAAAATAACCGAATTAACCAAATTAACTGAATTTAATATATGTAAAATGTATATAAAAAATATAAATTTTCGGTTAATTCAATTAATTAACCGTTAACCGAACTTCCAAAAAATTATTAACTGACCCCCGACTGAATTAATTCGGTTAACCGACCGATTAACTGAATTTGATCAGTTATCCGAATAAATTTTATTTTACCCGAAATTTGCACACCCCTACGTACTAGCGCTAATTTGCCCAAATTTTCAGTAGAAAGGCTAAAATGCAATTCAAGATATGGTTTACGGGTCAGTTACCCATAATATTATAATATTTTAATCATTAATGCATATATATTAACTATTAATATATTATATGTAATATGCTATGTAATAGTATTGTATATTAGGAAGGTTAACTTTCAAATGTACGAAAAGTATAGATACTTAGAACATATTTCAACTAATATAATAAATAGGATTTAATAATTAATATATTATGTATTACTATTACAATATGGGATATAGTATTACATAATATAATAATATATTTTAAAATTATTAATACATATATAACTGTTAATTGGTCCAAAATGAAAACTGAATTTACAAACTGATTCGCTTGAATTGACTCAATTTTGTCAGTTAAGTTGGTTTTAACCGTTAACTATAATAGATGATATACTATTACATAATATAATCATATAGTATATAACTATGATTAAAACTATCAATATATATATATATATATATAACTATTATTATGTTATAAATTATAATAAAAGATAGTATTACATAATATTATAATCTTTATTTCTTTTTTTGGTAAAAAATGTTTATTCATTAATGCATATACATAAACTATTAATGTATTATATATTATATGATATAATATAGCATTATATAATATAGTAGAGTGGCTAATTTTTAAATGTACGAAGAGTATAAAGACTTAAAGTATAAGTCAACCAAGATAATAGTAAACAATAATATTTAATATTTTTTTGAACAATGTCATTATAAGATCTGATCATATCTGCTCTTTTTTTTTATATACATAATATCTAGAACTATCCATATGTAACACCCCCTACCCGTATTCGTTGTCAGAATAAGGTACGAGGCATTACCAGAATTTACGAATTTTTTTTTAAAATAATTCATGCATATTTATAAGATAACTTTAACACATAAGTCATACCAACGGCTGACCTTACATTCATTTCATATTAACATTTATTTTATTAGCTTATACATGCCATTCATTTCCAAACTAAAGTTTCTTTAAATACCGAAATATTGGGGTTGATAGTGTGATGAGTCTCCCACCGATCCGACCTCCGAGCTCTTAACACTACAAAACAGGGAAAAAGGAAATAGGGTAAGCACTTTGTGCTTAGTAAGCCCATGTAACAAGAATTATACTTACCTAATATTTACAATACAAGCGATAAACATTCATATACCCATTCAATGCATTATTACCCTAACATTTACAAACTCAACATTCAAGTCAGTCCAATAATTTCCATATATCAATAATATATATTATGATTGATGAGTTCATCAATACCATAATTTCTATATATTTTTTTTATATTTATCCCATTGAATTACTCGGAATTTCGATGGATTTTCAGAGGTACACTTTAGTGTACAAATTCGGGTCGGTCAATTCATTTTCATGTGCGCATATTTCCATTTCAGAGAGCACACTCCCGCGAACCTCATCCTTACAGCGGGATTACCAGTCCAGGCTAAATCCCCTGTAATATAAACTTATAGAGTATTGTCGGGATTACCAGTCTAGGCTAAATCCCCTGCAACGACAATTACTCTAATGAGCTTGGATCTGAATTACCAGTCCAGGCTAAATTCAGACCCTAATTTGGATTACCCGTCCGGGCTAAATCCATTTTCCACATATTCTTCGGGAGGGCTATATCAGGATAGGATCACCCGTCCGGGCTAGATCCTTTTTACCGTCAATTCCTTTTCAGAGATCCATCGAATTTTCCTTTCATTCATTCCAGATTTCTTTCCCTTTTTATCAAATATATCAATGTTTCATCAATGTTCATACAATGAACATTCAAATTATATTCACATCAATAACATACATTTCAAGAATTTAAGAATATAATTCAAGTTACATGAACTTACCTCGATACTAGTTCGTATACAAAATCTACTATTCCGGGACTTTTTCCTTTCCTCGATCTAGCTTTGTATTTGAGTTTTCCGGATCTAAATAAATAAATTCAATCATCAATTCAATACATTTCATGTTCACATGTAGCATTTTCTATAATTCTATTATTATTTTTAGTTTATTCAAAGCTGTCTACTTGAGTCACAGTCACTAAATTATTTATTTCTCGAGATACAGAACTCCAAATGAAGAACCGTTAATTTTCCCTGAAACTAGACTCACATATCTTCTTCACATAAAAGTTTCAGAATTTTTGGTTTAGCCAATAAGTACAGTTTATTCTTTAAAGTTACCCCTGTTCTGCTGTTTGACAGTTCTGGCCCTTCTTCACTAAAAATTAATTATCTCTTCATACAGGATTCGGATGATGTTCCTGTTTATTTCTATTGAAAATAGACTCATTAAGAATTCTAAACATATAAATTTAAGCCCCTAATTATTTTTATCCAATTTTTGATGATTTTATAAAGTTAAAACAGGGGAACCCGAATTCATTCTGAACCAGTCTTACAAAAATTTAAATATCTCAAAATACAGAATTCTTTTCTTTCCTTGTTTCTTTCATATGAAAATAGACTCAATAAAATTTAATTTCATATCTCACTCAACTTCTAATTCCACTTCTATGATTATTGGTGAATTTTCAAACTTACTCTACTGCTGCTGTCCCAAAACTGTTTTCTTATAGCTTGTTTTACAATTAAGTCCTTTATCCAATTCTAACTTCAAATTCTTTCAATTAAACCACTAATTCATCATTTTATTCATCATATGCTATATTCAAAAACTCTAAAACTTCAAAAACTTCAACTTAAATTCATCAAAACTTTGTTCTAAAACTTATAAAGCATCAAAATTAAAAGAAAATGACTAAATTAACTTACCTATTAAATATCCAAGCTTCAAACTTTCTATTTTTCCTTTTTCTTCTTTCTTTTCTCTTTTTCTTTCTCTGTTTCGTCTTTACTCTCTGTTTCTTTTCTATTTCTAACTCTTTTTCCTTTAGTTTGTTTGTATATATATATTAATATAATATATAATATAATAATATAATAATATACTTTAAAAAAAATATCAGATTTTCATACTTAAAACCGCCTCAACTTTACAAAATGGTATAATTGCCATTTTGGTCCTTCATAATTTCTTTAATCTATAATTTAACTTTTACTTTCATTTCAATCTAGTCTTTTTCATTTAATTTCCTACCCAAACGATAAAATTTTCTAACGAAAATTTAATACCACATTACTAACATTTTATAAATATTTATAAAAATATTTCCTATCATATAAATATTCATGCAAATATATTGAAATAAATTTCTATTTAAATCGGATTTATGGTTGCGAAACTATTATTCCGATAACCTTGAATTTAGGCCATTACAACTCTCCCCTCATTTTAAGGATTTTCGTCCTCGAAAATCTTACCAGTAAAGAGGTTTGGATATTGTTTCCTCATTGCCTCCTCCGGTTCCCATGTCGCTTCCTCAATCCCGTGTTTTTGCCACAATACTTTCACCAAATTTATTTTTTTATTTCTAAGCTCCTTTGTTTCCCATGCCAATATCTTGATCGGTTCTTCACTGTAACTCATATCCAGTTGAATCTGCACTTCTATCGGAGAAATAACATGTGAAGGATCTGACCGATATCGTCGTAGCATAGACACATGAAAAACATTATGGATTCTATCAAGTTCTGGTGGTAATGCCAATCGATAAGCGACCGGTCCAATTCTTTCTATGATCTCATATGGCCCGATAAATCTTGGACTCAATTTACCCTTTCAACCGAACCAGAGAACTTTCTTCCAAGGAGACACTTTTAGGAATACCTTGTCACCAACCTGAAATTCAATCTCTTTTCGTTTAAGATCGGCATATGATTTTTGGCGATCGGAAGCTGCTTTTAAACTATCCCGAATAACCTTCACTTTTTCTTCTGTTTCTCAGATTAAATCAACCCCATGTATCTTCTTTTCACTGAGCTCTGTCCAATACAATGGTGTTCTACATTTTCTACCATACAAAACTTTATATGGAGCCATTTTAATACTGGACTGATAACTGTTATTGTAAGCAAATTCAATCAGAGGTAGATACCTCTCCCAATTACCTTTAAACTCTAGTGTACAACATCGGAGCATATCTTCCAATACTTGAATTACACGCTCAGATTGGCCATCTGTCTGAGGATGAAATGCAGTACTGAAATACAACTGAGTACCCAAAGCTTCTTGCAATTTATCCCAGAAACGAAACATAAATGGGGGATCTCTATCTGATATAATGGAGACAGGCACTCCATGTAGCCTGACAATCTCAGATATGTACAATTCAGCCAGTTTATCTAAAGAATAATCCATACGTACCGGAATAAAGTGTGCTGACTTTGTCAATCGGTCAACAATCACCCAAATAGCATCTTTTTTCCTCGAAAACAATGGTAATCCCGATACAAAATCCATAGTGATTCTTTCCAATTTCCATTCCGGTATAGTAATTGGCTGAAGTAACCCCGAAGGTACCTGATGTTCTGCTTTGACCTGGTGACATATCAAACATCTTGATACAAACTCAGAAATATCACGTTTCATACCTGGCCACCAGTACATCTTCTTCAAATCATTATACATTTTATTACTTCCCGGATGTACAGACATAGTACCACTGTGAGCCTCGTGTAAAATTTTCTGTATTAGCTCTGAATTCTTGGGTACACATATCCTACCTCTGAATAATAAACAATCATCAACCCCAACTTGAAATTCAGAATCAGTACCTGACTCACATTGTGCCCGTTTAACCTGTAACTTCTCATCATTCTTCTGAGCTTCACATATTTGCTGTAGAAATGTCAGTTTAGCTCTCAATTCAGCTATGATTGAACCATCATCAGTCAGTGACAATCGGGTATTCATAACTCGTAAAGCAAACAGATATTTTCGACTCAAAGCATCAGCCACAACATTAGCCTTACCCGGATGATAATCAATAATCAAATCATAGTCCTTTATCAGTTCAAGCCACCTGCGCTGTCTCAAATTCAAATCTTTCTGTGTCATCAAATATTTCAAGCTTTTATGATCAGTATAAATATGACATTTCTCATCGTACAAATAATGCCGCCATATCTTCAATGCAAAAACAATAGCAGCTAACTTAAGATCATGTACCGGATAATTTCTTTCTTGTGGTTTAAGTTGTCTTGAAGCATAGGCTATTACTTTACCTTCTTGCATCAAGACACAACCTAAACCATTTAATGAGGCATCACTGTAAATAACAAATTCCTTACCCGGTTCAGGCTGCACTAATACTGGTGCTTTCGTTAGTAGATCTTTTAATCGGTTGAAACTCTGCTGACATTCATCAGTCCACTCGAACTTTACATCTTTCTGCAATAATCGAGTTATCAGAGAAGCTGTCATAGAGAATCCCTGTACAAATCTCCGATAATAACCAGCTAAACCCAAGAAACTTCTAACTTCAGATACAGTCTTCGGTGGATTCCAATTGACAATAGCTGAGATTTTACTTGGATCTACCCTGATGCCTTCAGCGGATACAATATGTCCAAGAAAACCCACTTCTCGAAGCCAAAATTCACATTTACTGAATTAGCATATAACTGTTTCTCTCGCAGAATTTGCAACACAATTCTCAAATGTTCTGTATGTTCTTCTTCATCTCGAGAATAAACCAAAATATCATCAATGAATACTACCACAAATCTGTCTAAGTACGATCTGAATATTCGATTCATCAGATCCATAAATACTGCAGGTGCATTAGTCAACCCAAATGGCATAACCAGAAACTCATAATGCCTGTACCTGGTTCTGAAAGCTGTCTTTGGCACATCTGACTCCTTTACTCGTAACTGATAGTAGCTCGATCGGAGATCTATCTTTGAAAATACAGTAGCACCTTTCAACTGATCAAATAAATCATCAATCAGGGGCAACGGATACTTATTCTTTATAGTTACCTTATTGAGCTGTCGATAGTCAATACACAATCTCAAAGACCCATCTTTCTTTTTCACAAACAGAACCGGAGCACCCCAAGGTGAATGACTCGGTCGGACAAAACCTCTATCAACAAGTTCCTGTAACTGCGTCTTTAATTCCTTTAATTCTGTAGGAGCCATTCGGTACGGAGCTATGGAAATCGGAGTAGTTTCCGGAATCAAATCTATAGAAAATTCCACTTCTCTTTCTGGTGGCAACCTTGGTAACTCCTCTGGAAACACATCAGAAAATTCGCATACCACTGGCACTGCTTGAATCTTCGACTCAGATACCTTGGTATCTAATACATAAGCAAGAAAAGCATCATACCCCTTTTTGACATACCTCTGAGCAGTAATAACTGAAATCACATCAGATAGTCCCTCTGTCTGATCGGATTTAACCCGAAGTAATTCACCATTCTGACACTTCAACACAATATATTTTTGTTTACAGTTTACTACTGCATCATGCTGAGTTAACCAATCCATGCCCAATATCGCATCAAACTCATCAAATGGCAGTAACATCAAATCAGCCAGGAAACAATAACCTCTTACCATCAGTGGACAATTTTTACAAATTTTATCCACCAAAATAGATTGACCAAAGGGGTTCGAGACTTTAACCGCAAATTCAGTAGGTTCAACAGATAAATCTTTAATGCATGCAAGTTTTACACATATATATGAATGCGTAGAACCGGGATCAATTAATGCAGTAATATTAGTATCAAGTAAAGAAAATGTACCAGTAATAACATCGGGTGCTGAGGCATCTTCTCTGGTACGCATGACATATGTCCTAGAAGGCGCTCGTGTCTCAGGCCTACTTGCAGTATCTTTTGTAGCTCCTCGGCTACCACTGACATTACCGGATGGTCGAGATGGTCTACCCCTCAAAGATGGATTACTTGGCTTCGATATATATTCAGCTTCTTTTTCACTTCTTTCTGGACAATCTCTGAGGAAATGGTCAAAAGAACCACATCGGTAACAAGCCCCGCTCTTAAATCGACATTCACCAAAATGAGCTTTATTACAATACTGGCATCTCGGCTTAGGGGTACTAACACTGCCAACACTGGTCACTGATGGAGTGGAAGGTCTTGAATTAGTGCGCTGTGAACCTCGCACTCTATCCGAATACCCAGTGGTTGAGGTAGAATGATCCTGGTACTTCTTCAATTTCTTTGGAGCAGAAAATTGAGATTTTCCCATTGGTCTTTTACTAAAAATTCGAGCTTCCCTCTCAGCCTGTTTCTTTTCTTTGCTCCACTCTTCTGCTTTATAAGCTCGCTCTGCTGGTGTAGCAAACTCTCGAATTTCAAGAATTCCAATAAGTAGCTTAATTTCTTCATTCAACCCTTCTTCGAATCGTTTGCACATTTCAGCTTCCGACTGTACCCATTCTCGAGCATATTTACTCAACCGAACAAATTCTCTTTCATACTTAGATACTGATCTATTGCCCTGTTTCAGCTCAAGAAATTCTTTTCTTTTCTGATCAAGGAATCTCTGGCTGATATATCTCTTTTTGAACTCGGTTTGGAAGAATTCCCATGTAATTTCTTCTTTCGGAACAACTGAAGCTTTAGTATTCCATCAATGATAAGCTGTGTCTTTTAGCAGTGAAACAGCATATTTCAAACATTCTTCTGGCGTGCAAGATAATTCCTCCAAAACCCGAGTAGTATTTTCTAGCCAAAATTCAGCTCTTTCGGGATCATCATCAACTGCTGCTCGAAATTCTTCGGCCCCATATTTTCGGATTTTATCGACCGGAGCTTTCCCTTTTCTGACAGATTCAGTACCTGTACCCTGTGGAATCTCGGGAACCGGTGGAGGAACAGGAGGGGGAGCTTGAGTTTGCTGCACTGTAGGGTTAGTTCTTATGTACTGGGTAAACCATTCATTTATCATTTGAAAGAAGGCTATTTTTGCCTCCTCCCCTTGACCCTCTATACCGGGCCTTCTACTGCTAGTTTCTTCTCTTTGTACTGAAGCCGGAGCATGACTCCCAGCTTCCTCAGATTGAGCTCGGTCAGATGACATTACTATAAGGAAAACACAATTTAAATGGTCAGGAGATATCACACTATCAAAAATAATTTAAATGGCATGTATAGCTAACCCGTATTCACTATGTCGGTCCTAGAACCGGCTAAACCGTAGCTCTGATACCAACAAATGTAACACCCCCTGCCCGTATTCGTTGTCAGAATAAGGTACGAGGCATTACCAGAATTTACGATTTTTTTTTTAAAATAATTCATGCATATTTATAAGATAACTTTAACACATAAGCCATACTAACGACTGACCTTACATTCATTTCATATTAACATTTATTTTATTAGCTTATACATGCCATTCATTTCCAAACTAAAGTTTCTTTAAATACCGAAATATTGGGGTTGATAGTGTGATGAGTCTCCCACCGATCCGACCTCCGAGCTCTTAACACTACAAAACAGGGAAAAAGGAAATAGGGTAAGCACTTCGTGCTTAGTAAACCCACGTAACAAGAATTATACTTACCTAATATTTACAATACAAGCGATAAACATTCATATACCCATTCAATGCATTATTACCCTAACATTTACAAACTCAACATTCAAGTCAGTCCAATAATTTCCATATATCAATAATATATATTATGATTGATGAGCTCATCAATACCATAATTTCCATATATTTTTTTTATATTTATCCCATTGAATTACTCGGAATTTCGATGGATTTTCAGAGGTACACTTTAGTGTACAAATTCGGGTCGGATAATTCATTTTCATGTGCGCACATTTCCATTTCAGAGAGCACACTCCCGCGAACCTCATCCTTACAGCGGGATTACCAGTCCAGGCTAAATCCCCTGTAATATAAACTCATAGAGTATTGTCGGGATTACCAGTCCAGGCTAAATCCCCTGCAACGACAATTACTCTAATGAGCTTGGATCTGAATTACCAGTCCAGGATAAATTCAGACCCTAATTTGGATTACCCGTCCGGGCTAAATCCATTTTCCACATATTCTTCGGGAGGGCTATATCAGGATAGGATCACCCGTCCGGGCTAGATCCTTTTTACCGTCAATTCCTTTTCAGAGATCCATCGAATTTTCCTTTCATTCATTCCAGATTTCTTTCCCTTTTTTATCAAATATATCAATGTTTCATCAATCTTCATACAATGAACATTCAAATTATATTCACATCAATAACATACATTTCAAGAATTTAAGAATATAATTCAAGTTACATGAACTTACCTCGATACTAGTTCGTATACAAAATCTACTATTCCGGGACTTTTTCCTTTCCTCGATCTAGCTTCGTCTTTGAGTTTTCCGGATCTAAATAAATAAATTCAATCATCAATTCAATACATTTCATGTTCACATGTAGCATTTTCTATAATTCTATTATTATTTTTAGTTTATTCAAAGGTGTCTACTTGAGTCACAGTCACTAAATTATTTATTTCTCGAGCTACAGAACTCCAAATGAAGAACCGTTAATTTTCCCTGAAACTAGACTCACATATCTTCTTCCCATAAAAGTTTCAGAATTTTTGGTTTAGCCAATAAGTACAGTTTATTCTTTAAAATTACCCCTGTTCTGCTGTTTGACAGTTCTGACCCTTCTTCACTAAAAATTAATTATCTCTTCATACAGGATTCGGATGATGTTCCTGTTTATTTCTATTGAAAATAGACTCATTAAGAATTCTAAACATATAAATTTAAGCCCCTAATTATTTTTATCCAATTTTTGATGATTTTATAAAGTTAAAACAGGGGAACCCGAATTCATTCTGAACCAGTCTTACAAAAATTTAAATATCTCAAAATACAGAATTCTTTTCTTTCCTTGTTTCTTTCATATGAAAATAGACTCAATAAACTTTAATTTCATATCTCACTCAACTTCTAATTCCACTTCTATGATTATTGGTGAATTTTCAAACTTACTCTACTGCTGCTGTCCCAAAACTATTTTCTTATAGCTTGTTTTACAATTAAGTCCTTTATCCAATTCTAACTTCAAATTCTTTCAATTAAACCACTAATTCATCATTTTATTCATCATATGCTATATTCAAAAACTCTAAAACTTCAAAAACTTCAACTTAAATTCATCAAAACTTTGTTCTAAAACTTATAAAGCATCAAAATTAAAAGAAAATGACTAAATTAACTTACCTATTAAATATCCAAGCTTCAAACTTTCTATTTTTCCTTTTTCTTCTTTCTTTTCTCTTTTTCTTTCTCTGTTTCGTCTTTACTCTCTGTTTCTTTTCTGTTTCTAACTCTTTTTCCTTTAGTTTGTTTGTATATATATAATAATATAATATATAATAATAATAATAATATAATAATACTTTAAAAAAAATCTCAGATTTTCATACTTAAAATCGCCTTAACTTTACAAAATGGTATAATTGCCATTTTGGTCCTTCATAATTTCTTTAATCTATAATTTAACTTTTACTTTTATTTCAATCTAGTCCTTTTCATTTAATTTCCTACCCAAACGATAAAATTTTCTAACGAAAATTTAATACCACATTACTAACATTTTATAAATATTTATAAAAATATTTCCTATCATATAAATATTCATGCAAATATATTGAAATAAATTTCTATTTAAATCGGATTTATGGTTGCGAAAACATTATTCCGATAACCTTGAATTTAGGCCATTACACCATAGCTCTTCCCCAACTCATAAATAGGAGGATTATAATAGTCCATTTTTCAGTGGTATCGGAAACAGTGGTTTCGAGACAATAATTTTGATGAGAGAGTTTGTAGATATATTTAATTAATATTTATGAGTTAAATATAGTACAACAGTGAACCTTGATTTAATATATTTTAATAATTGGTCAGTTAGTCAAGATATAAGTGGTGCATACCGAAAGTTAAATGGTTTTCGAAAATGAGGATCAAGACCTCGTTTCTATAAATTGATCTTGTGAATATTTTTATTAAATACCTACAGAGATGTTATATAGGTGAATTGAAGTTTGGTCCAAATTTTTTGACGAATTGATTGTTAATTAAGAAAAAATGATTAAATCGTAAAAACTACAAAAATCAATTGCTATTAGTTTATAAGTGCTAATTGATTATAAAAGTATAATTGGATAGTTTTATATGAAAATTTAGCCATAATTATGTTAATGGCTTGTTACTCATTTGTTTATATTATAATATATGTTATAATTTAATTCATGTAAATGATTAAAGAATAATACACCAAAAACAAAGTCATATTCTTCGTCACTTTCATCTTTTCACCGAAACATTAAAAAGAAAAGTTTGGAAGCCATGTTTGAATGCTTTAAAAGTTCGGTGGTTTGCATGTAAGTTCTATTTGGGTTGCGAATGTAGGAGGATATAAGTTTGAGTGTGTTGAAGCGTGCTATCCTCCTATTTATGGGTAAGAGCGAAGCCAGAACAATTTTTTAGGGGGGCTGGATGAAATTTTAATTTTTTTATAGTTCATATCTTTATAATTTATAAAGGATTAAATCGAATTTTTATAATTTTAGGGGGCCAAAGTGTAATTTTACGTTTACTAATTTAAAATTTTTTAAAAAATTTAAAGGCCTAAATAATAATTTTACATTTTAGGGCCTTGGCTTCGCCTCTGTTTATGAGTTGAGGAGGGGCTATAGATAGTTCTAGGCATTGGTCAAGAAGAGCAGATATGACCAAAACCTATAAAACAGATTGTTAAAAAAAATATTATTATATTAAAATTATAATAAAGTATATAGTATCCATAGATATGAGTAATTTAACATATTACAATACATGTCTATAACTAGTAGTGCATAAAATACTATTTAAAAAATATTATTTTTATTAAATTAAATTTCGAATTGAATTTTAACTTTTACAATTTGTCTTTGAGTATTGAGTTTAACTTATTTTTATTTTAAACTATATAGCCTATTTTGGGTTTGAGTAATAATAAGTATATTATTTGCTTTAGGCTTAATATACTATTTTAGAGTTTTGAAATAAATAATTTATAATATGAGTATTAAGTTAAGAAATTTAATAAAAAATATAAAAGTTATTCAATTATAAATATAAATAATAAATTTTAAGAAGAGAAAAAGGAGATTGAGAGAAAGGGAAAATACTGATTTCATTCCATGCCTTGAGAATATAATAGAAATTCTGTTGTAACAAACTGTACCAGATAGCATGAGAGGAAAATGAAAATAAAATAGCAATCCATTTAGAGGAAAAGTCATTAAATCAGTCCCTTGGGCTTGCTGTAGGAATCAGCCCGCTACTAATTGTTGCTAACTTGGTCCGCCTCACCCTCCTTCTTTAAGTCCATCAATCAGCCCAATAACCTTAGGCCTGTTCCTTCTGGTTCGGCATCCTAGGGCTCCCTTTCCCATTCTTTCAATTTCCTGATTACCTTCTAAATTCATGATATTCAAAGAGAGTAGAATACTTGAATCCAACTCTATTCATTTAGATTTTAGTGTTACTATATTTATTTCTAATTAACATTATTAAAATTTTTGTAAATACATATTATTATTGTAAAATGTATGTTAATAATTAGATTTAAATTATAAAATTTAAAAAATAAAAACCGAAAATAATATACGAGGAAGATATTATATTTGAAGATGATTTTAACCTACAATAGAAATGAAATTGAAGCAGCCTAGCTATTCCCTTAAAAATTCTAGAGTACAAACGAAAAATTTATTTGAATTAAAAGGTACTTATTTATTCGCAAAAAGAGACCTATTATTGAACCGTGACCGATACTATTAATATCTTTTCCTTCTCTTCTTTTCATTTATTTCATGGCTAAACCCCACAGCTTTCCCGAGAAACAAACATGGGGTACCTGGGAGGAGCTTTTACTCGCCTGCGCCGTCCATCGTTACGGTAACAACAGTTGGGACTCCGTTGCTATGGAACTACAGAAGCGAACTTCTACGTTCCAACATCTCTTCTTTACTCCCCTTTCTTGTCAACAGAAGTTTCAAGACCTTAAACGCCGTTTCGCTGAAAACGGCGACGACGGCGAACCTACTAATAACAACATCTCCACCAGCACCGTTCCTTGGCTTGATGAGCTCCGGAGACTCCGCGTCGCCGAACTACGCCGCGAAGTCCAACAATATGATCTCTCCATCGTGTAAATTATTACTAAATCATTTTTTATAAAAATATTAAATTACTTCCTTTGGGGTGGGGGGCAAAAATCGATAACTTTTTTCTGTTACTTTACAGGTCCTTACAAATGAAGGTGCAGAAATTAAAAGAAGAGAGAGAACAGAGCTTGACAGATAACGGAAAGGAAACTGAAAAATCGGATCTGGAGCGAGAAAAGGGAAGTGAAAAAAAGGAAGAAAACGAAACGGAGAACATTATCCGACGGCCCGTTAATAGCAGGGAAGAGTCCGAGCGGGAGAACCATTCGGTAAACGAGTCGAACTCTACAGATCCGAAAGAGGACTCACCGGGAACAGGACCAGACGAAGCGAAAGTTGAACCGGAACCTGTCGAACCGGATGGAGGTGAAACGGGGAAAGAGGTGCAGAGCGTGAAGCCTGGGGGAGAAGCTTCGTGCAACGGGAGCTGTGATAGTGTGGCGAAGGGATCAGCTGAAAACTCAGAGCGAGTTGACCCAAGAGAAACCGGTGATTCGCCGGAGTCAGTGGCCGAGTCTAAGGGAGAAGAACCTAATAGAGAGAGCAGCGATGTACAGAGCTCGGCTAGCTTGTCCGGGAAGGAAAAGAAAAATGCTGAACCGGACGAACCGGATAATGGGGAGTTGGACCAATCTCCCTCCATCAAGAAGGTGTCCGTTGAATCTCAGCCGTTGGTTGCGTTCCTCGAGATCTTCCGGTCTCATAAGTTCGGCTCCCTTTTCGAGCGCCGACTCGAAAGCCAGGTAAAACAAAATATTCTATATATATTTAAAATATTAGTTTAATTTTTTTAAAAAATTGTTTAATTACTATTTATAACGGGTAAAAAAAAATAAAAAGAGGATTTTGATTGGTTGCTGCGCGGGTTAGATATAGAGCATCACGCTCCAATCTGACGATGACGGGTCGGCAGGGTTAGGTTTGGTGATTTTGAAGATAAATGGATAAATACTATTTGGTATTTGAAATTTAAGAAAGTTTTGGTTATCTAATTTATGTAATCAGCCCATTTAAATTAATCTTGCCCACTGATCTGATTTAGCCTATTAATCTTTTATTAATTTAAAATAATTCAACACCAAGATTGAAAAATATTAAAAATCTTTTTAATTAAAAATAATATATTATGAGAAATTTTTTTATAATTTTATATAAAACCTACAAGGCAACCATTTTATTTAAAACTTTAGTACTGTTAAATTTTTTAAAAAAATCTCACTTCATAATAATGTAATTAAAAAAAATATGAAGAGGATATTTTTTCTTTAAAGAAGAATCTTCTGTCTTCTCGTGTGAATAATATCATGTGCTGCAGAGATGTTGGTTTGGGCCCATGCGTAGAATTAAGGGTTTTTTTTTTTTTTTTTATAATTACCGAGAATTAGGTATTTTTTGTCTGGAGAAAAGATTTTTGTTCTTTTTAATCATATGTCACGAGTCAAATATGTTGGAAAATTAATAAAAAATTATAAAAAAATTAAGTTGTATTTTTAATTAATTAATTATTTTTAAACAACTTTTTCATCTAAAAGAATATCCATTTCTTTATTTAAAAAAAATGGAGAATTGTGGTTTATTTTTAATATTAATATTAATTTTTTTACTATACTTGTAGCCGGTATATATTATATTTATGATCTAGGCGTCATTGGCTGGTTCAACCTTGCATCTTAAGGTTGGCTCCGATATTGGTGGTGTTGTGATAATATTATTGAACCTTTTTAAATCTCATTATATAAATTTTATTATTGTTAATTGTTAATTTCGTAGAATGAACCAAAAATTCTTAACTTCAGAGGTCATATTCATAAGCTTATATATATATATATATATATATATATAAATGTTGGCATTATTTAGAGTTAGGAGGAAGGAAAGCAGTGAACTGAGGGTCCATTTGATAACCCGATGAAGAGTTGTTAGTTGGCATTATTTTTTTTAGGGGAAATGAGTTCTGTGAAGGCACAAAAATCCATTGGTCACGTAAATTGTTCTAAAAAGATATGGTGGTTAGCTTATCTTATCCCAGTAAGAAACTTGGAGAAGCCTTTCTTCTTCCTTTTTTTTTTTTTTCAATCTCCAGGGGCGGCGGCGCCACCCCTAAAATTGGAAATTGCACTTTTGATTTTTTAAAATTTATAAAATTATAAGTCCGTATATAATAAATTTATTCCGATCCAAATTTTTTCTGTCTTTTCCAAGCTGTTTGTAGTTTCCATTTTTCCATCTTTTCATTTTAAATGGAACTAAGGAGTCTGGAACCTAATTTGCGTCGACGCCACGTGATCACTTGTATATTATTCTTGTATAATTGTATTTTATGTCTAAAGAAACAAAAGCATGTGTCTACCACTCAGGTTTAGTTTTTATTTAGTTGATGTCTTTTGTCTTGGTAAATCCGGTAATTGTTGGATTTTCGAAGGATGTCCTTTCTTACAAAGTAGTTGCGTGAACCAAGCCTATGTGCTTTCGTTAGTTGCAATTTCTATAAAAATGCTAGGCAATTGAAGAACACAATTAGGTGCTAAGATGGTGATTTATGGTTAATTTTCAATATTGCAGAAAACACCGTATTACTCAAACTTGATCCGGCAACATCTTGACTTAGAGACTATTTGCATGAGGGTTGAAGAAGGCTGGTATTCAGGATGTAAAAGCAAGTTCTTTAGAGACTTGCTGTTGCTTTTAACCAATGCCATCATTTTCTTCGGCAAGGAATCCTCAGAATATGCTGCGGCTATTGAGTTTCGTCAACTTGTCTCCAAGGAGATTGGTACCCAGTTTCGCAATTCAAGCGTATTGCCCAAAGAACAATCATCAAGTAGGGTGCCTGAATCCCAGATGCCTTCGAAACCAGAACCCCAACTGTCACTCTCCTTGTCAATGAAACCTAAACTATCAGTCCCATTGATTGCTTGTCGCAAACGCAGCTCAATTGCTGCCAAATCATCAACATCATCTTCAGGGCAAGAGAAAAAAAGGCAGCTGCTAGCTTCATTGATGAATGAGAAACCGGCTCTAGGTTGGAAGCAGCATGACAAATCCACTGAGGAAAGTCCTGTAGCAAAGAAGAGAGCAAGAGAAAGTTCAGCCTCAGGTTCAAGAAAAGCAAGCAAAAATGCAAAGGCTAGGAGTAATACAAACACAAACAAGAATTCAGGTATCAATACCAATGCTGCCATTGCAAGCAAAGGTGGATCCTCAAATGATAACACGGAATCCAAGGGTGGTGAGAAGGAGAAGTGCAACAGCAAAACTGCGAGTTCAAAGAAGCCAAGTGCAGCAAATTTCTTGAATAGAATGAGGAGCTCTTTATCCGGTAATGAGCCATTGACAGAGTCACTGAAGGGTGTGATTAGTTCTGATAAGGGTAAAGGAGGAGGAGATGCAGGTGAGCATAAGAAAAACAGCGCCAGCAGCAAAGGTGATCAACAGAAGGATCGAACTCTGACTCCACGGACACGTTCTGGCGGAAAAAGAACGAGTCCGGCAAAGAGGAGTACAGGAAGACCGCCTAAAAGAGTGCCTGCCACCCAATCAGCTCCTCCTGGTAAACGGGGAAGGGAAGCTGTTGAGAACCATTCAGGTGGTGGACAGGCAAAGAAGCGTTCAAGAAAATGAAGGACAGTTTGAGTATTCCATTTTTAGTATTGTTGTAAGATTTTTTTTCAGCATCATAGGCAGTTAAAATATATTTTGTTCAATGAATTTATATGTGTTCAACGGCAGGGTTGAGAATGTCATCTGATTATAGAAGAAGTTGGTTTTGATTTTGCACGATTTTCTCTGAACAGTTTGTATGCAAGACCACGACATTGAGAATACGATATCATAAAAAAGAAATAATAATACGGTTCTGATTTCTGAATGTGTTGAATAATAATGTGTGGTATTAAACACTTTTATTTTATTTTTATTTTTTTAGAAAGCTGATGGTAAAATTATTAAGGCTAGAAAGGGTCGATATTGCATTGTCGTTGAGGGCAGGCAAAAATGTTTTGTCTGAATTCCTTTTATTAAGCAGAAAAAGTGAAGGAATGGCAACAAATATTTCAGCAAGCACAAATTCCTTATTTCTCAAAATTATCGTTCATCTCTTTAAAATGAAATCATTTATTATACATAATAATAATCTCTCCTAATCTGACAACCTCAATTTCTGCAACATATTTCACCTCCATTTCCCCTTCTCTAGGTAAAACAACCAACCGATGTTTGCCTCAATACTTTCGGCTAATAGGTACGTGTGGTTGCATTGATCAGAGGTCCTATAACCATCTTGTTTGAATGTGTTGGTGGATCATTATGGTTGGGAACTTTGGGCTTTTATAAAAATTGGTTTGCTTGATTTTTCATGGGTAATCATTAGATTTACATTTACGGGCTTTGTCTCAAGTGGTAGGTTTCCAGCCTTTCTAATATCCTGGTTTCTTATTTGAAGATATTGTTATGCAAGACTTGCTTGTGGTAGGGTTGATTACCAAGTTCCTTCTTCTTGTACAGGGAGATGAGTGAGCTAGGGTAGAGCTACAGCCCTGAACCTCATCACAAGTTGGAGATAGGTAAGCGACGGTTCAGATCCAAGATTTGTTGGATCCACCCTAACTGGATTCCAATTGGGAGTTACTTAAGGCTTGAAGTTCCTCGTTGGTGCCATGATATCACCATTTCCAGGCAGAGTATGTTTTATGGTTAAGCTATGAGTTTCGTTTTCCTGTTTTAAGGCATAAACTGATACTTTTACCAGGAGTTCTGAATTCCTCCTCCTCCAGCATTGTATTTTACCTTACAAGATTTTTCTTTGCTACGGTAATTTATCTAGGACCTATTCATAGAAACTAAAAACAAAGATGTTGCAGCTTGTGGGGTAAGAAAACAAAATACTATTCATGAAATTCTAGATTATTTCGGTCAAATTGATGATTCATTAACGCGTGCTTAATTGGGTGGAAAGTGAAGGGATAGAAGGAGGGAGTGGAAAAGTGAAAAGAAAATAATTTTTGTGTGGTTAGTTTAGAAGAAAAGTGAGAGGAAAGAAAATAAGAGTGATGATCTTTTTTCATTCTAATTCATAAAAATGAATTCTTCTAAATTAGAATGATAAGAGAAGAAAAAAAATAAGAGTGATGCATATATTAATTCAGAATAATGCATTTTTCTATTTTTCAACTCTACCATCCATCTTTCTAATTTTCTACTCTCCTTTCAATTTTTTCCCACTTTATCAAGAAAAGCAATGTAAGAACAATTTGATGCATGTACCAAAGTTTAATGGATTCTAATGTATTCTAGTTATTTATGTTGAGAGTATCTCATTATATTGTGGCTTGCAGGAAAAACACATGTTAGTGAAACATTACATGAGTTACACAAGGGTTGTACGACAACAATTTTTACAGTGAAGACTGCCTTGAATAATTTTACAATTCTAGTCCCAAATTCGCAACCTACATCCCCCTTTCAGCCAAGGAGCTATTTTCCATGTGATTTTGTCAGCTTTCTACAAAGGACCAGATGCCGAAAAACAGAAATCTACTGATGCAAACCCTCCAACTCTTTATGATTTTAATGCAGACTGTAAGTCGGTTGCTTACATGGCATCCGCAAAATCACTACTTGCTACTTCTTCATAACCGGTCCATTGGTTGCTTGTGAGATGGTCGATCTCCATCTGAAAATCCAAAAGAGAAATAAGTTTGATTAGTCTCCTGGGTATCTAGATAATTCAGACAATGACTTTGTGTAAACATTCCAAAGTTGAAATGTCATATTATTTAGAAACCAAAAACTTGGTGCATTTATTTGACCTCATCGTACAATCTATGTATTTTGCACTAACACCAAGTTGTGCAAGTCCAATATAATATTCTCCATTTTATTACATCACTCCCTAATTTTCCCCGCGATTAATGTTGCAAATATTATTGCAACGATCCAATTTTAGATAGTACTGAAAAATACAATTTTGGAATTCAATTCCGTAAATCAAGTTTGTGAAATTATGAATAAAATAATTTATTATTTAGTATGAAAATATATTAGGAGATGATCAAATAATTAAATTGAGAAAATCATTTATTATAATTTAAGGATTAATTTATAAAAGTGCAATCGCTATTGAATTTTAATTTAAAAAATGCATTAAAGGCTTGAATAGTAATTAACCAGGAGATCTAATGGTTATTTAACCATTGTTTCTTATGAGATAGTGAAAAGATGATGATTAAATCCACTTAAATATTTATATTATAATTATAATATATTTAAGCTAAACATGATTAATTATGTTAGTTACATTACTAATCTAAGTATATATATAACTATTAGTGGGAGAGAGAATCAAACCATCATCTTTCTCCATGCTTGTGCCATCCATGCCATAAGAGAAAAGAAAGAAATTGCTTTTCTTCCCAAATCAAATGGAGGAAAAGAACAAAAAAAAAAAAAAAAAAGAGCACAAAAATTAGTAATAAGATTCATTAATGGACTATCTGTATTTGATAAAAAAAAACGTAAAAGATCATTATGTATATGCAATTGATGACCACTTTCACCATCAGATGCATCAACAAGCCTTGCAATAGCATTGATGAGCGCTTGTTCCTGCCCCTGCATTAGATATTAAACTTGCAGTACTAATGTTACAAATGGAAAGAATCAATAGACTGTTAATGTGGAATATCGGTGAAATCTCGAACACACGAATAGGTGTTTGAATAGAAAAATGAAGCAATAAGACAGGACTTCAAAGCATGTATCAAGCTACCATATTTAAGGTTTTATTCACCCTAATTTATACATACTCGGTATGCAGATGAACCTCGAAGATACAATGAAGTTTGGTGACTTTTTACGTTTTGCACGGACGAAAGTAGTTTACTAAGCACTGAGTAGAGTATAATAAGAAAAATCAATTTCTATAAAGAATTACTGCAACAATCCTTTATAGAAAAATCTAAGAATAGTTGAAGATGAAGGCAAAATAGAAAGAACTTTTGATATGTTTTCCAAATGAAATCTCACTCCAATTTATAACGAATAGAGACATAACTTTCAACAGGCGTCTAGTTTGAATAATCACATCTTCAAAAGAGACATAACTATTCAGCTAATATCTCTTAAATAAACATAACTATTCAAGTAATATTGTTTGAATAGTTATAATTTTTTGTAAAAAATCAAGTGATATAACTCTTGATCAATAACCAAAAGATATAAATTTTGAATAGTTACACCATTTCATTTATAGTTATTGGAATACTATAAATATTTGAAAATGTTCCAACGATCTCCATCTATTTTAAAAATATTTTAGATTTTGATAATCTTGAAAATTAATTTGCATAAATGAAGGTGTCTTACGATTGAACCTTTACTTAGTGAAAACATGTTGAAATTAATCAAAATTGCATGGTAAACTAAGCTTTGAACCAGTTATTCCATTTGATTAACCAAACATATGTCACACAATTCTTTCAACATTAGTCAATGCATAGCATCTAGGGGCACTATTATGACCATGTGTCTATATCTTCTTTTCATAAGTGTTGTTAGAGTCAAGCCCTTAAGCTCCTAGAAGCAGTTATACTTCACACTCACATAGGTAAATCCTATCAACAGTGTTCCAATAATTATAACATTTTAATATATTTATGTTATGGGTCCATTAAGAGTACATTACTCATCCTTCCATTATCATTATCGGTCCTAGCACTTTAATCTTAGGATGGATTTATTTATAGTGTTAGCAGTCACATACTAATGATGTACTTTGTCTTATTGAACTCAAGACTTGAATTTATACCAAACATTGAGTCGAGTTTCCATTAAGGGTGGCACTTATTAATAGGCTCGAGTCCCATCCCTTTTGAGGTCTTATTGATTACATCTTTAGCAAGATTTTTCGTCAAAGGATCCGTTAAGTTTTCACTTGATCTCACATAATTAATAGTGATCACTCCATCAAAGATTAATTGTCGAATATAGCTATGTCTTAGTCCAATGTGCCTAAACTTACCATTATATACTTGGCTATATGCCTTCACTAGAGTAGCCTCACTATCACAAAGAATAGAAATAGGTGAAATTGGTTTAGGGCATAAAGGTACATCATGGTGCAAATTTCTTAACCATTCTGCTTCTTCAGATGCAACATCTAATGCAATAAATTCAACTGCCATGGTGGAACCAATAATACATGTTTGTTTATTGGAACCTCAAGAAATGATACCTTTGTTAAGAATGAAGATCTATCCATTAGTAGAAGCATAATCTTTCAAACTTGTAATCCAACTAACATCCAAATACCCTTCTAAAATTGAAGGATATCCACTATAGCACAACCTATAGTGTAATACCCAATTTCTGCCCGGGCCCATGTAGACAAAATAAAACCAAATTAAAAACCCAAAATGTTTAATGTCCATTTACACCAACAAGCCCAAATAAGCAAACAAGCCTGATACACCCTTAAGCCCAATCACCAAGCCCAAACTAAAAACCCGAACCCAATTACAACTAAAAAGGCCCAAAGACCCATATTGATGAACTAAAACCCTAGGGTTTCTGCCCTAATGCGCCGCTCCCATGGGTCACTGCCACTGCGCGTTTGCTACACGCGCTCGCGCGTCGCCTCGATGCCACACGCACCTCGTTCCGGCTTCCCACGTCGCGGTCTCCCATGCTTCTGACTCTTCAGCGCCCGTGCGCCTTGGCCCCCGTCTCCACTAGCTTCGCCCATCACCTGCAAACAACGTCAAAAGCAAGAACAGAGACAACAAAAACAGGAGGAGATGGGAGAAATAGTTTGAATAATGGAAAGGGGGATTGTATTTGGCTATAAAGCCATTAAAGATCGATGTAATAGGGGATTTTTTTGACACGGATTTCAGTCAATAAAATTTTTTGAACGTTTATCGCAAGTCTTACGAATCGGCAAAAAAAAAAACGCTCAACAGAAACCTCAAGGTTTACTTTCGGTCCATTTTGCATCTTAGTTACTTTCATTCTTAGCTATTTTTTTACATTTTTAATATTCATAAAACAAGAAATAAAAGAGGACTTATCGAGACTCAAAAGGCGTCGTCGAGGGACCCATCCTTCGCTATCGGGTTCAGAGACGAGGTCTAAAAGGGTCGACCTCAGGGGCGCTTTGAACTGGAGAGCCTAAAGGGGACTCGACCGTCGGGTTTGGGGAAGGGAGGAGGCTGCCTTGTTAGGTTGCGCCGTTTGAGAGAACAAAGAGGGAGTGGCGACCTCTGAGATTATAGAGAATGAAAGACCAAACATTTTGAAGCGGTTTAGGGTTTCTTTAATGCCTAGTAAAACAGCGCCGTATGGCACCAACCCGAGTTCGACCCGACCCATTAAAAGGGGGGTCTGCGTGTTACTCGAAAAGGGGATATTTAGTCCCTAGGTCCTTCCGCATTTTCTTGCTTTTGAAATCAAGTTTCCATCGTTTCCAAATTCGCCCAAATATGGTTCCATTTGTTCTAATTTGACCCCGAGCAAAACGGGACGCATGGGAAAAGGAATAATTTCGTGTCTGGCCCCGCACTTTCCCCATGCATCGCCAATAGGCCCTCTCCCCTTTTATTTTCTTTCGAATCGACCCCATGAATTTGTTTTGATTATAATTTAACCCCCCTTTTAGTCATTTTGCAATCTTTTAGTCCTTTTATTGTTGTTATCGTCATGTATATATTATTACTATTATTATTATTATTATATTCATGTTAGTATTACTATTACTATATGCATATTGACATTGTTATTATTACTGTGTTCATGTTAGTATCACTATTGTTGCTATATTCGTGTTAGTATATTATATATATGTATCTCGTACTATTGCTATTATTATATTGTCACTATATTATTGTTATTGTTATTGTAACCATCATTGCTATTGTTGTTTTTATCATCATCATTCTTTTGTTACTTCATTGTATCATATATGTGCTTATGTTATCATCTATTTAACTTTCATTCGTATGTTCATACTTATATTATTTCACCTATGCTTTTATCTTCATATCCTCACAGGTTATATATTCCTATTTATATTTATATCTCAATATCATTGTTTATATTATTGCTCATTATTGATATTATTATTATTATTCATGCAAGTCAATATTCTAGATTATCGATTTTAACGTCGTACATTACGTGTATTATGTTGCCATTACACCAAATTCTGCCACATCATCATTATTCGTCGCAAGACCCTATTCACATTTTGAATAACGTCTCTCTAAAACATAACCTAAAATGTTTATCAATTTCATCCAAAAAAACCCAAAAATTTTCGAAATAAGGCAATATTCTGTGTTTGGGAATTCGGGAGATCGTGCCCTACGTGTTGGGCTTCGATTCTCTCTCTTGGCCAAACAACCGAATATCCTTTTGATATTTTGATGCGCAAGCTTCCGGAATTAAGAGACAACCTTGGATTTGAGGATTAAAATTATTGTGTCCTATGTATTGGATGTGATATTTGGTCCTTTCGAAACAAGGAAATATTGATATTCAATTCGAGAAAAAACCAAAACATTTCCGAAAAAGTTCGATTTTCTATCTATTTTTGTAATTTCCAACTTTCGACATAAGGACATTAACTTCTCTAATTTTCGTAGACCAAAAGCATTGTTTTAGTAAACCGGAATCTTTTATTAAAACAACAGTGATCCGATCACACCTAATAAAAGGTCGGTGGCGACTCCCGTTTTATTTTCGTTTTCAAAACCAAGTCGATTTCCGTTTTTTAAAAAAATGGTTACGACAGCTTGGAGACTCCACTGGGGAATCGCTTTGAGAGTCAAGCCGTAAATTGAGTGGTTTTTATCCTTTTGTCGAAAGTTCGGAAAATTGTTTTGAAAAAGATCATGTTTCTCTTTGATACATTTGCTTGTGCTATAGTGCCGAGTCTCGTGAAATACTTTGGCATTGCATTGCATGACCATTGCGGTCACACCCTTAAGTGGGAGTGAGAAGCTACTCTTTCGTGAGGTTTTTACCTTCGTGCAAGATAGTGGATCGCTTCTGGGATACATCCGTACCTATGTCTTCGTGAGATTTTTATCTCCGTGCAGCCATAGGGAAATGTATTCCCCTGAACTGAACTCAGTCCATATGAGCCTATAATTGGTGAGGATCGAGGAATCTGCTGGTTCAGGTACCTTTGCTTTAGAACCGAACCACATATAGAGAGACCTAAGAGCCCGTTGTAGATAGAGCCGTGTAAACCCTAGTTGTCACCTTGAGTGGGAGTTGGATCGTTTCCTGTTTATTTTAAGTTCTTGTACCTGATACTAACTTATTGTGTTTTGCTTTTATTACATGGCATTTCATTATAAAAGGTGTTGATCCACATTCGGTTACTAGATAGAAAAGCTTAACATGGAAAAGGGGTTTCTCGATAGAGTGGAGGATAATGCGGCCGTTCAGATGTGGTCCGAAAGAATACAGCGAGAAAAAGGAGATAGCTTGACGGTGGGGTATGAGTCAGAATTATGAGATTTCACTCGTATCAGCGTGGCTCAAAATGACTTGCGAGAATTGAAGGAAATATGGAACTCATGGGGAAACGAGGACAAACAACTGCTCTACTATAACTACGGCGATCTGCCCTACCTGCTTGATATCAAGGTAGACGAGTACCTACTCCGAGCTATTACCCAGTTTTGGAACCCCGCGTACAGTTGCTTCACTTTTGGAGAGGTGGATTTGGTGCCTACCGTGGAGGAGTATACAGCTTTGTTTCGGTGCCCGAGATTTCAAACTGATAAGGCGTATTCAAGGTTCGCAAATGTGCCGACATTCTCGAAGAGGCTAATGAACATTACGCGGATGAGCGAGCAATGGGTCACGACCCGGATTAAGCAAAAGGGAGATTGTAAGTGCATCCCTTGGAAACACTTAAGGGACTTGATCTTGGCAGATCCTGATAAGAAGAAGAGGGTCGACGTCTTCGCTCTAAGCATCTATGGTTTGGTCATCTTTCCCAAGGCGTTAGGACATGTAGAGGATGCGGTTTCAGACCTATTCGATAAACTTGATAAGGGAGTTACACCCGTCCCCGCAGTTTTAACCGAAACCTTCAGATCACTGAACGCTTGCCGAAGAGCGGGCGAAGGGAGGTTCGTGGGTTGTGCACAGTTGTTGTTATCTTGGTTTCATTGCCATTTTTGGAAGAGGGAGAAAGCCTCATGCAAAGTCTTTTTCGAAAACTACTCTCCTCTAGAGGAATTAGCAAGTACGCCAAGACGAGACGACCTATCTGGAGAGAAGTGGATGGCGATTCTCCAAAACCTGCAAGTCAAAGATGTAGTATGGAAAGCTCCGTGGATGGTCACCGACGAGATTTTGTATCGGTGTGGAGGGTTCGACTGGGTTCCTCTACTCGGAATATGGGGAGCTGTTGGGTATGCCCCGTTACTAGTGATGAGGCAGTATCGATCGAGGCAGTTCATACCTGCAACACATGGACTAGCCCAATGTGAATTTTTGTACAAAGATGACAACTATAAGAAGAGAGTTCGCGAAATATCGGATGCATGGACCCAAACTCGGAAAATGAAGAGACTCGCCATAGGGCCCATGGTGACCCCCGAGTACAATCAATGGTGGGCCAAAAGAATCAATGACAATGTTCCAAAGCCAATCCAAGGGAGTACTCGACCAATAGAAGAACAGCTGAAAGTAATCCCGTCTGAATTAGAGATTATCAAGCAAGATTTCGAGAGAAAAAGCCGAGAATTGGGTAGGAGAATAGAGCAACTAGAAGAGGAAAAGATGCAATTGGGGTTAGGCGTTGACATCCACAAGCTCGAGGCCGAGAGATTGAAAAAGGGGAAGAATAAAGCCGAAGAGGATTTGGGTAGTCTAAAGACGGACTATAAGAAGCTACGCATGTCCATCAGAACTGCTGGTTTGGGCAAAACATCAGAGCAATGGCGACAGGAAATCAAAGAAGAAAGGTCCAGAGCCGATCAGTGGGAGAAGAAATTTCAAGACGCTCAAATACGAGAGGACGCTGTGAAAAAGAGCCTGTTGGAAAGCCACAGCGAAAAGGAGAGGTTGCGCACCCAAGTAGCAGAATTAGAAAGGTCACTGCATCTGCACCGTAGTCGCGACTCGGTACTCGAATTAAGGGCCAGTCAGAACAAAATCGAGGAGATGAGAGGAAGGGTAGAGGAGCTCGAGACTGCATTACAAGATAGTAAAGTGCGGATTGAGCTCCTTGAAGCGAACAACGAACATTGGAAGGAGCGGCTCCATCATTCCCAAGGACAGATCAGAAACAGAGACTACGTGATGGGCGAAGCCGTGGCCCAAATCCGAGAGGTGGCCGATCATTTGCAAATCTTGGCGGTTCGGGCTGACACGTTAAGTCTGATATACGAGTCAGGATCGAAGCGAGGCCAAAGTTTAGCTTGGCTTCTTAGGAAAGTTAAGGATTTAGGTATTAAGGCAAAGTCGTATATGTAATCGTCCGTTCTATAAAAAGAAATTTGTTTTCTAGTAAAGTTTATCTAATGGAATCGAATCGAATCAACACCTTTTTGCATTCATACCATGCATCTGCATTACATTGCATCATACACATCGAATCTCACAAAAAGACCCTAAAATTATGGCAGTTACCCTAGAATATCACTACGGTACGAGAGGAAAAACGAAAATAATGGATCAAAAGATGGAAAGACTAGAACAAATGCAAAAAGAAATCCAGGATCAAATAAAAGAACAAGCGCAACTACAAGAGCAATTGGCCAAAACCCAGAAGGACATGATGGAGCAGATGCAAAAATCCTAGGACAATATGGTGAACCAACTAATACAATTGTTGTCTAAAGAACGAGGCATTGCCACTAGCTCAGGGAACGACAGTGATAACCCCTCCATTCCCCTACTAGATACCCAAACACTACAAGATACGCATCCTCAAAGGGCATCTGTCACTATCAGGCCACAATATCATGCTGATACCACAACACCAACATACCTCCCGACGGGTTCGGGCACTAACCCAAGAGAAAATCTGGTCAGTCTCGGTGTCCCAGATCTGAATGAGATGGCCGAAAAGGCAAAACAAGAACTGCCAAAATGGGTGGAGGAGAGATTCAAAGCCCTGGAAAATGCTGGTAAACGTCGGGGAATAAAGGCCAATGACTTAAGCTTAGTCCCCGACTTGGTGCTCCCTTACAATTTTAAGATGCTGGAGTTCGAAAGGTACAATGGGACAAGTTGCCCAGAGGCCCACATCACTATGTTCTGTAGAAAGATGACAGGCTACACTAATAATGACCCACTGCTGATCCATTGTTTCCAAGATAGCCTGATAGGGGCAGCAGCCAGATGGTACAACCAGTTGAGTCGTGCCAAAATTGGGTCATGGGATGATTTGGCTCAAGCATTCTTGGAACAATATAGTCACGTAACGGACATGACCCCTGATAGGATCACTCTGCAGAACATGGAAAAGAAAGGGAACGAAAGCTTTAGGCAATATGCACAGAGATGGAGAGAGGTTGCCATCCAGGTCCAGCCACCGTTTATGGAGAAAGAAACCACCATGCTCTTTATCCGCACGTTGAAAGCCCCATTCCTCATGCATATGATAGGAAGCGCAACTCGAAGTTTCTTAGACATCGTAACTACTGGAGAAATGATTGAAAATATTATGAAAAGCGGAGGGATCGAGACGGGGGAGAGTTCCAAAAGAATGCCCCCAAGAAGGAAAGAAAGTGAGGTGAATAATGTGAGCATGGGACACCCGAGGTCAATCACCATAAATCAGCCAAAAGCAACGACCGCGGGGCAACAAGGGCTACCCAAGAAACAACCCGACACCTCAAGACAAGATAATGAAAAGCCCCAATTCACACCGGTTCCGATGACGTATAAGGAAATGTATCAAACCCTGTTCGATGCACATATTGTGTCCCCTTTTCATCTCAAACCAATGCAACCTCCTTACCCTAAGTGGTACGACTCGAACGCCCAGTGTGAATACCACGTAGGAATCACGGGACACTCAATAGAGAACTGTCTGGCTTTCAAGAAATTGGTAGAGAAATTTATCAACATGGGTATGGTCGAGTTGGATGACATGCCAAACGTAACAAATCCTTTACCTAATCACGCCAAGGGCAGAATTAACTCAATCAGCGAAAGTTCGGCAAAAAGGATCAAAACGAACGTTGCAGAGGTCAAGACTCCCCTGAGATGGGTCTGGAAAGAAATGGTCAAGCATGGACTAGATATTGCGGAAGAAAGTCGAGGGGAACTGACAAACTATTGTGAGCACCACCAAGAGTTGGGACATGAGATCCAGACTTGTGGAGAATTCAGAACCCTAGTGCAAAACTTAATGAATAATAAAGAAGTTGAATTTTATGAGGAATGCACAGAAGATAGGAGTATATGCGCATCAGAGTCAACAGTAAAAAGTTCGAAGGTTAACCTTCCGATGATCACTATTTCACATCCCAAAAATGATAAAACAGGGGCGCGGGTAGCACCGAGAGTGGTTATACGGAGGCCCGTTGCCATTGAAGACAATAGGGAGGCTTCTCAGAATCATGGGTGTGAGGTAGTAGTCTCCGTAAAGGAGAGTCCAGCTAGCAATGAGATAGGAACACGGGTAACGCCGAAGGTGATAATACGGAAGCCCGCTGCATTTGCTTACAAAGATAGCAAGGAAGTTCCCTGGAACTACGAGTGTAATGTAGAGGTCACAAAGAGCTCGGCTAATGTGACGAAGGAGGATTCAAATGAAGTGATACGAGCTCACCTACGACGCCTGTAACGGATGTTAACAATGACCCGATGAGACTACCTAATGGACCAATTACACGTTCCCGAACCAAACAATTCAAAGATGCCGCAATGGTGTTGGTGGCACAAATTTGGAATGGCGATAGAAAAGATTCCAAAAACATGCTGAGCTATTACAATTTCTTTAGAGTTGAATATACTAACTAGTCCAACTACTAGAATATTTAACGCTATAAAATACGCATGTTTGATTAAATTTTCAGAAGTTGTTACATTTTCTTAAATTCTCATTATTTTGTTTAAATAACACAAGTTTTTAATAAATCCCTTGTCATAGTGAATAATAGTGTGTTTTATCTAGTATTTAAATAAATTGATTAAAGTGTGTGTTAATTTATGTTCAGTCGAAAATTTTACTAATGATGGTTTGTATCTTGTAGTTTGATCCACGATTGATGACAACAATGGAAGCCCTAGATTACACGTATAAATGATGCAAGACCAATTGGTAGATAGAGGACAAACATGAAGAGCATGCGGCACAATGGTGGAGAAATTAACTAGCTGAAGAATGAATGGATAAAATCAAAGTGGAAGGTGTATAATAAATAAATGGAAGAACCATGGTCTTTTCAAAGATGGACGGTGCACTTGGGATGAGCATGGATTTGGTGAATGAAGAATTTTAATTGAATATATGTTGGACGGCACATAAAATATTTAGTGCTTGAAGAATGAAGAATAATTAAACTTGGTGGTGGAGAAATAAACAATGGTGAAATTAATTGAAGATAATTGAAGAATAATTAAACTTGGTGGTGGAGAAATAAACAATGGTGAAATTAATTGAAGATAAAATATTGGCCATATTTTTAACTTAATGGGACGGCAATTGGAGCAATTGAAGATAAAATATTGGCCATTTTATTAACATAATGGGACGGCACAATCTTTTTAAAATTAGGATAATTTAAGTGTTTTATTTTAATTGCAAGTGGCCATCATTAATAAGGCCTATAAATATTACACATTTACATTCTTGTATAACAAGTTGAATTTGAATGAAAAGAAGAATTTCTTTTGGTGAGTTTTCACTCTCCTTATTTTCGAGGTTTGAATTGACTTATCTAGTTTTCTAGTGGCGTCGTTTCTTTCCTTGTTTTCGAACTTATCATCCTTTCGGGTGTGGCGTTCATCTATCTATACCGTTGGTTCCTATCTCGCTAGATAGTGGGTCTCGGTTTTATTTCGAAATATCATACCGTTGGTTCCTATCTCGCTAGATAGTGGGTCTCGGTTTTATTTTGAAACTCATTCCATCCATTTGAAACTTATAAGATTCGGGTCTTTAATTTTTATTAAAGGTTCTTTCTTGTTTCAAATACGTATCCATCACCTATCTTGCATTTCAAATATATTATTTCCAATAAGATTATCCCTTTGTTAGTTAAACGAGAAACTGTCTAATTTACGATCGGGCAATATTTACGATTCGCCTCCTAACCCGGGACGGGCCGTTATCATCTGGTATCAGAGCTAATTAAATTAGGCACGTTTTGATCGTCTTGAGTATTTCCAAGTAAGTTTTAAAAAAAAAAAAATCGAGTTAAAAAAAAAAAATTATTACCTTGGTCTGTTTAGATTGTCAAGTTCTTCTCTTAAAAGAGAAACGACATTTGTTTGCTTATATTCCCAGTGTTTTACAAAGTATACTGAGACGAGCCCTTGTCTGTATAATTAGTTAGCTCTATAAGATGTTGGAAAATCAACTATAGTTGACTTCCTCGCAATTGTTACCTCCTTCAACATATCTTGGTCATCTCTTGGCTTTTCTACATTAAACTGCTTCCCAGCTATCAACCAAACTTACCTTTTTAACTCTCGAAACGACCTACGAGTAGCTAGTAAGTCAAAGACAACCTTCTAGAATCTAGAAGAGTGAATTCGAGTGGTAAAAGGCAAGAGTGAATACATTAAGAAAAAAAAAAAGCCAGAATTGAGTAAAAACACGAGTGTGAGTGTGATAATTTTCTTTGTGAGTGAACAAGTAAGGATTGTAGTGAGGAATTCATTAAATTTGTTTTAAAAACATGTCTAGGAACCCCGAACATCGAGTAATAAGTGACGAAGCATCCGACGCCGCCGGAGGTGGGGGAGGATTACAACCCCGAAGAAATGATCCCGAAGGGAGAAATCAGGATGTGCAAACAGCATTGCAAGAAATCACACGTATGTTCAGAACAATCACCGAACAATTAGATCGAAGAGAGGAACGAAGACCTCGAGCAAACACCCCTCCAATTCCAAGAAGGGGACGAGAACAACCTTGGTTACGTGACAACGAAGTCTACGAACCAAGTGAAGCCGACAGCAACCCGACTTTTGAACACGATGAACGGCGAAGAAATCCTCGAGCCCGTGAGCGAAGGGATCGAGAATGGGCCGATGACGATTTAAAAAACATTAAAATGACGATTCCTGCTTTCCAAGGGCGATCCGATCCGAAAGCCTACCTTGAGTGGGAAAAGAAGGTGGAATTAATTTTCGACTGTCACAATTATTCAGAAAATAAGAAGGTAAAACTTGCTGCCATCGAATTTTCTGATTACGCCCTTATTTGGTGGGATCAACTAACGACGAGTCGAAGACGGGATGGTGAACGCCCAATATCCACATGGGCGGAAATGAAGGCACTAATGCGGAAAAGGTTCATCCCAACCTACTATCACCGCGAGTTGCATCAAAAATTGCAAAGTCTAACCCAGGGTCACCGAAGCGTAGAAGATTACTACAAGGAGATGGAAGTAGCCATGATCCGAGCCAATGTGGAAGAAGAACGAGAAGCCACCATGGCACGTTTTAGCACTGGCCTCAATCGAGATATCGTAAATATTGTAGAATTACATCATTACATCGATATTATCGAAATGGTTCATATGGCTATATAGGTAGAAAAACAGCTGAAACGAAAAGCTACGCCTAGAGCAAACCCCAATCAAGCTTCAACATCGAAGTGGGGGCAAGTGGCCAACAAAAGGGACATACCGAATCGAGCCAAAGAAACCAGTGGCGCACCCAAGTCTAACAAGCCGATCGGTGAAACGAGCAAAGGCAAAATGGAAGCTCTTCCGAATCGATCCCGAGACATATTGCAAGTCAATGTCCAAATCGAAACACTATGTTTGTCCGAGATAATGGCGAGATTGAGTCCGGAAGTGAAGAGGAAGATGAAACCAGTGAGACCTCCCAAGAAGAGGAAGAAATGGAACAAGCAGAAAGTGGAGAAATCTTGGTGGTAAAAAGGAGCCTCAGCTTACAAGGTGTCGAAAATGAACAACAACGCGAAAACATTTTCCATACGCGTTGTCAAGTAAAGGGGAAGATTTGTTGCGTCATTATTGACGGAGGAAGCTGTACTAATGTGGCAAGCACCCTATTGGTGGAGAAACTTGGATTGACTACCACCAAACATCCTCATCCATATAAGCTACAATGGCTTAATGACGCAGGAGAACTTAAGGTCACGAAACAAGTTTTGGTTCCCTTTACAATAGGGAAGTATCAAGACGAGGTCTTGTGCGACGTGGTTCCAATGCTAGCAGGACATCTCCTGCTTGGACGACCTTGGCAATTTGATAAGAGAACAATCCATGACGGTTACACTAATCGATACACTTTTAAGTATTTGGGCCGGAATGTGACACTAGCCCCGCTGACACCCAAGCAAGTTTACGAAGACCAGTTAAAAATGAAGGCATCAATAGAAAAATCAAAAGAAAGCGAGTGGAAAATTGAGAAAGAAAAAGAGAAGAAGTTTAAAAAAAAGAGGGACAAGAAAGTAAGTGATAAAACAAGAGAGTGTGAACAAAAAGAAAAGGAAACGAAGGAAGAAAAAGAAAATGGAAAAATGAGTGTTTTTGCAAAAGCAAGAGATATTCGAAAAGCCTTGTGTGTGAGACAACCGATGTATGTCTTACTATACAAGGAACTGTTTTTGAACACTAACGACTTACCCAAGAATCTTCCTTCTTCTGTGTTGTCTCTGATTCAGGAATTCAAGGACATATTTCCAGAGAAGTTACCAAGTGGTTTACCGCCCATTCGAGGCATAGAACACCAAATTGATTTGGTGCCGGGAGCTTCACTGCCCAATCGACCTGCGTACCGGAGCAATCCCGAAGAAACAAAAGAGCTCCAAAAGCAAATCACTGAATTGCTAAAAAGGGATATATCCGAGAAAGCCTTAGCCCGTGCGCGGTACCGGTGTTATTAGTGCCAAAGAAAGATGGATCGTGGCGAATGTGTGTCGACTGTCGCGCCATCAACAAAATCACCGTCAAATACCGACACCCGATACCCCGACTTGATGATATGCTCGATGAGCTGAGCGGAGCTCGAATCTTCACAAAGATTGATCTCAAAAGTGGCTATCACCAAATTAGGATGCGGGAAGGCGATTAGTGGAAAACGGCTTTCAAAACAAAGTTAGGTTTGTATGAATGGTTGGTAATGCCATTCGGACTTACAAACGCTCCGAGTACTTTTATGAGACTTATGAATCATGTTTTACGAGCTTTCATTGGCAAATCATGTGTTGTTTATTTTGATGACATATTAGTGTACAACAAGTCTTTGGAGGATCACCTCCAACATTTACGTGCGATCCTAGAAACACTGCGAAAAGAGGTATTGTACGCCAATCTTGAGAAATGTTCCTTTTTTACTAACAAGGTTATTTTCTTAGGATACGTCGTAAGTGCAAATGGATTAGAAGTGGACCAAGAGAAGATTAGAGCAATCCAAGAATGGCCCCGTCCTACAACGGTGAGCCAAGTACGAAGTTTTCATGGGTTGGCTAGTTTTTACCGTCGATTCGTGCCCAACTTCAGCACGATAGCCGCTCCTTTAACGAGCGTGATCAAGAAGAATTCAGCTTTCCATTGGTCCGATGAGCAAGAACGGTCTTTTAAGGCTCTTAAAGAATGCCTTGTTAAAGCTCCATTGTTATCCCTTCCTGACTTTACTAAAACTTTTGAAATTGAATGTGATGCATCAGGAGTAGGGATCGGAGCCGTTCTAACTCAGAATGGAAGACCGGTGGCGTACTTCAGCGAGAAATTGAACGGAGCTGCACTCAATTACCCCGTGTATGACAAAGAGATGTACGCTCTAATAAGATCGCTTGTAACGTGGCAACATTACTTGAGGCCGAAAGAGTTTGTTATTCATTCCGATCATGAAGCACTCAAGTATATTAAAGGTCAGCACAAGCTCAACAAACGACATGCAAAATGGATCGAGTATTTAGAATCATTTCCATACGTAATTAAGTACAAGAAAGGTAAGGAAAATGTTGTAGCAGATGCGTTATCACGAAGGTACAATCTATTAACCTCTCTTGATTCTAAAGTACTTGGTTTCCAACATATTAAGGAATTGTATGCTAACGATGCTGATTTTGGCAATGTCTATAATGCTTGTGAGAGTGGTGTTTTTGATAAGTTTTACAGGCATGAAGGATTCCTTTTCAAGGAAAACAAGATTTGTATACCGCAAGGTTCTATACGAGACATGCTTGTGATAGAAGCACATAGTGGTGGCCTTATGGGTCACTTTGGACGAGACAAAACATTGTCCACTCTTCAAGAACATTTGGCCAGGAATGAGCAAAGATGTTGAACGAATTTGTGAACGTTGCATTGCTTGCAAACAAGCAAAATCACGGGTCCAGCCTCACGGTTTATATACGCCCCTTCCTATTCCAGACACTCCGTGGGTCGACATTTCCATGGATTTCATCCTTGGATTACCAAGATCAAAAACTGGGAAGGACTCGATTTTTGTTGTAGTTGATCGTTTCTCTAAAATGTCCCATTTTATCCCTTGTTCTAAGACTGACAATGCTGTGCATATTGCAAATTTGTTTTTTAGGGAAATCATACGATTGCATGGAGTTCCGAAGACGATCGTATCTGATCGGGACGTAAAATTTTTAAGTCATTTTTGGCGAACTCTGTGGGGAAAGTTAGGGACGAAACTACTATTTTCGACCACGTGTCATCCTCAAACGGATGGACAGACCGAAGTAGTAAACCGAGTCCTAACAACCTTGTTGCGAACTTTGGTGCAAAAAAATCTCAAAACATGGGAAGACTGCCTACCCCATATCGAATTTGCTTACAACCGAACTGTTCATTCTGCAACTAAATTTTCGCCTTTCGAGATTGTTTACGGATTTAACCCTCTCACGCCTCTTGATTTATTGCCATTGCATTCAGATAAATTCATCCATCCTGATGCTAGGAAAAAGGCAGAATACATAAAGGAGCTGCATCGAAAGGTGCGCGAGAATATTGAAGCAAGAACCAAGCAATACGTCCAACGAGCTAACAAAGGTCGTAGACGAATTCTCTTTGAACCAGGGGACTGGGTTTGGGTTCATATGCGAAAAGAAAGGTTTCCTAAGCAAAGGCGATCTAAACTTCTCCCAAGGGGGGACGGTCCATTTCAAGTCATTGAACGCATAAATGACAACTCGTACAAATTGGACTTGCCAGGTGACTATAATGTGAGCGCGAGTTTTAATGTTTCTGATCTTTCTCCTTTCGATGTAGGTGATGATTCGAGGACGAATCAACTTAAAGAGGGAGGGGATGATACGAGCTCACCTACGACGCCTGTAACGGATGTTAACAATGACCCGATGAGACTACCTAATGGACCAATTACACGTTCCCGAACCAAACAATTCAAAGATGCCGCAATGGTGTTGGTGGCACAAATTTGGAATGGCGATAGAAAAGATTCCAAAAACATGCTGAGCTATTACAATTTCTTTAGAGTTGAATATACTAGCTAGTCCAACTACTAGAATATTTAACGCTATAAAATACGCATGTTTGATTAAATTTTCAGAAGTTGTTACATTTTCTTAAATTCTCATTATTTTGTTTAAATAACACAAGTTTTTAATAAATCCCTTGTCATAGTGAATAATAGTGTGTTTTATCTAGTATTTAAATAAATTGATTAAAGTGTGTGTTAATTTATGTTCAGTCGAAAATTTTACTAATGATGGTTTGTATCTTGTAGTTTGATCCACGATTGATGACAACAATGGAAGCCCTAGATTACACGTATAAATGATGCAAGACCAATTGGTAGATAGAGGACAAACATGAAGAGCATGCGGCACAATGGTGGAGAAATTAACTAGCTGAAGAATGAATGGATAAAATCAAAGTGGAAGGTGTATAATAAATAAATGGAAGAACCATGGTCTTTTCAAAGATGGACGGTGCACTTGGGATGAGCATGGATTTGGTGAATGAAGAATTTTAATTGAATATATGTTGGACGGCACATAAAATATTTAGTGCTTGAAGAATGAAGAATAATTAAACTTGGTGGTGGAGAAATAAACAATGGTGAAATTAATTGAAGATAATTGAAGAATAATTAAACTTGGTGGTGGAGAAATAAACAATGGTGAAATTAATTGAAGATAAAATATTGGCCATATTTTTAACTTAATGGGACGGCAATTGGAGCAATTGAAGATAAAATATTGGCCATTTTATTAACATAATGGGACGGCACAATCTTTTTAAAATTAGGATAATTTAAGTGTTTTATTTTTAATTGCAAGTGGCCATCATTAATAAGGCCTATAAATATTACACATTTACATTCTTGTATAACAAGTTGAATTTGAATGAAAAGAAGAATTTCTTTTGGTGAGTTTTCACTCTCCTTATTTTCGAGGTTTGAATTGACTTATCTAGTTTTCTAGTGGCGTCGTTTCTTTCCTTGTTTTCGAACTTATCATCCTTTCGGGTGTGGCGTTCATCTATCTATACCGTTGGTTCCTATCTCGCTAGATAGTGGGTCTCGGTTTTATTTCGAAATATCATACCGTTGGTTCCTATCTCGCTAGATAGTGGGTCTCGGTTTTATTTTGAAACTCATTCCATCCATTTGAAACTTATAAGATTCGGGTCTTTAATTTTTATTAAAGGTTCTTTCTTGTTTCAAATACGTATCCATCACCTATCTTGCATTTCAAATATATTATTTCCAATAAGATTATCCCTTTGTTAGTTAAACGAGAAACTGTCTAATTTACGATCGGGCAACATTTACGATTCGCCTCCTAACCCGGGACGGGCCGTTATCATGAAGGCTTCCATACTCGAAGTGGGAGACGCTACGACTTAATAAAGGGGAAAGCTCCAATGGTGGAACAAGAAAAGGGAAAGCCAGCTGAACCCGAGTCGAGGATCAAGGAGCCAGTGACTGAGGAAGAGGCTAAAGAGTTCCTGAAGTTTCTAAAACATAGTGAGTATTATGTGGTAGAACAGCTACACAAACAGCCGGCACGCTTATCTGTATTGACTTTGCTCCAATGCTCAGAAGTACATAGGAACGCACTAATGAAAGTTTTAAACGAAACCTACGTCACTAGTGACATCTCGGTTAATAAGTTGGATCGGTTGATCGGCCATATAAGCGCGGACAACTTCATTCATTTTAATGATGATGAAATACCCCCAGGTGGTAGAGGATCCACCAAGGCATTACATGTTACCGCTAAATGCAAGGGGCACACATTGCCAGGGGTCTTGATAGACAACGGGTCTGCGTTAAATGTGTTACCCTTATCCACCCTCAACAGATTACCGGTGGATAGTTCGTACATGAAGGAATGCCAAAGTGTGGTAAGGGCCTTTGACGGAACTCAAAGAAGGGTCATGGGGAGGATTGAGGTACCCTTACTGATTGGCCCAACTATTTACGAAATAGATTTTTTGGTCATGGACATCGAACCTTCCTACAACTGCCTATTGGGGAGACCATGATACATTCAGCCGGGGCAGTACCTTCATCACTACATCAAAAGGTGAAGTTGATAGTGGATGGCCAACTGATAACGATAAAAGCTGAGGAGGACATCATTGCCACCGTGACCAGTGACATGCCTTACTTGGAGACGAACGATGAGGCAACGGAATGCTCATTCCGATCTCTCGAGTTCGTGAACGTAACCTTTGTTATGGAAGGAAACAAGATCTGGAAGCCAAAAATCTCGAGGACCACAAGGATGGGTTTGAAAATGACCGTGGGAAAGGGCGCTTTATCGGGAAGAGGGCTCGGAAGATACCTTCAGGGGAGAATAGCGGCCCCAATACTGAGAGAGAAACAGAATCACTTTGGCCTGGGATTCAGACCAGATGCAAGGCAAAAGAAGGAGGAGTTAGAAAAGAGACGGGAAAGAAGACTCACCCGTTTGAGCGGGAAGGAAACCAAGTGGGAACCCATGATAATCCCGCACATATCCGAGACCTTTGTGTCGGGAGGGGTAATCCACTCTGAGCAGAGGACACCGAAGGGAGAGGACATCGCGGCAATGTTAGACAATGTCTATATTAGTGCCTTATCTGAGGAGGCAGTTGGCGGAGGAGTCTTGCCAAATGTCCAGCCTTATGAATCGGAAAACATCTTGAACAATTGGACTGTGGAAGAAATCCCTGTAGTATTTAGGGCTCCTTCAGAGTAATGTCCAGGACACACTTGTTGCTCCGAGCCTAAGAGCAACAAGATTTCTTTTGTGAAATAGGCGCATGTTCACGTATCGTTATATCAATAAAATGCATTTTTACCATCATTTGAATCAAACATTTCCTTTCTTTGCTTTCTGGTCATTCTTTCAGCATTACCATAACATACAATTGTTCATTTACAAATTCATTCATTCCACCCGTATTTTCTTAAACTGCAACAGGTCCCCGGATGTCAACGACTTGAGCAACGCCGCCTTGGATTTGAAATATCCTTTTGAGCAAGACATGTGCCTAGGAGAATTACATGATTTTGAAGATGACATGGACGGTGACCTGTCTCCTGATTGGTTAAGAATGGTAGAGCAGGAGGAGAGACAGATTCGGCCCCATAAGGAGGCAGTCGAAACTGTGACGTTAGAGGAAGGGAAAACGGTGAACATTGGAACATGTATAGCCGGGGAAACAAGGCAGAATCTCATCAAATTATTACAGGAATTCAAGGATGTCTTCGCATGGTCTTACGAAGATATGCCTGGTTTAAGCACCGATATCGCAGTACATCGCTTACCCATAAAGAGGGATTGCAAGCCAGTTCAGCAGAAGCTCCGAAGGATGAGACCAGACATCATGCTGAAAATAAAGGAAGAGGTCCAAAAACAGTTCGATGCCAGATTCCTGCAAGAAATCAAATATTCAGAATGGGTAGCCAATATCGTGCCTGTCCCTAAAAAAGACGGAAAGGTGCGAATGTGTGTGGATTATAGAGATTTAAACAAGGCTAGCCCAAAGGATAACTTTCCTTTGCCTCATATTGATACGCTAGTTGACAATACAGCAGGCTTTTCACTATTTTCTTTCATGGATGGTTTCTCCGGATACAATCAGATAAAAATACACCCTGAAGATATGGGAAAGACCACCTTCATAACACTATGGGGCACCTTCTGTTATAAAGTAATGCCTTTTGGGTTGAAAAATGCAGGAGCTACATATCAAAGGGCCATGGTGACCTTGTTCCACGATATGATGCATAAAGAGATTGAGGTTTATGTGGATGACATGATTGCGAAGTCTAGAACAGAGGAAGAACATATCCAAGTTTTGCAGAAACTATTTTTGAGATTAAGGAAGTTCCAATTGAAACTTAATCCTACGAAATGTACCTTTGGAGCTAGATCCGGCAAGCTGTTAGGCTTCATAGTCAGCAAAAAAGGGATTGAAATTGACTCAGACAAGGTCCGGGCTATACAAGAATTGCCCCCGCCGCGCACTCAAAAAGAAGTTCGAGGTTTCCTAGGAAGATTAAATTACATTGCTCGGTTTATTTCACGGTTAACCGAGAAATGTGATCCCATATTTCGTCTTTTGAAGAAACATAACCCAGGCGTATGGAATGACGAATGTCAGAAAGCTTTCGATAGGGCCAAACAGTACTTGTCAAACCCTCCAGTACTGTCACCTCCGCGCCCTGATAAGCCATTAATCCTATATCTGACAGTGCTTGGTCACTCTATGGGATGTGTGCTAGGTCAACATGATGATTCGGGGAGAAAAGAGAAGGCGATATATTACCTCAGTAAGAAATTCACTGAGTGTGAAACGAGATATTCGCCGATTGAAAAACTGTGTTGTGCGCTAATCTGGGCAACTCGGAGATTGAGACAATACTTGCTGTATCACACGACCTGGCTAATCTCAAAGTTAGACCCCCTAAAATACATGATGGAGGCGACCGCTTTGAATGGGAGGATGGCTAGATGGCAAATCCTACTGTCTGAATTTGATATTGTATATGTGAGCCAGAAAGCTATAAAAGGGAGCGCGGTAGCCGACTTCCTAGCTAGCAGAGCTTTAGAAAATTACGAGCCGCTGAACTTTGATTTCCCCAATGAGGACCTAATGTATGTGGCAGCTGCGGAAGAGGATACTGCGAAAGATTGCCTTTGGAAATTACATTTCGATGGAGCATCAAACGCCATAGGAAATGGGATTGGGGCAGTCTTGGTATCCCCAAAAGGAGATCACTACCCGTTCACAGTCAGGCTGGATTTTGATTGTACAAACAATATGGCAGAATACGAAGCCTGTATCATGGGACTCCACGCTGCTATAGAACGTAGAGTTAAAACACTGGAAGTATATGGAGACTCCGCATTAGTGATCTACCAACTAAGGGGCGAATGGGAAACAAGAGACCCCAAATTGATCAACTATCGAAAGATAGTCATAGGATTAATCGAGGAGTTTAACGATATCACCTTTAATTATCTCCCACGGGAGGAAAACCAGATGGCAGATGCTCTGGCTACTTTAGCCTCCATGATTAAGGCGAGTAAGCAAGAAGATGTAAAGCCTATTCAAATGAGTATTTACGAGGCCCCAGCTTATTGCTGCAACGTAGAAGAAGAAGGAAGGGACGATCACCCCTGGTACTAAGATATATTGCGATATGTGAGAAATCGCGAGTACCCAGATCATGCAACTGAGAATGAAAAAAGGACGCTCAGGAGATTGGCCCTCGAATATGTTTTGGATGGAGACATCTTGTACAAAAAAGGAAAAGATCAAGTACTGTTGAGATGCGTCGATACCTTAGAGGCCAAGATGATCCTAGAGGAAGTCCACGAGGGCGTTTGTGGAACGCATGCTAACGGATTCACAATGGCCAGGCAAATAATGAGATTTGGATATTACTGGTCCACCATGGAAGGAGACTGTATCGACTATGCCAAGAGATGTCATAAATGCCAGATCTATGGAGATAAGATTCATGTGCCTCCATCTCCCCTACACGTTATGACTTCCCCATGGCCCTTTTCCATGTGGGGCATGGATGTTATCGGACCAATCTCACCAAAAGCGTCAAACGGACACCGGTTCATCTTCGTAGTCATTGACTACTTCACGAAATGGGTAGAAGCGGCTTCATACGCTAACGTCACTAAATCGGCGGTTAGTCGGTTTTTAAAAAAAGAGATCATCTGTCGATATGGGATGCCCGAAAGGATCATATCAGATAATGCATTGAATTTAAACAACAGTACGATAGCAGATGTTTGTCGTCAATTCAACATTAAACATCATAACTCATCCCCATACCGTCCAAAAATGAATGGGGCAGTGGAAGCAGCGAATAAGAACATCAAAAAGATAGTGGGAAAGATGACAGAGACTTACAAGGATTGGCATGAGAAATTACCGTTTGCTTTTTATGCTTATCGAACATCCGTCAGAACTTCTACTGGGGCAACACCCTTCTCACTGGTCTACGGGATGGAGGCAGTCCTACCCATTGAGGTGGAAATACCTTCTCTCCGGGTTTTAACAGAAGTAAAACTGGATGAAGCTGAGTGGATTCAGGCTCGATACGATCAATTGAACCTAATCGAGGAAAAGAGGCTAAATGCTATTCGTCACGGTCAGATGTATCAAAAGCGCATGATGCGAGCCTACAACAAAAAGGTTCGCCCAAGAGAGTTTCACGAGGGAGACCTGGTACTGAAAAAGATCCTCCCCATACAAAAGGATTTCAGAGGGAAATGGATGCCGAATTGGGAAGGACCGTACGTGGTGAAAAAGGCTTTCTCCGGAGGCGCACTGATCCTAACGGAAATGGATGGGAAAAGCTTGCCCAACCCTGTGAACTCAGATTCAGTCAAAAGATACTTCGCTTGAACAAGCTAAGACAAGAAACCACCAAGGACACATTGATTCCTAAAATAAAAAAATAAAAAAAAGGGGAGAGGCCAAGGCGAAAACCCGTGAAGGGCGCTTTGAGACCAAAGGGAATTTGAGTCGAAAACCTGAAAAGGCGACTTCAACTATGAAGAAAATCTCGCTGCGCTGGAATGGACAAGGAGGGGGTATGCTGCGTCTCGAGGCGTCAACAAAATACTCAAGATCTCCTAAAGCACATATCAAACTCAAAATGATCTTCCAAATGCTCAGGCGGAGAAGCCTAGGCTGCGATATCTGGGGCACCTAATTTCTATTCTGCCCATTTTTGTAATTTGTAATTATCTTATTTCAATGAATTTCTTCCTTGATTGCATTTGCCAGTTTGATTTGACCTGTTTTATTTCGGGTTATACTCCCAATCCCTCCTAGGCATTTTACATTGAAATAACGATTTCAGAACTAATAATACTTTCATAAAAGGCGTCCTACATATTATTCTGAAAGCCTCTAAATAATACAAGGTCTTGAAACATGACTATTGTTCGAAATTCATTCCACCTAAGGTTTAGAAACGTTGGAAGAAGACAGATGTTACTCCTCTGAGGTGGTAGTGAGAGGTACGAACCTTATGTCGCAGAGAGTATAATGGAAGGGACAATGAAATCACAGCGGGGCAGGCTCGTTTTTTTTAGTTCCCTACGTCTACCACAAATCGTAACGCGTTAGTGATAGAATCTTGCTATGAGCAATGAGAACCTAAACCATGAGCAATGAGAACCTAAACCATAAATAGGGTCCTTCTCACGCATTCATCCAGTTAGGAGCATTCGATTTACTGCGATCATTACATCCTAGTTATTTTTACACGGTGAAAAATCATCGTTCACATAACATTCAGCATTCATGTAAATGACACATATAGTTCGGAGCATTTGAGCCATCTCGATCATAGCATCCTCGTTATTTGCATACGCACAAGCATATTCTACGTGACAGGTCCTTCAAAAAGGGAGGTACCACCACGTCGAAATTTGGATTTTGCTCCAGCGGAGCAGTCTAAAGATTGAAGTCTTCCTGAGGGTAGCAAGGAAGCAAGTTGAAAGTTCAGACTTATCACCGTTCGTTTTTAAGAAGTTTTCAGCAAGAAGACCCGAGTTGTAGGTCTCTTTTGGATTCCTATCACCGTTCGTTTTCGAGAAGTTTCAGCAAGAAGACCTGAGTTGTAGGTCTCTTCTGGATTCCTATCACCGTTCGTTTTCGAGAAGTTTCAGCAAGAAGACCCGAGTTGTAGGTCTCGTTTGGATTCCTATCACCGTTCGTTTTCGAGAAGTTTCAGCAAGAAGACCCGAGTTGTAGCAAGAAGAACCAAGTTGCGGACCTCTTCCTTCTGAACTCTCATCACCCCAAACCTCCAGTAGAATGAATCGAAGCGAAGAGTTACAGTAAAGCTTGAAGCTGTTTGAAGAAGACGCGGATCAAGAAGTCAAGGCTTAGCTGAGCCCGGGCAAAATTGGTTCTTTTATTGTCTTTGCTCTATTCTAGTTTCACGACAATGAGCAAAGAGGGGCAGCTGTAATACCCAATTTCTGCCCGGGCCCATGTAGACAAAATAAAACCAAATTAAAAACCCAAAATGTTTAATGTCCATTTACACCAACAAGCCCAAATAAGCAAACAAGCCTGATACACCCCTAAGCCCAATCACCAAGCCCAAACTAAAAACCCGAACCCAATTACAACTAAAAAGGCCCAAAGACCCAGATTCATGAACTAAAACCCTAGGGTTTCTGCCTTAATGCACCGCTCCCATGGGTCACTGCCACTGCGCGTTTGCTACACGCGCTCGCGCGTCGCCTCGATGCCACACGCACCTCGTTCCGGCTTCCCACGTCACGGTCTCCCATGCTTCTAACTCTTCAGCGCCCGTGCGCTTTGGCCCCCGTCTCCACCAGCTTCGCCCATCACCTGCAAACAACGTCAAAAGTAAGAACAGAGACAACAAAAACAGGAGGAGATGGGAGAAATAGTTTGAATAATGGAAAGGGGGATTGTATTTGGCTATAAAGCCATTAAAGATCGATGTAATAGGGGCTTTTTTTGACACGGATTTCAGTCAATAAAATTTTTTGAACGTTTATCGCAAGTCTTACGAATCGGCAAAAAAAAACGCTCAACAGATGTAACACCCCTTACCCGTTTTCAACGCCGGAATAGGGTACGAGGCATTACCGAAATTGCAAATTTATTTATCAGACATTTTATTTCATTTAGCATTTATATTTGAAACCCATCAAAATCAAACATATTGTCCCATAAACATATTTATTTTTCTCGTCATGTCTTACTTAAATTTATTACTCGTCTCAACATACTTAATTACCTTGTATTAACATATTAAAGATAATCACATATTTACATATCATGATAAATATCATTCACTTGTCTCTTCTTCATAAACATAAATTAGTTAATTTATCATATCAATATTTCACGTACCATCAACTCATATTTTCTTATATCACATAATTAAGTTACATGAACTTATCTGGCTAAATTTGTAGAAATATCAAGATTCAGGGTCATTTTAGAAATTTTCTATTTTCATCGATTTTTCAATCGATCTTAATCTATATTAATAATTTCATTCAATTTTACAATTTTAAATAATAAAATAATCTATTTCATGCAAATTGGTCATTTCCACGTTTTTACAAAATTAATCATAAAATTTTACTTTTATTCAATTTAGTCCCTGAGTCTAAAACATTACAAATTAGCCATGCTAGCTGAATATTCATACATATTTTCCTCCTCCTCCTCTCCATTCCACATCCTTAATGTATATAACATGCTATAAGTAACATTATCAATAAATTTCATTAATTACTCATAAGTATATTCAAAACTGTCCATTTGAGTTATAGTCACTAAATTATTTATTTCTAGAGCTACAGAACTCCAAATGAAGAACCGTTAATTTTTCCTGAAACTAGACTCACATATCTTCTTGCCATAAAATTTTCAGAATTTTTTATTTAGCCAATTAGTACAGTTTATTCTTTAAATTCACCCCTGTTCTGCTGTCTAGCAGTTCCGACCCTTCTTCACTAAAAATTAATTATCTTTTTATATAGAATTCATATGATGTTATGGTTTATTTCTTATAAAACTAGACTCATTAAAGAATCTAACCGTATAAATTATGTTCCCAAATTATTTTTATACAATTTTTAGTGAATTTCTAAAGTAAGAACAGGGAATCACGAAGTTATTCTAAACCAGTCTTACAAAAATTTAAATATCTCAAAATGTAGACTTTCTTTGCTTTCTCTATTTCTTTTATATGAAAACAGACTCAATAAGCTTTAATTTCATATCTCATTCAACTTCTAATTCGATTTATACAATTTTTGGTGATTTTTCAAAGTTAGACAACTGCTGCTGTCCAAAACTGCTTTAGTGTAACATGTTGATTTCTATTTTGTCCCTAATTCCACAATTCATACAATTCAATCCTTGCTCAATTAACCCCTCAATTAAACTAATTTTCTCATTTAATACTTTTCTCTATCATTTTAAACTACTTCATAACTTTTGAAAATCAGAATTTTAACACTAGGCCTTAATTTCAGCTATTTCACAATTAGGTCCTAAAACCAATTTCCATCAATTTCACTTGATAAAATCATCATATAACAAAATTAAAGCTTCAAATCAATATTTATTCATCATATTATTTCAGCACTAATCCACATCAAATTTAAAAATTAACCATAGAATCATAAACTAATGAATTAATAAGTTGGACTCAATTGTAGAAAGTCCAAAAACATAGAAATTTCAAGGAGAAAGCAAGTATTAAACTTACATGAAGCTTGAGTATGAAAACCAACTTGAACTCTTTTCCATGACTGTTTTTCAGCTGAAGAAAATGAAGAGAATTGAAGAGAATTCTTCAAATATTTCAATTTAATCCCCTTTTTATTTAGCTAATTTTGGAAATTTTCCAATTTTCTCCCTTTTCCTTCTTTCTCTTCTCTTCTTCTTTCTTTCCTTCCCCTGCTCTCTGTTTCGTTTGGTTTCTGTTCTCTCCCCTTTTTTTTTTCTTTGGATTATTATATAATATAATATTATAATATAATAATATAATAATATAATAATATAATATAAATATATAATATAATAATATACTTTTTAAAAAAAAATCTCAGATTTTCTAACGTTACACCGCCTCAACTATGCAAAATGGTATAATTACTATTTTGATTCTTCATAATTTCTTTTAATTTATAATTCAACTTTTACACCTTTTTCAATTTAGTCCTTTTCATTTAATTACATATCCAAACGTTAAAATTTCTCAACTAAACTTTAATAATAACTTAATGACACTCCATAAATATTTTTAGAAATATTTATGGCTCACTTTATGAATTCGAGGTCTCAATACCTCGTTTTTGGCCCAATTTTTCTAATTAATTCTTTTAGTTCACAAAATTCACTAATTTTAAAATATTTCTAATATCACACTTAACTTATAATTATCGATTAACAAAGTTTTCTAACTTTTTCGTCAGAGTTAGTGATCTCGAATCACTGTTCCGATACTATTGAAAATTGGGCTGTTACAACAGAAACCTCAAGGTTTACTTTCGGTCCATTTTGCATCTTAGTTACTTTCATTCTTAGCTATTTTTTTACATTTTTAATATTCATAAAACAAGAAATAAAAGAGGACTTATCGAGACTCAAAAGGCGTCGTCAAGGGACCCGTCCTTCGCTATCGGGTTCAGAGACGAGGTCTAAAAGGGTCGACCTCAGGGGCGCTTTGAACTGGAGAGCCTAAAGGGGACTCGACCGTCGGGTTTGGGGAAGGGAGGAGGCTGCCTTGTTAGGTTGCGCCGTTTGAGAGAACAAAGAGGGAGTGGCGACCTCTGAGATTATAGAGAATGAAAGACCAAACATTTTGAAGCGGTTTAGGGTTTCTTTAATGCCTAGTAAAACGGCGCCGTATGGCACCAACCCGAGTTCGACCCGACCCATTAAAAGGGGGGTCTGCGTGTTACTCGAAAAGGGGATATTTAGTCCCTAGGTCCTTCCGCATTTTCTTGCTTTTGAAATCAAGTTTCCATCATTTCCAAATTCGCCCAAATATGGTTCCATTTGTTCTAATTTGACCCCGAGCAAAACGGGACGCATGGGAAAGGGAATAATTTCGTGTCTGGCCCCGCACTTTCCCCATGCATCGCCAATAGGCCCTCTCCCCTTTTATTTTCTTTCGAATCGACCCCATGAATTTGTTTTGATTATAATTTGACCCCCCTTTTAGTCATTTTGCAATCTTTTAGTCCTTTTATTATTGTTATCGTCATGTATATATTATTACTATTATTATTATTATATTCATGTTAGTATTACTATTACTATATGCATATTGACATTGTTATTATTACTGTGTTCATGTTAGTATCACTATTGTTGCTATATTCGTGTTAGTATATTATATATATGTATCTCGTACTATTGCTATTATTATATTGTCACTATATTATTGTTATTGTTATTGTAACCATCATTGCTATTGTTGTTGTTATCATCATCATTCTTTTGTTACTTCATTGTATCATATATGTGCTTATGTTATCATCTATTTAACTTTCATTCGTATGTTCATACTTATATTATTTCACCTATGCTTTTATCTTCATATCTTCACAGGTTATATATTCCTATTTATATTTATATCTCAATATCATTGTTTATATTATTGCTCATTATTGATATTATTATTATTATTCATGCAAGTCAATATTCTAGATTATCGATTTTAACGTCGTACATTACGTGTATTATGTTGCCATTACACCAAATTCCGCCACATCATCATTATTCGTCGCAAGACCCTATTCACATTTTGAATAACGTCTCTCTAAAACATAACCTAAAATGTTTATCAATTTCATCCAAAAAAACCCAAAAATTTTTGAAATAAGGCAATATTCTGTGTTTGGGAATTCGGGAGATCGTGCCCTACGTGTTGGGCTTCGGTTCTCTCTCTTGGCCAAACAACCGAATATCCTTTTGATATTTTGATGCGCAAGCTTCCGGAATTAAGAGACAACCTTGGATTTGAGGATTAAAATTATTGTGTCCTATGTATTGGATGTGATATTTGGTCCTTTTGAAACAAGGAAATCTTGATATTCAATTCGAGAAAAAACCAAAACATTTCCGAAAAAGATCGATTTTCTATCTATTTTTGTAATTTCCAACTTTCGATATAAGGACATTAACTAATCAATTTGGTACCAATTTTGGGCATGACGAGGGTGCTAACCCTTCCTCGCATGTAACCGGCTCCCGAACCTATTTTCTCTAATTTTCGTAGACCAAAAGCATTGTTTTAGTAAATCAGAATCTTTTATTAAAACAACGGTGATCCGATCACACCTAATAAAAGGTCGGTGGCGACTCCCGTTTTATTTTCGTTTTCAAAACCAAGTCGATTTTCGTTTTTCAAAAAAAATGGTTACGACATATAGTTAATAGTTTTCTTTAAGTACCTAAGTATTCTATTTAAAGCTTGCCAATGCAAGCTACTTTGATTACTTGTGTGCTTACTCAATTTCCTAACAACATATGTAATATCTGGTCTTGTACAAGTCATTATGTACATAAGACAACTAATTAGACTTGCATATTTGAATTGATTAATTTTCCTACCAAGATTAGATACTAATTTTACTTGAGGATCTATGAGTATAAATGTTGGTATGTAATTGAAAAGATCAAACTTTTCAAGCACACTTTCAATGTAATGTGATTGTGAAAAGCTATAGTTTTTTTTTCTTCTCGGCTTATTTTAACCCCAAGAATAACATTTGTTACACCCATATCCTTCATAGCAAAGTTGCTTAATAAGAATTTCTTTGTGTTTTCTATTTGTTCCAAATCCGTGCCAAATATGAGCATGTCATGTACATATAAGCAAATTATAACACCTTTTCCATTTCAAATTTGCTATATATGCACTTATCAGATTCATTAGCTAAAACAACTTTGTCAAATTTTTGGTGACATTGCTTTGGTGCTTGTTTAAGCTCATATAAAGATTTAACAAGTTTACATATCTTATGCACTTGTCCTTGAACAACAAATGCTTCTGTTTGTTCCATGTACACTTCCTCTTCTAATCCACCATTTAAAAATGCAGTTTTAACATCCATTTGGTGAATGACCAAATTATACATTGAGGTAAGTGATATTAAGAGTCTAATCGTAGCAATTCTTGCTACTAGGGCATAGGTATCAAAGTAACCAATACATTGATTTTGTGTAAAACCTTTGGCTGCCAACTTTGCTTTAGATTTATCAATGGTTCCATTGAGTTTCATTTTCTTCTTGAAGATATTGGTTTGAAATCTTGTGGAAGATCAACTAATGTCCAAGTTTGATTTCCCGTTATTGAAACCATCTCATCATTTATAGCTTCTTTCCAAGAAGCAAAGTCTAGAGATTTCATTGCTTCTTTAAATGCAATAGGATCATATTTCATATTATACCAATAAGGTATCTTATTGCATATACCTTTACCTTTACCTACAAAGAACATAATAAAATCTGGTCCAAAATCTTTGGCCTTTTTAATATTTTACTTCTTCTTAATTCTTGACAAAATTCATCATTATTATCAATTTGTTCCAATGAAATCTCTTTCTCATTTGAAGAATGAAGTAATTGTTGTGGCTATAATTGTCTTGAAATAGAAATAAATCTCATTCTCATTTTAGCTTTTCCCTGATGAACTCCACTTTTATCCGATTTTTTTATCTAAATAATCATTTTGTATCATTAATCAATACAAGATATTCTATTTTGTGCCATGATATGTATGAATCTATAAAAAATCAATTTTTCGATATTATCAAAATTTTACATTTTATTCAATTTAGTTCTTGAAATTGGGATAGTTATATCTTTCAATTCCTAGACTTGGATTAAACTTCGATTTCAAATATTCTCATTAGAGACCTTATACTTTCTATTTTTAATATAATTTCATAACAAGTTTTACATTTATTCAATTTGGTCCCTAATGTATCAAAGTTAACAAACAAGTTAAATTAACTTTACAATCTAGTCCTTTTTATATTATAAGCTTAAAATCTATCAATTTCAAGCCTAATTCCTCAAAAAATCAACGATGTCAACTTTTTAAAACTTTAACAGTTCATAGTTCAGTACGCGTACTACCTAAATCAAGCTCCCATGATCCCAAATCTATAAAAATTACAAGAAAAAGGCTTGAATTCACTTACAAAATTATGGTTGAATGTATGAAGTTTCCTTAGGTTTTCTTCAAGTTTGGACAAGAAGATGAAGATGAAAGGTGGCTTTTACACCTTTCTTCACTAACTTAATATATATGGTTGGATTATGGTTTAATTATGATTTACTTACTTTAATCTAATTATTAGTTTAACTTAATAAGATGGCATCATGATCCACTATCTCTAACTTAGTTACTATTTTGGATCTTTGACTAATTGCACTTCAAGTCCTCAAGCTTTTGGCCAATTAAATTTCTATAGCGATCGAACTTTACGATTTAGTTCCTGATCCTTAATTAACTATTAATTTGGAAAAATTACTAGACCAAATTTTAATATATATTTTTATCCTCGTAAATATTAATATTTAATAATTACTGACTCAATTTACGAAAATGGGGTTCTGAATTTACCTTTTCCGATACTACTGAAAATTGGACTATTAGAGTAATCTTTTTGCATGTTTTGTGTGTGCGGTTTGCTTGAGGACAAGCAAAGACTTAGTGTGGGAGAATTTGATATGTCATAGATTAGCAAGGTAAATTAGGCCATTTTCACACTTAAGGAGCTTGTTCCCGAGTCCTATTTGGAATCATTTTATGTTAGTAAAAATTTTACGAGCAAGTTTAGTATGATACCATTGGTTTTGAGGGTGTAGTAAATAATAATAAAACAATTAAAAGAACATTTGACAACGTCCTAAACCAGGGGTAATGGGAGGGAGGGCTAGACGGTACCTCGACTTTGTCTAAAATGTGAAAGTTAATTTTTAGCCCTTTAAATTTTATATAATTTTATGTTAATAAATGGTAAAATTGCACTTTCGCATTCAAAAATGATAAAATTTTTATTTAATATTTTAAATATAAAGATATAAGCTATTAAAATGGTAAAGTTACATTTTAACTATCATAAAAATATACAACTTAATTTCGACCCTTTCTAGATTTTTTATTTTACCTTTACCCGGTGCTAAACCTACTTATAGATATTTTTTACCCTTATGAGTTATGATGTTGGATACAATAATTATCCTTATATATTAATTAGTATATCATGGAATATTTTTATTCAACATGTATGCAAAGCATGTGGTGAATTAGCCTTTGTCATTTGACTGACAACATGGATTCGAATATTTTCCTAAACTTATATATATATATGGGGTGATTTTGCCATGATCATTTGTTTACTCCTGTCCTTAACTTCAATTGTAGGTGAATTAATACTGGACGCATTCAAGATTTACATTATTTCCCAATCTTGCTCAATTATTGTACTAAAAAAACACTAAGAAGAAGAGGTAAAAAGAGGAAAAAGCCAAAATGATGATTAATGTCATGTGCATGCATTGTTAACGTTGATTTCTTTTTGTTCCAGAAATGGTTTCCATATATTACACTACTATAAAATTACTTTAGGTATAAAATCAGTTTAATTTTACATTTATTTATAATTTTTAAATAAGATTAATGTTTAAAATAGATGGATAGATTATTGAATTTAGCAATATAAATGGTAGTTGTTTTAAGTGCATGTTGAGAGGGGATTAGCTCCTCCAGGAGAAGTTTTTGAATTGTTGTATTTGGAGACTTCAATCTTATCTCTCAATAACGGAAAGTATTATCATCTGGGGAGGGTAACCGCGTACGGTTCATGGAGGGATACATCTCGACTGTATATGAACGTACGATCACTCACCAAAAGCAACGCGAGTATTTCGCTCTTATTGTGGGTTCCATCCCTTTATATACACCAACAGGGAAAAAGGGTTCTCTTTTGTTTTTCTCTCTCTTTTTATCTCATATTTTATTTTGTTTAGACCTTTTCATCGTAATACTAAACTTATGACCAATAAATCTCTACCTAAATGAAAAACCATCTAAACCACCACTTCTTTCTCTTGTTAATCTTATTGGTTGACAATATCTATAAAATTTCGACATTTTTCTGTCTAAAAGTAAAAAAATTGTTTTTTTTTCAATATATTTGAAGTTTTACATTAAATAATTACTCAACCTTTACAGTTGACTCAAAAATATGAAAGGGCATCGAATGATATTCGTATTAAATAACATATGTGTATATAAAATTGATTTTGCTTTACAGTAATACAAACGGAATGTATATTGTAGAAGTTGCTGAATTCCACGTTGGATACCTATCCTATAGGCTTATAGCCTGAAATCCGACAGAAAAATATTATGATACAGTTGAGCTTTGAGGAATCCTATACATTAAAGGGTAAGTAAATTAGAAATCAGATTTAGCTGACAAACCAGCTATGTCTGGTTTAAAGGGCTTTCACTTTCACATGTTAATTTTTAAATCACAATGCTAGCCTTTGATTATTCAAATTAATCTATAATTTCCACGGTAGCTAGGAATATGTGGGGAGTTTAACATTTATTAACAAAGGTGTTAAAACTTAAAAAAGAAAAAAAGAAGTAATTATGGGTATTAAGTAGGAATATGAATTACCTCATTTATAACATAACTATGAAAAAAAAAATTAGATAATCAAAATCAAATTGAAAAAGGTTCGGTGTAAGTGAGGTTTCATTACTATCAAGTTTTTCAAAATTTAAATAAATACAATGAAAACTTTTAAATTTTGTGAGTAATTTTAATAGAAAATTTTATCACTTCAATTTATTATTGAGGGTTAGAGTTTTTTTTAAAATCAAGATTAAATTAACACATTATACAATATTAAGGGTTAAAGTTGTTATTATGCCAATTTTAAAAACTATCACCGTTTGATAAAATTGATTAGTTGGCTGTCTAATAGTGTAGTTTACCCTATTTTTCTTAAAAAATATTTATATTATTTTTAATTTAAGATTTAATAATTATATATATATTATTTATTAAATTTATATATAGTCATTTAACATTTTTTGTTGTTTACAAAAAAATTAATTTTTTATGTGTTATAAATTACATAATATAAAATATTATAAAATTTAAAAAAAATGGATCTTTTTCAATGGATCTTTTTAAACGGATCTTTTTTTTGCCCAAGCCCATTTCCGGGCCTACTATTTTTGTTCAAACTATCCTAAATTTCAAGTAAGCTTTCGTGCTTGGACAAATAATGTAACGACTCAAAAGTATGGATATTGAAAAATGAGTTATCGGGTCTCCATTTTTAGTAAACGGACTCATAAAATATTTATTAAAAATATTTACGAAGTTAGTTGTGTGTTTAATAAGGTTTTATTTAGGTGAATTTGACTTAATTAGAAGTATTTGATAAAAAGGATTAAATTGAAATGTGAGCAAAAGTAAGAAAGGATGAATTTATTTTATTATACATGTTTATTTTATTAAATAGTACAGAAAGTTTATTTGATTATTTTTTTAACATATAAATGTTATATGTTTATATGAAATGGAAGAAAAAGAAAAGAGATGACCGAATTGAAGAAAAAGGAAAAGAGAAGGTTAAGGAGTGAAGGAAGAATAACATATATCATTTCAACCTTTTTGTTGTAAGTACTACAAGAATTTTAAATTATTGTTATTTATCTTTTTTGAAATATTTATGTGAATCATTTAAATATATGAGATTCAGTTTTAATGCCCAAGTAGACGGAATTTAGAACTATTGGGATATTAGTGGCATGCCATTAAGGAACTTTAGTGCGCTCTCTGATATTAGCACGTTGGTGCTCTCTGATATTAGCACGTTGGTGCTCTCTGATTATTAGCACATTGGTGCTCTCTGTTCACTTGTGCATCATAATGCACCTCTGTATTTGTTCCGTATATCCGGTGTGTTCTATAAAGTCTACTTTGGGCTAAGAAAGTGAAATGAGAACAAAAGTGAATCATTGACGTGTTAAGGTAATTTTTATACCTTACAAAAGATAAGTTAAATTTATTTAAAGCAATGCATAGTTGAAGAGACTTATATGTGAGTAGTTATGCAATAATTGATTGAGTTTAAAATATTTTGTTATGATTACTTATTTAATTATTCTTGTAGTGCTTACTAAGCCTTCACCGGCTTAACGCGTTTATTTTAACGGTAGGTACAATTAGACTAGAAGAGAAGTTCAACTAGAAGATCTCTCATCTCATCACATCCTCAAGGGCTTCAAAAGTAGGTACTATATTTTGTATTAAAATGGCATGTACATATGTAGTTCAAAGGTGTTCCCATGTGATAGGGACTAAAATGTAGATTCTTGAAATTTTATCTATTTTCAGTTACTTGAAGTATTTTGGTATATATGGAATGAATTAATAAACAATAAATATGTTAGTAAAAATGGTTGGTAAGTTAAAATATTATATACAAATGTTTTAATTAAACAGTATCTAGCCATAATTGTTTTGGCACCAAATGTAATAGTCTTATACTGGGTCTGCATGATTGAACCGGGTATAGGAGTATTACAAATAACCTGACCTATGCATAGATCTAATACATATATAGTAAATAAATTATTTATTAAAGAAAAAAACTCCCGCCATTAACCATGTTTTTTCCTCCATGCATTTACTAACTGGATAATACTATGGTATAATGTGCTTTAATATCCGTCAAAATAAGTATACTATAATCTATAACAATGGCTTTTTAATGCATTGGTAACTATATTATTAAAATTTAGTGACGGAAAATTTACGTCGGTATACACTGTATATATCGACGGGTCAGTGTAAGCTTTTGTCAATAAATGATATTTTTAGTGATATTTGCTACAAGGTCTTATAAAAAAAAAAAAAAAAAAACCCAAAGGGGAGATTGCCAAAACATTTCTTGAACTGTCAAGCTAAGGTTGCAATAGTTGATTTGATAGTGGTTGTGAAAGTTAGTATTTTTTAATGATAGTATTTTTGACTTCATTGATTGATTATTAATATGGGAAGATATTAATTTGAATGTGTTTAAATACATTTTATCTTTTTATTTTAAAGGTTTGAAAAAAAATTACAAGTAGTTCTAAATATTTTTTAATTTATTATTATATCTCAAAATTAAATAGCATATATAGAATTTATATGTATAAGGAAACTAAATATTGCTTGGAGTCCAATAACTGTGGAATTGGATATTTTAAGAGTATGAGGGATTTCAGCTCTTTCCTTATTTGAGATAATCATTTTTTATCAATTTAGTGGAGATAAACATGATATTTTAGTTAAGGGATATTTTGGAGAGATTACAGGAGATTGAAAATAATTACAAAGATATTGTAAAGATAATATTGTGAAGACACGATAGGAGGTTTTTACTTGATTACGAAAAAGCTATCAAGCCGTCCATCTTTGTAGGAAACTAGTTTAGATGAATTTGTAGGGAGGGTGGGTGCATACAATTCTATGATAGTGAGGTGCAATGGTTGGATAGATCATTGTGAAATTGTATAGTAAAATTATTATCAGAACTAGTCAGTGTCTCCTTTTTAGTTTTACTGTTCTTAACAATCTCAGAACGATGGCATCCAACAAAACCTTTCACACACTGTTGTAAAAATTACGGATTAGAAACAGTTTAGTAGCAGAAGGGCTACAACTGAAGTTGTGCAGATATGTATGTATACAATTTTTAAAAGAAAAAGAGTGTGTAAAGGTGGATGATTGATTGACTGTAGACTCTATAGGAATGGGAAAATGAAGAGCAAGAATTAATAGTTAATTAATGATAAGGAGCTACTCGATTGTGATTCACGTGCCGTGTCACATGATTCTGATATTTTAATCAGGATATGGAAATGAAGGCAGAAAGAAACTGTGATAAAATATGGTCAAATTCAGCATCACATGGCTGCCACTTGCCTACTTCAATGTTTGAGTGTAAATGCATCTTCAGTAATCAACATAATCTTGATCTCCCATTGGTTTTCTTTTTCCTTTCATATAATTCTTCTAGAAAACACACAAAGCATCCATTTCCATCTTGGAAAGATAAAAATCAATCATCAAGGTTTAGCTATAATTAAATTAAAAATACAAATAAAAATATAATTTTATGTTATGGGTAGTGGGGTTATGACAAACCACGTGCAAAAGAACACGCATGCATGCTGCCCCTTATAAACCAGTTTAAGACCCTTTGAATGGCTTGGTGATTTCTCATTTCATTTTCCATCGTGATGAAGATCAGTTGCATCAATTTGAGTGCTTTGTGGGCGTTAATTCTACTTCACATCCTCATCTCATGCTCCTCGTTTTGTGTCGGCCATGGCGACGTCTCTTCTGGAGAAAGAAATCATATTATAAGTTCAAGGAAGCTACTGTCATCCCTGGCTTCATTTCCTACTGGTAAAGGAGCAGCCATGAAAGAGCCCAAGAAAGCTGTGGAGCCAGGTCTGAGAAAGATGCCACCCAGTGTCCCAAATCCTACCCAGAACTAGCAATATTATGATCGGTAGATAATCTCTCAACCATGAATGAAGGATTCATATATTTTTGTTTTTTTGTTTTTTAAGCTTTGGATCTTTGATTTTGGCCTTCTTTCAACTCTTAAATTTTGAAATGTAGTGTTTCCTTTGAGTAGGATCTCAGATGTATGTAAAGTATGCATGTAAATAAAGAACTTGAATTAGAGGTAATAATTCAGTTTGATTCCATCTTTCTTTGTAAGACTAGTTGAACAAAAATCAGATTTAGAAGCCATACTTGGTGTTTCATAAGATCTTTCTTAGGCTTCAAGCTACCTCTTTAATTTTGGAATTCATTAGATTTATTTGTTTTTCTAATCTCTACAATTAAACTAAAATCAAATTAATATACTGATATAATTAACTGTTTAACCAAGATCCACAAGAATGTATTATGTATCCTGGTTATTTGTTGGCGTTGATTTTCAACTTTTAATCTAAGCGTAATATACATTTATTCCCTAGAGATTTAGTGTAAGAATACATTTATCTCTTATGATTTTAAGACTTATTTGAAGAAATTATCATAAATTCTATTTATTGATATCATACTATTATTTTTTCTATTTAATTTATTAATTTCTCTATTTTTAATTACAGTATAGTAAAATTGTAATTGTATATTGAAGTATGGCTTATTTCATAAAAAGTATGTTTCAATTTAGTTAAAATTAATATTTAATTTAATTTTATATTATATTACATTATTAACTTGAAAATTAATTTATTAAATTATTTTATATAAAATTGATAGCAAAAATAAAATATGATTATCATTGTTAGTCCAATTGGTATGTGCTTACTCTAAAGATAGGACACAGATACACAGATTCAAACCCCACTAAGTGCAAATGTTAAGACTTTCTTAATAAGCCACCATGCTTGTTCACATAGTCCACCTTATACCATGCGTGTTCGCATGAACCACTTTATCTAGCACCTGATGAGGTGCCTCCTACGTTGTGAACTCTCACCTCTTTAGGCACTTCAACTCACATTAGAGGCGGAAGAAAAAAAGAATCTCAATGGGCACAATACCGACCCATTGAGGAGTTCATTGGGAACAATTTACAAATTTCTCTCAAGTTCGAGTTTCACTTGTGTAAAATCATGTGTAGGATCTCAATTTATATTTATTTTGATTTATGTCCCATTATACATGGACTTTGTATAAATTTATTCTTGTATAAATCTAAATATATTTTAATTATCTTAATATAATAATTAAGTAATAAAGAGTGAAATTACTGTTTGATTTAAAATTCATTTAATAAGTAAATATTTAGGCGAATGAATTTTTCATGAAAGATTATCACTTAAAATAAGTGAATTTTGTTTTTTATTAAATCTCGATGTTTGAATATATATATATATATATATATATATATATATATTTATGTTATTAACTTTTTAACCAAGGCCCACAAGAATGAACCATTGTGGCCAAAGTAAAAGCTTTGTCATTTTTAACTTTCATTTGTTGAGTATCCAAGTATGTCTTAAAATCATAAGATATATTTGTCTTTCCATAACTTTTTAACCTTGCAAAACTTTACAAATTTCCATACGATAAATAAATTAAAAAATTGAACTAAACCAGCAAAAAGACATTTAGGTGGCCTTGGATTTTATTTTTGTCTCCCTAAATACGGCTCATGGGAGGAGCTTTGACTCCTATTTGAAAATGAAAAATTCTATTCTTTTTCTCTAAAAATAATAAATTAATTTATAATAAAATTGTACTCTAATCTCTAAAAATAGTGTTATAAATATCTTATTAACTAAACGTCCATCAAAACTAAGATAAGTTTTGATATATTTTAAATTTTAATAGTCATTAAAAGCATATCTCTACTCCATTTATATTTCTTACGCTTATAAATAGAGGCTTTAGAGAAATTTTATAAATATTTTGATTGATCAATAAAATATACTCTCTTTTTTACTCTCTTATTTTCTTTGTTATTTACTTCTTGTCTATTTATTTTATAACGAAAAAATTATTTAATTTCTTCAAAAATAATAAAATTATAAATGAATACATAATAAAAATATATTTAATTCTCTTAAAATTTTATAATTTATTTTTGTTACTAAAAAAAATTTCTAACGTGCTCAGAAACATGACTTTCGGATTGTTTATGAGAAAAATGAGCCCCAAGACTTGGACTGGATGCAACCAATTTTAAAGAAAACAATGCACGTTGGGGTTGTCAGCTTCTACGGTGTCGGATTGGTTGTCCATCCTACTTTTAGGTACAACAAGCTGCTCTTTACAGCCCAAAATATGAGAATATGTGTATAATAGAATACATTAATTGCCGCATACGTTATTTATCATAGCTTGACTAATATAACTTTTATAAGCTTGTCTCCATCCTCCAATATTTCTTTAAAGAGAGGTGAAGTTAAAAAAAAAATTTTGAGTTAAAATTAAATTGTATATTTTTATGATTGTGAAAATAAAATTTCATCATTTTAATAATTTATATTTTTATAATTTTTTAAAAATTATATTAAAATTTTATCATTTTTAGAATGGTCAAAATACAGTTTTATCATTACTAATTTAAAATTTTATAAATTATAAAATGTTTAAATAAAAAATTTTTCATTTTAAAAACGAGTACATGTGAGCGATAATGTTACTTGATACTTCCATAGATTAATTTCTTTGGATATAAAAAGGAGTGAGTTAGACGATTTTATTTATTTATTGTTTTTTTCTCCACATTATTGCAAATCAAAATTAATTTATCGAAATGTATTGTTGATTATAACATAACTTGAAAATTTATAATTTTCAAAGTTCATATAAAATTTAATGTCACACGAATTTCAAGATCTTAAAAGAAGACATGTAAAGGATCTTGGCATTTGTCGAAGTTTTATTAGCAAAAGTCAAGACTTCTCAACTACTCAAATCAATGTACTTGCTCTAACCAAAACTTGATTGGAGCAATGATTAGAGTTCTTATATAGCATATAGATGATAGGATTTTAAATCTTGTTATTCCCTTAGTTTCCCTTTTTCAATATTGTATTGATAAAAAAAAAATGTATTTAGTTTAACATTGACATTCATGAATGTCAAGATCACGTTAAATACACCGATCTAACATTTATTATTAGACTGGCCAATTATCCAATTTAAATAAAGGAACCTCCACCCTCTAAATACCATCATTCCATTTCATTATTTTTCACAAATTATCATACCAAATTCGCTTAGTTTAACCCAAAATACAAAATCAAAATATAACTTCCATCTCAACAAACAATAAGTCAAGATCTAAGTGTTTTGGTGTAGCCAAACTATAACTTTTTCAATCATTGGCACTTATGAATTACTTTTTTTGTATATAGTTACTCAAATGAGCATGTTCTAGTTCGTCTCAAAATTTCTCTTCGCATCAATGCTAGCAAACATCGAAACTAAATAAGGCAAACATGAGAATATGATATTGATACCCCGTTACTAGATATCAATACCCCTTAATAGCCGAAGTATTGACACCCTCCATAAGGGTATAATACCTCAAGGTCACTCATCATAGTGATGGGAGCTCTCTTAGAATGGCCCAAAATTATCGATAAGAATCATAAGATAATTGTACAATACTATTGGAGTTGCCCAAACCGTTAGATTGTTACTGTTCAGCGATAGTGCCATTGGAAATGCCGTCGGGCACTGAATGTACACCATTTGATCGAGACCGTCAGCAGTCGGGTTAGGGGTATGAGTAGTTCCACAATCTCCCAGTATCTTTGGTTGAAGAATTTTGGCTTCCCATCGTACCTGGGGCTTTGGTTTAGATGAATTTGGAACGCGGCATCCTTGATCTCTTCTGTTGTAAATAGGGCCTCCAGTCGTGCTTGATGATCTGTAGAGATAGTTGGTAATCCCAATGTCTGGAAGATTATAAATTTTAGGAAAGTAATAAACTGCCATTTTTTGTAACATTTCAAAAAGAGATTTTGTTATCTGGATGCAGGACCTGATTAAAATCGCCAAGTAAAATTAGGGACCAGTGCAGCGGAATGTAAAATCCTTCCTTTTCTTAAACAAAAAATAACCAAAATTTATTTTTCAACTCATCAACGTACGCAAAGATCATATGCATTTCTTTTATTAAAATATAGAAAGATACAAGAGCTTTCCACATAACTACTAAGCTCCTCCCTTTCCTCAAGTTTTCCACACCATCGCAAAAGTCGAACCCACACTAGCTCAGATTTCAGTTAGAAAGCATAGATCCGTGCGATATAAATGGGTCAATTTTAGCCAGCTATGAAATCCGAGATTGACCCAGACCCTGAATATTCCAGAATAGGGCAATCATGTTTCTCGGGCAGGCTATTGTAGCCTTGTAGGCCAGCTTACTGAAGCCCATAATCAACAGCAGAGGTGGCTGGTGTTAAAGCATTATCCCAGCCCAATCCATTACTAACATAATCTAAGGCCATTTGTTGAGAAGCATGCATGTGGTTCATTTGCTGGTACCTGACCTTGAGTTGCTGCATACCAAAGCGAACAGCACCTCGCATGAAAAATCCATTCTAATCCTTCCACTTTCCTACATGAAGCATTAATTTGTTAAATCTGCTGCCTTGAATTTTCAAATTAATACAATTTAAGCTTTTCATAAAGAACTCCGAATAATGGAATAGACAATATGATCACTAGCAATTTTACCTTAACTAAAATTTTCCTAAAGAAACCTTACAAGTAAAGCATAACACCGTTTCCTACTCACTCCAAAATATTTGGGGGAAGAAACACTGTAATGAAACAAAGGAGAATATTTTATATTAGTGGCACCCAACATCTTCATATAATGATGGAGAAACTGATGTTCCCAAGATGAAGGAAATAAAAAGTTTGTATCCTGCTTAAGACACAACCAAGTCTGAGAGAAGCAAAGACTGGACACAAACACTGGCAGAAACCAATTCATTAGGAGTAATAGACCCAATGCAACTCAAATTCTATAATATCACCCAATAAAATACACCCTTCAATTAATTAGTTTATTTGAACGAAAGATCATATATATATATATATATATATATATGGATAACACAAAATTCTAACAACAGGTGACTACCTTTTGGATATGACTATTAGTATTTGAGATTCATAAATCATTTTACTCTAACAAGTCACAAGCTCTTGAAGATGACTTCTCCATGATTTCTAAAAGTTCAAAAATATGATGAGAAGATAGGTTTTCTTTTTATATTTTGAGTTTTGAAGATATTTTTAAAAATTTTAATTTTTTTGAATTTTTAAAAACATTTTTTAATTTTTATTTTTACACCATTTTTGGAATTGTAATTTTTATTAATGTTTTATTGAATTTTTATAAATTAATTTATTTGCTCACAGGACATATAAGAAAATTTGCAACACATTAGTAATGAAAAGTTAATGATAAATTTGCAAAGACAAAATTGAATAAAGGTGTAAAAGTCAACGATTAAATTTGTTGTTATGTTTGGCAAGCCAAAAAGGCATCCAAACAGTAAATCTGTCATCAGTGAACTGAGAGGTCATCTACGTGTTTTCCCTCCGAACAAGTGTAGGCCATCTACCATTCAAGTCCCTGAACTTCACTGGGAGCATGAAGTTGTTGGTCACCAAATACCACGCGAGTTTAACTATTTCATACCATTAAGCCAGAATATATGGAAAGATCTATCTCATCACAGATATCCTCGTCCCATTAAAGACATCTATTCCACATGTCACGTAATGGTTTAATGGCAAGTCCAATATGTTAATGTGACCTTACATGAAACCCTTGCCTATAAATACCTCCAGGTTTGAGGAAGAAAGGATCAACTCTCAAATATACCAAGAATGCACTCTACTAACTCACCTTTAGCCCTTAACATTCATATTCTCCTTATCTTCACTCTTTATAATCTCAAGCTTTCTACTCTAACTTCAGGGGCGAAGCCATAAGAATTTTTTAGGGGGGGTCGGATAAAATTTTAATTTTTTTATAGTTTATATCTTTATAATTTGTAAAGGATTAAATCAATTTTTTTTAATTTTAGGGGGGCCAAAGTGCAATTTTACCTTTACTAATTTAAAATTTTTAAAAAAATTTAAGGGCCAAAATTGTAATTTTACATTTTAGGGGGGCCGGGGCCCATGCCAGTCCCCCTGGCTTCGTCCTTGTCTGACTAAGTGAATCGACTTCTACAACATTCTCCACCCTCTCCTCCATATCCCTTTTTGTTGTATTACTGTATCAACAATACCTTATATATAAAACACTAAAATAAGCATTTGATAACAACAATGATTATTTTATTCTTTTATATGTCATTCAATTATAGATATTAATTTATTCAATAGACAACCAAAATATAATTTAAGAAAAATTATGATACTTTTACCTAAAAGTAATTACATTTGGGATATAAACTCAAATTAACTTTAGATTTGATAATATTAAAACACAACTGAAAAAAATTAATATAAATATTTTAAAATAAATATAATACGACTTATTAAACATAAATAAATGATGTTAAATAAAAGTATTGATTCAGCAACTTTTTTAGTAGAAAGAACTGGAGAGCGTTGAATATAATATTGAAGAAACACAAAGATGCACATACAAAAGCTTGAATGGGCAGCCCCAGTTTTAGAGACACATATTAGCCATCTTGAAATTCTACAAAGTGTTTTATTGCATTGGGCTTTTAAATTAATGCCCCAACATATTTTCAAATGTCAAATTGATTTTAAACCCCCCCCCCTCTTTTTCCTTTTGCAGCTCTGCTCCTTTTTTTGGAAGCAAATGTTTGTATGTAGGGACGACAAATGCTTGACATCCCTTCTTATTTTTAATATATTTATTATAAATGTTTTAATTATATAAAAAAATCAGTGTCTTCAAAATTGATGTTTGAAGTTGGAATACTTAACAAAGAATAAAATCCCAAGAAGTACCACTTTTCTATGCAAAAGTCAATTCCAAATATTAGGAAAGACATGATATTTTTGTATGTGGATAAGTTATTTGGGTGTTTTAGATTATATCTGTGTGGTGGATTCGAAAATAGTTGGTTTAGAGGCAAGTCCAGTATGAATGTTTTAAAGCTCTTTCTTTCCCATCCCTTGTATTTTTACATGTAAAAGCAACAAAGGAAGTTTCGGAATAAAGAAACTCAACATCAAGAGATAAAAAGGACCCATTAGTTGATGCCTTTGTCTGTCAAATTCTGTACCCAAAAAAGAAGATTTTTCAGTTCAGCTTCTCCCCGGTGAAGAAGCACAATCCAACATAACATATATACTTTTTAATGGCTCAGTTTGAAGCAATTGTATAGAGAGTATTGTTACTACAACAGACAAGACATTTTTGGATCAACTAGTTTCGTTGGAGAAAAAACCTTGTCATTGGTATCTTATGTCAGCTTCATGCCACGGCCATGACGTTGTGCCTTTGATCATATGAGATTAGGTGTAAAGTGAATAGAGCAAGCAACATTATCTGGCATTTAGACCACTGGAAAGATTAAAGGAATTGCTAAGATGTGTTATTCTTGTGAGAAAGGGCCTTCTCAATCACTTTTTAACTTTCTTGTAGCTTTAAAAATCCCAATCTTAATATCTACCATGACTTTTACAACGATTCTTCAGTACAGTATTTATTATCTAATTTAATTTTTCCTTACTAATTTTTTTTTGCTGTAGCAAAAACACTTTTAGTGGTGCTTATAAGTGCCGCTAAAACTATCTGAGCGCTGCAAAAATATCGCCATAGACAATGCCGCTAAATTTTGTGGCGTTTTACATAAACGCCGCTAAAGAACATGATATTTAGCGGTGCTTTTATCGCAAACGCTGCAATAGTACATGACCTTTAGCGGCGCTTTTTTCACAAACGCCGCTAAAGAACATGGCCTTAACTGGCACTTTTATCACAAACGCCGCTAAAGAGCATGACCTTTAGCGGTGCTTTTATCACAAACGCTGCTATAGAGCATGACTTTTAGTGACCTTTTTTTTTTACAACCGTCGCTAAAAAACAATACCTTTAGTAGCGCTTTTATCACAAACGCAGCTAAAATTACCGTTCTTTAGCGACATTTTTAACTTTGGCAGATTTGCAACATCCCGTTTTCATCCATATACACTGTAACATAAAATCCAACCAAAAACAGCAAATCTAAATATGTTACAATAATGTTAAAAGTTGGAATGTTAAAAATATTCTTACAATAAGAAAACAAATGTCTAAGATGGCGGATTTTGCGACTGCTGAAACATTTTCATCATATTCTGAAGCTGTAGCTGGAGTGCATCGTACTTTCTGCTCTGCTCTGCTTCCCTCGCTGTTGCCTTCACTTTAAGTTGTAGCTGGAGTTCTTCATATTTTCTTTGAACCCCAGCTTCTCTCGATGCTGCCTCCGCTTTAAGTTGAGCAATTTGCTCAAATATGCTCGCTTGCATTTGATGCATCTGTTCTTTTAATCTCAAAACTTCATCTTGAGCCTGATTCCCTGAAGGCATGTATTGTTGCGAACTGGATCCAAAATATTGGGTTAGGATAACACCAGATCCTTCAAATCGAACCCGACCATACCTTTCAGGACCCAAAACTTTAGTAATAATTCTGTTATCAATGTCGTCAAGATTAACAGAACTATCACTCAAAGCAACCGCTTATACTCCGCCTTTTTATCCTTTAGTTTCTCCTAATAAATCAATCAAAGAGTTAGAAACGAAATATATAATAAAAACAAATGCAACATAACTTAACATTATTTAGAACTACTAACGACGAATTAAACCATTATAATTAAACATTATAAATATTTAGAATAAATCAAATTTTATTAAGTAAATATACTATAATTTCTCCAACTTCAGAAGTCATAGGAGATCCATCTTTCTTCCTATGTGTAATGTCAAAAAGTTGAAGGCGTCCAACTTTTTGACCAGACGAGAGTTCCTACAATATAGTAGTAAAAATATAATTTAATAGAAAGTAATTAATATTTGACACAATTAATAAATTCAAAATACTTCGGCCTCAGCTACACAAGCAAAACTTTTTGACCCTGTTGTGTGTGTGAAATTTTGTTTTTGCCTGCTTGTTGTTCCAACTTGCTCACGATCCTACATTATGAAATTATTATTACGTATATAGTAAATACTATAAACTGAAATAATTATAAGAGTTCGGAAGTACGTAATACCTCTCCTTTCTTTGAATTCCAGAATCTAACCGCATCTTCTCATTGGTACCTCAGCATTCCCGGCGGGATATTTCGCAATTTCTCTTCGAGGCTTATATTTTTCTTAAAATATTCTTTCTTTAAAGTGCTTTTATGGTCTCTTCATTTTTTTCCCAATGCCTTTTTGACATAATTATCCGAGACCTCTAAAGCAAATCTCTCCTACAAAAAAACACAAGTTTAGAAAGTAAATATAAATGAAACTTAAACCAAAGTATTATAAATTATATTCACGTTTTGTTACCTTAATATTATCGAGAGCTTGATTTTTGTTACTATCAGGCATTTGATGACATAACTCGTAGTTGATAGGCAACATATTGGCATTTCGTGCTATAATGCCCAAATATCCTGCTAAAAGTCGAGCTTCTGATCCAACAGGCTGACCATGACTGTTTCTAGATACTTTGACACGCTCGACAGGATTTAACTCGTATAATTCTTTTAGTAGCGTACGTCCTCGAGCTTTGCGCGTCCCACCACTTTCAGCCGAAAAATGGTATATTATAATATAAGAATTTGAAAAAGAAATCAATAATAAAAGTCAACACGCATGTAAATTAAAGTTAACATTACTTTGAATTTCCGCAAGTTCGTCAGATGTATTCAGAACATTCGAAGACCCAATAGCAGTCTATTGTTCACTATTTGTTTCTTTCGAATTTGGAGTATTCTGAATAATAATTAGATCTCGCAATCTTCTTCTAGGCATTTTTTCTGCAATACACGTAAAATAGTTGAAATTTTAGTAACTAATTACAACAAGAATAGTATATATAAAATAGTTGAAATATTTAACAAGACCAAGATTTAAATTATAATGTTACATATAATTAAAAAATCGTAAAATCTTACTACATCATAATTCGTAAATATCTTCATCCACATCTTAGCGAACCCATTGAGATTGTGTACTAGTACTAGGGATATTTTCATTTAAGTTTTGTTCTGGAAAAGACAAAGTTTCTGATCTTTCGATGATGTCATCTCTACTTCCATGGCCCATGTCAAACAAGTCTCTAGGGGTGTTTCGGAGTACAACGTACCAACCCTCATCAGTTGGATCTTTCGAGTAAAAAACTTGTTTCACTTGAGAAGAAAATACATACGGCTCGTCTATCAATTGTTGTCCAGTGTGAATCAATCAAGAGAAGTTCACCATTGTAAAACCAAATTGATCTTTTTTAATTCCGCGAGCGGTATTAACATCAACCCAATCACATCGAAATAAGACAACTTTTCATTTGCCATAGTAATCCAACTCAATAATGTCAGTAAGAATTCTGTAATACTCCGCATTTCCCTCAACAAGATTACTGTCCCTAGCACTAGCATAACTTGTAATTAAAGAATTAACAACTATTCCACAATTTTGAGTTCTCCTCAATCTCTCACGATATTTTGTATGAAATCTGAATCCATTGATGAGGAAGGCACTATATCTTTTTACTACTCTATTCGGATTGGGAAAGCCATTTAACTTCGTCATTGACGTCCTTTCCACTCCAAACCTATTGAATCGAAAGTAAATTGAGTAATTATAAATGTTATGAGAAAACTGTCGAAACCATTTTTATGGCGAAGGAAAACGGGGATCGACTTAAAAATGGAACATGGAGTCGCCACCAATCCTTTTTGTTTAGGTGTGATCGGGTCACCTATAAAACGTTTTATTTCGTTAAAATATTGATTTTGGCCTACAAAATTCAAGAAAATGGGTTCGGAAGTAGGTTACGTGTGAGAAAGGATTAGCACCCTTGCAATGCCCAAAATTGGTACCAAATTGATTAATTAATGTCCTTATGTTGAAAATCTAAAAATTTAAGATGTAATCTTTTTTTTTTTTTGGAAAAAGGCTGATCAATTTGAATTGAATCTCAAGATTCAGTCGTTCTAAGGAAATAAAACATCACATCCAACACGTTAGGATATGACATATTTATGCCTCAATATTGAGATTATCTTTGATTTTCAAAACAAGCAATTAAAAGGTTATTTAGTTATTTGGTCAAACGGAAAAATGCAACCCAGCACGTTAAGGTACAATTTCCCGAGTTTCTAAACACTAAATATTGCCTTTCTTTAAAACTTTTAAATAAGTGATTTTAAAGTTGACTCAAAATGCTTTTATTGAACCACTATTCAATAACGAGAAATAAAAATATAATACCAAGCATGGAATAATAATATGTGGTAATAATAACATATTAAGGCACAAAATCATATGAAAATGCCAAGAAACCAAATTAATACACATACGATGGCAATACCACATATACTTTATAAATATCAACATTATCATTTAAAATCCATGAATTAAAAGACAATTTTTAAAAGAATATCAAACAAATTGACATAATTCAAATGCGACAAATATATATAAAAAGAATAATATAAAGGAAAAACCATTTGCAATCAATGTTATACAAATTATAAGTTATATATATATATAAGTTTGGAAATTGTATGTAAAAAGAAAATCCAAATAAACCGTATACAAAATAGTAAATAGAAATAATATAAGTAATATATACAATAAAACTTAATATAAATAATATATGTATGGCGAAAGTTTTGAAATGAACAAAGATATGAATAAGATTAATGCTTTAAAAAGGTATAAATTATTTAACTAAATTTATAAGAAAAACATACACGTATAAATAGATATAAAATAAAATATATACATAGAATAACGTGAAAGTCAAATATATATATATATAAAGAAATAATTTTATCATAAATTACATATGCATGCATAAAATAATATATAAGAGTATTTAGATCAAATATTATATAAATTTTTAAAATAAAGAGACATATAAAAGAATATCTTGAAATCAAATATTCATGCAATAAATAAAAATATATACAAATGAAAGTTTAAAACAATTTAAAACATTGTAAAATCAATAAAATAGTTTAACATAATTTATTAAAACAGCTTCTAAAAATAAATAATGAATAAATTTTATAAACTAAAAAATACTTAATTGAAATAAGAATAAAATTAATAGGCTATATTATAAAAATAATTTTAAACCGATTTAAGGACTAAATTAAAATGCGCATAAACAGTTAGGGATTAATTTAGCAAAAATTTCAGTTAGCCAAAATGCGGCGTTCAAGCTGGACTAAATTGAAAAGGCGCGCAAATCCTTGAGGTAAAATTAAAGGAACGAAATAAATAAAAAAAAAGACTCAATCAGATGTCAACACAAAACGGGGGGATCGAATGCGCAATTACCCCTTCAACACGTAAACACGCGGATCCTCAGGGTGTTGGGTCGGGTTAAAGCGGGTTGCCCAATACGGTGCCGTTTCAAAACCAATGAATCTGACTTTAACGATGTCGTTTAGTACATTTCAAAAAACTAAAAAAAAAACCTAAAACACACACACACTTAACCCTTCTAAACAGAATAGACACAAAACCACAGAAAACCTAAACGCCTCCCTCTTTGTTCGGCCGAACGAACTAGATCGATTGTCATTCCGACACCATGAACGGCGAATGGTCAGGCGAAAGTCGATAAGGCCTCATTTGAATGCATATCTGAAGGCTTTTAGCCTCCTAATCTCCGTCCCAGCTTCGATTATAATGAAGCGAACAGAGATTCGATAGCGATGCCAACAGGTAAGCCCTTTTTTTTATGCATGCGAAAGAAAAGAAGATACAACTAAAAAATATTTAGAAGATCTGAGAATCACCTTTTTAATTTCGTTTTGTATTTCTTTGTAAAATCGTAAAATCGTGAAGAAACCTTACAATGGTTTCTTTCGGTCCTTTTAAAGGCCGAAATCGAAATAGAAATAAAAAAATAAAAATACAATCATTTTTTCTTTATTTTTCTTGCTGTGCTGGTTGTTTGTTGTTTTCGCAGGTATGGAGCGGACGTGGCTGTACGGAGGCCGTACGAGCGGACGTGGTGAGTGTGTGAGGGGAAGAGCTGCTTGTGACGCTGCTGCGGGGCTAGGACTTAGGGTTTTAAATTCTGAAACCAAAATTTGGGCCACTTGGGCCGTTCTAAACATTGGGCCTTTAAGTTAGGCTTTAAATTAAAATTGGTGTTTGGGTTTAGTGCAATTGGGTAGGCTGATTTGGGTTTAAAAATGTAATGGACATGGACTTTAACTTTGGTTGTTTATTCTATTTTGTTTATTTTTTGTTTTTTGTTTTAATTTTTGGTTAATTGGTTCTTGAATTGGCGCGGGCGAAAATAGGCTCTTACAGCTGCCCCTCTTTGCTCGTTGTCGTGTAACGAAAATGGAGCAAAGACTTCAAAAAGGACCATTTTGGCTCGACCTTCGAATCTTTGACTTCTTTTGGTGCCTTTCTTCCTCGAGTAGCTTCATTCCATCCCGCTGTATCTTCAGGGGCATGAGAATTAGCGCTTCGATCCAACTCAAGGAAATTAGACTTGTAGCCTCAATCTGCTCCACCGCAAACTTAGGGATGCCAGACTGGTATCTTCAATCCGCTTCACTGCAATATCAGGAAGATAAGATATGCTATCCTCAATCTGTTCTACTGCAAACTCAGGGATGCCAGACTGGTATCTTCGATCCGCTTCTGCAACTTCAAGAATGCCAGATCTGCTATCTTCAATCTGTACCACTGCAAACTCAGGTAGACAAGATCTGATGTCTTCGATCTGCTCCTACAACTTCAGGAATGCCAGATCTGCTATCTTCAATCTGCTCCACTGCAAACTCAGGGAGACAAGATCTGATGTCTCCGATCTGCTCCTGCAACTTCAGGAATGCCAGATCTGTTATCTTCATTCTGCTCCACTGCAAACTCAGGGAGACAAGATATGATGTCTTCGATCTGCTCCTGCAACTTCAGGAATGCCAGATCTGCTATCTTCAATCTGCTCCACTACAAACTCAGGGATGCCAAACTGGTATCTTCGATCTACTTCACTACAAACTCAGGAAGACAAGATCTGTGAATTCACCAATGTTACTACACCGTCCTCTAAGGGACATATCCTGCAGACTCAGTTTCATGTATCTATGCTTATGCCAAATGATTAGGATGCTATGATCGGAATGAATCAAATGCTCCTAATTGGATGTGTTATGGACGACATTTGCATGAATGCAGAATGTCATAAGAATGATCCTTTAAATGTATAAGGATCATGATGCAATGATAATAAACCAAATGCTCCTAACTAAATGTGTCTTGCAGAATTTCATGAGAATGATCCCTTTTTAAAAGTTTAAGGTGTCATCGCTCATTGTTCATTAAGGCCTTATCACTGACGTATTATGCTGCCCTCTTGTTCGGCTGGTATTCTTGATAAAAAACCCGAGAAAATGATTATATCTTACTCAACAGGTTTGCCCCATTGTAACTTCAGGGTTCATCTCATTGTGACTTAAGGGTATAAGATCTGAATCCATCCCACTGCGACTCCAAAATGTAGGATTTGTTTCTTTTTCAATCCATCCCATTGCTATTCAAGGGTACATGACTTGTATCATTTTCCATCCATACCACCGTAACTCAGGGGTAGAGGGCTGTAACTTGTTCAATCAACTGATCACTCCTCAGGTATCCTAACCAAATGTGTATGCATGATATTTGCATGAATGCAGAATATCATTTTACGAGAATGATTCCCCTTTTACGCTTGGGTTAACATTGCCCATTTTTCGTCAAGATTGTATCACTGACACGATATCTCGTCATTTTTCGATCTCCATTCTTGACAAAAGTTCGAAAAGATAGTCTCGGTTAAGACTCTTCCTTAAACTTGGTGAGTTTTAAACAATAATCCTATTTCAAATTCTTGTATCATTCAAAAGCTTCCAGAGTAATATGCGAAACTCCTTTTATGAAATATTATTAGTCCACTAATCGTTATTTCAATGTAAAATGCCTGAAAAAGATCATAACAATAGACAAGAAGGAAATTAATTAGGAGCATAGCTTGAAACAAATAAGTTAAGCAAAGATAACAAATACAATCCTGAGGGAAATTTATTGGTAGTGTATTTTGAAACGAATAAAATAATCACAAATAACAAATTTAAAATGGGTAAAATGGGAACTAGGTGCCCCAGATATCGCAGCCTGAGCTTCTCTGTTCAAGCTTCTTGAGGACCATTTTAAACTCAATATGTACTTAGAGGATCTATAGTACCTTGTTGATGCCCCAAGACGTAGCATACTTCTTCATTGTTAATTCAAGTATAGCAAGACTACTATATGCCTTACTTTCGATCAAAATTTGAGCTGCCCTTTTCGAGTTTTCAACTCAAACCCCATTTGGTCTCAAGGCGCCCTTTGCGGGTTTTCGCCTTGGCCTCTACTTTTTCTTTCTTCTTTTGATTGGATATATATATATATATATATATATATTGGTCTCAAAGTGCCCCTTTGCGGGTTTTCACCTTGGCCTCTCCTTTTAGACTGAAATCTGAATTCACTGGCTTCAACATGTCCTTGCTATCCATCTTGGTCAAAGTTAATGATCTTCCAGAACAAGCCTTCTTCACCACATAAGATTTTTCCAAATTTGGCATTTACTTCCCTCTGAAGGCCTTTTGTATGAGAAGAATACTTCTTAATGCTAGGTCCTCATCATGAAATTCTCTTGGGCGAACCTTTTTGTCATAAGCTCGTATCATCTGTTTTTGGTACATTCGACCATGATGAATACTTTCCAATCAAGCTTACTAGAGACATTCTGCTTTATCCAATTCTTAATTCAATCAAAGCTTGGAGAAAAGTAATCTTAACTTCCAACAATTGCTTCCTTTTCATAAACCAATGGGAAAGATGCCCCGGTGAAGGTCTTGGCCAACGTTCAAGAAATATAGAGGGTAAATGGTAACTTCTTTATGCCAACCTTTACAAGTCTTAGTCATTTTTCAAAATTTTTTGAATGGTTTTTTGGTTGTCTTTGCTGCACTGATATAGTGTCTAATCTTTAAACAGACCGTAAATCTTTGACATTGCACAATTATGTTTCTTTCTGACATTCTTTATTGCCACTTTTTTTTTTGAATCTGAATTTGAATTTGGTGACTGCTGACTTTGCAACTTTGGCATATGAAGCGACCTTCACCCTCTTAGCGAAGTAATTGAAAATCACGAAGATGAATTGGTATCGACTAGATGCTTTTGACGAGATCAGCCCTATAACATGTATGCCCCACTTATAGAAAAAATGGAGGAGGCACATAAGTCTTGTATTCCTCAATTTGGCATTTACGGCATAACTGATGCAATTTCCTTTTCTTGGTAAACCAGTAGCCCGGACCTCTTAATTAGCTTGGCCATTGTAACACCATTAACATGTGTCCTTTAAACACCTTCATGGATCTCTTCAACAGCATACCTATATTTCAGTAGCCTGGCGTGCCTTGATATGATCATGCGAAAACATCTTTGAATTCTTAAAAATAGCTTAATGATATCTCGCCTTATTTCTGAGGTGAATTAGGCTTCGATATTTGCCCCTTCCTAAGCTCGCAACGTCCACTAACCTTTTGCAAGGTAGAGTTTATTTTCATTTTGTTCTACCATCCTTAACAAATCAAAAGATAGGCTACAATCTCCATCATTTTCAAAGTCCTTAGATCCCTTAGACCCATATCTCTTTCAAAAAGGGAGTCAGTAACAATGTTGCTTATGTCATTGATATCTGGGTACCTAGGTACGAAGACAATCCAAAGAATAAATGATTCTAAGGATGATTATTTATATGGTATGGTCATGTATAAAGAATGAAGGAATATATAAAACACAAAAGAATATATAGTATGAAATGGCAAGTATGAAAAAATATCTGTTTAAAAAGATGCATTTTATTGAAATAAAAATTCTGGACACAAGCCTATTTCATAAAAGGATTCTTGTTGCCTCTAGGCTTAAAGCAACAAGCGTGTTCTGAATATTACTCTAGATTAGCTCTAAAAATACATGTTTCTTCCACAGTTTTATTGTTCAAAACATCCCAAGTACGTAAAGGCAGAAGCTTGGAACAGTCTATTCCCCGGTTCACTTTTCAGATATGTCATTAATGTTCAAAATCGCCAGTATCAGGTTTTGCACTAGAGCCCTGAACTTGATGTACTCCTAATCTCATACCTCCATTCATCATGGTACTCACAATAGTTATCCTTTTAATAGCATGGCTGAGTAACGAATTTTCAGCACCAGAGGGATCATCGAATCTTATAACTCCTATTTTGATGAATCTTTCAACCAGCTTCTTGAAAACGGTGCAGTTTTCCATCGAGTGCCCCATAATTCCTGCATGGTATTCGCATTGGGCATTCACATCGTACCATTTAGGGTATGGAGCCCGCATTGGTTCCATGTAAAAAGGGGATACAACATGTGCTTCAAACAAGATTTGGTACAACTCCCTATACGTGATTGGGATGGGTGCGAACTGGGGTTTTTCTGAGTTTGGTCTTGGATTGGGTTCTTGCCTTGGGGGGACCTGACGATTGGTAATTACCGTCCTTGACTGGCCCACTGTGATCAGCTCTGAGTGACCCTTGCTATACCTACTATTCACTTTCCTTTCCTTCTTCTTCGGGACCTTTGAAGTCCACTCTCCATTTTTCTTTGTTTCTGCCAGAACAACCGATTTGGCTCAATCATCTTTCGGGTTAAAACCTGAGCCTATCGAGAAGTTTAACAGGGCCAAGGTATTAGTCTGACATTGGGGTCCAATAATGACGGGTACTCCCTGCAAATGCGTGTCTGCTTGAATCGGGACACTTATTGGGGAATAGACGTTGTCTTCATCATCATCCACATTGTTGACCACTGGGTCACTCTTTTTACTAAGCCTTCCGGCTAGTAACCAGGTTAATTGGCTCATCACATTCATTTGATCTCACATATCCTGTTGGATTTTGGTCAATTGCTCCTGCATCTGTATTTGCCTTTGCTTTAATCTCTCCAATCTTTGTTCCATGTCTTCTGAAATAATTTTTAATTAATCAGAGCCTTTCTACAAATTTTAATGCATATGATGCAATGTAATGCAAATGCATGAAATGCAATGCAAATGCATGGAATGAATGCAAAGAAGGTGTCGATTCTGATTCAATTCCATATAGAAAACTTTATTAGAAACAAAATTCTTTACATAAAACAGATTACATATATGGCTTTGCCTTAATGCCCAAAGCTTTAATTTTCCTAAGTAGTGAAGCTAACTCCTGTCTACGATCTGACTGCGACTCATATTGCACGCTTAGTATATCCACTTCTACTGCCAAAGTCTGCAAGTAGTCAGCTATCTCTCGAATTTGGGTTATGGCTTCTCCCATGATGTAGTCCCTATTTCTAACTTGATTCTGAGAGTAATAAAGCTCCTATTTCCATCGCTCTTCATTCACCTCTAGGGACCCAATATGGTTTTGACAATTCTGCAATGCCATCTCTAATTCTTCAATCTTCTTTTTCATTTCCTCGATTTTGCTCAAACTTGCTTTTAGTTCCATCATATAATTACGGTTTCGATGATGACAGAGAGACCTTTCCAACTCCGACACCCTAGACTTTAGTTCATTTCTTCCATTTTGGCTTTCTAACATTTGCCTTTCTAAAATCTCATTTCGAGCCTGCATTTCTTGAAATTTTTTTCCCATTGTTCAGCCTTAGCTTTTTCCTCTTGCACTTCTTGTCGCCATTGATCTGAAGTTTTCCCCAGCCCAGCAGTTCTCATTGATAGCCGCATCTTCTTATAGTCTGTCTTTAGACTATCCAGATTCTCTTCAGCTTTATTTTTCCCCTTTCTTAACTTCTCAGCTTCTGACTTTTGTACTTCCACATCTAATCTCAGGTGCATTTTTTCTTCCTCCAACTGCTCAATCTTCTTTCCAAGCTCTGAACTATGTTTTTCAAAGTCCTGATTTATAATTTCTAATTCTGACGGAACTACCTGCAAGCACCGTCTAAATTTGGTCCCGGAATATGATCATTAACCCTTTTGCTTAACCACATATTATACTCAGGCGTCGTCATTTTGCCTATAGTCACTCTCTTCATCCAACGAGTTCGCTTCCAAGCGTCAGCAATTTCTCGAATCCTTTTCTTATAATTTTCTCCTCTATAGGAGAATTCACTTTGAGCTAACCCGTGTGTCGCCGGCACAAACTGTCTGGACTTATACTGTCTTGATGCGAGCAAATTAGCATATCCAATGGCTCCCCAAATTCCAGGTAAAGGGACCCAATCAAAGCTTCCACATTTATAAAGTATCTCATCAGGCACCATTCATGGACCTCTCCACTCGATGTCCTCTTCTTGGAGATTCTGAAAAATCATCATCCACTTTTCTTCTGATACATCTTCGCGCCTTGACGTAGCTACTTCTTCTTCTAAAGGTGAATAATTCTTACAGAAAGGTCGATAAGAGACTTTATCTACCTTCCAGAAGTGGCCGTGAAACCATACCATCAACAATTGTGCACATCCAATGAATCTACCTTCTCTTGCTCTTCGACAAGCATTTAAGGATCTGAAGGTCTCAGCGAGAATTACAGGGACAGGTGTAACTTGCTTGTCCAACCGATCAAATAAGTCTATAACTACTTCATCTATATGCCTTAGAGCTTTAGGGAAAATGATTATCCGTAAATGCTCAAAGCAAAGATATCAATTTTTCTCTTTACGTCAGGGTGCGTTAAGATCAAATCTTTCAAGTTTACCCAAGGAATACATTTTCCTTCGTCCTTTTGCTGAATTCGAGCTGAAACCCACTGCTCATTCATTCCCGTAATTTTCATCAACTTTTTCACGAAAGAAGGAACATTAGCAGCTCAAATATAAACTTTATCGACTTGGACCCCTGAACAGCGAAGTAAAGTAGTGTATTCCTCCATAGTATGCTCCAAATCCACCTTCTCAAAAGTGAAACAACCATATGCAGAATTCCAAAATTGAACCATAGCACGAAACAAGTGTTTATCTATCTTGACATCAAGTAAATAAGAAATATCACTATAGCTGCGGTAGAACATCTGTTTAGTCTCATACTCCCAATGAGTCCAAATATCCCTCAATTCTTGAAGCTCATTTTGCGTCATACTAATGCAGGTGAAGTCCCACAGCTCTGACGTGTATCCTTCAACTAAACTATCCCCTTTTTCCAATTGCAACTCTTCTGACCACGTGCGAACAGCCGTATTGTCCTCCACTTTATCAAGAAATTCATTTTTCATGGCAAACTTTTTATCTTAGCAACCGAACAGGAATCGACACCTCTTTAATATGAAATGACATGCAAATAAGAAAACAAATCAAAACACAACAGGTCAGGATCGCATAAAAATCCAAACAAGTAAAATATTATCAAACCTCCATCCGGGTAACCACTGTAATTCGGAATAGCTCTACCTAGGATGGGCTCTTAGGGTTCACTATATGTGGTTTGGTTCTAAAGAGAGGGTACCTGAACCAGCAGATTCCTCAATCCTCACCCATTATAGGCTCATATGGATCGAGTTCGGTTCAGGGGAATACATTTCCCTATGGCCATGCAGAGATGAAAATCTCACGAAGCACATAGGTACAAATGTATTCCGAAAGCAGTCCACTAGCCCATGCGGAGGTGAAAACCTCACGAAGGCATAGTTTCTCACTCCCACTTATAGGTGTAACCACAACGGTCATGCAATGCAATCCAAGAGTATTCTACGAGATTTTGATCATAACATCAATAAATGCATTAAAAGAAACGTGATTTTTCAAAACAATTTTCCAAGTTTTCAATCAAAAGGACAAAACTTAATCAATTTATGGCCTGACTCTCAACAAGCCCCCAGTGGAGTCGCCAAGTTGTCGAAACCATTTTTATGGCAAAGGAAAACGGGGATCTACTTAAAAATGGAACATGGAGTCGCCACCAATACTTTTTGTTTAGGTGTGATCGGGTCACCTATAAAACGTTTTATTTCGTTAAAATATTGATTTTGGCCTACGAAATTCAAGAAAACGGGTTCAGAATTTGGTTACGTGCGAGGAAGGATTAGCACCCTCGCAACGCCCAAAATTGGTACCAAATTGATTAATTAATGTCCTTATGTTGAAAATCTAAAAATTTAAGATGTAATCTTTTTTTTTTTTTGGAAAAAGGCTGATCAATTTGAATTGAATCTCAAGATTCAGTCGTTCTAAGGAAATAAAACATCACATCCAACACGTTAGGATATGACATATTTATGCCTCAATACCGAGATTATCTTTGATTTTCAAAACAAGCAATTAAAATGTTATTTAGTTATTTGGTCAAACGGAAAAATGCAACCTAGCACGTTAGGGTACAATTTCCTGGGTTTCCAAACACTAAATATTGGCTTTCTTTAAAACTTTTAAATAAGCGATTTTAAAGTTGACTCAAAATGCTTTTATTGAACCACTATTCAATAACGAGAAATAAAAATATAATATCGAGCATGGAACAATAATATGTGGTAATAATAACATATTAAGGCACAAAATCATATGAAAATGCCAAGAAACCAAATTAATACACACACGATGGCAATACCACATATATTTTATAAATATCAACATTATCATTTAAAATCCATGAATTAAAAGACAATTTTTAAAAGAATATCAAACAAATTGATATAATTCAAATGCGACAAATATATATAAAAAGAATAATATAAAGGAAAAACCATTTGCAATCAATGTTATACAAATTATAAGTTATATATATATATATATATATATAGTTTGGAAATTGTATGTAAAAAGAAAATCCAAATAAACCGTAGAAAAAATAGTAAATAGAAATAATATAAGTAATATATGCAATAAAACTTAATATAAATAATTTATGTATGGCGAAAGTTTTGAAATGAACAAAGATATGAATAAGATTAATGCTTTAAAAAGGTATAAATTATTTAACTAAATTTATAAGAAAAAACATACACGTATAAATAGATTTAAAATAATATATATATATATATATATATATATAAAAAGAAATAATTTTATCATAAATTACATATGCATGCATAAAATAATATATAAGAGTATTTAGATCAAATATTATATAAATTTTTAAAACAAAGAGACATATAAAAGAATATCTTGAAATCAAATATTTATGCAATAAATAAAAATATATACAAATGAAAGTTTAAAACAATTTAAAACATTGTAAAATCAATAAAATAGTTCAAAATAATTTATTAAAACAACTTCTAAAAATAAATAATGAATAAATTTTATAAACTAAAAAATACTTAATTGAAATAAGAATAAAATTAACAGGCTATATTATAAAAATAATTTTAAACCTATTTAAGGACTAAATTAAAATGCGCATAAACAGTTAGGGATTAATCTAGCAAATATTTCAGTTAGCCAAAATGCGGCGTTCAAGCTGGACTAAATTGAAAAGGCGCGCAAATCCTCGAGGTAAAATTAAAAGAACGAAATAAATAAAAAAAAGGACTCAATCAGATGTCAACACAAAACGGGGGGATCGAATGCGCAATTACCCCTTCAACACGTAAACACATGGATCCTCACGGTGTTGGGTTGGGTCAAAGCGGGTTGCCCAATACGGCGCCGTTTGAAAACCAATGAATTTGACTTTAACGAAGTCGTTTAATACATTTCAAAAGACTAAAAAAAAAAACCTAAAACACACACACACTTAACCCTTCTAAACAGAATAGACATAAAACCACAGAAAACCTAAACGCCTCCCTCTTTGTTCGGCCGAATGAACTAGATCGATTGTCATTCCGCCACCATGAACGACGAATGGTCAGGTGAAAGTCGATAAGGCCTCATTTGAATGCATATCTGAAGGCTTTTAGCCTCCTAATCTCCGCCCGAGCTTCGATTATAACGAAGCGAACAGAGATCCGATAGCGATGCCAACAGGTAAGCCCTTTTTTTTATGCATGCGAAAGAAAAGAAGATACAACTAAAAAATATTTAGAAGATCTGAGAATAACCTTTTTAATTTCTTTTTGTATTTCTTTGTAAAATCGTAAAATCGTGAAGAAACCTTACAATGGTTTCTTTCGGTCCTTTTAAAGGCCAAAATCGAAATATAAATAAAAAAATAAAAATACAATCGTTTTTTCTTTATTTTTCTTGCTGTGCTGGTTGTTTGTTGTTTTCGCAGGTACGGAGTGGACGTGGCGAGCGTGTGAGGGGAAGAGCTGCTTGCGGCGCTGCTGCGGGGCTAGGACTTAGGGTTTCAAATTCTGAAACCAAAATTTGGGCCACTTAGGCCGTTAAGCTAGGCTTTAAATTAAAATTGGTGTTTGGGTTTAGTGCAATTGGGTAAGCTGATTTGGGTTTTAAAAATGTAATGGACATGGACTTTAACTTTAGTTGTTTATTCTATTTTGTTTATTTTTTGTTTTTGTTTTAATTTTTGGCTAATTGGTTCCTGAATTGGCCCGTAATTATAAATATTATGAGAAAACATTATTATTTTTCAATGAAAGCTTCAGTTGCATATCGTTTGGCTTAACCATTAATGAAAAGATTTTGTGAATAACTTATTAATCTCTCGATGTTGTAATCTTCGGGAGCGTGAACGTGATCTCAAGATTTGTTTATACTCGCTAGTTAAAAAGTAGATTACTTGGTTAGAAGATAAAAAGTAAAAAAGATGAATATTTATCAAATCCTAAAACTTACTTGCGTAATGGTTCAATTGAAACGTGGTGAAAGAGAACATATCGATGTGCCTGTACCCAAGATCTATCATCTAATTCTGCAATTTCAACTTTACCGATTGGTTCTCCATAACTTTGAAATAAATAAGTTTGGCCAAGTTATGATCAGTGAGCCCAGCATTTCTACTTGGTCTATTCAGTATTATTTCAACATCTTCTAAATATCTAGAATAGAAAGTCATACACTCCTCTGCCAAGTATCCTTCAGCTATTAATCCTTCTGGATAACGCTTATTACGACAATAAGACTTCAATTTGAATAGGAACCTAAAGACGATATATAACATTATCAAAAGTTGTAACTCAAGGTATATTTATGAATGAATGAAAAACTTTACAAATAAATTAGCACCTCTCTATACGATACATCCACCGATAGAAAACCTGTCCACCAAGTTTTGCTTCATGAGGGAGATGGATTACCAAGTGCACCGTAATAGTGAAGAAGGAAGGTGGAAAGATCTTCTCCAATTTGCATAAAGTCAATGAGGCTCGATCTTGTACTTTCTCAAGTTCTTCAACATTCAAAACTTTGCCACAAATAGCTTTCATTATATTGGATAGTTCAATTATACAAGATGTCACCTTTTATAACATACAACATCGTAAAGCAACTGGTAGTAAATCTTGCATCAAGATGTGATAATCATGTCATTTTAGGGAATATAGTATTCGATCTTTAAGACTCACACATAGAGATATATTTGATGCATACGCATCTGAGACCTCTATGTCCTTCAACACCGTGCAGAACACTTCTTATTCTTTCTTCGACATTGCAAAAATTGAAGGCGACAACCTATATTTCCCATTCGAAAGTACTTGGGGATGAAGTTCATGTCGAATTCCCATGTCAACTAGATCAAGTCGACTCTGAAGATTGTCTTTCAATTTTCCATCGACATTCAGAGTTGTCCCAATGATGTTTTCGCAAACATTCTTTTCAATATGCATGACATCAAGATTGTGCCGCAAAATGTGATGCTCCCAATAAGGCAACTCAAAATAAATACTTCTTTTTTTCCACAAGTCCGCCTCATTAGGATCATCCTATTCATGAGATTCATCATCAATCTGCTCATCAACATTGCCAACATATGCATCCCTCAGTCTTCTCTTTGCTTTTGTGTTGTGTGGTTGATTCATCTTCCCATAACTGAAATTGATATCTTTTAACATGAATAAGATTTCAGATCCAATAGTCTTCTCAGGAGCTTCTCTGAACTCTTCAGTACCGTCAAATAGAGTCCTCTGAAATCTAAATTTATGATTTCCATCTAACCACCGACGATGTCCCATATAAGGGAACTTCTTTCCATTATATAACCACTTCGAACATGTTTGTGCTGCACAACAAGGACAAGCATAACGTCCTTTGGTACTCTAACCAGATAAATTGGCATAAGCCGGGAAATCATTAATAGTCCACAACAAAGCTGCACGTAAATAAAAGTTTTCTTTTCTCAAGACATCATATGTTTCAACACTCGCCCATAACTGTTTCAACTCTTCAATAAGTGGCTGCATATAAATGTCAATATCATTTCGGGGACCTTTCTCTCAAGGGTTAATCATAGATACGATAAAAGATGATTGCTTCATGCAAATCCACGGAGGCAAATTGTAAGGAACAAGCACTACAGGCCAAGTACTATACAAAGTACTCATGATTTTATAAAGATTAAACCCATCAAATGTTAGCCCAAGCCTCACATTCCGAGGATCAGTTGCAAAGCTTGGAAATTTACTGTCAAATGATTTCCAAGCTAAAGAATCCACAGGATGCCTTAATAATCCATCATCGGTTCGTTGATCATGATGCCACCTCATAGACTCGACTGTCTTTGACGACATGAAAGGCCTTTGAAGCCTTGGTATTAGTGGAAAATATCGCAAAATCTTTACTGGCTTATTTCTTGACTGTGCCCCACCTTCATCCTCATTCACATCTTTTGTATTCTTATTCATCCAACGATATTTACCGCAAACATGACATAACTGTTGGTTTTTCAGATCACCCCAATACAACATGCAGTTATTTGGGCAACTATGAATTTTCTCGTACCTAAGGCTTAAATCTTTTATCAATTTCTTCATATCTTTGCATGAATGAGAGATTTTTGCAAATAGAAACACATCTCTCAAAAACTCTAACAGCATTGTAAAAGAGTTTCCGGTCCACCCTCCCAAACATTTTAAGTGAAATAGGTGAATGCAAAAAGACACTTTTTAATATTTTGATCCTTCTTAAAGTTCTTCATTCATTTCATTAAGTAACTTGTAGAACTTCACCGCTTCTCTATTTGGCTCTTCATCACGTACACTTCTTCCTGTTTCGGTAAAAACATTTCCACCAATATTACAATCATCGATGCAATAAAGTCAGGTGGAAATTATTGCAAACCATGATTGTGCATATTAAATACATCCTGCAACATACCTTCCATGTCATCTTCTCTAACAGACTGATGGTAAGCACTATGAGGATAAGCCGGATTAATTGTTGAAGAGGTTCTACTAGGTGTACACTCTCCATGGAAAATCTATTTTTTATACCCCGAATAAATCCATCAACAATTAGATGTTCGTAGACAACTTCACGAAAATGCCAATTGATGTTGCCACATTTCTTACACGGGCAAAGAATCATATTTTCTTGGCTTGCATTTTGAAATGAAAAATTTAGAAAATTTTGTACTCCATTTCGATAGTCGTTGCTTACCCTTGACAAATTCATCCAACTCTTATCCATTTCGTTGTTCTTGAAGTCTAAAGTTGACAATAAATTATGGTTACTTAAATGTTCTCAATTGATTTAAGTCATGTCATTGTATTAAAATAGATAATACATGTAATGGGCAAAATTTGCCCGGGCCCATGTTAAAAAATAAACCAATAAAATTTTAACAATCCAATAATCATACAAAGCCCAAATTAACCTAAGCCCACTAAACCCAAAAACAAAAAAAAAAAACAAAGCAGAAACCCTAGGTCTGCTACTTGAGCCCCCGCGCCAGCAAGGCCACTCCCCCGCGCACTGCTACTCGTTTCCCCATCGTGCGCCGTTACTCGCGCCACCCGCAGCCTCCGTGATCTTTGCCCGAATCTATAAACACACAAATAGAATAAAATGATTGTATTTTCGGCTATATAAAGCCGTTCAAAACAGTGTAACAGAGAGGATTTTTTTTAGAAATACACACACAATTTTCAGAGATACGAAAGACAATACTGAAGAGATATTGGCAGAAAAGAGAAATGTTTTCGTTTATTTTCTTTTATTAGTTTTTCGAATCTATTTCTTGTTTCTTTTTTCCTTAAAGGATTTTTTTTAAATATATAATTATTAAAATACAAAAAAAAGCCGGAGTTCCACCGGAACCATGCCGAAAATTTCCCTAGGGGAGAGCTTTCGGAGAGGGCTCTTTGTTTTTTTTTTTGAAATAGCAGAAAATGAGTTTTTGGGCTGGAAAAATGGTATTTATATACCAGTGAAACGGCACTGTTTTGAAAATGGGGTTCAGAGGCCAAAACGACGTCATTTTGGGCCTTTGACCCGCGACCTGACCCGCACGAGGGGAAGGATCTGTGTGTTTTCTTACTTTGGTCTTATTGCGCAAATAGCCCTTCCACATTTCTAGATGTTTCAAATCGACTTATTTCGTTTTTTAAATTTTACCCCGTTTTTTCTATTTTTTATTTGATTTTGTCCGTGCTTTGAATGCTGCGTTTAGAATTGTGGAATAATTGCGTTTTGGGTCCCCCCTATTTTGCGCGTGTTTTAATTCGGTCCTTCATCCCTCTTTTATGTCAGATTTAGCCCCCAAAGCTTCTTTTCTTAATTCAATTTAGTTCATTTTTTATTTTTTGGCTATTTTATTGTTAAATTAATTACTTTGAGTTTTATATTTGTTATTATTATATTTATCGTTATTTTCGGTACTATTATTCCTATTATTGCAATCAATATTATTTTTATTAGTATTAATATTATTATTTGAATCTCCACTATTATTACTATTACTGTTGCCATTTTTCTTATTATTATTTTCTACTTTTTTTATTAATATATTATTATAGCATTGTTGTTTTTCGTCATTATTATTATTATTATTATCATTATTATTATTTTTAAAAAAAACATTCTACTTAATATTTCTTCATTTCTATGCTTACTTACATTTTTAAATTAATCCTTTATTAACATTTTTTATTTCATTTATATTCCTTCTATTATTTTTGACTCATTTCATTTTTCTCACATTATTGTTCTCATTATTATTATCTTATTATATACAACCCATATTCTATACCTATTCATTTACTTATTTATGTCCCTATATACCTGCAAGGCTACGTTACTCGTTATCATTATTATGTTAGCATTATTACTATTCGCCAAGTATGGCCATCTGCGCATTTTAGCCGATTTTCTATTTTAAATGTTATATTGATTTTATCTTCTCCTTTACCCAAATTCACAAAAAGGGATTTTACAAATAAAGGCAATATTCTGTATTTGGAAATTCGAGGAATCGTGCCCTAACGTGTTGGGTTTCGGTTTTTCATTTGACCAAATAACCGACTATCCTTTTAAGTTCTTCCATGTGTTCTTAACTTCAAAATAAGGCAATATTTCATGTTTGGAAATTCGAGAAATCGTGCCCTAACGTGCTGGGTTTCGGTTATTTCGTTTCGCCAAATAACGGAATACCCATTTAAAATTGCAATGCATGAATTTTGGAAATCCCGAAATGATCTTGGTGTCAAGGGTTTGAAACATCGTATCCTAATGTGCTGGATGTGATATTTCATTCTTTCGGAACAAGAGAATTTCGATATCCAATTCGAATTATCCAAACATTTTCTAAAGGATTCGTATTTTAAAATCTCTTCCAATTTTCGATATTAGGACATTAATCAATCAATAAGGTACCAATTTTGGGCGTTGCGAGGGTGCTAATCCTTCCTCGTGCTTAACCGACTCTCAGACTTGTTTTCTTAAGATTCGTAGACCAAAATGTTTTATAAGGTGACCCAATCGCACTTCAAAAAAGATTGGTGGCGACTCCATTTTCCTTTTTAAAGTCGGCCCATTTTCTAAACAAAAAATGGTTTCGACAATACATATCAAGTATCAAGTATCTAATGGGTGTAAACTAATTCAAGTAAGTTGCGGGATTTTCAAGTATATATTTATGTATTACGTAAGTTAAGTAAGTTTTGTAAGCTATGTAAGTTATGATATGATATATATTTATGTAAGTTATGATATAATATATATTTATGTATTATGTAAGTTGATAAACTGTAAAAGTAACATATTTTACGCCCATATTTATCATGCTTTTGGATGATTTAAGCCTTGAATTGCGTAATTTGGTGCTCTTAATCCTTTGTTTTCATGTTTTGTACCCAAGAGAGCACCGGATGATGAAAAGAACGGAAAACGGGCCCAAAACGAAGTAAATGGGCCATATCATGAAATCCACACGGCCTGGGCCCGAGATGTAACATCCAAAAAAAAATTATTATTTGGGTGTTGTGATAAGAAAACACAATTATGGCAAATGAATGATGGAGAAGAAAATGGGGAAAAACACAATTATGGCAAATGAATAATGGAGAAGAAAATGGGGAAAAACACAATTATGGCAAAGGAATGATGGAGAAGAAAATGGGGAAAACATAATTATGGCAAATTTTGACTTTTAGGAGAATGGATGTGGATGGTTTTGGCCAAATTTCCTATTTGCAAATCTTGTGTCTTTTTCTCCCAATTTGCTATTTCCATTGCCGAAACCTCCTAGCACAATTGTGCATTTTTTCAATCTTTCTTCTCTTTTGTTTGGTCAAAACCTTCATCCCTTATTCATCTTTCTTGGATAGCCGAACAACCTATCATCCATCCAACCTCCCATCCTTTCTTTTAACCATTCCTCTAATCTTTTCTCTTCTTTAAACCAACACCATCATTAAATCACATATTCTTGTTTGATTATTCCCCATAGCCGAATATCAACATATATTTTCCTCCATAACTGAACTTTCATCTTTTCTCTATTTCTTCTTCTCATCCATATTAACATCCACCTCTTGATCAATCGGTAAGTATTCTTCTCAATATTTTATTTTCTCTCTCTTAATGCCGAATCTATGTTTTGGTTCAGGATGGTCATTTGACCGAGACCATCACCTTATTCTCTCTCAACAAGATCTTTTTCTTCTTTGTAGTGATATAGTGGGAGGTCGAACATCATTCTAGCCTTAAGTCGAACGGAGAAAATCGGATCCAATATTAATAAGGTAAGGAGTTCTTATGGATTATTGATATTATTCAATATTCGATTGGTTGCTAACGGAGTAATAATTTGAAATAATCGACTATATGTTTTAGGGACAAATCACTCGATATATTCAACCTTCGAACATAGTGGTCAACGACGAGTGGTTCATTAAGAAATCGAAATCAGGTGTGTAATCCTGTACCCTTCCGAATATATGTTTGAAATGGTGAGTAAATCTCACATCTCTCTGAAAGTTTACATGAAATATTCTGTGATTCGATAGAAATATCGAAGAAAACTGATAACCGGCATCCGTGATCACTCGGACGTGCGTATGATGGTAGTGATAATCATGTTTTGTAATAAAACGTTTCGGTCAGAAACAATGATGTGTATTTTAAAAATCATAAAAAATAGGATAGAAGGAATCATAAAGTGAATAAGATATCAAATTAAATCCTACTGAGTCCATTTTCTTATAAAAGAAACAGAGAAAGCAAAGGATTTGTATATTTTGAGATTTTTAAATTTTTGTAAGACTGGTTCAGAATGAATACGTGATCCCCTGTTCTGACTTGGAAAAATCATTATAAATTGTATAAAAATAATTACGGGACATGGTTTATATTATTATAATCCTTAGTGAGTCTATTTTTATTTGGATCAAACGAAACCAGTATTTGAGTTCTGTACAATAAGATATCTGAGATTTTGTGAAGAGAGGACAGAACTGTCAAACAGTGAAACAGGGGATATTTTGAAGAATAAACTGTACCAATTGGCTAAGCCAAAAATTCTGGAAAAAATACAGTAAAATTTTATATGAGTTTAGTTTCAGAGAAAATTTATGGATCTAAATTTCAAGTTTTCTAACTCTAGTTATAGTCAATTTAGTCAGCATAACGCAGATGGACAGTTTCAATTTTTGTGCCCAAACGAATTACCCATGGTGGGTAAAATTTATGAAATACCCTTGGGTTGAGAGATTACCAAATTACCCTTAATGAGTACGATTATCGAATTATGAAAACGCCCTTACGGGCCGAATTACGAAAATACCCCTAATGGGCTGAATTATGAAATGTCCCTACGGACCGAATTACGAAAATACCCTTTATGGGCCAAATGTGATATGTTGCTATATGGGCCGCTTGGTATTTGTTATATGGGCCAAAATTTGCTAGATCGTTAAATGGTCCAAATTTCTATTTTGACTAATGGGCCAAATTGATAACTTGTAATATGGGCTTTTTGTTGAAATTTACCTTATGAATATATTGTTAAGCATTATATATATATACATGACTGTAGGGGTTGGCATAATTGATGAAGAGAAGAAAGGCTTGTTGCCAAAATCTAGTTCGGTAACTCTGTCACAATCTAGTTCGGTGGCTCTACCACAAATATTATAATTGGCTTAATGCCTGCTATTGGTGTGTTGGCGGGGTAGGTTGACTTGATCCCCACAGGTGTGTTGGTTGGTACGGGTGGTGTGTAGCGGATGGAAATTAGGCTTGGTTGGGAATTGCCTATCATATGCATTATTTTTATATTTGATTTTTATATATTGTACATTTGTAAATGGGCTCAAGCCCAATTAAATGCTTAAATGATTTTGGCCCAATGATCACGGTAACTAGGTTACACACTGAGTTCTTAGTAACTCACCCTTTTTTTCTTAACCTTCTCAGGTAATTGATGGAGGCTCAGGCCGGGGATGACTTCGTGTGAAGGCCATACTACGAATGATGAGTTATAAAAACTTTGAACTTCTTTTAAGTATTTTTATCTAAGTACTATTTCAGTTGCGATGTAATAAGGCCTCTGGTATTACTATTATGGATTTTTATTCGTGGATGGATTTTAATATGTTTTAGTTACTTAAATGGGGTTGTTTAATTCTTATAAATGTTTTCTTAAACTTACGTATAAAAAGGGTTTTTCTTAAATATCACTTACTCGTAAAATTTCCGTAAAAACTCTTTTATAAATTTATTTCAACCAATTATTTAAGTTTTTAACCAATTATTTCTCTGAAAATCAAATTGTAAACTCTCATGTTTTAAAATCATGGTTTTCAAATAAATCTCGATTTTTGATAAACTCCGTCTTTAAAATCGTTTTGAAAAAATTGTTTTCATTAAAAGCATTGATGACTGGACGTAAGTTCGAATTGTGTGGCATGCCAAGTCTGGTCTTAACGCATAGGCCGAGTTTGGGGTGTTACATTTTATGGTATCAGAGCCAGTTTCAAAACTCGGCTGTGGTTTGGGTTAAAAAAAATCGTTTAAATTTTTTTAAAATTTTTAGACTTTATGTTTTAAAGGTAGTATGGCACCACGAGCATCCGGCACCAAGTCAAGTAAGTACTCAAGTATTGAATGTTTATTATTGTGATATGATCATAGGAACACTCTAGAACTTCTAGTTTTAGGTGTTGAAAACGGTAGAGATTGAGAAGTGATTGCGAAAACAACTTTACCTCTTATATCTCATAAAATATCGTTAATAAATACTGAAATAGTATACTGATTCATAAAACTTGTAATCAGATTAAACCGAAATACCCAATATGAGCACTAGAGGACATGGACGTGGACGTGGTAGACGTGGCCGTGGTAGAGGCCGAGGTGCTAGGGTTGCGTCTGAAGCGCCGGGTCTTATGCCGAAAATAGACGCACCTGCATCCCCCGGGAGTGAGACTGGATCACACTACCACATGAGAGAGGACATTGCTTTGACCCAAGCAGTGTTGCGAGTCCTAGAAAGGGTTGCTGGAGCTAGAACTGGGCCAGCAGCTCGTGGATCAATATCGGAACGACTTAAATCAAGTGGTGCCGAAGTTTTTAGGGGTGTCTCCGGTGTAGATCCGAATGTAGCGGAGTATTGGCTCGAGGCAGTGGAGCGAATCATGGATGATTTAGAATGCACCACCGAGCAGAAACTAAGAGGCGCTGTGTCCTTGTTGAGGGATGAGGCGTATCAATGGTGGCTCACTGTTCGAGAAGGCACTCAGGCTGAACTTGTTACTTGGGATTTCTTCAAGACTGAATTCCAAGGAAAGTATGTCGGGGCAAGTTATGTGGATGCCCGAAGGAAAGAATTCCTGAATCTGGTCCAAGGAAATAAGTCGGTGGCAGCTTACGAGGCTGAATTTCTACGCTTGAGCTGTTATGCTCGGACAATTGTGCCAACCAATCATGAGCGCTGTGTACGTTTTGAGGATGGGCTGAATGATGAGTTGCGGGTACTGATAGCCCCACAACAAGTAAGGACTTTTGCCAAGCTTGTGGAGAAAGCCAAAATAGCTGAGGAGGCAAAAACTCTGTACATCAGAATCGAGACAGAGGCAGAGGCAAGAGGGACTTCAGGAATTCAGGTTCCACTAAAAGTTTTCAGAAGAGGCCTGGGAATGATGAGCCAACCCAAGCTAGAGCACCCGTGACTACCAATCAGAGTCGAGACTGTGTTGACTATGGGAAGCGACACCCCAGGGAATGCTGGAGGAAAACTGGTGCCTGCTATAAATGTGGTTCCAAAGATCACCAGTATAAGAATTGCCCTCGACGGACTGATACGACTCCAGAAGCTCGTAACCCTGATGCTCAGTCAGCTAGAGGTACTTAGCAGCCACCGAGAGGCCGTGGACCAGGTCGTGGTAATGGTGTTGGACGTGGTCAAGGTGCACCGGGTCAAGGTAATGGCTTTAGAGGTAACGCGGAGGTAAGACAGCCGGGGTTGGTATATGCTGTCAGGCGTCGGGAAGATGGCGATGCACCTGATGTGATAACTGGTACGTTCTTCATCTTTGATGTACCTGTTACTACTTTGATAGATATCGGGTCTACCCACTCGTACGTTGCTAGTGCCATATCCGGAAACTTGAATATTAGATCTGAGATTACCGATAGAGAGATGACGGTAATTAGTCCTTTAGAACAGTCTGTAATTGTGAATAAATTGTTCAGAGAAGTACCCTTAGAAATCCAAAGAGAAATATTTTTAGCGGATTTGATGGAATTGCCTTTTGGTGAGTTCGATCTTATTTTGGGCATGGATTGGTTGGTGAAGCACCGGGCACAGTTGGATTGTGCTGAAAAGTGGATGTCAATAAGGACTGTGGATGATAAGAAGGTAGTAATGATAGGCGAGCGAAGGAACTTTTTGGCAAATGTGGTATCTACTTTGAAGGTAGAAAAGTTGGTGCGGAAAGGGTATAGAGCATTCCTAGCCTTCATTAGTGTATTGGATACCGAGGAATTATCGGTGGAAGATGTGAGAACGGTGAAAGAATTTCTAGATGTCTTTCCCAAAGAACTTCTGGGTCTACCTCTAGATCGGGAAGTAGAATCTGGCATTGAGCTTTTGCTCGGAACGACTCCGGCATTGCTCCTTACAGAATGGCGCCGAAGGAGTTAGCGGAGCTTAAAGCTCAAATTCAAGAATTGTTAGATCGGGGATTTATGCGACCGAGTGTGCCTCCGTGGGGAGCACCGGTTTTGTTCGTCAAGAAGAAGGATGGGTCGATGCGTATGTGTATTGATTATAGGCAGTTGAATAAATTGACGATCAAGAATAGGTATCCATTCCCGAGAATCGATGACCTGTTTGATCAATTGAGAGGAGCTTTAGTTTTCTCCAAGATTGATTTGAGATCGGGTTATCACTAACTCAAGGTGAAAGAGGCAGACATTCATAAGATGGCATTCCGAACTCGTTATGGACATTATGAGTTCTTGGTTATGCCGTTTGGTTTGACCAATACACCAGCTGCATTTATGGACATGATGAACCGAGTATTTCAACCCTATCTAGACCGGTTCGTAGTAGTGTTCATAGATGATATCTTAGTATATTCGAGGAATGAGGAAGAACATGACTCACATTTGCGCATTGTATTGCAAATTTTGCGAGATAAGTAACTTTATGCCAAATTCAATAAGTGCGAATTTTGGTTGAAGGAAGTGACTTTCTTGGGGCATGTGGTGTCAGCCGAAGGAATAAGAGTTGATCCTCGGAAGGTAGAGTCTGTGTTGGATTGGAAACCACCGAAGTCAGTGGCTGAGATTTGGAGTTTCTTGGGATTGGCTGTTACTATAGACGCTTTGTTGAGGGGTTTTCGTTGATTACTGCACCCCTAACTAAGTTGTTGCGAAAGGGAGTACCGTATGTGTGGACCGATAAACAACAAGAAAGTTTCGAGAAACTAAAGAAGATTTTGACGGAAGCGCCAGTACTGATTCAACCTGAGGCTGGAAAAGAGTTTACCGTTTATTGTGATGCGTCACATACGGGTTTAGGATGTGTGTTGATGCAAAGTGGGAAAGTAGTGGCGTATGCTTCTCGTCAGTTGAGGCCGCATGAAGTCAACTATCCTACTCATGACTTGGAGTTGGTTGCGGTGGTGTTTGCTTTAAAGATTTGGAGGCACTATCTCTACGGTGAGAAGTTGATCATTTATACGGACCATAAGAGTCTTAAGTACCTCCTTACCCAAAAAGAGTTGAACTTGAGACAACGGAGATGGGTGGAGTTGTTAAAGGATTATGACTTCTCAATCGAGTACCATCCTGGAAAGGCTAACGTGGTGGCAGAGGCGTTGAGTCGTAAGGTAGTGTCGGAGTTAAGAGCAATGTTTGCTCATCTCAGTTTGTATGAGGATGGCAGTCTGCTAGCAGAACTTCAGGTGAAGCCATTGTGGTTAGAACAGATCAAGGAAAAGTAGTTATCAGATGAAAAGTTGGGTCCTTTAATGCGGCAAATTGGAAGTGGTTTTATAGAGGACTTTGAATTGAACAAGGATGGCGTGTTATGTTTTCGTGGAAGAGTTTGTATGCCCATGGATTCGGATTTGAGACAAATGATTCTTCGAGAGGCGCATAGTAGCCCTTATGCTATGCACCCTGGAGGAAGTAAGATGTATCGGGATCTTCGTGAGCAGTATTGGTGGCCAATGTTAAAGCGGGAGGTTACTGATCTCGTGGGTAAGTGCTTGACGTGTCAACAAGTAAAGGCGAAACACCAATTACCATCGGGTTTATTGCAACCGGTAAAGATTCCTCTATGGAAATGGGAACGGATAACGATGGATTTTGTTCGTGGGTTACCCTTAACACCTACTAAGAAAGATTCTGTTTGGGTGGTAGTTGATCGATTAACGAAGACTGCTCATTTTCTACCAGTTCGTACGGATTACTCGCTGCAGAAGTTGGCTAAGCTGTATGTATCTGAGATCGTGAGGTTGCATGGGGTACCAGTGTCTATCATATCGGACAGGGATCCCAACTTTACATCACGGTTTTGGAAAGCTTTACATGAGGCTTTGGGAACAAAGTTAAACTTTAGTACGGCTTTTCATCCTCAATCAGATGGTCAATCAGAAAGACTAATTCAGATTTTGGAAGACATGTTACATGGTTGTGTAATCGACTTTAGAGGTAGTTGGGAGGATTTCCTACCGTTGGCAGAGTTCGCGTATAATAACAGTTACCAATCCAGTATCCAAATGGCGCCTTATGAAGCTTTATATGGTCGTAGGTGCCGTACCCCTACTTGTTGGACTGAATTGGGGGAAAGACAGTTGTTGGGCCCTGAGTTGATATCTGAGATAGAAGAAAAGGTGAATGTGATTCGAGCAAACGAAGCTTCGGATCGACAAAAGTCGTATGCGGATCTGAAGCGTAAGGATATTGAGTTTGCGGTGGGAGATCAGGTCTTTCTGAAAGTCTCACCTTGGAAGAAGATTTTCAGATTTGGAAGGAAGGGCAAGTTGAGCCCTAGGTTCATTGGACCGTACCGTGTGTTGAAGCGTGTAGGACCAATGGCCTATCAACTTGAATTACCTCCGGAGTTGAGTCAGATTCATAGTGTCTTCCATGTTTCTATGCTGAGGCGTTATAGATCGGATCCGTCGCATATTATACCGGTGGAAGAAGTAGAATTAAGGCCAGACTTGTCTTTAGAGGAGGAACCAGTGAAAATCTTAGACCGTGATGTTAAGGTCCTAAGAAAGAAGACTGTGCCGTTGGTTAAGGTTCTGTGGCGTAATCACGGAGCGGAGGAAGCTACGTGGGAGCCTGAGGACATAATTCGGCAACAATATCCTCACCTCTTTTAGCCAGGTAAATTTCGAGGACGAAATTTTCTTTAAGGGGGTAGAATTGTAACATCCAAAAAAAAATTATTATTTGGGTGTTGTGATAAGAAAACACAATTATGGCAAATGAATGATGGAGAAGAAAATGGGGAAAAACACAATTATGGCAAATGAAGGATGGAGAAGAAAAGGGGGAAAACACAATTATGGCAAAGGAATGATGGAGAAGAAAATGGGGAAAATATAATTATGGCAAATTTTGACTTTTAGGAGAATGGATGTGGATGGTTTTGGCCAAATTTCCTATTTGCAAATCTTGTGTCTTTTTCTCCCAATTTGTTATTTCTATTGCCGAAACCTCCTAGCGCAATTGTGCATTTTTTCAATCTTTCTTCTCTTTTGTTTGGTCAAAACCTTCATCCCTTATTCATCTTTCTTGGATAGCCGAACAACCTATCATCCATCCAACCTCCCATCCTTTCTTTTAACCATTCCTCTAATCTTTTCTCTTCTCTAAACCAACACCATCATTAAATCACATATTCTTGTTTGATTATTCCCCATAGCCGAATATCAACATATATTTTCCTCCATAACCGAACTTTCATCTTTTCTCTATTTCTTCTTCTCATCCATATTAACATCCACCTCTTGATCAATCGGTAAGTATTCTTCTCAATATTTTATTTTCTCTCTCTTAATGCCGAATCTATGTTTTGGTTCGGGATGGTCATTTGGCCGAGACCATCACCTTATTCTCTCTCAACAAGATCTTTTTATTCTTTGTAGTGATATAGTGGGAGGCCGAACATCATTCTAGCCTTAAGTCGAACGGAGAAAATCGGATCCAATATTAATAAGGTAAGGAGTTCTTATGGATTATTGATATTATTCAATATTCGATTGGTTGCTAACGGAGTAATAATTTGAAATAATCGACTATATGTTTTAGGGACAAATCACTCGATATATTCAACCTTCAAACATAGTGGTCAACGACGAGTGGTTCATTAAGAAATTGAAATCAGGTGTGTAATCCCGTACCCTTCCGAATATATGTTTGAAATGGTGAGTAAATCTCACATCTCTCTGAAAGTTTACATGAAATATTTTGTGATTCGGTAGAAATATCGAAGAAAACCGATAATCGGCATCCGTGATCACTCGGACGTGCGTATGATGGTAGTGATAATCATGTTTTGTAATAAAACGTTTCGGTCAGAAACAGTGATGTGTATTTGAAAAATCATGAAAAATAGGATAGAAGGAATTACAAAGTGAATAAGATATCAGATTAAAGCCTACTGAGTCTATTTTCTTATAAAAGAAACAGAGAAAGCAAAGGATTTGTATATTTTGAGATTTTTAAATTTTTGTAAGACTGGTTCAGAATGAATATGTGATCCCCTGTTCTGACTTGGAAAAATCATTATAAATTGTATAAAATAATTACGGGACATGGTTTATATTATTATAATCCTTAGTGAGTCTATTTTTATTTGGATCAAACGAAACCAGTATTTGAGTTCTGTACAATAAGATATCTGAGATTTTGTGAAGAGAGGGCAGAACTGTCAAACAGTGAAACAGGGGATATTTTGAAGAATAAACTGTACCAATTGGCTAAGCCAAAAATTCTGGAAAAAATACAGTAAAATTTTATATGAGTTTAGTTTCAGAGAAAATTTATGGATCTAAATTTCAAGTTTTCTAACTCTAGTTATAGTCAATTTAGTCAGCATAACGCAGATGGACAGTTTCAATTTTTGTGCCCAAACGAATTACCCTTGGTGGGTAAAATTTATGAAATACCCTTGGGTTGAGAGATTACCGAATTACCCTTAATGAGTACGATTACCGAATTAGGAAAACGCCCTTACGGGCTGAATTACGAAAATACCCTTAATGGGCTGAATTATGAAATGTCCCTACGGACCGAATTACGAAAATACCCTTTATGGGCCAAATGTGATATGTTGCTATATGGGCCGCTTGGTATTTGTTATATGGGCCAAAATTTTCTAGATCGTTAAATGGGCCAAATTGCTATTTTGACTAATGGGCCAAATTGATAACTTGTAATATGGGCTTTTTGTTGAAATTTACCTTATGAATATATTGTTAAGCATTATATATATATACATGACTGCATGGGTTGGGATAATTGATGAAGAGAAGAAAGGCCTGTTGCCAAAATCTAGTTCGGTAACTCTGTCACAATCTAGTTCGGTGGCTCTGCCACAAATATTATAATTGGCTTAATGCCTGCTATTGGTGTGTTGGCGGGGTAGGTTGACTTGATCCCCACAGGTGTGTTGGTTGGTACGGGTGGTGTATAGCGGATGGAAATTAGGCTTGGTTGGGAATTGCCTATCATATGCATTATTTTTATATTTGACTTATATATATTGTACATTTGTTAATGGGCTCAAGCCCAATTAATTGCTTAAATGGTTTTGGCCCAATGATCACGGTAAGTAGGTTACACACTGAGTTCTTAGTAACTCACCCTGTTTTTCTTAACCTTCTCAGGTAATTGATGGAGGCTCGGGCCGGGGATGACTTCGTGTGAAGGCCATACTACGAATGATGAGTTATAAAAACTTTGAACTTCTTTTAAGTATTTTTATCTAAGTACTATTTCAGTTGCGATGTAATAAGGCCTCTGGTATTATTATTATGGATTTTTATTCGTTGATGGATTTTAATATGTTTTAGTTACTTAAATGGGGTTGTTTAATTCTTATAAATGTTTTCTTAAACTTACGTATAAAAAGGGTTTTTCTTAAATATCACTTACTCGTAAAATTTCCGTAAAAACTCTTTTATAAATTTATTTCAACCAATTATTTAAGTTTTTAACCAATTATTTCTCTGAAAATCAAATTGTAAACTCTCATGTTTTAAAATCATGGTTTTCAAATAAATCTCGATTTTTGATAAACTCCGTCTTCAAAATCGTTTTGAAAAAATTGTTTTCATTAAAAGCATTGATGACTGGACGTAAGTTCGAATTGTGTGGCATGCCAAGTCTGGTCTTAACTCATAGGCCGAGTTTGGGGTGTTACACGAGACCACACGGCCTTGCCCCAATCTACAGGTTCGAACACGACCTGGCCACGACTTACACGGACGTGTGCCATGGGCGTGTCCCTGCCGTCAGGAAGAAGAGTTTCACTCGGATTAGGATACTTAGGGGCGAAGAAACACATTCCGAAGCCTATATAAACAGCCTAAGTGTAACCTAAAAAGGGGGAACCCAGGGCTTCAGTCATGGGGTGTCTAGCTAGGCCAAAGAGGGCAGATTTGTGGAGATTTACTAGAAGATAGCCAGTTGATTCATCTCAAGAAGCCGGAATTATACTCAAGATGGAGGATCTCTCCTTCAATTCCTTCAGGGGGTTTTAGGGATTTCTTATGTTTTATTTTATCTTTTCTTTTGAGATGTATTGTTTTATTTTTATTATGAACTAAACCCTCAGATACCTGAGGGGGATAAAACTTAAGATGAATCTTGTTATCGTTTGCTGAACTATATGATAAATATTTGACTTGTTCTTAATTCTTGTGTTGATATTTTCGGGAAATTAATTCAAGTGTGATGTGCTTAGGTGGAGGAGCAAAAGTCCCTGCCTAAGAGTAGATCTAGCATAATTAAGCGGAGTTGATCGCGCGCCTAGAGATAGGGTGACGAGATTTTGCCGGATTCGGGTGAAACCTAATATGGGAGTCCATAGATCGAGTTAATGCAATTCTAGGGGTTTTAATTAGAAAGAGATTTCAATTAATCAACCTAGGGTTAGACGTTAGTCGCCTTGAGAGAGGGATTAATATAACTTAGGGAATCTTACGGATCAAGTCAAGTGAATAAATCGTCTGGTTCAGAGTTAGATAACAAGTGAAGTCTAGGTGGATTCTTCCTTGGGTGTCGTCTTAATCAATTGGTCTTCTCTCAAGTTATTTTCCAAAATTCATTCTTCGTTGTCTTTGCATCTTTAGTTTAGTTGTTAATTAATTTTAGATTAGATAAACAATTCCCTTAATTCTTAGGCTAGATAATAAAAAGAGAGTTAGTATTAGTACTTTTGGTTCCTTTGGGATTCAACATTCTGGTCTTGCCTAAACTATACTACTGTTCGATAGGTGCGCTTGCCTCAAATCGTTGTCATGATTAGTTTTCAGGTTCGATCATTCTTTTTATAAATTTTAAGATTCTGACACGCGATCATAAGTTTTGTAAGTTATGTAAGTTTTGATATGATATATATTTATGTATTATGTAAGGTATATAAGTTATGTAAGTTATTATATAATATATATTTAACATTAAGATAAATATTATTTCCTTTTAAACAAATTATTTTAATTAAATAATATTTAAATAATATAATTAAATAAATTAATCCAAATTATATAATTTTAAAAATTGTGTATAAAAAGTTGAAAACCGTATAAGATGAAATGTAACTTTGTTCCATCAAAAGACAAAAAGATCTGTAACTAAAAAAATAATAAAAATAAAATTTGATGATATGAAAAAGTAATTTTATATTACACTTAATATTCGTAAGTTTAGATTGTTTTAATATTACATTTTATTATAAAAGTAATTTTATATTCATAAATCAAACTGAATCAGTTATATATATATTTTAAATTTTATCCATTTGACAATATGATTCCAATCATTACATTACATCCATAGCAGCCACTCAGCCAACCACCCATATAAAGACTACAATTGCTAACATGAACCAAAAAAAGGGATATCAATTGATATGAAAAAAATTGGTAAATAAACAGCCTAGAGTGCCATAGCTAGCATTCATATATGATTGATGGGAGCATATTGTTTTTATATGGAAAATTTATCCCCATTCAATGATTGAATGGCTACCTTTTTGCTGCTTCTAGAGCCCCAATTCCCTTTATAATTTCGTCGGTAGGAACCATAATCTTATTGTTTTAATTGGTTGGTTACCATAGAAACCAAAAGATATACAAGTAAATAATACCCCAAAAAATATAGTTGCTTCAATATTAGGTAAGATAAATATTATTTCACTTAAACAATTTATGATATGATATATATTTAACATTAAGATAAATATTATTTCACCTAAACAATACATGAGCATAAGATCATTCATTTTTCAAGCTCCAGAAAAAGAAAGCGCAGAAACTAACAGCAAAAAAAAAAAAAAAATACTACAGCAAGAATTGTCTACCTGTGTTTCAGCAGTCAGCTTCCTTACAAGTTCTTTCAATAGATAGTGCACCTAAAGATCAAATCACATGGTATTCAACAATCAAAATTTAGTAGTCATAGGAATTTCACTTTTAGCAAAATTAGAAAAGAATCAATAGACTTGTTGGCACAAAAATGAATTCTTTTTTGTATATATTATTTCTGAATTTATGAACTGTGAGTTTTATAGAAAGTATTAATACTTAAATTTTGATGAAGGATAGAAGCAACTGATTGGTATAGAAGCACTCATTTGATGGATATTTCTTATTGAAGTCAACTTATAATTTTAATGTAAACTAAGAGGTCTTGCAAGACAACAATGGGAACTCAAATCAAACAATTGGCAATAAGAAGCTATGGTCTAGATTATGGTCTTTGAAACTTCCTTTCAAGATAGTGATTTTCCATTGGAAATTCCTTAATAGTTGCCTACCTTGTAAACTGGAAATGCATAACATAATTGAGAATGCAGACACAATAAACCCAATGTGCAATAATGTTGAGGACACTATGGGAATAGCTTTCTTACTTGAAAGTTGGAACTGAGAAACAATTTGGAAAGAGGTTTGAAGAGTTTAAAAATAGCAGAATTAATTGTCACTAGAATAGTGTTGGTGAAACTTATACAATCTGGAGTGTTTATAAACTTATTAGGCATATCATTGAGACTGAAAATACCAAACTACACTACACATTGGTTTGAAAAAAATAAACAATTGGAGTGCCATCTGCCCAGTCCTCTTACCTTGCCTTGCGGAGCCATGAAAGGTTGAAATTGACAATAAATTTCTTGAAAAAACTTGCACGACTGGAAACTCATTGGTTTCCATCAATTGAAGATTACATCTTAAAACATACCCATCAATAATAAACTAAAATATAGATACGCACATATTAAAACATACCCAAAAATAATATAAAATCCATAGCAGAAAAAACAAATCAAGACACGAGAACAAACCTTCAATATCAATTTCAAGGCTGCCGATTTGGGAAAAAATAGTTGGGCTATTGATTTCGGGTGGAACTTAGGGATTTCGAGGGGAAAAAAGAATAAGGAGAAAAGGTTGGGGAAAAAACAGAGAAAAAAAGGTTGGGCTACAAATTTTGGGTGAAATTTAGGGATTTCAAATTGGGGAAAAAGGGGGAAATGAAATTCAGAAGAAGGGGGAAATGAATAAGGTTCATCGGGTTTATTGGTTGGGTAAAATGGAGGAGAGCAAAACGGTGATGTTTTGCCTAAAAGAAATCAACCTTTGCGGTGTTTATCCACTAGCGCCGCTAAATCACTACATATTGCGGCGTTTAACCGAAAACGCCACTAAAAAACTACAAAACGGCACCGTTTTGATTAAAACAAAATAACATTTTGCGGGGTTTTTTGGTAGCGCCACTAAAGCCCGACCTATTGCGGCGTTTTGATGAAAACACCACTAAAAAATCAAATAAAACGATGACTTTTTGATTAAAACAAATTAACATTTTGAGGCAGTTATCACCTAGCGTCGCTAAAGCCCGACCTATTGCGGTGTTTCACCAAAAACGCCACTAAAAAATCAAATAAAACGGCGCTGTATAACTTTTTGCGGCGTTTTTACACTAGCGCCGCTACAGCCCGACATATTGCGGCGTTTCACCAAAAATGCCACTAATAAATCCAATAAAACGGCCCTTTGATACTACTAAATATTTAAAGATTCAATCCAATTTTCTTCTTTGTTTCTATATTTGAAAGGTTTAATTATTTCTTAAATTCCTTTAAATTTAATTTGTTTTGTTCCACACTATATATTTAATTTGTAAAATTTTATAATTGTGTATGAAAATAATTTTAAATAATATGAAAACTTGAGCTGGATATGTCTTCCTGATGAAGAATACGTAGTTTTTTGTATTAAAAAAGACAGAGCTTATGATGTTACAATAGAATCGAACAAATCAGAAGGATCAAATCAATCCGAAAGAAGTTCATGGTTGGTTAATAGAAAGGTTAATTCTATTCCTTTGACTCTTGATTTTACTTGAAGTATTCGTGTCTGAAACTTGTTTCTAACACGAGCATGAACATATGACATTCTAAGAACCCTACAAATAAGGGTGAAAAAGGCTTGATTAAAAATAACTCAGTTCCGATTGACATCGATTAACTGATTCATTGAGCAAACCGTTCTTTAGCATTAGCCTTTCCTTCACTCCCGTCTTCATTTGATCTTCCCTAAACCCTAAAACCCTAACCCTAAATCTTAAACCCTAGGCTTAAATCTTGAAACCCTAAACTCAAAATCTTATCCCATAAATCACAAACCCCTAAACCCTTAACTCCCAACCTTAAACCCCAAATTAATTAGATAAAATTTGAATATTATATATTCTTTCAATATTTTAGGAAATTTAAATAACATTTTCAATTTACTAATTAATTTTGTTTATCTAGAGATGCATGGGTTACCAATTTTTTTAATTTTAATAGATATAAAGTTTATCTATTTAATATATAAATTAAAAATATTCAATTAAAAATAAATTATATTTTAATTAATATAAATGAACAAGTTAAGTAATAAATAGATAGGGAGCAAAACGGCAACGTTTTGTTTAAAATAAAATGTTTTTTGCTAAAAACGCTGCTAATGCTAGACCTTTTGCGGCGTTTTCTGTTTAGTGTCACTGATGTATACCTTTTGTGGCATTTTTGTTCCAAACGCCACTAAAAACGCCGCTAAATCTTAAAAATATAAATTTAACAATATGATAATTTTTTATGACATCAAAGTGAATAACTCAAATAAAAAGATGAGGGTGTTGAAATATTTGAAGTCGATAAAGTGATATGAACAACTGATCATTGCAATCAGCATGAGATATAAGCAGTTGGAGAACCTAGTTTTCATGACTGGGAAAACTTGAACCTTGTAAACTTTCCAGAACAAAATGATGAACATAATAATGGCAGGGATTTTCATTTAATGACCATCAACTTATACCCATATATATAACTTTGATATTAGTAATTTAAACTTTAAAAAAAAACTGAAAATTTTCACAAGTTTCATCCGAAGATGTTTTGATTTACTACAGATATAAAATTATAAGTACATCTATTTAACCTATAAACAAACAAAAAATCAAATAATATCTTAAAAAGAGTTTGTAAAAGTTTTTAAGATTATAAGTATAATTACAAAATTTTGCAATATGGTCTAAAACACGATCACTAACACTGTTTTTGAGTCAGTTTAATTCAAGGACTGTAGAGGCAGATCCAGTACTCGTAGTAGCCTTACAAGTGGAAATTAAACAATGAACAAGAATTGCACAAATACCCTATCGTTGACAACTCGAAATATTTATATATAGAGTAGATGAAAAATTATACAAGGATAAAAATGAAGAAATTAAAAGAAAAGTAACTTCATGTCCCTCACAGTGAAATTACACATACACTTTCTTCACCCCAACCAATGCATTTGTCAAAAAGAAAATAAACAGGTAATAATTAAGAAACATTCACTTTCACTTTCATCACATACTTCTAGCCATCATTTCCTGGAATCTTCTGTAAGACTCCTGCTTCTCCAACATAAACTTTTCATGACAACTTGCGATGAACATATCTGCTAACCGATCAATATCGTCCACCTCTGTCTCTGCTTTATTAGCTTCCCCGTTAATCTTGTTTTCTTCAAGCCATTGAAGGTAACCTGAAAGCTCCGACTCCAAACCATTCTCCTTTTGCTGATCATGAGTTGAAATGGCCGAATTCCAGGTTGAATCATAGTAGAAATGAGTAGTGGTACACCCTTCAAGAACTGGAGCTGGAACTGGTGTGACGTGAGAAGAGCACCAATTATAGTGCAGCCTGAATGAACCAAAGAATAGCTTGTTGTGCTTGTACTTCTTCTCTGCGGTCTTGGAGATGGAAATGAGATATTGGATAGGATTGTTTTGCTTGTAAATTTGAATGACAATGGATTTTGCTTTGGAAAATGCTCGAATGAGACGACTAGCCTGAGTGTAGATTAGGGTTTGAATTAGAGCTTTCATCTTGATGGAGCTTATGGAGGAAAAACAAGAAGATGTTGATTTCATGGACAAGGCTTGAAAGGAGAGGGAGGGGCCAACCATGCCTTAATTTTCTTCTTTTAATTTTTGGTATAGGGGATTCCCGGAACCATGTTTTATAAAGGGTGTTGATTACTAATATGCCACTTGACTTTTGAGGTATTTGCAGATTTAGGATTACTCGTGCTGCCTTTTGAGTGGATTTAGAAGTTTCCATATATAAGGACATCGTTGGAGTATGGTTCGGATCATATAGAGTTCAATTCACATATAATTAGGTTGTATTGCGGTGTGAATGTGATATACGGGTTAATAATATTTGTCAATATAACTAAGTTTAAAAAGAAATAATGTAAATTTAAATATTAACATAAAAATTTAATGATGCATATAAATAAAATATATGTTCTATTATAAAGTTTGAAAATATTATGTTAAAATATTTATATTAAATAGAAATATCGATTATTGTTATACACTAATAGTCACTAACCCGAAGCCTAGATAAGATCCGGGTCGCACCAGATGGATGCGCGTGATGTGCAGTGAGAGGACAGTCAGGAGAGTTGATATATCAACTCTGTAACATCCTAAAACCGAGGCTATTTGTGATTAAATGATTTTTTCTTGTGTTTGAATTGCTATAGTATTAATCATGGAATAATACGGCTTAATTAGAGGTCTTGAGTGGGCTTGGTTTAGTAGAAAATTTTAATTTGGAAGCTTTAAAGATAGGGAGCCTTAGAAGATAAGGGTTAAGTATAAATTTGGGCGAATTATGGCACAAGGAATAGGCTTGGTTCAATTGGCTTGGTGTGTCTAAGGGTGTTGTAAGGGCCTGGGTTCGAGGCACGATGGCAGCAAGTGGCATTTCAATTTTTGTTTTGGGCGTTGGAGTTAGCGAGGAAGGCCTTAAAATTAGTTCGTGAAGGTTCTTGGCATTAAAGCCCAGGTAGTAGGAGTGGCTTGGGGCGCCACTTGAGAGTCTAGAAGAGGCAGGTCTCAGGTTCGAAGGACGCAGGGAGCATGTTTATTTTGGGCTTTTGCGTTAGAAGAAAAAGGGCCAAGAAGTAGGTCTTATAAATAAAGGTTGTGGTGTTATGACATGAAAGTCGGGCTGGAAGAGTTGGCAAGGGCATTGGAAGAGGGAGGGCTGCAGTGGGGTCTTGGTTTTGAATCCCAGCAGCTGCAAAGGGTTTTTATTTTTATTTTTTCTTCCTTGCTGTTGGCGTGAATTGGCCTGCACATGGTCCCTTGTTTCTTTCTGCTGGAGTTTGACAAGCACATGGTCTCTTCTATTTTCATTATTTATTTGATAATTGTTAAAGGATAAGAGAATAAATAGGGAATTGGTAAAAGATTAATCTAGTTTTTGGTCTTTGCATTCGGCTGGGGTGTTTGCTAACCTTTATTTTATTTTATTATTATTTATTTAGGAAGGCAAAGGTGGCTTTATTGTTTAATTGTTTTTGAAGAGGTGAAGGGATAATGGGGCTTTTAAATTGTTTTTTTTTTAATTGAATCATTATTTGATTAGTCCTTAAGAGTCGGCAAGAGAGAATTTAGGCATTTTAGCTATTCAAATTATTTTAAATTAATTTGAATAAGTGGCCTAGAGTGAATTAAGGTAGTGGAATGAATTTTAAACTCTTCAAATGAAGAGTGGACGGCACAAGGGGGAGAGTTTTTCTTTTTTTTTTTTAAAACTCCTTCAAATAGCAAGGATATTATTAAGATTAATTGGATTAATATATGAATAACCAACGAAGGTTGGCAAGAGAAAAAGTAGGCAGAGGTTAATTCAAATTCTTTTGAATTATTTCAAATCAAGAGTTGGCCAAATTTTGAATTCCTTAGTGGAGTGGATGGCAAGGTAATTGGGGGGGGGTGCCGAATGCCTATAAAAAACATCAACCTATCACCATGTTTTTCTTTTAGCAGAAATTCCTAAACTCTTCTTTCTTTATTTTTCTTTCATTTTTCCATTCTCTCAAACCCCCTTTTAGCCGAAACTCTTATCACCTCTTCCTCTCCATCATTTTTCTTTCTTTCATAATAGCAGAATACACCCCCCTTGAAGTGCCGAAATCTCACACTCCTTCTTGGCAGCACTTTAGCCGAATTCTTAAGGTGGTATAAGACCCTTCGGGATTTATTTTCAATTGGTTTGGGAAGGTAAGTGTGGTTGGCCGAATGCCTATGTTCCCTTTCCCTATCTTTGTCGATTCTTTTAAGGATTTAAAGCCGAAGGCTATTAGCTTTGTTTACTAACCGATGGTAGTTGGTGAATCAGACTCAGGAATCAAGTGCTGTGGTTAATAGCTAAAAGGGTAAAGGTAGGGATTCGGGTTCAAAGATGACCCCTTTAAATTATTTTGGATTGGCCGAATATAGGTGCAGAGAAATCTAGGGAGGCCGACTTCTCTTTTCGAGATTTAGACTTCTCGTGGTGACAGGTGTGTACATACACACGTTATGACTTATTAACTGTACTAAATGTTGTGAATGCTAACTCTGATTGATGTAGCATTGGATTTAATACCATATTGGTATAAGTGGCGATTCAGGTAAGTACCTGTTAATGTGAATTGCTATTTGATGCTTTTGGAAAGCATGGCATGATTTTTAGTTGTAACTTAAATATCTGATGGCATGAGATCTGTTATATAATGATTTGGTATGGGTTGATGAGTGGAGGGGGCAGAGATATTGTGTCGACGGACACCAGTGTTTTGGTAACACACTGTGACTACGGTCACCAGAGGTTTGGTACCTCCAGAGGTTTGGCACCTCATAGCGTCTTGTCCCAGTGGCTTAGCACCACAGTGGGTTGGCCCCACAGACGATAATACGGGATCGACGCCAGTGATTTGGCATCACACGATGGGTTGGCCCCATCAACTGATTTGTGTCTTCGGACACCAGAGGTTTGGCACCTCCAGTGATTTGGCATCCCATCTGTGACTATACGTCACCAGTGGTTTGGCACCACCAGTGGTTTGGTACCACAACGGGGTAGACAAAGGAGTTTGGTTGGCTAGGTTGGGTACATAACCTAATGCATGTTAATTGTTATACACTGTGTATGAAATTGCTTAAACCGGGGAAAGGGTTCATACTGAGTCTTGGTGACTCACCTTCTCCTTTACATTTTCAGGTGACATGTAGATTGCGGATGAGGAGTCGGATGGACTCGAGGCGGCCATGCAGTGAAAATGTGGATTTAGATGAACTTCGAACTATTTTTATTTTATTGTTGGTTTAATTTTGGTTTGGATTGTAATAAGGCCTCCTAAGATTATTTTTATTACTTTGCATATTTTGGATAATTTGTTTTAAAATTACTTAGCGACTTTAAAATGGGTATACATGTTTTCTCAATTCAAACTTAAAAATGTTTTAAGTGTCATCGGGCACGTTCGAAATCTATAAACAACCCAACTTAATAAATATTTTTAAACAACACTAAGTATGGTTTTTAATAAGAGACTCGAAATTGAAAAGTTTTCGACAGAACTTTAAATTGGTTTTAAAAGGGATTTCAAAATGTTTTCTCTGTAGCAAACCAAATTCGGTCGTAATGTTTGGGCCGGGTTTGGGGTGTTACAAGTTGGTATCAGAACCAGGTTCAAAGCTCGGCTGTGGGGGGGGCCCAAGGCCCAAAATGTTTTGGTAGGCCTCTTTGAAATGTTTTGGTTTTGAACAAGCATGGCACCGAGTCTCCGGCACCGATCCGCCCAGGTAAGTACCTCTAACTCTGTGTGGATTAGTATTTGTATGAAGGGTATTAGGGAATGGATGTGCTTTTCTGTGAACTAGGATAGAGGACTTAAAACTTGATTGCTCGAAAGAACCTCTATTAAACTTTCTTCATAAGAAAAAAATTTCTTCGTGAATAATCAGTGAAACATTTACTAATCCATAAAATTTCTTAATCAGACTAAGCCTCAATCGCTAGAAATGAGTTCTAGAGGACGTGGCCGTCGAGAACGCGGTAGAGGCAGGATGATTGTGTCAGAACCTGTTAGGTCGGGTCAGGGGTCTGATAATGAGATACCACCGCCACCACCGCCCCCAACTTTTGGAGCTGAGGAGCAAGATCAGACTGGAGGTGAGGCAGTATCGCAAGCTGTATTACGAGTCCTTGAGATGGTGGCTGGGGCAGGTGGAGGTATGGGAGCTCGAAAGTCTGTACCCGAGCGACTCCGATCCAACGGGGCTGAGGTATTCCGGGGTGTGTCGGGCGTGGCACCCAGTGCAGCGGAATATTGGTTAGAATCGACTAAGAGGATCATGAACGATCTCGATTTAACGAATGAGGAGAAGCTAAAAGGAGTAGTGTCGCTTCTAAAGGATGAGTCATACCAGTGGTGGCTCACAGTTTGGGATGGTGCTACGGCAGATGGCCTTACTTGGGAGTATTTCAAAGCTGCTTATCAGAAGAAGTATGTGGGCACCAGTTACACTGATGCTCAGAGGAAAGCTTTTCTGGGATTGGTGCAAGGAACTAAGTCAGTGTCGGAATATGAGGCGGAATTTTTAAGGCTGAGCAGATATGCTAGGGGCATCGTGGCTACTGAACATGAGCGTTGTGTCCGCTTTGAGGACGGGCTTAGAGATGACTTGAGGTTGCTAATTGCTCCGCAGCAGGTTCGTGAATTTTCGTCCCTAGTGGAAAAGGCTAAGGTAGCCGAAGGGATCAAAGAGTCTGTGAGACAGAATTATGACAAAAATAAACTAAAAAGAGGTTTTGGGCCATCTGGATCAAGTAATAATGCACAAAAACGGGCTAAGCAGAGTGGGCCGAATCAGGAAGGAAAACCCATGACTACTAATCAGAGACCGGCTCAGTGTAATCGTTGTGGGAAGTCACATTGGGGAGGTTGTTGGACCGGGGAAAGAGGATGCTTTGAATGTGGATCTTTGGATCATCGTGTAAGGGATTGTCCTCGGAGGTTGGCAAGGAATCAGCCAGAAGGTCAGAACCGTGCTCAGGTTAGGAATGTGGGACCACCACAGAGGGGTCGTGGTAATGATAGAGGGGGCAATGGTCCTAATCGAGGTCGTGGAATTCAGGGCAGAGGTGCAGGCAACACAGAAGCTAGGTAGCCTGGCTTGGTCTATGCAGCGAGGCGTCGCGAGGAGGGTGACGCACCGGACGTCATAACCGGTACGTTCCTAATTTTTGGTCTTCCTTATGTTGCATTAATTGATGTGGGTTCAACGCACTCATACGTCGCTAGTAGTGTGGTAGAGACTATGAACCTAGACTTCGAGACTGTTTCCAGGGAGATGACTGTAATTAGCCCTTTAGGTCACTCTGTAGTTGTAAACAAGCTTTATAAAGATGTACCCCTAGAACTCCAAGGGGTAGTGTTTGTGGCTGATCTGATGGAACTGCCGTTTGGGGAGTTCGATTTGATCCTTGGAATGGACTGGTTGGTTAAGTATCAGGCAAGGTTGGATTGTGCGGCTAAGCGCATGGTTCTTAAGATGGCTGAGGGGGGAGAAGTGGTCATGATAGGTAATAGAAGAAATTACCTATCCAATGTGGTGTCTGCCTTAAAGGCTGAGAAGATGGTCAGGAAAGGGTGTGAGGCGTTTTTGGTTCGAATTTGTGCCCTGGAGGCTAAGGAGTCAGCAGTTGGGAAGGTCCGAACAGTAGGGGAATTTGCGGATGTATTCCCAGAAGAACTTCCGGGTCTGCCTCCAGATCGGGAAGTTGAATTCGGTATAGACTTGTTACCCGGAACGGCACCTATGTCCATAGCACCGTACCGAATGGCACCAAAGGAGTTGGTGGAGCTGAAGGCTCAAATTCAAGAGCTCTTGGATAGAGGGTTTATTCGACCAAGTATATCTCCGTGGGGAGCACCTGTGTTGTTTGTCAAGAAGAAAGACGGGTCAATGCGGATGTGTATCGACTACCGTCAGCTAAACAAGTTAACGATCAAAAACAAGTATCCGTTGCCTCGGATTGATGACTTGTTTGACCAACTGAAAGGTGCATCGGTGTTTTCGAAGATAGATCTTAGGTCGGGTTATCATCAACTTAAGGTGAAGGAGGCAGATGTGCACAAGACGGCATTTCGTACTCGGTATGGGCATTATGAGTTCCTAGTGATGCCGTTTGGGTTGACCAACGCGCCGGCAGCATTCATGGACTTAATGAATAGGGTATTTCAGCAATACTTGGATCAATTTGTCGTGGTGTTTATAGACGACATATTGGTTTACTCAAAGACGGAGGAGGAGCATGATAGGCATTTGCGTATAGTTCTACAAGTACTGAGGGAGAAGCAGTTATATGCCAAATTCAGTAAGTGTGAATTTTGGCTAAAGGAGGTGGTTTTCTTAGGTCACGTAGTATCAGCTGAAGGGATTAGAGTGGACCCTCGCAAGGTTGAAGCGGTGTTGGATTGGAAACCGCCTAAGTCAGTGGCGGAAATTCGAAGTTTTCTGGGTCTGGCAGGGTATTATCAGAGATTTGTGGAAGGATTCTCTTTAATCGCAGCGCCGTTGACTAAGTTATTAAGAAAAGGAGTCCCATTTGTTTGGTCGGAGAAACAGCAAGAAAGTTTTGATAAGCTAAGGAAGATTCTGACGGAAGCTCCAGTTTTGGTACAGCCTGAGGCAGGGAAATTGTTCACGGTTTATTGTGATGCGTCCCATACTGGGTTGGGATGTGTATTGATGCAAGAAGGGAAGGTAGTGGCCTATGCATCCCGTCAGTTAAGACCGCATCAGGTTAACTATCCGACTCACGACTTGGAGTTAGCGGCAGTAGTCTTCGCTTTGAAAATATGGAGGCATTACTTGTATGGGGAAAAGTCGATAGTCTACACGGATCACAAAAGTCTGAGGTATCTTTTGACGCAGAAGGACTTGAACTTGAGGCAACGCCGATGGATTGAACTATTGAAGGACTACGACTGTTCAATTGAGTACCATCCAGGCAAGGCTAACGTGGTGGCTGACGCGTTAAGTCGGAAGGTCGTGACGGACTTAAGAGCGATGTTTGCTCACCTCAGTCTATACGACGATGGAAGTCTTTTGGCAGAGCTGCAAGTTAAGCCAACTTGGATCGAGGAGATTAAGGAAAGGCAATTAGGGGATGACAGTTTAAACGCGCGGAGGTTGCAAGTTCAAGATGGTGGTTTGGAAGGGTATAGTTTGACTGGTGATGGTGTGTTGTGTTTTCAAGGGCGGCCTTGTATGCCGAAGGATGTGGAATTGAGGCAAAGAATTCTTCAGGATGCACATAGCAGCCCATATGCTATGCACCCTGGAGGTAGCAAGATGTATGGAGATTTACGGAAGCAGTTCTGGTGGCCAGGGTTGAAGCGTGAGGTAACTGAATTCGTGAGAAGGTGTCTCACGTGTCAGCAGGTAAAGGCTGAACATCAGTTGCCATCAGGGTTACTTCAACCAGTGAAGATTCCTCAGTGGAAATGGGAGAGGATCACTATGGACTTCGTCAGTGGGCTACCCCTCACGCCCAGCAAGAAGGACGCAGTTTGGGTGATTGTGGACCGTCTGACCAAGTCAGCCCACTTCATACCGGTAAAGGTGGATTATTCTCTTCAGAGGCTAGCAAAATTGTATGTGGCTGAGATAGTAAGATTGCATGGTGTGCCAGTGTCAATCATCTTAGATAGGGATCCGAGGTTTACGTCAAGGTTCTGGAAAGCGTTACATCAGGCCTTGGGTACACGATTGGATTTCAGTACAGCATTCCATCCACAGTCTGACGGGCAGTCGGAAAGGGTCATACAAATTTTAGAAGATATGCTAAGAGGTTGTGTTTTGGATTTCAGTGGTAGTTGGGAAGAGTATCTACCGTTGGCAGAATTCGCTTATAACAACAGTTATCAAGCGAGTATCCAAATGGCACCATATGAAGCACTGTATGGACGAAGATGCCGTACTCCTACGTGTTGGACGGAGTTGGGTGAATGACAAGTTTTAGGTCCAGAGTTGGTGACAGAGACTGAAGAGAAAGTGAAAGTGATTCGAACTCGTCTCAAGGAAGCGGCGGATAGACAGAAGTCTTACGCTGATCTTAAGCGCAAGGATGTGGAGTATGCAGTAGGAGATAAAGTTTTTCTGAAAGTGTCACCTTGGAAAAAGGTATTAAGATTTGGGCGAAAAGGGAAGCTAAGCCCAAGGTTCATCGGCCCTTATACAGTAGTAAAGCGAGTGGGACCGGTAGCTTATCAGCTCGAGCTGCCAGCAGAGTTGAGTCAGATTCATGACGTCTTTCATGTGTCGATGCTTAGACGGTATCGGTCAGATCCATCACACGTTGTACCAGTGGCAGAGATTGAGGTAAACTCGGACTTGTCTTTTGAGGAAGAGCCGGTACAGATTTTGGACCGAGATGTCAAGGTTCTACATAGGAAGTCAGTACCTTTGGTGAAAGTACTATGGCGGAACCATGGTGTAGAAGAAGCTACGTGGGAACCCGAGGACGTAATGCGGCAGCAATACCCCCAACTCTTCTAACCCAGGTAATTTCGAGGATGAAATTATTTTAAGGGGGTAGAACTGTAACATCCTAAAACCGAGGCTATTTGTGATTAAATGATTTTTCTTGTGTTTGAATTGCTATAGTATTAATCATGGAATAATACGGCTTAATTAGAGGTCTTGAGTGGGCTTGGTTTAGTAGAAAATTTTAATTTGGAAGCTTTAAAGATAGGGAGCCTTAGAAGATAAGGGTTAAGTATAAATTTGGGCGAATTATGGCACAAGGAATAGGCTTGGTTCAATTGGCTTGGTGCGTCTAAGGGTGTTGCAAGGGCCTGGGTTCAAGGCACGATGGCAGCAAGTGGCGTTTCAATTTTTGTTTTGGGCGTTGGAGTTAGCGAGGAAGGCCTTAAAATTAGTTCGTGAAGGTTCTTGGCATCAAAGCCCAGGTAGTAGGAGTGGCTTGGGGCGCCACTTGAGAGTCTAGAAGAGGCAGGTCTCAGGTTTGAAGGACGTAGGGAGCATGTTTATTTTGGGCTTTTGCGTTAGAAGAAAAAAGGCCAAGAAGTAGGTCTTATAAATAAAGGTTGTGGTGTTATGACATGAAAGTCGGGCTAGAAGAGTTGGCAAGGGCGTTGGAAGAGGGAGGGCTGCAGTGGGGTCTTGGTTTCGAATCCCAGCAGCTGCAAAGGGTTTTTATTTTTATTTTTTCTTCCTTGCTGTTGGCGTGAATTGGCCTGCACATGGTCCCTTGTTTCTTTCGGCGGGAGTTTGACAAGCACATGGTCTCTTCTATTTTCATTATTTATTTGATAATTGTTAAAGGATAAGAGAATAAATAGGGAATTGGTAAAAGATTAATCTAGTTTTTGGTCTTTGCATTCGGCTGGGGTGTTTGCTAACCTTTATTTTATTTTATTATTATTTATTTAGGAAGGCAAAGGTGGCTTTATTGTTTAATTGTTTTTGAAGAGGTGAAGGGATAATGGGGCTTTTAAATTGTATTTTTTTTTTTAATTGAATCATTATTTGATTAGTCCTTAAGAGTCGGCAAGAGAGAATTTAGGCATTTTAGCTATTCAAATTATTTTAAATTAATTTGAATAAGTGGCCTAGAGTGAATTAAGGTAGTGGAATGAATTTTAAACTCTTCAAATGAAGAGTGGACGGCACAAGGGGAGAGTTTTTCTTTTTTTTTTTTAAACTCCTTCAAATAACAAGGATATTATTAAGATTAATTGGATTAATATATGAATAACCAACGAAGGTTGGCAAGAGAAAAAGTAGGCAGAGGTTAATTCAAATTCTTTTGAATTATTTCAAATCAAGAGTTGGCCAAATTTTGAATTCCTTAGTGGAGTGGACGGCAAGGTAATTGGGGGGGTGCCGAATGCCTATAAAAAACATCAACCTATCACCATGTTTTTCTTTTAGCAGAAATTCCTAAACTCTTCCTTCTTTATTTTTCTTTCATTTTTCCATTCTCTCAAACCCCCTTTTAGCCGAAACTCTTATCACCTCTTTCTCTCCATCATTTTTCTTTCTTTCATAATAGCAGAATACACCCCCTTGAAGTGCCAAAATCTCACACTCCTTCTTGGCAGCACTTTAGCCGAATTCTTAAGGTGGTATAAGACCCTTCGGGATTTATTTTCAATTGGTTTGGGAAGGTAAGTGTGGTTGGCCGAATGCCTATGTTCCCTTTCCCTATCTTTGTCGATTCTCTTAAGGATTTAAAGCCGAAGGCTATTAGCTTTGTTTACTAACCGATGGTAGTTGGTGAATCAGACTCAGGAATCAAGTGCTGTGGTTAATAGCTAAAAGGGTAAAGGTAAGGATTCGGGTTCAAAGATGACCCCTTTAAATTATTTTGGATTGGCCGAATATAGGTGCAGAGAGATCTAGGGAGGCCGACTTCTCTTTTCGGGATTTAGACTTCTCGTGGTGACAGGTGTGTACATACACACGTTATGACTTATTAACTGTACTAAATGTTGTGAATGCTAACTCTGATTGATGTAGCATTGGATTTAATACCATATTGGTATAAGTGGCAATTCAGGTAAGTACCTGTTAATGTGAATTGCTATTTGATGCTTTTGGAAAGCATGGCATGATTTTTAGTTGTAACTTAAATATCTGATGGCATGAGATCTGTTATATAATGATTTGGTATGGGTTGATGAGTGGAGGGGGCAGAGATATTGTGTCGACGGACACCAGTGTTTTGGTAACACACTGTGACTACGGTCACCAGAGGTTTGGTACCTCCAGAGGTTTGGCACCTCATAGCGTCTTGTCCCAGTGGCTTAGCACCACAGTGGGTTGGCCCCACAGATGATAATACGGGATCGACGCCAGTGATTTGGCATCACACGATGGGTTGGCCCCATCAACTGATTTGTATCTTCGGACACCAGAGGTTTGGCACCTCCAGTGATTTGGCATCACATCTGTGACTATACGTCACCAGTGGTTTGGCACCACCAGTGGTTTGGTACCACAACGGGGTAGACAAAGGCGTTTGGTTGGCTAGGTTGGGTACATAACCTAATGCATGTTAATTGTTATACACTGTGTATGAAATTGCTTAAACCGGGGAAAGGGTTACATACTGAGTCTTGGTGACTCACCTTCTCCTTTACATTTTCAGGTGACATGTAGATCGCGGATGAGGAGCCGGATGGACTCGAGGCGGCCATGCAGTGAAAATGTGGATTTAGATGAACTTCGAACTATTTTTATTTTATTGTTGGTTTAATTTTGGTTTGGATTGTAATAAGGCCTCCTAAGATTATTTTTATTACTTTGCATATTTTGGATAATTTGTTTTAAAATTACTTAGCGACTTTAAAATGGGTATACATGTTTTCTCAATTCAAACTTAAAAATGTTTTAAGTGTCATCGGGCACGTTCGAAATCTATAAACAACCCAACTTAATAAATATTTTTAAACAACACTAAGTATGGTTTTTAACAAGAGACTCGAAATTGAAAAGTTTTCGACAGAACTTTAAATTGGTTTTAAAAGGGATTTCAAAATGTTTTCTCTGTAGCAAACCAAATTCGGTCGTAATGTTTGGGCCGGGTTTGGGGTGTTACAAACTCGCATGAGTCGAGGGAACCAGCTCGCATATACCCAAGGAGTTCACATGTAAGGGACCATGAGATCTAGCATGCGAGCTGAAACGATACACGTGCCCAACATGCCTAAGGTCTACTCAGAATGTCAGTCCTCGACCCGGTCAGGCCCCACCAAATGGATGCACGCGATGCATGCAATGAGAGGACAGCCAAGGGAGTTTGCGGTATCAGCTTGCATGAGTCAAGGGAAACCAGCTCGCATATATTCAAGGATTTCGCATGTAGGGGACTGCGAGATCTAGCATGCGAGCTGGAACAGTACATGTGCCCAACATGTTTAAGGTCTGCTCATGTCAGTCTTATGAATAGTAGAGTCAAGTCATAAACAGTAGAGTCAAATCATAAATAGAGATAAAATGTATAAATACTCGAATGTTTACTTCAATGATATACACAGAAAATTACTCAACAATTATTAAAATAAACAAAAAAATTAATTTAAAATATTCTATTAATTAGTAAATAAATATGTCATTTTTTATTATAAAATTTTGTACTAATAAATGAAAAACTATTCTAATTAACCGTAATAAAAAATTCTATTATTAAAAACAATAATAATAAAATAAAATTAAAAAATCTAATAAGCTATAATATAAATATAATACTCAAGTTATGTTTAAAGTAAATTATTTAATATGATTTAAAAAGATAAAAAGTAAAAGAGTAATTTAACAAACCAAAAATAAATGCTTTAAATGGGGGAGTGTCACTTGACAAAAAAATGTAATGTAAATACACTTATTTATTTAGAACCTTTAATAATATATATATATATATATATATATATATATATATATACCTGATAGGTATTTTGGGCCGTTTGAATTTTATTATTAGAGATGGTATATATAATATAATGTTAATAGGTAAAATATACATTTACGGATTATTAGCGTATTTTTGTTCGGGTCATTAATAAAAATAATGATGTGATCTTTTTTTAATTGGTATAATCATACATTTAGTTCTCAACATTTATATGTTCTATCAATTTAGTCTTAATTCTAAATAATTCAACAAAGTTATTTTTTTACATTTACAATTTCTATCAATTTGGTCCTTTTCACTTTCCTATTCGCCGCAACAACTAACTTCTGATTGACCCTTTGTGCTCCTTTTTTTATTGTTGTTCTCGCCGTCGCCATTGCTATCCTTTTTTAGTGGTACTACTACTACAGTCTCCTCTTCTGTTGCCCTCTGTCGCCAACTAATCTATGTTACAATTGCTCATTCTTTTTCTCCCTCGATTCTCATCACCCACAAGGAAAACCTTCAAAGATTGAATTCACTTTTTCTTTTATCCCTTTATTCTCTTTTCTTTTCTTCTTGAACTCTTCTTTTATAAAATATTATTTATTTTAAATATTATTTACATAAATATGTTATATATTACTTTTTTTTATAGAAAAATCAAGGGTAAACATAAAAATGTTAGCTAACACATTCTCGTACCATACATCACTTGGCAAGAGAAATCTTAATAAATGTTATAATTAAGCAGATTAACATGTATATTTGTAGACAAAAATGTAGTCATAGTTCATCGCCTTTTATTAGAATTTTAATTTCCTCTGCAACCGTAAAATATCCTATTTATGATACATTATCTTGGAAAACATTTTAGTAACATTTATCGATAAATTATTAATAATTTACGTTTTAATCACTTAATTTTATAAAAATATAAAAGTATTATAAAATTATATTTAAAATTTTAATTTTAATCATTCGACAGTTAAAATCATAAAGAATAAATGACCCTGTTATAAATTGAAGCTAATAAAAAGCTCATTTTCTGACAGCTTGGGAAGTTCCTGAACAACTCATCTTCGATTTGATTTGCTCTTAAAACCATTTCAAGGGAGAGGCCACTAAATTGTTTGAAAGCTGTTGAATGAGTTAAAGATTAAATTACTCTCCAATTTGTACAAAAATTATCATCCAATCATAAATATACAAGGAAATCCTGGTGGTAATGGCTACCTGTATTACTCCTATTCTTCCATTTTTAAAAATATATATATTGGAGAATCTAATCCATAATTGACTAACTGAGATCCGATGCGAAAAGCAAGTTTTGGAAGATTGCAGCTATCTATCTGTCACAATAAAACATTTATCAACATGTTCAAGTTGAGCCTAATACGGGTAAATTGTCAGGATTTGTTTCACGAAAACATCCAAGATTTAAGACATAAAAAATGGCGACATGCTTCACAAAAAAAAAGTGGGGGTAAAGTCTAAAGACAATTTTAGTTGTCGTATTATCACATGTTAGTTAAACCAACATCTGGCAATGAAATTGTAAAGTAATACAGGCAAAAGATTAGCAGTGTTTTTCTTCTGACATTAGATGGTGTTAAGAGAATCTACGGTTACGGTACACTGTGAAATAAAGCAAAGGGAGAATAAATTAAAAAAAAAAAAAAACCAAAGACAACTTTAAATCTGTCACATAAAGATACATACATCACCTTTCCTTTAAAATATTCCCACCCAGAATTACTTGTCAGAATTAGAGCAATTCCCCATGTAAATTCCAACATTTCAACTTTCCATGCCCTATTTTAAATCTTGCAATTATAAAAATAAATGTAGTCCATTTTTGAGCTTCTGCAATTTGAATTATAGTGTCCCAATGTCACCGAGCAAGCTTAACGAAATCTAATAATACATTGTAAGGCCTAGAAACCACCAAAGCCAGGCTTTAAAGACACCTTCACGGCAAGGGCAGACCAATGAAGCAACTCTAGACCGGTCGTCGTCCAACCAATATGGCAAGCAACGAGCCTTCTTGGCTGATCCTACGTGATTCATGTGGCAATTAGATTCATGAGTTTAGCAAGAACTTAGGCATCTCTTCCATACTCCAAGTGGAACTGTGGGGAGTTTATTATCAACGTCACTTATCCACTGGTATAAGATCAGATTTTCTTTCATGTTCATCAAGGTATATATTAGGCGAAATCCTCTTATCCACTGGTATTATTTAATCTTGCTAAAAATGTAAAGGATAGTCATAAGTGTATATCGTGGGGCCTTATCAATATGAGATTATTGTGTCTGAATAGACTTCTTGTTATATTAGGAGTGTATTCACACTAAAAAAGTGTTATGAGTGGATAGATGACTCCCAAGTAGTCTAATCCAATGTTGGGAGCGGATAACTTACTTAGGCGTTACTTCAAATGGAATCAATGAAAAAATCAATAATACATCTGATATTGATATATGTCCGAGTGACAAAGAAGAATTACAGAATTTAAAAAGGGAAGCGTGAAAAGTCATAATTTAACAATAATTAACCTTTTAAACTCATTTTTCAACAATGACTACAATACGGCACTCATACTTAGCTTTGTAGGAGACAATGGGAAGTAACATTTGCATATGTTTATCGCCAAGCCAATGCTATAGCCGACTATATGGCGAATTCGGTTATGGACACAAAGCCTGAACAGTCAACTTTAAGCAGCCACCTCCAAGTCTATGTTTCGTTATTATTTAGTATTATATTTTTATCAAATTTTTATTATAATTATAATTATAATTATAATTTATTTAGACTTATATAATGAATTATATCTGTTGTGTTTTAATTTATGTAAAGATTTAAATTTTATATGAGGATAAAAGTATAGTTAAAAATATAAAAAAATTAATAATTTATATTGGCATGTAAGTATTTAAATTATGTAAAAAATATAATTATATTTAAGGTAAAACAAACCCCAAACAATCCAAACTTCAAAAGGGTTAGAAACTGTAAAATTTGAATCCAAAATAATCAATCTTAAATCCATTGGATTATCACCTCTAATTACAAATAGATCAAGCAAATAGCCAAATAAAGTAATATATATATATATATATATATATATATATATTATGATTTGTTATTATTGCGTGGGATAAAAATAAAATTTTGAGAAATTAATGAAGGCGTTAAGACATGTATCAATGGTACTATGTGTAAGGTTTTATTCACTCTCACCTATATTTTGGTGTATAAAAATATTATGAGCAAATGAATCTCGAGAATGAAGCCCAATGACTATCATTGCATTGATGAAAATAGTTCACTAAGCATTGAAAAAAACATAACAAGTGTACCAATTTTTACAAAGAACTTCTGCAATAATTTTTTATAAAACAATTTAGGAATGTAAGAAGATGAAGGAGAATAGAATGAAACTTTTTTTTTTATATGTTTTTGGTGTACCAAATAAATTAAATTTGACTCCTATTTATTTTAGTTTCCATGTCTCTTTATAGAGGCATAACTATCTAAATTGATATTCACATCTTTAGCAATAAAAATAATTATTCCACATATATCTTTACTTAATAATTATGACTTTGATTACAATTAAGTGACATAATTTTTGAAATTAAGAGACATAATTCATCATTATAAATAATGGTAACTCTTGGTTAATAACAAAACATTTGCTTTGGAAAATAATTTCAATTAGGCAGCAAACTAGAAACAAATGTCGGTAAATTATTAGAGCAAACAAGATTGATCCGATTAGAGGCACCTACTCCTTTTGTGCTTCTCTTTTAAAGATGGACTCCAAAAAGAAATGGTAGAGTTATTGATTGGAACTTACCAATTTTGGGAAGTGAAATAATTGAGAAAAAACAATAAACTGCGATGCAAATGTGAGCGCAGAGAGATTGTACATTTCTTTTTCTTCAGCTGATGTATGTTGAAATCAAAAGAACGAAGCTGTTTTGATGGCCATGAGATTCATACATAAGCAAATTTCATATTAATTCTTTGAATTATGCGTATGGAAATGGAAGTGATGAAAGAAAGAAAGAAAGAAAGAAAGGAGGGCTTCATCATTGACAGCTTTGTTTTAATGACATCAAAACTTGCAACAAAATCATTTGCACATGGGAAGTTTAAAGGAGAAGTTGTGCATGAGATAACTCCTATTTCCCATCGTTTTCATCTATGAATTTGGTTGCTTTTCCATGCACATGACATGTATGTGGGTCTACAAATGATCCTTGCTTCTACATCACCATATTCACCACCAATCATCAAATATTCAGTGAATGTCATGGCTTTAAAATTTCATAGCAAAGATTTTTTTCTTTTCGAAATCAAGTTGTCTACTGTCAGTAGTAGTGACTAATTTCTTTATTGATGGTGTTCTTCAAAGAAGTAAACGGCTGACCATAAAATTTAGTTCATTCTCATGGGCCGGGATCGAACCCCCAACCTCTCAATTAAAGAATATGTCCAAGTATTTTATTTTTTAAAATGCTACAAGTATTATAACAAATACAATCATAAATAATATGTCCAAATAATTATAATTCAGTTATTACAAAGCATAATTCTAACTAGTAATCATAATATATTAGAAATTAAATTAGACTAAATCTAAGTAAGAGTCATTAATGATAGAACTTAATCCAAAATAAAATAAAGAGAACCAAAAAATAATTTACAAAAAAAATAGAATCTAAAATCTCAAAATTGTTAAATTGTTAAATTATGAACAATAAATTAATTTTGCCCTTATTTTGACCCATGCTAATTACTATTATAACCTAACAACGGGTAACTGAAAATATTGCTTGTTTAAATTAACTCTAAACCCAAATATGGTAAAGCACCAAATTATATAATTCACAATAACGACAAAAATAAAATTTCATAAGTAATTAATCGTACTATAAATACTTAAGATAATATACAATCTTATAACTCTTTAGGGCCATTAAATAAATACACTTAGGGATTACTTATATAATGGTCAAATCTTTTAAAATGATTACGGAAGGACTTAATTTTTACCAAAGTACTTAAATAAGGGTTTTCACGTACTTCAATCCTGTTTGCAGTAAAAATTAAGTGAATGTTGATGTTTAGAATAAAACACATAGCAACTAAATTAGATATTACTTGAAAAGAAAAAAATGATAAAAAAATTTATAATTTGAAACTTGATATACAACATTTGAAAAGCCTTTATTTAAGCAACTTAAAAAAGTTTTGGCCTTTAGTTGAACACTTTCAAGAATCTTCGGCTCTTATTCATTCATTTTGGAAGGCTTGACTTTCATTTGAGCACTTTCGTAAAGATTAAGCTCTTATATGACCATTTTGAAAGATTTGACCCTTATGTGAGCAACTCTTAAAATTAGGCCCTAATTTGAATATTTAGCCTAATAATAAATCTTACCAATTTCAAAACACCAGTTACATACATCTAATTTTGTTTGGACTTCTTAATTCAAATTTATTAGTGTTTGAGCCTCGAATGTACTGAAGATGTGCTGATAAGTGAATATTGGACTAAACTGAAGTTTTTATTTAATTTTAAGATTAAATTGAATTATTTGAAAATGATGTAATTAAAAATTGAGTTTTATTATAATTCTGGTTAGATAAATTTTAAAACAAAATTGAAATAATCTGGATTTAAGGATCCTTTTTAGCAGATATCAAAAAAAAGAGGAAAACATTATTATCCACATTTCATGTAACATCCTGAATTTTTGGGCCTATGCGTTTAATAGGTAGGATATGTTTAATGTGTTAATTTAAGTGTTAGGGGTCCAAATTGGGCTCAGGCTTAGGTAGAGGCCTTGATTAAAATTTTCTGTTTGGGCATTATAGGGGTTTAAAAGGTAGTATCTACGTTTAAAATGCCAAAGTGGGCTTGTGGCCCAATCTTAGGAGGAGACGCCACACAAGGGAGTAAGGGGCCCAAATTTAAGTTTCATGGAGCCCAATTCTTTTAATTTAAGTTAGCTAAATTTTGGGCATTAGGATTAGGTGGAGTGGATGGCAACAAGGCTAAAATTTAGGGGTTTTAATGTTTAAAATATGTGGATAATAAGCAGATAAAGGCTATTATTTAGGAATTTATTTTATGAGGATAATAAGCAGATAAAGGCTAAAATTTAGGGATTTTAATATTTAAAATATGTGGATAATATGCTGATAAAGGAGGGAGGAGTTAGAGATAATTAAGTCTCTTTTAGATGAGCTAGTAGATTAAGATAAAGGAGAAAAGATAAGATTTATCTACAAGGTTAGGTAAGTGCCGAAATTTTTATAAATAGGGCGAATATCTCTTCAATTTCGGCATTTGGGGTTTTTCTCTCATTCTTTTCTCTTCTTCTCTGAGTAAAAGCCGAAAACTCCTAAAGTTCCACCTTCTTCTTCATTCTCTGCAAAAGCCGAAATCTCTAAGCCTATTCCCTCATCTTCACTTTGATTCAAAAGCCAAAACTACACCTATTCTTCTCCTTAATATTCATTGGCCGAATCTCCCTTAGCCATCTTTTCAATTTTTAGTTCTTTCAAAAGCCGAAAGCGCGATAGATCATCTTTCCGGGATTTTTCCTAGAAGCCGAAACTCATAGATCTCTAAGTTATAGAATCGTGTTACATTCAGGATTTCAAGGTAAGAGGATTTGTTTATTCATATATATAAAATCGGGTAGAATACTAACTATGGCCGAATATAGGAGATGCCTATTTTCACATCTTTCCGGCTTTTTGAAGCAAAGCGTAAATCGATTTAGCAAGGGTATCTACATTAATCAGGTGTGTAACACTTCCCCACCCTTTAGATCTGTGTGACTAATATATGTTCATAAGTTTATATGTTATGATAAATGCCGAAATCTCGACTTAATGTGGGAAGCCCAAAAAGGGTAACGCAAATCGCCAGGTCAGTGAATAATCTGATTAAATGTTATAAGTAATTTGCTTGTATATGATTGCATGGGTTGGGTTGATGAAAGGAGGAAGTTATACGTTACATGTGTAGCGGTTTATACCGTGATCTGTTTTATGTTGTAGCGGCTAATGCCGTGATCTGTTATAAGGGCTTCGGCCATAATATGTTGATGAGCAGCATGACTGCCATCTTGGCGTGTAGCGGTGTGGGTCGATTGTAGAAATCCCCAATGGTGTGAATGGCTGGTACGGGGGCGTGTAGCGGATGGAAACCTAGGCAAACGGGTTGGGCCTTGCATATTATTTGTTATTTTTATAAATGAAATTATTAATCTGTTTTATGGGCCTAAGGCCCAAAATCTAGTGCTGCATGAGGGTTGCACACTGAGTCTCGCGACTCACCCTATTAATTAACCTTTCAGGTGATACCTAGTGCTTCGGACCGGGCTGGAGAGGAACGCAATGTGGCCATGCAAAAGAACATCTGGATCTAGCAAAAAGACTCAAGTTATTATTTTATATTTTTAATTAATGGATTTTAAATCTCGTTGTAATAAGGCCATGGGCCACTAGTTTATGTTTTGTTTTATTTTGGGCTTTAATTACTTTTAGTTATTTAAATTCTTATTGAACTAATGCATGCATTTAAATTTGGGTTTTTAATTCATAAAGGCATATTTTATTTAAACTATCAACTATTAAATTTTTTTCGAATAAAAAGATAAACTTTAGAAAAATTTTCTGAAAATACGACATGTTTTCCAAAATTTTCTTAGTGACATACCAGATCCGGTCGTGGTGTTTGGGCCAGGTTTGGGGTGTTACATTTCATCTTGGAGCATTTCCAAGAAAAACCAAAAAGAAAATCATTAAGAATAAATTCTGAATTAAAATAAGATTTTTGTTTTTAAATTAAAGGAAAATTAAAATGGGTCCAAATTTAGGCCCAATATTAAACTCAAAGCCTAGTTTAGTTTGGATCCAAATCCAAGTTAGTACTTACATACTATTCTGTTTGTTGTGTGGGATACATGAATAGTGAATTCCATTATGCATGACATCTAATTTAAAATTAATTGATAAATTTTTTTTTTTAAAAAAAAGTCTGTCTTATATATATATATAAGAAAATCAAATTTGGAAATTTCATAATACAGAGAGAGTGAATTGATGTAAGTGAAAATTTTATAATAAGTTTTTCATTGAAAAACCAACAAAAATAAAGATTACTCTTAAAACTAATTTGTATTAACAATAAGTTTGATAACTTTTTTTTTCATTTTTAAAGAATCAACATAATGGTTAATTGGAATAAATAAAAACTTGATTGAAGAAAAAAAATCAACTAAAAGTTTTGAATACTCATTTTTAAATTTCTAATAATTTCGTTAATGTTTAGTTTTATATTCATTACTCATACTTCTAACTAAAAGGTACATAAAAATTTATTTAATGTTTACTTTCTTTTACTTTAGTGAATACTCATTTTTGCATCTCCTACGCTTTTGTAATCACCGTTATAAAATTCTGATTACTCATTTTTGCATCCCCTTAATTATTACAAACATTCCTATTTAGAGATCCTATTGTTTAATACCCTAAGGAGCTTTAATCTTTAAATTACTAAGTTTAATAATTTATGAGTTTTGACTTTTTAATATAAATTTTCAGATTCTGAACAAGGAGTCCATGAGTTTTGAATTTTTAAAAAAATAATATTTCAAAGTTAAAGAAGTAGCGAAAGGAGCTTCTTGTCTTCATCTTCTTCTTTGTCACCAAAAAGAGATGCAAAATCGAAAGATTTTGTTTAATATAAATGGGTTGTTCTTTGGATTGATTAGATTTCAATAGTAATAAAACCATGATTTTATTAAAATGAGTGCTTTTAGAATTGCACTATAGAGCGTCTTCAACGGATAATTTTAGTGTCTCATTGCATTAGATAGTTCTCATCAAATCGAGATTTTTATTGAAAATGAAAATATTTTCCCATTATTGAAATAGAGCTCAATTTTTTAAAATAAAAATAAAAACACCATGATCGAGAAAAAAAAAAGCTTGTTTGAATGTAAGTTTTGACTTTAATAAATTTGGGTTTGATTTTGTTTTAACAAAATTTTTAATATTTTAATAAATTATATTTTTTTCTAAGATTTTTTTCATTTTTTAGAATTATTATTAAGATTTTTTAAAAAAAATCAAAATGATATTTTAGCTATAGGTCAGGACCAAATTAATAATTAACAATTTAATTTAACATTCCATGTCATCATTTAATAAATACAATTTAACAGAAGGGCTAATTTTCATGTTTAGAAATGTATAAGGGCTAATTTACCCATTTTTACAGTAGAAAGGTCAAAATGCAATCCACCCCTAAATACAAAAGCTTCATTGATACTTTTACCATATTATCGTTATTTTATGAATTGGTTGATAAATTATGATATTTCAATTATAAATGAATAGAAGTATAAAAGTTAATAAATATATAAATAAATAAAGGTTTAATATAGTATTTAGTACTTGAATTTGGTATTTTTTTAAAGTCGATATCTAAATTTTTTTAGCACAATTTGGTATATGAACTTGATACTTTTTCCTAATTTGGTACCTAAACTTTTTTGGGGCCCAATTTGGTGCCTAAGTTTTTTTTAGGTTCAATTTGGTACCTTAATTTATTAAATGTTATACAAATTACACAAAATACTAAAGGTGCTAATTCTTTTTTTGTTATGCTACAAAAATATTATCAGTATTAGAGGAAATTCACGTTAACAAAAAGGTATTGAGTTATGCTTAACAAATTAATATTAAATACGAAAAAAAAAGAGTTTTAAAAATCCAAATTAAAAGAAATTCTTTATTTTCAATTAATAAAATAATAAATAAATAAATAAAAATTAAAAGTAATTGAACATATAAAATACAAAAAAAAACATATCATCAGTCACATGTCGATCTTACATTGATTATTTTTGCTACGTCATAAAAAAAAATATTGTTAGCATATTGGAGTAATTTGTAAAACGTTTGACAAGTTCAAGCACAAAATCGAACAAAAAAAAAAGATTAGGTACCAAATTAGGAAAAAGAGTCAAGTTTAGGTACCAAATTGGATCCCAAAAAAGATTAAGTACCAACTTAAGAAAAAGTGTCAAGTTTAGGTACTAAATTAGGAAAAAGTGTCAAGTTTGGGTACCAAATTGGACCAACAAAAAAATTATGTACCAAATTAAGAAAAAGTGTCGATTTCATGTACCAAATGTTATATTAAACCATAAATAAAACGGCAATAAGCATATTATAATAGTTGGGATTTTGGATAATTAACGTATAGGTCAACATTAGTGAAAGGGCCTGGGAAGGTAATATGTTCAAATTTTGAGTTATCCATTCAAATTGATTAGACCTAAAATAAGATATTTTAAACTGAAAATAGTTTCACCCGCTTGAAGTATTATTTAATAAATTAATTTTGATTTAAAAAGGAAATAGCTTTAATAGTTTTTAAATAATAAAATAACATTTTCGATTTTATGGTATGATATAGAATTAAACTTAAATCTGAATCTTAAACTCTAAATTATATTAATCATCTTAAACGCTGAATTTTAAGGTTAAATTCTACTATTGATCCTTATACTTTGTAAAAATTAAGAATTTAGTCCTTATACTTTTATCTGATCAATTTTAGTCCTAACCCAAACAGTAGCGGTTAAATTTATTTGATTAAATTCAATTACTAGTCCTGTGTCATATGTACAATTGTAGATTTAGTCCATTTTCTCCAATTTGATCATTTTAAGTCATTATATTCTTCGATTTTTGAAATTTCAATATTAATGCAAATGACAGTCGATAATCCATTAATTAGATTTTTAGTGAGTAATATGTGAGAATAATAAGTTGACATAATATTACAGATATAATAATATATTTGGCGCATCAAGTTTTAAAAATAACAGAACTTTACTTAATGAATTTAACAATTATTATTTGGTAAGGACTGAAATTTTAAAATTTAAAGAATATAGGGACTAAAAATAACTAAACAAAAGTACAAAAATTAAATTTACAACTTTTAGTAAGTATAAAAACTAATAACAAAAATTTAACCGAATTTTAATCATTTAAAGCATAAGTAAAATAAGCAAATGAGAAAAAAAAAAAGAAAACAAACAAATAAATAAAAGGCTGGCCCCCAAAGAAAAAAAGACAAATAAATAAATAAAGTAGGGGGTGCCTAAATTGGAAGAACGTCCCTCCGAAGTTTGAAGGGGCAATTTTTTGTTTTTGCTAATATCCAACTAAGATAAAGCAAAAATAAACAATGTTTTCGGTTTTAAAATATCCCATTTGAGTTGCAAATACAATGTTGCTTCTTAATACTTTACTGTTGTCTTCTTTCATTCCATTGGTTTTATTTAATTTTGTTTCTAATTAATGCTTATCTGTTTATTAATTAATACTCTTCCAAACTCCAAGTCTTTATTATTATTATTTTTTTGAGAGCATCGATCCAATAATCCTTCTTGTCATTACATTTGTTCTCCATAAACTACATTTTCTTCACTTGTCTTGTTCTATTACTTGAATTTCGACTAATAGAAATGAATAAATTAGGTCTAATTGTTTTACCATGTTCTAAGAAATAAAGATTTTTAAGTGTTTTATATATTATTTGCTACCTAAATTTGATATTTTTTTATTAATGTAGTATGTATATTATGTTAATATATATATTTAACAGAAATTATATATTTTGATACTTAAAATATTACAATAAAAAATAAATTATTTTAGCACAAGCCAAAGTCGTCACTCGTCCGTCATCTTTATCTTTCCTTTGTCATTCGACGTCTCAATTATGTCTCTTTAATTACATTCGATAATTTGCATATATTAAATTCTGATTTTCAACAAACATCATTAAAAAAAAAAAAATCATCAAATGATTCTCTCAACCTTAACCTTATAGCCCCCTACCCTAGGAATCCCTGATCCAAAACACAACTATTTTGTCAAAATTCTAACCATTTTCTATCTACCTTACTAATAATAAGCAAAACCTTAACAATTCATCATCTAATTACAATGGGTTTACTAAACACTACCTTTTTGAGCTAATATTCTAATTAAAATCGAAAAGAAAGAGTTCCTTAAAACGGTTCAAAGCTCTCGGCTATGGAGAGAAACATACAAAGTTTTCCTTCCTTTTTGTTTTGGTTTTTCCATTTGATGAGAATGAAGATGACCACTTCGTTTTTCATCTTTTATTTCTTTTATTATTATGTTAAATTATATTATAATAAATCCTATGGTTGATAATGGCTTAGGAAATGGCTAGTAGAGATGGATGGATGAGATCAATTCTTTCCACCAACTTATTTCAATTATGGTTAAATTATCTTCATGGCCTTGGTTAAATTGCACACTAGGACTTACTTAAACTCTCATCCAATCTCTCTAGTTTAGGCATCTTTCAATTTAGTCCTTATTCACTAGTTGCTAATTTATCTAACTAATTACTTAATAATTTTATTCCCTAATTATGTATTCATCTTGTAATAGCTTGATTAATATTTTCAGAACAAGTTGGTTTATGAAATTCGATCCCAAAATAAAATTTTTCAACATCAACGAAAAACAAGTTGTTATACTGGATCAAATTATAAAAATTTTAGACAATTTGAAAAATGCCTAAGATGCTAGCCTCTATAAATCTTTTTGATAGAGGTAAATCGAGTTCTTCTAATTGTGAAGAGAAAATTAAAACCGCGATATTTAAAAAAAAAGTCATTGCAACAATTCTAATGAAATTTCCTTTTTCCTAAAAATAACACTTTGTATCAGGATCTAATTTCCAATATTAATGCTTAAATCTTGAACATAGCATCTATTTTGAAGCTTGAGATGGACTAAGGATATTCTTAAACGATGACTTCATGATGCATTGGAAGATTGAACCTATCAAGTGAGTTAAGGGTTTCAATAGAATGAAGAAGGCAATCCCTTTGCTTATGTTCCAACGAGCACTAAAAAGAATGTTGAGTCATATTTGTCAATATGTTTTGATATTGCTTAATTAATAGTTTTATATGCCCATTTTAACTTATAAAGTTGCAAAAAAAAAAAAAAAAGAGAGTATGAAACCATACAGTTTTACTTCGAATTTTTTGAATTAATAATTTTAAACTTCATATTATATAACGAGGAAGAAGATTGACAGTTGGAAAATTTTTGGTGCACATTAAATTTACTTATTTGTGAAATTAAAAAAAAGTACAATTTTAGATTAAAATTGTCGTGTTTCGTTTGCATATAATTATTACACAATTATAATTACAAATAGTACACATATAAATTAAATATTATAAAGTGCAAATTGAAATATATTCAAAATTAAAGTAAAATAATTCTAAAAAAACTTGTACAAAGTGAGATTTAAGATAAAATAAAATCGAAAACAATGCTTGTCGTAACCATTTTTTTTTTGACAAAACGGGGATCGACTTTGGTTTTGAAAATAAAGAAAACGGGAGTCGCCACCGATCTTTATTAGGTGTGATCGGGTCACCTTTGTTTTAATAAAACATTTGGATTTACTAAAACAATGTTTTTGGTCTACGAAAATTTGAGAAAACAGGTTCGGGAGTCGGTTACGTACAAGGAAGGGTTAGCACCCTTGTAACGCCCAAAGTTGGTACCAAATTGATTGATGTTATCCTAATGTTGAAAACTTGAAAATGTTTAGGGTAAAAAATTGAAAGGAATAGAATTCGTTCATTCGGGATTAAATCTTAAGATTATCTAGCTTCAAAGGAATAAAAGTATCATACCCAACACGTTAGGATATAACACCCTATTATTTCGACACCGAGATCATCTTCGCCAAGAAAAGGATATTTGAATATTTAGTCGAACGAAAAGATCGACACCCAACACGTTAGGATGTAATTTTTCGGTCTTCTAAACACACGAATATTACCTCTTTTGTATGAATTAAAAAATGTCGGATGGCGATTTAAAACCGTTGATCCACATGAAATGACAAAAATACGGAATCAACAATACTGATGATAAAAGATACAATAATATAAAAATAAAATGGTAAAAATGACATTATAGTAATAATAATAAAAAGGCAAGAAGATGTTAATGAAGATCGAGATAATAGGAAATATAATAATGATAATAATAATAGTGACAAATATAATAATAATAGTAATAATAAGATAACAATAGTACGGACACAAAATATGTACGACATACTAATAAATATAGTAATGATAATAAGATGATAATACTAACGCAAAGTATATACAATATGATGACATCAATATAATAATAAAAATAAATAAATGATAATGATAATAATAATAATAATAATAATAATAATAATAATAATAATAATAATAATATAATAATACGTACAACATAATGATATACAAGTAATGATAATGATAAATATATACACAATATACTAACACTAATAGTAATATAATAATAGAATAATAGTGACGATGATAATACGAAATATGTACAAAGTAATAATATAAGTATAGTAGTAATAATAATACAAGATATATACAGTATACTAGTGTGAATATAGCAGTAATAATAGTAATAATAATATAATATAAATATGTACAACATGATAATATAATAATAATGATAATAGTTTAGTATAATATAATAATAATAGTAATACTATGGTAATAAAAATAATAATAATGGCGCAAATATATACAATATAATAAGATAAATATGGTAATAATAATAATAGTAGTAATAGATAATGATATAGAAAATAATAATACATAATGACAAAAAATAATAATAATACAATTTAAAAAGGAAAAATAGGACTAAATCGGATTTAAAACAAAGCTTCAGGGCGAGATTTGAAATAAATAAAAGACGGAAGGACAGATTTGCAACGCGTGCACAATCTTGAGGGGTCGAAGGAAAATTTTTCGTATTCTCGAAACGCAGCGTTTGGGTGGGGACCAGATTGAAAATACGATAAACCTTCGAATGTATAGATCTGGCTTTGCGTTTTTGTCTTCTGATTTCTAATGCTCTTTTTTTATGTTTTTGAATCTGTTTTTTTATTGATTGCGGGAAAAAGAAAAAAAGCCCCTGTACATTGTTTCCTTTCGATTTTTACATCTGAATATCGAAGCAAAAGTTAAAATAAAAAATACAATAGATCTTGTCCTTTTGTTGCCATTGTTGTTGTCTTATTGTCCTTATTTTCGCAGGTGCGGGGTGCAAGTGGAAGTGGAGGGGGCGTGAACGGCGTTAGTGGTAGTGGCAGACAAAAGGTCGTGGGGGTTTGCGGCGCAAAGGTGGCATTGATGGCCAAGGAGAGTTGCGGCACTAGGGGAACATGGAGGTCCTTAGGGTTTTCTGAAACCCTAAACATTTTGGGCCACCTAGGCTGATTGGGTCACTGTAATTGGGCTCGAGTTTAGTTAAGTGGGCTTAGCTTTAATTTGGGTCTGGTATTGGGTCAGGGTCTGTATTGGTTTAACAATTGGGCTCCGAGTTTTAGTTGGTATTTTGGGCCTTGTAACCTGGGACTGTTAATTGGACCTTTTTTATTATTGGTTTTTTTTTTGGTTTTAATACTGGGCAGGGCAAAAATTGGGTATTACAGCTGCCCCTCTTTGCTCATTGTCGTGAAACGAGGATAGAGCAAAGACAATAGAAGAACCAATTTTGCCCGGTCTTGGCCTTGCCTTGGCTTATTGGTCTTCGTAAACATCTTCAAACTCTACTGCAATCTATCGCTTTGATCCATTCCATTGTTGCGTTGTATCTTCAGGGAGATAATATTTCCTGTTCCATTGCTTCTTCAGGGGCACAGTAACTAGCGCCTCGATCGGCTTTGATGTGATTTCAGGGAGAAGAGATTCTCATCTTTGATCTACTCCACCGGGACTTCAAGGAAATAAGTCTAAACTTTTCAAACTGCTTCCCTGCTATCTTCGGGGAGGCTTCGATCTTCAATCTACTCCAATGCTATTTTCGAGAGATATGGCTTGTAGCTTCATTTTGCTCTTGCTCTATCTTCTTTGTCCACTGGAACTTCTTCGTTCAATTTGCTCAAGCCGGCTTCAGCCTTCCGTCTGTAAGTACTTCCTCGTGTGACCCGAGGCTCAACCCCACTCTCATAATATGAGTTGATTGTTTTTTTTTTTGAACTAACAGAAATTGAAAAGTAGAAATTGAAAATACCTCGGCGTGCATCCTGAGGAGTTGATTTTATTTGCAAACAGAAGTTAAAACAGAAATTGAAAATACCTCAGCGTGCGACCTGAGGAGTGGATTTTTTTGCAAACGAAAATTAAAAAACAGATATTGAAAATACCTCAGCTTGTGACCTGAGGAGTTGATTTTGCAAGCAGAAATTGAAAAACAGAAATTAAAAATACCTCAGCGTGCGACCTGAGGAGTTGATTTTTTCGAAAAATAGAAATTAAAAATACCTCAGCGTGCGACCTGAGGAATTGATTTTTGCAAACAGAAATTGAAAAAACAGAAATTAAAATACCTCAGCGTGCGACCTGAGGAGTTGATTGAAAAACATAAATTGAAAAACAGAAATTGAAAGTACCTCAACGGGCGACCTGAGGAGTTGATTGATAAACAGAAATTGAAAACACCTCAGTGTGCGACCTGAGGAGTTGATTGAAAAACAGAAATTGAAAACACCTCAGTGTGCGACCTGAGGAATTGATTTTTGTAAACAGAAATTGAAAGTACCTCAGCGGGCGACCTGAGGAGTTGATTGATAAACAGAAATTGAAAACACCTCAGCGTGCGACCTGAGGAGTTGATTGAAAAACAGAAATTGAAAACACCTCAGCGTGCGACCTGAGGAGTTGACTTTCGCAAACAGAAATTGAAAAAGTATCATCTGGTGGAACTTGAATGTTTTCTTTCCCCTTGGTTCGGTACAGTTATCGTCAAAACTTCTTGCTTTTCTGGCGTACCTGTATGTGTCATGCGTGATGTTATCATGATATGCACGTGCTTGTTTTAAATGTTTTTATGCCTACATGATCATGCCATGCACCCTGGGTTTGTTTGTCATGTATCTCTTGTCACGACTTTCATGATGACCTATCTTTATTGCTTCGATTCTTGACTTTTCTCAGGTTTTGTACCCGTCCTCAAGTTCTACGAGTAATCCGTGTTTCTCGTATATCCCTTTCTTGCCCACTGTTGAACTTTGTCCTTGCTTTGAGGCTCTCGTACTTACCCAATTCTCATCCAGGTAATGCTCAATATTCTTTTCGTTTAGAGTGTGTAATTTCACTATTTATCGCTAAAATGAAACATAAATAAAATGCATGAAAATGGCAAAGTAAGCATGAAAGGGATACCTCATATCTATATTTATTTCAAAAGCAACAAGCAAAGAAAATTGACAAGGAATAACTCGATCAAGAAAGCATTATAAAAGGAAAACAAGTTCAGTTGTCGTAGGTGCTCTGGATATCCGACGCATGAACTTCTCCATGTTTCTTCATCTTGAATCTTTTCGAGCAAGGTTTTTCGTGTAGAAGATTCTTGAGCTTCAGAGTCCGCTTCAATACTATGATCTCGCCATTTGACTCCTTGTTCAAACCATTCTTGCTTTCTCGGCCCGAATTTGCTTCCTTAGGACGCCCTTTTGGGTTTTCATCCTAAACCTTCTTTGTTTATCAGGACGCCCCTTTTTTGGGTTTTCATCTTGGCCCCCTTTTTTTTTTAGGCGTAATATTTCTTTACGGCATCTGAGTTTATCGGATTTGGTAACTCTTTCCCATCCATTTCAATGAGAATCAAAGCTCCACCTGAGAAAGCTCTCTTTACGACGTATGGTCCTTCCCAATTCGGTGCCCATTTTCTTCGAAAGTCTTTTTGTATCGGGAGAATTTTTCTCAGGACGAGTTCTCCTTCGCGAAATTCTCTTGGACGCACCTTCCTGTTATGGGCGGCGATCATTCTTTTCTGGTACATTTGTCCGTGACAAATTGCTTTCAAGCGTTTTTCTTCGATCAGATTCAGTTGGTCATATCGAGCCTGAACCCATTCAGACTCTTCTAGTTTTGACTCCATTAAGATTCGTAGAGAGGGGATTTCCACCTCAATGGGCAGCACAGCTTCCATTCCATAGACCAGAGAGAAAGGAGTTGCCCCCGTAGAGGTCCGCACACACGTGCGATATGCATATAGAGCAAATGGTAGCTTCTCGTGCCAGTCTTTATACGTCTCAGTCATTTTCCCAATGATCTTCTTGATATTCTTGTTAGCGGCTTCTACCGCTCCATTCATCTTTAGACGGTAGGGTGAGGAATTATGATGCTTTATTTGAAATTGCTCGCACACTTCCTTCATCATCTTATTGTTCAGGTTCAAGGCATTATCTGAGACGATTCTTTCAGGCAAACCGTATCGACATATGATCTCCCTTTTTAAGAACTTGCAAACTGCGGTCTTTGTCACATTGGCAAACGAAGCAGCTTCTACCCATTTTGTGAAGTAATCTATGACCACAAAAATGAATCGATGTCCATTAGAAGCCTTTGGGGAAATTGGCCCTATAACGTCCATCCCCCACATAGAAAAAGGCCATGGAGAAGTCATGACATGAAGGGGCGAAGGTGCTGCATGAATTTTATCGCCATAAACTTGACATTTGTGACACTTTCGTGCATAACTAATGCAGTCGCTTTCCATCGTCAACCAGTAATAACCGAGCCTCATAATTTGCCTGGCCATAGTGAAGCCATTGGCGTGCGTTCCACAAACTCCTTCATGGACCTCTTCGAGTATCTTTCTGGCTTCAATAGTATCCACACATCTCAGGAGCATTTGATCTTTCCCTCTTTTTTATAGGATGTCCTTATCGAGAACAAATCCCGCTGCCAATCTTCTGATCGTTCTTTTGTCGTTCTCGTTTGCTTGCTCGGGATATCTTTGATTCTTGACATATTCTAAGATATCATGGAACCATGGTTGTCCATCTGCCTCGTTTTCAATGCTAAAACAATGCGCAGGGGCCTCATATATGCTCATCTGGAGAGGCATTATTTCTGTTTCTCGGTTTGCTTTGAACATTGAAGCCAAGGTGGCCAGGGCGTCAGCCAATTGGTTTTCTTCCCGTGGGAAGTAATTAAAAGTCACTTCTTCAAATTCTTCAACCAATTCCGCAACAAGATCGCGATATTTGACCAACTTTGAGTCTCTTATTTCCCAATCTCCACGGATTTGGTAAATCACCAATGTCGAGTCCTCGGAGACCGCTAAGACCTTGACGTTCTGCTCGATAGCTGCGCGAAGTCCCATGATGCAAGCCTCATATTCTGCCATGTTGTTGGTACAGAAGAAATTTAATCTGGCAGTAAAGGGGTAATGATTCCCTTCTGGTGACACTAAGACTGCTCCAATCCCATGCCCCAATGCATTTGACGCACCATCAAAACTCATCTTCCATGATTTCTTTTTCGACGATTCACATTCTTCTTCCGTAATGCATATCAAGTCTTCGTCTGGGAAGTCAAATCTCAATGGCTCGTATTCCTCTATTGTTCGAGTTGCTAAGAAATTAGCTATTGCGCTCCCTTTAATCGATTTTTGGCTCACGTGTACGATGTCGTATTTCGATAGTAGGATTTTCCATCGTGCCATTCTTCCTGAGACTGCAGGCGATTCCATCATGTATTTTATTGGGTCCAGCTTTGAAATCAACCTCGTCGTATGATACAACACATATTGTCTGAGCCTCCGAGTTGCCCAGACCAGAGCACAACAGAATTTTTCGATTGACGGATACTTTGCTTCATACTCTGTGAATTTCTTACTGAGATAATAGATCACCTGTTCCCTTTTTCCGGACTCATCATGTTGCCCCAGGACGCAACCTATTGAGTTTTCGAACACAGTCAGATATAGTATTAGCGGTCTTCCAGGAGTTGGTGGTACTAGCACCGGGGGACTTGACAAATACTGCTTTATCTTGTCAAAAGCCTCTTGACATTCCTTGTTCCATTCTCCAGGATTGTGTTTTCGAAGGAGTCGAAAAATCGGATCACACTGCTTGGTGAGTTGAGCAATGAATCGAGCGATATAGTTTAGCCTCCCTAGAAATCCTCTGACTTTCTTTTGTGTGCGCGGGGGCGGTAGTTCTTGTATGGCCTTTATTTTATCCGGATCAACCTCAATACCTCTCTCGCTGACGATGAAACCCAGTAATTTTCCAGAGGTGGCCCCGAAGGTACACTTAGCCGGGTTAAGCTTCAGCTGGAATTTCCTCAGTCTTTCAAACAACTTCCTGAGGTTCCCAACATGCTCTCTTTCCCCTCGAGACTTGGCAATCATATCGTCGACATAGACTTCTATTTCTTTGTGCATCATGTCATGGAACAATGTTACCATGGCTTTCTGGTATATTACCCCGGCATTCTTTAGTCCGAACGGCATCACTTTGTAGCAGAATGTCCCCCACATTGTCGTGAATGTAGTTTTCTCCATATCCTTGGGAGCCATCTTGATTTGATTGTAGCTCGAAAATCCATCCATAAAGGAGAAAAACGAATGCTTTGCGGTGTTATCTACCAATGTATCGATGTGTGGCAACGGGAAATTATCTTTAGGACTTGCTCGATTCAAATCACAGTAATCCACGCACATTCGCACTTTGCCATCTTTCTTTGGTACTGGGACTATATTAGCCACCCATTCTGGATATCTAGAGATTTGTAGGAAGCCAGCATCAAATTGTTTCTTTACTTCTTCCTTTATCTTTAAGAGCATTTCAGGCCTCATCCGCCTTAACTTCTGTTGGATAGGCTTGCATTCTGGTTTCAAGGGGAGTCTATGGACCACTATATCTTCGTTCAAACCCGGCATATCTTGATACGACCATGCGAACACGTCTTTATATTCATGAAGCAAGGCGATCAGATCATGTTTGGTGTCCTCTGACATGGAGGTCCCAACTTTTACCTCTTGCCTCTTTTCTTCGCTTCCCAAATTCACTGTCTCGACAGATTTTCGATAGGGCAGAATCTGTTCATCCTCTTGTTCTACCATTCTTAGTAAGTCTGGGGAGGAGACATAATCTTCAGTATTTTCTTCAGCCTCGAATTCTCCCACACAAATGGCTTTCTCGAAATCAATTTTAGGACTTGTAGCGGGATTGTTCATGTCGTTGATATCTGAGCACCTAAAAAGTAGATGAAAAAGAAACTATAGAGGGACATCAAGGTACCGGATCCTATAAACGTGATACGATGATACGGGATATATATATATATATAAAAAAGGAAATAAATATGGAGCCTATGAGAATGAAAAGACCATGACAAAATGCATCTTTATTCATGTTTCATTTAAAAGCTAAATAGACAACATAAACTCTCATAACAGATTCCCCTACAGCTTAGGGGCATACAAAAAGTCAGCATTGAACATTACTTTGGAGGAGACTTGGAAATTACGAGGAGATCCATGGCAGTCCAATTGTTCGGAGTGAATCCAGGGGGGCAAGGGCGTATCACTGAAATATCTTCCACTGCATTATTCCCTTCGTTAATGACGTTTATACTGAAGTCCTGTAGGCCCCTTTCAATCCATGACATCATACTTTGTGGATCCTCTCTTCCCGGTATGTAATTCTTGTCGATGTAAATGTTTTCGACAAAGGCGGATACATTATGGGCTCCCATTCCAATTCCCGACCTGAATCTCTTGCAATCCTCCTTTCTTGCTCTTTCTGTAACTGTTTCCCTCTTTGCCACGCGTCGGGCTTGAATCCTAAACCACATCGAGCCTTATAGTGTACTGGTTTTAGTGCTCTGACTATTCCTTGCTGGTATTTTCCCAAACCTCTCTTCGCTCTGGCTCCTTTCCCCACAGTCAGCTTGATCCCCATCTTGGTATTCCTTGACAGCTTGGGCGTGGGGGCTTTGCTTCCTTCAGCGATAAAAGTAGCATTGATGAGTTCGAAGGAACGGAAGGAACATTCTACTGCATCTTTGTTCACCTCGATGTAGGGTGCATCAGTAGAGATGGACGCGACGATGTCTTCCTCACCAGCGACCGTGATCAAGCGATTACCCATGACAAACTTTACTTTTTGGTGGAGAGATGAAGGGACTGCCCCAGCAGAATGGATCCAAGGTCTCCCTAAGAGGCAATTATACGAAGGCGAGATATCCATGACCTGGAATTCTATGTCATATGTACACGGGCCCACATCTAGAGGAATTTCGATCTTCCCCATGACATCTCGTCGTGTCCCATCGAATGCTCTTACTGTAGAATGACAAGGCCTCAGGTAAGACATATCTACTGGCATTCTGGATAGTGTGGCCAAAGGCATGACATTAAGCGCAGACCCGTTATCAATGAGTACACTCGGCACTATGTAACCCTTACAATAGGTCGTAATATGCAATGCTTTGATAGAGCCTCTACCGTTTGGTGGTATTTCATCATTGCTGAAAGAGATGAAATTGCCTGCGTTTAAGTTGTTTGCCCATCTGTCAAGCTTTTCCAGAGATACATTGCTTTCCACATAAGCTTGATTCAGCACTTTTAGCAAGGCGTTCCGATGTGCCTCAGAGTTCAATAGCAGGGATAACACCGAGATTCTTGCCGGCTGCTTGTTCAATTGCTCCACGATGTTATATTCACTGTGTTTGATGAACTTTAAGAATTCGCGTGCTTCATCCTTATTCACGGGCCTTTTAGCTTCTTGCTCGAATTGTATTTCAACCTCAACCTCGGCTTCATGCATTGGCGCCTTTCCTTTTTGACTCGAGTCGACAGCTTTCTTTTTTGGTTCAACCACATTGGGAGAATAACATCTCCCGCTACGGGTGAAATGCCCCACCTCGCTAACATCACTAGTCGTAGCTTTGGGCATGGTAATGCTGACATCATATTTCCACGGCACCGCCTTGCTGTCCTTGTAAGGGAAGGGAGAAGGTACTTTGATTATCATCTTTGGTTTCACCTCTTCCTTCTTTGCTTCGTAGTAGATTACCAAGGGTCGGTCAGCGCTATAAGGGGGACCTGATGATTGACCCTCGGAAGCACATATATCCTTTTCGTCGATCTCTTCCTTCTTATTACAGATCTCAACCTCCTTATTGTTCATCATACCTTGAAGTAATTCTTTAAATTCCTCACAAGATTGGATATGATGTCCTTCTATGCCGTGAAAAACGCAAAAACTTTGACCTTCCATGCTTTCCTCCTTGAAACTTCTGCCGAGCAAACCTTTTTCAGCCATTATTTCCCACACTTTCCTCAAAGGTGTCCTTATCTCAAAGACACAACTTTTGGCTTGCCACCTATCTTCTTGTGTCACCACACTCACGTTCCCTACAGGATGGTTAGGGAGCGGATTTCCAGCCACATTACCGGTGCCGTCAAATCGTAAAATCCCCGCATCGATAAGACCTTAAACCCTCCTTTTAAAGGCAATACAATTGTCCGTAGAATGCCCCTGGTTTCCAGCATGATACATGCAATTAGCATTAGGATCGTACCACTTTGGGTATGGAGGCTTCAATGGTGCCATGTAATGCGGGGATATTAACTGTTTTTCCAATAATTTTGGGCACAGTTCCCCGTACGACACGGGAATAGGGGTGAATTGAGGCTTTTCAAGATTGGGTCTTGTTGGTCTCTGTTCATTTCTAGGCTGACTTTGAGCGGGCGTGGTATTTGACGGGGATATGGTGAACGGTCTTTGGTTATCAGCGGCATAGACAGGGTAAGGAGAGGGTGTTTGATAGTAGAGGTTTTGAGGAGAAAAATAGAAATTTGGGGATGGGCGAATTTGAGGTCGTGGTTGGATTGGGTATGGATTGGAAGCGTAGTGGTTTCCAGTCCCCACCATATGGGTTTCAAGCTCTTTCTTCTTTATAAGTGCTGACCTCTTCGAGCTCTCGGAACCTTCCATCCTTCCACTATTGATGCCATTCTCAATGAGTTCTCCTGATATTACGATATCAGCGAAGTCTTTTGTGGCATTTCCCACTAACTTGTCATAAAACGGTGCCTTCAAAGTGTTAATAAAAAGGACCGTTATCTCAGTTTTAGTCAATGGGGGTTCTACTTGAACCAAGACGTCCCTCCACCTTTGAGCGTATTGTCTAAAAGTCTCTGATGGCTTCTTTTCCATCATCTGTAGCGTTAGTCGATCGGGCGCTATATCGAAAACGTACTTGTATTGCTCACAGAACGCTGAAGCTAAGTCATCCCATGATTGGATCCTCTCTCTGCTGAGCTGATTATACCATCGGAGGGCTGACCCGATCAAGCTATCTTGAAAGCAGTGTATTAACAACTTGTCTTCATTCACATAACCAGCCATTTTTCGACAAAACATGATAAGATGCGCCTTTGGACACCTTGTTCCATCATATTTTTCGAAGTCTGACGCTTTAAATTTCGGAGGCAAGACCAGATTGGGAACCAAACTGAGCTTTTTGGCGCTCATTGCAGAGGAGACTCTAGTTCCCTCTATCGCCCTGAGTCTTTCTTCCAGATCCTTATACTTATCCTGAGCATCCTGATCCTTCATTCTTAGCTTGGCTATTTCCATAGGATCATCCAAATCTGGGACAATAGGGTCAGCAGGGTTAGCTCCGAGGTTTGATACGAATATTCCTGGTCCTAGATGAGCAGGTGGTGGTACAGATGGTTGTTCCAGGCCTGTAGATTCCCTTTGAGGCCAACCTCCTGGTACTGTATGGGTGTGAGGTGGAGTAAATCCTGGGGGATGGAGTGGACTCTGATTGACTCTCGAATGGGGTTCTGTAATATCAGGACTATGCACAGGTCCTTTTCCTTTGACCAGGGTCGTCACCATCTCCATTAGCTTGGCCATTTGGTCCTTGTGCTCAAGTGATTCTTCCCTGGATTTCACCATCAGGTCCATTGTTTCTTGCTGCGACTGAGCCAACTGCTCTTGCAACTGTCCTTGGATTCTTTCCATTCTTTCAATTCTTTCGTTGAGTTCAGCATCCATGGCTCTAGTTCTTAATCGGGTCCTATAAGGGTGATGCGATTCCAGATCCGTAATGTCGAGCTGTAAGTTATACGATTCTTAGTCTTAGTGAATGATTGGGGTGATATGATGCTGTTGTATGGAATGCAATGCAAATGCATGATATGAATGCAAAAATGTGTCAATTCTGATTCAATTCCTTATAGGAAACTTCCTTAGAAAATAAAGCTCTTTACATAAAATAGATTACAGATACGGTTTGGCCTTAGCGCCTAGATCCCTAATCTTTTAGAGTAACGAAACCAACTCTTGTCCTTGGCTTGTCCGTGACTCATGTCGCACGCTTAATACCTCCGCTTCTACTGCCAAAAGTTGTAAGTGCTCGGCCACCTCTCGAATCTGATTTATGGCTTCTCTCATGAGATAGTCTTTATTTTCGATTTGCTTCTGAGCCTTATGTAACTCCTCCTCCCGTTGCTCCCTACTCTCTTTCAGGTACCCAATATAATCCTGACAATCTTGCAGTGCCACTTCTAACTCTTTGGTCTTTTTTTCCATTTCTTCGATTCTGCTCAAGCTTGCCTTTAATTCTATCATCGAGTCGCGATTCCGATAATGATTTAAAGACCTTTCTACCTCCGCCACTCTAGTCTTTAACTCATTTCTTCTGTTTTGGCCTTCCGACACTTGCTTTTCTAAGATCTCTTTCTGGGCCTTCATTTCTTGGAATTTCCTTTCCCATTGCTCAGTCCTAGCTCTTTCCTTTTGTAACTCTTGTTGCCATTGACTCGAAGTCTTTCCTAGTCCCGCAGTTCTTATTGAGAGACGCATCTTTTTGTAGTCCCTCTTTGGGCTATCCAACTCTTCTTCAGTTTTGTTCTTCCCTTTCTTTATCTTTTCTGCTTCTGATTTCTGTATCTCTACGTCCAATTTCAAAAGCATCCTTTCCTCCTCTAACTGTTCAATTTTCTTTTCGAGCTCTGAACTCCGTTGTACAAAATCTTGCTTTATAATTTCTAACTCCGTCGGTATCATTTGCAATCGTTCCTCCGTAGATTGAGCATTATCTGAACTTGGTCTCGGGATATTGTCGTTGATTCTTTTGTTTAGCCACACTATATACTCGGAAGTCGCCATTTCGCCCACAGTCAACCTCTTCATCCGATAGGTTTGCTTCCAAGCATTTGCAATTTCCTTAATCTTCTTCTTATAACCTTCTCTTGTATAAGAGAATTCACTTTGATCCAACCCATGTGTTGCTGGCACGAACTATCTAGACTGGTATTGTCTTGCTACTAGCAAATGGGCATACCCGATGACTCCCTAAATTCCGGGTAGAGGGACCCAACCAAAGTCTCCGCATCTGTAAAGGATCTCTTCGGGCACCATCCATGGAGCTTTCCACTCAATGTCTTCTTCCTGAAGATTCTGAAGAATTGTCATCCATCCTTCTTCTGTTATATCTTCTCTCTTGACACGGCTACTTCCTCTTTTATCGGTGAATAATCCTTATAAAAGGGGCGACAAGAGACTTTATCCATCTTCCAAAAATGCCCATGAAACCATACTATCAATAGCTGTGCGCATCCGATAAATCTTCCTTCTCCCGCTCTTCTGCATGCATTTAATGATCTGAAAGTCTCCGCAAGAATTGCCGGGACAGGTGTGACTTGTTTATCCAATCGGTCGAATAGATCCACTACTGCTTCATCTATGTGTCTCAGGGCTCTTGGGAAGATGACTAATCCGTAGAGGCTTAAGGCGAAGATATCAACTTTCATTCTCACATCAGGATGCGTTAGAATCAGATCCCTTAAATTTACCCAAGGAATACATCTCCCTTCACCTTTCTGTTGAATCTTGGTCGAGATCCACTGTTCACTCATTCCCGTAATTTTCATCAACTTCTTCGCCAAAGGAGGGACATAGGCAGGCCTAATATAAACCTTGTCGACTTGTATTCTGGGAATACAAGGTAAAGTGGTATATTCTTCTATTGTCGGCACCAAATCCACTTTCCCAAAAGTGAAGCAACTGTATGCAGAATTCCAAAACTGGACCATAGCCCGAAACAGGTGTCTATCTATCTTAACATCCAATAAGTGAGAGATGTCGCCGTAACGGTGGCGGAACATCTGTTTAGCTTCATCTTCCCAATGGGTCCAGATATCTCGCAACTCTTGAAGCTCATTTTGTGTCACACTGACACGGGTAAAGTCCCTCAGCTCCGACGTATGACCTTCAACTAAGCTATCTCCTTTTTCCAACTGTAACTTTTCTGACCACGCGCGCACAACCGCATTGTCTTCTACTTTATCAAGAAAGTCGTTTTCCATAGCAAACTTCCTATCTCAGCAACCGAACAGAAATTGACACCTCTTTATATGGTATGTCATGCAAGTCAAACAAATCAACACGAGTCAGTATTGCATAATCAAAACAAGCAAAATATCATCACACACTTATCTGGGTAACTATTTCGACGTTCTACCTAGGGTGGGCTCTAGGGCTTCTACATGGGGTCTGGTTCTAGAGAGGGGTACCTGAACCAGCAGATTCCTTAATCCTCACCCATTATAGGCTCATACGGACCGAGTTCAGTTCAGGGGGATACATTTCCCTATAGCCATGCGGAGGTGAAGACCTCACGAAGCACATAGGTACGGATGTATCCCGGAAGCAATCCACTAGCCCATGCGGAGGTGAAAACCTCACGAAGGCTTAGTTTTTTACTCCACTTAAAAGGTGCGACCACAACGGTCATGCAATGCAAATGTAAGAATTATGAGACTCGACGTTATTGTAATTAACACATAAACAGATACATCAAATGAAACATGATTTTTTTTTGTTTTGTAAAAAAAAAATGATTTTCCAAGTTTTCAATCACAAGGACAAAGATCAATCAATTTATGGCCTGACTCTCTCAACGGTCCCCAGTGGAGTCGTCAAGCTGTCGTAACCATTTTTTTTGACAAAATGGGAATCGACTTTGGTTTTGAAAATAAAGAAAACGAGAGTCGCCACCGATCTTTATTAGGTGTGATCGGGTCACCTTTGTTTTAATAAAACATTTGGATTTACTAAAACAATGTTTTTGGTCTACGAAAATTTGAGAAAACAGGTTTGGGAGTCGGTTACGTACAAGGAAGGGTTAGCACCCTTGTAACGCCCAAAGTTGGTACCAAATTGATTGATGTTGTCCTAATGTTGAAAACTTGAAAATGTTTAGGGTAAAAAATTGAAAGGAATAGAATTCGTTCATTCGGGATTAAATCTTAAGATTATCTCGCTTCAAAGGAATAAAAGTATCATACCCAACACGTTAGGATATAACACCCTATTATTTCGACACCGAGATCATCTTCGCCAAGAAAAGGATATTTGAATATTTAGTCGAACGAAAAGATCGACACCCAACACGTTAGGATGTAATTTTTCGGTCTTCTAAACACACGAATATTACCTCTTTTGTATGAATTAAAAAATGTCGGATGGCGATTTAAAACCGTTGATCCACATGAAATGACAAAAATACGGAATCAACAATACTGATGATAAAAGATACAATAATATAAAAATAAAATGGTAAAAATGACATTATAGTAATAATAATAAAAAGGCAAGAAGATGTTAATGAAGATCGAGATAATAGGAAATATAATAATGATAATAATAATAGTAACAAATATAATAATAATAGTAATAATAAGATAACAATAGTACGGACACCAAATATGTACGACATACTAATAAATATAGTAATGATAATAAGATGATAATACTAACGCAAAGTATATACAATATGATGACATCAATATAATAATAATAAAAATAAATATAATGATAATGATAATAATAATAATAATAATAATAATAATAATAATAATAATAATAATATAATAATAATACGTACAACATAATGATATACAAGTAATGATAATGATAAATATATACACAATATACTAACACTAATAGTAATAGAATAATAGAATAATAGTGACGATGATAATACGAAATATGTACAAAATAATAATATAAGTATAGTAGTAATAATAATACAAGATATATACAGTATACTAGTGTGAATATAGCAGTAATAATAGTAATAATAATAATATAAATATGTACAACATGATAATATAATAATAATGATAATAGTATAGTATAATATAATAATACTATGGTAATAAAAAATAATAATAATGGCTCAAAATATATACAATATAATAAGATAAATATGGTAATAATAATAGTAGTAATAGATAATGATATAGAAAATAATAATACATAATGACAAAAAATAATAATAATACTAAAATAATAATAATACAATTTAAAAAGGAAAAATAGGACTAAATCGGATTTAAAACAAAGCTTCAGGGCGAGATTTGAAATAAATAAAAGACGGAAGGACAGATTTGCAACGCGTGCACAATCTGGAGGGGTCAAAGGAAAATTTTCCGTATTCTCGAAACGCAGCGTTTGGGTGGGGACCAGATTGAAAATACGATAAACCTTCGAATGTATAGATCTGGCTTTGCGTTTTTGTCTTCTGATTTCTAATGCTCTTTTTTTATGTTTTTGAATCTGTTTTTTTTATTGATTGCGGGAAAAAGAAAAAAAGCCCCTGTACATTGTTTCCTTTCGATTTTTATATCTGAATATCGAAGTAAAAGTTAAAATAAAAAATACAATAGATCTTGTCCTTTTGTTGCCATTGTTGTTGTCTTTTTGTCCTTATTTTCGCAGGTGCGGGGTGCAAGTGGAAGTGGAGGGGGCGTGAACGGCGTTAGTGGTGGTGGCAGACAAAAGGTCGTGGGGGTTTGCGGCGCAAAGGTGGCGTTGGTGGCCAAGGAGAGTTGCGGCGCTAGGGGAACATGGAGGTCCTTAGGGTTTTCTGAAACCCTAAACTTTTTTGGGCCACCTAGGCTGATTGGGTCACTGTAATTGGGCTCGAGTTTAGTTAAGTGGGCTTAACTTTAATTTGGGTTTGGTATTGGGTCAGGGTCTGTATTGGTTTAACAATTGGGCTCCGAGTTTTAGTTGGTATTTTGGGCCTTGTAACTTGGGACTGTTAATTGGACTTTTTTATTATTAGTTTTTTTTTTGGTTTTAATACTGGGCAGGGCAAAAATTGGGTATTACAATGTTTATGTATTCAACATACTTATATATAAAAAATTCAAGTCTTGCGAACACTGCTACAGCCTCGTTAACAATTATGTTTTGTTATCATCTATAAACTTTAAAATTAAACAAGAAATTGAACATTTTGCCGCAAGATGTCTCCAGTTCGTAAAAACAAGTGATTTTTAACAAGTCTTTTAAAAATGACATATAGGAAAGTACAAGAATGATTGGAAATAAATAAAGGGAGAAAGTAATCATTAATGTGATTGATATTATTTTATTGAAGGTATTATAATAATCTAGAAGCTGAGTTGTCCTGGTTTTATCCTCGTTTATGGTGGCCTTGCTGCACTCTTGAAAATGCCACCTTCTTTTCATTTTTCATTTTGTTTCATTCGTTGTTTAGATGTGATGTGGGGAATGGGGAGTCTCCCATTTCTATTTTAATTTCTTAAAACTTGATTAGTGGGGGCTTTGTTGTCTTTTCCTTTCCCTGTTTTGTATTATGATTTTTTATTATTATCTTATGATCCAAATTTTATATGCTAATTAAACATTCCAATTTTGGAATTTTTTAAACATGTCAGATTTGAAAATTTTTCAACATCAGTTGGGAGATAACATTGGGTCTTTAGTTTCTTTATAGTATTAAGTAAAAAATTTAAATATAAAAATATTAGCATATTGATTTTAAAAAATTAATTTTTTTTTCTAAGTGGTAAGTTTTTTCTCCATTGTTTTGTCTCGAGGCGGTACTATCCAACCTTTTTTTTCCTTCCACCAATTTTTTTTTTTCATTTTTTTCCCTCATAAAGTTCACGTGTCTTTTCTCTTTTCAGTTCACAAATCTATCTTGTGAGTATCTTTGTTGTCTCCACAAGTTGTGATGGACAGATAATGGTGCATGTCATCGTTGAAATTGCACTGATCACCAGCAATTTTTTTTGGAAAATTAGTGGCTCTTCATTGGTTTCTTAATCTGTTTTTGTTTTGAGAATATTTTAGATTAATAAATGATTTCACAAGTCGGTTTGGACTCAGGTTCTCTTGAGTTTTATATTTTTTTTCCATTGCTCCATAAGTCTTTACTTTTAAAAAATTTTATATGCTCTTATAGCACGTTTATTAGTCTTGCTTTTAGAGACAATTTTTTTGTCATCCTCTCCAATTTGGTAGATGCTCAGTTCTTTTGCTGAATTTGTTCGCCTATCGCTTTGGACCATTGTAGGTTGATTGTCTTAACGTGATAGTTAATTGCAATCACTCCAGATATGTCATGCTTGAGTTGTGACAAAGCTGATTATCAATGTGCTATAGCAATCTATTGATGTTGAGGTTGAAGCCTTTGTCATGTTGATAGAGCTTGTCTTTCACCGTCAATGACTGTGTTTGTTGTTTTTTCTTTTACCCAATTTATATGATCCCATTCATGAAATAATTTAATAATTTTTTATTTTAAAAAATAAAAATATTAAGATTTTTTAAATATCAAATTTATTAAATGTGACTCCTTACAAGTGTTAGAAAGAACTAATTGGAATTAAATTCGATTTTTAGATATATTATATATCATCTCTTTAAAGGGCTATAATTTGAGGGTAGGAAAAGGTTGCATTTAGATTACTATTTTATGCTTTAAATGTAGGGTTATGACACGTTTTTTTAATTATATTAAAAATTAAAATAGAAAAATAAGGATAAATAACAACTCTACGTGTGTAAGGTTTTTATTCCATGCACTAATTTTAGGATTTAAACTTTAAATTTATCAAATACCAATTCTTAAAAATAATAATAGGTTTAATATAATATTTAATATTTAAATTTGACATTTTTATATTAATTTGATATCCATCTTTTTCAACATGATACCTTAAATAGACAAATGTGATATAAGTTACCTCAACATACTAATAGTGATTGTTTTTTTAATGAAGTAGCATAAATAGTCCATTTATGATTTATATGTGGCATATTTATATAAATAATGTCAGCTATATATTGATTAATTTTATCACCTCATTAAAAAATAATACTATCAATAAATTTGGATAATTTATATCGTTACTTGTCAAATTGAGATATTATGGATGTTGTGCGGAAGCGTGTAAAAGAGTACAATTATTGTACTGAAAAATCACACCGAGTTCAATTCCCAGGGAAGAGAGGTGGATCACGAGGATCACTTAAGTACCAAATCTTTCCTAGCCAGAATATCCCTCTATCGTAATTTAATAGCACAATAAATAACTACAATCACACTCACAAGATATGAAAAATAAATAATAAAGAACACCAGAATTTTAACGAGGTTCGGCAAATTTCGCCTACGTCCTCGGGCACTAACAAATATATTTCACTCCAAAATTACAAGTGAAAATATACAAATAGGGAGAGAGAACAATGCCTTAAGTAAAGAATGGCAAATTGTGGGATGAAGAAAAATGAGAAATGGTTAGGCCTATTTATAGTTGAGGTTCAGGGATCAACTTGCAAATTACCTATGCAAATAGGGACTAAAATTGCAATTATCCCATGCCAAAAAAAAACTTTCGGTGCCTAACTATTGCCAATTTCTTCCAACTTGTTTACAGCCCCCATCTTTGACTTTTCAAAGATGGTGGCTGCCAATAATCTCCACCTTGAAGATTTGATTAGGATAATCTTATCTTCACACAATTCTTTCTTCCTTTGCCAACAATACTTGATAGTGCCTTCTTCAACTGTTAAACTCGCAGGATATTGATCAAGTTCAAACAATGTTCGAACTTGGTTGCTGTTACCACCTTGGTCATCATATCTGCGGGATTATCTGCAGTCTTAATCTTCTGAAGGCGAATCTTCCCTTCATTAATAATTTCCCGCACAAAATGGAATCGTACGTCGATATGCTTTGTACGTGCATGATAGACTTGATTCTTTGCTAAATGAATAGCACTTTGACTATCACAATACACGTTAATATGCTCCTGAACCAATCCCAAGGTTTTAACCATACCTTGTAACCAAATAGCTTCCTTTACAGCCTCTGTTACAGCCATGTACTCGGCTTCTGTGGTTGACAATGCAACAGTAGACTGTAGAGTAGACTTCCAACTGATTGGTCCTCCAGCAAGTATAAACACGTAACCGGTGGTTGATCTTCGTTTATCCAAATCACCGGCATAGTCAGAATCAACGTACCCAATAACACCTTCACCAAGTGTATTATCCTGCTCGAACAGTAATCCAAAATCTACGGTCTTTTGAATATACCGTAGAATCCATTTCACAGCTTGCCAATGTCCTTTTCCAGGATTATGCATATACCTGCTCACTATACTAACTGCCTGTGAAATGTCGGGTCTTGTACACACCATTGCATACATCAAGCTACCCACTGCATTGGAGTACGGAACTTGCAACATGTATTCTCGTTCCGTATCCGTCGAAGGAGATAGTTGTGCAGAAAGCTTGAAATGAGAAGCCAACGGGGTACTTACAGGTTTTGTCTGCTCGTTCATGCCAAACTGCTGTAGTACCTTCTTCAAATACTGCTTCTGAGACAAGCTAACTCTGCCATGGGCTCTATCTCTACATATTTCCATGCCAAGAATCTTCTTAGCTTCACCAAGATCTTTCATTTCAAACTCGAGATTGAGTTGAGTCTTCAATCTCTCAATCTCAACTTTGCTCTTAGATGCTATTAGCATATCATCAACATATAAGAGCAAGTATATGAAAGTTCCTTCTTGTAGCTTCTGGAAATACACGCAATGGTCAAATTTACTTCTTGTGTACCTTTGCCCTTTCATGAACTGATCAAATCGCTTGTACCACTGCCTCGGGGATTGTTTCAAACCATAAAGCGACTTTGTCAGTTTGCAAACCCAATTCTCTTTACCAGCAACCTTGAATCCATCTGGCTGAGTCATATAGATTTCCTCTTCCAAATCACCGTGTAAAAATGCGGTCTTCACATCAAGCTGAACTAGTTCAAGATCATATTGCGCAACCAAGGCTAGCAAAATCCGAATAGACGAATGCTTCACAACTGGAGAAAACACTTCATTGTAGTCTATTCCTTCTTTCTGAGCATAACCCTTTGCTACCAATCTAGCCTTGTACTGAATTTCATTTTTACCAGGAAATCCTTCCTTCTTTGCATATACCCATTTGCATCCAATTGCCTTCTTTTCCTTGGGCAGTGTCATCAATTCCCAAGTCCTATTTTGATGAAGAGACTGCATTTCTTCATCCATGGCTTGCTTCCACTTTACACCATCAGGGTTACTTATTGCTTCTGTGTAAGTAGAAGGAGCATCATCATCTGCAATTGGAAGTGCATAGGCCACTATATCATCAAAGCGAGCAGGCTTACGAATCTCTCTTCTTGGCCTCCTATATGCAATTGAATCTTGTTGCTGTAGAAGTTCTTGGGTCGGAACTTCTTCATCATTTGTTCTTCCACTATTAGCTGGATCCTCATTAACCTTTTCAAGCTCCACCTGCTGCAAAGTACTACTGGTTTTGTCATCCTTTTGTGAATCCTTTAACATGGTTGATTCATCAAAAGTCACATCTCTGCTAAAGACAATCTTCCTTGTATCTGGACACCAGAGACGATATCCTTTTACTCCACTAGTTATACCCAAGAATAATGCTTTCTTTGCTCTTGGGTCTAACTTCGATTCTTTTACATGATAATATGCAGTGGAACCAAAAACATGTAAAGAATCATAGTCAGTAGCAGATTTACCAGTCCACATCTCCATAGGAGTTTTGCCATTTATTGCAGCTGATGGCAAACGGTTAATTAGATGGCACGCATATGTAACAGCCTCAGCCCAAAATTCCTTGCCCAATCCAGCATTGGACAACATACATCGAACTTTCTCCAGTATAGTTCGATTCATGCGTTCTGCCACCCCATTCTGCTGTGGTGTATCCCGAACAGTGAAGTGTCGCATGATGCCCTCATCTTGACATACTTGAAGAAATGGATCGTTTTTGTACTCAGTACCATTATCTGATCGAAGTCGTTTGACCTTTCGACCAGTTTGAGTTTCCACCATCTTCTTCCATTTCAGAAATGCATCCAATACTTCACTTTTTCTTTTCATTAGATACACCCATACTTTTCTTGAATAATCATCAACAAAAGTAACAAAATAGTGCATACCTCCCAAAGAAGCCACTTTGGTAGGTCCCCACACATCACTGTGAACGTAGTCCAGAATTCCTTTTGTATTGTGAATTGCTGAACCAAACTTTACCCTCGTCTGCTTGCCCAGAACACAATGTTCACAGAATTCCAATTTGCAAGAATTTGCACCTTTCAACAAGCCTTGCTTCGCCAAAGTCTGCAAAGCTTTTTCACCAGCATGTCCCAAACGCATATGCCATAACCTGGTAGCCTCTGAATCTACATCTTTCGCAGAAACTGTTGATGTTGATCCAATAACTGTACTTCCATTTAAAAAGTACAAGTTATTTCTTCTTGTGCCTTTCATCACCGTCAAATTCCCAGTTGCTACCTTTAGTAATCCATCTCTCAAAGTGATTTTGAGCCCTTTAGATTCTAAGGCCCCTAATGAGATGAGATTTTTCTTCAAGCTGGGTACGTAGCGAACATCAGACAAGACTTGGATTGAGCCGTCGTGATTCTTCAATTGGATTGTACCTATTCCCATTGTCTTACAAGCACTGTCATTGCCCATAAGAACAACTCCACCTTCTAGTTCTGTAAGACTAGAAAACCAGTCCTTATTAGGACACATATGGTAAGTACATCCCGAATCCAAAATCCACTCATCAGTATGACATGCCATTGCCATGCCAACCAAGCTAAAGTCTGACTCCTCATCATGTTCTGCTACACATGCATTAGAAATAGCCTTGCCCTTATGTAACTTAGGACAATTCTTTTTCCAATGCCCTTTCTCATGACAAAAGGCACACTCATCTTTGGAGAGTCTCCCTTTGGACTTTCCCCTTCTACCAGGCTTGCTGCTGCTTGAACGACCTCTTGCTGTCAAGACTTCTACAGTTGTATCTCTGTGATCTCTCTTATCTTTCTTTCGAGTCTCAGATCTATACAACGCACTACAGACTGCATCAAATGTGATTGTATCCTTCCCATGAAGCAATGTGGTGGTAAGATGATCATATTCATCAGGAAGGGAATTCAACAACAATAATGCCTTGTCTTCGTCTCCAAATTTCTCATCCAAATTTAGCAAGTCTGCTAAAATTTTATTGAATGAGTTCACATGGTCATTCATCGACATACCGGGTGCATACGTGAATCGAAAAAGTTTCTTTTTCATATAAAGCCTATTTTCAAGGCTTTTCGTTAGAAACTTTTCTTCCAATGTATCCCACAATTTCTTCGCTGATGTCTCCCTCATGACAGAGTACTTCTGCTCTTTGGCCAAACATAGACGGATTGTACCACAAGCTTGTCTATTAATCTTGGCCCACTCCTTGTCATCCATATTGTCAGGTTTTACTTCAAGGGCTATATCAAGCTCTTGCTGACATAAGACATCCAGGATCTCACATTGCCACATACCAAAATTATTGGTACCATCAAATTTCTCTACTTCAAATTTTGCATTGGTCACCGTAGTCCTTGCTGATGACGATGCCTGTGCCATTTTTCTCCTCAATCCCAACTACTGTATACGTGAACAGTACCGTATACGTGAATAGTGCCACAAACGATCGTACTCCCCAAGTACGAATCTAGCTCTGATACCAATTGTTGTGCGGAAGCGTGTAAAAGAGTACAATTATTGTACTGAAAAATCACACCGAGTTCAATTCCCAGGGAAGAGAGGTGGATCACGAGGATCACTTAAGTACCAAATCTTTCCTAGCCAGAATATCCCTCTATCGTAATTTAATAGCACAATAAATAACTACAATCACACTCACAAGATATGAAAAATAAATAATAAAGAACACCAGAATTTTAACGAGGTTCGGCAAATTTCGCCTACGTCCTCGGGCACTAACAAATATATTTCACTCCAAAATTACAAGTGAAAATATACAAATAGGGAGAGAGAACAATGCCTTAAGTAAAGAATGGCAAATTGTGGGATGAAGAAAAATGAGAAATGGTTAGGCCTATTTATAGTTGAGGTTCAGGGATCAACTTGCAAATTACCTATGCAAATAGGGACTAAAATTGCAATTATCCCATGCCAAAAAAAAACTTTCGGTGCCTAACTATTGCCAATTTCTTCCAACTTGTTTACAGCCCCCATCTTTGACTTTTCAAAGATGGTGGCTGCCAATAATGGAATCCAAAAAGAAAAAAATATGTATATAAAAAAACTGATTTTAGGGTTGAGATTTTACTATTGTGGGAGGGAAGAAAATGAAGTTGTTGAAAGACGAAAGAAAGAAAGAGTTTTTAATTTGGGTGTGGTAATTGTCGAATAATAAGGCCATGCCCAAACATGCCTAAGTTGAAACCTGAAACCCCAAAATCCTTGGGTATTTTAAGACCTGTGTGTCTCGGCTCTTTCTCAAAATTGCTCCTTTGGTGTTTTGAAAAGCTCCAAACATATTTTTATATTTCCAATTACTTCCCCGGACAAGCACACAAATTTTTGTTATTCCCCTTTTTTTTCTGGACGGAGCGAAGCGTTTCGGTCATGTCAACATATCAATGTTCTTATATATATATAATATTCATTTTCTATTTTTAGAAGTAAGTTTTATTCACTATTTAGTCAACCATTATTTTATTTTTTGCTGCGGTATTTAAATTTTTAATTTATTTTTATATTTAAACTATAATTTTATATCATTTATCTCAAAAGTATCGTATATTATTTGTTGTGTTTTTTTATGGATTAGTATTGAATTTTTTAGATAAATTGAACCAAAATAATAATTCAAGTATTAAAATAAATAATATGTCTCTTCTCAATAATTTTATTTCATGTTTCTCTTTCAATATCTTTTTTGACCACTTTCGTGATAGTTCTAATGAGGATTTAGATAAATAGGATAATTTTTTTTTAAAAGTTATTTTAATTTTTAGTTTTTTGTCGATTCTATTTTCTTTAAAAGCTACAATAATTTTAGTTTTGTTTCTAATTGTATTTTACGGTATATATGTGATTTACCAAAGCAAGTATGTTGTTAGTATTATTAGGAGTCCCTTTTCATTAGAGAGCATTATGATGGGGATTGCGAGATTGAACTCTGAGATGATTATGAGAAAGATTACTTAAGACTTAATTTTTATGTATCACTGATTTCGTGAGGTCTATTCGAGATCTTTTGCAGTGGTTAATTAGTTGATTGAGTTTGCTACTGGATTGATTTCATGATGACGAGACTAGGTTATAGTTATTGATGGTTGCTCAATACGATGTATCTCTTAATTTCTAAACCTTTCAATATTGTTGTTATTGTTAATTTATTTTTCTCCTTTTTTAGGCTTTATTTTTTTGAACATTGGTATTTGTACAAGAGCTTGTAGTGTTTTATTTATTGGTCGTTTGTACTATATGTCATGTTTATGTATCATTTTATATTAATGAAAATATTTTTTTTCAAAATGGAAAAAAATTTCAATTATAAATCAAGCCTTAATTTTTATTTATTTATTACTTTTAGTATCAATTTACATATATTATGTTATTACAATTCCACAATATTAAAGGGATTACAAATTTTGAGATTTAAAATCTAAAAATATGAATGCTTTAAGCTTATCAATATTTATATATTAGTATTTGTGTTTACATTCATATTTATATTAATATCTTAAACCTGGAGTCATTGGGGGGTATGAAAGAGAAATTCTCTACCATACATCTTTAATTCAACACTGCCATGGTTGGTTATGCTTCAACCCCTTTTCTTTGATCTTTGCACGTATTCTGGGTGGCTTTTAATCTTTTAAGCCGTTCATAATAGAAGGAAATGAGATACAGTTTCCTATTTATGCATCCCAATTGAACAGTAGATTCAGAAAACTGCATCTATTAGCTGCTGTGGTTAAGATTGTAAATGAACACCAAGAGGACTGATTGCCAAGAGCTAGCAAGGCAGAGCCTTGGATTCAACAGGAACTGCAACCTTCAACCTGCCATGGAGGGAGTGCCACAACAGCTAAATCCCGGATCATCATCATCCAATCCAATTATGAGCGGTTTCCACACCCCAGCATATGCCTTTTATGCAACTGAAAGACGCATTCAATTGGATACTTCTTCCTTCTGCCCCCAACACAACATTTACTCTTCCATTGAATCGATTGCTCAAGATGAACCCAACTATGATTTCAGAAATACATTGCAGTCCTTAGTAAAATCACAAATTTGTTCCGACCAATACCAGAAATCCTTTGAAAGATCCTATAAATTTCCAGGCAGCAACGCTAAAACTCACTTTTCCTTTCCTTCCCGAGGAAATCAGGATCAAAGGGTAAGTAACTTGTTTTTTTCTTTTTCTTAATAGAAGAATTTGTGTTGAATATCTCTTTCCTTGCAGGCTTATTGTAAAAAAAGTAACAAAACACGAATAAGGTGGACACAGGATCTTCATGAAAAGTTCGTGGAATGTGTTAAACGTCTGGGAGGATGTGAGAGTAAGTAAGAGTATGAATATTACTTGGTTAAATCTTGAGAAATTTCATTATCTGCCATCATTTTAGTTTACTCATTACTTTTTGGTATCATCGTCTTAACAGAGGCAACCCCAAAGACAATTCTGAAACTAATGGATACTCAAGGTTTGACCATATTTCATGTCAAAAGCCATTTGCAGGTATTTTTTTAATTTCTTAAAAAACAACTTCGGGTGTTGATTGTTGACCATAATGCTAATATCTGGATTTGTTTCCTTTTGATTTCTGTCTTAACTTGCAGAAATACCGTACTGCAAGATACATGCCAGAATTTACACAAGGTATTCTAAACAAACAACATAAACTCCCATAATGAGTGCTAAAAAGCTTAATTCAAATGTTCTAACTCTGATCCCAATTGGGGAGATATTATTATAACATTAATGTAGTATAAATTTCAGTCCGATTGCTTTTAGTTGTTTAATTTGTTGAATAATAGCATTGTCACTTAGCCCCTTTGGATGTTCACAAGCAGAATGCAGCCTTTTAATTTTGAGTATAGGTGAATGTGGATATGTGTCCTATCATACCCATACCAAGTATGCTCAATTTTTCTAAATTTATCCATATATTATTTGAAAGACGATACTAAATATCCATGTCCTAATGTATGTCGAACACAAATGGTAGACACGATTTAGGGAAAACCATAGTTTGGAAGGTCATTTTGTGAAATATAAATTGTGTTAGACTTAAATATAAACTTTATATATATATATATATACATGTAGACTGATAATGCCCTTTTCATGTTGCATGGAAACCAGAGAGAAGAACAAGCACAACTGATTTAACTCAGATTGATGTCAAAACGTAAGCTTCCCAACTCCTTGACTCTTATTAGCATTCTATCAATCCAAATACATCTCCCTTTATTTTTTCCCTGAAATTTACCATCAAATTGTTCTCGTATTCTAATGCTACATGTTCTAGACTGCAATTTGATAACAATGTATGCAATGTGTCGAGTGTTTGGCAGTGGTTTGCACCTGACGGAGGCATTGCAACTTCAGTTAGATGTCCAAAGGAGTCTTAATGAACAATTAGAGGTACACCATTTGTCTTCAGCATCTTATCTGGATATTTTTATTCTATTGTCTCTAAAACAAACTCTACACATATTGGAATGTGAACATGGGTTATAAATCTTCGGAAATTTAGTATACTCATTTTGGACAGGAATATGCATGAACCCAAGACTTGGGTTTATTCTGGATATTGTTAACTTGTTTTAGATTATTGACATTTTTTCACTTTACAGTTTCAGCGAAATTTACAGTTGAGAATTGAAGAACAAGGAAGGCGACTAAAGATGATGATTGATGAGCAACAGAAAACAAATGAAAGTCTCCTAAAAAACCAAGGTGTGGACATCAAACCCTATGAACATGATCCATCATTTAGAGACCTTGATTCCTCAATTGCAGAAACTTCAGAAAATGTGCTAACTTCCGGTCCATGTTAGAGCCTCGAAAAGACTGTCAAATCCAATGCAAAGCGATTCTTGGCATGTCAACAAAGCACAACAACAAGACTGTCAAAACTAAAACATAATAATAATAATAATAATAATACAAATGAGTTTCAACCATGACTTCAACCACTCAAGACTATGGACAACTGAATGCGTGTTCAACTGTTTACGTAATAAATACTTTGCCCTAGAACTCTTTTTTTTCCTTTCCTTTAATAGTTTGCCAGTAATAAAGTTAAATGAAGTTAGAATTTTTTTTCTTTGATAAACAATTAATATATTTTTTGTCGAAGGAAAATAATATTTATATTTTGTATTGGATGTACTGTTAGTATATAAATATATATCTATTTATTTTAAAGTTTTATTAATGAGGTGGTTATATGATTTATTGATAATGTATAAATTTATATATCCACAATGTATCAAAACCAAATTGAAGTTTAAATTGTTTGATAAACAGGTGAACAAATTTCTAAAACTTAGAAGAAGCTTGTTTCATTTTGGTTGTTTATCTTTTGTTTTAATTAATAAAATACATGCTTTGCCTGTAAAGGGTAAAAGATGTAATTCAAAATAAGTTTAAATGTCAAAAAATCTAGTGTAAGATAATTAAAAAAAATCAATCAAGTTATTAAAAAACTATAATCAATTGAGTTTCAAATAGAAAGTTATCAATCAATTAAACTTTTGAAATATAGTTTTTCGTTAAAGTCTTTGACAAGCCGTTAAGTAATTGTCAAGGTAGGTAGTGTGATTCTATGTTAGTGGCATTCAACAATGCCCACTGCAAACTGGCATGGAGGTAGTGATGATACTTGTCATATTTCAGTTGACAATTTTATGCAGCAAAATCTTGAGACTAGTTATTGTGCTGATATTTTGAAGATATTGTAGTCCATCTATGGAAATCAATCTGTGGTTAGTGAAGATTGGATTAGATTCGAATGAATCAAGACAACCCTTACTTTGTGGAGAATTGATCAGGATTGTAATGTTGATTATGGAAGGTCATATCTTTATCAAATTATGCTTTTTTTTTATTGTACGTAATTGTTATTTTCAAGGACTTGATTTGTATTCGTTTAGTTTTTATGTTAGTAAGTTGAAATTAATAGATGCAACAAGGCTTGTCTAGGTTATGTATGAGAGCATATTCAGAGCACTTGTATTCGTTCATTGAGGAACCATTTTTTGTGAGGGTGCAAATTAAATTGTAAACATTAAGTATCTACTGCCCAAATTCTCAGAGGGGGATTTGGAGTTAAGTGTTCTAGTCTTTAGGTACAAATGTGGGATCTTTATACTTGAACAGCGATAAAGTGTGATTCCCTTGTTCTATTGTGGATTAAAGATAGTGAAATTGCTCACTAAGTTAGGCTCCACAAATGTAAGGAACCCAAACTGTAACATCCCTTAGCTTGTTAGGAAAACATGGCGTATATGATTCAGCTAGATAGACCGCCCGACGAACTAGGGCATTACTAGCGGATTCAAATCATTCAACTTAACTTAAAAAATTTGGAAAAACAGTTATAAAGATTTTCCTTAGCATAAAAGCCAATTTTCTTCTTTCATTAGATAACGCATCTTTAGAGAAAATAATAAAAGTTATAAAAGAAAAATATATTTTCAACTACGGTCTAGTTATGATGTTTATATCGAAATTATAAAATTTATTATCAACAATTCAAGAAGGTTTGACATACACCTTTAAAGAAGGAACAATTCTCTTTTAAGATAAAAATGATACAAACGACGTAGTTAATTGTAAAAGTTAATTACAAAACATATGTATACACCATTCGCCACAGAGTCATGTATGATACAAAAAAAATAGACAAATGGCTCACTCGCAGATGCAGCTTTGCATAGTCCCCTTCTATTGATCTTCTTCTACAACAAAACACCTGAGAAAGAAAAGTAACGGAGTAAGTTCATTTGAACTTAGTGAGTTCCAAATAGACACAAAACAAATACAAGAACATCAATAATCCACAAGCAACAGTACTCATGAGAATTACAAACATTTTCGTAAGACTTAGTCTTACAGACACAATACGCTGATTCATTAGCCGCAGTCTCTTACGAAAACACTTTACCAATTTAAACATAATGCCCATAGTATCCAGGCGAACACATACTGCCAACTTATACTTACCTCTCACAATCATGTTAGCTTACATGTGACCCATCCTTGTGCCAGCCTCAGACTCACATTTCAAAATCAAAATCACATATCCATCGTTTTCATATTTGTATTCACCATAATGTCCTTGTTAAATCGAACATGTGTTCTTCCTCAAGGTCAGACCATGATTTGCCAGTCTGGTTTGCAATATAACTGCCCTACCGGAGGCATCACAAATAAATTTTCTTTCTATATTTTTACATATCACAAGTTTACTAGTACTAAGCCCGTGCAACAATGAGGCTATTTTACATTGACAAGGTCCATATTCACTCATACACACTAGTTGACCACACACGCAACCAAACACCGTGTATCGGCCCATTTACAGAAGAAACAACTTATCGTACACAACTCACATATCATAGAATTTTTCATAACTCAAAAAAAGTAAGAAGGGACTCACCAGCAAACTTCAGAACAAAATCTACTCTACTGGTCCTTTGCCTCGATTGTTGGGACCTTTACTAGCTTCTTGAGCTAAATAAGAAACAATTATAATCATTAGACTATTTTCCTACTATAACTTAATCATGTATGCACTAATGCAAAAATGTAAGTTCCCTCGATGTCATCCTAAAGGTTTTCCAGGAATTACCAGTAAGCTGGTACTTATCAATGGCGTTTTACTAGCTACTGGAAACCTTCATCGTCTTCTCTAGCGAAGATAACTTAAAATTTTCCAAAGACTAAGGGAAGGACTCAGAGAAAAACAAAGGTGAAACATGCTAGTTATCGGCATCCCTATATAGCACAAACGGTAGGGACAAAGCTTAGTGGAAAGTTAAAAAAAAAATCCCACTATCGCCCTATGTTCCGAGAATATACTTGCCTAATCATCTACCAAACATACCACTAATCAATTTTGTGAGTAGTAAAATGTTACTTGTACACTAAAATAAGTAAACTAAACACATCAAGTTGTCATCAACAGTATTCTAGTTCAATTCCAACTAGTTCTCAACTAAACTCTATCGAGTCATCATTTTCTTGCTAAAATACGAAAAAAATTCTATCGCTCTGCGAACTAACAAGTTCGCTCAAAGTATTTAGGGTTGGCAAGTTGTCTCACAAAAGAGTTCGCCAAATGGCGAATTTTAGCGACACGTTTCGTGAAAAGGGTATACTATCAAATCAATGCAATACGCCACCCAGACACTGAACAGATGATTCACCAATCTCATCCTTTTTCTACCCTAGCTTAATCAAATATACGCCAAACAACATATCGATAAGGTCTATAATGGGCGGGTTGTTACACGAACTATGTAAACAAATCTTGGTATTCTTTGTGTTTTTGTTTGCATATTTTTTGTAGTGCTAAGCCGTAGTGGCCACTGCAATCAAACACATCTATAACTATTTTTTTATTCAACAAACAGCAACTGTAGGTAGCCACAATTGGTATTAGAACTTAACATTTAATGTATCTAGTGGTGATTCCTGATGTTGTTGTTTGTTGAAAATAGAAGGATCTTGAATAACCAGTCCCCTAATGTTAGAAAGAGATAATTATCCCTACTGGAAGGCTAGAATGAAAGTCTATATCAAGTCTGTTGATGAAAGGGAATAGCTTTTTGTTCTCACTAGCTAACAAACTCCTACTATCAATTCTAAAGTTGGAAAGATTCTTAAACTTGGAGTTAAGTGGACAACTGAAGAAAAGAGAGTTGTTAATGCTAACTCTAAAGTCATGTATGCATATTCTGTGGCATTGACTTGCAATAGTTCAAACGTGTTTCCAAGTGTACTATTGGAAAGGAAGCATGAGAATTTCTCTAAATTGCTCATGAAGGAAGAAATATTATTAAGCAATCCAATATGCGAATGTTGATGACTAAGGTCAAGGCTCTAAGAATCCAAGATTCTGAGATTATTGGCAAGTTTTATGTAAAATTGTGTGATCTGCCTAACCAGGTGTTTGCCCTTGGAAAAGAGTATTCCAACTCTAAACTTGTGAGAAAGGTTCTAAGGGCACTACTTGAAAGGTTCTCGATTAAGGTAATTACTATAATAGAGCTCAAAGATTTGGGTAACTTGAAAATTGATGAGCTGATTAAATCTCTACAAACTTTTGAGATGAACTTGGATGAATATAAAAAAGGAGTAGGTCAAAGGGGGAAAGAAATATTGCTCTTCAGGTGGCTGATGATGAGACTGGTCCTAAAGCCATCGACATAAAAGAACTTCAAAAGCAAATTGCACTGCTTACTCATAATTTTAATAAGGCTTTTAAGAAGCAATTTGGAAGATTCAAGAAGTTTGATGCATTGAAGAACACTCCTAAAACCAAGAGTAAAGGTGTTACTGTCAAAGAGGAAGCTGAAAAAGAAAAGAAGAAAGACATCTAGTGCCATGAATGCCTTGGCTATGGTCATATTCAGGCTAAGTGTGCAAACACTTTTAAGAAGAAAAAGAAGTCTTTATGCATGACCTAGAGTGATGAAGACACCTTTAGCAATTCTAAATTTGATAAAGACCAAGTGAACATTTATGTAGCCTTTACTTCAAATGTAGTTTCTAGTTTAGAGGTTAAAATAGATAATGACTCAAATGGTGGTTCTAAAAGAGAGTTTCTAAACACGTATAAGATTATGCTGGGAGAATATGAATAGGAGTGTGATTTGAATTCAAAATTGGCTTAAGAGAATGCTCAGAAGGAAGAAAACAAAAAACAAATTAAACAAGTTGAGGCGAAGGAGTCCTTGCTTACCAAGGAACTGGGCAATCTTATCAATACCAAGAAGAAGTTAGTTGAAACAAAATTGATGCTAGAGAAATTCAACATAGGTAGCAGCAAACTGGATGAAATTTTTGCTACTAGTAGGAGTGACCCGGGAAGGAGTGGATTAGGATTTCTTGATAAAGGGAAAACCATCATAAAGAGTCTTACTAAGTTCGTGAAATGATATAATCAAGGTGAAATTGAAGAATGTTCTACCAAGTTTGTGATGATTAAGACTGACAAGAAGGTACATACTTATTCCAAAATCATATGTCATTATTGTGGTACACCTTGTAATGACCTGTTTTCGGTGAAATCGAAACAGTGGTTTCGGGACTAAAAATATGAGTTCATAAAATTTATTTTAATATTATTTTATGGTCTATAGCATGTTAGAATTATGGTATAAAAAATTCGTTAAGAAATTTTACCGTTTATATGCTCAATTTGTGAAAAATGACTAAATCGAGTAAAGTGCGGAAGTTGTGTTCTATTAGCTAAAGGGATTAAATAGCTATAGAACCTTATTGGGGAGGTCCTTATGTGGTAATTAAACCATTTAAGGAGATAGTGGATGTACATGGAGTGTAATCATGAGAAGTCAAAGTTGGTGAGGGTTGGTAATTTGATGACTAAAGTTAAATTAAATAAAATAAAAACTAAATGGTCATCTTCCTCCTTTTTCAACCAAAAATTTCAGCAAACTAAGAGCATAGGAAAGCTTGAATTTTTAGCCACAAAGTCCCTTGCATGTAAGTTATTTTGGTGGTTGTTTTTGTTGATTTTTGTGTTTTTGGAACCCTTGTAGCTTAAACTAGCTAATTAGGGGACTAAATTTCATTGTAAGTGAAAGTCTAGGGTTTTTCCATGAGACTATTTTGGTTGTTTTTGGATTTTAATGGAAGAAAATGAATCTTGGTTGTTAAATAAACAACTTTTGTTAAGTAATTTTTAGTGAAATTGTCATTTGGGGGCTAAATTGAAAAAATGTGAAATTTATGTGATAAATGTGTGAATTTTTGAATTATATGGGATGCTATGAGCCCTATAAAATTTGGTTAGGCTTGGGTGTAGAGAAATTTGCATGAATTTCATTTTACGAGCCTAGGGACTAATTTGTAAAAAAGTCAAAAGTGTAGGGGCAAAATGATAATTTTTCCATAACATGAAATTTGGATCAAATTAATTAGAAATATGATTAAATGAGTTAAATTTGATTATATAGATCAAGACTAAACGATCGTATTCTCCGTTTGAGTTTGAGGTAAGTTCGTGGACTCGAACTTAATTTTATTTTTAATTAGGATTTAAATTAATTAATACTAAATTAGCTCTTGATATAAAATGTATGCATATTATGGAATTAATGTTAAGTAAAATGAATGAGGAATTTATGGAAGTAAATAATTGTACAATCATCGATATATTCGACTAGCGCTGGGTGCAATCTTTGTCAGCTTATTTGACTAGTGCTGCGCACACAATCGTCGGTTTATCCGATAGCGCTGGGCGCAATTATCATTGGTTTATCCAACTAGAGCTGGGCTCACAATTATTATCGTCAGTATATCCGACTAACAATAGGTGCAAATATTGTTGGTTTATCCAACTAGAGCTGGGCTCACAATTATTATCGTCGGTATATCCGACTAGCATTGGGTGCAAATATCGTTGGTTTATCCAACTAGAGCTGGGCTCACAATTATTATTGTCGGTATATCCTACTAGCACTGGGTGCAAATATCGTTGGCTTATCCAACTAAAGTTGGCCTTACAATTATTATCGTCGGTATATCCGACTAGCACTGGGTGCAAATATTGTTGGTTTATCCAACTAGAGCTGGGCCCACATTCAATATCATCGATTAATTCGACTAGCGCTAGGCGCAAACTCCTCTACAGTTTACCACTAGGCACCGGGTGCCACGTCGCTAATAGATCTTGCGGTAAGGTTAATTGAATTATCGAAAGAACTGAAATCTTATTTGGTTAAGTTATGATTTCATACTAATATTGATTGTTTTTTGTGTTTAGCTAATAAATGGAACCTATTAATGGTAAATTGATTTACATGTTGGCACATAGTGTGCGAGATAATCGCTTATCTGGTATTATTCTAAGTGGGTCAACGGGCACAGTGTAAGGTTATATAAGTTCAATACTAACTAGTACAGGTATGTACGCGAAATACGTGGAAATGATATACATTTATGATATATGAATTCATGGCATGGCTAACTTGGTTGATGATTATGTGTTAGGCTTTTGGGCCAAATTGAGTTATGATATGCCTTGTTTTACTTACTTAAATTGTGGTTAAACGGGTATGGAAAGAAGGAAAGATCATCAAATGCTTCAATTAGAATTGCTATGAAAGCACAAAAAGGTATGAATTATTAGATGATCGAAATAAGCTTAGACACATGCTTGAAAAGGTGAATGCATTTAAGTAGTGTGTACTTATGCTATGATGTTTTGATATGGTTTGTTAGTTTATGTGATAATTAAAATTGAGAGACCAATGTTGTTTAGGCTAAGGCCAAGATATGTTGGATTGACTAAAGTGGCTTATGATTATAAATTGAAGTTGTAACACCCCTACCCGTATTCGTTATCAGAATAGGGTATAAGGCATTACCGGAGTTTACGATTTTTTTTCAATATAGCCCCTTTATAGATATCTAGCCTTCCCTGCAAATTTTAAACCGAGACCAATCTACATCAACCAATCCAATTCAACATATTTTCAAAATAGATTCATGCATATTTATGAGATAACATCAACACATACCAAACCAAGGTTTGCTAGCCATACCAATGGCTGACCTTACATTCATTTCATATTAACATTACTTTATTAGCTTATACATGCCATTGATTTCCAAAATAAAGTTTCTTTATATACCGAAATCTTAAGGCTGATAGTGTGATGTATCTCCTACAGAATCCGACCTCCGAGCTCTTAACACTACAAAATAGGGGAAAAGGAAACAGGGTAAGAACTTTGTGCTTAGTAAACCCATATAACAAGAATTATACTTACCTAATATTTTCAATACAATGCAATAAACATTCATATATCCATTCAATGCACTATTACCCTAACATGCACAAACTCAACTTTCAAGTTAGTCCAATAATTTCCATGTATCAGTAATATATACCATGATTGATGAACTCATCAATACCATGATTTCCCATTCCCTTATTCTTTTTCCATATTTATCCCGTTGAATTTCTTGGAATTTTCGATGGATTTTCATAGGTACACTTTTAGTGTACAAATTTAGGTCCGTCAATTCATATTCATGTGCGCACATTTCTATTTCAGAGAGCACACTCCCGCGAACCTCATCTTTACAGCGGGATTACCAGTCCAGGCTAAATCCCCTATAATATAAACTCATAGAGTATTGTCGGGATTACCAGTCCAGGCTAAATCCCCTACAACGACAATTACTCTAATGAGCTTGGATCTGAAGTACCAGTCCAGGCTAAATTCAGACCCTAATTCGGATTACCCGTCCGGGCTAAATCCATTTTCTACATATTCTTCGGGAGGGCTATATCAGGATAGGATCACCCGTCCGGGCTAGATCCTTTTTACCGTCAATTCATTTTCAGAGATCCATCGAATTTTCCTTTCATTCAACCGAGATTTCTTCCCCTTTTTACCAAATATATCAATGTTTCATCAATTTTCATACAATGAACATTCAAATTATATTCACATCAATAACATACATTTCAAACATTTAAGAATATAATTCAAGTTACATGAACTTACCTCAATACTAGTTCGTATATAAAATCTACTAATCCAGGACTTTTTTCTTTCCTTGATCTAGCTTCGTATTTGAGTTTTCCGGATCTAAATAAATAAATTCAATCATCAATTCAATACATTTCATGTTCACATGTAGCATTCTCTATAATTCTATTATTATTTTTAGTTCATTCAAAGCTGTCTACTTGAGTTATAGTCACTAAATTATTTTTATCTTGAGCTACAGAACTTCAAATTTAGATCCGTTAATTTTCCCTGAAACTAGACTCACATATCTTCTTCCCATAAAATTTCAGAATTTTTGGTTTATCCAATAAGTACAGTTTATTCTTTAAAGTCACCCCTGTTCTGCTGTTTGACAGTTCTGACCCTTCTTCACTAAAAATTAATTATCTCTTCATACAGGATTCGGATGATGTTCCCATTTATTTCTATTGAAAATAGACTCATTAAGAATTCTAAAAATATAAATTTAAGCCCATAATTATTTTTATCCAATTTTTGATGATTTTCTAAAGTTAAAACAGGGGAACCCGAATTCATTCTGACATTGTCTCAAACAATTTATTATATCTCATGATTTACATATCTATTGCTTACACCGTTTCTTCTATGAGAAACTAGACTCAATAAGCTTTAATTTCATATTTTTTTCATCTTCTAATTCGATTTCTAAAATTTATGGTGATTTTTCAAAGTTAGTCTACTGCTGCTGTCCAAAACTGTTTTAGTGCAAACTGTTTATTACCAATTTTCCCCCTAAGCTTTCAATAAATGATAATTTCATCCCTGCTCAATTAACTTCTCAATTGAGCTGATTTCTCTCAATTAAAACTTTATTCTATCACTTTAAACTATTTTATAACCTTTGGAAATCAGAATTTCAGTAATAGACTTTCATTCCAAACATTTTCACAATTTAGATCCTAAAAATCAATTTCTATTGGAATTACCTAATAAAATCATCTCATAAACAATTTAAAGCTTAAATTTCATGCTACTTCATCATAAGCTTACAGCACTCAACCATGGTAACTTTCAATTTCATCCATGAAATAAAAAACTAATGAATTTAATAGTAGGACCTAGTTGTAAAAGTCTTAAAAACACAACAATTATAAGAAATAGGCAAGGATTAACTTACTTGCAGTAAAAATATGAAAAACCAGCTTAAGGAAACCCCTCTATAGTGTTTTTGCTGATGAGAATGCAGAAAAATAAAGAGAAATCTAGATAATTCCACTTTAGTCCTAGCTTTATTAAGTAAATTTTGTAATATTCCAATTTTGCCCTTAATTTCTCCTTATTTTCTTGCTGATTTCATGCCCTTGCCGTCAAGCCCAAATAGAGCTTGGGTCTATTTTCCTTTTAAGCCCTCTTTCTTTTATCATTTAAACTATTTAATCATTTTTCATAATTTTGTATTTGTTACAATTTAGTCCTTTTCATTTAATTACATACTCAAACGTTAAAATTTTCTAATGAAATTTTAATACCACATTACTAACATTTTATAAATATTTATAAAAATATTTCCTACTCAATTTTATGAGATCAAGGTCTCGATACCTTGTTTTTACCCAATTCCTTCAATAATTCCTTTTTCTAACTAACCACTAAATCGGTAAAATTTTTCTATCGATATTTTAATATGGTTTTCCTATCATATAAATATTCATGCAAAAATATTAAAATAAATTTCTCTTTAAATCGGATTTATGGTTACGAAACCATTGTTCCGATAACCTTGAATTTAGGCCATTACAGAAGTGGTAAGCTTTATTTTTGAATTACGAACTTACTAAGCAATATATGCTTACTTTGTGTTAATTTCTTTGTGTATTTAGATATCGGAAGCTCGTTCGGGTTGGAAGTTGACGGAGATTTCATCACACTATCTATCGGCTATTTTGGTATTGTGGTTTTATAATTCTAGTTATAATGGCATGTATAGGTCATGTTGGCTAATGGTAATCTATATGTCTTGTTGTCTTTTAGCCATTCGATTTGGCTTGAAAATGGTATATGTTTTGTTATGTAAACATGCGTAAATGGCTTTATGATATGTTGCATATGGTTGCCAAGTGAATGTCTTGTTTATGAATTGGTATTTTGTGTACCATATGGTTGACTGAGATATGGTATGAATGTTAAATTTTAGGCACAAAGTCTCCTTTTATGTGTTTGACCATTTAGATAGATTTTGGAAGTTTAAATTGGCATGTTTAAAGTAGCCAATTAAGACGCCTATTATTATCATGGTTGTGTGTGATCTTATAAGATGTTATAAGCTTGTTATTGATTGGTTTTGAATGTCTAAATATGTCATGTTTATATGTACATTGAACTGTTTAGGTTGGTACCAAGTTGGGTGAGAAATAAGGCTTGGAAAATGACCTATTTTCATCCACACGGACAGAGACACGGGCGTGTGTCTCAGCCGTGTATGACACACGGCCTAGCACACAGGTGTGTGTCTTGGTCGTGTGATCCCTACACCTAATTAATGCAAATTCAATTGTTCACACGACTTAGCACATGGGCGTGTGGCTTGGCCGTGTGACCCAAGTCAGAGAGTTACACAGGTATGGGCACAGGCTGGGACACAGCCGTGTGCCTCACATCGAATTCCCACACGGCCTGAGGCACGGGCGTGTCACTCGGCCGTGTGAGTCATACGGCCTGGCCACACGGGCGTGTGTCCCCTGCACTTAGGAGAAATTCTGTGATTTCGCGAAAAATTCTCCGAGCTTCTGGTTTAGTCCCGACTTGATTCTAATCTTTATTTTGGGCCTCGAGGACCCATATAAGGGACTTTATGATTGATTATGAATGGTTTTTGATTTGAATATGAGAAGAACATGAAATGTCTGTTTGTTCGATTATAAGTCCGGTAATGCTCCGTAACCCTGTTCCGGCGTCGAATACGGGTTAGGGGTGTTACACACCTAGGCACATTAGACCAAGGTGTTTTAAAATACTACGAGATTGAGGTGGAAACACTCTGTGGCAATTGCAGTGTCATTACACGCAGCCACTCAAATTAAATAATTAAATAATTTATACAACCCAATTTTAATTTTGTTAAATCATGAAGATTTTACCATATTAGAATCTATTTGAAAATTAATTTAATTGTTTGAATAAATATATAATTACAATGACTATTTTATTTGATTCCCAATTTGGTTTTCAATCTAGACTTTACCCCCACCCCCACCCCAAAAAAAAAAAAACAAATTTACTACCTTATATTTATGTTTCATAAGTATATGAAAACATCCTAATAAAATCACCTTAAAAATAATGAAACTTATGTTTCAATTCAAATATATAGTTTTCAACAACCCATAAACATCAATGTGAATCAATTACAACCTTTTCCAAACTTTGCTGACTAATTGATAAACCATAAAAGTAACACATTTTAATCCCACACTTAGCATGTTTTTGGATGTTTATTTATATAATTTGGTGAATTCGATGCTCCTAATCCTTTAAATTTGTATTTCTATACTTAGGAGAGCATAAGGAAGCGAAATGAGCAGAAAATGGGCCAAAACCGGACAAAACGGGCCACCTTAATGATCCACACGGCCAAGCCAGAATCACACGGGTAGGGCACATGCCCGTGTGAACCATACGGGCTGGACACAAGCCCGTGTCCCTGCCACACCCTGCTTTGTGTTCACACGGAAAAAATCTAATTTTTAGGGTTTCTGAGCCTTCTAAAAGCCTATAAATACATGCCAAAGGAAGACCTAAAGGGTACGCAGAACACGTAAAGTAGATTGCAGAGATTACTCGAAGGAAGCCGTTGGAATCATCTCGGAAGCGGATTCACTCCAAGATTGAAGATCTCCATTAAATTCTTAAGAAGTTTCTAGGTTCTTTATTTCTTGTTGTTTTCTTATTCCTAAGATGTTTTCCTTCCAAGTTATGAACTAAACTCCCTAAATACCTAGGGAGGATGGAACCTAGATGAATCTTATTATTTAATAAATCTGAATTACATGATAAATACTTGTTCTTTTTCTTAATTATGTGCTCTTAATCCTTGTTTTAATGTTTTCAGGAATATTAATTCAAGATTGATGTGCTTATTCAGTGGAGCAAAAATCCCTATTTAAGAGTAGATCCAAACATAATTAAGCGGAGTTGATTGCAACCCTAGAAATAGGGCGACATAAATCTGCCAGATTAGAGTCAAATCTAATAAGAGAATCCATAGATCGAGTTAATGCGACGATAGAGGTTTTAATTAGAAAGAAATTTCAATTAATCAACCTAGAGTCAGTTGTTTTTAGTCTCGAAAGAGATATTAACATAATTTAGGGATTTCTACGGATCAAGTCAAGTGAATAATTCATTTAATTCAGAGTCAGAATAATAAGTGAAGTCTAGGTGAATTCTTCCTTAGGTATTGTCTTTATCATTGGTTTATTCGATCATTTCTTTCACTCTCTGTCGCGTTCATAGTCAATTAGTTAGTTAAATTTTAGATTAAAACAAAATCCCTTAATTATTAGGCTAGATAATAAAAAAATAGTTATTACTAGTAATTTTAGTCCTTGAGGATACGATATTCCGGACTCACCAAAGCTATACTACTGTTCGATAGGTGCATTTGCCTTTGTCGAAATATTAGTTAGTTTCGAGTCCATCACTAATAAAGGAAGTTTGCTTATCTTCACAAGCTGAAAAACTTCACAAAATTTAGAGTATTTACAATTTTGGGCATATTGAGTACTGGTTCATTCTTATGCATGTGTTTCATGGCCTTGTAGTTTAAGTAACTCATCCTTTTATGCCACAATTCAGATTCATTAATAGAACCCATATTTGTTGATGAACTAGATTGATCAAGTCTAAGAAGAAAGATTTGTCTTTCATGCCAATAGTAAAGAGCTAATAGCCTGATGGATTACAAATGATGCATGCTTTGTCTTTAAGAACCAAGACTAACTCTTTTCTAGTAGTTGTCTTAAAGTACGAAGATTCTGATATTTTTATGGTACAAATAAATCTCCTTTCTAATAGTTGTCTTACACTACGGAGATTCTGATATATTTATGGTATAAATAAATCATCTGGAATAAGTTTTGAACTTGACGGTGTCTCAACTACCACAACTCATCTTCCTTTGACTTTTATAAACTCACTATTACCGATTCTAACTTTGGAACAAGAAGTTTTGTTCATCTCCTTGAATAAATTGATATCTAATGCAATATGATGAGTGTATCCAACTCTCAATGAGCCATGCACTTATGGAAATTTTTGTTGCATAACATAAAGCAACACAAACTTGTTCATCTTACAGTTGTGGGATATCTGCTACTCTATTGTTGATTGATGTTCTTGTTTTTGGATTTTATTAATGCAAACTTTCTCTATGACCAAGTTTGCAAGATTTGCACTATATATCTGGTTTGTACCAACAATATTTCTACAAATGTGTAGTCTTTTATCTCATAATTTGTTGCTCTTGCCGTCAAGTTGCATTTTGCCTTTCCTTTGACTATAAATACACCCTTTGTCAAATCATCTTGCCTAATATCCCTGATTTGCTCTTGAGCCTTGAAAGCATTTATTAGTTCTACCTCTTAAGTGAATTAACAAGATTTTTTTTCTACATCTTTATAGTATGTCATCTCCTCTCCAAGTAATCTGAACTTATTCACTATCTTCATGAGTTTATCTTTGTACTCCTTCAAAGTTTCAAACTCATTCATCTTCTAGACTTCAAATTTTCTTTTAAGGTTGAGCACTTGCATTTGTTTGGTCCTACCATTGTTTTAAAACTCCTTCTTGATCATGTCTCAAGCTTGCTTTACAATCTCACATGCCATGATTCTAATGAAAATCCCGTTAGAATTGGATGAGACAATACAACTTTTGGCTTTGTATCTCTTTGCCTTTCTTCACTGTAATTCTTTAATTGAGTCACAGTTGGATTGGCCGGAAGTTGAGGTGATTCCTTCTCATTTTCAACCACATATCAAAGATCAAAAGCACTAATATATGGCTTCATCTTGACATCTCGTATCTAACAATTTCCACTCTAAAATATAAGTGGTGGAGGTAAAAAACTACTGGAAGCCATCTAACACAGCTCATCAAAAAAACTTAAATGGAAGAGAGAAATGTTAAAACAAGCTTTGTTGTTTCTTACCTGAAGGCCTTAACCAATAGATCTTACATATATTTATAGTAATAAACCTTGTCTAAACCATATTCAAATTATATCATAATTATGATTCTTAAACAATCATTTTTTTCCACATCATCATTATTCAAAGCATAATCTTCATCTAACTCTTAGTCATCATCGTCATCCTAAAATTTATCTAAAATCTACATTATGATTGGTTTCCAAAAGATAATAAATTTAGTTAAACAAAACTATTAACAATTACTGTAAAATTTTAATTAGTGAAGCTTTATATTCAACATGTATTTTACTCTTATGCTACCCTTAACTCAATACTTAAAATGAGATAAAATGTCCAAAATGAGAATACAACCCATATAAATTTAAAGATCATATTTGCTCATGTTTAAAAATGTATTCAACACTGATTTTTTTATGAGTCTGTTTATTTTCATGCTAAAAATTGAAGAAATCACGAGATTGGTGTCAATGCTTTACTTACTGAGATAGTCACCAAATGTAGTTTTAGTGATGGACCATGAGTGAATGTGTACTGAATTCATGTTTCAAGCTTAATTTTGAATGTCTGAACTAATACATTCAGATAAAAGCGATCGAGATCATGTAAAAGAAGAGTTATCCTTTATTGTATGTTCATCGAGTTGTAGTTCTTATCGGATTCGATTTCTTATATGATTAAACTAGTAATCCTTTTTTTTTTTTTTTTTTTTTTGTGTGTGCGTGTGTATCAACCTTAACTTCTGTTGTAGTCTCTTTCCAGATTTCATCAACTTCCCGAATTCGACCACAGTTGCCAGATGTGGCTTGCAGGCCACTATGACTGATATAAGAAACCACCACTAGGATCGTTGTTATCCTCTGGTCATGCCTATCTGGCTCTCTTCTTCAATTATTGGTTAGATTCTATGGATGAAAAATATTTTAAAATTTTCGTAATTCCAAGAAGGGAATGGTAGAGAAAGCGACAGTAGAGATGGTGGGAGCTTTATCATGGATTTCAAAGCTTATCCGAGGCGTTCAGGGTGGCCAACACCAAGATCATTAGAGCACATCATTAAAAAATCACTCGCAAGTTTCACTTGGAATCGTCATTGACTCAAGCTCTCTCTCTCTCTCTCCAATCAAATCAACCAAAAATGGAGGTTCGAGTCTTGGGGTATATGAAATGATAACTACCCAAAGGATGTTCAGTGGCTCATCCAACAATGCCTCTATGGTGCATTTGTGAATCCTTATTCAAGGCCAACAATGACTCTGGTAGCAGCTCTCAGGAGATGGCCCCTACCCTGGGTTTGGGTCAAATCTGGGATCCTATTAACACTCAATTCTTTGAGGGCCTTGTCTCAGCAAAGCAGGAGGCAATATATGGAATTTGAGCAGTCCAATGCCTATGACACTTGCACGCAGCATATTCACTGGTCGCCTTAGTTTCTATTTCCAGTGGATGTCATTGGCCAGTTCTCGTCCCCATTCTTATATCATCATGTATGACTTACGGTATCTTAGGCATCTGCTTTTATGTTCTAGTGGGACTCGAGTTGAATAAACCCAAACTCTGAATCCTTTGGTTTCCCCTTTTGTCTAAAACAAATTATGCTCTTATATCCTCTTATTGCCCTTTCGGCTGCCTGATTTACTCAGGCATTTTAGTAAACAATCTGACTATTTTATCCATCTTACTCAAAAAAAAATTAATATTTACAAAAATAATCTTAAATTCATCCAAATTATTTAAAATAAACAGTAAAATTTGATTATAGAAATTAAAATCCGGTACCACTATTTTTTCTATTAAAAAATTTGGTCTTAAAAAAAAAGTTGAGTGTTAGCACAATGATATTTTTAAGTAAATATTTTTAAATCAGGATATTTTTGTAAATATTAATATTTTTTTGTCAGATCGGTAAAATAGCCAAACAATGTATTTGTATTTTGTTGTGATGGGTCGTAATTATGGTTTCGCCATTAATGCATCTCTGGAAGTTCAGCTTTTTTCATTTATCTTAAAAATAAATTTGTTAGCGTTGAATCAGATCATTTTTCTAATGGAGATTTTAGTGCTGATTTTAATTTACTTTCTGGCAAGGAATTACATCACCTGCGGCAGATGCTGGATGCTATTCAGTGGTTCTGAAAAATAATTTTCATATTAATCTGAAAATTGCAACTCACCTTACATAATAAGGAAGAAAACAAATCTGTTAATTAATTTCCCAGTGATACGGCTCTTGAATTCTTACAGCTCATGGTGTGGTGGAAAACCATAGATTTCTTCATGTCTTCTACAATTCCATTCCTAGTCTCTATTCATTAAAGAAAATGAAGATTATCACCTAGTGCTGCAAATATATAAATATATGTGTATGTGTGTGTGTGTATACGTACATATACATATATATATAATCCTCTCTTTGTAATCCCTGTTCAACTGATCCATCAGCACCCCAGCTCTTTGCTTATGTTGACTCTAAAAAGTGATTAGCAAAGCGCTGAAAATTACCTGCTTCCACAAAACCCATTAGCAGCAACCTCAAACATCTGGGTGAAAGTGGAATGCCTTCACCAGACTCGGTTCAAACACAAATTTTTTGGACATCCTATAAACAAACTCCACCCTAGTGGTCATCTTCATTTGTTCCAGGGCAGCTGGACAAAAGTGCTTCCATCGATTCATACTGAAACAAATGGAAGTTTAAAACATAAAACAATAAAAAATTCACAGTTTTCGAATATGGTTTTAACTTAAATTTCTAGTGCAATGCAAAGCTTTAAAGCGGTAAAAATGTTGAGAGGAATCCAACTTACTTGAAATCCACAGAAGGGGCAGTACTGATATTCATCTCTCAATTTCATCACTATATCTTGCAAATCCTGCAGATAAGATCCTCTTCCAGTTAAACAATCAGAAAAAAGACCATAAATTTCACAATAAAGAACATCTAAGGCTCTTAGTCAGATTCAGATGCAAAAGAACCATGTGAGAGAGTAAGTTAATGCCAAAAGTATTGTTAGCACAACTTTGCACTAGCATGCCTTCAACTAGTTAAAAGCTAAATGTACCACTAGCACAAGTTTGTGCTAGCCTACCTCCAACCTTCTGGCCAATCAACTGAATGAGAACAGATTTCATAAGACTAGCTAGGTTTGTTGATCTTTTGTTCGCAAACATCAACTTCTAGTCAGAACTCACCCACCCCATGGATATAAGTTCAATACCACCAAGAAAGCTAAGTTGACAAACTCTAACTTTTTGAACAGTTTCTTAGCTATTGATATCTCAAATAGGAACACAGCTAAAGTTCTGGTAGCAACTGCTGTCCTTTCAGGAGGACAACAGTTCAAGAAGACTACAGTCCGACTGAAGACTTTGACCTCATTCCATTAGAACATACCTTTTCCTTGGAGCACATATTAAGGAAATGATGTAATATCATTCCTTAGCAAGAGCATGCATGCAGCTTACCATACAACCATCCTCTCTATATTTTTGCTCAACAATACTTTATCTAACACCAAAACCCCAAGGACCACTAGCTCAGCTACTTTTAGGATTACAACATGCACCCTAAAATGTTGAAACTTAAATGTAGTTATATGATCATAACTAATGAGGGATAAGGAATCAGATTCCCACAACTTAAATGCTTGATGTCCTTAGTGAAATCACACACTTATAACCACAACTGAATGCAACAATGACCAAGACCAAAGCAGGCATGTGAGCCCATGTTGACTGGGGATATTCTTATGCTGCAAGCTGATACTACCAGTGCAGCTACTCTTCAGACCTAAACCTTAGGCCTTCAAAAGCTTAAATTCAAGTTACTAGTTGTGACTTGAACACATAAATCTGTTTCACAGTCACACTTCTATCTACAACGTATCAGATTGTAGTAGTTTAGGTCTAAAATGTAGTTCAGCCACTTGTTTTTTGGTTGAATGAGATTATGAGGCATTATTAGACATGTATATCAGAGATGCATGTCTGTTTGAATTCATAAATAGTGTTTAAACTACTAAAAGAGAAAATCATTTCATGCATAAAAGCACTAGCTATAAATGCCGACTTAGTTTGCATGTTAACTAGCACAAAGCAGTCAAATAATTAAACCGACATAAAATCATCAACAAGATACTCAAACATAATTATTCTTCAATCAGAACATTTTAATCTTTGTCATTCACAATCCACTTCAGTTGTTGTATTCTGTTGGTAAAGTATGAAATATGTGGACAGGGCAACTGGAAAATCTGCTAAAACTAGATAAATGCAACACAAGGAAATGAGGCAAATCTATACCAGTGTAGAACTGTATGTAACATAGGCATTTACAAAATATGCTAAGTTAGTCTAAAATAAGTTTGTACAAGAATATACTGTATTTATATGTGCGGATACTTATATATGATATATATGTAACTTTACATACCTCTTCTGTTACCTCTTCTTCTTCTTCCTCTTCATCCTGTCCCCCCTCCTCTTCCTCCTCATTCTTCTTTGGCACAACAACTTCTTTATTCTCTAGTTGATCAAGGGCTGCCTTTGCCTTCTTGTAGTTTACAACAACTCTCCTACTACGCCATTGTGACTTTTGCCATGAACCAAATTCTGCCATCAAAGCCTCCTCATTCTTCTTTTTTCTCTCGAACTCAGTCTCCTCTCTCTTCCTCTTCTCCTTAAGTGGGTCTTCCAGTCCAATTCCAGCACGTGACCTCCGAATGTCAAGCCCCACTGGCTCAACCCGTCCAGAGCCCTCCTTTCCCAGTGCTGAGCCTGGGGTGTAACCCATTTGCTTTAACAACTTGAACCCAATGTTAGATTGTGGTATTGGAGCATCTATTTTTGCTAAGGTTTGCTGGTCCTCTTCTAACTGCTTTCTCTCTCTTTCAATTTTACGCTGTTCTTGCCAGTCCAACGTTTTGGACTTTTTCTTCGATGGTTGGGAACTCAAAGGATTGGAATTAGGAATCTGCAAGGAATTCCTATACTTTCAGTAAACCTATAGACTGTAGTAGTCGCCACAAATAGCAAGGGAAGAAAGGTATTTCAGATTGCATTTCTAAAAATACACAACGTGTGATTAGTTAGTGTTACATTAGCAAATATCAATACGATGCGAGTAAAACTAAATACCCTTCTCCAAAATGCTAAAACCCTAACCTGTCAAACCCACAATTTATCAAAAATTTCCTAATACCCAGAAGAGAATAGGGTTTGTTTCAGTTCTTCCTTAACCCTGATAAGACTCCTTTTACTTAGGCCAAAAAAGAAAAGAAAGCCATACTTACATAAAATCTCATAAGAAGCAAGAACTAAAAGAAGAAACTGAATTCAGAGGCTTCATTTGCAAATTGTAAAAAGAGAAACAAATTGGGCATTTGAACGGGAAAAAAAAAAGCAACCTTTTTGAGAGAAAATTTAGAAGTGTTGGAAGGCTCAGGAGGAAGAAACTGAGACAAATCTCCCATATAATCTTCTTCGCCTTCGCCATTGCTTGGTTGAATTCTGGTTGATTCTTCTTCCGCCATTTTCGCCTTTCAGAAAACAGAGAAGAAAGTTCGGTCTAAAAGAGTTGACAGTTCCTGTCTGGCTTCTCGACCCAAAAGTGTGGGCTTTTTTGTTTTTAAGCCATTTTGAACTCGGACCGGGTAAAAGAATCGGTTATTTTCGGATCCCAAAACGAACATGCTTCCTGACTGAAACAACCTTAACGGCTTTTGTTAACGTGGATTCTCTTTGTATAAGCCCCGCCACTCCGCCTTGCCTCTCTGCGCTTTTCTTCAACTATGCCTCTTCCGTCAACTTCAAGTCAAAAACACTCCTCAAAGTACAACTTTTCTCTCTTTTTTTGGTTAATAATTTTATCTTTAAATTCTCTGCATTTCTTTTTCACGAAAACCGTAACCGAAAACTGGTATTACTCTGTTTGTTTTCCGAGAAAACCAAGGAAATTTCAAGAAACTTGCTTAACTTTCCGCCAAATCCAAAATCTCACAAGTCACAACCTTAGTCTGATTTGATCATCATTAAAGTTTCTTTCCTTTTATATCGGTTTGTTTTTTTTTCTCGGAATCTGTTTTTTCTTTGTGATCAGTACCTATCATTTTCCTCTCTTTTTTTCTTCTTCGTTTCCAGGAAAAGCTAAGATTCTTGACGAAAATGTATAAGGAGCTGCTGTGTTTTTATTTCATTGTGCTTGTTTCCTTGGCGACTTTGTTTTCAGAATCTAATGCTACTACGGATAAACTTGATGGTAATTTCGTTTCGATCTTTTTATTCCCTCTCAACTTTCTTAATGACTTCTTTTATATATTTTCTGTATGGTTTTATATGACTGTTTATCATCTTCTTACTGTCAAGTACTTCATTAGTTACTTAATTACCTTACTGGAAAAGAAAGATAAAAACTGGATCGAGATTTTGTTTTGCATTGGATTCTATTTTTAAATTTTACCTGAGGCCTAATTCTGGCGGGAAAATGTGGTTATCTGATGACTAAAATATCGTGGAAAAATCCATTCAAAACCGATTGGTTAAAGTGATCATAACTTCTGCGCTGCATCATCGTCTTAATACTGTCGGGAGATAAAAAATACAACCAAAAAGGAAAAGAAAAAAAAGGTTTGCGCGTTTTCTTTCTCCTCAATACGTTGAGAAAATAATTTGTTCATAATCGGATTAATCCATTTTGCCCCTTTCTTTTGCTAAGGATGTGATTGATTTACCGTGATTTTATGTACCACAAATTTTGTTGCTCATAAACCTTATGCCATTTGAGCTCAAATTGTACGCGCTCTTTGCTTTAGTTATCGTTTTAGTGATAATCTTATGCCGATAACATTGCTAATCTGCATTTCTTTTTATATATATTACCATTTTTCAGTCATAGCTTTAAATGGTTTGTTCAAGGCCCTAAACAACGCGTCCCAGCTAAAAGGGTGGAAACTTGACGGCGGGGATCCGTGTGGGGATGTCTGGACCGGAGTAGCATGTTCTGGGTCTTCCGTGACACAACTGTAATGCCGTTTAGCTTAAATAAATCATGCACTCTAATAATGTTGCTTTGTTTTTACTACCTAAATTCCACACCCTTTTGCAGGAGAGTTCCACAACTAAATCTTAGTGGGTATCTAGGCCAACTTGATAATCTCAATAACCTGAGGCATCTGTGAGTAACTTTTCTTTGTACTTCAGAAAATGTAAGGGAGCTCTACTCTGCATTAAACTCTTTGAGTTGGTTTTACTCTGTTAGGGATTTGAGCTCCAATTACATTGGAGGTGAAATTCCTTATGGCTTACCACCTAATGTCACTCATATGTAAGATGTCTGATCTCTATAAGTTAAATGAATTTTTTTATCTCATTTTGGACTTTATCCACCAAAATATTTTAATTATTTTCTTCCCCTCTCCGCTGTTTCTTTTCATTAATGCAGAAATTTAGCGTGTAACAGCTTGATAAAAAATATACCCCACTCATTATCTTTCTTGACAAATCTAACGCATCTGTAAGCTGCTTTTACCCTAACTACCTAGTTAGCTGGCTTATTTTTGGTTCATTGACGTACTTATATACATACACACACACTTATATTCGTTTCAGGAATCTAAGCCACAACTTTCTGTCTGGACCTATTGGCGATGTGTTTACTAGCTTACAAAGTCTGAAAACAATGTATGCTTTTCCACCTGATGTTTTTTGTTTTGAAATGAATTTTGGAAGCGAATGGTAATTGCCCACTAATAAATTGTATTTTAGAAAAAGGCAAACAACGAAGAATTCTGAATATTATTCAGGCTTCATGTTAGGTTTGTTGACAGAAACTGATTTGCATCTTTTTCCATGTTTCCCTTAAAAAATTGGAGACCTCACGTTTGAGTGAAACGAATATCTGAATTGACAATTGTCCAAGATGAAGTGAATCGTGACAGAAGACTCTGATGTTTTGTAACACTCTGATCCTGAATTGAAATATGCTTGCACCTGTCTAACGTCTGCTTATGTATTCCAACTTGTTACTAGTTTCGACACCTCCGTGGACTAAAATAGTCTTAACCTATCATGTTAGGGATCTATCGAACAATAAATTCACCGGAGACCTACCAAAATCTTTTGGATCACTGACTAATCTTACCGAACTGTGAGTTATATGCAGCTTAATCTAATTTTTTTACACGTCCCATGTTCTTTCAGCCATTGTACAGGCATGTTAATTTCATATGTTGCTTTGGTCTCCGCATAGGTTCTTGGAAAATAACAACTTCACTGGATCGGTGATATATTTGGCTGAGCTTCCATTAAATTACCTGTACGTTTATGAGGACAGGTTCCCCTACATTTTGCGTCTAATTATGATATTTTACTATTTACTCCTGCATGTATTTCTCAGGAACCTTGAAGGTAATCATTTTAGTGGCAGAATTCCACGGCAGTTTCAGTCGATTCCAAATTTATGGTGAGTGATGCAATATCGGTGGTGTTAACTTGGACAAGCTAACAAATTAAACTATGAATATTTTCCTCTTTTACTTCTTAACAGGTTTTGGGGTAATAGATTTGACACAGCGGCCATGTACCCACCGTGGAATTTCCCTTTGGACAATGTTCCACCTGAGCAAAATATTAGTAGTCCACCATCATCTCAGCAGAGTGCTATGGTGGACTACCCCTCCTCTGAAGCAAGTGAAACAAAGAAGAAAAAGCAAAGCCCCCTTAGAATATCTTATGTGGTTGTTGGTGTGGCTCTGGTGGCAGTCTGTGTAGCAGTAGTCTTTGCAATCCACATTAAGCGATCTAATGCAAAAAGACTTAGAAACTTGGACAGCAGCAATAGCACGCTGCATTCTCATCCAATTAGTCCAAGAATAGGTGAGAGCTCTACTTTTTGACATTGTTAAGATGTGGGGAAATCAGTTGCACCTATCTCAATAGTTATAACTAAGCCTTCTTTCTTTCGTCCCGTATGCGAATAGACTTGTCTACAGCTGCACAAACCGCAAGCCCACCATTCTTGGAAATCAGCAGTCCATTCAATCTGGTCCCAAGGCGAAATCCCCCTGTTCTTCTGACCAATACTGAGAAAACATCAAGAAGAAAAAGTTTCGCAGGAGAAAACAAATTTGCTATGAATTCAAAAGTGTATACAGTGGCGGAGCTTCAATTAGCTACGAACAGCTTTAGTGAAGAAAACCATCTTGGAGAGGGATCACTTGGTCCTGTTTACAAAGCTGAGTTTCCTAATGGCCAAGTAAGTCTAAAACTTGCTAAGGTTTTTCCATAATGTTCAAGTGACAATAAGATTCTATACAAGGTATTTACCCAAAAAAAAAAATTCTATACAAGGTTTTATCATTGTTTGTCTATAATGTTCATTTTTTTTCCCAGTTTTTTGCTGTGAAAGTCATCAACATGGTTTCTTTGTCTTTCGATGAAGAAGAGAAATTTATGGATGTCATTCAGATGGCCTCACAACTAAGGCACCCCAATATCGTAAGACTTATTGGGTATTGTGTAGAACATGGCCAACATCTTGTAGTATATGAATATGTGAGAAACTTGTCTCTTGACGATGCTTTGCACAGTGAAGTCTTCAAGCCACTGTCCTGGGGATTACGTCTTCGTATTGCTCTTGGTATTGCTCAGGCTTTGGAGTAAGTATTTCATATGGTTCTAGTAACAAGCATTTCTTTTCTTCAACCTCATTGGCTGCAAGATTTTTATTTATAGTACATGTATATTCACCGAGTACTCTATGAGGTGAATTAATATCATTTAGTGCCTCTAAAAGTATTATCTACACAACAGAAATTGAGAGCCATAGGAGAATATTTACACGCTATACAGATAGGGTTATATGTGATCTGCTTATTTAAGGCTGCTTTGTCTAATCCTACTATGATTTTTCCCTTCTGCTTTTTGATGGTTTCTATGATCTTATGACACGCTTGCAGCTATTTCCATTCTACATTCTCGCCGCCAGCTTCTCATAGCAACATAAAAGCCGCCAACATCTTGCTAGACGACGAACTAATGCCTCACGTGTGTGACTGTGGCTTATCAATTCTAAGACCACTTACGAGCAATTCTGTGAAAACCAAGGTAAGAACTTCCAAGGAATAATTGGATGGGGTTCATGGAAACTGTCACTTGATAGTAAGAGCAATCAGTCCATATCTTTTCACTGAATTTGGAATAATATCTACTCTTACATTTGTTGATAAAGAACTTCACTCAATATGCTGAATGAATAATCGGAAGGAAGATGGTATCCAACTGTCCATAGGTGGTAAATGGTACCAATAGTAACATCAAACCATGCAATTGTCAGAAAATTTTACCATATTCTGTCCACTGAACATTTAGGTATTTAAGCATTTCCAATAATAAGGGTAATTTTTTTTAGATAAGTAAGTTATTTTATTAACCAAAGCAAGAAATTAGAACAGCTATATAGTTTTTTTTTTTTTTTTCCAATTCGTGTCTTTGATTTGTAATACAACTGGAGTTCGTAGCATTTCAAACAGAAATTATATGCATACATGGCATTTACTTTTTCCTCAAGTCCCTTGGAGAGTGCGAAAACTTACATTCGGTCACAAAACTCATTTAACACTCATGCAAAAACAGGCTTCTGAAATTGCCATCCGGAACACGGGTTACATTGCACCTGAACACGGGCAACCAGGGAGCGATAACACAAAAAGTGATGTATACGCCTTTGGAGTGCTGCTTTTGGAGTTACTAACAGCAAGAAGACCCTGTGATAGGTGCTGTGTCTGATATCCTTGTTTTTACTTTCGTGGCAACTCTTTGACACTTTCTTTTTTGGATGTTTCAACACAGTTCAAGACCTCGAGATGAACAATCTTTGGTGGAGTGGGCTTCGATCCGTCTTCATGATAATGAGTCTTTGCAACAGATGGTTGATCCTGGCATTAGAAGAACATTTCCTCCCAGGTTTCTCTCCGGTTATGCAGACATTGTGTCCTTATGCATTCAGGTATTGCAGAGAGATCATTTACAGTCAAATTTAGCAGTGAAGACTTAGGTTGTCCATCTCTATAACATAGAATCTGATATGATCTCTAGTAATATATTGATATGTCTGGTTAGGGTAGGCTCAAATACATTTACACCTGTATGTATGTGTGCCATTTGTTCGCTCAATTACATTTATATATATGGTTAAGTTGCTTTGAACTGAAAATGCAGCCTGAGAAAGAATTCCGACCACCCATGTCGGAAATCGTGGAATCTCTGACACGTCTATCACAAAAGATGGGCATGACAAAGAGCAATGCATCAATAGATGGAGCTGAAGTTGAACCACTCTTCGACAGATCTTTCAGGTCAACCCAAACATGCTTCGGTAGCTCTCCAGCCGCTAGCTTGTCTATTGATGGTACATAGCCAAGGTTGGTTCTTCATCACATCTTTGTTCATTGGCAAACAATATAATAAATCTTAGATAATATTTTAGGTGCTCATCCGGCATTTGTGCACCCCCTCCCCCTTTTTTTTCTTTTTGGGGACGGGGTGCTCATACATACCAGTGTTAATTTGATGGCTGGTAATGCATAGAATGACAACATTAAGCTCTGCTTTGCTCATCTATTTTATCTTTCCATATTCTTATTTACATTCTAAAATAGAATCCGTTAATCTGATTGTAAAATTTAAGAAAATGAGGCTTGATATTCTCAATGACTTAATTTATCTCGTTTGGTGAAGTTATAGAGTAGATTTTACAAACGAGATTATAAAAAGTAAATAAAATAAAAATGACAATTAAACCAGTCGATCATTATGAATACGCTCTTCCGGAATTAAAAGGATCAGTCAATGAGTATGAGTTTTTCCTAAATCAAACAAGCAAAGTAAACTGGTCTTCAAACTTCACTTCTCTAAGTCAAATCATGCGCTAATACCGGTATTCAACAAGGCATTGATCTCTCCAATTATATGAACGGGTCTTCCATCAAATACCGATGAAAGGGTACTTTCACATAGTTTCTTCAGTTCCCTGGTTTTTGCAAGTGCAGCTTCCTGCAGTTTAATTATTCCCAAATTTGATTTATTACCTATCAATTTTAAAGCTTAATAGCACCATAAATCAACTACTATTCAACTTGACAATATGGTAGACAACTTACTTGCTTTGGCCATGAAGAAGATAGAGAATTCTGAAGCTCCATACGTTTGGCAGCCACATCCTTCAACCCTTCTTTTAACTTTGCTTCGTGATATTTCTTTTCCTCCAATGTACTAACCAGTCTGTCTAGGAATCTGAAACTTAAAACAACAAAGTTTTAGGGCTCACTATCAATATTTATCCCCAAAAAAGAAAAAGAAAACTTTCTAAAGCTGGAAATACGAAGCGATACATAAAAAGGTTGGCTAATGAGGGCAGACATGTAGTTAAAGCAAAGACCTGAAGAGGGCAACCCAAATCTAAATAACGCTTTTGAGATGGAGACTAATAATAGGACAAAAAGCTAAGGCATTTAAGAGAAACCTGAAAAGCATGATCATATCTCCAATAACTATCATTCTGCAAACTATTCTGTAATCTGATAATGTATCCTTGTGATGCTCGAACAAAACATAGCTGCCATTTTATGGCTTGATTGAAACCATTAGTGGAATTGACATTAATCTGTACCAATCTATCAATTTACTACAACATTTTGCGATCTCCCAATCGCGAGATTGAAGATTAGTAATCTAAAACTTCTTCAGAGCAGAAAGGAATATCACTATTCACTAGCAACACTACTATTAACGCGTAATTGTTTCATAGGGGCTAATCATTAATTTTCTGCAGAGGAATTCCAGTCAGTTCAGCTCATCAGCTCCAGTGATATTGCTTGTGAAACATACAAAGTCTGGATGCATATTTCTTTTAAAAGAGAATTTAAGGAAACAAAAGAGTAAAAATAAGAAAATAATCAACATATAAATGTGAACTTAGTTATTAAGTTGCACCTTTTAGAGTTGAGAATCATGATTAAATCCCGTGTTTTCCTATTTGTCAGCAGTGAAATCGCTAATGAAACATCATATATAATTGTCTCGATGGCATCAGGTGTATGCTGCTGTAGCACCAAGGGAGCAACTGCTTGGACTTGATTTTGCAAGGACAGAGTATCTTCATTCCTCAACTCCACCAATCGCTGATTCAAAAATGCCTTCATCTGATAAAACAACATTAAACCAACATAAAACTTCGAATGAGAAATAAGCTTTGATCTAGGGACACAAACAATTACACCATAATGACAAGTATGCACTAGATGAGTTTTCAATGTTGTTTTACTTCTCTTATTTTATTCATACAGAAGGTAAAATGCATTCCTAAACCAAAACTCATTACGCATCAATCCAAATTACATAGACTCGGCCAGTAATGAACCCTTCTCTCCGAATGAGATATTAGCAAAAAAATAAAGGAATATTACAGCAATATGAGCCAATCAGGTAATCCTATAAGATTAATCAGCATATACCTCATATAAATCATCCAGAATCTTATTTCTGTATTCTGTCTCCAAAAGTTGGCTCCTTTCCTCCCTGGTTCCTCGGGTAAGAGGTAAGGAATCAGGAGCATATGTCTGATTTTCCAATTGTATATTTGGTAAGCTTACTTCATCAATCACATCAACTTGTGGTGTTTCAACACTTATGTCCCAGGATATATCTGACACAGAAATTTCAGGAGGGTTTTCTGTTTTATCTAATGGGGTTTTATCGGATTCAGCAACTTCATTTGGTGAAGAATTCTGCAAGATGTCACTGGCATTAACTATTTCATATGGGCCTAAACCACCACCACCATCATCTGTTTCTTCCAAAGTACCAATATCCCAATCTATTTGAGCATTGTCAACAGAGATATCCCAATCAATAGCATCTGCACTGACATCTATATCTCCCCTCCCAAGGTTTATGTCATTATGAGTATTTTCTAAATCAAGGGTCTCAGAAGCTGCAGAAACACTCAAAGATGGAGGATTTTCACGAATATCTTTCAAGCTCAGCAAGACAGCAAGTGAAGATTTCTGCAAATCATTTTAGTGAGCAGCAACATTATATAACTCACAAAAGTCGACATACAAAGCAGACCAAAAGGAAAAGCTAAAAACAGCAACAAAGACAGGCATTCTCTGATTTTGATTATTGTCTTACATCGTTTTCTGTATGAGCATCTCTGACAAAATTAGAATAATACTCTATCCCCCGTGAAACAGAATCACCATTGATGACTTCTAGAATCCTGCTAAATGTACTTGGGAGCGAATTAGCAGTCTCTAAGAGTTCAAGCCTGACATTTTTCCCCTGTAATGTCAAATGACTGCCACTTTAACACATTGATAGCAAAAAGGAATATAAACCAGAGCAAGTTGCTACCATCAATATCAATATAAAAACCTGCAACCCAAGCTCTTGGCAAGCCTCAGCATATTTAGCAGCTGATAGAGCTGCACTTCTTTTTATATCAGCTTCCTTGCGTTCAAGTTCAGCCAGTTGTTGCTGAATCTTTTGCACCTGTTTTTTCTGATATGGGCTTTACATTTTAAAGAAAACTTATCAACAAAGTGCATCAATCAATGGCAAAGCAATACTTGTGTGTTATTCATTCCAAAGAAGATTAAAACCAAACAAAACATGCACTCACATTTCATAGTTTACATTCTGAATAATTATTTGAGCAGCCTCGCCAAGGTATAGATGATCTTTCTCAAAAGAACACACGATTGCTTCCCAAGATCCCTGCCAAAGGATTAATACAGATATTGCATTTATTATAAAGATCCAGTGGTTCTCTCCATTGGTGTGCAAGCAAGTGTTGGAGTCTTTTAAGTCAATGCATGTGCACTGAGAGAGAGAGAAAGAAAGAGAGAGAGTTCTTGTCTTACAGCAGCACCTGATAGCCGACCAAATATGTTCCGGCTTTCTGGAGTCAACTTAAGAAGAATATCATATATTTTCTTGGCCTCTAAGTAACCAATCCCTGAAAGCAGTACGATAGTTATCATATAACCAGGAAAACGGTAACCAATTCTGAAAACTCTAATAAAAAAGAAAAGCTCGTTAAAAAAAATACAAGAAAATGCAGTCAAAGCAATAAAATCCAAACTATCTTTTGAGATACTTCATACCACACACTACATAATTATCTCAAGCAGAGAGAGAAACATAGAGAGATAACATGTGCCCAAAAAAAGGAATTTTATTTTATTAAAAAATAAATTCACTTATCAACTTATGATCAAAGGTTGTAACCAACAACACACTTTCTGCCACACATGATATATTGCACAGTAACATAAGAAAACGTATTGGCCCATTTCATGTGCTGATCACTGTTCTCTGATTTGCTAATGGCCAGTATCCTCTTCTATCATCTCCACAGTCTTCATTTGTCAGTTTCAAGTCCTTTAAAAAAAATCTAGTCCGATCACTGGTGTTGAAGACTGGGATTTCCAGAAAACAAAAATAAAGCGCAAATATGGTAGGTGACAATTCAGTGTTTGAAAGAGAGCGGCATGAATGGGGGTAATGGGTTTATTTAAAGTTGTAAGAGAGTTTATCTTTCAAAAGGAAATGAGGCAGTTCCTGATGTAACTAGACTCCTGAAATCCCACTTGATAAATCCCCTTGGGTTGTGTTTAGGAACTTGGATTTCATAATACTGAAAATTGTGGTAAAAATACATATGAATACAGTATTCATGATTATTTGTCAAATTAATGAACATTTATATGCCTACTTAACGGTGAATTTGACATTCATGTTCCTATAGATTTTTGCGAATGAAATTCATGTTTCTATACCTTTCAAATATATAATCATATTGAATCTTAACTAATTTATGCATAATATAAGCATTTCTTTCTCTCAATTTATATAGCAAATAAAACCCAGATCCGAAATTTCAAAATCATATACCAAACATAACATTAAATCATGAAGGTTGAGATTAGGGTAGTTCACATCAATGATTTGGTCCTTTTTTACCCCCCCCCCCCCTCCTCCTCTTAATTGAAATCAAGCCACAAAGGTTATACTAATAATAGCTAGCCTATGTACTTTCCAATTCATCCATCTCCCGAATTCACTCCCAACAAAAGTAGGAAAGAGTTTTTGACTCCACTCTCCTCAATTCTACCCCCATTTAATCAAATTGTTTCACCTACAAACTTCCAACACATGTTAGAGTGTGGTGGCACCAATGGCTAACTATAATGTTTGTGAAAGACTAATTCAAACAAAAATTTTCTATGTTGAAGTACAATTGAAGGAGACTAAACCATATAAGTACTTGCAGAGTATTTAGCTCAACAGTAGTAGGAAAACATATTCCCACCACTTAAGAGCGAATCTAAAACCCCCTTCCCTCCAAAATAGAGAACAAAAAACAATTAAAAGAATTACAACTATTTCTCAAAGTTGCAAAGCCAATCTTAGTTTCCTATCCACATAAATTTTAAAGTTTCACTTCTAAAGCAAAAAAGAACAGAACCCAAACAAAAAGCAGCAAAGCTATCGAAAACTTCCTCTCCTTATTCACAACCAACCAAAGAATTCATCAATTTTAATATCGATCGCATAAATGAAATTTGAATGAAACATAAATTGCAAGTACACGCAACCGTTTAGCGAAATATGTCAATTTAATTGATTGGCTAGAATAAAACTATTAAAAGAAATAACGAACATTCAGGGTCAAGGGTTTGAAAATAGGGATCAATATCCTTAGGCAACGCCGAGAACTCCTTCGATATCTTGGATCGTATCGCCGCCAATCTCTTTCTCCAATCAGACGGAATTCTCTTGCGATCTACCAACCATTCTTCAGTAAACGAAAACAGAAAAATCGTTAAATCAATTGTAGAGTGTAGTTTTCATCAATGTTCTGAAAATAGAGAAAACCGAATATTTTTCGGGATTAACTGAGGTGATAATTTAGCGCGTTACCTCCAAGACGAGAAAATGTGATGTCGATTGGGAGATTACGGATGTCCTCCGCTGTTTGCATTGGTTTTTTTTCTCGAGAAAGTGTTTCTCGGGAAAAATCTGCAATAGGAAAGTCGAAATTAACGGTTGAGTAAACGGGGTCTATGGGTTTTGAGGTGCCCTTTGATGTTGGTAATGAAATGACGACTGAAACTGAAAATAGTTGAGTTACAACTTTAAGCAAAATTGTTTAGGGTAAATTTCCTAAGTAATCACCTAACTATTAGCCTGATTTTATTTTCACCACTTAGGTTCAAAAAATTCTATTTTAGTCACAATATTATTGAAATTTAAATTTTAACTACTCCTCCGTCAACTTATCAAGGGATTGTTGGCATGGAATTGAAACAGAATGATATGAGATTGATGCTCAAATGGATAAATGTTAAATTGAGCATGAGCATAATATTGAAATATTGATTTGAAAATGAATTGGTTAGACATATAATTGAAATATCGTATGGTTTGATTATATGTTAAACTCAAATTATGGTAGCATATTGTATTTGATATTAAAATAAGGTAAGTTTTGTTTAATGCCTATGAACTTACTAAGCATTTTATATACTTACCTTGTTTGTTTTCCTTTTTCCTTGTAAATCATACACCTTACGAAACACGTCAAGTCGGATATTACTGAAGCTCACACTATCCTATCACCAAATTGGTAGCTTTTTAGTCATTTTGAACTTAAGGTTGTGGCATGTACATATAGGATGTTTAGAGGTGTTTCTAATGTACAGGGGTTGTGGTGAATTGAAAAGCTTGGTATGTTATGTTACTTACGGTAATTAAGTATATTATGGATAATTTAGCAATTGTGATGCCTAGTTGAAATGGATTATCTTGATTTACATGTTTGAAATGTGTATGGCATATGAATTGGTATGAAATGAGGTAATGATGGTAACATGCTTGAAAATGTAGCCAAATCTGTATAGTTGTTAATTATATTTAATGCTTATAAGCTTTAGATGTGCATATGTGTATGTAAGTGTTTGAAATGGAAGTGAATTGGTATGTTTTAAAGATCTTTAGCATAGGTAAACTTTGGTAATTGAATAGTTTGGTTTGTGTTTTGATTCATGGCATGAAATGTTAAGTTTACTTGATGCATAGATAGTAATTGTCTTGAGAAGATGTTAAATATGGATGTTGAGCTTGTTTAATATCTTCTTAGCCTATTTTTGATTCAAATGATTTTGGTATTTGATGCATAAATTGATAGTTGGTTGGAAAGTATGAAATAGGTACCAAATGGTTCATTTTTATCAAAAATAGGGGCCACGTTGTGACCTCGAATTTTAGACGTTGCAACGTTACCATTAAAGTACGTGACATCGTGATAAGCTAAGACTTGTCGTCGCGAAATGACATACTGAGATGGCCATGTTGTGACGAGCACTAGATGAAGTGGTGATATCGATCCATACATTTTAAAAACTTTGCAATTTAGTTATATTTCATACTCGAGTTAGTAAAAGAGCTTTTGTAAGCTTGATTAAGGCTTGGATTTGTTTATTTAACTTGAAATGAATGTGATTGTCAATAAATTGCATGTGTAAAAGATTAATTACTGTGAATTTGAATGTAAATTGCTCCAGCAATGAATATAGCATTTTGTAGCTCAAACTGAATGATCGAGTCAGGCGAGGGGTGTTATACCACAACTCTTACTTGTCCCCATTGTTACTTGTCTCGACCAGGATCCTCTTGATCCATACGAAAAGACTTTGGCACACTCACATTGAACATCAGGTTAACCTTGAGTATTGTCTCTAACTCTGATTTGTAAACCTCTTGACTTACCCGCTTCAAAACTATGAAAGGACCCGTATGTTTTTGCCAAGCCAACGGTAAATCAAAATGTAAAACACTAGATAAGTATTTGAGATGTACCTCACTCATAGCATTTACTCTATCCGACTGTCCAGTTTGCACCATTACTTTTCCCATAAAAGCTTGATGCATTGGAAAATCAGGTTTAGAAAGCGCAGCGTAAAATATGTTTTAGGGAAAACTAGAGTTTTAATTTTTTTTTCCAAAAAAAGAACTTGATTTTGATATCTAAAATAATAAACATTTAATCAAAATTATACATTTTCGATTCGTCTAGGATCAACGCTTCGACCAAGTAGTCTTCTTCACTATCCTCAAGTTCATGTCTACTAAGTGTGGGTTCGCTTCTAATCAGAAAATTTTTCATAAAAATTATCAATGGGGCAATTTTATAATTTCTCTAAACTCTATGGTTAAGTTGTAAATATGAAAAATATCGCCAAAAATTTTCTAAAATAATTTCTTCAAAGAATTTTCTCTCTATAAATTTCTCTTGAATTCAAGTATATGAAAAATAATGACATAAGGCTCTCTTTATATAGAGAAAGTTTAGAGAGTTTAACTATAATTAAACTTAATCACTTTAATATTAAATTAATATAATACTTATTAAATTAAATTTAATATTAAATCTATTAAATTAATAAAATACTATCAAGATAAGTATTAAATCTAAAATATATTATTTTTGAAATAGTTAATTTGAAATTGAATTATCCGGTAGAGTCTTAGTAGGAGTGTAATTTTTTCACAACTCAATCACCAAAGAACCACCGCCGTCGACCATCCGTCGGCCACCGAAATGTCGTCGTCATAGTCACTGGCACCACCATACTCGATGGTGTCATCGCAGGCTCGACACCCTCACGACACCTCGAGCTGGTTCGGTTCGACCAGTGATGGCCCAATCGGTCCGATCCAGCCACCGGTTGGACAATCGACCCAGTTTCACATGTCAAGCCCGGTACAACCAACTTTGGGTCCCAGTTTAGGTTTTTGGTTCTCAGTTCCAATTTTCGATCTCAAGTCTAACTTTCAAGTTCAATTACCCCATTAGGACAATTGTCTAACTTGAAAATTAATTTCTAAAAATATCATATTTATTTTAATTAATTTGATTAATTTAATTTTACTTTATCAAAATTAATTTTCCCAAAAATCACTAAGATTTTTCAAAATTAATTTTTCAATAAAATTCTTTAATCAAATTCTCTAGTTGAACAATTCCCACGACTGTCCAATTTAATTCCACATCGAATAAATTGACTCAATTAAATTATTTCAAAGTCATAGAATTTCCCTCTGATTCAAATACAGTCCGATCGAGCTTCTGTTGAGTTAGTGGAGGGACCAATAGGATACATATAATTAGGCTCTAGTAATTGCAATTATGTCTAGAAGTATCGTTTCGATAATTCGCAATTTACTTAACCATGGAGTCAGTCTACAAGAAGTACCATGATTGAAAACTCCTTATTGTATACTATTTACGAAAACAATTTATCCAACTACTTTGTCCAATGACCTCGTCATTTGTATGTTACCCTAATATGATATCATTGATTTCTTTGAGTTAAATCTGTTCACTTAATACAATCTTAATTTATCTTATTGTCATCATTGTGTCTTCTTAATGATTAATATGACCACTGTCAACAAATGACTGTGATAAATTGCTCGTCCGAGAACGAGTAACCAGTGGTCACGTTCCATATTTATCAATTCACACAATGCCAATGAAAGAATATTATTAGCTCTTTAATTGAGTTATGAATTCCATTGTTGCTATTAAAGTCATGTCATACACAAGTCATGCACCCAACATACTGGCTATGTGCTTGATTATCTTTAGAGCATAAGCCTCCACTTATATCAAAGCATATGAGTTACATACGCATGGTTAGTGACTAAATCAGGATTTAAGTAAATTACACCATGAATGTCACAAGTGAATTAATTTACAAACGAATTCAGAATTAATTCATTTTGAGTCTAATCCAATGTATCATTCTTCCAATGAATACATTTATATCTCTATTCATTGAGTCAATTGCTCTAATAGCCAAGACTAGCCATCTCCTCAATTGGAATTGTAGATGACATGATAATCTTTCTAAATATTTGAATAGAACGCTCACTTTGATTCTTTTACGGGACTACAGACTTGTTTAGATTATCTACTAAAGTAAGTTATCTTTCTCGTAATGTAAACATTCTTACAGTGCCACTTATCATCAATTTGAACTTAGATAATCAATGAGCTAATAATTGCTTGTCACAATTTTGCTATGCATGCAAAACATAAAAGACAGAAACACAAAACACATAATAGTGAAATGTGAAATTAACTTTATTTATTCATTCATCATTCAAATACATAGAAAATAATTACATGTTTACTACAATTTGGGCACATTTTCCAACATGATGCACAACCCACCTCTCTCATAGGTGGTAACCCCACTAATGACTCAACAGTATTCATATCGTTTTTTTGTACCTCTAACATTTCCAATGGGGTCTCCTTAGCACTCTGATCTACCAAGTCAATATTCTCACCACATAGAACATCATCAACTAGTTGGATTGATGACAGTACCTTGGTTCCATCTTTCTTATCATGACTCATTGGCACCACGCATTGTTGTTGATGAGTATCCAGGATACATAAATAACCAGTAAAAGGAACCAAAAGAGTATTAATCAGGTCAAAGAAGTTCAAGCCAAAAACAAAATTGTAATCATCTAAGTGAATTACCTCGAAGACTTCCTTGTCTTTCCACTTGCCAATTTGTAGTTCAACTCCTTGTACTACTCCCACAATTGGGACCTCCTTGGAATTTACTATCTTGATCCTCTTGGTCAATTTTCTAACTGAAAAACCAAGTTTTCCCATGGATTTCTCTGATATGAACAAATCAAATACCATTGTATCAACAAGGGCACTCTTCCTACGGTCTACAATGTTGATGTCCACAAAGATCAACTTTTTTTGCTTGCAATCCCTCTTCGCCTTAGTAGAATTGAATATAATTATCCAAGCTTCAATACCTTATTCTCAACAAACTCCATTTCTTCTTTATTGGTTGCGAATATCTTGGATCACACTAAACAGTCTCACATTCTACCATCATGAGCTTCGAGCAAAATTTTCTGTATAAGTTATGGATTCTTCGGTACACAAACTCTACCTCTGAATAACAAATAATCATCGAGTCCTATCTGAAATTTTGAATCAGAAGTTGACTCACATTGTACCCATTTTGTTTGCAACTCATTATCACTTTTCTGAACTTCACAACTCTACTGTAGAAATGTTGGTTTAGCTTTTAACTCAGCTAAAATTGAGTCATCATCAGATAATGACAATTGGGTATTCATTGCTTGCAAGGCAAACATATATTTTTTACTCAGAGCATCCGCAACTACATTTGCTTTTCCCGGATAATAATCAATAACCAAGTCATAATCCTTCAACAGTTCAAGCCATTTACACTTTCTCAGATTCAAATCTTTTTGCGACATCAGATACTTTAAACTCTTATGATCGGTAAATGTATGACATTTTTCACTGAACAAATAGTGTCACCAAATTTTCAGCACAAAAACAATAGTTGTTAACTCTAAGTCATTGATAACATGTTAATTTGTGTAACACCCCGTACCCGTATCCTATGCCAGAACCGAGTACGAGGCATTACCAGACTTAACAATACATTTTATCAAATTAATTAACACATATACAAAATGACTTAGTCAAGTCCCTATACATGCCATAGTTTAAATCATTTATAAATAAAGATACCCATAGATAGCTTGATAGTGTGAAGCGATCTCCGACGAGCTCCAACCCGAGCTTGTTTAGTAGGACTCTGTAACAAGGGAAAGAAAAGGGGGTAAGCTTATAAAGCTTAGTAAGTTCACATGTAAAAATAATAAGCATTAGCAATGAATTTAGCTTACTACTAAGCTGTCATAACTTGCATAAATAATGCTAAGTTCTTACTTTTCGAACTTACTCATTTGTAGCCTTATCAAAGCCTCAACATGACAAATCCTCACAACAAGTTCTCAATTTGATACAAACATTAAATCACATGCTTATACCTTATTACTCATGTTCATATTAATCTGTTTGCTTGAATCGCTGTCACTAAATTATTTATTTCTTGAGCTACAGAGCTCCAAATTTAAAACCGCTAATTTTCCCCGAAACTAGACTCATATATCTTCATACCATAAAATTTCCAGAATTTTTGGCTAATCCAATTAGTACAGTTTATTCATTAAAATTTCCCCTGTTTCACTGTTCGACTATTCTGACCACTTTTCACTACGAATCAATTTTATCCTTGTACAGAATTCAAAAGATGTTATAATTTGTTTCATTTGAAACTAGACTCATTAAGTATTTCAAGCATATAACTTTTATCCCATAATTATTTTTGTACAATTTTTAATGATTTTTCCAAGTCAGAACAGGGGATCATGTAATTATTCTGAACCAATCTCACAAGAATTTAAATATCTCGAAATATAAAAATCCTTTGTTTTCTATGTTTCTTTTATATGAAAATAGACTCAATAAGCTTTAAATCAATATATCATCCAACTTATAATTCAATTTCTACTATTTTTGGTGATTTTTCAAATTTACATCACTGCTGCTGTCCAAAACAGTTTTATTGTAAATTTTGCTCTTTCATGATTGCTTTGTATTAACATCCATTTAATCATACATAACCCCAAAACATATCCTTAACTAGCCATTCCAATAGCTAGCTATTATCGAATATTTACATGCCATTCATTTTCCCCTTTAACCTATACATCAACCATAAAACTTAAACTTATCATGTCACAATTTAATTTGGCCTAAAAGCCTCACACATAATCATAAATCAATTTATCACCTATTTATACATCATAAGTATAGACCTATCGTCACAAGGTCATCACAAGATCATTTTCATAGGTATGACCTACTCATTTACATTCTTACCAAATGTTCCATATACGTCAAAATTTAGTTCTCATGAATTTTGCGTACATACCTGTACCCTTTCAACATGATCATACCTTGTCATTTCTTTGATATCATCTTTGGATTTACCCATTGAAACTCTTGGGATACTAAGGATGGATACTCGGGAAAAACTCGTACAAGATATATCGTACCAATGCCATGTCCCAGACATGGTCTTACGCTAGCTTTCATATCGTGGCCGATGCCATGTCCCAGACATGGTCTTACTCTAGCACACATATCAATGCCGATGCCATGTCCCAGACATGGTCTTACACTGGCTCTCATATCATGGCCAATGCCATGTCCCAGACATGGTCTTACACTGGCTCTCATATCATGGCCGATGCCATGTCCCAGACATGGTCTTACACTGGCTCTCATATCATGCCCGATGCCATGTCCCAGACATGGTCTTACACTGGCTCTCATATCATGGCCGATGCCATGTCCCAGACATGGTCTTACACTGGCACACATATTGCCATGGTCCAACCAAGGTCTTTACTATCAATTCATCACATGTCGAAATTCGATCATACTCCGCCCTGCATTTCTCTTAATTTGATCTTTCAATACAATCTCGTAATTTTTATATTATTCATGATCCAATAATAACATACGAAATAACACATCGTATCAGTTAAACATTTAAACATATTAAATTTAATGCTTATTAACATACGAACTTACCTCGATACCAGAACGACCATTTTACCAACTTTCCCGATTTTCGATATTCCTCACGTTCTAGGTCCAAATCTTGTTTTCTCTGGGTCTAAAACATCACATTTCACTTATTTAATTAATTTACTATTCAAAACAGTCCCAAACTCTTTTTTTTTAAAATTACAATTTTGCCCCTAAACTTTCACATATTTACACTTTTGCCCCAATACTCGAAAAATAAACTTCAGCCCTTATTCATATGTTTTATAACATTCTGATCATTTTTCCCTTCTATGGAAACATCAAATTCTCACTCTAACATGTACTTATGAACAATAGGTATTTTTACTGATTATGACGTTTTACTCGTTTTCACTTAAAATCGCTTAGTAAAAGTTGTTTAACATAATTTTAGCCTTCATATTCTATCATAAAACATATAAATACACACTTTTCACCTATGGGTAATTTTCTAAAGATGAACCTTAGCATGAATTATTGGTAGCATAAGCTAAATCGAGCTACCGGGACTCCAAAACCGTAAATAACTTGAAAAACGGGGCTAGAACAGACTTACCATGAGCTTAGAAAGTTTAGAAGACCCTAGCCATGTCTTCCCCTGGTAAATTTCGTCCATATGAAGAAGATGGACAAATTTGGCATTTTAATTTTGTTTTTAATTCATTTAATTACCAATTTACCAAAATGCCCCTAACTTAAAAATATCCCATTTCACTTATCTAATGTCCATTTTTACAATTTAACCAATGGTCTAATTTCCATTTAAGGACCTCCAATTTAAAATTTCATAGAAATTGGACACTTCTAACATGTAGAGCTCAACTTTTGCACTATTTACAATTTAGTCCTTTTGACTAAATTGAGTGCCCAAACGTCGAAATTTTTGAACGAAATTTTTACGAAATCTTTCCATAAAATTTTAGACCATAAAAATATAATAAAAATAGAATTTTACTTGTCGGATTTGTGGTCTCGAAACCACTGTTTCGATTAGACCCAAATTTAGGCTGTTACAATTTGCATGACATTTTGTGTTCAATTCAGTTTATTTTTGAATTAATCCCTGCTAAATTAGTATTTTTATGTTTTAATCTTGTCAGGGATGCAATTGGGACACTAAGAGACAAAAACGAGCAGAAAAGACCAAATTGAAACACAATAAAAATGGGGTCGAGTCAAAAATATGGAGAAAGCCAAGGACTCATCAAATTTTTTGACTTTGTAAAAGCCAAAAATAGAAAAAAAGAATCTCATTTTATTTTTTTTATTTTTTATTTAATTTTATATTAAAGTGGTTAAGGCCAAAATTAGTAAATTCCATATATATAAATAGGGCCTTAATGCACTTAGGAAAGACACACTTAATTCTACATTCTGACTTCAATTTGGAATTGAATAGAACTATTTTCTTTTTCTTTCAATTTGGCGTGAGCATACTGCTACTTTCATTTACATTTCCTTGTTTTTACAAAATTGGTCTAATTGCTTTCCAAGTACCTTTCTTTCCCATTCTTCACCATCATCATCAGATCACCTTTCAAAGTCTACAAAGCATGAATAATTTCATGCTTCACTAAATTCCATCTTAGCTTTAGGCCGGTGTTCTTTCCGGAGGGAATCGTGAGATACGGATTAGTGCTAAATCCTTCCAATCGGTATTCACATTTTTCTTAAGTATCAGGATTGACAACTCATCCCTTAAAGCTGGCTCAATTTCAAGTCAAAAATTTCACGTTGGGTTGGAGTCATGTTTGCTGACAGTTGGAGAAACGAGTCAGCCGTGCTGTATTCGGATCTCCGAGAACAAATCAAGGAGGAAGTAATCAAGTTGAAATGACCCATGCGATTGAAGCTGTTAATTTTAGTTGGGTTCTTCAGAGCGCAAGGCTACCGAAATCTTGAATCAAGAACACGTGTATCTTGGTTAGATAATCGGTAAGGGTTGGTTTGCAGGTCGTATCAGGACCAGCTACGAAAGGAAGAATTGGTGGTTAGGACGTTCTTAACTGCTATAACCAGCTTATCGTTTGAAGGAGAAGATTAATTTTCGAGGATCGAATCGAAAATCTGGAATCACACCGAGTCTAGGGCTAAGGCTTAATTATCTCTGTTTAAAAAAAATCTGAACTTATTTCTTTATTTAAATTTATTTTTAATATTAATTAATTGTTTATTTATGCTGATTCGACTATTTACTTTCTAAACATTTTTAAAACCCCTTGATTTATTTGTTTATCTTTTTTGTGGGTTCGTTTGGAGTCGTGGGCACGCATTTTGCCACGACTTTCGACACAACAAAAGTTCTAACCACAAGTTAAACGCGGAAGTTGATTATAATATCCAATCCCTGTGGACTCGACCCTCTTACCACTCTTTACTACTATTTAGAGTTATTTTTGTAAGAATTATTTTTTGTGGTTTCGACGCCCATCAAATTTTGGTGCCGTTGCCAGGGATTTGAGATATTTTTTCTAATTTTTGTTTATTTACCTTATGACATGATTAGAACCGAGAACTCTAGAGTTTGAACCAAAAATTAAGAATTTGGCTCGATGATAAACCGTAAATGTAACATATGTTAATCCCATATTTAGTATATTTTCGGATGATTTATTCCTTGATTTATGTAAAAAGGTGCTTTTAATCCCTTCTTTTCATGTCTTATACTCAGGAAAGCACCCGAGGACGAAAAGAACATAAAACGGGCCCAAAACGGAGTAAATGGGCCATATCACAAAATCCACACGTCCTGGGCCCAAGACCACACGACCGTGCCTCATTTATCTACTAGAACACGGCCTAATCATAATCCACACGGCCGTGCCCCATTCAACAGGTTCGAACACGGCCTGGCCATGATTCACACGGGCGTGTGCCATGGCCGTGTCCCTGCCGTGGCAAAGAAGAATTTCACTTGGAAAAGGATACTTACGGGCCAAGAAACCTATTTCAAAAGCCTATATAAACACCCTAAGTATAACCTAGAAGAGGGCTGTTAGCTAGGCCAAGAAGCCAAGCCAGAAAGGTCAGATTTGTGGGAATCACTCGAAGATAGCCAGTTGATCCATCTCAAGAAGTCGGAATTCTACTCAAGACGGCAGATTTCTACTTCAATTTCTTCAGGGGTTTTTAGGGATTTCTTATGTTTTGTTTCATCTTTTCTTTCGAGATGTTTTCTTTTATTGTTATGAACTAAACCCTTCAGATACCTGAAGAGGATGAAACCTAAGACGGATCTTGTTATTGTTTTCTGAACTATATGATAAATACTTGATTTGTTCTTAATTATGTGTGCTTAATTCTTGTGTTACTTGTAACACCCCTTACCCGAGACCGTTGCCGGAGTCGAGTACGAGGCATTACTAGACTTAACTTACTAGTTCGGGGCATAAAAGTTTAAAACTGTCCATCTGCATCATGTTCACTAAATTAATTATAACTCGAGTTACGAAACTCAAAATCTAGATCCGTAAATTTTACCTGAAACTAGACTCATATATCTTCTTACTATAATTTTTCCATAATTTTTGGTGTGGCCAATTAGTATAGTTTATTAGTTAAAGTCTCCCCTGTTACACAGTTTGACAGTTCTGACCTCTCTTCACTAAAAATCAATTATCTCATAATATACAAATCTTTTTCCTACACCGTTTCTTTCATATAAAAATAGACTCAATAAGATTTAATTCTATATCTCATGCACAACCTAATTCCGTTTCTACTATTTTTGGTGATTTTTCAAAATCACGTCACTGCTGCTGTACAAGCTGTTCCCCTGCATATACTTACATAATTTCTTTCTAATAATTACCAACTAGGCATTACATAATATCCAAAACATGATCTTAATTAGCCATTTTAATAGCTAATCATTACCAAACATTTACAATCCAATCTTAAGCCATATCATAATGTTATACACACAAGATAGCTAAGTCCCTATACATGCCATAACTTAAAACGTTCGAGTCACAAAATACCAATATATTCCTTTGATAGTGTGTAACGATCTCCGACGTCCTTTCGATCCCCGAGTTGGCTTGTAATACTATAAAAAAAACTAAAGAATGGGTGTAAGCATAAAGATTAGTAAGTTTACATGTAAATAGATAACAACATTCTTAATGAATTATCTTATGTTTTTCTTATCAAGATCACTTAAGCTTTTAACTCAATATACTTAAAACTTGTATACTTGCCTTACCTTTTAACATGAATTTATCTTACCTTACCTTTTTAGCTTGAACTTGTCTTACCTTTACTTTGGAATACTCCTTGAATTTTCCCGTTGAACCACTTTGGAATACTAAGGATACGCGGGTACCTTTCCTTATGAAACTTAACCATTGCCATGTCTTGACATGGTCTTACGTGGTATCCTTGCCTTATGAACTCACCAATGCCATGCCTTGGCATGGTCTTACATGGGACCTTTGCCTTATAGTAACATATCAATGCCATGTCTTGACATGGTCTTACATGATTTCCTTAAACCCTAATGTCATGACATTTGTATCCTACACATTCCTAAGGTTCAACCGGAACTTTCTGAGATAGCTTTTCCGTCAATTCATACTTGAGTCTTTAAATAATAAATTTACAGAATAAATATGTAAATGCTAGAATTTAATAACATTAAATGTAAAATAATAGAATATTGCATTTATTTACTGCAAACTTACCTCGAAACAAAATACGATCAACTATATCGATTTAATCCTCTATCTTTTTCTTTCCTCGATCTAACTCTGGATTTCGTTCTTCTTGATCTATAATAGCAAATTTAGCTTATTTAATACTCACATTCATCAAAACAGTCCTTAGCTCTTAACTTTAGCAAAATTACAATTTTGCCCCTAATCTTTTACATATTTACACATTTGCCCCAAAGCTCAGAAATTAAAATTTATCCCTTATTATTATGTTTTATGACATTCTGATCATTTTTCCCTTCTATGGAAACATCAAATTCTCACTCTAACTTGTACTTATGAACATTAGGTATTTTTACCGATTAAGCCGTTTTAATCGTTTTCACTTAAAATCACTTAGCAAAAGTTGTTCAACATAATTTCAGACTTCATATTCTATCATAAAACATCAAAATAAACACATTTTACCTATGGGTATTTTTCCAAATATGAACCCTAGCATGAATTATTAATAGAATAAGCTAAATCGAGCTACCGGGGCTTCAAAAACGTAAAGAACATTAAAAACGGGGCTTGGAATCACTTACTATGGAGCTTGGAAGCTTGAAACAAACCCTAGCTATGGTGAACACTTGAAAATTCTGCCTAATGAAGAAGATGAGCATATTTTGCCATCTTTTTCCCTTTTAATTTCTTTTTATTACCAAATGACTAAATTACCCTTCATTAAAAACTTTGGTTCTTTCTACCCATATATGTCCATTTTTGTCCATGAAAATATAATAGTCTAATTACCATTTAAAGACTCTTACTTCAAACCCCCATTTCAATCAAGTACTTTATAAATTAGAACCCCTATTTAGCAACTTTTACAAACAAGTCCTAATAGGCAATTTAAGCATGAAATCAATAAAATTTCTTATCAATACTCTAACACATGTATTTAATCACTCTGTAAATCATAATAATTAAACGTAATAAACTTTTATAGCTTGAATTTGTGGTTTCGTGACCACTATTCCGTTTAGACCCTATTTCGGGATGTTACATTACTATTTCTGGGATATTGATTCAAGTTGGATGTGCTTAGGTGGAGCAGCAAAAGTCCCTGCTTAAGAGTAGATCTAGCATAATTAAGCGGAGTTGATCGTACGCCTAGAGATAGGGTGACGAGATTTTGCTGGATTAGGGTGAAACCTAATATGGGAGTCCATAGATCGAGTTAATATGATTCTAGGGTTTTTAATTAGAAAGAGATTTCAATTAATCAACCTAGGATTAGACGTTATTCGCCTCGAGAGAGGGTTTAATATAGCTTAGGGAATCTTACGGATCAAGTCAAGTGAATAAATCGTCTGGTTCAGTGTTAGATAACAAGTGAAGTCTAGGTGGAATCTTCCTAAGGGTATCGTCTTAATCAACTGAGTTTCTCTCAAGTATTTCCCCCAATTTATTCTTTTGTCTTTGCGTCTTTAGCTTAGTAGTTAGTTAAATTTAGATTAAAACTTCACCTATTTTAGGCTAGATAATAAAAAGAAAGTTAGTATTAGTACTTTTAGTTCCTTTGGGTTCGACAATCTGGTCTTGCCTAAGCTATACTACTGTTCGATAGGTGCACTTCCCTCAATCGTTGTCAGAGTTAGTTTCCAGGTTCGATCATTCTCTTTATAAATTTTAAAACTCGACAAAACAACGATCACCCGACAATTGCGGAAAGAAGCCATTCGATGCGGCAAACGACCAAATCTCAGATTCGAAACCATATCATACACCGAGGAAATTTTCTCGTTCGATGAACCAAACAAGATGACCGAGCAGACGGTCCGCCAACTCGCAGCGGCACCGGATGAATAACAACCCTTATGTATAACCTATCCGGCAGGAGGAACGCCGTTCGAGTTAAGGTCAGGTTTGATCCATTTACTACTCACTTTCCATGGATTAGAGAATGAAAATCCACACACCCACCTTAAAGGGTTCCATATGGTGTGCACAAGCATGAAGCCTCAGGGAGTAACCGAAGACCAAATCAAACTTCGTGTTTTTCCTTTCTCATTAGCCGACTCTACTAAAGAGTGCCTATTTTATTTACTTCTGGGATCTATGAACACATGGTCTGACATGTCACGTTTGTTTCTTGATAGGTTCTTCCCTGCAGCTCGAGCGACCGAACTAATGAGGGACATCGCAGGAACCCGTCAAAATGACACTAAATTGCTCTACAATTTCTGGGAACGGTATAAAAAGTTGTGTGCAAGTTGCCCATAACATGGACTGACTGAACAGTCACTCTTGCAGTATTTTTATGAGGGGTTGCTCCCGATGGAAATGAAAATGATAGATGCTGCAAGTGGAGGGGCACTAGTCAATATGACTTCTCAAAGAGCACGAGAGTTGATTTCAACAATGGCTGCTAATTCTCAACAATTCCGACCGGCCACAGAACCCACGAGACAGGTTCATGGGTTAAGTTCTCTATCTCTAGAAGATAAAATTGATAAGCTAACTAACCTTGTTCAAACTTTGCTTACAGATAAAACGGGCTTAGCACGGTTGTGCAGAATTTGCGCTAAGCCAGACCATCCAACAGACTCATGTCCGATTTTAGATGAGGATTCGACAGAACAAGCAAATGTTGTCGGGAACTTTCCAGGACCACCCCAAAGGCGATATAACCCCTACTCAAAATCATATAATGTGGGGTGGAAGGATCACCTAAATCTATGTTATGGGTTGAATCATCAGTTCAATCAATCTTACCAACAAAGACCACCTCCAAATCAACAATTACCACCCCCAAAGTCATCTTTGGAAGCCGTAGTGGAAAGGCTAGCCAATAGTACTGAGAAGTTTTAGCAAAAAAATGAAATACAATTGCAGGAGTTAGATAAGCAACTAAGCAAACTTGAGCTCACGGTTAGTTGTTTGGAGTCCCAAGGTAAGCTGCCAACCCAAACTGAGCCTAATTCTCGACACAATGTAAGTGCTATGACATTGAGGAGTAGGAAGGTTTTGGAGCCTGTACTTGGCACGAGTTGTGCCCACGGCGTTGGTCGAGACAGAGGCTCCAGTGGAGTCAACACCACAAAAATCATTTGCAGTACCACATCCATTTCTTGGAAGACTAGTCCAATGCAAGAATGAACGAGAAGAGAAGGAGATCATCGACACCTTTTGAAAGGTAGAAATCAACATACCTCTTCTTGATGCGATTAAACAAATTCCACGGTATGTAAAATTCTTAAAATAATTATGTACAAGTAAGAAGAAGCTCCTGGGCAATGAAAATGTGAGTATCGGAGAAAATGTCTCCGCCATTTTACAAAGGAAAATACAACCTAAATGTAAGGACTAAGGTATGTTTTCCATATCTTGCAAAATAGGTAGTGTCGGTATTAAAAAAACCATATGTGACTTAGGCGCATCAATTAATGTTATGTCTTTGTCAATTTATAAACTACTTAATGCGGGTCCTTTGAAGGAAACAAGTGTAATTATTCAACTTGCAAATAAATCTGTAATGCATCTGGAAGGAGTGCTGGAAGACGTTCTTGTTAAGGTAAACAAACTGACATTTCCTGCAGACTTCTACATCATCAACATGGAGGATGACAACTCGGCCAATTCATCTGAGATACTTCTTGGGAGACCATTCTTGAGTACTGTGCGGACAAAAATTGATGTTTGGAGTGGAATACTCACTATGGAATTTGACGGAGAAGTGGTTAAGTTTAATGTTTATAAGGATATGGGACATTCCAATGATAAGTTACAAATCGTGCCTTGTAGGAATGTAGATCTCAATATTAAGCAAGAGGAATTATCGATGATCAAAACACAAATACGTGATGCTGTCATGAAAGCCTCAAAATTAGAGCTGAAACCGTTTTCAGAACGTACAAGGATTCCGACAGAGAAAAATGCAAATTTGAATGAAGAAGCTCAAAGACGCCTCAATCCACTAATGATAGGGGAATTCGAGAAAGGCTTCAAGGACAGTGGGCAAAGGTCAAAACTTTTTTGCAAGAACATCCAAGTGCACGAGATGAAAAAATTAATTCTCAATGAGCCAAACGGATAACATTTAAGGTCGTCGAGCTAACGACGTTAAACAAAAGCGCTTTTTGGGAGGTAACCCAAATTTATTTTTAATTTATTGATTTTTTTTAATTTCAATTTAATTTGGATTAAAAATAAAATGAATAATAACCAAATTATTATTTAATCAGGTTAATGTGCTATTTTCAGGTACGTGATGGAGGTTGTCAATTTTCCCAAAATCAAATACTGATGGTGGCGTGGGCACACAATGCTAAATGCTAACAATTATTTCCCAACGCCGACAACATCGTTAGAAACACATGGGAAGTATTCTTAACCTTTCTCTTTGCTTGTTGTTTGAGTTACTGAGCTTTATTGCATATAAAACATGCTTGAGGACAAGCATAGATTAAGTGGGGGGGATGAAAATGGTAAGTATGCATGGATGATTGATTGATTTTTGTTACATGTTTATCTTTTGCATATGTTTAATCTTATACTAGATTTATTCAATAGTTTATTTGACATTGAGCCTCTCATCTCATTACTTAGTCAATTTGGACAATTGGGTAATTTTTGAATTAAAGTGCTCAAGTATCTAGATTAGTCGACATTTTTGTTTTAAGGTTGATATATGTAACTCGATTTTTCATATAAATTGATTGTTTGGAAAAAAAATATTTGCAAATAAATAAATAAATAAATAAATAAAGGCTCAAGTTATGAGTGCAAGTTTCGAAAATGTGACCGAATTTAGTAACCGGGGTGAGGTGTTTGGGTTGTCATTTCATCTTACGTAAAAAGGTTCGAGTGAGAAATCAAGAACTTACAAACATTCCGCTAATCGAGCCTAAAAAAAAAGACTGTTTGAACTGAGTAACCGGGATAGGGTGCTTGGGTTGTCATCCTAGTTCACATAAAAAGGTTTGACCGTGTCTAAATTTTTATTACTGCGTGATTAATTAATAATACGTTGCAAATTTTGGATTCAAACTCAATTTAGTGAAATGATTTAGTTAACATATTTCAGTTTTATGAAACTTGTTGATCAAACTATATATTCTAAGCATTTATTTATTTTTGCCTATGTTGTTTGCATTGATTATGGATACGAAAAAGAGGCTCGATTTTTAATAAATTGTAGAATAATTTCTAATGTTTGAAAGGACAATATACTTGAGGACAAGCATGAGTTAAGTAGGGGGATTTGATAACACGTTAATTTGCATGACATTTAGTGTTTAATTCGGTTTATTTCTAAATTCATCTCTGCTAAATTAGTGCTTTTATGTTTTAATCTTGTCAAGGATGCAATTGGGATGCTAAGAGACAAAAATGAGCAAAAAGGACCAAATTGAAACACAATCAATAAAATGGGGCCGAATAAAAAATGTGGAGAAAGCCAAGGACTCATAAAATTTTTTGACTTTGTAAAAGTCAAAAATAAAAAAATAATCTTATTCTATTATTTATTTATTTATTTATTTATTTATTTTCATGTTAAAGTGGTTAAGGCCAAAATTAGTAAATTTCATGTATATAAATTGGGCCAGACACACTTAATTCTACATTCTAACTTCAATTTAGAATTGAATAGAATTATTTTCTTTTTCTTTCAATTTGGCGTGAGCATACTGCTACTTTCCTTTACATTACCTTGTTTTTACAAATTGGTCTAATTGCCTTCCAAGTACCTTTCTTTCACATTCTTCACCATCATCATCAAATCACCTTTCAAAGTCTACAAAGCATGAATAATTTTATGCTTCACTAAATTCCATCTTAGCTTTAGGCCGGTGTTCTTTCCGGTGGGGAACCGTGAGATACGGATTAGTGCTAAATATCCTTCCAATCGGTATTCACATTTTTTCGGGATTGACAACTCATCCCTTAAAGCTGACTCGATTTCAAGTCAAAAAGTGCACGTTAGGTTGGAATCATGTTTGCTGACAGTTGGAGAAACGAGTCGACTGTGTTGTATTCGGATCTTCAACCGTCAACAAACACTACTCCAACCCAACGTGCACTTTTGACTTGAAATCGAGTCAACTTTAAGGGATGAGTTGTCAATCCCAAAAAAATGTGAATACCGATTAGAAGGATTTAGCACTAATCCGTATCTCACGATTCCCCATCAGAAAGAACACCGACCTAAAGCTAAGATGGAATTTAGTGAAACATGAAATTATTCATACTTTGTAGACTTTGAAAGGTGATTTGATGATGATGGTGAAGAATGGGAAAGAAAGGTACTTGGAAAGCAATTAGACCAATTTTGTAAAAACAAGGAAATGTAAAGGAAAGTAGCAGTATGCTCACGCCAAATTGAAAGAAAAAGAAAATAATTCTATTCAATTCCAAATTGAAGTTAGAATGTAGAATTAAGTGTGTCTTTCCTAAGTGCACTAAGGCTCTATTTATATACATGAAATAGAATGTAGAATTAAGTGTGTCTTTCCTAAGTGCACTAAGGCTCTATTTATATACATGAAATTTACTAATTTTGGCCTTAACCACTTTAACATAAAATTAAATAATAAAAAAATATAAAACAAAATTAGATTCTTTTTTCTATTTTTGGATTTTACAAAGTCAAAAAAATCTTATGAGTCCTTGGCTTTCTCCACATTTTTTATTCGGCCCCATTTTATTGATTGTGTTTCAATTTGGTCCTTTTCTGCTCATTTTTGTCTCTTAGCGTCCCAATTGCATTCCTGACAAGATTAAAACATAAAAGCACTAATTTAACAGGGATCAATTCAGAAATAAACCGAATTAAACACAAAATGTCATGCAAATTAACATGTTATCAAATTCCCCTACTTAGCTCATGCTTGTCCTCAAGCATATTGTCCTTTCAAACATTAGAAATTATTCTACAATTTATTAAAAATTGAGCCTCTTTTTTGCATCTATAATCGATGCAAACAACATAGGCAAAAAATAAATAAATGCTCATAGTATATAGTTTGATCAACAAGTGTCATAAAAATGAAATATGTTAACTAAATCATTTCACTAAATTGAGTTTGAATCCAAAATTTGCAAGGTATTATTAATTAACCACGCAGTAATAAAAATTTAGACACGGTCAAACCTTTTTATGTGAACTAAGATGACAACCCAAGCACCCTGTCCCTATTACTCAGTTCCAACAGTCTTTTTTTTCTTGAGGCTCGGTTAGCGGAATGTTTGTAAGTTCTTGATTTGTCACTCAAACCTTTTTACGCGAGATGAAATGACAACCCAAACACCTCACCCCGGTTACTAAATTCAGTCACGTTTTCGAAACTTACACTCATAACTTGAGCCTTTATTTATTTATTTATTTTTCATTTTATTTATTTATTTATGTACAAGCAAATATTTTTTTCCAAACAATCAATTTATATGAAAAATCTAGTTACATATATCAACCTTAAAACACAAAATGTCGACTAATCTAGATACTTGAGCACTTTAATTCAAAAATTACCCAATTGTCCAAATTGACTAAGTAATGATATTAGAGGCTCAATGTCAAATAAACTATCGAATAAATCTAGTATAAGATTAAACATATGCAAAAGAGAAACATGCAGCAAAAATCAATCAATCATCCATGCATACTTACTAGTCATGTATCAGATAATTCTTTTCATGTGACTTTAACTATCTAGAAGTATAGGCTATTACTTTACCTTCCTGCATCAAAACATAGCCTAAACCATTCAATGACGCATCATTGAAAATCACAAATTCTTTACTCGATTCAGGCTGAACCAGAATCGGTGCTTCAGTCAACAGGGCTTTCAACTGGTCAAAACTTTGCTGACATTTATCAGACCATTCAAATTTCACATCTTTCTGTAATAGTCGTGTCATCGATGAAGCTATCATCGAAAACCCTTTTACAAATTTCCGATAATAACCAGCTAATCCCAGAAAACCTCGAACTTCAGATACATTTCTCGGTGGTTTCCAATTAACAATTGCTGAAATTTTATTCGGATCAACTCTTATGCCTTCAACCGATATTATATGTTCCAGAAAACCAACTTCCCGAAGCCCAAATTCACATTTGCTAAATTTAGCATACAGTTGTTTATCTCGCAAAGTTTGCAAAACAATTCTCAAATGCTCAGCATGTTCAGTCTCATCTCGAGAATACACCAGAATATCATCAATAAATACCACAACAAATCTATCAAAATACAGTATGAAAATTCTATTCATCAAATCCATAAACACTACAGGTGCATTAGTTAAAGCAAACGACATCACAAGAAATTCATAATGTTCGTACCTGGTTCTAAATGTTGTTTTCGGCATATCTGAATATTTCACCCGTAACTGATAATAACCAGAACGAAGATCAATCCTTGAGAACATTGTGGCACCTTTCAACTGATCAAACAAATCATCAATACGATGCAGTAGGGGTGTGAAAATTTTGGGTAAAACCGAATTAATTCGGTTAACCGACTGAATTCGGTTAATCGGTCGGTTAACTGAATTAATTCGGTCGGGGTCGGTTAATAATTTTTTGAAAGTTCGGTTAACAGTTAATTCGGTTCAAAATCAGTCGGTTAATCGAATTAAGCAAATTTAATAAATAATATTATAATATATAAGTATTCGATCGGTTCGGTTAGTTTTTTGGAAATATAAATTAATCGGTCGGTTAAGTCGATTAATTTTTTATATGTTTTACACTTGTTTTAACCAAAAATAAAAATATATGTAAATTTTGGTTAACTGACTGAATTAACCAAAAAAGTTTGGTTCGGTTAATTTTTTTTAAAAAAATTGGTTCAGGTAACGGTTAAGGGTTTAGAAAGGTCGGCTAATTCGGTTAATGGTAGTTCGGGTCGGTTAACCGATTGAATACCCCTACGAGGGAGTGGATATTTATTATTAATTGTAACTTTGTTAAGCTGACGGTAGTCAATGCATAATGATAAACCGTAATATGTTCATATTTTAATCCCACATTTAGCATACTTTTGGATGATTTATCCCCTGAATTGTGAAATTTGATGCTCCTAATCTTTTAAATTCATGTTTTATACTTAGGAGAGCATCGGAGGATGAAAAGAACGAGAAGCGAGCCAAAAACGGAGAAAATGGTCCAAAGTAAGAAGTCCAAACGGCCTGGAGATAACCACATGGCCGTGCCACTTTAGCAGACCCGAACACGGCCTGGGCTCGATTCACACGGCTGTGCCACACGGGCGTGTCCCTGTCGTGACCTGTTTTAATTCCACTCGGAAAAGGATACTTAGAGGCAAAGAAAGACATTCCGAAAGCCTGTATAAACACCGTAAGTGTTACCTAAAAAGGGGAAGCGGAAGAAGCGAAGCTAGAGAGGGCCGAATTGTGGGGTTTACTCGAAGACAGCCAGTTGATTCATCTCAAGAAGCTGGAATCATACTCAAGACAGAAGATCTTCCCTTCAATTTCCTTCAGGGGTTTTAGGGTTTTTCTTATGCTTTGTTTTATACTTTCTTCTGAGATGTATTCTTTTATAAACATGAACTAAACCGTTCAAATACCTGAGGGGGATGAAACCTAAGACGAATCTTGTTATTGTTTTCTAAACTATATGATAAATACTTGATTTGTTCTTAGTTATGTATTCTTAATTCTTACTTTGATATTTCAGGATATTGATTCAAGTATTGATGTGCTTAGGCAGTGGAGCAAAAGTCCATGTTTAAGAGTAGATCTAGCATAATTAAGCGGAGTTGATCGCACTCCTAGAGATAAGACGACGAAAATCTGCTGGATTAGGGTGAAACCTAATATCGGATTCCATAGATCGAGTTAATACAACTCTAGGGGTTTTAATTAGAAAGAGATTTCAATTAATCAACCTAGGGTTAGACATTAGTAGCCTCGAGAGAGGGATTAATATAAATTAGGGAATCCTACGGATCAAGTCAAGTGAATAAATCGTCTGGTTAAGAGTTAGATTACAAGTGAAGTCTAGGTGGATTCTTCCTCGGGTATTGTCTTAATCAATTGGTTTCCCCAAAAGTATTTCCCCAATTCATTCTCTGTGTCTTAGCCTCTTTAGCTTAGTAATTAGTTAGTTTTAGATTAAACAACAACTCCATTAATTCTTAGGCTAAATAATAGAAAGATAGTAATTACTAGTACTCTTGGTCCTTGAGGATACGATATTTTCGGTCTTGCCATAGCTATACTACCAAACGATAGGTGCGCTTGCCTTATTCGTTGTCATAGTTAGTTTAGACACGATCAAGTTTTTGGCGTCGTTGCCGGGGACTAAGATATTAGGAATGCTTGATTTTTATTACTTTAGCCATTATTTTTTTATTTATTTGCAATTTTTTTTACTTTTCTAATTTTTCTTTTCTTTTTTCTTTATTTCTGACAGGTATTCTAGTTTATGACTAGAAGAAAACCGTCAGGACCTCTACTCTACGATAGTGAAATTGAAAGCACAGTTCGCAGAAATCGAAGAGAAATAAGGAGAAGCCTACAATACATACAAGAAGAGCAAGAGGACGATACTAATAATACGGAAGAGATGGCTGAGAATAATCCGCTACCTCCGGTGGTGGCCGAGAATCATGCTCCTCGAACTATGTATGATTATGCTAAACGTAATTTAACAGGAACTGAGTCAAGTATTGTTAGACCTGCTATTGCTGCAAATAATTTTGAACTGAAACCTAACACAATTCAGATGATACAGCAATTTGTTCAGTTTGATGGTTTGCAGGATGAGGATCCAAATATTCACTTGGCAAATTTCCTGGAAATTTGCAACACCTTCAAAATAAACGGCATTTCTGACGATGTCATTTGCCTTCGGTTGTTCCCTTTTTCGTTGAGGAACAAAGCTAAACAGTGGTTGAACTCGTTACCACGAGGATCAATCACTACATGGGAACAAATGACCGAAAAATTTATGTTAAAATATTTTTCACCAGCTAAAACGACAAAGTTGAGGAATGGTATCTCTTCTTTTGTGCAGATGGATTTAGAGACACTTTACGATGCATGAGAGAGATACAAAGATCTATTTATAAAGTGCCCACACAATGGATTGTTGATAAACTGTAAAAGTAACATATTTTAATCCCACATTTAGCATACTTTTGGATGATTTATCCCTTGATTTATGTAAAAAGGTGCTCTTAATCCTTTCTTTTCATGTTTTATACTTAGGAAAGCACCCGAGGATGAAAAGAACGAGAAACGGGCCTAAAACGAACCAAATTGAGCCAAAGTGGAAATCGACACGGCCTAGACTTAATCCCACACAGCCGTGCCTCATTGATAAACTAGAACATGGCCTGATCACGATTTACATAGGCGTGTCTCCTCATTAAAAGTTTGAACACGGCCTAAAGACAATTTACACGTACGTGTGCCATGGCCGTGTCCCTGTCGTGGCAAAAAGCAATTTCACTCGGAAAAGGATACTTAAGGGTAAAGAAACCTATTTCAAAAGCCTATATAAACACCTAAGTATAACCTAGAATGAGGCGGTTAACTAGGCCAAGGAGCCAAGCCGAAAAGGTCAGATTTGTGGGAATCACTCGAAGATATCCAGTTGATCCATCTCAAGAAGCCGGAATTCTACTCAAGACGGCGGATCTCTCCTTCAATTCCTTCAGGGGGTTTTAGGGATTTCTTATGTTTTGTTTTATCTTTTCTTCTGAGATGTTTTCTTTTATTGTTATGAACTAAACCCTTCAGATACCTGAAGGGGATGAAACCTAAGACGGATCTTGTTATTGTTTGCTGAACTATATGATAAATACTTGATTTGTTCTTAATTATGCGTGCTTAATTCTTGTGTTGATATTTCCGGGATATTGATTCAAGTATGATGTGCTTAGGTAGAGGAGCAAAAGTCCCTGCTTAAGGGTAGATCTAGCATAATTAAGCGGAGTTGATCACGTGCCTAGAGATAGGGTGATGAAATTTTGCCGGATTAAGGTGAAACCTAATATGGGAGTCCATAGATCGAGTTAATGCAATTCTAGGGGTTTTAATTAGAAAGATATTTCAATTAATCAACCTAGGGTTAGACGTTATTCGCCTCGAGAAAGGGTTTAATATAAATTAGAGAATCCTACGGATCAAGTCAAGTGAATAAATCGTCTGGTTTAGTGTTAGATAACAAGTGAAGTCTAGGTGGATTCTTCCTAGGGTATCGTCTTAATCAACTGAGTTTTCCCAACAGTGTTTCCCCAATTCATTCTTTTTGTCTTTGCGTCTTTAGCTTAGTAGTTAGTTAAATTTAGGTTAGACAACAACTTCACTTATTTTAGGCTAGAAAATAAAAAAAAGTTAGTATTAGTACTTTTAGTTCCTTTGGGTTCGACATTCCGGTCTTGCCTAAACTATACTACTATTGGATAGGTGCGCTTGCCTCAAATCGTTGTCATAGTTAGTTTCCAGGTTCGATCATTCTTTTTATAAATTTTAAGACTCTGACAGACACGATCAATTACCTTTGTGGCTCCAAGTTCAAACCTTTTACAACAGTGTGAACTCCTCAACTAGGCAGTTGATTGATTCAGCCGTCGGCAGTATCCTAAACAACAAAACACCTGAAGCTGACTATGAATTCATTGAAAAGATGTCACTAAATAACTATTAGTGACAAGTTACGAGGACAAAATCGACAAAAGCTGCTAGCGTTTTCAACCTCGACGCAGTAACCATGCTATCAAACCAGGTAGAACTTTTGACTAAGAAAATTGATGGTTTGTGTGGTTCTTCGCAGGTACACCCAGTAATGCAGTGCGACGTGAGTGGAGGAGGAATGAACAATACAGAATATCCATTCTACAATCCTGGCTTAGAAAGCGAACAGATGAACTATATGGGTAATAATTCTAGAACTAACCCTTATAGTAACACATCTAATCCAGGTTGGAGGAACTATCCCAATTTCTCATGGGGTAACCAAGGAAATCAAAGACAACAACACCTCCCAGGCTTTCAACAACAACCCTACCCACGAGAAAAAAAGCCGAACCTTGAGGATATGCTAGTAAAGTTTATTTCAGCATCAGAAACTCATTTTCAAAATACCGAAACAATGTTGAATAATCAGCAAACATTAATTCAAGGCCTTAGAAATCAATTAGGACAGCTTACCACATTAGTTTCTGAAAGGCAACCAAGTCATTTACCTAATGATATCAAACCTAACCCTCAAGAGCAAGTGAAGACGGTAACATTAAGAAATGGGAAGGTATTAGTTGAAACAGAAAAGAAGATGCCACAAGAAACTAATAAGGAAAAAGTGAAGAAATCGATGATGTAATACCAGTACATGAAGAATATAAGCCGCCAATCCCATATCCGATAAAGTTGAAGAAAGAGCATTTAGACGCACATTACGGTAAATTTCTTGAACTTTTTAAATAGTTACATATTAACTTACCTTTTGTTGAAGCTATTTCGTCGATGCCGATATACGCAAAATTCCTAAATGAGCTTCTAACAAATAAAAGGAAGTTTGAAGAGATATCGGCCGTGGAACTTAATGAAGAATGTACAGCCATCCTCCAAAATAAACTACCAACCAAATTGAAAGATCCAGGAAGTTTCACTATTCCCTATTTAATTGGTAGTTTAAACATTGAGAAAGCACTAGCTGATTTAGGTGCCAGTATTAACTTAATAGCTTATAAAATGTTCAAGCAGCTTGGTCTCGGGGAACCAAAACCCACTAGGATGAGTATTCAACTAGCTGACAGATCTATTAAATATCCTAGGGGAATTATTGAAGATATTCTAGTAAAAGTTGAAAAATTTATATTCCATGTTGATTTTGTTGTGCTTGACATGGATGAGGACGTTGAGATGCCTTTAATTTTGGGACGCCCCTTTTTAGCTACTGTTAGGGCTATTATCGATGTAGGTGATGATAAACTTGTGCTAAGGGTAGGCAACGAGGAAATTATTTTCAAATTTATGATGCTATGTGATTTTCTAGAGAGTAAGATGATTCCTGTTATTTTATTGATGCCATTGATCATTTTATTCAAGATTCTTTACAGGAAATCATACATGACGACACGATGGAACTGTGTCTTACCCAAGGTGAGGGGGCAGACGATAATACCAATGAATTGAATTCTAATACATCTAGACGAAAGAAAGACGAGGGCATTGAAACAAACGACGAACTAAAACAAAAACCCTCTATTAAAGAACCACCTAAATTGGAATTGAAACAGTTACCAAATCACTTAGAATATGCATTCCTCGGAGATAATTCTACACTACCAGTGATCATCTCTTCAGAACTGGAACCCAAAGAGAAAGACGAGTTGTTGCAGGTATTAAAAGTACATAAAAGAGCCATAGCTTGGAAAATTTCTGACATTAAAGGAATAAGTCCATCATTTTGCACCCATAAGATTTTAATGGAAGATGAGTATAAACCATGTGTCCAACCTCAAAGACGATTGAATCCCAACATGAAAGAAGTTATTAAAGCTGAGGTAATTAAACTTCTAGACGCTGGAATTATTTATCCTATTTCTGACAGGGTGAGTCCTGTGAAGGTTGTTCCAAAGAAAGGAGGCATGACTGTTGTAGCTAACGAAAAGAATGAATTGATTCCTACAAGAACAGTCACAGGTTGGAGAGTATGCATTGACTATAGGAAGTTGAACGATTCCACGAGAAAAGATCACTTCCCTTTACCATTTATTGATCTGATATTAGAAAGACTATCTAGGCATATGTACTAATGCTTCCTAGACGGACTCTCTGGCTACTTCCAAATCCCAATAGCCCCTGAGGATCAAGAAAAGACAACATTTACATGTCCATATGGTACGTTTGCTTATCGTAGAATGCCTTTTGGATTATGTAATGCTTCTGCTACTTTTTAGCACTGTATGCTAGCCATCTTTGATGAACTTGTGGAAGATATTATGGAGGTACTTATGGACGACTTTTCGGTATTTGGTAATTCTTTCCATATTTGCCTTAAAATTTTAAAACGAGTTCTAATGAGATGTGAGGAAATGAACCTTGTGTCTAATTGGGAAAAGTGTCACTTTATGGTTCGAGAGGGGATTGTGTTTGGCCACAAAATTTCTGGTAAAGGGATTGAGGTTGATAAAGCAAAAGTTGAAACCATAGAAAAATTACCTCCTCCTAGTTCAGTGAAGGCTATCAGAAGCTTTTTAGGACATGCTGGATTTTATCGAAGATTTATGAAGGATTTTTCTAAAATAGCTAAGCCTTTAACAAAACTACTAGAAAAAGATGTGCCTTTCGATTTTGATCAGGAATGTTTAGATGCATTTAACACCCTAAAAAATAAATTAATAAATGCTCCGATTATAATTACACCTGATTGGAATTTATCCTTTGAACTAATGTGTGATGCGAGTGATTTTGCAGTAGGTGCAGTTTTGAGACAGCGAAGAGACAAGCATTTTCAGCCAATTTATTATGCTAGCAAAACATTGACAGCCGCATAAGAAAATTACACCACCACAGAAAAAGAATTGCTAGCCGTGGTTTTTGCATTTGACAAATTTAGACAGTATTTGATATTATCAAAAGTTGTCGTTTACACTAACCATTCAGCTCTTCGTTATCTTTTAACTAAACCTGATGCAAAACCTCGACTCATAAGATGGATTTTACTCTTACAGGAATTTTTTTTGGAAATTCAAGATAATAAAGGAGCTGAAAATCTTGCGACAGATCATCTTTCTAGGCTTGAAAATCCATATATCAAAGAACTCGATGAGAGTGAGATAAATGACTCATTTCCTGAAGAACAACTATTTGCTATTGATAAACCGTAAAAGTAACATATTTTATGCCCACATTTAGCATGCTTTTGGATGATTTAAGCCTTGAATTGTGTAATTTGGTGCTCTTAATCCTTTGTTTTCATGTTTTATACTCAGAAGAACACCGGAGATGAAAAGAACGGAAAACGGGCCAAAAACGGAGTAAATGGGCCATATCACGAAATCCACATGGCCTGGGCCCAAGATCACACGGCCGTGCCTCATTCAACAGTCTCGACCACGGCCTGGCCACGACTTACACGGGCGTGTGCCATGGGCGTGTCCCTGCCGTGACAAAGAGAAGTTTCACTCGGATTAAGATACTCAGGGGCAAAGAAACACATTCCGAAGCCTATATAAACACCCTAAGTATGACCTAAAACGGGGGGAACCCAGGGCTTTAGTCAGGGGGCGTCCAGCTAGGCCAAAGAGGGCAGATTTGTGGGAATTCACTCGAAGATAGCCAGTTGATTCATCTCAGGAAGCTTGAGTTATTCTCAAGAAGGAGGATATCTCATTCAATTCCTTCAGGGGGTTTTAGGGATTTCTTATGTTTTGTTTTATCTTTTCTTTTGAGATGTATTCTTTTACGATTATGAACTAAACCCTCAGATACCTGAGGGGGATGAAACCTAAGATGAATCTTGTTATCGTTTGCTAAACTATATGATAAATATTTGACTTGTTCTTAATTATGTGTTCTTAATTCTTGTATTGATATTTCCGGGATATTAATTCAAATGTGATGTGCTAAGGTGGAGGAGCAAAAGTCTCTGCCTAAGAGTAGATCTAGCATAGTTAAGCAGAGTTGATCGCACGCCTAGAGATAGGGTGACGAGATTTTGCCGGATTAGGGTGAAACCTAATATGGGAGTCCATAGATTGAGTTAATGCGATTCTAGTGATTTTAATTAGAAAGAGATTTCAATTAATCAACCTAGGGTTAGACGTTTGTCGCCTCGAAAGAGGGATTAATATACGTTAGGGAATCATACGGATCAAGTCAAGTGAATAAATCGTCTGGTTCAGAGTTAGATAACAAGTGAAGTCTAGGTGGATTCTTCCTCGGGTATCGTCTTAATCAATTGGTTTTACCTAAAGTTATTTTCTCAAGTTCATTCTCTTTGCCTTTGCATCTTTAGTTTAGTTGTTAGTTAATTTTAGATTAAATACACAATTCCCGTAATTCTTAGGCTAAATAATAAAAAGAGAGTTAGTATTAATACTTTTGGTTCCTTTAGGTTCGACAATCCGGTCTTGCCTTAACTATACTACTGTTCGATAGGTGCGCTTGCCTCAAATCGTTGTCATAGTTAGTTTCCAGGTTCGATTATTCTTTTTATAAATTTTTAAGACTCTGACACACGATCAAGCTTTTGGCGCCGTTGCCGGGGAACTGAAATATTAAGAAAGCTTAATTTTCATTACTTTAGCCATTTTTTTATTGCAATTTATTTTTTTTTTAAATTTTTGCTAATTTTCTTTCTTTTGTTCCTTTCAGGTACCTCTACTTTATGACTAGAATGAACTCGACAGGACCTCTACTTTACGACAGTGATATTGAAGGTACCGTTCGCAGAAATCGTAGGGAAATAAGGCGAAGCTTAAACTACATAGAAGAAGAGCAAGAAACCTAAATCAATACCACAGAAGAGATGGCTGAAAATCATCCGCCACCTCCAGAGATGGCCGAAAATCATTCTCCACGAACTATGTATAATATGCTAAACCTAGTTTAACAGGAACTGAGTCAAGTATTGTTAGGCCTACCATTGCTGCAAATAATTTTGAACTGAAACCTAATACTATACAGATGATACAACAGTTTGTTCAGTTTGATAGTTTGCAGGATGAGGATCCTAACACACACTTAGCAAATTTTCTAGAATTTTGTGATACCTTCAAAATAAATGGCGTTTCTGGTTATGCCATCCGTCTTCGGTTATTTCCCTTTTCTTTGAGGAATAAAGCCAAACAGTGGTTACATTCTCTTCCACGATGATCAATCACTACATGGGATCAAATGACCAAAAAATTTTTATTAAAATATTTTTCACCGGCCAAAATGGCCAAGTTAAGGAATGATATCTCTTCTTTTGTGCAGATGGATTTAGAAGCACTTTACGATGATTGGGAGAGATACAAAGATTTGTTGAGGAGGTGCCCACACCACGGATTACCTTTGTGGCTACAGGTCCAAACTTTCTACAACGGTGTGAACCCTTCAACAAGGCAATTAATTGATTCAGCCACCGGCGAAACTCTGAATAACAAAACTCCTGAAGCAGACTCCGAGTTTATAGAGGAAATGTCATTGAATAACTATCAGTGCCAAGTCACAAGGACAAGGCCAACCAAAGCAGCCGAAGTTTTCAACCTCGACGCAGTAACAGTGCTATCAAATCAGGTAGAGATGTTACATAAAAAATTTGATGGTTTATACGGTTCTTCGCAGGCACATCCAGTTATGCAATGCGACGCAAGTGGAGACGTAGCAAAATTCTGAGTACCCACCCTACGGACAGGGCATGGAGAGCGAACAATTGAACCATATGAGTAACAATTTCCGATCTCAAAATAACCCTTATAGTAACACTTATAATCCAAGTTGGAGGAACCACCCCAATTTCTCATGGGGTGGTCAAGGAAATCAAAGGCAACAACCATCACAAAACTTCCAACAACAGCCCTATCTACGGGAAAAGAAGCCGAACCTTGAAGAGATGCTGACAAAATTCATAGTAGCCTCAGAAACACGTTTCCAAAATATAGAAACAAAACTTGAGGCATCGACACAGGAGCTCAATGATCAAATCGGGCAACTTGCTAAGTAGATCTCTGAAAGACCACAGGGAAGACTACCGGGCAACACCGAAACTAACCCAAAGGAGCAAATTCAAGCTATAATAGCTCAAGATAGTGAAGGGTTAGACAAGCCCAATTTAAGGCAAAAGAATGTGGTAGAAGAAGGTAAGGTTGAGGTAAAACCAAAACCAGTAATCAAAGAGTACAAACCTCGCATACCATATCCCAAAGCAATAACGAAAGACCACACAGAGGAACAGTTCGGTAAGTTTCTTAAACTTTTAAAGAAATTACATATTAACTTACCGTTTCTTGAAGCTCTTTTACAGATGCCAGATTCTAGGAAATTTTTAAAGAAGCTATTGACAAATAAGCGGAAGATATAAGAGGAATCACATATGGAACTGAATGCAGTGTGCTCAGCAATGTTGCAAAATAAAATACCACGAAAACTAAAAGATCCAGAGAGTTTTACAATTCCATGATTAATTGGTAGTTTATCTATTGATAATGCATTAGCTGATTTCGGGGCAAGTATAAATGTTATGCCTTATAATATGTTTAAACAACTAAGTCTAGGGAAGCCCAAACAAACTAGGATGAGCATTCAATTAGCTGATAAAACTGTTAGAATTCCTAGGGGTATAATCGAAGATGTACTCGTAAAAATTGATAAATTCGTATTCCCAGTAGACTTTGTCGTTTTAGACATGGATGAGGACAACACGATCCCCCTAATTTTAGGAAGACCATTCTTAGCAACTGCTAGGACTAAAATTGATGTCGACACAGGTGAACTCATACTCTGTGTAGGTGACGAGACAGTCACTCTTCAAGCCCTCGATTCAGCTAGGACATCGAATAATCAAGGTCAGAAAGTACATTCTATTGATAACTATTCGATTAACCCTTCTTTACAGGTAGCACCACAAAAGAACACAACTAAACCCGATCCTAAACCCAGTGCCAACAAAGAAATAACTCATGAGGAACAAAGGATTCAGAGCAATGAACTAGAAGAATGGAAGACACATTTCAAAGAAAAACTAGGGATACACGAAGCAGAACCAAAGCCACTCTACGAGACAGACAAGTCCAAAATTGGAGATCAGGTACTGATAGATAAAGCAGACCCACGAATATCTCCTCCTGATCCTAACACAAGCAAAGAAATCCCTTTTAAGGTAATCGATGTTTTCCCATACGGAACAGTCGAGGTAAGTAATCCTAGGTTTGGCACTTTGAAAATAAATGCTACTCTTCATGATAATGGAACTGTTAGCACCAGGAAGGACTTTCAACTCCTCAAACCACCATGAATATGCAAATAAGAGGAAAGTCTAGCTTAAGACTATAAACGAGCGCTTCTCGGGAGGCAACCCGAATACTAACCCCATTAACTTCTACATTTCTTTTTTATTTTATTTATTTTATTTTATTATTTACTTCCCGCACCTAACTGTAAATCAACCAAGTGCAGATTTTCCAGCCATACGGCCGTGGCCGTGGCTGTGTGGATACCTCAAATCTCTGTACTGACATGGCAGAGATGGTACGAGTCAGAACGAATCATATCTTCGAGTCACGAACTCCAACTACCACGCCACGGCTATGCGATGCAGCCGTGGCCGGCACTGTTAGATTATACACGGGCGTGGAAACCTGAACATGGGCGTGGGAGAAGCGAACAAAGCATCACACGGCCGTGCGATATGGCCGTGGGACACAACTGATCGTTGAAATCAAAGCTTTAAAATTTATAAAAGAATGATCGAACCTGGAGACTAACTCTGACAACGATTTAAAGGTAAGTGTACCTATCGAACAGTAGTATAGCTTAGACAAGACCGAATTTATCGAACCTAAAGGAATTAAAAGTACTAATACTAACTTTCTTTTTATTATTTAGCCTTAAAAACGGAGTGAAGTTGCTTTTAAACTAAATTGACGACGACTAAGCTAAGGACACAAAGACAAAAAGAAAGATTTGGAAAATAACTTGAAGAAAAACTCAATTGATCACGACGATACCCTTAGGAAAAATCCATCTAGACTTCACTTGTTACCTAACCATGAATTATACGATTTCTTTACTTACCTTGATCCGTAGGACTCCCTAACCTATATTAAACCCTCTCTCGAGGCGAATAACGTCTAACCCTAGGTTAATTAGTGGAACTCTTGTTCGCTTATAATAACCCCCTAGAATAGCAGTAAATCGATCAATGGACTCCCATATTAGGTTTCACCCTAATCCGGCAAAATCTCGTAACCCTATCTCTAGGCGTTCGATCAACTCCGCTTAATTATATTAGATCTACTCTTAGGCAGGGTCTATTCCTCCTCCACCTAAGCACATCAGATTTGGATTAAGCAACATAATTAAGAACAAACTAGGTACTTATCATATAATTCAGAAATCAAATAACAAAATTCATCTAGGTTTCATCCCCTTCAGGTATCTGAGGGGTTTAGTTCATAATGAATAAAAAGAACATCTCAAGATAAAACAAAATATAAGAAAATCCTAAAACTCCCTGAAGGAATTAAAGGAGAATTCCGCCGTCTTGAGTATAATTTTGGCTTCTTGGGATGGATCAACTGGCTATCTTCGCGTTATTCCCTAACTCTGACCTTCTCGGCTTGGCTCCTTGGCCTAGCTTTGACGACATTTCAAAGGTGGCACTTAGGGGATATATATAGGCTCTTGGAATGCGATTCTTTCTCCCTAAGTATCCTTTTCCGACTAAAATTGCTCTTTCTAGCGACAGAGGCACGACCATGGCACACGCCCGTATGGATCGACTTCAGATCGTGTTCGGATTTCTAACTTGAGGCACAGCCGTGTGAGGCGGTGTTGAGCCCGTGCTCTAGGTGATCGTCGAGGCACGGCTATGTGGACTTTGGGCCAGACCGTGTCGAATTCTTGCTAAGGCCCATTTACTTCGTTTTGGGCCCGTTTTGTGTTCTTTTCATCCTCGGGTGCTTTCCTGGGTATAAGACATGAAAAGAAAGGATTACAAGCACCTTTTTATATAAATCAAGGAATAAATCATCGAAAAGTGAGCTAAATATGGGTTTAAAATACGTTATAATTACGGTTTATCAAATCCCATAGGCTTGCCTGAAAATCAAATCTTCACCACTGTAATATGAGATGATAAACAAATCAAAAGGTCTTTGTTAAGGTTGTATCGGGGCTAGGGTTAAAGGTGTGGTTACAGGCTGAAATTAGAAGGTTAGAATCGAGATCGAATTTGACAAGTACCTACCTTAATGAAAACTAGAATAATAATTACATTAACTGAAAATAATAATCCTAATAACACGAGTTTTCTTTCGGTATATAAACTTTAACTGTATAAGCTCACCACTAATACTGAATTTTGAAAATTTTTTTTTAAGAACAAACTAAATAATACAAGATCGATTTAACTACCAGAATAATATACTTAGGTAACTTGATCAAATCAATTCTCGATTAAGGGGTAGTCAAAAGAAAGGGTGATAACAATTACAAAGGGGCTTTGGGTTAATATTAGTAGGTGAGTCAATAAAAAGGATTGTTAGGATCAACGGGGTTCACTAGGGGTTAGTTGTTACGGTAGCCTATTTAGTGGTGTAAGTGGGTTAAAACCTAGGTGCCTTTATTGTTTCTGTAATATCAAATCAAAAGTGTGGTCTCGACATGCATAAACGAGGCAAGTTCTAGAATAACAGTTCATGGTAGACACACTCATAATCAAAGAATGAGCATGAAAAAGAATATATGCTCTGTAAGGCTCAAAATCTAACAAAAATTATGGGTGTTTTGACATCATCCTCATAAATTTCGAATTTCAAAGTAGTATTCCAATTTAGGTTAACAACTTAACAAAATTTTTAATTCGTGAAAAAGGGACTTATCAAGCTTAATTCTTTAGTATTTTTCAAATTCAATTATCAATGCACAATTAACTATGACTTATTCTAAAACATGTCAATAAAAATCACAAATCATCTGAAATTTCATCCTAATTAGTAATATGACAACTTTGCATAAAAACAAGACTAAATCAGGGATTTGAGAATAATGAAAAAAGGTTGGCACTATTATTCCACTTTTACCCTCAGGGATTTGAGAATAATGCAAAAAGTTAGGCATTTTTACCCCCTCCCACACTTAAGATGTATATGGTCCTCAATGTACAAAGATAGATAATATTTTTATTTTAATAAAAATCAAAACTGAGGGTGAGAGGTACTCCCTGAATTCTTGGGCAGGTTTGGTGGAGGATGTAGTGAATACGGCGAAGGCATCGGTATGGGGGTGGTGTTGGTTCCCAAGCTCTGCGCTGGATGAAGAAATTGGGGAACTCGTGAAGGATTAGCCAGGGGTTATTAAGACATGATATGAATACATTAAAAATAAAATTAAAGAAAAGCAAGCTAAAGGGAAGGAGACTAAGAAGAAAAATAAAATAAAAAGAAAATACTAATGGATTGTGAAGTCCTTATTGAAGGATGGTTCGCAAGGTGGGAATCAATGCTAAGATTGGGGATGTGGTGGCGGTGGCAAAAGTGAAGAGGTTATCGTGGTGGTCGGCGTGATTCCCTAGCAGCCTGGCGAACCTGACACTAAGAAACTAAAAGAAAATTAATCAAATGCAGTAGAAGAGTAGTTTAGAACAGGAAAATAAAGGAGAAAAGAGACAAAAAGAGAAAATAAATTGGTCTCAAAGACCCTTGGCTTGGTGATTAGTCGAAGCTGCCGGCATGAACTCATGTTGACTATTCTCCTTTGGGGAGACTACGCTTAGCTTCTTCCGCTTCTTCGACATGCTTTTGTGTGGCTCAAGAGTATTAGAGATTTATGAAGTGAAAAGTCTGAGAGGGAGAGGGGTGAAAATAAAGGTGAAACCAGATGGAGGAAAGGGGTTTTAAATAGAGGTTCAAATCTGCCATGCCCCCACGGCCGTGGTCCTAGGGTGTATCGATTTACACGGCCGCCTCGCACGGCCATGTTTTGGGTGTGTTGTTATACCATGCCCATGTTCCAAATCACCACGCCCATGTTTGTGAAGTTTGTATGTTGGCACGGTCGGGTTGCATGGACGTACCTTGCCCGTGCTCGATAAGTCAGTAGCTTCGTACGATTTTCAAGCACGGGCATGTTCTGCCCGTGGTGTGGAAGTCAGTAGCTTCACACGGTTGAGGGGCACGACCGTGCCATTCTGTCGGTGCCCGTAGGGAGGGTGGTTGGATCCGTGACGTGGGAGGGTGGTTGGACTGAATTGCACGGCCTCTGTCTTGTCAGTGTGGCAGTTCCGGTGGTCCACACGGCCACAGACACGGCTGTGTGTAAGGCCGTGTGGCCTGGGAATCTACAATTTTGGTTAGTTAAAAGGTGGAAAAGAAAGAAAAATAAAAGGGATGAAAACGAATTTAAAAAGAAATAGGGTTAGTGCTCGGGTTGCCTCCCGAGAAGCGCTCGTTTATAGTCTTAAGCTGGACTTTTCTCGTATTTGAAAATTTTAGGGAGGTTTAAAGGTTTGAATATCTTTCCTCATGCTTAAATTTCTATTTCTTTGACAAAGTTAAAGTTGAGAAGCATTTACCTTGAAATTACCAAATATTGGATTGCTTACCTCGATTATTCCGTGTGGGAAGATATCGGGTACCTTAAGAAGAATTTCTCCCTTTGCCCTCAGGTCTGTTGTAGTGATGTGAGGATCGGTTTTGTCTAACAGTACCTGTTCTCCTATTTTGAAGTGGTTGGATGTCCCTACGAGTTCCTCTGGTGGTTCCTCGGGTTTTACTTCGTGTGGTTCCGGCTCTTCTTTGACCTGTGTCTTCTGCTCCTCTAAATTGTCGACCCTAAGGCTTTGTTCCTTGTGTGATTCTTCTTTGTCGACTTGGGGTCAATGAGTTGGCTCAGGTTTTAGGTCTTCCGATGTTTCCTGCGATGAAGGTTGAACAATTTGATTATCTATTGAAGTAACTTTCTTACCTTCATCGACTGTTGTCCTGGCCGAGTCAAGAGCTTGAAAATTGATTGATTCATCACCTACACGAAGTATGAGTTCACCTGTGGCAACATCAATTTTTGTCTTGGCAGTTGCTGAAAAGGTCTTCCCAAAATTAAGGGGATTGAATTATCCTCATCCATGTCTAAAACAACAAAATCTACCGGGAAAACAAATTTATCGATTTTTACAACAACATCTTCAATAATGCCCCTAGGAATTCTAACAGTTTTATCAGCTAATTGAATACTCATCCTAGTTTGTTTGGGCTTCCCTAGACCTAGTTGTTTAAACAGTGAATAAGGCATGACATTTATGCTTGCCCCTAAATCAGCTAACGCATTTTCAATATTTAAACTACCAATTAAACATGGAATTGTAAAACCCCCTGGATCTTTTAGTTTCTGTGGTACTCTATTTTGTAACATTGCCGAGCATGTTGCGTTTAGTTCCACGTGATGCTCTTCATCTTTTTTGCGTTTGTTGGTTAAGACCTGTCTTAAAAATTTCCTTGAGTCTGGCATCTAAAAAAGAGCTTCAAGAAGAGGTAAGTTAATATGTAATTTCTTTAAAAGTTTAAGAAACTTACCGAACTGTTCCTCTGAATCGTCTCTTTTTATGGCTTCGGGGTAAGGTATGCGAGGTTGGTACTCTTTGATTACCGGTTTTGGTTTTTCTTGTGTTACCTCTGTTTTACCTTTGTCTACCATATTTTCTGGCCTTGGATCGGGTTTATCCACCCCTTTATTATCCTGAGCTGTGATGGCTTGAACTTGCTCCTTAAGGTTAATCTCAGTGTTGCTTGGTAGACGTCCGTGTGGTCGTTCTGACATCAGCTTTGCGAGTTGTTCGACTGCATTAGTGACTTCCTTAACTGACTTAGTAATTTCCCCGATTCGGCTCTCATTGCTCTTGATTGTTCTCTCAGTTTCTTGGATACGTTTCTCTGTGTCTGCTGAGAATTTTGCCATCATCTCCTCGAGGGTCGGTTTCTTCTCTTATGGATAAGGCTGATTTTGGAAATTTTGAGGAGGTTGTTGCCTTTGATTTCCTTGATTTCCTTGACCTCCCCACAAAAAATTTGAGTGGTTCCTCCAACCTGGATTGTAAGTGTTACTATAAGAATTATTATTGGATCAGAAACTATTACCTATATAGTTCATCTGGTCGCTCTCTGCTTCCGGTTGGTAGGGTGGGTACTCAGGATTCGCCACGGTTCCACTTGCGTTGCACTGCATGACTGGATGTGCCTGCGAGGAACACAAACTATCAAGCTTTTTATTCATCATCTCTAGCTGCGTTGATAGCATGGTTATTGCATCGACATCGAACACTCCCGCTGATTTTGTTGGTTTGGTTCTTGAGGCCTGCCACTGGTAATAATTCGGTGACATCTCTTCGATGAACTCATATGCTGCCTCTGGAGTTTTGTTGTTTAGTGTTCCACCGGCGGCTGAATCAATTAGTTGCCTCGTTGAGGGATTTACACCGTTATAAAAGGTTTGGACTTATAGCCACAAGGGTAAGCCATGGTGTGGGCACCTCCTCAAGAGATCCTTGAACCTCTCCCATGCGTCGTATAATGTCTCTAAATCCATCTGCACAAAAGAAGAGATATCATTCCGTAATTTGGTCGTTTTGGCCGGTGGAAAATATTTCATTAAAAACTTTTCGGTCATTTGATCCCATGTAGTGATTGACCCTCGTTGTAACGAGTTTAACCACTATTTAGCTTTATTTCTCAATGAAAAAGAAAATAATCGAAGACATATGGCATCATCAGAAACGCCATTTATTTTGAAAGTATCACAGAACTCTAAAAAGTTAGCTATATGCGTGTTTGGATCTTCGTCCTGCAAACCATCAAATTGAACAAACTGTTGAATCATTTGTATTGTGTTAGGCTTTAATTCAAAATTGTTAGCAGCTATAGCAGGCCTAACGATACTTGATTCTGCTCCTATTAAATGCGGTTTCGCATAATCAAACATTGTACGTGGAGCATTATTTTCCCCCACATTGCGTGGTGGTGGGTTATTTTCGTCCATCCCTTCAGTAGGATTGGATCTGCCTTCTTCTTCTATTTCTGTGTAATCTAAGGCTCGCCTGGTTTCTCGACGATTCCTGTGAGCGGTGGCTTCGATTTCACTATCGTATACCGAGGGTCCTCTTGGGTTCCTTCTAGTCATAAACTAGAGGTACCTGCTAGGAAAAGAAAGAGAGTATGAAGATTTAGCAAAAAGTAGGAATAAAATAGGAATAAAAACAAAAACAAACTAAATTGCGAAAAATAAAAAAATTAGGGCTAAAGTAATAAAAATAGAGTTTTCTTAATATTTTAGTTCCCCGGCAACAGCGCCAAAAACTTGATCGCTGAAATCAGAGCTTTAAAATTTATAAAAAAATGATCGAACCTGGAGACTAACTCTGACAACGATTTAAAGGCAAGTGTACCTATCGAACAGTAGTATAGCTTAGGCAAGACCGGATTTATCGAACCCAAAGGAACTAAAAGTACTAATACTAACTTTCTTTTTATTATCTAGCCTTAAAAACGGAGTGAAGTTGATTTTAAACTAAATTGAAGATGACTAAGCTAAGGACACAAAGACAAAAAGAACGATTTGGAAAATAACTTGAAGAAAAACTCAATTGATCACGACGATACCCTCAGGAAGAATCCACCTAGACTTCACTTGTTACCTAACCCTAAATTATATGATTTCTTTACTTAGCTTGATCCGTAGGACTCCCTAACCTATATTAAACCCTCTCTCGAGGCGTATAACGTCTAACCCTAGGTTAATTAGTGGAACTCTCGTTCGCTTATAATAACCCCCTAGAATAGCAGTAAATCGATCAATGGACTCCCATATTAGGTTTCACCCTAATCCGGTAAAATCTCGTAACCCTATCTCTAGGCATTCGATCAACTCCGCTTAATTATGTTAGATCTACTCTTAGGTAGGGTCTATTCCTCCTCCACCTAAGCACATCAAATTTGGATTAAGCAACATAATTAAGAACAAAATAGGTATTTATCATATAATTCAGAAATCAAATAACAAGATTCATCTAGGTTTCATCCCCTTCAGGTATCTGAGGGGTTTAGTTCATAATGAATAAAAAGAACATCTCAAGATAAAACAAAACATAAGAAAATCCTAAAACTCCCTGAAGGAATTAAAGGAGAATTCCGCCGTCTTGAGTATAATTCCGGCTTCTTGGGATGGATCAACTGGCTATCTTCGCGTTATTCCCTAACTCTGACCTTCTCGGCTTGGCTCCTTGGCCTAGCTTTGACGACGTTTCAAAGGTGGCACTTAGGGGATATATATCGGCTCTTGGAATGCGATTCTTTCTCCCTAAGTATCATTTTCCGACTGAAATTGATCTTTTCAGCAACAGAGGCACGGTCATGGCACACGCCCGTGTGGATCGACTTCAGACCGTGTTCGAATTTCTAACTTGAGGCACGGCCGTGTGAGGCGGGGTTGAGGCCGTGCTCTAGGTGATCGTCGAGGCACAGCCGTGTGGACTTTGGGCCAGACCGTGTCGAATTCTTGCTAAGGCCCATTTACTTTGTTTTGGGCCCGTTTTGTGTTCTTTTCATCCTCGGGTGCTTTCCTGGGTATAAGACATGAAAAGAAAGGATTACAAGCACCTTTTTATATAAATCAAGGAATAAATCATCGAAAAGTGAGCTAAATGTGGATTTAAAATACGTTATAATTACGGTTTATCAACAACACACCCACGATACACGGGCGTGGGGATGTACCAGAGCTGAAAAATTTCTATTTAAACCATCCCCTCCCTCTTCTAACCTACTCCCCATCTCCCTTCTTCCATATCATTCTCTTTTTCTTTTCTTTTTTAGATCTTTAACCTCCCATATCATTCTTCTAACTCTTTATCTCCACAATGGCCATGTCGAAGAAGCGGAAGGATAAAAGCACAGTCTTCCTTAGGGAGACCGATCTACATAAGTTCATGCCGGCCGCTTCATCCACTCGACAAGCCAAGGGTCTTTGAGGCCATTTAATTCTTCTCCTTTATTTTCCTTCTCTTTGACTATCTTATGCTTAAATTAGTTTATTTTATTTTAGTTTCTTGGTTTTCGGTTCTAAAGGCTGCTTGGGAATCACGCCACTTCGGCCACTGCCAACACCTCCGCAGCCTTAGAAGTCACACCCACCTCGCGAACCATTCAACAATAAGGACTATTCGGTCCATTCATCTTTCATTTTAATTTTATTTACATTTCTATTTTCTTTCTCTTTATCTTTCTTGTCTTTAATTATATATTTAGTTTATTTTAAATGTGTCTTAATGTTTCCTGGCTAATTCTCTACGAGCTTCCCAATTTCTTCATCTAGCGCAGAGTTCGGTAGCAGCCACCACACCTCGGGACTCCTAACTCAAGGAAACCATACAAATTCAGGGAGTTTCACCCCTCCCTTCTCTTAATTTTCATATCTATATTTGTACATTGCCCTCAATGTACATCTCAAGTGTGGGGGTGAATATTTATTTCGAGAAAGTGCCTAACTTTCTTCATTATTCTCAAAACCCTGAATCATGCCATGAATGTTATCTTGTCTTTAAATAATTTTCTCATATTATGATTAGAATAAAATTCCCTATGATTCATGATTTTCTTTGATATGTTTCGGAATAAGTCATTGATAATTGTGCATTGATGATTAAATTTTAAAGATACTAGAGAATCGAGCATGATGAGTCTATTTTCAAAAATTTAAAATTTTGTTAGGTTGTCTATCTGAATCTGAATATTACTTTGAAGTTTGAAATTTACGAGGTTGACATCAAAGACCCATAATTTTTGTGAGATTTTGAGCCTTATAGAGCATACATTCTTTCGTGCTCACTTTTTATTATGAGTGTGTCAACATTGATCTGTTATTCTAGAACTTGCTTCGATTATACATGTCAAGACCACACCTTTGATTTGATATACAGAAATGATAAAGGCACTTAGGATTTAACTCACTTATTCCACTAAAAGCCTACCTTCATAATTAACCCCTAGTGAACCCCATTGATTCTAACAACCCTTTTTATTGACTCACCCACAAATATTACCCCAAAACCCTTTGTATTTGTTATCACTATTCTTTTTTACTATTCTTATATCGAGACTTTATTTGATTAGTTACCTAATTATATTATTTAAGTAGTTGAATTCATCCTTTATATTTGACTTGTAAATAAAAAAATGAAGTATATTCAGTATTTTTTTCTATGTAATTGAGCTTATACGTTTAATTTCCAATTGCTGAAGAAGAAGCTCGTATTATTAGTATTAGTACTACAAATTTTCATCTGATGTAATTATTTATTATTAGTTCGTGTTTCTAGTTAGGTAATTTGTCAGGTCAGTCTCGATTCTAACCTTCTAATTCAGCCTTTATCCACACCTTTAACCTAAGCCCCGTTACAACATTTTAAAGACCTTTTGATTTGTGTATCATCTCATTTTACAGTGGTGGAGATTTGATTTTCAGGCAAGCTTATGGGATTAACTTTTCATGTTCGGCTTTTGAGTGCTTAATTTTGAACCTTAAACACTTTGAGTGATTTGAGTAAATCTTTAGTGAGGATGTCGACTCATGTCAATTTCGAATCAGAAGTTATTATTTAAGTAAGGGGAAACACCTAATGTTTTTGGGCTATAAATGTATGACTTTGATTGTTTGAATCTTTAGGACTCTTTAAGTTAAATTATCAATGTATGGATTATCTCTGAATTATGATGAAACACTATTGATGAATATTATGAATCGAGGAAGTTTGTTTTAATTATGAGTTGAGAATTTTGCTTGAGGACAAGCAAAAGCTTAAGTGTGGGGGTATTTGATAAACCGTAAAAGTAACATATTTTAGGCCCACATTTAGCATGCTTTTGGATGATTTAAGCCTTGAATTGTGTAATTTGGTGCTTTTAATCCTTTGTTTTCATGTTTTATACTCAGAAGAACACCGGAGGACGAAAAGAACGGAAAACGGGCCCAAAACAGAGTAAATGGGCCATATCACGAAATCCACACGGCCTGGGCCCAAGACCACACGACCGTGCCTCATTCAATAGTCTCAAACACGGCCTGGCCACGACTTACATGGGCGTGTGCCATGGGCATGTCCCTGCCGTGACAAAGAGAAGTTTCACTCGGATTAGGATACTTAGGGGCAAAAAAACACTTCCGAAGCCTATATAAACACCCTAAGAATGACCTAAAACGGGGGGAACCCAGGGCTTTAGTCAGAGGGCGTCCAGCTAGGCCAAAGAGGGCAGATTTGTGGGAATTCACTCGAAGATGGCCAGTTGATTCATCTCAAGAAGCCGAAATTATACTCAAGACGGAGGATCTCTCCTTCAATTCCTTCAGGGGGTTTTAGGGATTTCTTATGTTTTGTTTTATCTTTTCTTTTGAGATGTATTCTTTTACGATTATGAACTAAACCCTCAGATACCTGAGGGGGATGAAACCTATGATGAATCTTGTTATCGTTTGCTAAACTATATGATAAATATTTGGCTTGTTCATAATTATGTGTTCTTAATTCTTGTGTTGATATTTCCGGGATATTAATTCAAGTGTGATGTGCTTAGGTGGAGGAGCAAAAGTCCCTGCCTAAGAGTAGATCTAGCATAGTTAAGCGGAGTTGACCGTACGCCTAGAGATAGAGTGATGAGATTTTGCCGGATTAGGGTGAAACCTAATATGGGAGTCCATAGATCGAGTTAATACGATTCTAGGGGTTTTAATTAAAAAGAGATTTCAATTAATCAACCTAGGGTTAGACGTTAGTCACCTCGAGAGATGGATTAATATACGTTAGGGAATCTTACGAATCAAGTCAAGTGAATAAATTTTCTGGTTCAGAGTTAGATAACAAGTGAAGTCTAGGTGGATTTTCCTCGGGTATCGTCTTAATCAATTGGTTTTTTCTAAAGTTATTTTCTCAATTTCATTCTCTTTGTCTTTGCATCTTTAGTTTAGTTGTTAGTTAATTTTAGATTAAATACACAATTCCCGTAATTCTTAGGCTAAATAATAAAAAGAGAGTTAGTATTAATACTTTTGGTTCTATTGGGTTCGACAATCCCGTCTTGCCTTAACTATACTACTGTTCGATAGGTGCGCTTGCCTCAAATCGTTGTCAAAGTTAGTTTTCAGGTTCGATCATTCTTTTTATAAATTTTTAAGACTCTGACACACGATCAGCTATATCCAACTCCGAGATACCTTGGTTTGCAGACATTGCGAATTACTTAGCTGCAAACATCCTACCAAAAAGGTTAACATATCATCAAAAGAAGCGATTCTTTGCTAATGCAAAAAACTATTTTTGGGAGGACCCTTTTCTTTCCGTATATATGCAGATTAGGTAATTCGGAGATGTGTTACAAAAGCAGAAGCAAGCAAAATCTTAGAACACTACCAATCAGGACCTTCAAGAGGACATTATAGCGGAATCAGGACAGCACATAAAATACTCGAATCAGGTTTTTATTGGCCCACCGTGTTCAAAGATGCTAACAGGTATGTTGCTTCGTGTGATAGATGTCAGAGAACAGGTAATATTTCTAAATGCAATGAAATGCCTCAAACATATATGCTATCATGTGAAATATTAGATATATGGGGTATTGATTTTATGGGCCCATTCCCTAGCTCATTTGGAAATAAATACATCTTAGTAGTCGTGGACTATATGTCAAAATGGGTGGAAGCTCAAGCTTTACCTACTAATGATGCCAAGGTGGTAGTAAGATTTCTTAAGAAACTCTTCTCTCGATTTGGAACACCCAGAGCAATTATTAGTGATAGGGGTACTCATTTTTGTAATACTCAACTTGACAAGGTCTTAAAGATATATGGAGTACACCACAGAACAGCTACCCTTTATCACCCTCAAACTAGTGGACAAGTGGAAGTAGCAAATTGAGAGCTTAAGCGTATTCTAGAGAAAACAGTTGAATCAAACAGGAAAGATTGGGCATTATAAATAGACGATGCTTTATGGGCCTATAGAATAGTGTTTAAAACCCCCATTGTAACATCCTGAAATAGGGCCTAAACGGAATAGTGGTTGCGAAACCACAAATCCGAGTCAGTAAAATATTTTAATATTATTTTCAGTGCTTATAATGTGTGAATTATTATGTGTGAAATTTTCGTGAATTAATTTTATTGTTAGTGTGCTTAATTTAAAGAAAAGGACCAAATCGCATAAGTGGTAAAAGTAGCCTTATAGCTTGATTAAGTGGTTGAATTGATGTGTTTATCTATAAGGGAGGACTTAAGTTATAAATTGTTCATTTGATAGCATAGTGGACGGCATCATGGCTTTAATTTTACATTATTTTGTTTTTATAAGCATAAAACATATGCTAAAGTTATATATATTAGAATATAAGATAATAATAAAGATATGACAAAAAAAAAAAAAAAAGAAGCCATTATCTTTCTCCTTGGCCGAAAGTAAGAAAAAAGGAAGAAAGTTGTTAGTGGGTGGAAATAATGTATAATAAGTAAAGTTAAAATATAACTAATAATATGTATATATTATATCATAGATTAAAAAAAAAAAGAACAATCATGCAAGTTCTTTGTTTCTGCCGAAACTAAAGAACATAAGAAAGAAAAGAAAGCTTTAAGAGTTTGGCAACTTATTAAGCTCAATCAAGGTATGTAATCAGCTCGGTTTTTGATTTTGGTGAATATTTTGAATTATGCCATTGTTGAGAACTTGTGATTTTTGATGATTGATGGTAGATTTTGCATGTTTATGAGTAGAGGAATGATTTTTATTAAGTGATTTTCGGTAAAAACGAGCTAATTAGTAAAAGTTGTTATTGTTAATAAGTATGTGTTATAGTAAGAATTTGAAGTTGCTATAGAAGGGAAAAATGTTCAGCATGTTAGAAAACATAAGAATAAGGGCTGAAGTTTAATTTTCGAGCCTAGGGGCAAAATCGTAAATATGTAAAAGTTTAGGGGCAAAATTGTAATTTTGCCAAAGTTAGAGTTAAGGACTGTTTTGATAAGTGTGAGTATTAAATAAGCTAAATTTGCTATTATAGATCAAGAAGAACGAAATCCAGAGTTAGATCGGGGAAAGAAAAAGATAGTGGACTAAATCGATATAGTTTATCGATTTTGTTTCGAGGTAAGTTTGCAGTAAATAAATGCAATATTCTATTATTTTACATTTAATATTATTAAATTCCAGCATTTACATATTTATTTTGTAAATTTATTATTTAAAGACTCATGTATGAATTGACGGAAAAGCTATCTAAGAAAGTTCTGGTTGAACCTTAGGAATGTGTAGGATACAAATGTCATGACATTAGGGTTTGAGGAAATCATGTAAGACCATGTCAAGACATGGCATTGATAAGTTACTATAAGGCAAAGGTCCCATGTAAGACCAGGCCAAGGCATGGCATTGGTGAATTTATAAGGCAAAGGTCCCATGTAAGACCATGCCAAGGCATGGCATTGGTGAGTTCACAAGGCAAGGATACCACGTAAGACCATGTCAAGACATGGCAATGGTTAAGTTTCATAAGGAAAGGTACCCGCGTATCCTTAGTATTCCAAGTGGTTCAACGGGAATATTCCAAGAGTAAACCAAAGTAAAGGTATGACAAGTTCAAGCTAAAAATGTAAGTTAAGACAAGTTCAAGCTAAAAAGTAAAGGTAAGACAAGTTCAAGCTAAAAAGGTAAGTTAAGACAAGTTCAAGCTAAAAAGGTAAGGTAAGATAAATTCATGTTAAAAAGGTAAGGTAAGATAAATTCATGTTAAAAGGCAAGGTAAGAATACAAGTTTAAGTATATTGAGTTAAAAGCTTAAGTGATCTTGATAAGAAAAGAATAAGATAATTCATTAAGAATGTTGTTATCTATTTACATGTAAACTTACTAAGCTTTATGCTTACTCCCATTCTTTATTTTTTTTATATAGTATTGCAAGCCAACTCGGGGATCGAAAGGACGTCGGAGATCGTTACACACTATCAAAGGATTATATTGGTATTTTGTGACTCGAACGTTTTAAGTAATGGCATGTATAGGGACTTAGCCATTTTATGTGTGTGACCTTATGATATGGCTTATTATGGACTTGTAAATGCTTGGTAATGATTAGCCATTAAAATGGTTAATTAAGAACATGTTTTGGATGTTATGATATGCCTAGTTCTTAGTTATTTTAAAGAAATTATGTAATTATATGCAGGGGAATAGTTGGACAGCAGCAGTGACGTGAATTTGAAAAATCACCAAAAATAGTAGAAATTGAATTAGGTTGTGCATGAGATATAGAATTAAATCTTATTGAGTCTATTTTCATATAAATAAAACGGTGTAGGAAAAAGAATTGTATATTATGAGATAATTAATTTTTAGTGAAGAGAGGTCAGAACTGTCAAACTGTGTAACAGGGGAGACTTTAACTAATAAACTGTACTAATTGGCCACACCAAAAATTCTGGAAAAATTATAGTAGGAATATATATGAGTCTAGTTTTAAGGAAAATTTACGGATCTATATTTTGAGTTTCGTAACTCAAGTTATAATTAATTTAGTGAACATGACGCAGTCGGACAGTTTTAATTTTTATGCCCAGAACTAGTAAGTTAAGTCTAGTAATGCCTCGTGCTCGACTCCGGCAACGGTCTCGGGTAAGGGGTGTTACACCCATAGGAACATCCCCATACAAACTTGTCTACGGAAAAAGTTGTCATCTACCATTTGAATTAGAGCACAAAGCTTTTTGGGCTATAAAATTCTTAAATTATGATCTTAAACCTACAGGTGAAAAGAGAACGATGCAGTTGAACGAACTAGATGAATGGCGAGCTAATGCCTATGAGAACTCACGTCTATATAAGGAGGCAATAAAGTAATGTCATGATGCCCGTTTGAAGCAACCGAAACAATTTGAAGTATGAGATTTAGTCCTCTTGTACAATTCAAGGCTCAAATTGTTTCCTGGAAAGCTGAAATCAAGATGGTCAGGTCCATTCATAATCAAAACTATTTTTCCCTACGGCACAATTGAGGTAACTCATCGGACTCGTGGCACATTCAAGGTAAATGGTCAGCAACTAAAAATTTATAATGGTGAAGATTTTAGGGATACGAGAGAGGAGCTTCGGGTCCGTGAACCTTCATTTAGGAATGAAAATAGGGTAAGTCTTGCTTAAGACTTTAAACGAGTGCTTCTCGAGAGGCAACCTGAGCACTAATATCACTAACATTCATATTTTTTGTTTTAAAATCTAACTAAGAACTAACCATTTTAACAGACGCAGGATTTCTCATCTGCACGGCATAGTACACGGGCATGGCCGCGACCGTATGGAAACCACGGGGAGAGACACAGGCGTGGCGGAAGCTGTGCCAGTCAAGGAAGAAAAAACTTTTCCCCAACATGGGATGCGATAGAAGAGCCATGGCCGTGTGATGCAGCTGTGTTCGATACTGAGTAAATGACACGGGCGTTCGACACGCTCGTGGCCTTAAGCAGTGGTTGAAACTGAGATATTGACACGGGCGTTCAACATGCACGTGCCTTTAAACCGTGTTCGAACCTGTCAAAGTAACACGGGCGTGGGACCTATAACACGGGCGTGTGAGAAGCGAACGAAGCAATACACAGCTGTGTGAGGCGACCGTGTGACCCAACACACCCAGGGAACACGGGCGTGTGCCACAACCCAGATACGCCCAATTTCAAAATTTACGAAACACACGGGCTAAACAATAGGCACACGGGCGTGGCCCTTAACCGTGTGCCTTATTTCCTAATTAAACCAACCCATTATTCATCTTCTTCCAAAAATTTTCTCCCCTAAAACCCTAGCCACTCTCATTCCCCCCTCTTCCATTCCGGCCACTGATCATGTGTCAAAGTCTTAAAAATTTATAAAACGAATGATCGAGCCTAGAAACTAACTATTACAATTATTGAGGCAAGCGCACCTATCGAACAGTAGTATAGGTTAGCGGCAAGACCGGATTGTTGAACCCAAAGGAACCAAAAGTACTAATACTAACTTTCTTTCTATTACTTAGCCTAAGAATTAAGGGAGTTATTGTTTAATCTAAAACTAACTAATTACTAAGCTAAAGATGCTAAGACACAGAGAATGAATTGGGGAAATACTTTTGCGAAAACCAATTGATTAAGACAATACCCGATGAAGAATCCACCTAGACTTCACTTGTTATCTAACTCTGAACCAGACGATTTATTCACTTGACTTGATCCGTAGGATTCCCTAATTTATATTAATACCTCTCTCGAGGCTACTAATGTCTAACCCTAGGTTGATTAATTGAAATCTCTTTCTAATTAAAACCCCTAGAATTGCATTAACTCGATCTATGGACTCCCATATTAGGTTTGACCCTAATCCGGTAGATTTTCGTCATCCTATCTCTAGGGTTGCGATCAACTCCGCTTAACTATGCTAGATCTACTCTTAGACAGGGTCTATTCCTCCTCTCCCTAAGCACATCAATACTTGAAATAATATCCTGAAATATCAAAACAAGAATTAAGAACACATAATTAAGAACAAATCAAGTATTTATCATATAGTTCAAAAGATAATAACAAGATCCGTCTTAGGTTTCATCCCCCTCAGGTATTTGAGGGTTTTAGTTTATAATCATAAAAGAATACATCTCAAAAGAAAATATAAAACAAAACATAAGAAAAACCCTAAAACCCCTTGAAGGAATTGATGAGAAGATCTTCCGTCTTGAGTATAACTCCGGCTTATTGAGATGAATCAACTGGCTTTCTTCAAGTAAATTCCACAATTCTGGCCTCTCTGGCTTGGCTCTTCGGCCTAACTGGACGCCTAACTGGACCCTTCTTGAATGTTGGCCTCTAGGGTGTTTATATAGGCTTTTGGAATGGCTTTCTTTGCCTCTAAGTACCCTAATCCGAATGAAACTCTTCTTTGTCACGACAGGGACACACCCATGGCACAAGCCCGTGTGAATCGTGGCCAGGTCGTGTTCGGGTCTGTTGGTGAGGCATGGCCGTGTGGTCTTGGGCCCAGGCCGTGTCGATTTCGTGATTTGGCCCATTTACTCCGTTTTAGGCCCTTTTTTCGTTCTTTTCATCCTCCGGTGCTCTCCTAAGTATAAAACATGAGAACAAAGGATTAAGAGCACCAAATTACACAATTCAGGGAATAACTTATCCAAAAGTACGCTAAATGTGGGATTAAAATATGTTTATATTACGGCTTATCAGCCACTAGCTTTGTCTCTTCCTTCCATCACTTCCCTTCCCTCATATTTTTCGTTCCTTTTTTTCCTTCCCTCTTTTCCTCCATGCAGGTCACGCCCGTGCAAACTCCAGACCACGCCCGTGCATCGCTGCACGATCGTGTACGACTACCTCAATCGGGCCACTTCTTTCAGCACCACCATTGATACATAATGACTCCCCCACGTGGGCAAAAAATTACAGTCCCTATTTCGAAAAAAACGAAAGGGGCCTGGTTCATCATGGGCAAGCGCATCAGCCAAAGTGCGACACCCATTCTTACAGTTTCCTTCGGGAGACCAAGAGGAAACTTTCTAAATTTTACGAGCACGACCTATCAGTACAGGCAGATGCATTGACTGGGTCGCCCTAGAGCAAGTACAACTTGCTGATGCTATTCGAGCCCTACTGTTCACCGACCCTTGGGAGCAATTCTTCGGTATTGTCGAGCCTACATACCTTGAACTAGCATTAGAGCTTTGCTCTACGTTTCATTTGTAGGAGGTGATGACGTACCACGATGACCCAGGCACTATATAGTTCCGCCTAGGAGGATTAGTTCACGAAATGAGTGCTCCTGCATTCGGAGTGGCTTTAGGTCTTTACACTGGCCAATTCATGGAAGAGGAAGACCTCTCCAAGTGATAAATCGTAATATGAACATATTTTAATCCCACATTTAGCATACTTTTGGATGATTTAAGCCTTGAATTGTGGAATTTGGTGCTTTTAATCCTTTAATTTCATGTTTTATACTTAGGAAAGCACCGGAGGATGAAAAGAACGAAAAAAGGGCCTAAAACGGAGTAAATGGGCCAAATCACGAAATCGACACGGCCTGGGCCCAAGACCACACGGCCATGCCTCACCAACAGACCCGAACACGACCTGGCCACGATTCACACGGGCTTGTGCCATGGGTGTGTCCCTGTCGTGACAAAGAAGAGTTTCATTCGGATTAGGGTACTTAGAGGCAAAGAAAGCCATTCCAAAAGCCTATATAAACACCCTAGAGGCCAACATTCAAGAAGGGTCCAGTTAGGCGTCCAGTTAGGCCGAAGAGCCAAGCCAGAGAGGCCAGAATTGTGGAATTTACTTGAAGAAAGCCAGTTGATTCATCTCAATAAGTCGGAGTTATACTCAAGAAAGAGGATTTTCTCTTCAATTCCTTCTGGGGGTTTTAGGGTTTTTCTTATGTTTTGTTTTATATTTTCTTCTGAGATGTATTCTTTTATGATTATGAATTAAACCCTCCAATACATAAGGGGGATGAAACCTAAGACGGATCTTGTTATTGTTTTCTGAACTATATGATAAATACTTGATTTGTTCTTAATTATGTGTTCTTAATTCTTGTTTTGATATTTCAGGATATTAATTCAAGTATTGATGTGCTTAGGAAGTGGAGGAATAGACCCTGTCTAAGAGTAGATCTAGCATAGTTAAGCAGAGTTGATCGCAACCCTAGAGATAGGATAACGAAAATCTGCCGGATTAGGGTCAAACCTAATATGGGAGTCCATAGATCGAGTTAATGCAATTCTATGGGTTTTAATTAGAAAGAGATTTCAATTAATCAACCTAGGGTTAGACATTAGTAGCCTCGAGAGAGGTATTAATATAAATTAGGGAATCCTACAGATCAAGTCAAGTGAATAAATCGTCTAGTTCAGAGTTAAATAACAAGTGAAGTCTAGGTGGATTCTTCCTCGGGTATTGTCTTAATCAATTGGTTTTTCCCACAAGTATTTTCCCAATTCATTCTCTTTGTCTTAGCATCTTTAGCTTAATAGTTAGTTAATTTTAGATTTAATAAATAATTCACTTTTAATTTAGGCTAAATAATAGAAAGAAAGTTAATATTAGTACTTTTGGTTCCTTTGGGTTCGACAATCCGGTCTTGCCACTAAGCTATACTACTGTTCGATAGGTGCACTTGCTTCAATCGTTGTCACAGTTAGTTTCTAGGCTCGATCATTCTTTTTATAAATTTTTAAGATTTTGACATAACGATCATCAAGCTTCACCGCCACATCCACTATTCACCTTCAAAATGTTGGCAGGCCTTAGCTCCGGGTTCAGCAATATACGATCCTAGTCGCTCCAAGGCGACCGTGCTTCCCCCATCATTGATTAAAAAAAAAGCCTAAAATAGCACTCTGGAATATCCAACTCTAAGGAGGAAAATCTGCCATGCCTCCTCCAACTTATCCCACACCTCCGAATCAAGTTTCTACACTTCCAACTCAAGGAATCCATCCAAAATTCAGGAAGTTTCACCTCTTCCTTTCTCTCTTGATTTCATGCTATTAATCTCTAGATATATATCTTTGAACATTGAGGGCAATGTACATCTTAAGTATGGGGGTGAATTTTATTTTGAAAAATTTCTAACTTTTTGCATTATTCTCAAATCCCTGAATTATGTCTTGTTCTTAAGTAATTTTCTCATATTATTATCAGAATGAAATTTCCTTTGATTCATTATTATTATTGATATGTTTTGGATTAAGTCATTGATAATTGTGCAGTGATGATTTAAACTTTAGGAGACTAGAGAATCAAGCACGATGAGTCTATTTTCAAAATTAAAAACTTGTTAGGTTGTCTATCTGAATCTAATTCTTACCTTGAAGTTTGAAATTTACAAAGTTGATATCAAAAACCCATAATTTTTGTGAGATTTTGAGCCTTCTAGAGCATACGTTCTTTTCTTGCTCACTTTATTGATTATGAGTGTGTCAACATTGATTTGTTATTCAAGAACTTGCTTCAATTATACATGTCAAGACCACATCATTGATTTGATATATTGAAATGACAAAGGCACCTAGGTTTTAATCCACTTACTCCCAAAAAGCCTACCTTCATGTTTAACCCTTAGTAAACCCCTTTGATCCTAACAACCCTTTCATTGATTTACCCTCAACATTAACCAAAAACCTTTTGTTGAAATCCCTTTAATTATTCTGACCCCTATTCTGTCGAGATCTGATTTGAACGGATTACTTAGCTTAACTATGATTCCCATTTCAGTTGTTAAATTCTTCATTATTACATGATTTGTTCTTAAAAAAAATCAAAGTATATTCATCATTAGTTCTATGTTAATTTAACTTATACGTTTAAATTCCACATCTTGAGAAGAAGCTCATGTTATGAAATTTTAAATGATGTAATTATTCGAGTCTTAGTTCATCTTTCTAGTTAGGTAATTTTTCAATTCAATCTCGATTCTAACCCTTTGATTTAGCTTTTATCCACACCTTTAACCGAAGCCCGGTTACAACCCTTAAAAGACCTTTTGATCTACATTCTATAATGGTGGAAATTTTATTTTCATGCAAGCGTATGTGATTAACTTTTCATGTTCGACTTTTGAGTGCTTAATTTTGAACCTTAAACACTTTGAGTGATTTGAGTAAATCTTTAGTGAGGATTTCAACCCTTGTTGATTTTGAATTAAAGGTAATTATTTAGGTAAGGGGAAACACTTATGTTTTCTTACTTTAAAAACTATGACTTTGATTGTTTGAATATTTAGAACCCTTTTGGTTAAATTATCAATGTATGAATTACCTATGAATTATGATAAAACACTATTGGTGAATATTATGAATTGAGGAAGTTCATTTTAATTGTGAGTTGAGAATTTTGCTTGAGGACAAGCAAATGCTTAAGTGTGGGGGTATTTGATAAATCGTAATATGTACATATTTTAATCCTACATTTAGCATACTTTTGGATGATTTATCCCCTGAATTGTGGAATTTGATGCTCCTAATTCTTTAAATTCATGTTTTATACTTAGGAAAGCATCGGAGGATGAAAAGAACGAGAAACGGGCCAAAAATAGAGAAAATGGGCCAAAGTAAGAAGTCCACACGGCCTGGAGATAACCACACAGACGTGCCACTTTAGCAGACCCGAACACGGCCTGGGCTCGATTCACAAGGCCGTGCCACACAGGCGTGTCCCTGTCATGACCTGTTTTAATTCCACTTGGAAAAGGATACTTAGAGGCAAAGAAAGACATTCCAAAAGCCTATATAAACACCCTAAGTGTTACCTAAAAAGGGGAGGCGGAAGAAGCGAAGCTAGATAGGGCTGAATTGTTGGATTTACTCGAAGACAGCCAGTTGATTCATCTCAAGAAGCCGGAATCATACTCAAGACGGAAGATCTTCCCTTCAATTTCCTTTAGGGGGTTTTAGGGTTTTTCTTATATTTTGTTTTATACTTTCTTCTGAGATGTATTCTTTTATAAACACGAACTAAACCCCTCAAATACCTGAGGGGATGAAACCTAAGACGGATCTTGTTATTGTTTTCTAAACTATATGATAAATACTTGATTTGTTCTTAGTTATGTGTTCTTAATTCTTGCTTTGATATTTCAGGATATTGATTCAAGTATTGATGTGCTTAGGCACTGGAGCAAAAGTCCCTATTTAAGAGTAGATCTAGCATAATTAAGCGGAGTTGATCGCACTCCTAGAGATAAGACGATGAAAATCTGCTGGATTAAGGTCAAACCTAATATGGGAGTCCATAGATCGAGTTAATGCAACTCTAGGGGTTTTAATTAGAAAGAGATTTCAATTAATCAACCTAGGGTTAGACGTTAGTAGCCTCGAGAGAGGGATTAATATAAATTAGGGAATCCTACGGATCAAGTCAAGTGAATAAATCGCCTGGTTCAGAGTTAGATAACAAGTGAAGTCTAGGTGGATTCTTCCTCGGGTATTGTCTTAATCAATTGGTTTTCGCAAAAGTATTTCCCCAATTCATTCTCTGTGTCTTAGCATCTTTAACTTAGTAATTAGTTAGTTTTAGATTAAACAACAACTCCCTTAATTCTTAGGCTAAATAATAGAAAGATAGTAATTACTAGTACTCTTGGTCCTTGAGGATACGATATTTCCAGTCTTGCCATAGCTATACTACCAAACGATAGGTGTGCTTGCCTTATTCGTTGTCATAGTTAATTTAGACACGATCACAAAATCTCAATGGTCCATCTTTTTTCTTAACAAACAGAATCGGTGCACCCCAAGGTGAAAAACTAGGTTAAGCAAAACCCCTATCAGTCAATTCTTGCAACTGTGCTTTCAATTCTTTTAACTATGTAGGAGCCATTCTATATGGTGCTATCGATATCGGTGTTGTTCCCGGCACAAGATCTATGGCAATTTCGACTTCTCTGACCAGCGGTAATCCAGGTAACTCATTTGGAAACACACCAGGATATTCACAAACCACTGGCACTGATTTAATCTTCGACTCAGACACTTTACTATCCAACACATAAGCAACATAAACTTCATAACTTTTTCTCACATATTTCTGTGCTGACATAGCTGATATCACATTAGACAACCCATCCGATTTATCTAATTCAATACAAAGCATTTCACCATTCTGACATTTCAATACTATATGCTTTTGTTTACAATTTACCACAGCATAATGCAAAGTTAGCCAATCCATACCCAATATCACATCAAATTCATCGAATGGTAATAGCATCAAATCAGCCGGGAAATAGTAACCTCGTATTATTAATAAACACTTCTTGCAAATCTTGTCAATTATTACATACTGGCCTAGAGGGTTTGATACTTTAACCACGAATTCAGTAGACTCATCGGGTAAATTTTTACTAGACACTAAATTCGTGCAAATATATGAATGAGTCGAACCAGGATCAATTAAAGTAGTTACATCAATATCAATAAGAGAAAAAGTACCGGTATTAACATCTGGCACAGAAGCATCTTCACGTGCACGAATAGCATAAGTCCTAGCTGGTGCTCATGCTTCGGATCTTACAGTGGAGTCTTTTGTCTCGCCATGGCTACCACTCGTATTTCTAGGATTACGAAGTGGTCTACCTCTCGTAGCTATGTTGCTCGGTCTCAAAATTTGAATATTATCTTTTTCAAGTTTTTCCGTGCAATCTCTAATATAGTGATCAAAAGAACCACATCTAAAATAAGCTCCACTCTTCATTCTAAATTCACTAAAATGTAGCTCATTACAGTACTTGCACTTGGGTTTGGTGTTTCTAACATTACCCACACTTGCTACAGATGTAGCTTGATATTTAGGACTGGAGCGTTGGGTACCTCTGTCTCTACTGGAGTCTCCCGCAAAAGTAGTAGAACGGTCATGATATTTCTTTGATTTCTTCGATGCTGACTAATATGACTTTTCCGTAAATCTTTTACTTGAAGTTATGGATTCAATCTCAGCTTGTCTTTTCTCTTTACTCAGCTCTTCAGCTTTATAAGCTCGATCAACCAATACAACAAATTCTTTCAACTCAAGAATCTCAACTAATAATTTTACATTTTCATTTAAGCCATCTTCCAACCGCTTATACATTGTAGTTTCAATCGGAATACATTCTGTTGCCAATAAATGTAACACCTCTAACCCATATCTATCGCTAGAACAGGGTTACAGAGCATTACCGAAATATACAGAACAAATAAACAGATATTTCATATCATATAGCATTCATATCAGAAACCAATCGAAATCAATCATAATATCCCTTATGTGAGCCCTCGAGGCCCAAAATACTCATTAGAAACAAGTCGAGACTAAATTGGGTGCTTAAAGAATTTTTCGGAAAACATTAAATTTTTTCAAAGGTGTAAGGGACACACGCCCGTGTCTCAAGCCGTGTGGGCATTCGAAATAGGGACACACGGCCGTGTCCCAGCCCGTGCCCAAACTTATGAGCTCTCTAACTTGGGTCACACGGCCAAGACACACGCCCGTGTGCTAGGCCATGTGAGCATTCTGTTTTGTGCTAATTTAAGATACAGGTGACACACGACTATGTCACCTGGCCGTGTGTCACACACGGCTGAGACGCACGCCCGTATCTCTGCCCATGTGGATAAAAATATGCCATTTTCCTAGCCATATTTCTCGCTCAATTTGTCATCCACCTAAATCAACATTTTTGGACATCATCAAGCCATAACAAATCAATCAAAACAAGCCAAAATCATGTCTTAATCATGACATATTACCACATACAACCAATGTGCTCTTAGGCACCTCAAATGACATTTAAATGCACGTCAAACAAAATATTCATATTTATCTAGATAACCAAATGCATATATATATGCATAATCAAACTCACACTTCAAACATGATAAGACCACTTATATACACATCAAAATATACTAACACAAGCCATTCAAATGGCTAGTTTCATCAAAACATTTATATGTCGTCAATGTCCAAGTTAACCTATACATGCCATTATAACCAAAATTGATTTACTATATATACCGAAATAGGTTGATCGATAGTGTGAAGTAACTTCGACCAACTTCCAACCAAATCGAGCTTCTGAATTACTATAAAATAGGGAAAATAAAACAGAGTAAACATTTAAGCTTAGTGAGTTCGTCTAACATGGAATTTTACTTACCATTCAATTACATTTAAGGTAAGCATACAAAACATATTCCAATCAACTTGGCCAAAAGCCTAAACACATATCTTCAACACGTTAGCCATGTAAGCACATATAATAACCCATCGTCATGGATGAACAAAGTCATCAAGCAAGTTCCACATATATGTAACAATCATTTCATGCTTCAGTATATCAAGTAATATCATTTCCATGTACTTCATGTATATACGGGTAATAGTTCGTTTCAAACTTATATTATCTCATATCAAAGATTAGCCCGTTGAACCATTTAAAATATTGTTGGATACACGGGTAGTACACACGAGGTGTACAAATCTGTAATCCGTCAATTCATATATAGGTATGCCCATACGCGCATGTAAATGGGAAGTTCTTCCGAGCCATATAACGGGAAGCTCTTCTGAGCTGTATATCGGGAAGCTCATGTGATCTATATATCGGAAAGCTCATGCGAGCCATTAATCTAGAAGCTCATGAGAGCCAAATATCAGGATGCTCATAAGAGTTGTGGTGTGTCTGCAACACATACAGGACCACAACCAATCCGAGAACCCTAATGACATGTCATTTGTATCCTTCGAATTTTTAATGCTCAAACGAGACTCGGTACTTGTTGGATATGTGATCAATAATATACATGGCATTTTATACAAATCACCCACACAACAATATTCAATTCAAATCATACAAATATTCAATTTAGTTACACGAACTTACCTCGACAAATGGTTGTAGATACAAAGGCTACTAATCTGATACTTTTTCTTTGCCTCAATCTAACTCTGTATTAGGTCTATCTGGATCTATACGAATGAACTTAACTCAATTTAATACAATTCATATTCAATTCAATCCAACACACATCTTTGGAAAATTTACTATTTTGCCTCTATACTTTTAATTCATTACGATTTTGTCCCTAGGCTCAGAAAATGAAATTCATTCAATTTAATCCTTATTCCAAGCCTAGCTGATTTTCATACATATTAATAGCAGCCCATGTATTTCAAAAAATTCAGAATTTTTCCATAATTTTTTATCTTTTCAATTTAGTCCCCAAATCATAATTTCATCAAAATTCTCTTTATAAAAGTTGTTTATCTAACAACAACCTTTCATTTTCTACCATAAAACTTCAAAATTCAACTATACTCATCTATGGAAAAACCCTAATACTTTGATAACTTTGTAAATTAATGCCCGAGATAGCTAAGTTAAGCTATTACGATCTCGGAAACATAAAAATCATTAAAAACGGGACAAGAATACACACCTAATTAAGCAAAATAAGCTTGCTTGAACTTAACTTCCATGGCTAGGGTTTCCATGTTTTTTTTTTTAGGAAAGATGATGAAAATGATGATAATTTGTTTTATTTTATTTATTTATCATCATTTTATCATTTACTTTCCAAAATTAACCTTAATAATTTACTAAATTCCAATGATGAATAATCATCCTTATCTACTAACTCCTACAAATTGTTTATTTGTCATATAAGGACCTTCAATTTTAAATTTCATATCTATTTGATACCTTTAGCTACTAAAATTAAACTTTTGCATTTTATGCAATTTGGTCCTTTTTATCAAGCTAGGCATGTAAACGATAAAATTTCTTAACGAAATTTTCATACGATATTTCTATCATAATGTAGACCATAAAATAATATTAAAATAAATTTTCATCCGACTTCAGATTTGTGGTCCCGAAACATTGTTCTGATTTCACTAAAAACAAGCTGTTATAAAAATCATACTTGCCGTTCCCGGCTTTCAACCAAACGATCTTCTCTGCTATTCTCATATCACAAATTGCTTCGAGTGTGGGCTCAAACAAAATGAATCAAACACAGAAATTAGAAATAGTTTTCTTTTCTTTTAGGGTGAAAACAAGAATTCTCTCTTCAAAATAGAAACCGATAGAATCGTTATTTCGAAAAATATATTCAATATTTAGAGAATAAAAGTCTGTTTGTTTTCAGGCAGAATAATTATATTTGAAAGTTGTATAAATAATTATATCGACAGAATAAAAGTCTCTTTGTGTTTAAATAGCCTTATATGTGCCATCTATTTATAGGGAGAGAAGTTAGAACCCTTGTTGAATTAAAAAAGTTTATTTCAACTAAAAAAAACGAAATCCTTGTTCTACTAGGATGTAGGGGGCGGCAACCCTAGTTAAATATACTAGGGTTTGTCGTCCCCCTTTATTACATAAGAGGCTTTCGAGCCTCTTTCGTATCGGGTCCAATTACAAGTACTTCCCAGTCTTTTAACCCAATTCTTTATAATTTGATCCGACCCAATATTTATTTTTTCTATTTCCCAAAAATAAACTTCAATATTTATATTAAATAATTTTCCCATTCCAATTTACCCCCGATAAAATTATGATGATTTTACCTGTGATAAAATTTTCGAGAAAATATATTTAATATTTCACCATTTAATTTGCACACTATGACCGTATGGTTTATTTTAATTTTAGGCTTTAAATAGCTCAAAAATATAAACTCAATCTTCCGATCATTTTTGAGAAATTCTTGTTCATTTCTAAATGAATTCATTTCACATTTTGGAGAAAACCACAATTATTTCCAAATGATTTCATTTCTCCATTTTCATTTTCATTTTTCATTTTGGAGAAAACCTTCATAATTTCCAAATGTTTCCTATTTCTCCATTTTTGTGTAATTTTATTTATTTGATTCAACATGAAATTCATTTCTGGTTTCAACAAGCTAGCGGAAGGACCGATTTGACATATGCAATTGAAGCTTAAATAATTTTTAATTAAGTTTCAGCTTTTCGCCTATTAATTATAAACTAATTTAGTCACGAAGTCATTCCACTATATTATCGTGACTAAGCTCTTCCCAATGACATATCATTACAAAAGCAACTTGATTAGTGCTTGTTCAATGACTTTGTCATAAGTGTGTTACTCTCATAGGATATCCTTAATCTCTTTGGGATAATATTCGTTCTCCAATATTATCATATTTTATCTCATGGTAACCATTACATCTTCCTTCATGAAAAGTCAATCACTATCAAATAGTGATCAAGTCATCCATCACAAAAACAAACAATCCATGACCATGTTTACTTCCCATCAACCATGTAATGCTAATGAGAGGATATCATTTACTCATGCCTCGAGCTATAAATTTCACTGTTGTGAATGACGTTACATACTGTAGAAGCCGTACACCCAACACACCAGCTTTCGGCTCCTTATCTATTCGAACTTAGGCTTTCACTTACATCAAAGTGTACGAGTCACGCATACATAGTTCGCCATCCACTCGAGATTTAGGTATGTCATATTATGAACATCACAAGTGAATAAATTCATAAACGGATTCAAGATCTATTCTTTTTGGGTTCAGTTCAATGTATTGTCAGTTCAATCAGTCACATCTATGTCTCTATCTTTTAGGAGTCACCCGCTCCAATACCCAAGACAAAGCATCTCCCCAATTGGACTTGATAGATTAGGGGTGTTCAGTCGGTTAATCGACCCGAAATAACATTAACCGAATTAACCGACCTTTCAAAATTTTTAATCGTTAACCGAACCAAAATTTTTTCAAAAAAATTAACCGAATCGAAATTTTTTCGGTTAATTCGGTCGGTTAACCGAATTAACCGAAAATTATATGTTTTTTATTTTTGGTTAAAAATTAACTGAATTACCCGAATTAACCGAATTACCCGAATTAATCAAATTACCCGAATTAACTGAATTACCTGAATTACCAGAAATGAATCACTACATAATTAAAAAGATTACATAATTTTAGTTTTAGAATTTTAGAATTTTATTTTTATTTATTAAATTATTTGTAATTTTTATGATTGGGTTGGATTGGGTAATTGGGTTGGGTTGGATATTTGGGTTTGGATTGGGTTTAGGTGAATAGTGGGCCTATTTATATATTATAATTTTATTTATTAATTTTTTCGGTTAAATCGAAAAAATTCAGTTAACCGACCGGTTTAACAGAATTAACTGTTAACCAAAAAATCACAAAATAATTAACCGACCCCCGACCGAAAAAATTCGGTTAATCGATCGATTAATCGAATTCGGTAGGTTAACCGAATTTTTTTGGTTTTACCCGAATTTTGCACACCCCTATGTTATATGGCTTATTAGTCTTTTAATCGATTTTCTTATTCTTGATTAGACTAAGGACATGGTTAGGTTCATTTATTAATATAAGTTGTTTTTCCGTATTATGATCCGACCCCGTAATACCCTTTAGTATTAGTTTAAACATTAGATAACCAATGAGCAATATTTACTTCCATTTTGCTTTGCGTGCAAAAAACATGTGAGGATAATATACAAAGTATTGATGTAATTCATAAATAAATTTATTAACCAATATGTTCGAAAAATTGTAAGTGTACTTAGACGAAAATACTACACTTAGAGCACCAGATTCAATATTTGTTCCTTCGAGACCAACATCATAACCTCGAGAGCATCATTCTTCTCAATTAGCTTACCCACAGCAGTATTGAGGACCTCTTACATCGAATCTATATAATCACTGATGGCCTCTGCCATTTGTTCCTTAAGCGAATCTTGCCTTGATTCCAGCTTTGCGGTACGCCCATCAACTTCCTCGAGGGTCTCCTTCATATCACCTATGGAACTCTCAAGTTTAGCCACCCTATCATCTAAAGCTAGTAACATAACCGTCAATTAGCTAACTTATCCAATATGTCCTGTTTTATCGAATTGCTTCTACGTTTTCATTAAACTGAACGTCATCATTTTGATTAATTCTGGTTCTATCCCATAACAGTTATGCTTCATAAAGACATTGAGTCAAACAATTCCTTAGGGCGCACTTTGTTCATTGGAACCTTATCTTAATTTTGGAAGACCCCGTATCTTTTAATTCTTCTACGTAATTCCGCAAACCCTTAATTAAAAGAAGAATAATTTAAACATAGAGAGCTCGTTGTTATTGCAATAACAATTGTGGGGAGCTAATGTATAAAAGGTAAAAAAAAATAAAAATAAAAAAACCCAAACGGAAAGAATGAGGGTAAAATGGAGAATACACAAATTACAGGCAAATGGAAAATATTAGTAGCGCATCGTCACTGAGCGAATGAGTTCCTCGGAAACATTTCTCAGCTGAAACCACACACGCACTCTTTCTCACTTTGTCTTCTCTGATTTCATAAGAAAGGTAGTATTCTCTCCTTATTTCCTCAATTCACGACAGTTGTTCATTTAAATAATCTTTTCTTAGTATATTGTAATATATATTTTAATCAGATGCATATACTCTAGGGTTTACTTTTCACAAATCTGTTACAATCCTTTTGGATTCTCAATTTGATCTACTTCCTATTTTCTTTCTTTTTCTTATCTTTTTTATATAATTTATTCGTTCTGTGATTTTGGCTTTAATTAGGCTAACATTTTAAAATTTCTTCTCATTTGGGATCAGGATAAAAATATTTTTATTTTATTGCATGGGCATTGTTTGGTTAGCAGTTAGGCAGTAGCTTTGATTACTCCTGAAGATTAAAATCTTCACATTAAACTGAAAAAAATGTTTGTCCATTACTCAATTTCCCTTTTTCCCTGTACTCTAGAACATGAAAACCTCTTTGAATTCTTGTGCTTTGCCCGAGTTGTAAGGGCTTTGCTATATTCTTATGAAGGGATGACATTATGATAATGTTCATTTTATGCATTGAGTTCACAATTTTCTTTTGGGGTGTAATTTATTTGAAGGCCTATTTTTATAATCTGCTTTAGATGATACGAATGTTGTTGTTTCCCCAAAGGGATACCCAACAGTGAGAATTTGACATTCAAACTTCAAAGACTGAAGACTCTCTACCTTAAATCTTAGGAAGTAGGATGGGGAATCTGGGATGGAGAGAACTACCTTCGTTTATGTGGCCCGAACCTAAGTCCTAGGCGGTCTCTAGATGTATTTACTTTGGTCATTTGCTTTTTCAATAAAAGATAGGCTAGATACAATTATTGAGGCTGAACCAGTTTCTGATTTTTTTTTTTTTTTTGTGGGGGGCTTATTTTTGGTGATATTGGTTGTTATGCAGTAAGAAGATATCCATGGACCCTTCAGAGCTTAGGTATTATGAGGATGATGACACTCCAACAATGAAAACAATCAAGGGTGCAACTACAGGTTTTGTTGCTGGAACTATCTGGGGAACTGTTGTTGCTACATGGTATGATGTGCCTCGTGTTGAGAGAAGTGTTGCCCTACCAGGGCTTGTAAGGACACTGAAGATGATGGGCAATTATGGAATGACATTTGCTGCCATTGGCGGAGTCTATATTGGTGTTGAGCAGCTGTTGCAGAATTATAGGATGAAAAGATCCTTTGTCAACGGTGCTGTTGGTGGTTTTGTGGCTGGGGCTTCCATTCTTGGTTTCAAAGGTAGATATTTATTTAGGCTGTTAGAATCTTTAGTGCATTTTAAAACCTGCTATCTGATTTTATTAATTTGTAGAGAAACCAATTATGAAAATATGACGTAGCTTGGATGTTTCTTATGCAATATTAATGTACGCAAAACTTTGTGAGATACTCAAAAGACCCCTCTTTTGGGCTGGCAAATGAAAACTATACTGTTTATATATTCTACATCCATACCAGATCATGTTAATTTTTGTGTTTCGGTGATATGGATGATGGCTTTCTTAGAAAGCTTTACCTCTTCAAAATTGAAGCTTGTGATGGTTCTTTGGATCTCCACCACCATCCTTACAATGGTGCTAAAGTTATACTCACATTCTTCGTTGTTGCTTAGAATCATTTTTGTTTCTCATTGGTTTTTCTTAAACCATTTACCTAGTTGTTATTTATAAAGTGGTAGGAGTTATGTGGCATGTAAATGTAAAAAATCTATTCTTCTGATTATCCTATAGTTTCCTTTTAGTTTAAGATTTTTAAATTCTTCTTTCTGAAATCCATGAATTGTACATTACTGCTGTTGCTTGTTTGTCTGGGGAGTCTATAATGACTTGACAATAAGAATTGAGTAAGATAAGTTGTGATAAAATCCTTTAGTGGAGAGCAGGGGAAGGAGGGGACTGAATTTATCTTTTGTGGTAAAGGGTCATGTAAAAGCATTGTTTTGGACAGGGTTTCCATAACTTGTGGTTTAAAGGAGAACAAAGGGGACTCTCGTTGTCATTTGTGGATTATTGAATTCCAGCTTGGTTTCTCTATCCATGTTAATGTCGGTCAGTTTGATTGTCTACTTGTTAATGTTCAATAAATGCATTAAGGTGCTGTCCGTTTCGCAGGCAGGAGCATCTCAACAGCTATTTCTGCTGGAACAGCACTGGCTGTCACCTCTGCTGTGATTGATGCTGGAGGTCAGACAACAAGAATAGACACAGGCAAAGAGTATTACCCATACACCACCAAGAAAAGACCTGCCGATTCATAACTCTTGCATATCATTATCGAGGATGCACTTCCAACTTAATTCGGGATAATTAATCCTTTTTAGGATGCCTTTGTTTTCTAAGATTTAATCATACACAGTTCCCAGTTTGCCGTTTGCATTTAAAGGGTGAATGTTGATTTGCATGATTTGTCGTGTATTAAAATAATGGTGTAGATGACGGTCTCTGAACCTATTGGATTTGGGGTACTTAGGTCGAGTTTTTTTAGAGGATTTCATACTTGTATTCAATGATTTTCGGAAGAGCAATTCCTTGCAGGACAGCCACGATTCAAAGTTCAAACATGAGTTTAATGATATTATGGCTATTAAGGGTTCCCTTGAGTCTGATATTCTTAATTTTGAACCTTTACCCCACCCATTAAAGACATTAAAATTAGCAAAAGAAGATAATCTACTTCAAAGCAAAAGGTGTGCTTTATAAGGAGGATTGGAATGAAGTACTCATCAGTCTTTTGCATGAAGAAATTTCATTAAGGGAAACAAGGAATGAAGTAAGAAACAACTCACCATTTGGCATTATTTTAGATGCGTAACTTATGTTGAGCTAGAATATTTTGACTTTGTATTTGCTTCAAATAATTTTGAATTTATCCAAAATTAGGATATATATAATTAGGGCTTAAATTAGTAATTAAGTTCAACTCTTCGTCTATTAATTACTATATTATTTAGCATTAAGTCATTTCAAAGTATCATGACTAAGTTTTCTCTATTATATACCATTACAAAAGCTATTTATCAAGTGCTCGTCCAATGATTCTATCATCTGTGTATTATCCTCATAGATATTCTTTTTATCTCTTTGGGTTAAATTTATTTACCTAATATAATACTATTTTATTTCTTGGTAATTATTACATTTTTTTATGAAAAAGTCAATTATTAACACATAAAAATTAAATCATTCGTCATCAACAAATGACCTGTGGCCACATTATTTTTTTATCTATTATGTAATGTCAATCATTTACCCTTTATCAGACTATGAATTACAGTATTGTAAACGAAGCTGTCATGTTGATGCCATATACCCAACATACTATTTTTCGACTCAATTACCATTTTGAACCCAAGCTTTCAATACATCAAAGTATATAAGTCATGCACTCATAATCCCTAGCTTACTTAAGATTGAGGTAAGTTACACTATGAACGTCACAAGTGAATAAATCCATAACGGACTTTAGATTTATTCTACTTGGACATTGTCTAATGTATTGTCAGTCTAGACAATCACATATATGTTTTTATTTTTTGGGAGTCGTCCATTCCAATACCCAAGACAATGTATCTCCTAATTGAATTTGACAACATAATAGTTTTTTAATCGCTTTGCTCAATTTCGATTAAATTACGGGCCATTTAGATTGCCTACTAATATATGTTGTTTTTTCGCATTATGATCCAACCACATAATACAACTAAATACTAGTTAAACATTAGGTAATCAATAAGCCAATATTTACTTATTCTTTTCGCTTTGCGTGCAAAAACCGTTGATAACAAAAATAAACGATATCAATGTGAATAGTGAAATTTTAAAAACTACTCTAAGACACTAGATCCTAACAACCTAAACAAATGGTTTTTTGAATAATTATAAAAAAAATGTAAGAATTATAAGATAAATAATGATTATTATTTTTGAATTATTAAAAATTATAACAACTATATATACACATATAGCATGTATAAATAATCCAAATATGCACAAATATATATATAAACACATGTATCTTTCTAATCGAATTGATATATTTAATTAATCAAATTGATGAATCCTATTTTATTAATTTCTTATAAGTAAATTTTATATAATTATTGAATAATTATTTTAGAAACCACACCAAAATGAACATAGTTGTTCAAGCTCATTTGAACCTAGAAATCATTTGTCTAAGTTTATTATCAACATTATTTTTAATATTCTTTTACTATAATTTTTTTTTTTGTCCAAGTTCATCATAGAGATGGTTTTTATATTTGAGATTTTTAATTTTTTTTTTAATTTTTACTGACATGCCAAAATGCCACATCAGCATGAGGTACATATAACATTTTTGGTTGCTCCATCATCTACGTAATCACTTAACAATAGACATTAATGAAAATTTAAAAAAATTGACCAATTTGCTCTTTGATCTAACGTATAGGGAATAATTTCTCCCCTTTTTTGAGTAGAGGAGGCAAAATATAATTCAGCTCTCAATACAAGGACTTTCATAATTCTTTTACCTAATCCTACTTGTCCTTTAATTCTACATCACTTACATAAAGAAAATTGAAAAAAGCAAAATCATTACTTAACAACATGTATGAATGGTTTTTTAATGGAATGGCTAATTTACACTTTTTTCTAACATACAGAGTCAATTACTCATTTTTTGAGTATAAAAGGCAAAATACAATCTAACTCCGAGTATAATATTCTCCACAGCATTTTTATTTATAAGTACCTCAAAGACAATTCTGAAAACGTACCTCGCTGAACAACGTTTGAGCATGAGTCGTCACCTCATCTGCTATATAAATTTATTTATAAGCATGCTTCGCAAAATTAAACAATAATCATGCTCCGCCAAATTATACAATAATGCTTTCTAACAAATTGTAGCTTGGCCTTGAATGATGACTTTGGCCGAATGAGAAGTGAATAAATTGATTTTTATTCGAATGCTGTGTTCATGATTTTGGGGATAATAGGACATAATTCACGTTGACAACTTTCAGTGGAAATTTGTAAGATTTGAACTTCAATTAACCTTATCTAAATGGACAACAGAACTGAGAGAGAACAAACCTTGGATAAAGGGAACGAACAAACATTGGAATAAAGAGTGAGTATTTAAATTGATAACATTGCTGTAAAGACCTAGGTTAACAAAGGTTACAGTAGGATTATATTTTTTATTATTGTTTTCTTCCGTCCAAAAATATTACAAAGAGATTAGCAAATGAGTAAAATCTTATTGCTTTTTTTTTTTTTTCTTTTTGGGTGTGCGGGGGCGCACGCGCAAAGAGCAGAGCCAATCCTGCATAAAAAATTATGCGACGTTCCAAATTGGAAGGGTGTCTCATTTGTCAGCTGCCTGTTGAGTGTTGGGTGTTGAAGGGAACCCACAAGAAAAAGAGATGAGCTGAGCCTGAGGAACTGGCAAAAGGGTTGAAGAAACTGAACCAAAACCATAAACCACATCCACTCATCTAAATCATGTACCATTGCGTAATATAATCCTGCGGATGCCGGTATCAGTCACTTCATAGGCAGTACAGCTGCCGAATATTTCCCGAGGCTGCCATTTTAAGTTTTCACATAAATTAACAAAACCCCTTTGTTTACTAATCTAAGATCATACAAGTATCAACCTCTAAAACACCCGCTAAGATTAGACTGTAAACTCAGAGGCATACATAAATGACGTCACAAAATTAGTTTTAAGAAAGAACAAAACAAACCCAACTATTTATTACAAAAATCATTAATGAATTGCCAGAACGTTTTAGGTACAATAAATCTCAACAAAACGATTTACATGACATAATTTGAATGAATTATTCAATCCTTTATCTAGGAATTGACCGCCTAATTAACCAAATATTAAAAGGGAAAAAGAACGGATCGCACAAATTATAACACATGGGAACATTCTCACAAATCAACAGGAATACGCAATTTTTTCAACGAGAGGCTATTTAAATATTTAAATTCTCAGGAAAGGATCATCCTATATCATCAAATGAACTCTGGACGAGGAAAGTAGAAAAAACTAATACCAAGAATAAAACCTAAAACGCCAAACAAAACCACCACATATGAACTTAACAAAACAGAAATATGATTGATTTACCGTATAACCAATCTCTGAAGTATACAAGGGCACATGATAATTCTCTTTTTAGATTTTCTTCAAGGGGAGCTTCTCTCAATATTTGCTTTATCTCACCTAAATTATGTTGCTGTAGATATCGTTAGCAAGGAAACAAAAATTCCGTTAATACTATACTAGAAAGATCAATAAAACCAACCACTAATTCCACAACAACAGACAAAAACATTGCTTCTATCATGCAAATAAAATTAAACTCAAACCATTAAGTCAAACTTCCTCTTCTTCAGTTGGGCTTAGTGCATTTACATTTTTCTGTTGAGAAGTCAAGTATGGATCAGTTAAGGGGAACGGGTTATCCTTTGTTGACCCAGTGGATTCACCTGCCAACCAGTTTGGAATCTGCATATATAGATATGTTTGTCACGTACAAACACAATGCAACCATTAAAAGGTTAAAAGGAAGATACAAAAATAACCCCAAGCTAAGCTATAAAATACACAAGTTACCAGAAACTTTGTGAAGTGATCAGGATCTAGTCGTGTAGCTGACTCAGCTTGAGCATCAGAAACACCTGCAGGATGAGATAATGAATTGTGCGGATCAACCATCCCAAGTTCCAAAGTATCATCCCATCTATTGATAGTTGCCTTGATGCCAACTTCAGTCATGTGCTCTTCCAACCGAGAATAATATGTGTTATACGGTGCCACCTGATGAAATTTAAAAAAAAAAAATCCAAAATTTGTCAGTCCCCTGAGTGTCAAAGTTCATACTGATGCCAAACATGGCTTCAAAAAGTGAAAATTGTCCGTTATAATATAATATAGCCAAAGATCTGCGAGGGCCGATATCTACCAGCCAGAGAAAGAAACAAGAAATTCCTCTCGGGGTGTTCTTATTCTATTTTGCAGGACATTTGATATTAAATATGCTAAAATCAAACCATTGAGGAATTAAATATCCCTTGAAAACCTAAATCTTCTAAATGGCCAGATAATGAAATCTCCCGAACTCTCCATCATTGCAGACTAACAGACAGAATGGATTAGACAGCAACAAATTGCCAACAGATGATGATACTACAAAGTAATTAAATTCTTAATACAAAACAATGATCTCAAAAAGTATTAATAGACTACAGAAGTTTAGCTGTAACAACACACCAAGAATGATTAAATAGTTATAATAGTTCCAAAAATATTCTCACGAAGAGATAAGGTACAATATGCACGCCTGATGCATCCTTTATGCCGTCCATCACACAGTGCTATTGACCATATCACCAAAAGATTTTACAATAGAATTTATGCCCAATGTTTAACTTGATCAATCTTTATTTATTTGGTTCATAGTTGGTTCAGCTAACCCCTGAACTGCTATTTTAACCCCATCTTCTTCAAAGATTAACAGGATATTCTGGTAATAATTCTTTTCAAGCTGCTACAATTAAAATCTTGGCTAACATCACCCCCCAGAGAAGGCCAAAACAGCTTTAAAAAAACTAAAAAAAAACAAAGAAAATGAGATAAATTCTCACTTGCACCCATAAAGCCACAACAACAAGAAGCAGTCACCTTCAGGCATCGTTCACCTCTCACTCTCAACAGCAATCTATCCAACCATCCCACTACATCAAAACCCTTCCTCTTCTCTTCTCTTCTCATCTTATAAATACTACAAAGAAATGTTGCCATCAAGTCTCACGTGATTTTATCAGCCTGGCTCTAGTTCACCATGGAGAATTAACATCACATTTGAGGCAGACCTATTTTAATAGAAATTTATGTTAAAAAGAAAAGCTTTCACATTTGAATTATAATATGCTATTTGAATTTTTTTTTTTATCTGAGCTTACTTAGGGTTTTGTATGCTTAGATAAAACCTAGAATGTGGATCGGCCTAGTACAAGGAACAAAAACTAGAACGCAATTTGCTACTTGTACAAATTTCTGATTCATTAGGGATAGTCTTCTCCGGTTCATTTAGTAGGAACAAAATATGATTTATTGGAATGTAAAACAGTTTTTTGAACTTATATGTATTGTTTTATGTTTATACAAATACATTTTCTTTTTTGAAGTTTGTGAATTTGTGAATTATTTGGATGCTAACTTTTGTGGCGTGGCAACTTAGCATCCAATATCATATTTAGCTTTTCACTGGAGATCTTTCTATATTTAACTTCTCTGGTATTCTATTTAGAGATTGTTGGTTTTGCATATCTTGCATTGACATTTATCCAAATAGCAAAAAGCACAAGAAAGGTGAAGACTCAAGTTATCATACATGGATAGACACCTCTCTAAACCTGCCAGTATGCCAACTTTCTTCACCTGTAGTAGAGGAACCTACCAAGATAAAACCATTCTAATTTCAACCAAATTATGCCATGCTTTCAGCAGAATATTAACCCACCTACATGAATAAAAGCTAGTTCAATGAAACATGTTCAGTTACCAAACATGAAACTAAGACCAGCCAAAAATCAATTTTTAACATAAATATAACTGTATTTCCAAGTTGTCAAAACCTGCTACATGAATAAAAACTTAGTATAAACAATTTTTTATTGGGTGTAATGAACCATAAATGTGACAGACCATGGAGAAGTTAAAGGAAAACAAAAAGGGTGGTGCGCACTTCAGGGCCAAACAGCACCAACCACCAGTTAGGGTGCTGAGTTTGGCTAACTTGGCTGAAGTTGAAAGGACCAAAGGTCCCCAGGAGTGGCAAAGAGAGTGAGACAGCCAATTCTATGGGGAAAAGAAAACAGAAGCTAATATTAACTAATTGGATTTCTTTCCCCTGTAAATTTATCTATTTTTCAAAACTAAGACTAGTCAGCATTTACTTAGGAATAAGTTCATTAATCTCTTCTCAAAACTCAAGCGTGACCACATAACCAGCAAAAGGGGATTGTTGTGTACTCACCTGTAGCTTGTGGTTATCGCCAACAATAAGGGGACGGTGATTCACTCCCAAAAAGAATACACACTCACGACAATTGGCAATGCAGACCTGTTTTGCAGCTACAATCACATGAACTCTTTCACAGTGTTCGACTCGTACTGCCTACAATTACAAAATCATATAATATTCATCCATGAATCAAAATTATAATTACTGGAACAGGAAATGGATTGATATTTAAGGGGTCTAAACATCAGGTTGATTATCTATCAAGAAATTACTATAAAATCTGGAAAGACAGGAGGTGGGTGGAGCAAAAAAAGAGTGCTCCCATAAGAGAAAAATAATTGAAAACAAGAATATCAGAGGGAAAACCATAACTGGAACCAGCATCAACATTTAATAACTTCATACAAAGATCAAATGAGCTTATACCAGGTAAGGCAAGAAAATATCTTTTATTGATCTAACAATCTTAGCAATAGAAAGTGATTGCATGCATCTGCATGGCCATATTTTATTTTGTGCAAATCCCCTTTAGTTCAAATAGCAATGAAATTCAGCAGGGATGAAGAGAGACTATTATTCTACAAGTTCTGGTACATGGTGCATAAGCATTTAAAATAAATTGGACCAAGCAACATTAACAAGAAAGATTTTCAAAGGGAGAACATCGATGTCTTTACATTACACCATAGTCATTCCAGCCATGAACAGTAAATATGTACACCAATGAAGAGACATCAAAACAAATCTATTTCAGACTCTCAGTTCAAAAACCAGAGAAATGGTTGCAGCAATTCCAAAAATCAATACAGAATAAAAAAGAGAACAAATTTGTATCCAAGTTGAACATTACAATAGCAGAACAAGTTTCCTCTGATTATGAAATTAGTACAACACAAATAGCAACAGCACAAAGGTGATTGATACCTTGCCAACAGCTCCAAGAACTATAGTAGCATCAGAGCATCCATAAATGGTGGCATATCTCAAAGGCGCTAGAATGTAAATAACTGAATCATGGCAATTGATAACCTGGAATTATAAAATCATGCAGAGTTTGAGGTGTATTAGACCACAAAGTACATAATATCAAACAAGAATCAAGAATTACATAATCACTGGCATTATCCAATTAGAATACACCTTCCCGAAAAGTTGCAGAGTCAATCTCCATACTTTCAGTTATCAAAATATTTTTTCTTTATTTTAATGTAATGAAGGTGAGTATTCATCAATAATTGGGTGGATGGCAATCGCTACTGAAAAGACAGCAAATGAATTGTGCTTCTTTAAGCTTTTAATCGGTAATATGACAATTACAAAGACATTGATGGCATTGATTGCAAGGAGGCACAGAAGCAAAAGCACCATATGGGAAGAAAACAATACTCCTGCTCAGAAAAGGGAGGTACCTAAAGGAAAAAAGCTTTTAGCCTCAAGCAAATGAAGGTTCTTATTCTACTTAATTGGTTACAAGAAATCACAAACTTTTTTGACCAAAGACAGTGCCAATATTCAACTGATTGCAGCTGGTGCCTGGCATTCAGAAATGCTGCAGTTAATATCTGAAACAAGGTTTAACAGCAAAGTGATAGATACAGAAACCCCAATCAACCTAGGAAGAATTTATAATAACAACTTTAAAAGTTTAGCAAATGTGTAAAAAGTCTCGAGGTCCAGGACAATAAAAAGATAGGAGTAATTGCACCAAACATAAAACCATTCTTTATTCTCATCTTTCTTGTTTCACATAACTGTGTCATATCATATAGGAATGTTACCCCTCAAAGCCTAGTAATATATCGTTAATCACCCTTTCTCTCCGCATCATCGTCATCGCACAAATATACAATTAGTGAAAACATAACCAAGTTCAATTATATTTAAGAACTCCAGCATCTTTGTTCATTCCTCTCAGCCATTCCTATTGTTTGATGATAAGCAAGCAACAAAACAGCAAACAACCCCACCTAAACTGCAGTCTCCATATCAGTTCATCCATAAAATATGCAGCCACTATCCAATAGACATCCACCTAATATCCATAAGATGTTTACCTAATATGAGTTCTCTTTTTTTTTTCTTTACAAGAAGTTCCATATGTTGCTCAAATTACACTAGAGTTGGAGATAAAGATAAGAACCCAGACCACGAAGTACTTTCAGTCTTTCAGAGACGTAGAGTGCATTTAAAAGAAAATTGCAAAACAAACACCACACAGAAAATATATCCCATGAAAAAATTCACTGCAAATATAAGCTAACCTTCAGAGAAGAATTTTTAAGATCAGATGCCTGCTTTACATAAGATGATTTAGAGACCCCCTCAATGAAACATGGACTCCTTACACTTGGTGAGGCTTTGACTGAACTTGGACTAGTGTCAGCCATAGCAACATCCTGGTCAGAGCCACTTGGAGGACCATTTTCTTTTGCAGGATTCTTTTCAGTAACATGTTCCAAAGAGGAAGCTATGTTCTGCAGAAGCCAATCAAGAACTTGTGATGCTGGAACAGGAACAGCAGGCATGTCTGGATCTGAATTAGCAAAAATGGGAGCTGCTTGGCTTAAGAAAACTCCATCAGATCCCTTATCTTCAAATTGAATCAGAAACCCAAGGTGCTCAAACCCTTCCATGGATATAACCTGAAGAAACAGTACTTATGTGAATAAACCAAGACAAAATAAAAGCTAATAACAAGCAAAAAAATGGAAATAGAGTAAGATATGTAAATACGAAAAAGACTTATCAAGAATACATGGTAATAGAGTTACAGCAGACAGGCTAATAACAAGGAGGAAGTAAAATAAAGAATACAACCAATCAAAACATAATAGAAAATGGGGCACAAAGCCATACATGTTAAGAAAGGAACAGAGAATAGGAACGTAAAGAATAAAAAAAGCACCAAATTTATATTCCGAAATGTCACAAGGAAAAATTCAGCTCAAATCTGTGATTGATTGCTTAAAAGCTGGCAAGGTCTTTTGTCCTGTTTTGGTTGAAACTGTCTACATTATTATTTTGGCCATGCGAATAAGGCTCCCAACTTTCCCTTGCAACATAGAATCAGGTTTAACACCAAAACAAACCAATTTTAGGTTGCAAACCAACCCTAAAGCAAGGCAACTAATGCATAAAGAGAAAAAAGAGCACAATAATGATTGCATTGTTTCATAACAAATAAAAATGTTGTTCTGCCACTTGCCGAGCTATATCATAACACAAACCAGGATATGCCTTCAAAGACTAGAACATAAACCGCACAGAGACACTTTACAAAGAAAAAGATTTACATCTGGGCTCATTAGTATTCTACATAAATATTTCATCTACTCAGTCCCAGGCTGTCACATTTTATCCTTTGAAACTATAATTACAACATTTTGAAATTAAAAAATGTCATATCATAACTGCATATTATAGATGAAATACAAAGAAAATGACTAGTTACAATGCAAAAAGAAAAAAATCACCATGAAACAAAAAACAAAAAGATTTCTGTACCTGACTTATATTCATAATATCCCAGTTTTTCTTGTATTGAGGAAACAAAACGGAACAAAAACTATAAAAAAACCCCCATCAAACGACAAATAGAAAGAAGCCGTATTACAAACCAGAGACTCTTCACCTTCTCCCTCCACAGGCTCTGACAAAAGAGACAGAATATTAGCCAAGTGCTTTTGTAGATAGGACAGCTGATGGGCCTCTTCATCAGCCTGTGATGGCATAAACCGACGGGTGTTGCAGCGAACAAGCTACAAAGAGAAGAACCATCAAGGTTAAGTCGTGAGTGTTTTAACTTGCTACAAAGTAAAGACTATAGCCTACAGCTATAACTTCGAACAGCGAATAGATCTAGAATTATTACAAAAGTTTGCAGACATGGTGAAATCCGTATTAATGAGATGCTCTTTTTTTCTGATAAGACATAATGAGATAATTAGGTGGATAGAAAATGGGACAAACAAAAATTATAGCAAATCCTACTGTCTTAGGTACTAAACTCAAATGAAACCATAAAATTTAACATCGCAAGTCATATAGTGCCAGCTGCATTAATCATATTTTACAGCAATCCTAAAACAGCAGGCAGATGGAAGCAATAAAACATGAACAATCAAACCAAGCAATTTAAGACATTGGCTCTCAATTAATTTCATTACATTTGCTAGCAGCACCCATCAAAATTTCTTACTTAAACGCAGCAATGCATTGGATATAGAATTAAAAAGAAAAGGTCAACAAATATTACAAACAACTCATAATGAAGACCAACTTCAAAGCCATCAAAATGCAGCAATGAATTGGATATCGTTTTTTAAACATGTTAAAATTCATACATTGGAATTCAACTCACTCTCCGTTTTCTAATGGTTTGCTAAATTTGTGGTTTATTTGGTTTTTTCTTTATTCTTGCAACTTATTTTCTTCTATTTTATTTAAATGAAAAATAGTAAAAAGTAAATTTTATTTCAAACATAATTGTTCCACATAAACCTATAATCATGCATTTGTTGGTATTGACAAGTTAAACAATTCTTCGAAAAGATTGTTAACTTTTGCATCTGAAAAGTCCTAATGCTCCCTATTTCCAAAAACAAAAAGCAAGTAACAAGTGTAACGAAATACATAGCCGCGCAATTATCAAAAAGTTAAATATAATCCTAAAAGAAATCTTTCAATTTGCTAGACATTAAACGGAATAGGTTCTTTCCAAATGCCAATCAATAGTCAATTTTCCGTGAATATTATCAGCCCTCGGCGTCCAAGACGTTCATTCTCCTAAAAGTAGCCATGAATCCAACACGATAGTACAATATAACAGCATAATTTTCAACAACAAATCCAATTAAAAAAAATCAACCACATTTCACCAAAACAGATAGCAAAATGGTCAACCGCAAAACCTGCAAAGGCGAAAGGGCCGACAAGTAACCGTCAAATGCTGAGGTGGAAGGCCAAGCATCAGCAACCGCAGCTGCATCCTTATGCGAGCGCGGCAAAAGCCTTTTATACGATTGAATGTACAAAAACAGGATCAGATCAAGCAAATCAGCACCAACGGAGTCAACATCGTCGAAGCGCGAGGTGACGAGAGGGTCGGATTCGGAGTGGAGCACCGAGGCCAGAGTGTCGAGGACGAGACGTGCATGGTCCAAAGAGATCTCGAGGGCGTCAGCGAGGGCAGCCGAGTCGACTCGTTGAGTGGAGGAAGATACGAGCTTTTGCTTCAGAGAGGTTAGGGCATGGAGTGGGTCAGTGAACATGAGCTTCTGGATTGGTAGGAGGCCGTGCTCGAAAGGCTCGCGTTGCGGGTGGAGAAGTGTGGTCGGACTTGGATTCGGAATCGTCGACGTTGATGGTCCAATGGAGTCGGTCATCGCTTTGTTCAGGGAGGAAAAAAAGCAATTTTTGTTGTGCAGATCTTCGAGAAATTAATGATGTTGTTGGAGGGAAGAGAAGGTGAGGGGATGGGTGCGATGCGAACGTGTATAGCGCAACTAATTACGTTGCAGGATTTTGTTGGGTGTAACACTCTCAAGCGATAAAAATAAATTAATGTCACATTTTGAGTGTATTTATTTATAATTTTATATGTATGATATTTTTGTTTAATTATTGTAATTAGTGAATTTTAGGAAGTCTGGTAAGAGTATTAAGTTACATTTGATTTTAAAAAATAAAGGTTGTCTTTGTTTTCCTTTTTTGAAAAATTAGAAAAACATTGAAAAAAATAAGTTTAAACAGCGTTAAAATTCCTCAAATTTCTTAAAAAAAGTAATTAAGTCTCTACTTCTTTTTCACTCAATTGAATACTTGAATTTTTAAAATGCATCAAAAATACTCAATTTTTTTCAAAAAAGTAATTAAACTCCTACTCTTATTAAAATTATAAATAATAATAAATAATAGATTTTAGAAAAATTATTAAGTTTTAATAAAATTTTAAATTTTATTAGAAAATTTATATTTTTTTATAAAAACCATAAAAAATAAAAAATTATAAAATTTTATAAGAATCATAAAAAGTTGACGACCCATAGTTTTTTTCAATTAAAGTTATCACATGTCGCAACACAGCGTGACATGTGGCGAAAAATGATAAAAATAAAAATCAATAAAAGCTATTGAAAAATTATAAAATGTTTTTTTGGTAAGATATTTTTTATAAAAAATATTTACAGAATTTATATTTATTTACATTTTGTATAATTTTCTTACAACTTTATAAAATTTTATATTTTTTGTATTTCTATTTTCATAATTTTTTTACAACTTCTATAAAATTTTACAATTTTTATACTCTTTTATGATTTTATATTTTTTCTAATATTTAATAAATTTTTAATATTTGAATTTTTATTAAAATTTAATAATATTTATAGCTTTTATTGATTTTAATTTTTTATAAAAAAATTCTAATTTTTAATTAAAGCAATGGCTTAATTACTTTCTTTTTTTTTTAAGTTTGAGGGTTTTTTTTATACATTTTGAAAGTTCAAGTACCCAATTGAGTGCAAAAAAAAAAAAAAGTAGTGATTTAATTGCTTTTTTAAAAAAAAGTTTGAGGGCATTTTTAATGCATTTTAAATGATTTGACCCTCATTCAAAATGTAACACCCTGCACTCAATTTAGAAGTTAATTGATATAAAAGTCACCACAATCGTTGTCGAAACAACTCAAACAAACATTAAAAGCGATTCATCGAAACTAAAAAAATAAAGCATAGCCATTTCAATCAATAGATGTTATGAATATCAAATGCACTTAAATAAACTTAAACTGTAACACCCCTTACCCGTATTCAACTCCGAAACCGGGTACGAGGCATTACTGAACTTATCTTGCTTGAACATACAACTTTGGGCTTTAAGAATCCATCCCCAACTGAAAACTTCTCATTCAAATGCATAGCATCCTTATCACGGGCTTATGAGGCCTTAAACATACATTCAGAAGGTCTCGGAATTAAACCGGAAACTTTTACGCTCTTAGAAAAATTTTGCCTAAACAGGGGCCACAGGCTCATGTGAAATGGGACACGCCTGTGTGGGCAGGCCATGTGGTCACACACGCCCATGTCCCTAGCCAGTGTGGAATTTATTTTCTAATTCGAACCTACAAGGGTTTTCACACGGCCGAACACGCGCCCGTGTCCCTCACACGGCCTCGACACACCTTTGTCTTAGCCTGTGTGCTAAAACCATGGCATTCTGTTTATGACGTCATCACCTCACTATGGTCACACGACCAAGGCACACGCCCATGTCCAAATTTTAAGTGCAGACTTCACACGGCCTGGGCACACGCCCATGTCCATGGCCATGCCTCCCACACGGCTGAGACACACGGCCGTGTCTCTACTCGTGTGTTTACTACTGAGCATACTGACTTGTAAACCTAGCATACAATGGGGCACACGACCGATCAACACTCCCGTGGGGCTGACTGTGTGTCTACCCGTATGGACATTAAAAAGACTATATTTCAAGCCAAATGCCACCCTACATAGCAACCATACTTATACCAACTCAATTCATCATAACTCATGACCCTAAGGCACTTTTAAGAACTCAAATCAAAGCATCCACACAAGCATGAACTTCATAATCTCGTCATCATTGAATATATATAAACTTGTCAAGTATTGGCCCAATTCCAATGATCACTTACAAAATGTATTTGATAATATAAATAGCCAACACTTTGGCTAACAAATATGACATAACAAAATACCCAAGTCCTATACATGCCATACTCAAAATAAGTCTAACTTTGTTACGCCAAAGAGATGTCGATAGTGTGATTTCTGAACTCTGACATCCTATGAATCCTCGAATTATCTTGGCAATACTACAAGGAAAAGGGAAATGAGAGGGGTAAGCATAAAGCTTAGTAAGTTTGCATGAAAATAAATAGCAACAATAAGCTCATAATGACATCAATCTATGGCATTAGATAACCACACAAAGTCATAAGCACTTTGTCATAACTTACTCGTACTTGTTCTTATCTAGAACATACCATGCCACATATCGTAAACATTTCTCGTGAATTTCTCACGAGTACCTGTATTCACTCGATCACATGACTTTAGTACTAATCTCATTTTTATTTCCAAGCTTATCTATTTATCCCACTAATCACTAGGGGTACTCAAAAATGCATATTCATCGTCATTAACATAAACACGAAGCCAATGTCACATCCCAAATGTGGTCTTACATGGGGTCACCTCTGAGTGTCGATGCCATATCCCGGATATGGTCTTATACGGAATTTCACATCAAGTATCGATGCCATATCCTGGATATGGTCTTATACGATTCTTATATTTGGTACCGAAGCCATATCCCAGATATGGTCTTATATAGGATCTCAATTCAGTGTCGAGGCCATGTCCCAGACATGGTCTTACACGGGAACTTATCCATCTCATGTCTCGATGATAGTAATTTCACATTTGTTATAGTCCCATTGGGACTTCAACATCTCAACTTTTATCATCTTTCTCATTCAACACCAATACTCAATTTCTTAGAATATCATGCATCATTATAATATCAAACATTCTCAAATATGCTAGTATAAATGTTGAATTTATCACATACAAACTTACCTCGATTTCAAAACAAGCTAGATCGTCGATCTAGTCCTATACTTTGTTCTTTCCCCAATTGAGGTTAATTTTTGGTTCTTCTTGATCTATAATAGCAAATTAGCTCATTTAAATATTCACATTAATAATTGCATTTCAATAATCTTGCTTTGACTAAATTACTATTTTGCCCTTAGACTTTTGCAAAATGACCATTTTACCTCTAGGCTCGGAAATCAATTCTATTCAAATTTCTCTCTTTAACGAGCCTAGATGAACATTTATTTCTCTTATGACTACCATCAACACTCAACATTTCCAACATTTACTACATATTCTACAACCTTTACAAAAAAGTCCTTTTAGGTTTTTTCATGGAAACACCTTTCACAAATATTGTTTATCTAACAATCAAGACTCATCTTATTCCATAAAAATGCAGCAAACAACTTAATAGCTTTCATGGAAAAACTATAAACTCTTCACCATTTTACAAAATAGTCCCTTCTTTAGAGAGCTTAAGCTTTAAGGGTTTCAAAAGTACAATTTTTATCAAGAAATAATCACTAGAACACTTACTTGTAAAGAGAAGAGTGTGCTGGAATTTTTGAGCTTTCAAACCCCCATTTGCTGCAAATTTTCGGTGGAGAAATGAAGGAGAAAAGATGATATCTTTTCTTTCTTTATTTTAATATAAAATCTCATTTTAGTCCACCTAACACAGCTACTTGACCAAATTTTGACCTCTATTGTCCCCTATGGCCGACCAACCATGATTTAAGAGGCTAATTGCCCATTAAAGATCTCCAATTAAAATTTTATGGCTTTTAGACACCTTTAGCTTGAAATTTTGAACTTTTGCACTTTATGCGATTTAGTCCTTTTTCGCGATTAAGCATGAAATCGCTAAAATTAAAGCACCAAAATTTTCATGTACTTATATAATCATACTCTAACTCATAAAATATCATGAAAATAATTTTCTCTAATCTCAGATTAGTGGTTTCAAACCACTGTTCTAACTAGCCCCTAAATCAGGTTGTTACACAAATGGGCTCACATGGTAATCCAAGGTTAAATATGATTAAACACAATTTCGGGCTACGAATTTTTGGTCAAACTAATCAAATGTAAGGTAATGTCTCGAGACAGTGAAGCCATGTTGCAAGACATGCCTCCTCTATTTTCAAATTTTGAATTCTCGAGACATGGTTCCATGTCTCAAAGATCTTGAACTAAATATTCACTAATTTAGTTTCAATGTTTTATGACTCAAAACAATGTTACTATGTCTTGAGACTTTTACCAAGAAATGTATGAAACACTTAAATTTGTTCTTGATGTCTCGAGACTAATACCCAGTAATGTAAAAATTAAGCAATATAAATCATACAACCGTGCCTCTAAAAACACCTAAACATGTTCAACATGCAACCAAACCAATGCAAGCACATTTTATATACTGAAACAAGTTTAAAACATATAAATACTTGATTAAAGACACAACATATAAAAAATCCACTAGTCAAGTAAAATATAAACCAAAAATCACATAATCAACATTGAAATTTGTATTCCAAATCCCTTAAGTAACCAAAACTACTAAAACATTAAAAAAAAATATCCATATATACCAATTATATCAAAACCACATAAATATACTCTCAAGCCATGAAAATTCACCTAATGAACAAGGTACATGCCCAAAACTAATACAAAAATAATAAATTATAAAATTTTCGCAAGTGTAGTTGAGACTTGAGAGCCCAAATGTTTGCAAACCCTAATTTAAACTCCTACATGCTTTCAATACTTGTGCACGGAACAAACAATCCAAGCACTGAGTTTTTAAAGCTCAATGATGTTAACAAAAACCAATTTCATAATATAAAACCATTAAGCAATAGAGAATGTTAACACATTAAGGAATTAACAATTAAAATTTTCCATGTAGTCATTATGGCATCAATTAGTTTCTCTTTCACAATTCTATTATCATAACTCAAATCATTTTGTATTTAAGTCACATTTGACACTAACTCGATATTGCATGTATTATTTTCATATACCACAATCATCATCAATTTCATTTCATATTCATCATTGTTATATAGAGTTATTATTGAATTATATGTCCCTATTAATCAATTATGGATCAAGAACAAATACACGAATTTAACCCCTAACACTCCACATAGATGCACACAAGCGCCATATGAACAAAAATGCACCAATGCATGTCAAAACATGTCTTACCCTAACACTCCGTTTATGCACACAAGAGTTGAATGTAAACACGCACAAGTGCTAATAGGATGCACACTAGTGACAAAGTTTCCTCCATCACAAACAAACTTTATGACATGTCAAGAACCATCCATTCATCTAAAATACAAATGTGATCCATACATTTAACATAACATAATCCAAACATTAACCAACAAGTAATCAACAACATATCATTATCAACAAGTTCTAAGCTAGATTACTCATTGAATCTATATTATAATGTTGAATTTAAGCTAGTACAAATCAATCGTCACGCCTTCGTCACTTTTTCCTACCCCTTAGCCTTTGATGGTTTAATCACTTCCTTTGCTACAAATCATAACCAAAACAACGAAACTAAATTAGAAGAAAAAAGAGAGAGAACATATTAGGCATTAAACTCCCCTAAAATTATTATTAATGAGATGCAATTTGACGTAGCAAGACACTTTCTTACTTTTCTTGATAACTCAAGAGAACTCTAATCTAACCCACCCGAAACAAAAATCGAACCTTACAACTAAGTCTATGAACTCCAAAACAATTAAAAATACACCAATAATTCGAGGTCACACACTTTCTCCCTCCAAAACTCTTCGAACTCTCAACAATGTCATTTTAAGATAAAAAGCTCCCAACTCAAATCTAACTTAAAATTTAACCTTCCCACATAATTCTAAACTTAAATCTAATATGAATCCAAGTAAAAAACCTTTCTCACTCTACTTTGAAAAAAAATAAAAATTATTTAAAAAAATGCTCAAAATGGTAGAAAAACCAAAAAAGTAATTTTCAATATTTAGAAATCATAAATAAAGGCTAGAAAAACTCATTCTCTTGTTAAAAAAAAAACTTCAAAGGTTAAATAAAGAAATAAAAAAATCAATTTCCTCCTCTTGTATCTAAACTAACGTGAGATAAAAAGAAAAGAAGAGAAAATGTTGGAAATCTTGATCTACAAACTTTATTCTATAAAAGGATTTATTGAAATTGTGCTTACAAATTGATTTGGATAAATGAAAATCGAATATTTAGGTTGAAATGTAAGAGAATTTTGAGAGGATTTTTGGTGGTTTTTTAAGAAACATGTGAAAATAGAATGGGTAACCATCCCCTCCTAATAAAATTTCAAAAAGGGAATTTTGCTATTAAAGGCTTGGGTAAAACACCAATTAAGGACAACTCTTCCATCTAATATTACTTTTTAGTTTTCTCACATTAATCTCATTAATTTTGTTAACTTTACAATTTAATCCACAATCCTTAAATTCTATTTTCTCAATTCTAACTAATCAATCTCTCAAATTAATGAACATAAACCAATTAATAAACCACTAAATCAACATTTTGATCATTCTCGAAACTCTATTGTTTTGACTTCTTAGAATGACTTGATTTAATAAATCCGGCTCCAAATTGAACTTCAAAAAATCAACGTATTACACAAACCCATAATATATATATATATATATATATATATATATAGTGTGAGTTTAGAGAAACTTATGAATCCACGAACGTACCCTTTTTTCTATCATATTACTAGATTGATATATAAAAATAAATATAATTTAATTAAAAATATTTACTTCTGATTTAAATATTGTGATAAATACAGATTATATTGGCATCTAAATATTAGTATAATGTTAACCTAAAGTAGTATGTGTGATAAGTAGACGTGAGAATTACAAAATTTATCGATATCTAAATATAATTATAATTTAATTTAAAATTATTAATTCAAATGTAAAGTAGTAGTGATACTGACAAATTGTAGTCGCATCAAAATAATTTGAATATAATTTTAAGTATAAAATAGAAAAAAATAATTTTATCTATTAATTATCACTTACTTAATATTAGAGTTATATATCAATTAAAATTTAAATTTGACTCAATAAATAACATTCAGTAGTCATGCACATTCAATCAAGTAGCATCTAAGAAAAATTATCAATAAAAAAATGAAGATTAGTAATTAGTCAGAATTATCTCCAAAAGAATGTAGCATTAAACCATTGGTTCTTTGAAAAGGCAAAATATTGTGTCATATTTGAATAACAAAGGCACCCGAAAGATATGGAAAATTATTTTAATTAATCATGTAAAATATAGAAAAATGCACTTGTTGGTATTCAAGCCTACAACACCAAAATTATCAATGTTTTTACCATTTAAACTAAAACTTCATTTGATATATAAATCAAAATTTCACCCATATCATAGGTGTGTCATAATCTAATATAATTTTAAGATTTAAAATTGTGACACGAATAATATCTTAATGGTTAAAAATAGTCATGCCACTTAATCTATACTATATCTACAAATGGTTAACTAAATTGGTGTCGTGAGTCAACTTGATGTCAAATTAATTGTAAAATTATTAAGATACCCTTTATTTAAAGGATAATTAGTATTCTTATAATGATATTTTTATCTTTTAATACTTTCATATTACATTTCAAATAAAACAAGTGAAAAACACTATTTGGGAAGACCAACAAATTCAGAACGAAATTTTTTACCGCTTCAATAATAAATTGTTGAAATAAATTTATCAATATAAAATATTTTCTTTCATCCATATCATGGATGTGATAAAATATAGTTTCATAATGTCGTTAATTGAGTTGGTGTCACAAATCAACTCGATACCAACTCAAGAAAAATGAAAATTCATGATAAACAATTGGAGTGCATTTAATATTATCAATCCGATGTAATTGCCTATTTAAATTTCATATTACTCACAATTTAAACTATTTTTATTTTAATATTGTACATATTATATATGTATTATTATTAGTTTCAAATATCACGTTCAATATTTTTAATCTGATATGTCTATTTAAATTTTATTTTACTCATAATTTTTTTTATTTTAATTTTGTATATATTATATATGCGTTATTATTATTAGTTTTAAACATTACATTCTATTATTTATTATATGTATTTTAAACACACACATATTCGAAAGATGTGGTTTCCACATGCATATGCATATGATAGAATTTCTAGTAACTTATATTAAGCCTTTCACTGAGTTAATGTCACGAATTAACTAGACACTAACTTAATTGGAATATTAATAAAATGCCTTTTTAAAGACAAGTAATAAAAATTAATAATAATGTGGGTCTTTTTCATTTTTTAATAAAATAATACTATAATGAAATTTGAATTTAAGTCACGTCTATATCAAACTTTTAATTTTATCATTTCAATCAAAACATTAGTTCCTTTTCTATATGAATTTTTTATGAATATATTTGTTACATTATTATCTTCACTCACATCCTGCATATTATTATAAATATAAATAAAAAAACCTCAGACTAGTACACAATATTTAAATAAGCCCTTATACTCATCTGTCATCAAATAATTCCTTAACGCATGATTGACAAAATTGCAAAATTCACCTTTAATGTTTGTGGGCTTTTTCACTTTGGTCTTTAATGTATTTTTTTTCCTCTCATTCTCACTTAAAAGTTACAAAAGATTTTAAATATGGCCAAAATTAATGAAACCTTCAATTAAATAATTGTCAATATTTTTTTCCAACATAGCATAATAGCTCAAGACTCTGCTAATGTGACATATCTGCCATTGATGACATAATATTTAGGGTTAAATCTATAAGAAATTAAAATTTTAAAAATGAAAATTTAAAAAGTAAAAAAAGTTGAAATTTAATATTTTTAATAATTTTTAAAATTAATTTAACTCAAAATTACACACCACCAATGATGTGTCATGCGATGTCAATAAAATTATCACTTGAAATGCCATGTCACGTTGGACAAAAATATTAACTATTAATTGACTGACAACTTCCGTTAATGTTAATCATATTTGAATTTTTTACAACGTTTGTGAATGAGAATAATAATAAGAGCTAAGGTAAAAAAAACCCACAAATGTTAAGGTGAATTTTGCAATTCTACGTATATGATTTTCACACCTGTTAAAGCTTATATGATTGTGTAGAGGATGACATGACAATTCTTTTTTATAATTTTTTTACTTTTACACAGGTCATAATTTTATTAATTATAAAAAATTATCTTCAATCCCTTATTAAAGAGATTATAACTCATCTAATCTTCCAAAACTTAAAAAACAAAACAATAATAATAAGTAGCATCCACAGTTCCATATGCTTCTCCAAATTTAAGCATTTAACCTCGACAAATTTTGGAATAAAACACAATATCAAAGCAAATGAGACGGGAGATAGTTGAGAATTGTGTTTTTCTACAGTGCCACTGCCAGCATCTCCATTGTCAGTACCTGCAGGGCTGCTACAAATATGTGGATGTGTAACCATAAATCTTGCAAATGCCATTTATTTTCTCATTCGCGATTACTGGTGCCAGCCAACAACTACCACTCCAACAATGTTACCAAATTAGGGAAAATCTACTTCTCAAAATATCAATCACCACTATTAAGGGAGAATCCACATAACAAAGCATTGCATTACCTCTTAAATCTTCCTAGCTCGTGCCCTCGTTATTGGTCTTCTTGGAACATGCAAGTCTTCATTGGATCCATCTTTAACCTCGAAGCTAGAATATATAATCTACATATTGATTCGTATCACTCTTTATGTTATTCTACACTAATCAGTAATAACTTATTCATTCTAGGCAATAATACATATCATCGATTTGTCAATGAAGACTTACAAAAGTAAATGCCTAACTTGATTAATCTAAATGTCCAATTACATCTTTATATGAGTTTGATAATTGAAGTAGACCTATTAATGTATCAAGTCAAGTTAAGTTCAAGTTGAACTTAAGCAAGATATTAAAAAAATTTGTTAGTATTCAAGTTTGACTTGAATTGAAATATGGACTTATTTTCATATCCAAGTCTAAATCATATTTAACGAAGTAAGACTAAGGCCTACTTGACTCACGTTGTATTAGTAACATTAAATTTCTTGAAGAATATAAACAAATTTCATTTAAAAAATTATAAATTAAAAAAGAGCAAAATTTGCATCAATGTAAAAGGAAAAAGAAAAATAAGCATGATGATGATGGTAAAAAAAAAACATTAAAAATAAGTGATTATTCTCTAGACATAAGATTAAAGTGCATAAAAAAGAAATAATAATAAAGAAAAGAAGATGGATTTTATAAATGACTTGCTTATTTTATTTTTATTTTATTAAAGATTCAATGTGTGGAGAACAATGTTTTGATGCTAGTTTAGGGTTTAATTAAAGTAAAGTAACATGTATTTTGGGTTGGGTTGGGTTGTCTGGTTAGATTGGGTTATAGTTTTATAGCTTTTAGTTTAGGATTTAAGGTTATATTTGAGTAAAGTATAGAAATGGTCATTAGAGTATTGTTAGTGCCATTTTGATTACTAAATATTTAATTTTTCCTATTTTAATTATTAAATTATATAATTTTAAATATTTCCTATCACTAAATATTAATGGCTGTTTGAATATTAATGAAAGTGTTGATGTAAAATTTTTATTGATTTAATTACAAATGTAGTTTTTTAATGTTTACACGTTTTATCAATTTGATTATAAATATAAAAAAGTCAACAAATTTAGTCTTTAATATTCACAAATTTATTAATTTAATTAAAATTTTATAAAATTCAATTAATTTAGTTCTCACTATTGACAAAAGGATAAATTTTAATTTTTAAAATTTTGTAAATTTAAAAAACATTTAAACTTTTTAATTTCCTTTTTTTTGATAAATTACTGAACTTTCATAAATATAGGCCAAAACCAAAGTTAGAGAATAGTGAACAACTGGAACGAAAATAAAACAACTTAAAAGAAATAAACAGACTAAGCCCAAGACCAAAGTAACAGCAGAACCAAAAACAAAAGATAAGCAAATAAAACATAAAATTCGGCCCAGTACCCATAAAAGCCATCATCCGATAATGATGGGGGAGCTATAGGGACTATGTCCCAGTTGTTATCAAACATTAACCCCATCTTGAAACTTATGAAATATGTTGGGGAAGTTATCAGAAACACATTTAATGACTCCCATCATTTCCAAAACGAAAAACACCCTTGAAAACCAAAGGCTCTTTTCAAAAAACAGAAAACCCCCAAACACCATCAGCACCCTCCCTAAAACCTTTCATCTTCTCCTTCAGCAGCTTCGTCTTCTTGTCTCCTGCTCATTTTCCGTCCATCTACGATCTTCCATCACCGCCGATTTAGCACCAGTTGGAACCCTTTGTGACATATAAGTATTTTCCTTCCTTTTTAATCCCTCAGAAGCTATTTTGTGCGCAACCTCATTTACTTCCCTATTTTGAAATAGAAAAACACAATATCTGAACTGAAGAACCATTTCCTTTGAATCTTTGATATACGCCGCGATTTATGATCTGTCTTCTTTCTTTTCTTGCAGTTTCCTGATCACCATTCTAGCATCTCCCTCTATTTCCACCTCCCGTAGACCAAGTTGGAATCCCAGATCGATGGCCTGATAACATGCTAGCGCCTCGGCTGCAAACACAGACGGTATATTCTTATTTATAATAGTCTTTGAACACAAAACTTCTGCTTTTCCATTTTTAATCACTAACCCAGAGCAAGATTCATTTCTTTGTCTGTTAAAAGCCGCATCAAAGTTAATCTTCAGACGCATTCCAGCAGGAGCTTTCCATCTGTTCTTGTAGACTATTCTTTCAGATAAGATCTACTTTACTGTAATAGCCCAAATTTCAGTGATGTCAAAAATAATGGTTCGAGACCACCAAATCTGAGAAATGGACTCGTAGATTATATTTATTTAATATTTACGAGTCAAATGTAGCTTTTAAAATGTTTTTAAAATAGTAAATTGTGTTTTATAAAGATTTATTTGGTCAAGAAATCGAGAAAAAGAGGTATCGAGATCTCGGTGTTATAAACCGAGTCATAAATATTTTTATGAATATTTAAGGAATGTCAATAAGGTAGTAGTAAAATTTCGTTAGAAAATTTTGACGTTTGGGTGGTTAATTAAATAAAAAGGACTAAAATAAAAAGTGTATAAAAGTTTCAAAAAGGATTAAATAGCCTAATTGTCAAATGAGGAAGGACCTAAAGTGAAAATAAGCCCAAAGGAGATATTTTGGGCGGCAATAGCTGAGAAAAATCAGGAAATGGATGAAATAAGGGTAAAATTGGAAAATTGCCAAAATTAGTTAAATAAGTATGGGACCAAATTGGAATTATCTAGATTTCTCTTCATTTCTCTTCATTTTCTTCAGCTGAAAAACAGCCATGGGAGAGAGTTTCAAGCTGGTTTTCATACTCAAGCTTCATGTAAGTTTAATTCTTACTTTCTCCTTGAAATTTCTATGTTTTTGGACTTTTACAATTGGATCCAACTTACTATGTCATTAGTTTTTGATTCTATAGCTAATTTTTAAAGTTGATGTGGATCAGTGCTGGAAGAATATGATGAATAAATATTGAATTGAAGCTTTAATTTTATTATATGATGATTTTATTAAGTAAAATTGATGGAAATTGATTTTAGGACCTAATTGTGAAAGAGTTGAAATTAAGGCCTAGAGTTAAAATTCTGATTTTCAAAGGTTATGAAGTAGTTTAAAATGATAGAGAAAAGTATTAAATGAGAAAATTAGCTAAATTGAGGGGTTAATTGAGTAAGGATTGAATTGTATGAAATGTGGAATTTGGGACAAAATAGAAATCAACATGTTATACTAAAACAGTTTTGGACAGCAGCAGTTGTCTAAGTTTGAAAAATCACCAAAAATTGTATAAATCGAATTAGAAGCTGAGTAAGATATAGAATTAAAGCTTGTTGAGTCTATTTTCATATAAAAGAAACAAAGCAGGTAAAGGAAGTCTACATATTGAGATATTTAAATTTTTGTAAGACTGGTTTAGAACAACTTCGTGATCCCCTGTTCTTACTTTAGAAATTCACTAAAAATTGTATAAAAAGAATTATGAGTTATAAATTATATTTTTGTATTCCTTAGTGAGTCTATTTTCATTAGAAATAATCATAAACACTATATGAAAACCGTACTATGAGATAATTGATTTTTAGTGAAGAGAGGTCAGAGCAGTAGGACTGTGTAACAGGGGAGAACTTAACTAATAAACTGTACTAATTGGCCACACCAAAAATTCTGGAAAAATTATGGTAAGAAGATATGTGAGTCTAGTTTCAAAGAAAATTAATGGTTTGAAATTTAGAGCTCTGTAGCTCGAGATAAAAATAATTTAGTGAATATAACACAGATGGACAGCTTGAACATTCACATGAGTAAATAGTGAAAATTATAGAAAATGTTACTTACAAGAGTGCTGTTTATACTAAGGATGTGGATGGAGAGGAGGAGGAGGGAAAATAATATATGAATGACTTGTGTATAAATTGATTACATGCTCGATTATAATTGATATAATGTTTTATTTGGAATATTTATTATGAAATTATGATTATCGTTATAATACAAAAATTGAACTTGTGAGTTTATATGGCTAAATTTTAGTGATCATTTGTTAATTTTATGAGTTTCATGATGTGTTATTTCATATGTATTGATGATCAAATTGAGCATTTCAGTTCAGTGACAACATGAATTGACGGAAAATATAATGGTTGAACCATGGCAACAAGTGATAAGTGATAGCTTCGGCTACACTTAGCTGATCAAGGACAAGTGAAAGTGAAAAGTGGTAGCTCCGGCTACCTGATCAGTGAAAAGTGGTAGCTCCGGCTACCTGATCAAGTGAAAAGTGGTAGCTCCTGCTACCTGATCATTGAAAAGTGGTAGCTCCGGCTACCTGATCAGTGAAAAGTGGTAGCTCCGGCTACCTGATCAAGTGAAAAGTGGTAGTTTCGGCTACCTGATCAGTGAAAAGTGGTAGCTCCGGCTACCTGATCAAATGAAAAGTGGTAGCTCCTGCTACCTGATCAGTGAAAAGTGGTAGCTCCGGCTACCTGATCAAGTGAAAAGTGGTAGTTTCGGCTACCTGATCAGTGAAAAGTGGTAGCTCCGGCTACCTGATCAAGTGAAAAGTGGTAGCTCCTGATACCTGATCAGTGAAAAGTGGTAGCTCCGGCTACCTGATCAGTGAAAAGTGGTAGCTCCGGCTACCTGATCAAGTGAAAAGTGGTAGTTTCGGCTACCTGATCAGTGAAAAGTGGTAGCTCCGACTACCTGATCAGTGAAAAAAAGGTAGCTTCGGCTACAAGTGACAAGTGATTTTCGTGTAAGACCATAGCTATGTTATGGCATCAGTGATTATCAGTGAAATTTAATGCATACTGGTGCAGAACAATTCAGTAAGACGTTCACTAATTTGACGAAGTTGGTAAGTGTTATATAGAATTATGTGATATAAGGAAATATTATGAAAATGTACTTGGAATGTATTGGTATGTCTTGTGTATGTTATTTGAGTTCATAATATGGAAAGTAAATGTATGTGAAAATATGAGGTGATGATATCTGTACATGGAATTTATTGATGGATACATACATCCTAATGGATTTTAGAGAACATTGAAATTGGGCTCAATAAGTGAGTTGCCAATTTAAATTGTAATTGGCAGAAAGAGTTAGTGAATTGCATGATTATGAGTTGTTACATGTATTTGTCAAAAATACGAGGAAATGATGGTAAATGGTACATGGAAATATGAGACTATAATATATAAAAACATGGAATGTGTTTGATAAATGTGTTCATTCATAATTATAGAATTTTTGCATCTCAAGTGCACTATATGTATAAAGATGATGTTTCAAATGATTGGATAAGTAAAACTCAAATATGAAGTAGTTTGAAACCAAGACAAATTATTATAAAAATGTATATGAAAAACAGAGGTGCGATTGTTATATGCTATATGAATACATAGGATGAAAAAGTACAAGTACAAGAGAAATTTAATGAGAATTGAGCCCATATATGTTTCTTGTTATTTATATGAAGTGTACGACTAACAAATCGTAATAAGTATAAGGCTCAGTTGAATATCTTAAATTGGTTTTTGTATGTATTAAATGTGGGTGAAGAATAAAGATCAAATGAGTGAGAAATATGGCTTGAAAAATAGCAAGATTTATGAAAATTAACTTTACCACACGGCCAAGCAACACGGGCGTGTACTAAGGCCGCGTGACTCAAGTTTCTCCACAGATGCAAGTCAGAGAGTTATAAGCCCTATAGGCACGGCTATGTGAGCCACACGGGCGTGGGACTCTTGTAAATGAGATAAACTTAAGGATTTAAAAAAAAAAATTATACGATTCTAATTTAGTCCCGACCCAATCCCAATGTATGATTTGGACTTCAAGGGTTCGTTAAAGGAACTTTTACAATCAATTTTGATATTTGAGTGATAAATGGTTTAAATAATCTGTAAGTGTTTCGTACTCTTCGGTAATGCCTCATACTCTGTTCCGGCGTCGAACACGAGTAAGGGGTGTTACATTTACCCTGTCAAGTTCCTTTAAATAGTTTGAAATGAAATCTGCAATTTGGATCCCTGTTTTTATTTCATCCTCATGAATGAGTTTGTTTCTGAAAGTCCAAATCCCCCATAATGCACATACAAATTTTCTGCACATGCCTAGCGAATTAACTTCAAAAATTTCCGTAACCATTCAGTGAACTCCATATTTTCTTCTGAAGCAGGCCCAACGATATCTAAACTTTCCCATGTTTCCTTTGTAACAGGGCAGTCCCTGAATAAGTGCTCCCTCATCTCCGCTTCCATATGGCATCTTCGGCAATTGACAGATCCCATTAAATGTCTTGAAGATAAATTACTATAGTTAAGCAAATAGTTGCAAGAACTTCGTCAAACTATAATATTAATTTTAAATGGTAGATCTAGATTCCACAATCGTTTGTAAAATTGTTTGGAATTGTCTTGTATTTGAGTCTGTCTATTTTGTGAAAGGACTCTGTGTCCACTTCGAACTGTATACTCCCCAGTTGGTTCTTCTCCCCAGATAACAAAGTTATCATGTGGATTTCGGGACAATGGAATACATAAGATCCTCTCAGCATCCTTCACTATAAAGGTATTAAGGATCAAGTCCTCATTCCATTTCCTTTTGTTAGGTTCGAATAGATCTGTAACTTTTTCAAGATTAAAATTAATGCTTGAGTTCTGACCACTGAGCGCTTCATTTCCAGGTACCCATTTGTCATTCCAAATAGCAACCTCCTGTCCATCTCCAATCCTCCAGCCCATCCCTTGTAAAAGAAGACCTTTTGCCGCCCACATGCTATTCCAGGTAAAAAAAGGTAAATTACCCAATTCTGATTTGAGAAAATCTGAATCATTGTAATATTTTTCCTTCAACGTACGCGCTAGTAACGAATTAGGATTATGAAATAAACGCCAACCTTGTTTGGCCAACAAAGCTATATTAAAAGAATTCAAATCACGAAAGCCCATCCCACCTACTTCCTTAGATACACTTAACGCTTTCCAAGTACACCAATGCGTTCCTCTTTTTCCATTTCTTTTGTCCCACCAAAATGAGCTCACTATATTTTCTAATTCCGAACACAAAGATTTTGGTAAAAGGAAACAAGACATTGTATATGTAGGAATAGCTTGCAAAATAGCTTTTATAAAAACTTCCTTACCTCATTGTGAGATATACTTAATGCTCCAGCTGTTAACTCTCTGTTTCAACCTGTCTTTTAACACTTGGAAAGCCAGTTTTCTTTTGCGTCCCACCATGTTTGGAAGTCCTAAGTATTTCTCAGGATCATTTGAACAACGAACTCCAAGCACCTGAAATACCAAATTCCTATCCCGGTCGGTCACATTTGAGCTGAAGAACACTGTCGATTTTTTAAAATTAACACACTGCCCCGAACATGCTTCATATTCCGTGAGAATATCTTTGAAGACACTAGCTCTTCTATTCGACGCTTCCCCGAATAGAATGCAGTCACCTGCAAACATAAGGTGAGTTATTGTTGGAGAAGCTCTACACACCTTTGCACCACTAATCTTTTTTTCTTGACAAGCCAATCTCATTAGTGCTGATAATCCTTCTCCACAAAACAAAAATAGATAAGGGCTTAATGGATCTCCTTGATGTAAACCCCTCATGGATCTAAAGCTCAATCCTTCTTCCCCGTTAATTAAAATAGAGTACCGGGCAGAATTAAGGCAGCGGATAATAAGTTCAATGAAATTTTCTGCAAAGCTCAACTTGGACATTACTCCCTTTATAAAAGGCCATTCCAATCTATCATAGGCCTTACTCATGTCAAGTTTTAATACCACCAAACCTTTTCGACCTGATCTTTTATTCTTAAGAGAATGAAGTATCTCGTAAGCTAGCAGCACATTGTCAATAATAAGTCTTCTAGGAACAAATGCGTTTTGAGCATCGTAAATACATTCTTCCAGCACCTTTTGTAACCGATTAGCAACAGACTTTACAATGATCTTATATATCACTGTACATAGACTTATGGATCAAAAATTCTTAAGATTTGTGGGAGTCGCAGTTTTCAGGATTAGCACCACCAAAGTTCTATTGATCTCATCGAGCGACTTTCCATGATTCAGCACTTCCAAACAAAAATCGCTAGTATCCTTTCCAAAGATATGCCAAAATTTTTGATAAAAGATCGCCGGAAAACCATTAGAACCTGCTGCCTTTGTCGGTCCCATTCCCTTCAGTGCCTCAATGATATCTATCTCCGTGTAAGGTACCATCAAATTTTGATTCCTACTTTCTGATATGTATGATTTTACTCTTGATAAAATGTGCGTTACATCACCAACTCCCATTGATTCAAATAAATCAGTAAAGTATCTCTGAGCGGTCTCCTCAATCTCTTTCTAATTTGTCGCAACAGACCCATCAATTCTTTGTAGACCACTGATTCGATTAAAATGCCTTCTTTGTGAAGCACTCTTGTGAAAAAACGAAGTGTTCTTATCCCCCATTTGTAACAAATTAACTCTCGCACGTTGTTCCCAATATCTTTCCTCCTTGTCCATTTCCATGTTTAAATGAAGTTTCACCTCAATGAGTTCCGCTAACGTCTCTTCTGAGCTCTCTTCACCATTTAATTCTTCAATTCTTCTATTTAACCTTTGTATCTCACCCTTATGTTTGAACTGTAATTTTTTCCCTCAAACCTTCAATCCATTTGCAAGAGAATTCATACGATTAAGATATGGTCCAGAGTTATCTTCCCAAAGCTTCCGTATTTCTTCCTCACACCTCAAGAACCCACCAAGATTCAAAACGAAAGCGACTAATGTTTCTCACTCTCCTTCCTACATCCGTTTCTATAAGCAAATGACAATGGTCTAAAAAGGAATGTGGAAGATGCCTCAGCAAATAATTCAGAAAGTTTTGGATCTAAGAATTCGTCGCAACTCCTCTGTCAGTTCTTTCTCCAGAGTTCATCCTCTCTCCCAAGTAAACCAGCTACCTGAAAAACCTATATCACCAAGCAAATAGTCCTCCAACGTTCTACGAAACGCCTCTATTCTTGCCTCTTCTCTTAGATTCCCTCCTTTTTTCTCATGAGCAAAAAGAATATCATTAAAATCACCTCCAACCAGCCAAGGTAAAATGTTACTCCCTCCCAACCGTTGAAGTAGATCCCATGTTTCCGCTTTGTTCCTAACCTCAGGATTCCCATAGAAACTCGTGAACCGCCATCAAGGGTTTTCTTTTTTTTGAATCTCCACATCAATGTGATTTTTTGAAAAACTTTTCAAGTTGACTAACTGTCCCCCATTCCACCCCAGGCTTAATCCTCCACGAGAACATTCAGCCGCCACGTCAATACCATTAAAAAAACCACATTGTCTCCTAACTTTTTCCATTCTATTAGCGTTCAATTTAGTCTCTATGAAGAAGAAAATTTGGGGATGATAAAATTTCAGCATGTGCTGAAGTCTTCTAACTGCTCGCGGACTCCCCAATCCACGAACATTCCAACAAAGAATCTTCATTGCTCCCGGTCGACTTGCCCTGAGGCAGCCGCCGATACTTGATAATTGTGGGCAAAAGAACCAACACAAACCTCCACCAAATCTTGTTTATTAGAAACGTTGAAAGTTAAAGAATCAGAGTGTTGTCTTTTGTTTCCCTCTTTATTACTTATTGGGTCGTCCTCAAGATCACATTCCATGTTTGTCAACTCCATTTCATTCGTTATCCCCTTATTCACCAAAGCGTTTCTAATAACTCTGTTAATATGCGTTGATTCTATCATTTGACTCGTCCTATGCTCCACCCTTTTTCCTTTTATATGATAAAATTTCTCCCCTCCCTGATTATCATGTAACACCTCAATAGGTTTGTAACCTTCCAAATTTATCCCAATAGTATTAACAGCTCCCAATTGTTCACGTTCTTTATATTCCCTTGAGATGTGGCTATCTTGTTGTCCTACCCAAACCTTTCCAAAACGACCATTGTCTCCCTCATCTCTCAGCCATATGCTGTTAGGCGTGGAAGCCCTCCTCGTCGGCGCCTTCAATGATAGATCCCACCCAAACTCTACCTCATGTACACCAATTTGTAATCTGACCGGGCAAAAATTCTCACCATGATCCAAGCATCCACATAAAAAGCAAAACAATGTTAATTTTTCATACCTAACATTTGCATATGAGAACTTTGATTCAACAATCATCATATTTTTCCATCTTTTCAAAGGTTTTCGCACATCCAATTACACACGAATACGCATAAAGTTCCTATATCCATTAATAATTTACTTCGTATCATATTCTAAAAATCTACCAATAAAATTTCCAAACTGAACTGCCATTGTCTCCCTAAAAAAACCTGGAGGCAAATCATGAATTTGAACCCATCAATCCGCATACACTAGCGGGATAGACATCGGATCTTCGTTCTCCTGAACACGTTTGAAAATTAAAAGATGGTTATTAAAAGTTCAAGGAGCACCTGTGATTACCCGAGAGATATCAATTTCATTGAAAAATTTGAACAAAAAACGTCTTTCTCCCAGATTTGATATTTGCACCCCTTCCAGTGGATGCCAAATGTTTGCCAAAGTATTCCTCATGGCTGGAAAATGAACCACACTAGCTGTAAGAAAACAGCCTACCAAACATAAATTATACGCAGAAAGTTGTTCCCCTAATTCCTCCAGTAAAGAGAATGCGTCCTCTTCTCCATCCTCCAAATTTAGATCTTCAATAGCCCTTTCCATTACTCAATATTAGACGAAGTCTTTCCCACACCACAGACTGTAATCTGAGATTTACGAGCAAGAGACGAATAAAATTTCAGTAAAAACCTAGGAAAACCCTAAAAAACGTGCCAAGAGTGGTAGAGATAAAACGTGCCAAAGATGGCAGACTTCTCTTTTAATTTCCTTTTAGTTCTTAATAATTAAAAATAAAACTTTTAAATAATTAATTTTTGCACCTTCTTCTAGAAAATTAAAAAGCTTTCTTTCTTTCTCTTTCAAACCCCAGCAGCTTCTCAGCCTCTCCACTGCCACACCGCCGCACTCCGGCTTCGAACTACTGATCAAAAGAAAGCTCTAAACCTCCTCTATCTCTTCTCCAGTTTAGATTTCACAAACATAACCTCGAACTCCATGAAACCAACACCCAAGTCTCAAACTACCTTAAACTCGATTTATGCCATTGGCTGTTAGATAGGCTTGGAAATTCAGTTATGGCTTTCCCTCGGTCCTCCCTGCCTTCCCACTGTTGGGGTTCTCGAACGATGACTCAAAAGATTTAAGAACCTGATACCCAAAATTTTGTTCTTGCTATTCTTTGGTTGTTGCTTCTGTTGCATCTCGTCTCTTTTCTCTGTTGTGCCAATTTTTTTCCCTGTTCTTGAGTGTTTCTCTGTGTATTGCTGATTTGTATGTTGTTGCCATGTACTTGCTTGACTGATGTTGTTTCGACTAGGCTTAAGTGTTTATTTGTTGACTATTGCTTTTCTTTTTTCTGATAAAATTAGCACCTTTGAAAAAATACAAATAAAGAAAAGAAATTCTTGAGTTCTTGAATGGATTGAATGATTATTGTGGTGGTGCAGTGTGGAGAAGACGATCGTGGTGGTGCGGAATGGAGAAAAACCATAAACTAACCCGACTCTAATAAATGTTATTAAATTATAATTATTTTTAAATGTATTTAATTATCACAAAAAAAAAATTCTAAAGAAAAAATCAAAATAGAGTCGCCAAGAGTTCTCTGCAAGAGTCCTAGAGAAAGCAGTAACTGATGCGGCTTGAGATGGCGGAAAGCGGTGGTGACGATTGAAAAGACAGATATGAGATTTCTCTACTAGTAAAAGAACTCGTACAACTATTTGTCAAAGGGTCTATTGTTACTCCAGGCAAGAAACCATCTTTGATTTGTACAATTTGGACAGAGAAGTTTTACAACCCAGAAAGCTTTAAAGCACAGATGAGAAGTATATGGAAGACAAAGAAGAAATTTGAGATTCAGATGGCAGGGCAAAATTTATTTCTGATAACGTTTGATTTAGAGGAAGACCTGGAGATGATTATGGAAGGGAGGTCATGGCTATTCCGGAAAAGCCTAATTTTATTTAGTAGAATTACTCAGCTGATGGAAAGAGCCCTGATTTGGCTCAATTCTTTACCATATTGGATAAGAATTGGTTCGTGTTTACTAGAGGTGTGCATGGGCTGGGCGGCCCGACCTGGCCCGAAGGCCCGCCCAAAATGTGGGAGGGTTTGGGCAAAAATATAGGCCCGAAAAATGGGCTTGGACAAAAAAATAAGGCCCGTTTAAAAAATGGGCCGGGCTCGGGTAAGGCATTTTTGGCCCGGGCCCGGCCCGGCCCGAATTCATTAAAGGCAAAAAAATATTTTTTAAATATTATTTTCTTATTGTTTTTCTCTTTATTTTGCTACCATTTTACTATTATGTTTCTATTATTTTGTTGTTATTGTTTAGATATTATATAAAACTTATTTTATTGTTAATTTTGTTATTATTTTAAAGACATTTGTTAATTTTGTTATTATTTTAGAGGCATTTGCTTGTTAAGTTGCATCTATTTTAGTGTTATTTAAGTCTACATATTTTTTAAAATTTATTTTCAATTTGTTGAAAAATATTTATTTTGATTTTTTTAATATTTTTGATGTATTATATATATTAAAAATTATATAAAATAATATAAAAAATTAATACGGGCGGGCCGGGCCCAGGTTTTAGTATTTTTATATGGGCCGGGCTTGGGCAAAATTTTAAGCCCAATATTTGGGCCCGTCCAGGCCCGAGCCCAATGAACTGGCCTAAATTTTTAGTTGGGCCCGGCCCAGCCCGGCCCATGCACACCTCTAGTGTTTACCATAATTTGATAAAAAAAGATATTCTTCATGCCATTGGTGTTACTTTTGGAAGGGTGCTTTGATATGAAATTAATGGATATTTATGTCGTCTCAGAATAAATCTGGATATGCAGAAACCCCTTAAACGAGGTATTTTTGTCTCAATCGATAATATGAATAAATCATGAGTTTCTTTTAAGTATGAAAAATTACCGATGTTCTATTTTGGATGTGAAAAAATGAGACATGGTCTTATGGACTGCCATGAGCTTGATCCTGTAGGAAAATATAAATCAGAATAGATCCACCATATACTTCGGCTTTAAAAGCAGAATCAAATTTAATTGGGAAGGAGAGCATAAAATTTAATGTTGTCTCAAAAAAGGAGAAGGCCCAGTGTTCTTATACAGGGGGTGTCGAGATGCAGACACTGAATGGAGAAACAATTGAAGAGAGAGATAGTACAAACAAGATGCTGGTTAAAAAAATAGAATTGATTGATGGGGGAAAATATGAAGAAAAAAGGAGGAAGTATTCAACCTTACGGAAGATGTTCAGATGGATGTTACTATAAATAGGAAAGAAAATAATCCAAATTTGACTAAGAAGGGAATATGGAAAAGAATAGAACCAACACAAGAGATGATGACAAGTAAGGATGAATGTAGCACAAAGAAGAGGAAATCCCCAAAAGATGAAATTGTAAATTGTTGCGAAACAGAAACTCATGAAGATGGAACAAAAATGCTGAAAATAAAAGGAAAAAAGGCTTGTAAAGAATTCTTACAAGAAGCAGGGATTGAAACTATGGAGCAAGATGATTCTCCATAACTTTTGAGATCGACGGCTGCCAAAAGGCAAGCTGACCTCACACAATGAAAAGCATAAGCTGGAATGTTCGTGGGTTGGGGAGTCCACGGGTGACTAGGAGGCTGTGGTATTTCTTAAAGCAACAGAATCCCCACATGGTCTTCTTAATGGAGACAAAAGTTGATAAGCAACGTATGAAAAAGTCATGGGGAGTTGTGGCTTTCCAAATGGGATTGAGATTGAAGCTGAAGGCTTGCGTGGAGGCTTATGTTTAGCATGGAAGGGAGATATCAACGTCACCTTAAGAAGCTTCTCTAAGAACCACATCGACGTAATGGTTAAGGAAGAGAATTCTAATGAAGAATGGAGATTTACAGGTTTCTACGGTTCACCTTACTTCAATTGTAAGAATGATTCTTGGAATCTACTACGGAAATTGAGAGAAGATCAAAGTCAACCATGGTTAGTAAATGGGGATTTCAATGAAATAATGTACACCTTTGAGAAAAGTGGATGGATACTAATGGAAGAAAGAAAAATGGAGGCATTTCGAGAGGCTCTAGAAGAATGTCAATTAGAAGATATAGGGTACTCGAGGGTTTCGTTCACATAGGAAAGAGGAAATTTCGCAGAAACAAATATCAAAGAAATACTTGACAGATGAGTTGCAAATGAGAAATGGAAGAGTCTTTTCCCAATAGGTAATATTCATCATCTACCCCATTCGATGTTAGATCATTGTCCACTTCTTTTAAATACGAAAAGTGAGAACATCTATGTTGGAAATTCACAATTTAAATTTGAGGCGTGGTGGATCACAGAGAAATCCTTAGAGAAATAAATTAAGGCCTGTTGGGAATCAAATACAGATACAATTCTAGAGAAATTGGAGAAGCTATAAGTACACTTAAAGGAATGGTCAGGGTCAATTAAAAAAGAGAGAGAGGGGTTAAAGAAAAAGTTGACTAAGGAATTGGAGATGTTGATGGCAAAAGAAAGAAATGATGACACGATAGCGAAGATCATTGAAATAAGGGTCGATCTGAATATGAAAATTGACAGGGATGAAATCTATTGGGAATAGAGGGCAAGGGCGAACTGGCTTAAAGTAGGGGACAAGAATTCGACCTTCTTTCATAAGTATGCCTCGTCTCGCAGGAAAATGAATACAATTTCAAGGTTGCAGCTTGATGATGGAGGAAAGACCATCGAAGAAGGTAAGATAGTTGAAACTGCTACTTTATACTTTCAGAAGCTATTTATGTCAAACAGAGTTGGGGATCTATCTCATCTACTACAAGGCATTGAGAAGAGTATTTCGCCAGATACTAATGCTGCTCTATTATCAGCATATACAGAAGAGAAAGTGTTTTCAGCTTTAAAAGGAATGGGGGCAACTAAAGCACCAAGACATGATGGATTTCTAGCTTTATTTTTTCAACGCTATTGGCATATTGTAGGTAAAGAAGTTGCTACTTTTTGTTTGGGAATTCTAAACAAATATCAGAATTTCGGCCAATTAAATTCAGTAGATACAGTGCTCATTCCAAAAATTCAAAATCCTGTCAATTTAGCCAACTTCAGACCTATTAGTTTGTGTATGGTTCTCTACAAAGTTGTGGCAAAGTCAATTGCCAATAGGCTTCAAGAAGTAATCGGGGGATGCATTGATGCAGCTCAAAGTATTTTCGTACATGGAAGGTTAATCTCTGATAATATTTTACTAGCTTATGAAATTCTACACACATTTCGAAAAAACGAACAGGGAAAAAATGATATATGGCAGTCAAACTTGATATAAGCAAAGCTTATGATAGGGTTGAGTGGGGTTTTCTTAAGGAAGTTATGTTGCGGATGGGTTTTCAAGAAGAGTGGGGTGGGAATTAATCTTAAAATGTATTACCACAGCGTCATATGCAATTAATATCAATGGGAAGAGAGGATGAGTTTTTCAAGCTACTAGAGGTTTGAGACAGGGAGATCCTCTTAGCCCTTTTTTTTCCTAATATACAGTGAGGGATTGTCGGCATTAATGAGATTGTGAAACACCCCAAACCCGGCCCACGAGCTTTGACCAGATTTGGTATGTTCCTCAAGTAAACCGGTTCAAAATTCTTTTGTTACTTAGGAAAAACTTGTATGATTTTTTTTAAAATATTGTTTGGGTTGGGCTTGAGTTGAAAACAAATTTATCTTATGTTAAAACCCATTTATTTAAGGTGACAAAACATTTAGAGTTAATTATTTTGAAAGAAATAAATTTTGTTTTTTCTTAACTTTAATTAAAAATAAATTGTAACACAATCAAACACGAATAAGCGGAAATAAAGAAAATCCAACTGGGCCTTATGGCCTTATTACTCCAAGTAAACCCAAAAATAAAATTAAAAGTACTAAAATTAAATAAAGTCCAAATTCTGAATAAATTCTTCAAGTGATGCATGGCCACCTTTAGCTCCTGCCGACCCGGTCCATTATTGCTCATCACCTGAAAAATAATTCCCACAACGGGGTGAGTCAACAGACTCAATGTGTACATCATACTAACATCCAACAAATCAGGCATACATGTTCATGTCAAATTCATATTCATATCAAAATAAATGATGCAACCCAACCCAAGCCTAATGGTCCATCCGCTACACACCACCCGTACCTGCCAGTCACACCGTGGGGACTACTAAGTCAACCCTCCATCCGCTACACACCATCGAAGGCAGTCGCTGCAGTCGACGTGCTCATCGCCCATATACGTTGTGTCATTAGACACTATAGTCAAATTTATACGTTGTGTCATTAGACACTATAGTCAAATATTGTAACCGAAGTTACCAAAATTCCGCAATGTGACCGTAGTCAACATATTTCGTTGGTGAGACCGTAGTCATCACCTTCAATTCTCCCTTCACATATATCCCGAATGCCCCAAATTATTTTTATAACATATTCAGCATACTTAAATTTCATTCATGTTACTGTTCACATGTTCAAGTATATCACATTCATAATCCTAGAGAAGTAGGAAACGTACCTGGGTATTTTTTTGCGACATTTGTGGCACTTAGCCACATTCTCATTCTTATGCATATTCATATATTAAAATAACCATTGCCATAATATATTGAAAATTAGTGTGAGTACACACCTGATTCGCTTATTGGATTCCTTGAAATCCCGAGGAGCGATCTTCCGATCTAGATCTTTAACTCCTATATTCGGCCATAGCATATTAATAATCTATTTGGCTTAAAGAAAACCAAATCCTAGTAGGATTTGTGTTACTAATACTCACCTTGTTTGCCGATTTAGATGATTGTAAATCAAATCCCAAAATTGCTAGTATCCCTTTTCCTTGGAATCGGCTAACACTAATTCATGTAACTATGTGAATTTTCGGCTTTTGAAATAATGAAAAATAATTCCAAATACCAAAATTAAGCCTTGGCCGAATATCACTTACTATACAAATTCCAAATCTGAAGAGGATTCCTTGCCCTATATGTCTGTCGAAATCTTCATGTTAGATCTAATCTAACATATACATCATAACCTTTAATCAAATAAATTTATCTTACCTTAGATCCTTGATCCTTGTATTCGACAGTTGAAGAAACCCTTTTGATGTTGTAGTTGATTGCTCCTTTACTTAGAATCAACAAAGATTCGGCCTTGACAGTAGAAACAGAGAATAAAATAGAAGAAGAAAAGATGGATTTTTCTTAAAGAAAAATTCGGCAGAGAGGGGGAGAACTAGGAAAATTCGGCAAAGAGGAAGCAAAAGTGAATGAGTAGCCCTCCTGACCTCCTTTTATAGCCAAAGTTATCAGCCTAGGAGTCCCTTACTTGGCCACTACTCCTCTTTTTGATAATATTATCTCTTTTATTTAAAAGATAAAAGCCTTTAATCCATCAATTATCTCCTCAATTATCTCCTTAGAAAATAATCCTTTATTTATCTCTTATTATTCACATATTTATGTGAATAAAACTCCTTTATTTATCTCTTATTATTCACATATTTATGTGAATAAAACTCCTTTATTTATCTCTTATAAATATGTGAATAAAACTCCTTTATTTATCTCTTATTATTCACATATTTATGTGAATAAAACTCCTTTATTTATCTCTTATTATTCACATATTTATGTGAATAAAACTCCTTTATTTATCTCTTATTATTCACATATTTATGTGAATAAAACTCCTTTATTTCTAGAATGCTTGTGCCGTCCACCTTGGTGTGTCTAGAAGCAAAAATTAAATTTATTTATTTGCTTCCCAAGTGACTCGAACCCAGGCCCAACACCTTGCATGTGGCGCCATTTCCAGAGGCCCTAAGTGACATCTTTAGGCCACTTTTCCAAGCCTGTTTGTGTGCCAAATTTTACCAACTTTTTCTTTTAAGGCCTCCTTGCCCTAATTTCCTATTTTAAACTTTAAAATTCGACATTTCTAGGTTCTAAAATTTTCGATCGGCTCTATAAACTTGCCATTTTCTTACATTTCCAAGTTTCCAAAAATGTTCACTTTCCATTTTTGAATCATTTCCTTACATTTCCAGGTTTCCAAAAATGTTCATGTCCATGCATTTCCAGGTTTCCAAAAATGTTCACTTTCCTCTTTTAAACTTAACATTTCCATACATTTTCAGGACATTTCCTTACATTTCCAAGACAAGACATTTCTTTACATTTCCTTACATTTCCTTGCATTTCCTTACATTTCCTTACATTTCCTTACATTTCCATACATTTCCATACATTTCCTTACATTTCCTTACATTTCCATACATTTCCTTATTTCTAGAATTCACATAACACATTCATACATAATTCATAAAACATGCCATTTTACCACCTGGTTCTTTGTGTCATGCTTCACACGGAGTTTCTTTTCAAGCCTCATTTACCTAGCTCCCCTTTTTACTTAGAAACCAATAATTTTTCTAAGCTTTCTTTTCCATCCTAGAATTTTAAAAACCCTTAATACACTTCCAAACATTGCCAAAACCTACTAACTCATGAATTATGCACAAACGCATAACCCCTAATCTAGGATGTTACAGATTGGCTATGAAAGAGGGACTTATTAAATGAGCAAAGGCAAGTAGAAGAGGACTAGGGGTGAGTATTCGATCGAGTCGAGTCAAATCAATTTAAAAATTTTCGAGTTAGTCGAGTTAACAAATCCTATTTTAGCAACCGAACTCAATTTGAATTTTTTTCGAATCAAATCGAATCGAGTCAAAAAATTTCGAGTCAAATCGAGTCGAGTTAACGAATCTTATTATTTATACTTAATGTTGCGATTAGATGGACCGATTATTTAACTAGTAGACGAAGTACAAGATTATTTAACTACATGAACAATATAATGATTTTGCCTCTTAACTTAATAGATAAACATTTATCAAAACGACGTAGTTTTTCCTTTTAACTCAATTATTTTGAATTTTAACTTTTAAAAAAGTAAACATTTATCAAAACGACGTAGTTTTGTCTTTTCTTATTCAGATTTTCGGATAACTCGAATTGTGTAATTCATATTCGAGTTAAGCCGAAAAACTTAATTTTTTATTCGAGTTGATCCGAATAACTTGATTAACTTAAATAATTCGAACTATTTAATTCAAAATTTGAAATTTTTATCGAGTTTTTCAAATCGAATCGGATTTTGCTCACCCCTAAAGAGGACTAACCATTTCACATTTACTTTTTACCGATGATTGTATACTGTTTGGGGAAGCAACAAACAAAAGAGCGAGGCAGTTGAAAGGAATTCTCAAGGAATATGAAAAATGTTCTGGCCAATGTATTAATTTTAATAAATCTACGATTTTTTACAACTCCAACACACCAAAAGAAAAAAAAGGGGAGATACTGGCAATCTTAGGAGTAAGATCTTCAACAGATATGGAAAAGTACTTAGGTCTTCCCAATGTGATTGGCAGACGCTTTTCAAAATCTTAAAGAGAAGCTTCAAGTCAGGATCAAAGGTTGGAGTAATAGGTTTTTATCACAAGGAAGCAAGAAGGTATTCATTAAATTAGTTTTACAGGCAATTCCGGCTTATGCTATGTCTTATTTTCTACTACCAAATTCCCTTTGTGGAGAACTTGAGAAGATCATCACTAATTTCTGGTGGCAAAAAGCACACGGGAAGAAAGGAATCCATTGGTGCCAATGGCGATACATGTGTTGACCAAAGGACGATGGAGGTATGAGATTTAGGAGTATGGCTAAATTTAATGTGTCCTTATTAGCTAAATAAGGGTAGAGAATTCTAAACAATCCTAACTCGCTAGTTGCACAAGTATTAAAAGCAAAATATTTCTCGAATGAGGATTTTCTAAATTCGCGTTTGGGAAATAATTGCTCATTTACATGGAAGAACATATGGGCAGCTAAAGGTGTTCTAGCAGAAGGTATATGCTGGAAAGTGGGAAGGGGATCAGAAATTTCAGTTTTAAATGATGTTTGGATACCAGATTTGAATAATTCCATATTATCATCTTACGTTAATAATTTAAGCAATTTTAAAGTTGCTGAATTAATTGATGATAGTAGCAGAAAATGAAAAATAGAGTTGATAGGGTCTACCTTTTCAGAGGATGTAGTTGCAAAGATACTACGTATTCCACTAGCAAAAGAACCCCATGATGATATTCTAGCTCGAAGTGGAGAGCCCTCGGGAGAATTCACGGTACGTAGTGCCTATAAACTATTACAGGGCATTGAAATAGATCCTAGAGCTTACGCTTTACAAGCCGACGACAACAATTTTTACAAAAAGCTTTGGCTACTTAATTTACCCTCTAAGATTAAAGTTACAATCTGGAAGATATCGTGGAATTATCTACCTATACGGGTCAATATGCAGCACAGGAAATTATCAAATAACATAATCTGCCCTCGGTGTGGTCAATGAGCAGAAACCATGAATCATTTGTTCAGATAATGCATTGTTTCAAAATCAGTATGGGAAGAGTTATTTTTTTCGAAATTTCTTAAAACTGAACACATGGAGTTCTTACAGTGGCTCACTTGGGCTTTTGAAAAGACTTCTCCTTCCCAATGTAGAGCCTTTTGTTGTGCTTTATGGGCAATCTGGGGAGACAGAAACACGTTAATACACGAGAAAGTTAGTAGATCTGAGAAAGAGACAACAAAATTTATTAACAGTTATATTTTAGAACTAAATGGAGTTGAAGAGAAATTACCGAAAGCGCTTCCGGAAGTCAAGAGATGGAAGCACACATTTGGCCAGACTGTTAAGATCAACTTCGACGCAGCATATGATGGAAAGCTCCGGAAATCGGCAGTGGGAATCATAGGCAGAAACAGAGAAGGTGTAGTTTTACTATCTTTTTTAAAGATCTACCAACAAGTTGAGTGAGCCTTTGCGGCCGAGGCAATCGCTTGCAGGACAGCAACTCAAATCGGTATGGACATGCAATGGTCAGAAATCATCATTGAAGGGGACGTATTATCAATAATAAAGAAATGCATAAATAGAAGCAGAGATAAATCAATGATCGGGGCGTACATACACGACATTAAACAGTTACTGGAAAAACTTAAAAGCTGCTGGTTTGAACATATTCCAAGAACAACGAATAGCCTAGCACATACTATTGCAACAGAAATATTAAAGGGAAGGGGCGAGTTTTACTTGATTGGAAGCGTCCCTGCATATGCTGAGCGTCTGAAAGAAAAGGAAAAAGAGGGTGAACCAGACTGAAAATGAAGGAAATGATGAGAATGAAAGGGGTGACAGAAGAAAAAAAGGGAAAGAAGGATATTAGATTTGAAAATGAAAAAAGAAAGTGAAAGTAGGGGAAGCTGAAAAGCGTTAATCAATGCGGTAGGTGAAAGGCTTCCATCGGTATCTGGAAACGTCTAGCAGAAGGAAAGACAGATGAAGGGACAAGACGGTGCCAGTTTTTTGATTGTGCAAAATTAGGGATGCCATTAATATGGTTCTAGAGTTTTATTTTTCTTTTATTTGTTTTTTGACTTTTCAGGCTGTTGAGAACAACTTAGGATCTCTCTCTTAGGTTCTTAATTGCTGATAGGTTGACACCCGTTTTATTATTTGGAACCGAAAACTTTTATTTGGGCCCTTTTATGTTATTCTCCTTTATATGTACTTGTGTTTTAATTTAATAAAGCCTAATCTAAATTTAGTTTAAAAAAAAATCACAAATTTTATTTTATATTAATAATTTCAATTAATAGTTATGAATTAAATATTATAATAATTTTAAATATCAATTTAATAATACCATGAAAATAAAAAATATTATTATTAAAAGAATTTCCAAGTTCATGCTTTCAGAGCGTGTTTGCAGAGAATTTGAAAATCTTTAAGATTTTCAAAATATTAACATTTTAGAATCCACTAAGATTTTCAAAATATTAACATTTTAGAATCCACTAATTCAAAATACAATCATTTGTAATTACTTTGTTTAAATAAATAATTAATTTAAGAAAAGTTAGATTATTAAAAAATTACAATTTAAATGCATCATAAAATAAAATAATTAATATAAAAAATTCAATATTGATATAATTATATTTATAAAAAATACTAAATAGTTTTAATAAAATAAAATTTTAAAATATACAAAAATAATTTTTGAAGTTTAAGTTTTTATCTTAAAATTACGAAGACTCTTAACTGAATTTTAAAAAAGAAAATTGAATTGTTAAAATTCTTTTGTAAAATTACTTACGGATTCCGAAATTCTTCAATATATTTATCTAAATAAATAAATTTATTTTAAAATATTAAAACTTTATATAAATATATATATATTTTTCAAAACCCTCACCGTTAAAGATTATTGATAAATTATAGATTAGATAGAAGTTTAAAAAGGAAAGAGAAAGAGAAATATACGGTAGGCGCACTAAACCAACACTCCCTGCCTATACATTTTTTATATTTCAAAACATTCACATGAAGTCGCATAATGAGGGGATTATATTATAGGTTAAACAAAAAAAACATATATTATTATAGCTTAAACAACCACCTTCAAAGTTCAAACATTCCATTCTCGAGAAAAAACACGTCAATAGAGTATAAAAGTAGCGAACTCCCAACATTACCCCTAAACCAACAAAGTATCCGAGGAGATCCAATATTATATGAGGAGAAAAAAAAAATGGTTTGAGATGACATCACTTTTATCCATGTCCCACTCCCACTCTCCACAAGGGGGTTGATTCTGACAATTCACCTTCAACAACAGGCGTAAAATAATGTGGCCCCACTTTTATTGTACTCAAACAGATACAGAGATAAAAGAAAAATAGAGAGGGAGTGAAATTCTCTAGCAGATTCATTAGATCCCAACCAACCTAGACAACCAAAAGCAAAAGCAACGACTCTCTCTCTCTCTTTCTTTCTTGTTCTTATCCCTTTTTTTTTCTTTCTTTCTTTGTTTTTTTTCTTTTTTAGCTTTAAAATGTTTTGAAAGAAGAGAAGGTTTTTTTTTTTTTTAATTTCAATCATCTGCTGATGAGACTATCGTCGATGTAATTGAGCTCGATTTGCTTCTTTTTTTTTCCGAATATTTTAAACGCTTCCATTTAGATTCATTACGAAAGCGATCTTCAAAGATAAATCAGATGAATTATTTGTTGTATTGGTGGTTTTGGAATATGCCATGGTGATAGCGATTTGTTCTTCTATGGTAAATTTCCCATTTGCTAATGAGATTGTAGATGTGGATGTGTTCGGGGGAGCGAGTGACAAGGACAGACACGTATATTCCTTGTGCTCTACTCTTGTCTCTTTTATTTTTATTCATAAAAATCAATATATTATTTATTTATATTTATAAATATTCAGATATTTATATTTATATTGACAAAAATAAAATAAAATGAGATAGAAGAAGTGGGGGATGGGCTGGGCAGGCAAAGAAGAAATGAATGGGTTAAAAAAGTGCCTTCTAAGCCGGAGCCTGTCTGATATTTAACAGCCAAAATTGACCGCTAGGACACTATGTGAGTAGAAAAATGGGTCATTGGCAAAGCTTCTTGGAATTCTCTGGATATGGTGCCCTTACCCTTTTGCCCCATTTACTGTAATCTAGGGGCAGTGGGGACCTTTTCTTTTTCTTTCCTGTGTCTCTTTATATTATTTTTTCTTGCTTTACAGCCTGTAAACTTGCTTTCTTCTTCTCACTCTTTTGTTTTTGTTGCCTTCTCTCTCGTCAATTGTGCAGCAGTTGGAGTCGTAGTGGTGGTCGCAACTTCATTGCCAATGCTGCTGCCTGTGGGAGCCCTTTCCATTTATTTGTTTTTTTAAATTGAATTTTAAAGAAAAATAAATTTCTTTCTTTCGTATCAAAATTTTATTTAAAACCACCAAAACTTTTACCGCTCATTCACGTCTTTAGAAGAGCAGAATTTTGACCTTTTTTTTCCCATGTAGCCCTTTTTCTTTTCGCTACCTTCCCTGTCTCTTCTCTCTTTCTTGCTGTTACATATGGACCCGGGTCTCGGGTCGTTTTTCCTCGGGTTCGCCATCAAGTTTGCTGCTTTTTTTTTTTTAATTTTATTTTTAAACCTAACTATAAAATCAAAAAATAATTTATTGTTGTCCTGTATTTCCATTTTTCTCTTTCTAACTCTCCTTTTTTCTCTATACCATTCTAACTAGAAAAATCAGTAGCTCAGAACTCTCCAAATTCCAGCGCTGTTATTTACGACCGTCAGCCACCGCGCTCACCGTCGGTCGCCGCCCAATCTTTTTCTCTTATCACTAGCCCTTGTTTTGGACATCCTCTTTACAGTTTTGGTCTCCATTTCTCCAGAAAAAGAAAAAAAAACTAGATATTTCTAAATTTACAACTTAAGCCCGAAACTTAAAGGCCGGCCGTCGTCTACCGTTGGATCATCCCTAAATTTCAGTATGTTTTTCTTCTCCGATTAAACTTTGTTTTCATCGTAGGTATCTTTTTAAAAAATAAAATCCTCAAGCCGAATATGCGAATCTTTTCTTTTTTGGTGTTTGTTTTTTCTTGTTTTGATTTTGTTGTTGAGTGTGGTATATTCTTAAGGGGAGTGTTGTAGTTGTGCAAGGGTCAATGTAAGAAGTAAATGATGATTGCTTTGTTGTTATAGACACAAATATGGAACAAGGTTTGGTTATGGAAGTGGAGATCAGATCCATGACTTAGGATGGTTGTTTTAACCTGTTAGTTTAGAGTAAAAAACAAGTTAGACATCTACATATTTTCCATGCATTTTTTCAGTAACCAAACAGGGATTAGTTGTAGTTGCTCTGTTTTTAACATCTCTTGGTAGTTGGATCTAAAAGCTTAATTTTTCATACATTTTCATGCTTTTTCAGGAATCAAAGTTGGCAGATCTGAAAGCTTAAAGGGAGTCTGTTTACGTTTCTCACTAAAAAAAACTGGTGTAAGTTTCGTGAATGTCTGTCTTCCATGCTTACCTTCTATGACTGGTTTTTGCGTTTTATGTATAATCTATTGTCGTTTTGAGTTCATATAATTAAATGGATGTAACTTCATTTATAATATTTGGTGTCGCTTTAAATGTTGAATCTTTGGATATTCTCTTTCTTTTTTACTTCTTTTTTAGTTTCCATGGCATTTAGGGAAATTCAGGGTTTTTTCCCCCCATTTTTTAATTACGATTTTGTTCCGATCTTTTAGGTTCTTTCAAAACATTTGAATTTTTGAACTGATTTTTCTTTCTTTCGTTATTTAACGGGTGATATTGAACTTTTTATTGGGGGCGATATGTAGTTAACCATCTGACTTTATTTCCAGGTTTTTCTTGGGTCTCTTTGTTTTTTTCCAAAGATGATGCCCCGTCCTCCACCTGAAGATTTCGCCCTCAAAGAGACCAATCCCCACCTTGGTGGTGGAAAGGTCAGTGGTGACAAGCTTACTAGTACTTATGACTTGGTAGAGCAGATGCAATACTTGTATGTACGGGTTGTAAAGGCGAAGGATTTGCCAGGGAAAGATGTTACAGGTAGTTGCGATCCTTATGTTGAGGTTAAGCTTGGAAACTACTTGGGTAAAACTCGCTTTTTTGAGAAAAAGTCGAATCCTGAGTGGAATCAGGTGTTCGCATTTTCAAAAGATAGGCTTCAGGCTTCATTGCTTGAGGTTACAGTTAAAGACAAGGATTTTGTGAAGGATGACTTCATTGGGAAGGTTTTCTTTGATCTCAATGAGATTCCCAAAAGGGTTCCACCAGATAGTCCACTGGCACCGCAGTGGTATAGGTTGGAGGATAGGCAGGGAAATAAGGTTAAGGGGGAGTTGATGTTGGCTGTTTGGATGGGAACTCAAGCTGATGAAGCATTTCCTGAAGCGTGGCATTCTGATGCTGCTTTTGTTAGCGGAGCTGATGGTCTGGCCAATATTCGATCTAAAGTATATCTCTCTCCAAAGCTTTGGTATTTGAGGGTCAATGTGATTGAGGCTCAGGATTTGCAGCCAGGTGACAAGGGTCGGTATCCTGAAGTTTTTGTGAAGGCTATTTTGGGAAATCAGGCTTTAAGGACTAGGATTTCTCAGGCCAGGGGTATTAATCCAATGTGGAATGAGGATCTAATGTTCGTGGCAGCAGAACCTTTTGAGGAGCCTCTAATTTTGAGTGTAGAAGACAGGGTTGCTCCTAATAAGGATGAAGTTTTGGGTAAGTGTGCAATTCCTTTACAATATGTAGACAGGAGGCTTGATCATAAAGCTGTGAATAGTAGGTGGTTTAATCTTGAGAAGCATGTTATTATAGAAGGAGAGAAGAAGAAAGAGACCAAGTTTGCTAGCAGAATTCATATGAGGATTTGTTTGGAAGGTGGCTATCATGTTTTGGATGAGTCTACCCATTACAGTAGTGATCTTAGGCCAACTGCAAAACAGTTGTGGAAGTCTAGCATCGGGGTTCTGGAATTGGGGATTCTTAATGCACATGGCCTAATGCCAATGAAGAATAAAGATGGAAGAGGGACGACTGATGCTTATTGTGTTGCAAAATATGGTCAAAAATGGGTACGAACAAGGACAATCATCGATAGCTTTGCACCCAAGTGGAATGAGCAGTATACATGGGAGGTTTTCGATCCTTGTACTGTCATAACTATTGGGGTGTTTGATAATTGCCATTTACATGGAGGAGATAAGGCTGCAGGAGCAAAGGATACTAAGATCGGGAAGGTGAGAATTCGACTCTCCACTCTTGAAACTGATCGGGTTTATACCCACTCATATCCACTTCTGGTGCTACATCCAAATGGGGTAAAAAAGATGGGTGAAATTCACTTGGCTGTGAGGTTCTCTTGCTCTTCCTTGCTTAATATGATGCATATGTACTCGCATCCTCTCTTGCCAAAAATGCATTACCTTCATCCATTGACTGTTAGCCAGCTCGATAGCTTGAGGCACCAGGCCACACAGATTGTGTCAATGAGGCTAGGACGAGCAGAGCCGCCATTGAGAAAAGAGGTGGTGGAGTATATGCTAGATGTTGGTTCTCACATGTGGAGCATGAGGAGAAGCAAAGCCAACTTTTTCAGAATTATGAATGTTTTGGGTGGGTTAATTGCTGTTGGAAAATGGTTTGATCAGATCTGTAATTGGAAAAACCCAATTACAACAGTATTGATTCACATCTTGTTTATCATACTGGTCCTCTATCCAGAGCTTATTTTGCCTACAATTTTCCTCTACCTGTTCTTGATTGGGGTTTGGTATTATAGATGGCGACCAAGACAACCTCCTCACATGGACACACGCCTTTCTCACGCAGATTCAGCACATCCTGATGAACTGGATGAAGAGTTTGACACATTTCCTACTTCCCGCCCATCAGATATTGTCAGGATGAGATATGATCGACTGAGAAGTATTGCTGGGAGAATTCAGACGGTGGTTGGTGATTTAGCCACACAGGGTGAGAGGCTGCAATCTCTTTTAAGCTGGAGAGACCCAAGAGCCACTGCTTTATTCGTAATTTTCTGTCTGGTCGCTGCTATAGTTTTGTATGTCACACCTTTCCAGGTTGTGGCTCTTCTAGCAGGATTTTACATTTTGAGGCATCCAAGGTTCCGCCATAAGCTTCCTTCAGTGCCTCTCAATTTCTTCAGGAGGTTGCCTGCAAGAACTGATTCCATGCTATGAACAAGAATGATATCATGTGCAGTTTCCCGGAGGTGGTATGGAGTTGGGATTTTCCCCATGTTGAGTCAGAAAAGAAGATTGAGAAACAAAAGGAGCTTGTTTCTCCTCTAATGTTCAGCAACAGGTGTTGTGTTCTGGAATGATGTGTAACCTTCCCCTGAAGGTAGTAGATTTTGTGGATTTGTGTTCATTTATGTTATCTATATGATTTCTGTTTTAAAACTGAGTTTATCGTGATTAATCAATGTTCATTGTAATTTTTTAGGTTGTGATTGGAATTTAGGCAATGCTAAAATGAATCTTCACTATTTTGCATCTAGAAGATACTAAAAATGATGGGATTTTCTAACTCCAAGCCTTGGTACATCTTTCGTGCATGCTATTTGTTTTGTTTAGTGGTGCTTAAGAGCTTACCACGTCGACACCAAGCATGTGAATCTTAATTTACAGATGTTCAAAGCTATTAATGTATTGTATATTAAGTATCTCTTTACCGGTTTGGTATCATTTCTGGAAAAGTAGATTAACTGCATTACTGGTTTGGTACTGTGGAATTCGGTGCCAGCGATTTATTTAATCATTTTTGTATGGTGTATCTACCATTATGGATGTGGATGGGGGGCGGGTGAAACGGACATCTCTTCGCCTGCCTTTTTATTTTATTTCAACTTGGTTATAGAAAATTCAGTGGATAGATAATGTTCTAATTTGCTTTTACTAATTTATCGTATGAAAGCTCGTTTCCGTCTGAGACAAGGAGATCGAGCATTGGCATATTTTTCCTCTCATTTCATTATTTCATGTTAAATCAATTTTTATGATCATTGAACACTTTTAAAAGGGTTAATGTAAAAGAGGTAAGTGGTGAATTGTGGGAAATAAAATGGGGTGGAGATGAAGAAAGAAGAAAATGTGACAGACCAAAGTAGAAGTGGGTGGGCTAAACTGCCCCTCTAAACCACAGCATCTCTGATTTTCAATAGAAGGATTGTTTTGTTGATAAATGGCTAATTGCTTCTTGGAATATTTTGGATATACCCTGCCGAGCTCCTTTTCTGTGTTGTACGGGCAGGGGAGTGGGGTCCTACACACACATATATATATATATATTCCTGTACAGCCTGTAAACCTGCTTTTCTGTTTTCAACTCAACTAGAGTAGAAAGAAAATTGAAGAGATAATATATATATATATATATATATATATAATTTTATCGTGTTTGATTGTAATGATGAAAAATAAGTTTTTTTTTTTTATCAATTGTAAGATAGAGTTGAAAATTGAAATGAAAGAAAATAAATAATGTGAAAAATGTAAAATTTTGAATTAATATATACATTTCTTTCATTTTTTTTCATCATTTTAATTTAAAAAGATTAACTTTTATGCTTAGGATGAAAAATATTCATTTTTATTATTTTCTATTCTCTCAAATATACTCAAAATTTATTTATTTTTTCTATTTCCTCCTTTATTCTTTTAACTTTCCTACCCAACTAATCACATCTTAAATGCTTGTGGAATCCTTTAGCCCTGAGTAGTGTCTTCTACGCTTGTTTTCCTACTGCCACCATTCTTCTCAATAACAGCACTTGTGCGCGGTATACTCTCAATTCTAAAGCTTCATTTTACCATTTCTTGTTTTTATTAAAAGAGTAAATTACACCAACAGTTACTCAGCTTTCATTCTAGTTTCAATTTAGTCACTCAACTTTTAAAAAATAATAAAACAATCATTTTAACCATTTTCTATTTCAGACGTAACGGAAAAATGACATGGCAGTTGATGGATCCTTGCTGTCATTAACTAGTTAGCTGGATGTTAAGCACCAATTTAAACAACCTCTTTTAGCATCAATTTAGGGTTTAGACCGTAAAAAAAAAGAAAAAGAGAAAAAAAAGAGGAGAGAAGAAGAAGAAGAGAAAAAATGGAGATTTGACCATGATTCTTATTTTAACGTTCATCTGCAATTTGCATTTCACTTTGTTGTGAGACTTCCCACTTTAAGATCTCATCTTTTTTCTTGCACAAAGTTGTAGATTCCTCCTAAAATCTAGCCAATACTATAAAATTTTGGGGACCTGATTAATACCGGTAATCCATTAGAATTTTTGGATTTGGCATCATGATAATTGAAGCTCCTCGAAGTTGCAAAGTTCCTTTGCCTTCCTTGATTAGGAAAGTGCCTTTCCAACAACTACTTTATTTCAAGCTTGGATTTTGCTTCACCTATATCAATAGATGCAAACTTGAGTAAAGTGGAGTTAAAAATTTGGGTTTGTGAGGGTTGGATAAGGACCCTGGTTGACTCCAACTTAACTGAAACAGTAAAGACATCGCAGTGAGGCCTGATAATCCGACAGCTTAAGGTTGCAGTCAATGCAACAAGCATTAGAATGCTTATCAAAGGTCTGAGTGACCTCTTCATGAGAACAATCGCATTGGACGGACGATAAATGGGGTTTGCTAGGCATGGCCAATATAAGAAAAACAAAGTATGGATCTTGAATAAATCTGTATCGGAGTTTGACCTATCTTCAGGTTCAGTAGGTTTTGGCATCCCAAATAGAGAAGAGGGGTTTAAGCACACAAAAAATGCCATCTTAGGATTGGGTTTTACAGGAAATGAAAAAAAATATATCAGATCATTCACATGAAAGGACAAATAATTTCTTATTTTTGAATAAAACTGAGAAATAGAAAGAGGAAAAGATGAAATCTTGAAGTGGAAAATCTCACAACAAAGTGAAATGCAAATTGCAGATGAAAAATAGCAATCGATTTATCCCCCTTAACCCTGTTCATCGATTTCTAACCAAACAAATTGCAGATGAAAAATACCAATCTTTTCCTCCCCTTAATCACAATCAATTTGTGTTTTTACCCTAAACCAACCCACCTATTTTGATTTTTTCCCTAAACCAGTGTAAAGTTTGACCTTTTGACTACTCCTCCAACGTGGCAAGTTAACTGGCCACGTCAGCGATCCTGTTAAGACAGTGATGGAAATGTTACTGGTGACTAATTTGTCACTTTTTGATAACGTTAGTGGTTGTTTTGTTATTTTTCGAAAGTTGAGTGACTGAATCGAAATTAGAGTAACTATTTTGTCAGCTGCATCAAAGTTAAGTAACTGTTAGTGTAATTTACCCTTATTAAAATTGTTTATATAATATCACTTTTTCGTAAAAAAGAAATTCAAAAAATCAATTTAGTATATATTTGTTAAGCGTAAATTTAATCAAACGTTTTAAAAATTATTGTTCATACCTTTAATTGCTTTTTAAACCTTAAAACACATGTAGTCAAGTTTTTTTCTGTCAATTTAATTATCATTTTAGGTGTCAAACGTCATTCAGATATGACCAAGAACACATTTAAAATAAATGATCGAATTATGAACTTATGTTCATTTTAAATATGACATGTCAATAAAATTTAGTGTAAATAAATTTTAGGTGATATTTTAAATTTAAAATTATGACCAAAACTATAAACTTCAATTATTTCTAATAGAGATCCATGTTTTATTTCGAGACTTTGGAAAACTTCATAAGCTTTGTGTATGTGATTCAATATTAGCATAACATTTCACCCTCGAATGGGTGGTTAATTAGAGTGAATTATTCAGATACGGGAAGACATGTTGAGAAGTTTTATTATTAAGTTTGCAAGGAGTTTAAAAAAGTATCTACCATCTATGAGATTTGCTTATAATAACAACTACTAAACGAATATTCAAGTAGCGCTTTATGAAGCAATATATGGCAGAAAGTGTGGGCTCCCTTGTGTTGGACAAAGTTGAATGAAATCAAGGTAGTTGGCCCAAGCTTGATCTGAGAGATTGAAGAAAAAGTGAAGATAATCAAGGATAATTTGAAAATAGTTTCTGACAAGCAAAAGTCTTATGCCAACTTAAAAAAGAAAGGACATAGGCTACAATGGTAGTGAAAATGTATTCTTAAAAGTGTTTTCATTGAAGAAGGTCCTCCTGTTTGGCATGAAAGGAAAATTAAGCCTAAAATTCATTGAACTATTTGAGATAATTGAACGTATATGCCCTATGGCATATTGATTGACTTTAATCACCCAACTTGGAGAGGATTCATAATGTTCTTCATCTCCCGATGTTGAGAAAGTATCGGCTAGACCCTTATCATGTCATTACTCTTGAGACAATTGAGATTCTGTATGTTTTGACTTATGAAGAAGAACATATCAAAATTTTAGCTTAAGAGATTAAAGAACTCAAGATCTAAACACATATAATTGAGAAAAGCATTATGGAGGAGCAATAAGGTCGAAGATCCGTGGCTTTTCAACTTACGTAAATTTCAAGGATGAAATTTCTTAAAAGGGAAGAAGTTATAACGCCCCAAAGATTTTCAGTATCATTATATTATATATTATGTAATATTTATATTTTATTATAATTTATAATATAATAATAGTTATATATATGTATTGATAGTTTTGGTAATAGTTATACTACAAGGAAGGATCCACGACATGTGTAAAACTAAAGTAGTTTACATCCTTTTATATATCTTTGTATGATTAATATTTTAATAAACCAATCATCACATTTTATATTTCATTCATATATATAATGTATGCCAAATTTGATGTAAATTAAAAATGTCTAACTATTTGTTTAATGTAAAAAAAATTTAACTGTTCAATAAATATTAAAAAATATATAGTATTTTAGATCAATTGATTGAGATATCGAATTTGTTCAAAAATTTATATGCATGACAAGTACAATAATATCAATAAATTCAACAGTTGGATTGTTAAAATATTTATTGTGCAAAGAGATACAAAATGGTGTAAATTATTTTAGTTTTACACCGAAATAAATGGATTCCTCCTCATATACTATTTTAGTAAATTATGTAATAGTACATATTATGTAATAGTCTATCATCTATTATAGTTAGCAATTAAAATTGATTCCAACTAAATCAAGCCAATCCAAGCAAATTGGTTGGTAAATTTAGTTATGATTTTGGACCAATTAATTGTTATATATATATATGCATTAATAGTTTTAAAACATATTATTACATTATGTATTACTATTATCACATACTATAATAGTAGTACATAATGTATTTATTATTATATTGAATGAAATATCCTCTAAGTCCCTATACACATTGTACATTTGAAAGTTAACCCTCCTACTATATATAATGCTATATCATATATATATAATATATATAATATATTAATAGTATATATGTATATGAATTAATGGTTAAATATAATCGATTAATATATTAATAGTTTATATATATGGTCGGGTTAAGTAATCGGTTGTTGTCATTTTAGTTTCAATTTTGAAATTCAAAACTGTTTAAACCAAATTAACCATATTTGCGGTTTTTCTATATAGAAAAAATATCTGGTAAAAACTCCACAAGTACGGTTGGTGTGATGACAAGTGTCTTATAAAATATAGTAAAATATTAAAAAATAAATATATAAAAGAAACAAGACATAGAAAAATTTTAAAATTGACTGTGGAATTTAAAAAATGCACTACTAAAATACCAAATAATAACCCTTAAATATAGTATATATTTAATCCCAAATCCAACCAAACCAAAATCTAAGCTCAATTAAAACTTTATTGAAAGCCTAACTTAAATAACAATAAGCCCATTTCAAATTAAAAATTAATATAAATATAATAATATTAAGAAAATGTTAAACATTAATCAATAAAAAACTAAAATTAAAATGTAAATTCTTAAATAATTAAAATTAAATTTATTGGTAATGTTATTAATATTGTATAATAAATTATGTAATCTATAACATTAGTTATCGTATTATTAAATTAATATATTATGTGATTATATATTTTATATTATCAGTAAATTTAAATTTTATAATATGTTTATTATAAATATATAATTATAATATTAAAAATATTTTATATTCAATTTATGTTTTTTAAAAAATATTTATTTTATAATTTAACATAAAAATTTATTATTAATTACGATCGTTATTAAAAAAATATTAAATAAACAAATTTTAACATCTAATGCTTATGAACACATTTTCATAAAATAAACAATTATAATTTATTTTTTATTTTAAGTAATTATTAATATTTATTATGTCTGTTCAACTATGAATATAGGCTTTTTTGAATTTTGGGTTAGATTTATCTTAAGCTTGAGTTAGATCAATTTTGGACTCGGATTCTTAAAAGGCTCGAATTTTTTCATAGATTTTCTTAATATCAAACTTTTTCAAATTTGAATCTATTACGGATTAGAATTTTATTTTTCATTCAAATAAACAGGGGAAGAATTTTCAGGGTCAGACCTATTTTGCCAAGTATAAATATATACAACTAACTTGTGTTAATTTCCATGAGTCGTCTAAAATTACGGATGGTAGTGTTAGTCAACAAAAAAAGCAACACCATTTAACACTATCACGAATTACTAAATTTAGAAAAATCTGGAATTTCCGCAAGTAAGGGCCCAACCTATACAACTTTAATGACAACGGTCAATTTTATCATTAAAGGCCCATATGGGGCTTTGGACCCATTTCTGTTGAAAAGTAGGGCATTACCAAAAATAGCAAACTCGGTCACCTCGCCCGCCAACCACTAACCAAAATACAAATATAAATGCACTCCAATTTTGGAATGAGTTTGAACTTTTGGATCAACATCTTTATTTTGTTATTAAAAAACGAAGAAGATATTTTTCACTTTGAAGCCCCAAAAATGTCAAAGTTTGCTTTTTTGATAGGAAAATTGGTTTAGCTTCTAGACTGCCCCTTTTTACATAATTGTAGTTAAAAATTTTGGTATTCACATCTTTTCTAAACTTTGATTATTAGAAAAGAGAGTTACAAACTATTGCAACTTTTAAATATTGTTATATATCGGTAATCACCAGCCTGAATCCTAAATAAGATCTGAGTTACCTACCCGTGACTCGGATAGATCCCACTAGATGGTTGAGTGTGAGACGAACAACGAAAGGACAACAAAGGGAGTCCACGGACCCAACTCGCACAAACCAAGAGAAGGTCACGGTCTCAGTTCGTATGCGTTCAAGGAGCTCGCAGAAGGGAGACCACGTGCTCTGCAGGCGACCAAGGGCAAAACACATGTCCAATAGGCCTGAAGCCCGCATGAAATGTTAGTACTAGGAACAGAAAGCACAACGTGCTCCGTAGGTGACCCAAAGCGAGACAAGTGTTTAGCAGGCTTGAAGCCCGCACAGAGTATCAGTATTAGGAACGACAAAGTCAAGAAAAAACAGTAGGGTTTATCATGAGCTGTAATAGCATATATAAATACCCGAATACTCCATTAATAAGACACAAGATAAAATTACTCAAGCAACATTAAAATGTGGATTCAATTGATGGCATAGAAATTAAAACACAAATAATGGACATTAATTAATGAAAAAGTTCAAAAAGTATTAGTCACTAATCTATGAAACACCTTTTAAATTTAGTAATGTTATTAATATTGCATAATAAATAATGTAATCATTTATGATAAGTATAATATTAGTTATCGTATCATTTGTGATAAGTATAATATTAATTACCGTATTATTAAATTTAATGTAATCATTATATATATACTATATTAATCAAAGTTGGTATGCATACATGTATAAGTACCGAGTACCTTAATGTCCTTAAATTATTAGGAAGACTGGCCCCCAACAAGTTAAGAACATTTCCACTTTAAGGTAAGCAAGATTAGGCAAACCCATGCCTCTTTTCATTCTGATTACCCCTAAATTATTAAGTAGAGTCAACAATAAAATATGTGCATAAAGAATCAAAATTTGAAAGTGAAGGCCCTCTTCATTTCAAACTTCTCTCTACAATATTCTCTTTAATTTTTTTTATTGGAAACCTAACTACAAATATAAACAAAAAAAAACTTATATAATGAAAATTTTTAGTGCTTTCATCTATCGAATAGGATGATTCCAGAATCATGATCTGCTCGGTGCAGTCCATATAATAATATTGAAATTTACTCCCTCCTAACTGCAGCATTAAAAGCCAAAAAAAAAAAAAAAAATCCAAAATCACTTTTTTTTTAAAAAATTATTGTATATAGCGAATTTTTAAATAAAAAAATATTTTATTACATATTTATAAGAAATATTGTAAATATCTTATTGATTAAAAAAATAAAATACATTCTCTTAATTTCTCTATTTTTTTATTTTTTATTATTTATTTTATAACACGTTATCAACCTAATTCGTTACTCGAATTTTTACTATTGTCAAAAGAATCTATAAAACAATTAGTTTATGAAATGACAAAGAGAAGTCTCAATCTCATAACAAACCTGTTTTAGCCCTCTTGCCTTAACCACAAATGTTATTGGTATTTTGCGTCAAGTATTTTATAAAATTCATCGACACCAGTGTTAAAATCGCTAACGGAAACATGCCCTCACATCCTCTAGTATAATTCAATGGCTTTTGCCGCTAAAACACTTAAAAATTGTCAATTATTATATGCCAATAAATTTATATAACCAGTTCATCGTATCTGGTACGCTTTCTGCACCTCCTCCTCCTTCTTCTTCTTCTTTTTTTTTTTTTTTAGATTTTTGGTAAATCTATTTTAATGTTTCTTTATGAAATTTTTTATTATTTTAATATTTGATCTAAAGTAGATTTTTTTTTTGTTATGTATGATATTTGGATGATAAAAAATTTGATAATTAAATTGTTGTTATTAAATCTACTTAAAATCTGATTAAAATTATTATGGAAAGTGTTATTAACTTGTTATTTTGATTAAATGGAAAATTGATAAGATCTAATTGAAGATCTAATTGAACCTTATTAACTTTATTGTTGAATGATTGGATTATACCTTTTAAATTGAATTAAAATTATAAATAATTGAATAGAGTGCCATAAGATTCTATAACATGTATTTAGTATTAAAATTTGATATAATATGTATCGGATAACTTTCAAGTATTGTATGCGAAAATTTTTAATTGTTTTATAAATGATTTTACTTTAATTTATAAATGTTATTATAAAAGTAAAGTTGTTTTAGTTCTTGTAACAGTGCTTGTAATAATAGCCGTGGCGATGACGATTATGTTAAAGATCTTTAGGTATATTTCACTATGATTTATTTTATTATAGCATGTTTATTATAATTAGATACTAATCATGACAAAAAAAAATGAACAAATAGATTTTGAATTGAACTTCATGCATGTTTGTGATGGTGATTATGAAAAAAAATAAATCATGTTTTTTATACTTGAGATGTGAGATTTATCCATGCAACTGTTTAATTGTGAAAGATCTTTTTAGATTGTGGAATAATTTAAAAGAAAGATATGACCATCGGAATATGACACTTTTATAATTGTATGTACCAGAAGTTACAAGATCTCCTATCTAAAGCTCGTTATAATTAGATGTACCTGAAGTTGCAAGATTTTAAATTTGTGAGTGAGTATAACTCTGTAGTAATTAAGATAAGTTCTCAATTAAATTAATGTGAGAAGAATATTACTAATAAGAACTTGTTAGAGAATTTGTTTTAACTTTTCATGTTTCAAACGTGCTCCTATAGCAACAATATCGTGAAAAAGATTTTAAGACATATTTGGAATGTTTACTTAAGCTTGAATAAAATAACAAGCTATTAATGAAAATCATGAAGTCCATCCTACTAGATCTACTTCATTCTCTAAAGTGAATGCAACAATACATAATAAATTTGAAATTGTGGACATGGTAGGTGAAACTATAATAATCATCAAATACGTGATCATTGGTTGCATATCTGTGGTATGCCTAAACATTTAATTAAATTCTATCAAGATTCCATCAAATGGAAGGGAGACAATGTAGGAATTAAAAATAAGAATGATGTTGAATCAAATTTAGCATGTCAGATTGATGATCGTGATGAATCTAAATAATAAATGGATATTGACATTGTCTTTATGATGATGTTCATTTTAAATGCTAGTATGTCAATTTTTAGGATTTCTATAATCCATATTGAGGAACTTCTTGTTGTAATTTATTTGTTATTCATTACTAGAAATGGAACATAGAGATAAATAAAAGAACAACAAGAGTTTTCAATATAACCCTTCAAAGAAGAAAGACAATTTATGTATGAAAAGTCATTGATAATGCAGTTGTCGTGCACTTTAGAATTTTATTTTTCAATTAGTATTCCTTAAAATGAAGGAAACATATGTCTTGTAGACAATACAACAATGTATACTATCCTTAGGGATAATAAATTTTTTTTTTTTAGTTTGTTAATGAAACAAACCAATCTTTGATGGTACCAAATTAATTTAAGGCTTTAAAAGAGTTAATATATTGTTAACCTTTGTTCAATGTGGTAATGAACCATGTTAATATTTCATAATACAATATTAATTCAAGGCTCTAGAAGAGCTAATACATTGTTATCTAAAGAAACAAAGTGATAATTAATACATTGTGTTCTAGTCAGTTTCAAAGAAATTATCCCGTTTTAAAATGAAATACATTGTAACAGATATAATTTGAGACTATGGATGATGAGATGATTGATTTCTATATATTACACTTATTATATTGGGTAAAAATTTTGTATTGAAAAATTATCATCTATCCTCCAGTTTATACTATGCATATATTAGTATAGTTATATCACATGAGATGGTAAACCAGGAGTTTATATTAGTAATGTTGAATCACATTTACTAGTCCAAATATACTTATTAATTGGCATGCTCGGCTAAACCATCTCGATCAATAATAATGTGACAATATAAGAATTTACATTGATATTTATTAAAGAACCTGAAGATTCTTCATTTTCCAAGTGTTGCTTATTCTTAAAGAGGATTTATTAAAACTTCACTAGCAAAAGTTGAAATTGAATCTCTTGCATTTCTGAAAAAAATATGAGCCCATTTTATCTAGCAAGTGGATGTTTTGATATGATTTTTGTAGATGCATCCACAAGATAATCACATGTGAGTTATAAACACTCAACCTGTTGTTTGCGAGATTATTTTTTTAATGATTTGTTTAAGAATAAAACTATCAGATTATGCAATCGAGACAATTCTTACTAGTGTTGGTGAGTTTATTTCTCAGGCTTTAAATGCTCATTGTATGCTAGCTTGTTAGTGCGAATAACTATCACAAAGCCAACTGCCTAGACGTATAAAATGGTTTAACAAAATTAATGACTAAATGCCTCCAGTTAGTAGCTAAACAAAATTTTGTGAGAATAAAACTTTTGTATAAGGATATGATAGTTTATATGAATCGACACTTGTACGCTTCATGCCATAAGTTATGATAAATACTCTATATTACAATTGGCTTTTGGTCAGGAGCCAAATACAATCATTTTTAGAATTTTTGAATGTGCAAAATATGTTTAAGTTGCTCCACCACAATGCACAAAATGTGTATTCAAAGAAAGTTGGAACTATATATTAATTATGAGTCTCCTCTTATTAATAAATGTCTTGAACAAATTGGAGATTCAATTATGACATGATTTGTTTTTTGATTTGATAATTTTCCCAACATTAGGAGGAAAGAAATAATAGCTGTATAAAATAAATTACTTTATTATCTTGATCCTCATAGAAAATAATTTGAACCAAAAGTTCAAAAAAATAATTCACTTTAGTACAACTTAATTGCTAGATGCATTTACTAACTTGATGAAAATAATCAATTGTTATATACCAACTAATTTTTTTTATTTGAATTGAAGCCCCAATAGGATAGCTTGTTAAACTAATTGAAGGTAATGCATGCCTAAAGCATGGTAGTTCGATTGACTCCAAAGATGAAAATTTTTACAAAAGAAAATAATAAATCTAAATGGTCATATAATGGAGGCAAGTGCTCCTGAAGAAACTTAATACATAACTAATTATTAAAACTTCAAAAAAGATTCAAGTACTTGGAATTAAAGATGGAAATAGTGAAAATAAAGAGATCTCAATAAGTTATACCAATATGAGAAAATGCGGAACCAATAATGAAAAGTTGTCGACAATAATTTTGCATGCAATAGTATTGTTTAAATAATGAGGATCTTGAATAAATTTGTTAAGAAAGACAAACATGAAATAGATTGACCAAAATGGAAAGAGGCAATTCAAGTAGAATTAAATTGTGAAGTTTCTGGACCAATAGTCTAAACATCTAAAGGTATACAGCTAATAAATATACAAATGATTAATTTTGTGAAAACAAAATAAGCAAGATGAAGTTTTTCGCCAAGTCTTGGCATTGATTATGAAATATATTCTTCTGTGGTAGATGCAATAACCTTTAAATATCTTATTAGTCTGGCAGCTCATGAAAAATTTGACATGCATCTTATGATTGTTGTTACAATCTTTATATGAATAACTATATAGTGGAAGCTTATATTAAGATTGTCGAAACCATCCTGTTTTTGGAAAAGGCGGGAATCGACCTTGGGTTTTGAAAATAAGAATGGGAGTCGCCACCAATCATTTTTGCTGAGGTGTGATCGGGTCACCATTGTTTTAATAAAACGTTCTGGTTTACTAAAACATTGTTTTTGGTCCGCAAAGTTTTGAGAAATCGAGTTCGGGAGTCGGTTACGTGCGAGGAACGGTTAGCACCCTCGTCACGCCCAAAATTGGTACCGATTTGATCAATTAATGTCCTCATGTCGAAAGTTGAAAATTTTAAAGGAATTTAAAAATTCGCCCTCTTTTGGAAATATTTACGTTTTCTTGGATTAAATCAAGATCTTCTCGTTTCGAAGGAATAAAATATCACATCCAATACTTTAGGACACGATAGTTTAAATCCTTGAGCCCAAGATCATCTCATAGTTTTCCCGAATTGCAAATCAAGACTTTCTCGTTCCCAAGGGATTAAAATATCACATCCAATACTTTAGGATACGATAATTTAAATCCTCGAATCGGAGATCATCCCATAGTTTTTCGAATTGAAAATCAAGATCTTCTTGTTCCAAAAGAATAAAATATCACATCCAATACTTTAGGACACGATATTTTAAATCCTTGAATCCAAGACCATCTCAAAACTATCGATTTACATAAAATGACGCAAACGAAAATAATCATAAAAATGTCGAAACAAAAACAAGGAAATAAAATAAAATAAAAATATAAAAAAATAAAACGAGAACTTTAAAAGAAAAACAAAACAATGTCAAAAAATGATAGAATTAGTAACAACGAGGATAATAAACATCATAATATGAATTCTATTAATAATAATAGTAATAATAATAATAATAATAATAGTAATATAGTGATAATAATAAAAAATAAAAATGATACGAAATATATACAACATAATAATATAGTAATAATAATAGTAATAGTAATTGGCATAGTAATAATAGTGAAGTAATAATAATACAAGATATATACAATATACTAATATGAATATAGTAATAGTAATAATAACAGCAATATAAAAATGTACAACATGATAATATAATAATAATAATGATAATAGTATAGTATAATATAATAATAATAATAATAATACTATGGTAACAACACTAATAATAATAATAATAATGATAACAATTGCAAAACACTGAAATAAGGATCAAATTGGATTTAAAATGGAATTTTGGGGTCAATTTAAAATAAAATAAAAGGGAAAGGATCTATTTGAAATTCGTGTGAAAGGAAAGGGCTAAAATGGCAATTTATCCTGGCCTCCAAAGCACGCCATCACAGGGAGGGCTAAATTGAAAACCAGGATAAACCACAGGGCGAGATTGAAAAGTAGAATAAACCTAATGTTAAATGAATGAAAACTAGGAAGGACTAAGTGGGAAATTATCCCACTAAGCAGAAACACGCGGATCTCTTCGCAGGCGAGTCGGGTCGCGCAGGTCGGAGCCAAAGCGACGCCGTTTTGGCATCTGGCCCCAAAGCACAAAACGGTGCCGTTTTGTTTCCCTATAAAAGGCCCTAAAATTTCAAAAAAATCATTCTCACCCCCTTATTTTAAAAAAAACTAAGCCCTTCTCTTTTCTCTCTCCAGAGTTGTTAGTTCGGTGGGGGTTTCGGCGAAGCGCCGCCGCGCCGGTCGCCGATCACCAGCACCGGCACCGCCGTATACGGCGGCAGGGAGCCCAAAAGTCACGCCTTTTGATGAGAATGTGAGTTTTTTTTTACCTTTTTAATATATAACTATATATTTGTATAAAATAAAAGAAAAAGATTTGTAAAAAAGGAAGGAAACAGAAATGAAAATGAAAAAAAAAAGAATCACCTAACGTTATAGATCTGACTTTTATGTTTTGGTTTCTTCTCTTTCGTTCAATCACTGCTATTGTTTGTATTTCGGAAGTATATTCTGCTTGTATTGATTGCCTAAAAAAAAAGATTCGAATACATTCTTTTTCCAAAAGCTTTATAGTCGAATAAGTAAAAACAAGTACAATTTTTTTTGTTTGTGGTCTTGCTGTTCTCTTGTCCTTTTTCGCAGATCATGGGAGACATTGAAACGGCGGTGGCAGACCATAGCTAGTGGAGCGGGGTGCTGCTGTAGTGGAGGTCGGTGAAGAGTGGCGCACATGGTGACGCGCGTGGATGCACGCGTGCGGCGCCTAGGGTTTCCTTCGGCCGAACGTGCCTTAGGTTTATGGGTTTAAAACTTTGGGCTAGGGTTTGGTGTATTTGGGCTTAATGTTGGGTTAGTTTTTTAGTTGTGGGCTTGATTTGGTTTTTTTGGTTTAAACGGGCCCGGACGAATTGGGCCTCCTACAGCTGCCCCTCTTTGCTTATTGTCGTGCAACGGGAATAGAGCAAAGACATAAAGAAGGCCCAAATTTTTCGGTATTCACTGCGTCTTTCTCTTCTTTGGTGCCTTCCTTTGTCAGGTAGCTTCAAACTCCCCTGTAACTTGTTGCTTTGCTCCCCTCCATTGCTACTTCCGAGGGTTAGGGCCTGTAGCCTCAATTCATTTTACTGTTCCGTTGTATCTTCAGGGAGATAACATTCGCAATCTTCAACCTGTTCCATCGCTGTTCGATGGCAATAAGATAATCTTCGATCTATTCCACTACTGGATAGTGGCAATAGAACAGTCTTCAATCTATTCCACCGCTGTTCGATGGCAATAAGATAATCTTCGACCTATTCCACTACTGGTTAGTGGCAATAGAATAGCCTTCAATCTATTCCACCGCTGGTCAGTGGCAATAGGATAATCTTCGCTTTATTCCACTACTGGTCAGTGGCAGTAGGATAATCTTCGATCTATTCCACTACTGGTCAGTGGCAATAGGACAATCTTCAACCCATTCCACCGCTGGTCAGTAGCAATAGGATAATCTTCAACTACTCCACTACTGGTCAGTGGCAATAGGATAATCTTCAATCTATTCCACTACTGGTTAGTGGTAATAGAACAATCTTCAACCTATTCCACCGCTGGTCAGTGGCAATAGGATAATCTTCAATCTATTCCACTACTGGTCAGTGGCAATAGAACAATCTTCAACCCATTCCACCGCTATTCAGTGGCAATAGAACAATCCTCAACCCATTCCACCGCTGGTTAGTGGCAATAGGATAGTCTTCAACTACTCCACTACTGGTCAGTGGCAATAGGATAATCTTTGATCTGCTCCACTATCATGTATAGGGGACGAGATCTGAACTTTCCAATTTGCTTCCTTACTATCTTCAGGAAGATTTTAATCTTCAGTTTGTTCCACTATCATCTATAGGGAACAAGATCTTGAACTTTTCAACTGTTCTTTGAGGAACCTGTCTTGTAGAATGTGCTTATGCTTAAATAAATTATTAGAATGCTATGATCGGAATGACTCAAATGTTCCTTACTAGATGCATGATGGACGACATTTGCATGAATGTAGAATGTCCTGTGAGTGGTCCTTTTACAATGATTAGGATGCAGTGGTTAGAACGAATCGAATGCCCCTAATTGGATGTGAATGATATTTACATAGACGTATGAGAATGATCTCTTTGTAACGCATCACCCTGCCTTCTTGTTTGATTGACATCTTTGGGGGTCACCATTTCAGGTTTCGATAGCCCCATGAACCTAGTTAGTTCTGAATATTGGACTCACTTCAAGTTCCCGTAATAATTAGAAGCTTTTTAGAGTGATATGCAAAACTCCTTTAATTTGAATATTAACCGTCCATTAATCGTTATTTGATTGAAAAGTGCTTGGAAAATGTCATTACAATGGATAATTGGATTAAGGCTCAAAATGGATAAACTGATCAAAGGATCATGTTTTGACAAGGCAAATTTTGCTAAAATGTGGAATTGAAGATGAAAACAAATGTCCAGATGTCATAGCATGAGCTTCTCTGTACAAATTTCTCGAGAATCCCTTTTATACTTGATAGGTGTTGGATAAACTTAGAAGACTTTATTGATGCTCCAAGACGTGACGTCTCTCTCTCTTGTTAATTCGAGTTGTAGCAAGACCGTTGCATACCTCCCCTTCAAAAATTTGAATTTCCCATTCTTGGGTTTTCAATTCAAAACCCCTTTGGTCACAAAGCGCCCATTGCGGGTTTTCACTTTGGCCTCTCCATTTTTTTAAGCGAAGTATTTCTTGACTGAATCTGAGTTCACAGGATTCGGCAAACTTTTACCATCCATCTCTGCTAAAATTAGAGCTCCACCAGAAAAGGCCTTCTTTACTACATAAGGTCCTTCCCAGTTTGGCATCCATTTTCCTCTAAAGTCTTTTTGCAAGGGAAGGATCTTTTTAAGGACAAGGTCTCCTTCATAGAATTCTCTGGGGCGAACTTTTTTATTATAAGCCCGTATCTTTCGTTTTTGATACATTTGTCCATGACGAAGGGCTCTTAACCTCTTTTCTTCGATTAGGTTCAACTGATCATACCGGAATTGAGTCCATTCAGCTTCATCCAACTTCAGTTCAGACAAGACCCGAAGGGAAGGGATCTCAACTTCGATCGGTAGTACCGTTTCCATCCCATACACCAAAGAGAAAGGAGTTGCCCCAGTAGAGGTTCTGACCGATGTTCGATAAGCGTAAAGAGCGAATGGTAGCTTCTCGTGCCAATCTCTGTAAGTCTCAGTCATCTTCCCCACGATTTTCTTAATATTCTTGTTAGCTGCCTCGACTGCACCATTCATTTTTGGACGATATGGTGACGAGTTGTGGTGTTTGATTGACTGCAGACCTCCGCTATCGTACTGTTGTTCAAGTTCAATATATTGTCAGATATGATCCTTTTAGGCATTCCATACTGGCATATGGTTTCTTTCTTTAAGAACTTGCTGACTGCTGACTTCGTGACATTCGCATATGAAGTGGCTTCTACCCATTTGGTGAAGTAGTCGATTACCACAAAGATAAATCGATGCCCATTCGAGGCTTTTGGTGAGATCGACCCAATGACGTCTATCCCCCATATAGAGAAAGGCCATGGAGAGGTCATGGCATGGAGAGGTGAAGGAGGTACATGAATTTTGTCTCCATAAATTTGGCATTTGTGGCATTTCTTAGCATAGCTGACGCAATCTCCTTCCATAGTAGACCAATAATACTCGAACCTCATAATCTGTCTTGCCATTGTAAAACCATTAGCGTGTGTCCCACAGACACCCTCATGAACCTCTTCGAGAATCCTCTTGGCTTCAACAGTATCCACGCATCTTAGAAGTACCTGATCCTTCCTTCTTTTGTATAGGATTTCCCCGTCTAAGACATAATCACTAGCCAGTCTTCTCAACGTTCTCTTATCATTTTCGGTTGCTTGGTTGGGGTATTCACGATTCTTCACGTATTGTAATATGTCGTGATACCAAGGGTGATCGTCCTTTTCTTCTTCTTCGCTGATGTTGTAGCAATGTGCCGGAACCTCGTAAATGCTTATTTGGATAGGCTTCACTTCCTCTTGCTTGTTCACTTTGATCATAGAAGCCAAGGTAGCTAGAGCATCGGCCATCTGGTTCTCTTCTCGTGGGAGGTAACAGAAAGCAACGTTGTCAAACTCCTTGATTAACTCCAAGACTAGCCTTCGATAACTGATTAGCTTGGGATCTCTCGTTTCCCATTCACCTTTCAGTTGATAGATTACTAGCGCAGAATCGCCGTATACCTCCAACGTTTTAATTTTGCGTTCAATGGCCGCCCGGATACCCAGGATGCATGCTTCGTATTCAGCCATGTTATTCGTGCAATCAAAATCTAATTTGCTGGTGAGAGGATAGTGATCTCCATCTAGGGATACTAGGACTGCCCCAATTCCATTCCCTACCGCGTTTGAAGCTCCGTCAAAGTTCAGTTTCCAAGGGAGGCCCTCCTTTTGGACATCTTCCTCAGTGATTGCCACGTACATCAGGTCTTCATTTGGAAAATCGAAGTCCAATAGTTCGTAATCTTCTAAAGCTCTGTTGGCTAGAAAGTCTGCTATTGCACTTCCTTTTACAGCTTTCTGGTTTATGTAGACTATATCGAACTCAGAAAGTAGAATCTACCATCGGGCCATTCTTCCATTTAGCGCAGTCGATTCCATCATGTACTTGAGAGGGTCTAGCTTTGAGATAAGCCAAGTGGTATGATATAGCATGTACTGTCTCAGTCTCCGGGTCGTCCAAATCAAAGCACAACACAGTTTCTCAATTGGCGAATATCTTGTCTCGTATTCTGTAAACTTCTTGCTGAGATAGTATATTACTCTTTCCTTTCTTCCTGACTCATCATGTTGGCCTAGTACACATCCCATAGAATTTTCAAATACTGACAAATACAGTATTAGTGGCCTATCTGGGCAAGGGGGCATTAGTACTGGGGGTTCAGACAAGTAGTGCTTGATCTTATCAAAAGCTCACTGGCACTTCTCATTCCATTCACCTGAGTTGTGTTTCCTAAGAAGACAGAATATAGGGTCACATTTCTCCGTTAATTGTGTAATAAACCGAGCGATATAGTTTAATCCCCCCAGGAAACCTCGAACTTCCTTTTGGGTACGTGGTGGAGTCAACTCCTGTATAGCTTTTACTTTATCAGGATCCACCTCAATTCCTTTTTCACTGACTACAAATCCCAACAATTTTCCCGACCTAGCCCCAAAGGTACATTTTGCTGGATTGAGTTTCAGTTGGAATTTCCTCAGCCTTAGAAACAGTTTCCTCAAGACTTGTACATGCTCTTCCTCAGTCTTGGATTTTGCAATCATGTTGTCCACGTAAACTTCGATCTCCTTGTGCATCATGTCGTGGAAGAGGGTCACCATGGCTCTTTGATACGTTGCCCCTGCATTTTTTAGTCCAAACGACATTACCTTGTAACAAAATGTTCCCCACATGGTTATGAATGTGGTTTTCCCCATATCCTCAGGGTGCATCTTAATCTGGTTGTACCCAGAGAAGCCGTCCATGAAGGAGAAAAGTGAATAACCAGCCGTGTTATCTACTAAAGTATCGATGTGAAGCAATGGAAAGTTATCCTTTGGGCTAGCCTTGTTCAAATCCCTATAGTCCACACACATTCGTACCTTCCCATGTAACGGCCTAATTTTCAGTGGTGTCGGAAATGGTGATATGAGTTCACTAAATCCGACAGGTAAGATTGAGTAAGACAGTAATTTAATATTTATGAGTCAAGTGAGAATTTAGAAGAATTTATGGATTGGTGAATTTGGTGAATTAAAAGAATTTATTAGGTAAAATGGGTCAAAAACGAGGTATCGAGACCTCGAATTTGAAAACGATCCATAAATATTTTTAGAAATATTTATGGAGTGTTATTAAGTTAGTATTAAAGTTTGGTTGAGAAATTTAAATGTTTGGGTAGTCAATTAAATAAAAAGGTCTAAATTGTAACAAATGCAAAATTGCTAGAAGAACTAAATAGCTCAAGTGTTAAAATAAAAAGGATTTAAAGAGCAATTAAACCTAAAAGTGAGAAGGTTGGACGGCAAAGGCAAGGAAATCAGCAGAAGATAAGGGAAATAATGGCAAAATTGGAATTTTTGTAATTTTGACATGTTTATTAAAGATAAGTTGAAAAGAATTTAGATATATCTACACACTATCTCAGCCAAAACGTCAGAGGAGTTCTGGAGAAAGCTTATTTTCATACTATTACATCCTGTGAGTTTAATTCATGCTTTTTCTTGATAATTTTTATGTTTTTATGACTTTTACAATTAGATCCACTTATAGAATTCATTAGTTTTTGATTTGGTGGGTAAAATTAGAAGTTACCCTGGCTGAATAATGGAAGTTTATGATGAATTATTATGAAAATTAAATTATAATTTCATATTAAGGTGGTTTTATTAAGTGATTTTGATAGGAAATGGTATTTAGGACCTATTTGTGAAAATGTTGTGAATTAGAGGTTGGTGTTGAAATTCAGAATATTAAAGGTTGTAAAATAGTTTGTTATGATATAATGAAGTGTTGATTGAGAAAAATTAGTTCAATTGATGGCTGAATTGAGTAGGGACTAAATTGTAAAAATTATAAATTTTAGGGTAAAAGTGCAATTTCAAAAATTGAAGAGTTTAATTTATGAAGTGAAATAGAAATGAAATATATGCTAATGAGTGAAAATATTTTACATTATAGATCAAGAAACCAAAGAAGAAAGAGGAAAAGAAAAAGTTGCAGAGTAGTCCCTAAATTTCAAAATCTTCTACAAATCAGCCGGGTAAGTTCATATGGTTGAATTTATATGTTTATTTGTGAATGATTGAATGATATAGTGTGTTGTTAAATATGAATTTGCTATGGAATTATGAAAATTATGATAAAATGAAGAATAAAGGCGGTAATTCAAATTAGGAAAAACGCAGAATTGAGTACGTTCGTACCGTGACATGTGATGAATTGACGGGTAAGACCATGGTTAATCCATGGAAAAGTGTGAAATGTAGGTATGGTATTAACCATACTGAGTTAAGAAATGTAGGTATGGTATTATCCATACTGAGTTGTGAAATGTAGGTATGGTATTAACCATACGGAGTTAAGAAATGTAGGTGTGGTATTATCCATACTGAGTTGTGAAATGTAGGTATGGTATTAACCATACTGAGTTAAGAAATGTAGGTATGGTATCATCCATACTGAGTTGTGAAACGTGGCACTGAGCAACGACGTACTCAAATTCGTAAGACGTTTCCTAATTTGATAATAAGTAATATTAAAGAAGTGAATCAAATGGAAGAGATTGAGTAGTTGTTAATGTTGAGCTCAACTATGTGAAGTATTTTAACAATGGTTGTGAATGGCAGGGAACTTTAGTAAATGTTTTGTTATTGTTTGGAAATATTATGTGTGGTAAGCATTACTTTTAAACCTATGAACTTACTAAGCTTCATTAAGCTTACTTGTGTGTGTTTGATATTTTTATGTAGATTGAATTAAAGAGAAGTTGGTAGATCGGATCATCACAGCAAAGCTCACTATCTAGATCAATTCTGGTAGCTTTTGTTTTATGCTTAAAGATTTATATGGCATGTATAGAGTTTAAATGAGATGGAGTAAAGATGTTATAAACTAGTTAACAATATTTTGCAATGAAACAGTTTTTTAATTACAGCAGTGACGTGATTTTGAAAAATCACCAAAAATATAAGAAATGGAATTAGAAAGTGAATAAGATATATAATTGAAGCTTATTGAGTCTATTTTTTCATAAAAGAAACATAACAAACAAATTATTCTTATGTTTTGAGATATTTGAATTTTTGTGAGACTAGTTCAGAATGATTACGTGATCCCCTGTTCTGTCTTTGAAAAATCATTAGAAATTTTAAAAAAATAATTGTGGGATATAGTTTATATGTATGGAATCCTGAATGAGTCTAATTTCAAAATAACTAAATAATAAGGTCATATGAATTCTGTACGAAGAGTAATTTGATTCGTAGTGAAGAGAGGTCAGAATAGTCGAACAGTAAAATAGGGGAACCTTTAATGAATAAACTGTACTAATTGACCACATGAAAAATTCTGGAAAAATTATAGTAAAAAGATATATGAGTCTAGTTTCAGGAAAAATTAACGGATCTTAATTTGGAGTTCCGTAGCTCCAGATATAAATAATTTAGTGACTATGACGCAGATGGACAGTTTTAAATTTTATGCTGAATTAGTAGTAAAGTATAGTAATGCCTCGTGCTCGACTCCGGCAACGGTCTCGGGTAAGGGGTGTTACATCCCATCTTTCTTAGGAACAGGCACTATGTTTGCTACCCATTCCGAGTACTTGACCACTTGCAAAAAACCAGCATCGAACTGCTTCCTAACTTCTTCTTTTATTTTTAACAAAACATCAGGCCTCATTCTTCGAAGCTTCTGTTGGACGGGTCTACATTCCTCCTTTATGGGGAGGCGGTGTACCACTATATCCGTGTTCAAGCCGGGCATGTCCTGGTATGACCAAGCGAAGCCATCCTTGAATTCTTGGAGTAACTTGATGAGGTCTTGCTTTGTCTCCGCAGCGATGTCAGCCCCGATTTTCAACTCTTTCCCTTCTCCCAAGCTCACAATTTCCACTGACTCTTTGTGGGGTAAGATTTGTTTCTCCTCTTGCTCTACCATCCTTAACAATTCAAGAGATATGCTACTGTCTCGGTCATCTTCAAAATCTCGGGAATCCTCCATACCCATATCTTGTTCAAAAGGAGATTCTGAGTTAATAACAGTGTCGCTCATGCCATTGATATCTGGGGACCTGCTAGAAGGGCAGAGAAAAGTGCAAAAACTGAAATAATCTAAGAATGACTATTTGTGTGAATGAATGAAATGTAAAGGGTAAAAAACATTTGCTCGAAAGATGCATTTTATTGAAATAAATATGCTTGGACATATGCCTATTCAAGAAAGGGTTCCCTATTACTCCTAGGCTTAGAGCAATAGGTGTGCTTTGAACATTACTCTGAATTGATTCTAAAAGCTACGAGAATCTCTTCCACGGTCCAATTGTTCAGAACACTTCCAGGAGCATAAGGGCGAATCTCAGATAAATCTCTTTCTTCAGGCTTTCCCTCAGATATGGCGTTGATGCTCAAGTTTCCCAACATTTTTTCTGCTTCTTCTCTTATTGCCATGCTTTGATCCGGGTATAGGATCCCCCCTGAGACAAATGTTCTGGATAAATGAGGAAAGGTCATTGGTTCCCATTTGATCTCTTCTTCGCCAAGGCGCGCCATTCTTCTTTCCCTTCTCTTTTCTTCCTCTCTCCTCCTTTGTTCTGCATTTGGCTTGAATCCTAAGCCAAAGTGGTCTCGTTTTTCTCGTCGCATCGGCACTTCAGTCCTTCCTTGAAGGTACTTTCCGAGCCCTTTCCCCAGTAAGGCTCCCTTCCCAACTGTCATCTGGAGGCACATCTTCGTAGACTTAGATACTCTGGGTATGGGGATTTTGCTGCCCTCGGCAATGAAGGTTGCGTTGATAAATTCTAGTGATCAGAAAGAACATTCCATCGCTTCCTCGTCCACCCCAATGTACGGAGCGTCACTAGTAACGGATGCTATGATATCCTCTTCCGCATTGATTGTGACCAATCTTCCTTCCGCTACCAATTTCAACTTCTGATGCAGTGATGATGGCACAGCCCATGCCGAATGGATCCGGGGTCTTCCTAACAGGCAATTGTAGGAAGGTTTGATGTCCATCACCAAGAAGTCTACCTCATACGTATTTGGGCCAATCTGAAGAGGTATATCAATTCTCCCCATGACCTTTCTCTCCGTTCTGTCGAATGCTCTCACAACATTATGGCATGTTTTCATGTGGGAGCTATCCACAAGCAACCTATTCAATGTGGATAAAGGTAATACATTCAGGGCTGATCCGTTATCGACTAACACCCCCGGCAATATATACCCTTTGTAGCGTGTGGTTATGTGTAGGGCCTTTGTAGATCCCATACCCCCCGAAGGTATCTCATCATCGTTGAAGAAAATAAAATTGTCTGCGCTTATATTACCGACCAGACGGTCTAGCTTGCTAATGGATATATCCCCCGCGACATACGTTTCATTTAATACTTTCATCAATGCGTTTCGATGGGTTTCTAAGCTCTTGAGCAGATCCAGTATCGATACGCGAGCTGGCTGTTTGTGCAATTACTCCACAACACTGTACTCACTAAGATTAAGGAATTTTAAGAACTCCTTAGCCTCGTTTTCTGTCACTGGCTCATTGATGAATGTTTCAGGTTCGATTGTTCTTTCTTCCCTTCGCTCAATCGCCACCGCTTTTCCTTTGGCTGCTTCTACTCTCGTGTTTGGGGTGTAACGCCGTCCACTACGTGTAAAGAAACCCTCGTCTCGGCCTTCCTCTGTAGCGTTGACTGGATTCTCTTTTCCCGGGATCACTACCTTACAATCGTAACTCCACGGGACTTTTTTATTGTCCCTATAAGGGGAAGCTGCAGCTTTTGAATTATGACCTTCGGCGTGATTGATACTCCAGTCTTAACCATTCTTGGTCGTGATATAATTACCGCAGGGCGGTTGCCCCCATAGATTCTCCCAGATGACCCTTCTTCCGACGTGTGGACCTCTCCTTCTGGCGTGATTTCAACCATTCTAGGTCGTGATATAATCACCGCAGGGTGGTTGCCCCCACAGATTCTCCTAGATGATCCTTCTTCCGACGCGTCGACCTCTCCTTCTTCTGGTCTTCCAATCTCTTCATAGAATTCCATCTCCTTGTTATCCATGAGATTTTGAATGATAGCCCTGAACTTGAGGCATTCTTGAATATTATGACCCGTTTTGGTATGAAACTCGCAATATCTTTTCGCTCCTTCAAGCTCTCCTCTCGGCTGTTGCGTGATTAAGCCTCTGTTCACCATTTGCTTCCAAACCTATCTTAGTGGGGTTTTTACCTCCTCGACATTCATTTTCACTCTTTTTCCTACTTTCTCCCCCATCATGTTCACCCCGTTATTAGCGTGATTGGGTAATGGGTGTTCTGTATCGTTAACTTTCACAACACCCATTTGAATGAGTTTTTCTACCAACTTCTTGAAGGCGAGACAGTTTTCTATTGAATGTCCAACAACCCCCGCATGGTATACGCATTGTGCATTTGCATCATACCATTTAGGGTATGGAGGCTGAAGGGGCTGTAAGTAATGGGGGCGACAACATGTGTGTCGTATAATTTTTGGTACAGTTGCCCGTATGTCATGTAGATCGAAGTGAACTGGAATTTCTCCCCATTCGGTTTTGTATTGGATTCATGTTTGTGTGAGCTTGGACGGTCGGTAATTACGGTACTGGGTTGATTCAGGGTGACTGACTTGTCACGGGCACTTACGTTATTTACGTCACCCTCTCTTTTCTTTAGGGCCGTCTTTCTGGGACCTTCCCCTGCTTCTATCTTGCCACACCTAACCGCGTGTTCTATCCTTTCTCCACACCTCATGATTTCTGAAAAATCTGTCATAGAACTCCCCAACATGTGATTGATGAAAGGAGCTTTCAACGTATGGATGAAGAGTGTGGCTGTTTCTTCCTCTAAAAGAGGCGGTTGAACTTGCGTGGCTACCTCTCTCCATCGTTGAGCATACTGCCTGAAGCTTTCGCTTGGCCTTTTCTCCATAGTTTGGAGAGTGACTCTGTCGGGAGCTATGTCTGCTATGTGGCCGTAATATTTCATGAAGGCCTGGGCCAGGTCCCTCCATGTCTTGATTTGGGTACTACTGAGTCGATCGTACCATTTGGCCGCAGACCCAACCAGACTATCCTGAAAGCAGTGAATCAATAATTTTTCATTATTGGCGTGTCCCGCCATTCGTCGACTGAACATCTTTAGATGTGCTCCAGGGCAGCTAGTCCCGTTGTATTTTTCAAAATCCGGAGGCTTGAATTTTGGTGGGAGTACTAAGTTTGGGACCAGATTTAGCTCTTTGATATCAATTTCGCAATGAGTTTCAATCTTTTCTATCGCTTTGACTCTCTCCTCCAACCATCTGTAGCGATCTTCCATCTGCCTTAAGGGTTCAGCTTTCATTTCATCAAAATCCGTTACCATAGGGTTAATAGGGTCATCTCCCGGGTTGGATCCTGAGCCTACTTGGAAATTCATGGGGGATCCAATGTTAGCTTGCCCTTGTTGAGGCCTAATTGTGACGGATGGCCTTCGAGGATATTCTTCGTACTGTGAAGGCACTTGCGGCAGGGTAGATACCGAGGGAATATCTTCATTCTCCCCTCCAGTAATAGCCATGGGGCTTTTTCCTCTCTCCATAAATCTGTTCAACAGTTGGGTCATTTGAGTTATCTGAGACCTCATGTCCCTCTGGGATTCCATCATGTCTTGCTGGATTTTGGCTAGCTGCTCTTGCACCTGTGCTTGCACTTGGTCCTGCATCTCCTTTTGGAATTGCTCTAGTCTCTGATCCATTTTCTTTATCTTAGTGCGGGTGCCGTACGGATGTTCAGCTTCCAGGTTTCCCCTTTCTTTCTCTCTCTGTTGTATAATTCCAACTAGTCAGATTCTCTTAATGCATATGATGTGATGTGATGCGAGTGTATGAAGTGCGAATGTATGAAATGAATGTAAAAAGACCGAAAGGTGTTGATTTTGATTCAGTTCTATTAGATCAACTTTACCGGAAAATAAGGTTCTTTACATAGAGCGGACGATTATACATACGGCTTCGCCTTAACACTTAAATCTTTGACTTTTTTAAGAAACCAAGCTAGACTTTAGCCTCGATCTGATCCTGATTCATACATCAGACTTAATACATCAGCCTGAACTGCCAAAGTTTGCAAATGAGCGGCCACTTCTTGGACTTGAGCCACAGCTTCGCCCATTACATAATCTCTATTCCTGACCTGCTCTTGAAAATGGTGGAGTTGCTCTTTCCAATGTTCATTAAGAAGCTCAACTTGACGTTCACCATTTTGCAACGCGGTTTCAAGCTCTTCTATCTTTCTTTTCAATTCCTCGACCTTGCTTTGGCTGGATCTTAATTTATATACCGAATTACGATTTTGATACAGGTGCAGTGATCTTTCCAATTCCACCGTTCGGACCTGTAATTATTCTTTCTCACTTTGACTCTCCAACAGGTTCTTTTTCAAAACGTCTTCACGTGCTCGAGCATTTTGGCACTTCTTTTCCCATTGGTCAGCTCTAGTCTTTTCTTCTCTATTCTCTTGCCGCCATTGCTCTGATGTCTTGCCCAATTCAGCAGTTCTGATTGACGTGCGTAGTTTCTTGTAATCCGTTTTTAAGCTATCCAGATCTTCCTTAGCCTTGTTTTTTTCTTTCCTTAACTTCTCGGCTTCTAACTTATAGATGTCGATATCCAGCCCTAACTGCATCTTTTCCTCCTCTAGCTACTCTATCTTCTTTCCCAATTCCCGACTCTTGTTCTTGAAATCTCCTTTGATGATCTCTAATTCAGATGGGACAACTCGTAAATGCTCTTTTATGGGTAAAGCATCCCCCTGGCTTGGCATCGGGACATTGTTATTGATTCTTGTATTCTTCCACTCGTCATATTCGGGGGTTGTCATTGGTCCTACGGCGAGCCCCTTCATTCGTCGGGTTTGGATCCACGCACTCATTTTCTCACGAATCTTCTTCTTATAACCATCGTCTTTGTATGAAAACTCACTTTGGGCTAGCCCATGCGTTGCAGGTATGAACTGTCTTGATCGATACTGCCTCGCTACGAGTAGTGGAGCGTACCCAACGGCTCCTCATATCCCGAGTAAAGGAACCCAATCAAACTCTCCATACCGATACAAAATCTCGTCAGGGATCATCCACGGAGCTCTCCATTCAACATCTTCTACTTGTAAATTTTGGAGAATTGCTATCCATTTCTCTTCAGAAAGGTCGTCCCGTCTTGGCGTAGTCGCTAATTCCTCCAAAGGAGAGTAGTTCTTGGAGAAGACTTTACATGAGACCTTTTCCACCTTCCAAAAGTGGCTATGAAACCATGATAGCAAAAGCTGCGCGCACCCTATGAATCTCCCTTCACCTATTCTTCGGCTAGCGCTCAATGATCGGAATGTTTCAGCTAAGATTACGGGGACAGGTGTGACTTCTTTATCTAGTTTATCAAATAGGTCCGAGACAGCTTCCTCCACATATCCTAACGCCTTGGGAAAGACAACCAAGCCATAGATGCTTAAGGCAAAAACGTCGACCTTCTTTTTTATATCAGAATGCGCTAGGATTAAGTCCCTTAAATGCCTCCAAGGGATACATTTACAATCCCTTTTTGCTTGATTCGAGTCGTAATCCACTGCTCACTCATCCCTGTAATGTTCATCAGCTTTCTTACGAATGTTGGTACATTAACAGCCCTCGAATAAGCCTTGCCTGCTTGAGTACTTGGGCACCGGAGTAAAGCCGTGTATTCTTCTATGGTAGGCACCATATCTACTTTCCCGAAAGTAAAGCAACTATAAGCGGGGTTCCAAAATTGAGTGATAGCCCGGAATAGGCGCTCATCCACCTTGATATCAAGCAAATAGGGCAGATCACCATAGCTACAGTAGCACAGTTGTTTCATGTTATCGCCCCATGAATCCCATATCTCCTTCAGTTCTTGCAGGCTATTCTGAGTCACGCTGACACGGGTGAAGTCCCACAACTCTGATTCGTATCCCACAGTCAGACTATCTCCTTTCTCTCATTGTATCCTCTCGGACCATGTTCGAACGGCCGCATTATCCTCCACTCTATCAAGAAATCCCTTTTCCATGTTAAGCTCTAGTAACCGAATGTAAATCAACACCTTTTTATGATGAGATGCCATGCAATTACAACAAAATACCATGAGTTAGTGCTATGTACGAAAAACCTCAAGATAAACAAGAAATAATCAGACACTTATTCAGGTAACCACCAAGTTTTGGCGTGGTCCTAACTAGGATTGGTTCTTTAAGGCTCATTACATGGGGTTCGGTTCTAAAAAGAGGTATCCGAACCAGCAGATTCCTCGATCCTCACCCATTATAGGCTCATACGGAACGAGTTCGGTTCAGGGGAATACATTTCCCTATGGCTGCACGGAGATGAAAATCTCACGAAGACATAGGTACGGATGTATCCCGAAAGTGATCCACTATCTTGCACGGAGGTGAAAACCTCACGAAAGAGTAGCTTCTCACTCCCACTTAAGGGTGCGACCACAACGGTCATGCAATGCGACGTGCACAAGAAAATAGGAATCATATGCAATGACACAAGCAAATGCAACAAAAAGGGTAGTAATTTTCAAATCAAACTTTCAAACTTTCGATAGAGGACAGAACATAATCGATTTACGGCCTGACTCTCTTTATCGTCCCCAGCGGAGTCGCCAAGCTGTCGAAACCATCCTGTTTTTGGAAAAGGCGGGAATCGACCTTGGGTTTTGAAAATAAGAACGGGAGTCGCCACCAATCATTTTTGCTGAGGTGTGATCGGGTCACCATTGTTTTAATAAAACGTTCTGGTTTACTAAAACATTGTTTTTGGTCCGCGAAGTTTTAAGAAATCGAGTTCGGGAGTCGGTTACGTGCGAGGAAGGGTTAGCACCCTCGTCACGCCCAAAATTGGTACCGATTTGATCAATTAATGTCCTCATGTCGAAAGTTGAAAATTTTAAAGGAATTTAAAAATTCGCCCTCTTTTGGAAATATTTACGTTTTCTTGGATTAAATCAAGATCTTCTCGTTTTGAAGGAATAAAATATCACATCCAATACTTTAGGACACGATAGTTTAAATCCTTGAGCCCAAGATCATCTCATAGTTTTCCCGAATTGCAAATCAAGACTTTCTCGTTCCCAAGGGATTAAAATATCACATCCAATACTTTAGGATACGATAATTTAAATCCTCGAATCGGAGATCATCCCATAGTTTTTCGAATTGAAAATCAAGATCTTCTTGTTCCAAAAGAATAAAATATCACATCCAATACTTTAGGACACGATATTTTAAATCCTTGAATCCAATACCATCTCAAAACTATCGATTTACATAAAATGACGCAAACGAAAATAATCATAAAACTGTCAAAACAAAAACAAGGAAATAAAGTAAAATAAAAATATAAAAAAATAAAACGAGAAATTAAAAAAAAACAAAACAATGCAAAAAATGATAGAATTAGTAACAACGAGGATAATAAACATCATAATATGAATACTATTAATAATAATACTAATACTAATAATAATAATAGTAATATAGTGATAATAATAAAAAATAAAAATGATACGAAATATATACAACATAATAATATAGTAATAATAATAGTAATAGTAATTAGCATAGTAATAATAGTGAAGTAATAATAATACAAGATATATACAATATACTAATATGAATATAGTAATAATAATAATAATAACAATATAAATATGTACAACATGATAATATAATAATAATAATAATAATAATGATAATATAATAATAATAATAATACTATGGTAACAACACTAATAATAATAATAATAATGATAACAATTGCAAAACACTGAAATAAGGATCAAATTGTATTTAAAATGGAGTTTTGGGGGTCAATTTAAAATAAAATAAAAGGGAAAGGATCTATTTGAAATTCGTGTGAAAGGAGAGGGCTAAAATGGCAATTTATCTTGGCCTCCGAAGCACGCCATCACAGGGAGGGCTAAATTGAAAACCAGGATAAACCACAGGGCGAGATTGAAAAGTAGAATAAACCTAATGTTAAATGAATGAAAACTAGGAAGGACTAAGTGGGAAATTATCCCACTAAGCAGAAACACGCGGATCTCTTCGCAGGCGGGTCGGGTCGCGCGGGTCGGAGCCAAAACGACGCCGTTTTGGCATCCGGCCCCAAGGCACAAAACGGTGCCGTTTTGTTTCCCTATAAAAGGCCCTAAAATTTCAAAAAATCATTCTCACCCCCTTGTTTTAAAAAAAACAACTAAGCCCTTCTCTTTTCTCTCTATAGAGTTGTTAGTTCGGTGGGGGTTCCGACGAAGCGCCGCCGCGCCGGTCGCCGATCACCGGCACCGGCGTCGCCGTATACGGCGGCGGGGAGCCCAAAAGTCACGCCTTTTGATGAGAAGGTGAGTTTTTTTTTTTTTTTTACCTTTTTAATATATAACTATATATTTGTATGAAATAAAAGAAAAAGATTTGTAAAAAAGGAAGGAAACAGAAATGAAAATGAAAAAAAAAAAGAATCACCTAACGTTATAGATCTGACTTTTATGTTTTGGTTTCTTCTCTTTCGTTCAATCACTGCTATTGTTTGTATTTCGGAAGTATATTCTGCTTGTATTGATTGCCCAAAAAAAAAAGATTCGAATACATTCTTTTTCCAAAAGCTTTATAGCCGAATAAGTAAAAACAAGTACAATTTTTTTTGTTTGTGGTCTTGCTGTTCTCTTGTCCTTTTTCGCAGATCATGGGAGACAGTGAAACGGCGGTGGCAGACCATAGCTAGTGGAGCGGGGTGCTGCTGTAGTGGAGGTCGGTGAAGAGTGGCGCACATGGTGACGCGCGTAGATGCACGCGTGCGGCGCCTAGGGTTTCCTTCGACCGAACGTGCCTTAGGTTTATGGGTTTAAAACTTTGGGCTAGGGTTTGGTGTATTTGGGCTTAATGTTGGGTTAGTTTTTTAGTTGTGGGCTTGTAAAAAAACTGTTTATTATTATTTTTGATTTGGTTTTTTTGGTTTAAACGGGCCCGGACGAATTGGGCCTCCTACAAAGATCATTGAAGGATTTAGAATATTGTAAGCATATAGAAAATCTCAGAAAATTGTTTAATATGTTTGTGCAAATATTTATATGAATTGATTTGAACATATGTATTAGTATAGAATGATCATGATCAAAGTTTGTTATAATTAATGTTGAAACTCTTGAAGAGATCAAAATATAATTTCCCAAAATTTTCCCTCTCTCATGATTTTCAAAAGAATGGTGATTTAGATGTTTAGCAAATTTGTTCAAGTGGTCATTTAAAAAGCTAGTATTCAAGATTCAATAAGTAGAATATGAGATATTATGTGATGTTGTCATGAAGGAGAGTAAAGACGCACTGTAGTTTTTTTTTTTCTTTAACCAAGGTTTTGTCCCTTTGGGTTTTCTTGGTAAGGTTTTTAATGATGTAATATATTAATGCGTATTATAGATATGTATACTCTTTTTCTTTCACTAGGAATTTTTTTCCCCATAAGATTTTTATCTTAATAAGGTTTTGACGAGCCACATTATCTACCAATTGACATCCAATGGGGGAGTGTTATAAATATTTTATAATATGTATTGGTATAGTTCTAACATACGCTTTGCGTTAGGTTGTTGGCTTGTAATAAATTATAAACTTAAATATTAAAAATTAAAGTTGCTTTAAGTCTTTACACACTTTATATATATGGAATTTAATTTTCTTATTTTTATTTTTTAGAACTTAATTTCTATACATTCGAATTAAAAAATTTAGGTATCAGAATTGTTAAAATTCTTCTACTAAAATTTTTAGTGTGCTATTTTGAAATTAAAAAAAAAATATATTCACTTGATAGTAACAAAAATAAAAAATAAAAATGCTTATATGGATTTTTTCTTAAAAACACACATTTAAACTTGTCATGATAAAATAATATTTTTTTGGAATAGTGTCTAAAGAAAAATTGGTGGCAACATTTTAATTAAAATAGTATAAGGACTAAGTTATGTAAGAAATTGAAGTATATAGAATAAATTTCAAGCTTCCTCACAATATAAGGGCAAAACTAAAATTTAACTATTATCTTATAATATAAAATAGAAAAATAAATTATATATATCAAGAAAAATATTTCAATTGAAAAGTTAATGATGTTGAATGAATATGCGGAACAAATCCTTTATATTATATCATTTGGAAGAAACAATTTTTAAAAAAAAAAATTAAGTGAATGGAGTATAAATTTTAAACATGTAAGTAATTTAAAATTAAAAAAAAAACTATTTTAGCTTTGTTTCTTTATTAGGTTAAATATGAATTTTAAAGTAACTCACGTGAATCAATTACTTTAAATATAGATTAAGTACGGGTCAAACAAGTATTATCAATAATTAACAAAATATATACTCTATAGTATTTTTCTTAAGGGTCTAATATAAATTTTAATTGACTCTTTAGTTAACATGCATATCAACCCTTAAAATTTATTATTTTATTTTTTTGGGAATTTTATTTTACTTTTTTCAATGAAAATTTAAAAGTAATTTATAGAATATTTTTAGATATATTAAATCAAGTTTTGAATTATTGTATATAACAATCTCTTTAAATAATTCATTTAAAAAAATACTCTACAATAAAAAAATTTAAATTTATTTTCAATGAATTCAATATAAATCCTAAATAAATTACCACATAAATTAATTCTTTTAAATATTATTAAAAAAAGAAAATACAAAACTAAAATAAAAGAACCAAAGGTAATACATGTGTCAAGACGAGAAGACCTAATTTATATATATATATATATATATATATATATATAAAATTAGGTATCGGTTCTCCATTCACCTACCGTAGTGTGAGGAAGAAAACTTAAGTTGTAAACATTGACATGATTTTTTAATGCTCCATTTGGGAACTTAGATTTGAAAATTCGTATTCGGATTTCAATTATGTAAATTTTAAGAATGAACTAGACAAATTAGTTGAGATCCAATCTAACATATATTAGAAAAGTATAAAAACATGGATTTGTCAAAAACAAAAATATTTTAAAAATTTCAAATTCATTACTAAATAAGCTTCTAACAAATCCATGGATTTGAAAAATGATCACAAATGTGACATTTCCAAATAATTTATTATTCAATTTACACTGTTTTTGAAATCCAATTCTAAATTCTGAAATATTAGCTCCCAAACGCTACCTTAACAAATTGACTTCAATGAATAAGTGCTCAACCAACTTGCAAACAACATCTCCTTTACATAGGGGTGATATCGGTTCGATTTGGTCAAGTTTTTTTAAAATTTTTTAAATCTTCAATCATAATTTGGTTTAGCTTGATTCGGTTCTCTATTTTTCATATTAATTTCGATTTTCTACGACTTATTTTGATAAAATAAGATTTATTTTATAACTTTTGAATATTATTTAACAAAATTTGAAGATTGTTTTTATAAATATTTCTAAAAAGTAATAAATTTTTAAGAACTTCTAAATTATTTTCATTATTTTAAATATAAAATATTTATTTTTATATTATAAAAATTAAAATTAATTATATATTAAATAAAAATAAAATTTAATTCAATTTCGAATAACTATGACTTTTTAATTTATAGTTGTAGACTGAAATTTGGATTTGATGAGGGTTTTTTTCTCTACCCAACCTTTACATATTTGTTGACCCTTTTAATTGCACAACAAAATGTAATCATGGAATAGTGAAATGCCTACTAATATGATCGTGTTAACATATTGTGTCTTTTCATATCATCAATTGATTTTTATATTATATAAAGTAAAGGCTAGTATATATAAGTTGCCCTAATTGATTTGACCAAAATAATAATTTCAAAAAGTCAAACAAATTAGAATAATGAAGGATTTTTTAATAATAATAATAATAATAATAATAATAATAATAATAATAATAATAATAATAATCAACGATTTCAAATCGCATGAATTGGAATAAGATAAATGAATTAGTTTATATTTGGTGTACCGTAATTTTAAAAAGTTAGATACATTGGATTTGGAGTGGTTTAGATACATTGGATTAATTATGCTTTTAATCACTATTTTTGAAATTTAGCATCTCAATTTCTAATTCTTTGGTTTTTGAAATTAAAAAATATTTGGTAAATAAAAATAAAATTTAATAATGAAAATATAAAAATACATTTGGTACTATTTTATCAAAGGCAAATTATCAACAAAAAAAAAACCTCCATTTTATTGTGATTGAAGGCAAAAGACAATAAAGGTTTTAAGTTAAAATAGGAATTAATTTGGATTTCATAAGTAAAAATTAACTAAAAGGAAATGACATCATTGATAAAATAATACAAATTTAATAAGAATTGGAATTAAAATTTTCATATTTGATATAGAAGATGATGATTTCCTTGGGGTAAAGAATTAAATATATTTATGAAAGAAAAAGGGAGTTTTTTTTTTTTTTGAAAAAAAGAGTTTAATTTTCACCATAGATTGAATCCTGATCCAAGTGTTTAAAAAGCGTAATTTTTTTTAAAATTTTATTGTAGTGTAGATGGATCTCACTATTTTTATATAAAATAATTTTATGTTTAAGTAAAAAATAATTTAAATTAATAAAATATTACTTATTAACAAATTTGAATAGTTTAAATTGCAATGAAAATACAATCCAAGATGAATATAAAGTATAATTTAATATCTGTTGTACTTTATCTATTCATAATTTTTATTTACTTTTTTTTATATAATAATATATAATAGTTTAAATCAATTCAACATGATTATAGAATATAATTAAATATTTATAGTATTTTATTTATTTAAAATTTTAGTTTTAATCTACTTGTAAAAATATTTTCTTATGTCTAGGTAAGAAATAATTTAAATAATAAGTTTATTTTTTTTTTAACCTATCATCATTATTATCATCTTCAATCAACATTGTTGTTTTTTCACAACATCATTAAACATTAGATTTGAATTTTGGTTATGTGATATTTAAATATTAAAAATAATTTGAATAAAAATTAAATATCATAATGGGTTAAACTTATCTTCTATCTATTCTGGATACCATTTTGAAATGTAAATCAATATTTCCTCTACAAAAGAATAATACTTCATTGAGAACCACAAGTTTAACACTCCATTTATTTTGAGATACTTGTAACTTATTATAATGCTAACAATAAACCCTAATAAGTAATACAAAAAATTAAAATTTCCCCGTGACTACTTGAATGTTAATGCATCTATGTATAGTATTAAATTTTATTTTAATTGGTGTATAATTATAATAAATCTAAAATAATTGATTTAATCAATCACTAGTAAGGAACAAATCACTAATTACTAATTAAGTGGTATAAGAGTTGTTGTATGAATTTATTATTAGTATATTATTATGATTTATTTTAAAATTATTTTTAAAAGTTAATTTAGTAAAATAAATAACTCAAAAGTTTGCTTTTTAGTTTTTATAGTAAAAATGTGTTCCCTAAATTCTGAATTAGTTTAAATGATATAATCTATACCATATATAATCACTTGTATAAGTTATGAAATATTAATTTAATTAGAAAAAAGAATGAAATTTATTAGTATGTGATTTACTTCTACCAAGTTTATTTCAAAGGTAACATATATTAATTACTATATTAATAAAAAGGAAACTATCCACTTCAAATAACTTTCTTGCTGGTGAAAATAAATTATAAATTATTCATTATTTATTTTAAAATGCTTTTAAATTCCATTATTTTTATAATTTATATCACATAATTATAATCTATTTTCAGAGGAATTCTAGCAAGCATTAATAGAGATTGTATTGTGTGTATATATAAGTTGATTAAAATTCCAAAAACTTTATGGTCTTCAAAAAAAAAAAAATCAGATTTGGAAAAGAAATTGAGGATTGTTTCTTTTCCTAACTTTCTATTATTTTTAGATCTCCACCAGTGGTCATGAAAGTGAAAACAATGATTGTTTTTCAAGTGACAGTTCCTTCAAACATCACGATCTAACTATGGAGAGATTGGCGGTGTTTGTAGAAGAGAGTGGAGGGTGGTATTTCGGCATAGCTATCGAGAGACCAACTGTTTAGCCAAACTGTGACGGGGATGTGGCCCAGGTCTGAGATGTTTTGAACAAGATTGGGAATATTATTGGAACCTCCTGTTGCAGGAAATGTCTTTTGTTGTTTTGAATCTTTGATGCTTTTGTTAAGTATTGATTATCTAAAAATATTAAAAAAAAAAAACTGGGCCTCCCAAGATGGTTAACCTAATTTTGAACCAACATAGAAAATTAGCAAGAGCGAATGGCTACCCTACAAATCAACCCACCTCGAGTTAAGGGACGGCATTAACTAATTTAATTAATATCATCAAAAGTAAACTTGAATTCCATTTTTTATATCAATATTCTCCAAAAGAATACCCTATATATTACATCCATTCTTTATTATCTTTGAAACATTTGAATATATTTAATTTGCTTATACCAATGGGTAGGTTTCATTTACAAAACTTGAGAGTCAACGGTATATGCATGCATTTTTACATAATTTTCACATTTTATATGAATAGGGATCACATTATTGTCATTTTCATGTCGAAATTTTGACTTAGCCAATGAAAGGAGTTGTTAGGAACCTAGCTACTTGAATTTCCTTAAAAAGGACCCAAACCATTTCTTATTAATTATAAAACGAGTTTACTTTTTCTATCTTGTTCTCATATACTTTTTCTTTTATCCAGTCTAGTTATCATATACCTAATCCAAATACTTTTGTTTTTAGCATATATATTCTATAAAAACAACAATGACATATATAACAGACACATAGAAATAACCTTATTTTATTTTATTTACTATTGCTGAAATCTTTAGATTTCATATTAGCAAATCCACACATATTTAAAAGTATGTAATAAAAATATTAAAAATATATAAGACATGTCACAATATGTAGTAGAAGAAACTATAAATAAGAGGTTTAAACTAGCCAAGCATTGTGGAATTTTAACCTACGACTTCAAGTTTTTCCAATTCCCAAGTTTAACCTTTCAACTAAAGTTTCATTAATATTCTATACAATTTTTTAAATAAAATTTATATTTCACTCATATTGTGGATATAATATCTATAAATAATGAGTTATAAACTTAGAATGTATATTTGATGTGCTGTTAACATATAATATATCATACAATTTCATTTATTAAAAATATAGTTAGGTTAAAATATGACATAGGTCCCTATACTCTTTACAAATTTAAAATTTAGTCCATTTGTTTTTCAAATTCTAAAATTTAGGTTTAATTGATAACACTATTTTTTTTTGTTAAATTTGTTGGGATGACAATTTGAAATAAAAAAAAATCTCACTTAGTAGCAATGTAAATAAAAAAATGACATTGTAATGAACCTAAATTTAACAAAATAATTTTAAAAATGCTAACAGTTATACATGAATTTTAAAATCGAAAAATAGAGAAACTAAATTTCAAAAAAATAAAAAATTCTTAATTTACGAAAAATACAAAAACTTATCATAGTTATATAGTTATTAGTGAAATATTATGATGTAGTTACTGAAATGTATAAATTTATATATTTTAATACAAACCCAATAAACTTATTTGATAATGATTATTCAAATAAGAAAAATATTACTAACAACTGATGTATATATAATGTTTAATTGTATATGGGAGGTTTGACATATTTAATTAAATGTATACCTAGTCAAAGCTCAAAAGAAAAGGTTTTTGTAAAGACGAAACTTAACAAAAATTACTGTTAGTATTTCTATTGTTTCTCATGAAAATGCTTTCGAAGAGGGGTACATTTTAGTCTAATCTAAACCTTCAACTTCACGACAGAAAATAATTACAATATGGTTACAAATAATGATATTAGTTATAGTCTGTTTGGTATGGTGGAAAGCATGGGGATAGAAGAGTAAAGTTTAATTTTGATATCTCAAAAATTTATAATTCAACTTTGGCCCCTAAAAAAAATTTCTAGATTCGCTTCTGATGGAAAGTAGTCACTTTTTGAGGAATTTAATTCGTTGGGAAGTAATTTTAACTTTTAATATATCAAATTTTATTTATTTTCCTTTGCAATGTAATTCTAATGATAAGAGGTGAGAAAGTTACTTTCTCGTATATATTGAAAAGTTAAAAAATATTAAGATAAATTAACCCTATTTTATATTAGTTTAGTGTATTAGTTTACTAATAAACATAAAAACAAGAAGCTATTGCTTTCTTCCTTTGTCCTACTACTTAGATTTTCTCTATTACTTCAAGAGATTCTTCACAAGTATTATGTATGCATAATTTTTTTAATTTATTCCAAAACAAGTTTTATATTTAACTTGATTTTATAAGTGCATTATTATATTTAGAAAATATATGTAGGACAAAATTGAAACAATTTTGCTTTCAATCAAGATAATAAATTAAAAAATATATCAACTAAAATTTATTATTAAACATTAAATCCAAATATTTGTTAAAAATAAAGTTTATTATAAAAATTAAATACATGAATATTATCTTTTATTAAAGGGTAAATTCGTAAATTATCATTATATTTTTAGGAAAGTACTTAATGAACCGAGCGTGATAATGTAACTTTCCTAGGATTTTGATCAATACTTTCAAATGAATAGCAAACATTATAAAGTAACTTCCCCAGTAATCACATTCTAAGGAATCGCATTCTATTGGATTCATAACATAGGAAAGTACCAAACGCTATGTTTTGCTTTCTTAAATTATAGTAGAAAACGAGGTTGTTTGTTAGTGCTAGTTATAATTGTTGGTTGCAATGTCAACTGTAACTTAAGAAATATTTGATAGGATATTATAATTTGCCATTTTTAATTGGCATGTTTTGATTAAAACTGTTTACATCTTTAATTACTGGTTTTGAAGACATTTAACAGCTTATCTATGACTTAATGTGAAAGAATCAAATCAAGGAAGGATTTGATTCAATCTTTCAATACAACTGAAGTTCTCTTAAATAAAAGATTTGATATTCAAAGAGTTTGATGACAAGATCTTTGTAGAATATACTTATTATTAAAGACCTTTTTAAGTGACTATTTTAGTAGAATTAGAGATTGAGATTGATATTGATTATATTTTAACAAGCCTTTTATGCTCATATATTGGATTGCTCGTTTAGGAACTGCAATTTTAGTGCAAAATTGTAAGTGAATTGGGTTATTTTCAATATCTTACATCTACACTTTTAAGGGAATGTCTTAGTGGAGAGTGATCCAGTTCGAAGTATAAGAATAAGGTTGCAACTTGGTGGCTTTGTAACGCCCCAAATTGTAGGTATTCATTTTTTGTATGTTTGTAAAAAATTCATGTTTGCTTCAGTGGTTAAGTGATTTGGGTGTGTTTGGGAGTGTTTGAGAAGTCCTGGGTTCAAGCCTGGGCTTGTGCAAAAAGTTGTGTTTTTAGGGAATAAACCCTTGCCTGTAGTTAGTAGGCTTTTAAATTATTGTGGGTAAAAGCAAGACATAAAAAGCCTGTTGGTCTAGGGGGTTAGTGGCGTGTTACCCATGCCAGAGGACTGGTGTTCGAATCTTGGTGAGAGCAGTGGAGTGTTTATTTTGTTACTGTGCCCTGGGGGTGTTGGAGTTTGACTGAAACACTAAAGTGGTTGAGGAGAATTTAAATTGAGTGGTTGAAGGGAGGTGTGATCAGGTGGAGAGATTTGAAGAGGGATTCTAGGAGAAAATCAAGGGAGATGAAGGGAGAGGGAGTGTTATGCCGAAAATGGACTCTGGCACTCAAGAATTTCGGCTAGAGTGGTACTCCTCATTTGGTATGCTTCATTTCGATTTTTCTCTCTTTGGCCGAATGTGGTAGGAATTTTGGCATATTCTTCTGTTCTTTTCTTTCGTTTTTGACAACCTCTCTTTGGCTGAAAATACTCTTAGTGCTCCCTTTCTTTTTTGCTCTCTTTTGCAAAATCAGTTTTATTCTTGCTTTCTTTGCTCTCAAGTCTACCGTCCCTCTCTATCTTCTTCCTCTCCCTTAAGTTTTGGGCTGCCGAATTTCCCAATCCTAGTCACTGCCGAATATACCTTTTCTTTACTTCTTCTCATCTCTTATTTTTCCTGCTGTTGGCCGAATACACCTTCTTCCTTTCCCTGCCTTTTCTTCGTTTCTTTTTCAAATAAATATGACGCTTGCTGTTATTTCTGCCGAGCCGATTCTCTTTTCCTCTACCCTCACTGTGCCAACTTTTTCTTTGATCTCTGCCGATTTAGTGTTCATTGCTAGTCCACGGTTTGTTACTTTAGGCAAGTTGATATTTGTCGTGGCTTAAATCGTGCTTTTAGATACTTGTTAATAAGGGGTTTCAATTGGATTGCAGGTAATAACCCCGAGTTCTAGTGATCATTGTTTTCCAGTGAGTGAAGTGCATAGGGATTCAGTTGTTCAATCAAGGTTCTGGAGTGATCGAGGACTGTTTGCGCATATTTTGGATCTAGGTGTGTAATAGTACTCTAATAAACAATATCGGTGAAATGCCGAAAAGGGTGTAAACACTGCCTAAATTGTAAGCCGGTAAAAGCCGAAAAAGTATGACATTGACGCTACATGAGCGTGCGCTCGCTCGTGTGGTAAACTGAACGCATAAAATGTGGTCGTTAAACTACCGAGGCCACCGTGAGCGATTTTGTGGTCTTGGACCATTTTGGGCCTTGTTGGGTCGAACTAGGCCTTGTGGGCCCCGTACGGGTAAACTGCACAAACGTGTGGAGAATATTGGGCCAAGCCATGTAAATTACATGGTCGAGCCTATTTTTAGGATAAGTGGGCCACACGAGCGTGTGGGCCCACATGGGCCCGCATTATTGACTTGGGCCCATTATCACTGTTTGACTGTTAAGGTTGCACGGGTCGCCTGAGACGACTGTGAACCTACTCATGGGTTGGTAAGTATACCTAGACCCCCAAACTGGTATAAAATGACTGTTATACCCCTATGTGATAAAATGACTGTTATGCCTCTATGTTATAAAATGACGATATGTTTTATGTTATGTATGATTGTATATGAGCATGCCACGATATATATGTTGCATACTTGTATGATATGTTGCATAGGATGGGATTATTATGATTGGAAGAAGTGTATTGTACTTGTAACACCCCTAACTCGAAACCGTCGCCAGATTAGGGTTAAGAGGCATTACCAAACAATAGGATCATTTCACAACTCATTTACGACACAAAGTCAATCATCATCATAATACATCAAACATATATGATTAGTCCCTTATTAAGGCGTATAAGACCTTAAACATATGTTAAAGAGGGATCGAGACTAAACCGAAGCACATACAAAAACTTCTCGAAAATTTAAAACTTTTCTAGGTTTCAAGGGATACACGCCCGTAGGGGTAGGCCGTGTGCCTCCCACGACTGCTAGACATACCCGTGTGTCCTCCCCGTGGTTGAAACTAACCTTTGCTCCATGGCCACCAAGCACGCCCGTGTACTTTGGCCGTGGTCTATCCTGTCAAAAACCACACGGCTACCAGGCACGCCCGTGTGCCATGGCCGTGTGCTCTTAGGCCATATACTGACTTACACCCACGGTCACTAGGCACGCCCGTGTGCCACAAACGTGTGGCAAAAATAGGCCATTTGCAAGGCCAAAATGCCACCCACATGGGTCAATCACTACAAGCACACTTAAGCATGTTTATACACACAATTTTGGCAACCATTTCCTGTCATATGATCAATTATTAACTCATACAAACTCACTTTCAAATATATCAACTTATAAGCTAACATATACAATTTGAACACATTCAATACTAAACATTATTCCTTCTCAATTTCACTAAATCATACTAGCATTTTACCAACACAAAGTTACCATTGATAAATCATTCTCTTCAACCATAAACCAAACCAAAATATGCCTCATATCACAAAGCCATTCATGCTTGAAGCAACTATATATTTAGCCACATCACATGGCTAATTACACACCTCAAATATGAACCAAATAACTAGCCTATACATGCCATATTTCAACTATATACATCTTTCCAAAAGTACCCAAAATTGATTGCCGATAGTGTGATTAAGAAGCTGACGATTCCCAGATCCAAGCTAGCTGTACTGACACTACAAAACAGAGAAACAAATCACACAGTAAGCTTTATAAAGCTTAGTAAGTTCATAACATAAAACATTATATTAAACCAACCATCACATAAATTATTTCATGAACACATATGTACCATACCATACAAGCTAATATGTTCAATTTGCATTCCATGATCTCAATCATAATTTCATCAACCACATAGGTTCCGAACGTACCTTAGCGAACACTTTGTTTTTGATCTCGTACTACTAAATACTCACTGATTTCTTTTCGATCAACTTTCGTAACTTTTTTGGTTCGTTCGCACACTCAATACCCAAATCATTAACCAAAGCTTAGTAAAAAATATCGCACACTTAGTGCATCTATATCAAACCAATTTTATATCAGTATCGCACACACAGTGCCCATCATAAAACTGAAACTTATATTATTTCGCACACACAGTGGTAATTATCTCGGTTACATCTCTGAATACGCACACTTAGTGCCACGTAACGTTGAGCTCTCACATAGCATTCATGATTCATTTATACCATTCCATTCATTTCAAACATTAAGCATAACTAACATATAATACATGTATTATGTCCGAACTTACCTCGGATGTCAAAATACCGAAACGGTCGATTAATCGAGCACTTTCTCTTTGCCTCGATCTCGATCCGAACCTCTCCTCTCTTGGTCTATACACATTCAAATTCAGCTCATTCAATCACCAAATCATTTATTTTAGTCCAAACACACATATATAGGGCATTTTTCAAAATAGCCCTCACATTTTTACATTTCGACACTTTAGTCCCTAATTCACAAAATCATCAAATTCACAAGTTTCACCTAGCACAAGCTTAGCTGAATTTTACTTGTGTTCGTACAAACCCTCACACTTCATTTATTTCACATTCTAGTCCTTCAAAATGCTATTTTCAAAATTTAGCCTTAATTAGCTAAATTCATCAAAAATTCAAGAACAACACATGTTCATTAAACACATATCTTTCATTTAACACCAACACTCATCACAAAGCTCACCCTTTCATCAATAGCACATTTCATAAACATCATTAATTCACAAAATTTAAGCATAGGTTAGCTAGAGCACGAAGCAACGATTACGAAAACGTAAAAATTATCGAAAACCGACTAAAAACTTACCTTGAATTTGGCTTGTAAGTAGTCGAATGTGCTAAGCTTCAAAGCTTTCTTTTTTTTTTCTTTGTGTTTTTCGGTCAAAAGAAAAGAAATAAAAGATGAACACTCATCTTTTGTTTCATTAATCTAATGTTAATAATCCAATTACCAAAATAGCCTTCATTCATATAATTAAAACAATTATACAATATGGACATTTAAGACTTTTATCCATCCACTATCTATAATTTGGTATAATAGCAACATAATGCCTCCACCTTAACAAAGCCACAACACATTGGTACTTTAACAAATAGCAAGCAACTTTCACATTCAATGAAATTTCATCCTTTTGTCAAATTAAACACACAAACGGACAAATTAACTTACGAAAATTTAGCACATGCTTAGTCACATATCAATGGCACAGAAAATAATATTAAAATATTATACGGACTCAGATTTGTGGTTTGAAACCACTATTTCGACTAGGGTATAAACTGGACTGTTACAATTCTCCCCCGTTAGGGATTTTCGTCCCCGAAAATCTTACCGTTAAATAGAGTCGGATATTGTTGTCTCATTGAATCTTCTGGTTCCCACGTTGCCTCTTCAAGTCCGTGCCGATTCCATAATACTTTCACTAATGGAATTTTCTTATTTCTCAACTCTTTCACTTCACGAGCTAAGATACAGATCGGTTCTTCTTCGTAAGTCATATCAGATCGGATTTCAATTCCAGATGGGGCAATCACATGTGACGGATCAGATCGATATCTACGGAGCATCGAGACATGAAATACGTTATGGATCTTTTCTAATTTAGAAGGCAAACTTAGTCTATATGCAACAGGCCCAACTCGTTTAATGATCTCATACGGTCCGATGAACCTCAGACTTAACTTGCCTTTACGTCCCAATCAAAGCACTTTCTTCCACGGAGACACTTTCAGAAATACTTTGTCGTCGATCCCAAATTCTATATCCTTTCGTTTCAAATCTGCATAAGACTTCTGACGGTCTGAGGCTGCTTTCAAATTGTCACGAATTACTTCCACTTTCTGTTCAGTCTCTTTTATAAGATCAACCCCGTGAATCTTATTCTCACTCAGCTCGGTCCAATACAATGGAGTTCGACACTTTTGACCATAGAGAGCCTCATATGGTGCCATTTTAATGCTAGATTGAAAATTGTTATTGTATGCAAACTCAATCAACTACAAATGTTTTTCCCATGTATTCTCAAATTCAAGTATGCAACACCTCAGCATGTCTTCGGGAATTTGAATGATTTGCTCGGATTGACCATCCATTTGCGGATGAAAAGCAGTACTGAAATGCAACTTCGTGCCTAAAGCATCGTGAAATTTCTTCCAAAATCGTGAGGTAAATCTCAGATCTCTGTCAGACACTATAGATAACGGTACTCCGTGCAATCTCACAATCTCATTGATATACAGTTCAGCTAACTTATCTAAAGAATAATCGATTTTAACCGGAATGAAATGAGCTGATTTCGTCAATCTGTCTACTATCACCCAGATTGCATCTTTTTGACTCGGAGATAAGGGCAAACCTGACAAAAAGTCCATCGTAATTCTCTCCTATTTCCACTCAAGAATCATAATCGGTTGTAACAAAACAGATGGAACTTGATGTTCAGCTTTGACTTGCTGACAAACTAAACATTTCGACACAAAGTCAGAAATGTCTCTTTTCATGCCATGCCACGAATAGAACTGTTTCAGATCATTATACATCTTCGTACTCCCCGGATGTACAGTCAAATGACTATTGTGAGCTTTAGTCAAAATCATTGAAATCAACTCTGAATTTCTTGGAACACAAATTCGGTCTCTAAATCTCAGGCAATTATCACTATCTACTCGAAATTCTGATTCAGTATTTGATTCACACAGAATTCGTTTAGCCATCATTTCAACATCATTTTTCTGAGCATCACAAATCTGCTGTACAAACATCGGCTTAACTTTCAATTCAGCTACCACCGCACTATCATCACATAGATCCATCTGATTACTCAAAGCTCGCAAAGCATATAATGGTTTTCGACTCAAGGTATCAGCTACAATATTAGCTTTACCCGGGTGGTAATCTATCACAAGTTCATAGTCTTTTAACAATTCTAACCATCTTCTCTGTCGCAAGTTCAAATCTTTCTAAGTCATCAAATACTTTAAACTCTTATGATCAGTATAAATATGACATTTTTCACCGAATAGGTAGTGACGCCAAATCTTTAATGCGAACACAATCGCAGCCAGTTCAAGATCATGCGTTGGGTAATTCTTTTCATACGGTTTTAACTGTCACGGAGCGTAGGCAATGACTTTCCCTTCTTGCATCAGCACACAGCCCAACCCATCCAATGATGCATCACTATAAACTATGAACTCTTCGCCTGATTCGGGTTGAATCAAAACTGGTGCTTCCATTAACAAAACTTTCAACTGCTCAAAACTCTACTGGCACTTTTCTGACCACTCGAATCTAACATCTTTCTATAACAACTTCGTCAATGGAGTCGCAATCATCGAGAAGCCTTTCACAAATCGTCTATAGTATCCCGCTAGTCCTAGAAACCTACGGACTTCAGACATATTTCTCAGAGGCTTCCACTCCAAAATAGCAGAGATTTTACTCGAATCAACTCTTATTCCCGCAGCTGATACAATATGTCCCAGAAATCCAACCTCACGCAACCAAAATTCACATTTACTAAGCTTGGCATATAACTGTTTCTCACGTAGAATTTGTAGCACGATTCTCAAATGCTCAGTATGCTGTGTCTCATCACACAAATAGATTAAAATATCATCAATGAACACTACTACAAAGTGATCCAAATACGGTCTGAAAATCTGATTTATCAGATTCGTAAACACTGCAGGAGCATTTGTTAGTCCGAAAGGCATCACTAAGAATTCGTAATGTCCGTACCTCATTCTGAAAGCAGTTTTTGGCTCATCGGCTTCCTTAACTCTCAACTGATAGTAGCCTGATCTCAAGTCTATCTTTGAAAACATTGTAGCTCCCCTCAACTGATCAAACAAATCATCAATACGAGGCAATGGATATTTGTTCTTTATCGTCACTTTGTTCAACTGTCGATAATCAATACACATTCTCATAGTTCCATCTTTCTTTTTCACAAATAACACAGGAGCTCCCCAGGGTGAGAAACTCAGTTGTGCAAATCCTCTATCAGTTAATTCTTGCAACTGTGATTTTAAATCTTCCAATTCTGTTGGTGCCATTCTATACGGAGCTATAGAAATGGGAGTGGTCCCCGGCACTAATTCAATACCAAATTCCACTTCCCAAATCAATGGTCTTTCTTTTGCAATTAACAAAAACATCGTGCAAAGTCAACCAGTCCATACTCAAAATTGTATCAAATTCGTCAAAAGGAAACAACATAAAATCGGCTGGAAAACATGAATCTCGAATCATCAACGGGTAATTTTTACACACTTTGTCAACCATTACACACCGGCCCAAGAGGTTTTATACTCGAATCACAAACTCAGTAGACTCAACAGGTAGAGTCTTACTGGATACTAATGTTTCACACACATAAGAATGAGTCGAACTAGGATCAATCAACGCAATAACACTAGTATCATAAAGAGTGAAAGTACCGGTAATAACATTTGGGGAAGAAGCATCCTTACGAGCGCATATAGCATATGCTCTAGCAAGTGCACGAGCCTCAGATTGAACCGCTGTATATTTTGTTCCTCTCTGACTACCACTTACATTACCCGAATGCCTAGGTGGTCTGCCTCGCGTTGACATGTTGCTCGATCTCACATTCTGAACAGTGTTTTGCTAGGCTAACATTGGGCACTCCCGGATAAAATGATCCATCGATCCACGTTTAAAACATGACCGATCATGTAATCTACAACTCCTAGAATGCCATTTACCACAATGCTTACACTCAACTATGTTCTGCTGAACATTGCCAACACTGGCAATCGAAGTGGCTCGTGAACTCACAGGAAGTCTGTCTCGGTCTCGTCTAGAAAAGTCCGAAGTAGCTTGATGTCGACTAGAATCATCTCTGGACTTCTTTGATACTGAGTGAAAAGTCTTACTTGGTGATCTTTTACGGAAATCTTTGGCTTCAAAATCAGCTTTTCTGTTCTCTTTCCCAAGCTCTTCGGCTTTACAGGCTCGCTCAACAAGTACCACGAACTCTTTAATCTCAAGTATGCCAACCAACAATTTGATGTCTTCGTTCAAACCATTTTCAAATCTTTTACACATGATAGCTTCGGTTGAAACACATTCACGAGCATATCGACTCAGCCTCACAAATTTCCGTTCATACTCAGTTACAGTCATACGACCTTGCTTCAGTTCCAGAAATTCTTTACGTTTTTGATCGATAAATCTCTAGCTGATGTATTTCTTACGAAACTCAGTCAGGAAAAATTCCCAGGTCACTTTCTCTTTCAGAACCACCGATACTAGTGTATTCCACCAGTTATATGCGGTGTCTCGTAATAAGGATATTGCACATTTTAAGCATTCATCCGGAGTACATGATAGCTCGTCGAATAAACGGATAGTATTATCAAGCCACAGCTCAGCTCGTTCAGCATCATCATCATCATTAGCTTTAAACTTTTCGGCCCCGTGTTTTCTGATTTTATCTACAGGAGGCCTGTTAAATCTCATCGGATCAATCATCGGTTGTACCATAGGTGTCGAAAAAGGATTATTCAGGGGTGGAAATTGTTGTATAGCCGGATTAGTCCTGATATATTGAGTAAACCAGTCGTTCATCATTTGATAGAAGGCTTGCTTAGCCTCCCCCTCATGGCTACTCGAGATAGGTTGAGATTCAACCGGTGCTGTCCCATGAGCGGGATTAGGCGCTATGCTCTCGACATCATCAGCTACGGCTCTATCGGGATCCATTTACAATATAAAAACACTTTTCAAATGTCAGAAGTCATCACCCTTTCACATTATAAATTATGTCATGTATAGCTAGACTCACACACGCTACGGTAGTCCTAGAATCGACTAAATCGTAGCTCTAATACCAATAAAATGTAACACCACTAACCCATATCCATCGCCAGATTAGGGTTACGAGGCGTTACCGGTCATAACACAGTTCATATAGATATTCATTACATTTAACAACTCAAAAATTAAATCACATCAATGTTTAAAACTTAATCAAATATCAAGTCTTAAAAATCATAACTTTCATAATCAAATCATAATCCAGCCTCTATCAAACCATATTATTATACCATGATCATATCTTTCATAATGTCAAAAACCATATCTAAACATAGTTACCAAATCAATATCAACTTATTTCTTTAATCAATCCCTGACTATATCGATTCACATGTTATACGCATTAATCTAAGATAAATTAACCACACGACATACTAACCATGCATACACATACACTCACTTATACAAACATCATTTCAAAACTAAATAAACTTCTTCTTTTGATACAAATATATGCGCATATGACCATATTGATTTAAACCATATTGAGCACAAATAATACTAAAAGTACACCCAAATCACATTCTTAAAAATACATACTCATAACCAATCACTGAACTATTAATATAAGTCTAATACTCTAATCAAATATACTTATATTCATTATTCACCATTTCTAAACCATCTCACCAGTGCAAGCATACCATTTCAAATTGACTCAAAGTAACTATATCAAATAGACAAATATCCATAGCATAGCATAAACTACACGTATTAATACAACTAATTCCATTATTAACATTTAACTAAACATTAAACCACATGTTTAAATGACCATTGCCGAACCACAATTTAAATAAAATCCATTATCTATATTTATAATTTAAGCTAATGCATGACTGAAGAATCATTATCGAATAAAATGTAACACCCCTAACCCATATCCGTCGCCAGATTAGGGTTACGAGGCGTTACCGGTCATAACACAGTTCATATAGATATTCATTACATTTAACAACTCAAAAATTAAATCACATCAATGTTTAAAACTTAATCAAAAATCAAATCTTAAAAATCATAACTTTCATATTCAAATTATAATCCAGCCTCTATCAAACCATATTATTATACCATGATCATATTTTTCATAATGTCAAAAACCATATCTAAACATAGTTACCAAATCAATATCAACTTATTTCTTTAATCAATCCCTGACTATATCGATTCACATGCTATACGCATTAATCTAAGATAAATTAACCACACGGCATACTAACCATGCATACACATACACTCACTTATACAAACATCATTTCAAAACTAAATAAACTTCTTCTTTTGACACAACTATATGCGCATATGACCATATTGATTTAAACCATATTGAGCACAAATAATACTAAAAGTACACCCAAATCACATACTTAAAAATACATACTCATAACCAATCACTGAACTATTAGTATAAGTCTAATACTCTAATCAAATATACTTATATTCATTATTCACCATTTCTAAACCATCTCACCAATGCAAGCATACCATTTCAAATTGACTCAAAGTAACTATATCAAATAGACAAATATCCATAGCATAGCATAAACTACACGTATTAATACAACTAATTCCATTATTAACATTTAACTAAACATTTAACTACATGTTTAAATGACCATTGCCGAACCACAATTTAAATTAGAATTTCTAGTTTAAAAGACCGAAGGCTAAACAAACAACTTCTTATTGGACTTGACCTAATCCATTATCTATATTTATAATTTAAGCTAATGCATGACTGAAGAATCATTATCGAATAAAATGTAACACCCCTAACCCATATCCGTCGCCAGGTTAGGGTTACGAGGCGTTACCGGTCATAACACAGTTCATATAGATATTCATTACATTTAACAACTCAAAAATTAAATCACATCAATGTTTAAAACTTAATCAAATATCAAGTCTTAAAAATCATAACTTTCATAATCAAATCATAATCCAGCCTCTGTCAAAGCATATTATTATACCATGATCATATTTTTCATAATGTCAAAAACCATATCTAAACATACTTACCAAATCAATATCAACTTATTTCTTTAATCAATCCCTGACTATATCGATTCACATGTTATACGTATTAATCTAAGATAAATTAACCACACGACATACTAACCATGCATGCACATACACTCACTTATACAAACATCATTTCAAAACTAAATAAACTTCATCTTTTGATACAAATATATGGGCATATGACCATATTGATTTAAACCATATTGAGCACAAATAATACTAAAAGTACACCCAAATCACATTCTTAAAAATACATACTCATAACCAATCACTGAACTATTAATATAAGTCTAATACTCTAATCAAATATACTTATATTCATTATTCACCATTTTTAAACCATCTCACCAATGCAAGCATACCATTTCAAATTGACTCAAAGTAACTATATCAAATAGACAAATATCCGTAGGATAGCATAAACTACACGTATTAATACAACTAATTCCATTATTAACATTTAACTAAACATTTAACTACATGTTTAAATGACCATTGCCGAACCACAATTTAAATAAAATCCATTATCTATATTTATAATTTAAGCTAATGCATGACTGAAGAATCATTATCGAATAAAATGTAACACCTCTAACCCATATCCGTCGCCAGATTAGGGTTACGAGGCGTTACCGGTCATAACACAGTTCATATAGATATTCATTATATTTAACAACTTAAAAATTAAATCACATCAATGTTTAAAAGTTAATCAAATATCAAGTCTTAAAAATCATAACTTTCATAATCAAATCATAATCCAGCCTCTATCAAACCATATTATTATACCATGATCATATTTTTCATAATGTCAAAAACCATATCTAAACATACTTACCAAATCAATATCAACTTATTTCTTTAATCAATCCCTGACTATATCAATTCACATGTTATACACATTAATCTAAGATAAATTAACCACACGACATACTAACCATGCATACACATACACTCACTTATACAAACATCATTTCAAAACTATATAAACTTCTTCTTTTGATACAAATATGAGTGCATATGACCATATTGATTTAAACCATATTGAGCATAAATAATACTAAAAGTACACCCAAATCACATTCTTAAAAATACATACGCATAACGAATCACTAAACTATTAATATAAGTCTAATACTCTAATCAAATATACTTATATTCATTATTCACCATTTTTAAACCATCTCACCAATGCAAGCATACCATTTCAAATTGACTCAAAGTAACTATATACAATAGACAAATATCCATAGCATAGCATAAACTACACGTATTAATACAACTAATTCCATTATTAACATTTAACTGAACATTTAACCACATGTTTAAATGACCATTGCCGAACCACAATTTAAATAAAATCCATTATCTATATTTATAATTTAAGCTAATGCATGACTGAAGAATCATTATCATTATCATCATAAACGATCCACAACCAAAACATATCCATCATCCATATATCAAGTTATCACACACATATATCATGACCAAAATTATTTAAACATTTAAACATTAACTTTAAGAACAAGCCATTTTCGCATGGCTATTTACAAGGACAAAATTTATTGAATCAAAACATATTCCAGCCTATACATGCCATAAGTTCAAACATAGACTTTTAAAAGTACCGAAGGTTGACGATAGTGTGGATGACTTCGATGACAATCCTCGAGCTTGTAGCTTACAACCAAAATCTATAAAACAGAGTAACAAAAACACACAGAGTAAGCTAACTTAGCTTAGTAAGCCTTAAGCAAATTAAACAATTCAAATGAGTAATCAAACATATCAAACAAATCAGATTGTATCGTTAATATTATACTTTAACACAAATACTTTTACCTTAGCCGAATATTAATATTTCTCATTTAACAAGATTTTATTTAACTTTTCATTCTCAAATTAACACTATCTCAATAATGTTTACAATCATACCTATTTGTTCGAATAATCATGATCCAAAATATCATTTTTATATTTACTCACTTATAAGGCCGAATACACATGGTTTATTATTTTATCGCATATGGCCGAATATACAAACACAATACATTATAACATATGTTCGAACATACAAGCTCAATAAACATCACATATGCACATACCTATTTGGCCAAATATACAAAGACACATATATGCCCATATCTAGAATCAATTCCATAATGTTTATACTATTTATTTATAAGCCGAATACACTTACTAAAATTCACATATATTCTTCAATTGTATCACATATAACTAGTAATAAATATCAATTTACTAATTTACCTTATCTCCAATAACTAATAGACTTACACATACCTGAACATCGAGCTCATTTATCGTATTTAAAGTCCACATCATCAAGAATCTATTTAAGCATACACTTATAATAATTCACCGGCACAAAGCCTGCTAGGCATAAAGCCCGATATTTCTCACCGGCACAAAGCCTGCTAGGCATAAAGCCCGATATTTCTCACCGACACAAAGCCTGCTAGGCTTAAAGCCCGATATTTCTCACCGGCACAAAGCCTGCTAGGCTTAAAGCCCGAATATCATATTTTTAAAGCTATCTCACAACCAATTCATATATCAAACTTTTCTTGTATTTCATAATCTTTGTTCGAACTTTCAAATATTATAATTCAATCAAACTAAACTTAAACATAATAATTTTATAATTATTCACATTCGGCTAACTCAATACTAATTTTCCAATTTCCAAATCAGCATATTAATAATTAAAATATATAATTTACAATTTTTAATCACTTAAAGACTTACCTTGGATATCGACGGACGATAAAAACCGACTATTCAACTATTTTTGCTTTTCCCCGATCCAAGTCCGATTTCTTTGGTTCTTAATCTAAACATATTCAAATTAAGCTTATTTAAACATATTTTCATTCAATTTAGTCCAAAAACACATTTCTAGAAAACCTAGAAATGGAGAAGATCTATAGCCGAAAAAGACATCCTTTTTCTTTCTATAGCCCTTTGGGAAATGCATATATAGATAATCTCTTTGAATGAACCATAGTTTTTGAATGCACGAGAAATAACCTCCCCCCCTATCGGCTACGAGGGTCAAAGCTCAGCTTTGATCCACCACCGGGATACGTTATAGACGTTTTTTGTTTGTTTTTTAGGTAGTATATGGGGTTCCCGCTCTACGGTACAGCCACTCAAAGGTTGTGTCTTAGAGAGTCTTTCACGTTCGGTTCAGAGAGCACTTTTTTCGTTGAGAATTCCTCGTTCCCTTTCGTGTGAATTCCCCAACGGTGAATTAAAAACTTGTGGGGCCCTATCTATTCCATCTCTCGAGCCCCGAAGAAAAACCCCCTCCCCTTCGGACTCCATATCTCTTTTGACTCTATATATGTGGGCACCTGATATCTATGAGGGTTCACCCACCCCGGTTACAGCATTCCTTTCTATTGCGCCTAAAATTTCTATTTCTGCTAATATTTCACGTGTTTCTATTTATGGTTCCTCCTCCCATTCGTATGGGGATTGGGGGTGCTTCTGTGCAATCTTCCATATTCTGGGTTGGATTCAGCCCGCTTGCTTAGATTGAGCCCTAAACCTGTGCTTTCCTTCTTGCTTGGCCCGTCCTACGCGGATTTGTTCGTTGTGCGAGCCTTTTTCTTACCATTTTCTGGTTGTTTTGATACCATTTTCTTACATTACACATTACGTTGACGAAAAAGCCTTGGCCAGATTACGAGTTCTCAGCCGGATTCCCCTTTGGTCGAGTTAAACCCTTTTATGGTTGGCCATTTGTTTTATTACGTTGACGAAAAACACGGAATGGGAAAATTACAATTTTGCCCCTAACATTCACACTTTTTACGATTTAGTCCTTTTTGCACAAAACACAAAATACACAAAATTTAACCACATTATACAAGGGCAAAATTTTCCTAGTGTCCATAAAAGCCCACACATTTCATTTATTTCACATTTTAGTCCCTCAAAAAATTATTTTTGCAATTTAGTCTAAATTACTCAAATTCATCAAAAATTCAAAGACAAAACTTATAAATCTAACACATATATTTCATATTTCATCATCAAACAACACAAACAACAAGCTATCTTCAATGACTCAACTCAAAATATTCATCAAAATCAAAAATTAAAGCATGGGTCTTGAAGATTTTTAAGCAACGATCTCAAAAACATAAAAATCATCAAAATCTAAAACCAAAATATACCTTAATTTGAGCTTGGAATGGCCGAAACCCTTGAACCTTTGTTCTTTCTTTTTTTCTTTTTCTTATTCGGTGATGGATGAATAAAAATGATGAAAAACCATGTTTCTTTTTTACTTTAATTAATAACTTATAATATAATATAAACTTTTAACTTATAAAATATATATAAAAATCATATATATACATATCCACTACTTATTGTCGTCCACTACCTAAAATAGTGGCTAAATTGCCACATAAGGTCTTCCCAATAAGAAGACATCTCAATTTAGCCATTAATAAAATAGAAAGCCACTTTTAAGATTTACGCGATTTAGTCCTTTGCTCAAATTAAGCATACTAACAAACAAATTAATTCATAGAAATTTCACACATGCTTAATCACACATCATGGACACAGAAAATAATATTAAAATATTTTACTGACTCGGATTTGTGGTCTCGAAACCACTATTTCGATTAGGGTCAAAATCGGGCTGTTACAAAACTCTTCTTTCCTACGGCAGGGACACGCCCATGGCACACGCTCGTGTAAGTCGTGGCCAGGCCGTGTTCGAACCTGTTGAATGGGGCACGGCCTTCTGGCTAGGGCCCAGGCCGTGTGGATTTCGTGATATGGCCCATTTACTTCATTTTGGGCTCGTTTTCCATTCTTTTCGTCATTGGTGCTTTCTTGAGTATAAAACATGATAACAAAGGATTAAGAGCACCAAATTACACAATTCAGGGCTTAAATCATCCAAAAGCATGCTAAATGTGGGCTTAAAATATGTTACTTTTACGGTTTATCAGTGGTGTTGGTGATGGGAGAGAAGATTAACCCCAAGGCTAATGAGACCGACTTTAATAACAACAACAACAACAACAACAACAACAACAACAATTAGTTTATCTTTTGTAATCTATCGATTATTTCTTTAGTAGTGTAGATTTCTTTTTAGCATATTTAGTTTGTTTTCTTTTGTTTAATTGTGTTTGTTTACATGTTTTTTTTTCGAACCTCCATAATTGGAGGTACTACAACTTTGAGCTTCAAGAAACAATGATAAAGGTGACTTCGATCATATGTCTACTAGTTAAAAATTAGGGAAGTACACCTTTTATTTATCTTTTGTTTAAACAATTTGGGGTAATTCTTGCTTCACGAGTGTATTTAGGGGGGGTGTAGTTTTTTTTAGTGTTTGCATGAGTTTTAGTTAGTTTTGTGACTTTATGATCACTTTTTTTTCAAAACTTTTGTTCGCTTTTTGAGAACTTAGCATGAACGAATGTGATTTGAGAATCTAGAACCAAATTTTTTTTTTTTTGCATGCTTTGAGAAAATGATTGATTTAATTTGAGTTTGGCAATTGTTAGTATTGATATGTATTCGTTGATGGAAATTTTTGATTAGGATGCATTTATAATCTTGGATGTTTTGAATTGTTAGAACCATATTAACAATATTATTTGATTTGTAAATCACTCCTTACCCATTATAAGATTTTGAACTTTGGTATTCTAAATTAAGTTTTAAACTCCAATAGCGATGAGGTTCCTATACGTATGTACGACCATACACTAAGAAACAATGTAAGGAAGTGTGGTAGGTGACATAACAAGCATGATTTTTTTTAGGGTAAACTATACCTAAGGTCACTAAATTATTGGTAAGTTTATATTTTGGTCCATCAACTTCAAAAAGTTACAAAATGTTTACTAAACTATTTAAAAATGTTCATTTAAGTCACTGGGTAATCAATGTTTTTTTGAAGAAGTTTGGCTAGTAAACTCCAAGCGACAATTTGATGACATGTATGGTGGATCAATGCTAAGAAATAATGTGTAGCTCTATAGTTGTATGTACACTAGGGATAATAATGGAACGGGACAGGATGGATGTTGTCAAATTCATTTCCGCTCCTCAGTTGGCACATGATGCTCCTTCATCTGCCTCACTCCACTATAGATATATAATTTTGAAAATTACTAACACCTTCGTGAATGTTGAATGTATCAATCTCTGCATCGCTCTGTCTTAATTTAATTTTTATTAGTTATTTTTAATATTTTATTTTTTTAAAGATATATAAATATTTAAACATATACCTCCACTTAAAAAAAAAAAGATCACTCCATTAAAGAACTCCAAATCAATCCCGGGGGTAATGTAGACATATACTTTTCTAAGGTCGTGAAACAAATAATGTTTAAACAAATTTTAGAAGTTATACTAAAATTGGGATATGCAATAATAATAAAAAACTCGTTGAACATTTTCGCCTGTGCTCTCTGAACTTTTCTCTGTTTTGCGGTTTTGGTTTCCCCGTGAGCGGACGCTGGGCTGACCGGTTGGCGCCGCTCACATCTCCGATCACACTCTTTCCTCCCTTGCTTCAGGCAACGACAATGGCTGGAGTGTTTGAGAACTTGGGCTGGGCTTATTAAAGCTGTTGGATTAATTTGAGCTTTAAACCTCTTTGTAATGTAGCCTTTGATGTTTTAATGAAATGCTTTTATCCTTTAAAAAAAGATTGGGATATACAAATTATAAATCTATTATTTCTGTTACGCTTTTTAAGTGTAAACATATATAACTTCAATTAGGTAAATGGAGAAACAAAGTTGTTGGGGATGCATTAAAAAATTCAAATAAAATAAACTAATTAATAAATATACAAGTTAACAACTTTTTGTTTTTATTTTTACCGATGATGAATTAAAGAAATCCAAAGTATAATTGACATCTAATTTTGGTTTTAGTAAGATGAAGGGACTACCCAAATAAATAATTATTTTTTAACATTAAGTACAAAAAAAAAAAAGAAGAAGAGATGGGAGTCCTTGTATATTCGGAATGGTTGGAAACAAATATCGCGAGAAAGGTGGGGGCCGGTGCCCACCCGAAACTGGGGATAGCCGTTGGATTATTTAAAGTTTTTTTTGTTGATGCTGTGGGTTCACCCCCCAAATTCTCAAATTTATCATATTGGGAACGCAAATACCACAGCGGTAGACACCTGCCACTGTACGCTCTCCATTGCGAAATTTATCCCTTCCTTTTCATTTATTGACAAATCCATCCCTTATGGCGAGTTTTTCCTTTTGGCTTTATTTAAGACTGTCACTGGAATTAAAAGTTCAATAATGATAAAGACGAAGAATAGTTGGGTCCAGTCCAAAATTGTAATATAGATTAAATGAATTGGAAAATGTCGTCTGAAATTGTAAAATTGATGTCCAAAATTGAAGTATCTTGGAAAATAACATCATATCTTGAAATCTTCGCTAAGGTTGAATTGAATGCACAGTTTAATTTCCACACATGCTATCAATTTTATTTTCCATAATAAAAATGTCAATTTAGATATATAGTAGCACCCTACAATTTCCGTCTCCTTTTCATATTATAACATTGTTGCGTCTTGACTTTTGGAGTCATACAAACCGCGAATCTTTCAAACCTCAATTTAATCAACTTTACAATTTTAATTAATTTTGATGGCAACAGTTTTATACTAGAAATTAATTTTTATATTTATGACACGATGTTAGTAAAATAAAAATATATGGTAAAATTGCATTTATAAATGCAATAAAGTTACAAGTCATATCCCATCTTGCAAAACACTTCAATTTTATAATTTTACCAAAAAAGTTTTTAGTATTTTTACAATTGAGTTAAGATTCAATTGGTAGGTTATACCTCTCAGCGAAACACTTAAATATAAAGATATAAAAGGGTCTTTGTAATTTTTCAATTGAATCAGGACTTAGTAGTGGGTGACACCAATTTAGCAAAACGTTAGAATATATAGATAGATACTATATATTAAGCCATTAAATAAGTTGGTGTTATGAATCAATTGGACGCTGGATACCAACTCAGTTGGGTATGAATAAATTATTATTATTTTACAAAGTAAATTATATTATTTTGAGGGTATTTTTAGTTTTTTTTTTTATATCTTTTATATAAAAATAAAAATATGATGGGATTTGAAGCTAAGACATTACAATTTGAGTTAATTGCACCAAACATCCTCAAACTATGACCTTCATTCTAAATTGGTATTCGAACTTCAAAACATTCTAATTACTTTCCCAAACTATAATATTAATTAGGCCATTTCGTTATTAAAACCGTTAAATGACACTAGCTAAATTTAAAATAAAAACTTAAAGAAAAATAGAACGATATGCATAACTTTTAAAAGTAAAAACAAGAAATAAAGTAAAACTGAAAAGAGAAGGGGGGGGGGAGAGAGAATGATAAAGTTTCTATAAAAGCTTTGAAAACCTTAAAACTAATATTTTTAAAACATAATTTTCACAACATTCATTTTTCTTAAAATTTTCATTTTAAATTATGTCACATAATGTAACAGCCCATTTTCAGTGGTGTCGAAAATAGTGGTTTCAAGACCACGACTCTGACAAGTGAGTTATTATTTTAACATTTATTTAATGTTTATAAGGTTAATTTAAGGTAGTATTAAATTTTTGTTAAGAAATGCTGAAGTGGCAAAAGTGAGTTTCTATTAGTTAAAAGGGCTAAATGGCTATGGAAAGGAAAGCTAATGAACTTAGATGGTAATTATATCATAATTAAGTTAGTGGAGAGTTATGGACAAGAGTTAGTTGAAAATTTTCAATTATTATAAGGGTAAAAAAATAAATTAGTAAATAAAAGAATAATAAAGTAAATAAAAGATGAAAGAAATTTATGATATTTGTTTCTTCTTCACCTAAAAACCAAATAGCCATTATTGGGGGAGGAATAAGCTTCGGTTTTGAGTTTTCTTCTTGCATGATCAAGATAAACAACAACCAGGCTTAAATCGGGGGAAAGCTAAAGCTTTGGACTAGACTGCAATTTGGTTATTGCAACCATAGTTGTCGAGATAAGTTTATATAAAATACAATCTTATTAATGATAGTTTGATTGATTATCTGTCATATTGTGCTTATTATAAACTAACTTGAAAATGCATGTATATTGATGCTTTGAGTAATTGACAAATAAGTAATCCCGTTTGAACCTTTAGAATTCTTAGGATACGAATGACATGTCATTAGAGATTTCATATTTTAGGTGTTGGTCTTGAATGTCCTACCGATGGCTGAGGTCCTGTATTTGTTGTGGATTCTCCATAGCTCATGTGGGCAGCATCGTAAAGCTAACATTCCAACCAACAGCTCGTGTGAGTAGACCCATTTCACAACTCGTGTGAGCATTATTGAAAAGGAAATGTTACAGTTATATAGAAAGGCACACTATGTGTGAGCGTTCCCGAGTATCTAATGCAATTCTAGATGGTTCAATGGGTAAGTAAATGATAATGGCATGGTATGTATACAATTGGATATTGGTTTATGATCTTATGAAAAGGTTAATGTGGTAAATGATGTGTACATGAAAATCTACTTATGATGTGGTTGAACTTATATGTATCATGTATGAACTTACTAACTTGTGAGTTTGATGGTGTTTATATAAGATTTTACTAAGCCTATGGTCTTGGTAATGATGTTATGCTTACTTTATAAATTGTACTTAAGAATGGCAAGTTATGTTTGAGTTTATACGAGCTTACTAAGCACTAGTTGCTTATGTAGTTACTTTCTTTTATTTCATAGATTATCGGAAGCTCAATCAGTTGGAAGCTTGTCGAAGATCTATCAGACTATCCAACAACCATTTCGATAGTTTTTGAGTTATTTTGGCCAAGGTTATAAATGGCATTTATAGGACCTTTTTATAATGGTAGTTCTTGAATGTGTTAATGATCAATTTGGTATGTATATGCTTTCGGAGTATATATCTGTTGATAAACTTTTAATGCCTTGACAAGTTTAAGTCTTTTGGCCACTTTAAAGTACTTGAAATATATTGTCCTTATGGTATGTTTATGATGATATGTGAATGGTTATAATTGATGTCACTTGGTAGTTAAAGGAACTAGGTTTTGTGCTTGAAATGTGACTATATTGCTTTGTTTTGGGTTAATGATGTTTTGGTAGAAATGTGGTGCCTTTGAATGGCATATTGGATAGGTGAAATAGGTTGATTGAAATGGTATGTTTATATGTGGTTGAAAGGTGTTTAGGTCTTTTGAATGTAAATACAAATGGAATGTGTGAAAAATATAACGTCGGTAATGACAATATATCGCAAAGAAAAAAAAATAGAAATAAAAATAAAGAATACACAGATTTTACGTGGAAACCCTTTCGGGAAAAACCACGGGCAGAGGAGAAGAAAATTCACTATGTCGAATTCGAAATCTATTACAAGAGGAATAGACCATGTCTATTTATAGGCTTATAAAGCCATATTCTAATAGGAGTGTAGTAAGATTGAAACTCCTTATTCTAATCAATATCAAATAGATGGAGTTTAATAAGGTTTAAAAAACCTTATTCAAAATAAAATAAAAGAAGTGTAATTCTATAAGGATTCTTCTTTTATTTTATTTTACCATTGTATTTTATTTAAATAAGAATTTGGGTCACTTAATTCTAACAATCTCCACCTTGACACGAATTCTCAATAAACAAGTTCTTCATCGCGAACTCTCAACGAACAAGTTCTCCACCTCTTCCATAAAACCCTTTAAGGGTTTAACTTCAACAATGAACACCAACCAAGTCTAAGCAATGCTCAAACTTGGTTATAGGAAGTGACTTAGTCCATCATATCTGCAGGATTTTCATGAGTACTAATTTTGCTCACAACAATATCACCACGAGCAATAATATCACGAACAAAATGATACCGAACATCAATGTGTTTTGTTCTCTCATGAAACATTTGATCTTTTGTAAGGAAGATGGCACTCTGACTGTCACAAAATACTGTGCTGATTTGAAGGTCTTCATTGAGCTCACTAAAGAGTCCCTTCAACCAAATAGCTTCTTTACAAGCCTCAGTAATCGTTATGTACTCAGCTTCAGTGGTAGATAAAGCGACTGTAGTTTGCAGGGTAGCTTTCCAACTGATTGCACAACCTCCTATTGTAAAGACATAACCAGTAAGAGATCTTCTTTTATCAAGGTCTCCAGCAAAATCAGCATCAACATACCCAATGACTCCATCTCTAGTTCTTCCAAACTGTAAGCAAACATCTGTAGTACCTCGTAAGTATCTTAAAATCCACTGAACTGCTTTCCAATGTTCTTTACCGGGATTCGCCATGTATCTGCTAACTGCACTGACTGCATATGATAAATCTGGACGTGAACAAACCATAGCATACATAAGAGATCCCACTGCACTAGAGTATGGAATATGTGACATGTACTCAATCTCATCATCTGATTGTGGAGACAAAGCCGATGAAAGTCTGAAATGGGCTGCTAAAGGAGTACTAACAGGCTTAGCACTCTGCATATTGAACCTGCAAAGAACTTTCTCAATGTACCCCTTCTGACTTAGGTACAATTTACTTTCTTTTCTATCTCTGAGAATCTCCATACCAAGTATCTTCTTTGCTGGTCCCAAATCTTTCATCTCAAATTCTTCACTTAGTTGGGCTTTGACCTTTCTTATCTCTCCTTTATCTTTTGCTGCTATCAACAAGTCATCAACATAGAGAAGTAGATATACAAAAGAACCATCACTGTTTTTCTTAAAGTAAACACAGCTGTCAAAACTACTTCTTTTAAAATCATGAGAAGTCATAAAGGAATCAAACCTCTTGTACCACTGTCTTGGTGACTGTTTCAAACCGTAAAGAGACTTTTTCAGCAAGCAAACATAGTCCTCTTTTTCTGAGACTGTAAAACCCTCTGGTTGTTGCATGTAAATATCTTCCTCAAGCTCTCCATGCAAAAATGCAGTTTTTACATCTAACTGCTCAAGCTCCAAATCTTGCATGGCCACAATACCAAGCAAAGCTCGAATCGAACTATGCTTCACAACTGGGGAGAACACATCTGTAAAGTCCACTCCTGGAATTTGACTGTAACCCTTTGCAACAAGCCTTGCTTTATATCTGGGTTCTTCAACTCCTGGAGTCCCTTCTTTCTTTTTAAACACCCATTTACAGCGAACAACCTTTTTACCTTTAGGAAGTTTCACAAGATCCCATGTTTTGTTTTTGTGGAGTGATTCTATTTCCTCTTGCATAGCAAACATCCACTTTTCTGAGTCTTCACAGCTAACTGCCTCAGAATAATTTGACGGCTCTTGGTTTGCATCTATATCTTCAGCCACATTTAAAGCATAAGCAACTAGGTCAGCCTCAGCATACTTCTTTGGAGGTTTAATTTCTCTTCTAGTTCTATTTTTGGCGATAGAGTATTGTGGTGAAGAAGAAACTCTATTCTCAATTTTTGTACTGGCTTGAGGAGTTGACTCTGTATTAATCTGATGCTCCACCTGCTTTTGATTTTTCTTTATTGGAAGAGTCTTTAAGAGATAAGTTAGGTAGCATAGCAGTTTCATCAAAAACAACATCTCTGCTAATAACAACTTTTCTATTTTCAGGACACCATAACTTATACCCTTTTACACCAGCTTTATAACCAAGAAAAACACATTTAATGGATCTTGGTTCCAATTTTCCATTATTAACATGAGCATACGCAGGACACCCAAAGATCTTTAAATCAGAATAATTAGCAGGATTACCAGACCATACCTCTTGTGGAGTCTTTTTCTCAATGGCAACGGATGGAGATCGGTTGATCAAAAAACATGCAGTAGAGGTTGCTTCGGCCCAAAACGACTTTGGTAAGTTGGCATTTGACAACATGCATCGAACCTTCTCCATAATCGTTCTGTTCATTCGTTCTGCAACGCCGTTTTGTTGTGGAGTATGACGAACTGTCAAGTGTCTCACGATTCCTTTTGACTTACACAGTTTATTAAACTCATCAGAACAAAACTCTAAGCCATTGTCTGTGCGGAGGTATTTTATTTGTTTTCCCGTATGTTTTTCAATCATAGTTTTCCAAGACTTAAATGCGAAAAATACATCGCTTTTTTGCTTCAGGAAGAATGCCCAAACTTTTCTGGAAAAATCATCAATAAAAGTTAGCATATAATTAGCTCCACCTCTCGAAGTCACTCTTGATGGCCCCCACAGATCAGAATGAATATACTCCAATGTTCCCTTCGTGTTATGGATTCCTCTGGTGAATCGAACTCTCTTTTGCTTCCCAAAAACACAATGCTCACAGAACTTCAGTTTGCAAATTCCTTGCCCATCAAGAAGTCTTCTTTTGCTCAATTCTGCCATGCCATTCTCACTCATATGCCCTAGGCGCATATGCCAAAGTTTTGTAATATCATCATCTAACAAAGAAGAGGAAGCGACAGCTGCATCACCAATAACAGTAGAACCCTGCAAAACATATAACTTGGCATTCTTTCTCTGCCCTTTCATCACAATGAGGGAACCTTTAGAAATCTTCAACATCCCACTTTCAGCTGTGTATTTGTACCCTTTTGAATCAAGAGTACTCAACAAAATTAAATTTCTCTTCAATTCTGGAACATGCCGTACGTCACTAAGTGTTCTGACAACTCCATCAAACATCTTAACTTTAATTGTTCCAACACCTGCGATTTTACACGAAGCATTGTTTCCCATCAAGACAACATCTTCAGACACCGTTTCGTAATTTGTAAACCAATCCCGATTGGGACTCATGTGGAAGGTGCAGCCTGAATCAAGTATCCACTCCTCGCTCTCTTTAGAATTGTTGACAGAAGCGACTAGAAGTTCACCATCACTGTAGTCTTCTACAATATCAGCTTCACCAGATTTTCTGGTTGTTTTCCCTTTTGATTTGCAGCCTCCCTTTTAATCTTGTTCTGTAGCTTATAGCACTCGGATTTAATGTACCCTTTCTTTTTGCAGAAGTTACAAGTTTTACCTCTGTTTGAAGACTTTGATCTACCCTTAGATTTACCGCGAGGATTCCGATCCTGTGTCCTTCCACGATCATCATCAGCATTCCAATCTTGTCTCCCACGAACAATAAGACCCTCTCCCTGGGAGTCGGGTTTAACCACAAGATGCTTCATCTTATCATACGAGGTCAAAGAATCATAAACCTCATCAACTGTGAGAGACTCGCGGCTATATAAAATCGTGTCTCTAAAGGTTGAATAAGACGGGGGCAACGAACAAAGTAGAATTAACCCTAGATCTTCCTTATCATACTGAACCTCCATGGCCTCCAAGTTTGAGAGAATTTCTTTAAACACTGTTAAGTGTTCGTGCACAGATGCACCTTCCTCCAAACGATGAGCATAAAGACGTTGCTTCATATGCAACTTGCTAGTTAAAGTTTTCGACATACATATTTGTTCTAGCCTCTTCCATAATGCTGCGGCAGTCTTCTCCTTCATCACATCCTGCAAAATTTCATTAGACAAATGCAGATGTAACTGTGTTAGTGCCTTTCGATCCTTGCGCTTCTTATCTTCCTCCGTCAATGTCGAAGGCATCTTATCTACCCCTAGCAGGGCTTCCTCTGAATCCATCTGTGCAAGAACTGCCTGCATCTTTATCTGCCACAACGCGAATCTGGTGTTGCGATCCAATAGCGAAATTTCATACTTCAATGACGCCATTACCGTGATCAAGATGAAAACTCGGAAGCTCTGATACCAATTTGTGAAAAATATAACGTCGGTAATGACAATATATCGCAAAGAAAAAAAATAGAAATAAAAATAAAGAACACACAGATTTTACGTGGAAACCCTTTCGGGAAAAACCACGGGCAGAGGAGAAGAAAATTCACTATGTCGAATTTGAAATCTATTACAAGAGGAATAGACCATGTCTATTTATAGGCTTATAAAGCCATATTCTAATAGGAGTGTAGTAAGATTGAAACTCCTTATTCTAATCAATATCAAATAGATGGTGTTTAATAAAGGTTTAAAAAACCTTATTCAAAATAAAATAAAAGAAGTGTAATTCTATAAGGATTCTTCTTTTATTTTATTTTACCATTGTATTTTATTTAAATAAGAATTTGGGTCACTTAATTCTAACAGAATGTTTGATTGGGTATATTTTGATCTTGAAATGGCTTGATTTTAGGGTCAAATTATGGAGCACACGGCTTGGGACATGGGCTGTCACACAGCCTGGCTACACGGCCGTGTGCCACTTGTTATTATTGGTGTAAATTTCACACGGCCTAGCACATAGCCTGCGACATGGCCATGTGTCACAAGTTAGAGAGTTACACGGTTTGGCACACGACCTGCGACACGACCGTGTGACCTAACTCAATGAGTTACACGGTTTAAAACACGGGCTGGGACCCAGTCGTGTGTCCCTTTGTTCGATTGTTACACGGTCTGGGCTATGTCACACGACCTAGCCACACAGTCTCGTGACTCCTGTTTTCAAAATTTCTCATTTTTTCCCAAATTTTTTTATTTGCTTCAAATTAGTTCTGAATTGCTTCTAAATTGTTTTTAGAGCCTCAGAGGCCTGATTTAAGGCCCAAATGTATATGTTTGATAGGTTTGTAATGGGTTTATTAAATTAATATTAAATGATTATTGTTTGAATTTGCATGGTAATGCTCTGTAACCCTAATCCGACAACGGAGACGGGTTTAGGGTGTTACACATAAGATTTGATGGGTCATTTAATAATTAAATTGACAACTTTAGTAACAAAAGAACCTAATTGATATAACTTCAATAGTTTAGGGATGTAATTAGAATAATTTGAAGTTTAAAGACTAATTTAGAATTAAGGTCATAATTTAATGATGTATGGTAACATTAACTATTATAATTTTGAACGTCTTTATCATTTTAGCTCCCTCATTTGTTTTTATATTGATTTTTTTTTTTATAAATATATTTGTTACATGGTTCTGTTTTTCACTTATATTGTGGATGTGTCATAATATCATTATTTTTTCTGTGTCTTAATTAGTTATATAATTTCATGTGATATAATAAATTATATTAGCTATGCTTAGACAAAACTTATATTAGTTTGTCATAAATGTGTTCATGTGTCGAGCCAGGTCATATCCGGGTGGGCTTATTCATAGTATTAACATACTTATGCTAGCCCAAGCCCAGCTCGACTTGAAATATGAATTTAAAATTTTGCCCAAGCCCGTCCATATTTGTAGATGACTAACCAAAGCCCATTTTAGACCCGCTTATATTATATTTATACTTTTTAAAAGATAAATATTTATATTATTTTTATTTTAAATTTTAATAAATTTATATGTTTTATATATAACTAACTTACATTATAGTATTATATATTACTATAGATTTAAATTTTAAGCATTATAAATTACATAATATATGAAAAATAACATTCAAAGCTCAAACCCGACCCATATTTTAAGCAAGCTTAATTTTTTGACCCAAGCCCATTTTTCGGGCGTACTATTTTTGTTCAAACCCTCCCAAGTTTTGGGCAGGCATTCAGGATTGGATGGATAACTTGACCTTTAAACAGGTCAAGTCTATCGTTAATCATCTTATTAACAAAAGTTAACTAATCAACTGATAAAAAATTTAAGTTCTATACAATGTTTTTTTAACCAAACTGTCAATTGAATTGGTCAGGCGACTAGTTTGTCGGCCCGATCAATTCAACCGATCTTAATAAAAATTATTAAAAAATTCAAATAAAAAAATCGGTTCAACTAGTTTACTGTCTGATTCAATCGATTTTTTTCCTAGTTCAACCGACAGTACCGATTCTTGAGTCAACAAATTCAAAACCCCTGTCTGAGCTTATATTGTAACCTATTCTAACAAAGTTATCATCACCGCATGAATTTGGTTGTTTGAAAACTATTAGAAAACTTTTGATGTCTAACCTAATTGCAAATTAAAAATATGTATATTTCTTTGTTATGAATATTGTTAACGAGTTGCTTTTTTTTTTTTTGGCGAATTATAAGAGGAGGGAAAGTCCTAACAGTAGTGCGACTAGTGCGATTCACACCCAAGTTACACCTAGAATGATAAATACCCTGACCATTAGGCCAACACTCGGGGTTCTGTTAATGGTTTCCTTTAAACACTATTAAATTAAATTATTTAATGGATAATTTAAACTATTATATATAAAAGGAAGATCCTAAAGCGTTCTTGCTTTGACAAGTGTCGTTACATTTTTTACATTATTAATAGTAATGGTTAAATTTCAATTTTGGTCTCTTTATTTCTTTAGATTATATAAAAAAGGTCAAATTTCAATTTCAATCTCTATATTATACTCAAATTTGAGATTTAATTTTTATAATTTAAATTTTAACATAATTTGATACCTCAATATTTACGTCAGTAGTTAATCTAAATATTTTATTCTAATTAAAATGCTAACACAAATTTTAAGAATTGTTAACATCATTAAAATTTTAATGAGTACATGTAAACTCCTATTTTTACTATCTCTTTCAAACCAACTCATTACTTATTTAGTAGAAAACAACTCATTATTTATTTAGTAGAAAACAACTAATTAATAAGTAATGAGTTGGTTTGAATTTAATTTTATTTTCTAAATATGTAAACTCCTAGGGTTTTTTACCCAAATAATACAAAATAAAAAAAAAATAACCAAAATAATACAACTAAAAAATTATGTACCAAAATGGTACATGCAGGGTGGTGCTGCCTATGGTAGAGGCGTGACCACCCTACTCTGCCATAATCTGCCACATTTTGTTTTAAAAAAACACTGTTAAAAAAATACTATTTAAAAAAAATAGAAGGGAGGAGTGTGTGCCAGAGGCGGCACCAAAGGAGGGTGTGCCAGAGGTGGCACCAGTCGACGGGACAACTCCATGCAGCAAATTTGTCCGTTTGCTCAGCTTTGAGGACCTTAAATGGTCCCCAATTTCATTTTAATGGCCATGCGAGAAAAGAAGAGGAAATGAGAAGAAGAAGAATGAGGAGGAGGAGGAGGAGGGCGCCGGAAAAAAAAAAAGAAAGAGATAAAGAAAATAGAGAAGAGAAAGGAGAAAGAATGAGAAGGAAAAAAAAAAGAGAAAGAAAATAAAGAAGAGAAATGAGAAAGAAAGAGAGAAAGAAAATAGAGAGAAGAGAAAGAAGAAAGGAAAAGAGAAAGAAAATAGAGAAGAGAAAGGAGAAAGAAATAGAAGGAGAAAAAGAAAAAGAAAAAAAGAAGGTATATTTTTTTTAAAATAATGTTTTTATTATTTTTTTATTGTTAGTTTAGTTATTAAACAAGTTGTTAGTTATCATTAGGGTTTTTTGTTATTTTGTTATTATTAAACAAATTGCTATTTTGTTATTATTTTGTTATTATTATTATATATTGATTTTTTATTTTTTTGTTAGTTTATATACCATCTTGTAAAAGCCCAAATTTGCCCAGGCCCGAATAAACCAAAATCATTAAACAAAAACCAAAATTAAAAAAACAATTAATATAAAAATCCCAAAATTAAATGTCCAGTCCATTACAAACCCAAATACAAAAGCCCAATCGGCCCAAAACCTTACTTTTAACCCACTTACAACCCAACAAACTGCCTAAACCCAATTCTGAAACCGGCCCGAATGGCCCAAATAATTTCGGCAAATAGAAACCCTAAGGGTTCCAGAAGCGATTTTGCGCCACGCGCTTGCCTTCACGCACGTCACCACGCGCGCCACCACGCGCTCGCTCCTCCACGTCGACCCGCCTCCTTACAGCACCACACACGCCCGTACCTGCACAAAGAAAGGACAAACGACAGCAAATCAAAAAGGAAAAACAATTGTATTTATTTTGATTTATTTTTTTCGAATTCGGGTATAAAAACCGAAGCAAAAACACTGTAAAGGGTTCACGATTTTTCGAATACAGATATCAAAGTAGAGGTATTCACATATTCTTTAGTCTATTTTTACTTCGAATATATATATTGCATATAAAAAGACATTTTTTACCTTTTTGTGACGACCGGAGCTTGAATCCGAAGCATCTTTGGCCATTGTTGGATTTTCAGTGGGTCTTTTGGCAGTTTAGAGTCCGGATTCGGGTTTAAAGGGTCTTAAAAGGCTAAAGTAGCCCTCTTTGGTCTCTCCGACCGTCGTATGCGGTGGCGGAGGCGGAGAAACTCGACGGCCCGATGATCGGAGCTTGGCCGAATCAAGGCCAGAGCTCAAAGGGCGAGGGTTTTTTTTTAGGTTTTTTTTTTAAAGGGGATGTAAAAATGATTTTTGCTTTTGTTTTTTGGTATTTATAGGTTGATCATACGACATCGTTTTGGTGTGATGCATTAACACCCAAAACGGCGTCGTTTAAGGGCCATACCCGGGCGAGTGACCCGACCCGGGGAGGATCTGCACGTTTTTTATTGTTGGTCTATTTGTGTGCCAGGTCCTTCCGCGTTTGCGGTAGGTCACAATGGAGTCCCGTGCTCGTTTTTAATTTAACCCCGTTTATTTTGTTGTTGTTTTAATTTGGTCCTCGAGCAGTTAGATGACCAGTCTTTGAACGGCGTCGTTTTGAGTGTTTGGGATAATTTCCCAATAAATCCTCGCTTGTTTGCACGCATGCCAATCTGGTTCTTAATAGCCTGTTGTTATTATTTTCGTTTTAAGACTTGAATTTTATTTTAATTTCAATCTTGTCCCTTACTGGTTTTAATTTATTTATTTATTTACATTTCAAAAGGTTTATTTTGTTATATTTCATTTTAGATTCTTTATATATATTGCTTACTTTAACTATTTTATTTCATCCTTTTAAGTTTTATTATATATATTATTCAGTTTAAATATTTTTCTTTATATAATTTATTTTAAACTTTAGATGCTATCTTTCTTAAATCTATGTACATTATTTAGTCTAAATTATTCCATATGTTTTTCATGTTATTTATTTTAAAAATTGTTTTATTATTATCATTTCAAGATTTTGTATTTCGTTTTTTTATTAAATTATTTCGCATCATATGTATATACTATTCATTTCAAATTTTTATATATATTAGTAAATTTAAAATTTTTTTACGGAAATTTAAGTTGTTTTTAAATATCTATTTTAAAATCATTTTACATATTATCTTATTATAAAAACTGTTTTTGTATAATATTTATTTTAAATATTTTTATAACATTGCCCTCTTTGTTATTCATTTTGAAAATTTTTGGTATATATTATTTATTATATATATTTTATTTACAATAGTCGCTTTTAAACCTTTATTTTTTGTTATTTCGTTATTATGGATTTTTTTTAGATACACTATTTTGTGTCGTTTTCTCCAATGGATGATTATTGCACCTCTTGAATTCGTTGCTGTCATGTGTATTACCTCTCTTAATTTTTTGTTTATGGATTATTTGTGATTCATCATTGTAATATTTTATGTATGTATTGCTACTTTGCTTTGTATACTATCATTCCATTGCGTTTTATTTGAAATCGAGTTTAATGTCGTTTAAGTTTAAAAAAAAAATCATTCCATTCAAAGGTTTTTAAAATAAAGCAATGCTCGTATTTGGAAGTTTCGAGAAAAATTGTGCCCTAACTCACTGGGTTCCGATTTTTCTCGTTAAATCCTAGCAACCGAGTCCTCATTTCATTTTTAATCAAAACACTTTAAATAAAAAAACTTATTCTCGAGAATTTGAGACGTTGCGTCCTAACTCACTGAATGTGACGTTTTATCATCTCGAGGTAAGAATTTCTAAAAAATAAAGGTAATATTCCGTATTCGGGAATTTTGAGAAATTATGCCATAACTTACTAGGTTCTAATTTTTCTTAAAGCCCAAATAACCGAATATCCTTTTCAAACTTTATTACACGGGTTTTAAACATCAAGAGATAAGTTCAGTTTCGAGAATATAAATTGTTGTACCCTAACTCACTGAGTATGACATTTTATTTCTTCGAAATAAGAGGGTTTTGGCATTCAATATGATTCCGTTCAAATTTTAAGTAAATGGATCCTAATCTAGAATCTTTTCAAATTTTCGGCGTTAATACATTAAATAATCAATTAGGTACCAATTTTGGGCGCTACAAGGGTGCTAACCCTTCCTCGTACATAACCGACTCCTGAACCCGTTTTCTCGAGTTTTTGTAGACCAAAATATGTTTTAATAAATCAAAGTTTGGGTGATCCGATCACACCTCAAAATACGGTCGGTGGCGACTCCATTTTCATTTCTAAAGTCGACCCCATTTTCCAAACAGAAAAAAATGGTTTCGACACATCTCACAATAATATTGTAATTATATAGAAATTAAATTAAGAAAATTTACTTCCATAATATAGGTCTTTTAGCATGCATCATTTAAGTTTTGAATTTTTAGTAAAAAAAAGTGATTATTGTTAGTTTAGTTAGTGTTATTGTTAGTAAAAAACTAATATTATTATTGTTAAAAACCCTAATTATTAATATTATTAGTTAGTATTATTGTTAGTAAAAAATCTTAATTATTATTTTAGTTAGTATTATTTTTGGTAAAAAACTATTATTATTATTATTGTTAGTCATTAATATTGTTAGTAAAAAACCCTAATTATTATTATTGTTGTTGTTGTTGTTAGTTATTAATATTGTTAGTAAAAAACCCTAATTATTATTTTAGTTAGTATTATTATTAATATTGTTATTAAGAAACTCTAAATATTATTATTATTGTTAGTTATTAATATTGTTAGTAAAAAACCCTAATTATTATTATTATTATTATTGTTAGTAACTATTAATATTGTTAGTAAAAAAACCCTAATTATTATTTTTATTATGTGTCGTTTATGTTTGTATAAATAATAAAAAATTTGTATTTATTATGTGTCGTTTATGTTATGTTTTTGTTATATTATTTTTATTGACATGTTATTTTTAGTAATTTAATATAAATTCTTGTTTTTTATGTAGGTAAAAAATTAAATATTTGAGACGGCGATGGCTCCATTGATTAGTAAAGATCCTTACATATCTGACGCAGCTAATAATATGGTAATGTATTGTTATTTATTAATCACAGGTTATATTAAAAAAAATAGCTACATAATTTAGGGAAATAAATTATGTTATTATAATTATTTTTTGTAATTTAACACTGTTAGGGCTCGTACCGTGTATTAAGGGGTCGGGTGAATGGCTTAAGAAATCCCCCGGATGAACGACTGATGCCCTACTTAGAGCAAGCTGGATTCAGGTTAGCAGCACTGATCCAGACGTTTGATATGCGGTATGATTTAATATCCGCACTAGTCAAGCGTTGGGGCCCGGAGACCCACACTTTTCATTTCTCCTGTGGAGAGTGCACAGTCACTCTAGAGGATGTTGTAGTGCAACTTGGGCTCCCAATCGACGGGAGTCCCGTAACGGGCGTCAAATACAATAGTTGACCCATTTACACTTTGTTAGAGCCTACTAGGAGTCTCGTACGGCAATGATGAGGAAAATATTTTGGGCTTGAAATTTACATGGCTGAAAGCGAGGTATGAACACTTATCAGCTAATGCCACTGAAGTCAAGTTGATGTGTGCTGCTCGAGCATACATTATGCACATCATAGGGGGTGTACTGATGCCCGATGCAAACAATAACAGGGTTCATATCATTTACTTACCTCTATTAGCTGATTTGAGTAATGCCCACTCTTATAGTTGGGGCTCCGCAGTTCTTGCGATGTTGTACCGTGAGCTTTGTCGGACGACAAAGCGAGCTGCCGTAGACATAGGCGGATGCCTTACATTATTGCAGTCGTGGGCTCTTTATCGGATGCCATTCTTGGCATCAATTAGTCACCAACCATACGAATATCCACTAGTTAACAGGTGATAAAATATAACTTGTTATTAATTGACAATTTCTTTATATTGATACTATTGTAATGATACTATATTGACTTGAAATTTGTTTTTGTAGATTGAGCATTTATCCGGGTATCGGGAGGTCGTACACTGTCCTGATATATCGGCTTATGATTGAACAACATGTCGGGGAAGGGGTAAGCGATTCCAATATTCGTGACATGTTACTTTGTATATCTTACTCGCACCGTGTTAAATTTTAACAATGTTATTAATCATGCAGTTTATATGGATGCCATATTGTAGACCAGAAATTGCAGCCATTATACCCTCTTCTGCTTACATTCACTCTCATATGTGGTGCACTAACGCACCAATTATCAACTTCAATGTAGTCGAGTGGTACCATGGGGATCGAGTGCTGCGACAGTTTGGTTGCATCCAATATATCTCGGATTCGACATGCGAGGTAGGAGAGGTTCACTACATGAACAAGAGAGGGAAACAGGGAATGCATTGGGAGGTTAAGCACCGAAGATTTATTGCGGTGTGGAATGATCGGATGACTCGAATATCTCAGATGGACATGTCTTCCGATTTGCAACCTCCATTAGAGTACATACAATGGTACTCTAGTATGGGAAAGCCATATATACTTAGAGGGCAGTCGACTTAGTTCCCCTACACATGCAGCGACGTGGGACATACGAGCCAGTGGCTGATATAAAGGCCGAGCCAGCGGCAGATCCTGGTCCCGAGTCGGAGCCCGAGCAATCACATTCACATTTAGTTGCACATTCGTATCATCCAGATGTGCTGGGCAATGACTATTTCCCGGGCTCGTCAAGGGGTGAATACCATTACGGGTTTGATTTCTTTGGATCGTACCGACTACAGTACAGCACTCCTGGCTCGTATCTGCTGCAGTACATCAGACCTCCTGGGTCGTATCCACTGCATCATGGCACTCCTTTCGGCTCAAGTTCATCAATGCCATTTGAGCCACATGATTTTTCTGCCATGTTTAGCACACCCCCACCTGCGCCTGAAGAGGATGTTGGTCGTCGCAAGCACCCACAACGTGAACGTCGACCTCCGCAGAAGTATACCCCTAGGACCTCACCATCGAACCATCAATTTTAGGTGTTTCTTGCGATTTTGATATTACTCTTGTTTGTATTTTTTTATATTACAATGTTTATACTTTTTTTGTATAAATTTAATTCGATTAATTGGAACTTTAAAATTTGTAACAAAATTTGACCATAATGCAGAGTAGATAAATTTGGAGATTATAACATTAAAACACTAATACACATTACAACTGTAATAATCCAAATTTCAGCGATGTTAGAAATAGTGCTTCGAGACCACCGAATCCGACAAATGAACTCGTAGATTATATTATTTAATATTTATGAACCAAATATAGCTTTTAAAAGGTTTTTGAAATAATAAATTATGTTTTACAAAGATTTATTTGGTCAAGAAATTGAGAAAAAGAAGTATCGAAATCTCGGTGTTATAAACTGAGCCATAACTATTATTGAAAAAGCATGTAAATGATGTGTTTTTTTTATATAAATTAAATACATTACAACATAAGCTCAATTCCCACTCGATCGTGACGATTGTCCAACATGATAGTTTCGCTGCGGGCATTTACTTTGATTATGACCACCTAACCTGCATAATCCACAACGCTTACCGTCGGATTTCTCCTTAATGTCCATTTTATTACGGATTCTGGATGATTGCGGGCGACCTCTCGGATTCCTGCGTAGCGCTCTATCTGGGACAAGCTCAAAAGTCGTCGGAGGCACCTCCCACGTAGACAGGTCAGGTAGGACGGGAAACTCATTTTCCCAAACGCGTAATGTGCGCTCGAGTGTGTACGCATCATCGACAAATTGTTCAACATTAAGGTTCACTTTAGCACACACTACCACGATATGTGCACACGGATAATGAAGTGTTTGGAACCTCCTGCATTCGCACAGTTTGTTCCGGAGATCAACTCCATAGGACCTAGGTGGTATACCGAGTCGAAGACCGATGGACTCCGTAACTCGAAAAGTTTCTAGCGTCGTGAATATATTTCTACAGTCATCAACCTCGCAATTGCAATAAATGCATCCATGACATCTTTGACAAACACATGTCCCACCACCATCTGGTTGACTTGTTATTTGCCCATTCTTGGCATCAAGGTTACCAACCTGTAGAATGTAGCCGAGAGGACAGATGAAATCGAAAGATGTCGTATTTTCAACAACACAATGTTGACCCCCTCCACTAAGTTTGTGGTCATTTGACCATAACGAAAGCCTTCGTCAAAACTTTGAGCCCATTGCCACGGCTCTATTGTACCCAACCACTGTCGAAAAGATGTGTTCGTTTGACCTTCCATGCCACTCTCAAGTCGAGTCATTCTTTGGCGAAAAATATGTGGCTTTAACTCGTACGCTGTATATGTATTAAGAAAAGATAAGTTACAGTAACTGGATAACATAAAACATTAAAACTTATATTGAAAAGATAAGGTTATCCTTTACCCATTTTCACCACTTGTCTCTTCCAGTCTGCATTCTAATAATCTCGAAGGAAGTTAGTCGTAATGTGACGGATGCAGTAAACAGATCTCCATTGCATATCGGAATGCCTAATTGCGGCAATTAATCCTTTCCCTCTATCGGAGATGGTGCAAATATTATCATTGCTAATAACATACCTCTGCAGGTTGGTAAGGAAGAATTCCCAAGTATCCTATCAGGAGCACGTTCCTATTACAGTCTTGAGCAACCGCAATAAGTAAGATTTATGTATATTTTCCATATAGCCAGGTCCCCACTTGCACAAATGGCTTGCAGTCTAGAAATGCCCGCACACATGGATCAAACGTCCAGAACATCCGATGAAAAATTCATTGGTCATCCGGGCCGTAATAATGTCGTGTCTGTAATCAATCACAGTCCCTGGTACGTACTCCTGCATAGCAGCTATCAATCCCAGTAGCTCGTTATACGACGAATCGTAATCTCCATACAATTGCTCAATTTCCATTTGTTTAGCTATCTACGCCTTTCGATATGATACTCGATACTGGAATTGTGCTTGTATTTCGGCAATCAGTACTGAAACTTTCATGGTCGGCAGGTCCTTCACCATTGGCATGATACATGTACAGATGGTTTTAGAATCAAGTTTTCGATGATCTTCTGTCATACGTGTTGATGTGCATGTGTGAGGTCCAACAAATTTTCGTATCTCCCACATCTGCGAATTTTGAATGAATGCAGCTTGTACCCGCCAATTGCAACCTTCCGCTGCCTTTCAACACTCCCCAATATATATCGTCGGTTTAGACACTGCGACTTTGTAATCCACTGATATATCCATGCTATACCATTTAATAGCAAATACGCACTCTTCTTTACTTTTGAATCTTTGGACTACGAATAACTCCTCATGAAATGAATTTACGGCCAGCCGGTGAGTAGGAAGTATTTTAGGGTACTCCGGGAACTTAGCTACATGCGCTGCATCAGCGTCTATGAGCGACATGTGTGGCCCATGATTATTGTGTATCATGATACATCGCATTTGGTTCCCGGCCGAAGACACGTTAATGTTTCCATCATCATTCACATCTTCATCGTCAATATCTTCAGGCATATCGTCCACATAGGGATCACTGTTACTATCGACCTCTTGCTCACAATGATCACTACTATCGTATCCATCATCACCAACCACATCAATATCGGGTGTAATATTAAGATCGATATCGATCACATGTATAGTCGATTCACTATCAACGTACGATATTGGAGGCACCATGCACGGTTCTTGAGCTCCATGTTCTTCACCATATGCATTGATATCTTCATTTTGCTCAATACCGGCTAACTCAGCAAATAAGTGAATCGGTACATTTTTGTTACTCCTATTCCCATTCCCACAGTAAAGAGCGATCATTGTCTCCACGTCTTCGTCGTCTACAAGTTCCATTTCGATGAATTTGATCGGATCTGTCGAAACTGGAAACTTTTAGAAAATTTTTGAAATCCTTCTTCCACAACGTCTAACAATTTTTGTGTTAATCCTTCCCTTCATATCATCCAACGAGACATTTCTATTAAATCTCATTGTTATTTGTTGCCGACATTCAAATATGCATCCAACGGTTGTTGTCAAGATGATTCCATCGAAATAAACGCATACAAAAAACTAATCATCCATCTTCAATATTCAATCTGTTAAAAAATAAACAAAACTTCTCAAAACAATTTCGAACAGTAAATAAATTACTTAAATAAAAAAATAAAAATTACGATTTTACTAACAATAATAGTCAACAACAACAACAACAACAACAACAACAACAACAACAACAACAACAACAACAACAACAACAACAACAACAACAACAACAACAACAACAACAACATAATAATAATAATAATAATAATAATAATAGTTTTTTTTACCAACAATATTAATAACTAACAATAATAATATTTAGGGTTTTTACTAATCCTAATAACTAACACAACAATAATAATAATAATTAGGGCTTTTTACTAACAATACTAACTAAAATAATAATAATAATAATAGTTTCTTTTACTAACAATAATACTAACTAAAATAGAAATTACGATTTTACTGACAATAATAATTAACAGTAATAATAATAATAGTTTTTTTATTAACAATATTAATAACTAACAATAATAATAATAATTAAGATTTTTACTAATCCTAATAACGAACACAATAATAATAATAGTTTTTTTACTAAAAATAATAAATAACAATAATATAGTGTAAAAACTAACAATCATACTAACTAATATAATAATTAGGGTTTTTACTAATCCTAATAACTATAAATAATAATAACCAAACCCTAATTAGGGTTTTTATTAATCTTAATAACTATCAATAATAACTAAACTAACAACAAAAAAATAAAAAACATACAAAAAATGATAATTCATTATTTTTAAAATAAATACCTTATTTTTTCTATTTTTTATTCTTCTCTTTCTTTCTCCTTTCTCTTCTCTATTTTCTTTCTCTCCTTTTTTTTCCGGCGCCGTCCTCTTTCTTCTTCTTCGTCTCCTTTCCTCTTCTTCTCTCGCAGGTGGCCATGAAAATGAAATGGGGACCATTTAAGGTCCCCAAAGCTGAGCAAACGGACAAATTTTTGACTGGTGCCGCCTTTGGTACACCCAAAACTGATGCCGCCTCTGGCACACCCTCCTCTATTTTATTTTATTTTTAAACAATATTTTTTTAACAGTGTTTTTTTTAACAGAATGTGGCAGATTATGGCAGAGTAGGGTGGTCATGCCTCTGCCATAGGCGACACCACCCTACATGTACCATTTTGGTACATAATTTTTCATGTGTACTATATATTTTTTTATTTTGGACTATTTGGGTAAAAAACCCAAACTCCTAAAATGCGTGCTGCACTATTTAGCAAAATTCATTTATTACGAATTGAAATTTTATAAATGGATCATACTTTGAAAGTTGTTAGAATTACATTTGTGTAAGGGATGTTCAACATTCGTCCAAATTATCAAAATATTAAGTTTGAAAAATGAAAAAAAAGAAAAGGTTGGATTATATTTAGATTCTAATATTAAAATTAGCCCAAACTTAACCCTGTTGAGACAACTTTTATAGTAGGTTTTTTTAATCAATATAGTAGATTATTTTATAAATTATGTAACTTATATCGTATAATTAAATACACTGTAATGTAAATATTAAAAAATATATTTAGCTGTTTATGTAAAATTTTAAGATCATGATATTATGCAAATAAAAAATTAATATTACATAATTAATAGTTTTTGGATATTTAGAATAATATAATTTTCATAAATATAAAGAATTACATGATGCAAATTTGGAGTCGACCACTGGATTTGATGAAGAAGAATATCACGATAAATTGATTTCTCCCTCTTAACAATTTTTTTTCCATTTTGTTACATAAGTCTTAATTATGGATGTTATAAATTTTTTTATTAGTTTTATGTGTGCAACCCTAATGAGTAGAGGGATGATCAATTTATAATGATCAACCTTTAAATTGGCATGTCCATCAAGTAACCGAATGAACGAATAAGATTTAATTTCTATTAAAATAATTAACTTAATCACTTTAAATTGAACCACTTTATTTTAAACTTAATTGAGTCTATAAATATTAGCTAAAATCTTACGTTCTCCTACTTGACACACCTGGAATGAAACGTAAACTTCAATATCACAAACATTTAGTCTACATAGCAAAATAATATCCGTCATTATTATCATGTTATAGTGAATTGCAAATGTAAGTTATGGAAATTACAACTTAATATAATGTCTTTGAATAACATACATATCACATTATGGCCACAACAATATTTAATAAAGATTTTTCTCTGTTAAAAGAATTCAAATAAATTCTGTACACACAAATACTATAAATAGGAAATACAATAATTGAGCTCAAGTGTCACATTATCATAAAATATCATCCCAATACAACCAAGATTCGTTCTATGTGCATATTCCTTCAATGTCTTTAATTGTAAGCTTTTAGTTAATGGATTTGTAATCATGGGACCATTTCAAATGTGCTTTATATGCATAATAAATAAACATATATCTTAATTTTTAGATATAAAATAATCAAATATAAATATTAAAAGTTTTATTATAAATAAATAAAAATAAACACACAAACGATAAAAATAATTTGATTAATATATAATAATTAAACAACAAACAAGTTTTAAATGATTTATTAATCGAGCTTTAAATGAACAAAAATCGAATTATTCATAATTTGTTCATCGAACACTCTATTCATTTATAACTTTAGTCTTACGCAATATACCTAAATCATTCACAACAAGCAAAATATCATCAACATATAGAACTAAGAAAATGAACTTGCTCCAATTGACCTTCTGATATATACGTTGATCAACAATGTTTTCTTGATAATTAAAAGGCTTTATGGTATCGTTGAACTTGATATACTATAATTGTGAAGCTTGCTTAAGTTCATATATTGGATTTTTCAATTTGCATACCATATGACATTTTGCTTCAATTGAGAAACTGTAACGACCCAAAATCCGTGGGCACCGAAAAAGTGTGTTATTGGGCCTCCGTCTTAGTAAACCGAGTTAGTAAATAGTTATTAGGAGTAATTATGAGTTTAATAGTGTGTTTAATTAGATTTTTATTTAGTGAACTTAGCTTAATTTAAAGTAATTAGGAAAAAGGATCAAATTGAATAAGGAGTAAAAGTCTAATTGTAGATTAAAAGAAAATAAAAAGGATCAAAATGGCAAATATGCCATTTAGCATAAGTTGAGGCGGCATACATGTATAAAAATCTGAGATTTTTATGTATTAAAATATATTATTATTAATATTAGATAACTATATTAATATAATATTATATTATAAAATAAAGTAAATGAAATAATAAAAAGAAACAAAGAAGAACAGAAAAGAACAGAGAAGGTTTCGAAACAGGGGAAAGGAAAGAAAGAAAGAAAAAGAAAAGGGAAAATTGAGGTTTTAAAGCTTGGAGTTTAATTAGGTAAGTCAATCAATTTCTATTCTCTTAATTTTGATGTTTTAGAAGCTTTAAAGCAAGATTTTGATGAAATTAAGTTGATATTTTGAGAGTTTATTGGTTTTCAAGTATAGTTGATGTTGAAGAAAAAGATGAATTAGAGACTAAATTGAATGAAAGTTAAGTTAGAATTAGTAGAAGGATTAAATTATAAAGTAAGCTATAAGTTTTGTGTTATAGGGATTAATTTGGAAGAAATTATGAATTAGGGTTTTATTATGAAAATTATATAATCAAGTTGAATATGGAAGGAATTTAAGTAGAATCAAAGTATGAATTAAGTTAAGAAAATAAGTAAACTTAATTAGGATTAAATTGTAAAATGAGTTACACTGAAACAATTTTGGACAGCAGCAGTAGAGTAACTTTGAAAATTCACCAAAAATCGTAGAAGTGGAATTAGAAGTTGAGTGAGATATGAAATTAAAGCTTATTGAGTCTATTTTCATATGAAAGAAACATAGAAAGTAAATAAGTTCTGTATTATGAGATATTTAAATTTTAGTGAAACTGGTTCAGGGTGATTTCGGGTTCCCCTGTTCTGAATTGGAAAAATCATTAAAAATTGTAAAAAAATAATTTGGGGACATAATTTATATGGTTAGATTCTTTAATGAGTCTATTTTTATAAGAAACAAACTAGAACATCATTTGAATTCTGTATAGAAAGATAATTAAATTTTAGCAAAGAGTGGTCGGAGCTGTCAGACAACAGAATTGGGGTGATTTCAAAGAATAAACTGTACTTATTGGATAAATCAAAAATTCTGAAAATTTTATGGCAAGAAGATATGTGAGTCTAGTTTCATAGAAAATTTACGGATCTTAATTCGGAATTCTGTAACTCAAGATATAGATAATTTAGTGACAATGACTCAGGTAGACAGCTTTAAAAGAACTTATAAGTAAATAATAGAATTGTGTATAAAGAATGTAGAATGAAGAGGAAGAGTAGAAATTGAATAAAATTCATTATTTATTGAAATTTAATGCTGTAATTAATAATGTAAATTATTATTACTTTTGTAGCTAATAAGGAAAAAGAGGCATCGGCATTCAAAGGAAAAGAAAAGATCGCTGAGGAGTAAACGTGTATTTCGGGTTTGTATTACTATAACTCAAACTATCTATTAAATGTATATTGTATTTATAGTATATGTTATGAGGTAATTAAGACAAGGTAAGTAATAATATTTGAAATTTAGTAAGAATATGTGTGAATATTAAATTATATGTGAATCGATATAATAGATGTTTTGAATTGATCAAGTTTTTGAAATTGTTGTGGAAATGAATTCGAAATTGGAAAAGTAAAATAACGCCCTATTAACTTGTCGGACTAGATTTGATACAAATGGCATGCCATTGGATTTGTGATGTGATGAGGAGATTTGTAGCTCGGTGGAGAAGATAATTCTGTTATATATACTTCGGTTTATCCGAAGAGGCATTCAATGCCTTACTGGTGTGTTTGGGAGGTTATATTATACTGGTGTGTTATGGAGGATTTATATTACTTTGGTGTGATTGGGTTGGATATTCTGGTGTGATTGGGTTGGATACTCTGGTGTGTTTGGGGGAATCCGCGTATCTGTCAGAGTCCGAGTATTGTTAATAGGGTAAATAATTGAAATGAAATTTTGGAAATGAGATTGATTGATTTGGCTCTATTGAAAGATATGAGAAAGAATGGATGAGTTAAATTATGGATTGAATTAGTATATGAAAATGAAATGTGAATTTAAGATTTGTGAAGTGATATATAATTATGTATAATTAGTTTTAATGATTTATAAAGCTTATGGTTGATGTTTGTAATTTATTAATGTTAAATAGTTTGCTTTATGGTAATACCACTGAGTATATGTATACTCAGCGTACGGTTGTTTCCGTGCGCAGGTTGTAGAAGTCAAATACTGAACCAGCATCCGAAGCCAGACCCGACTTCAGCAAACTTTTGGTGATGTATATTTCCTTTTGATAATGTGGCATGTACGTAGGTTGTGTAAATGGTTAAAAATGTTAGTAATATCAGTTTAAGAATTATAATGAAAGAAGTATATTTATTTTAATCTAACCAATAATTTTGATAAATTTAAATTTATATTATATTGATTGAGTTTGATTAGAAGGTATTTAGAATAGAAAATGAATATATGAAATGAATTTGGTTATAATTGAATTGAATACAGTTTAATTTACAGGGGGTTTTATATAATAATAAGCAGAAATGCTGCCGAAATTTATATTAAACAAAATTTATAATTGTAAATTGTCTGATATGTCCGGTAATGCCTCGTAACCCTGTTCCGGCGATGGTTCGGGGTTAGGGGTGTTACAATTATTGGTATCAGAGCTATCAGGTTTAGTCGATTCTCGGGCTAAATCGGGCTCGAAAGTGAGTCTAGAAGTACATGCCACTGTTGAGTCAAAGCTGAGTCGGGTTTTTGGATGCTGATATATATATTTGTTTGATTTTGTTTTATAGATAAAAGATGTCAAATGAAAGAATAAACGATACTGATGAAGAAATGCATATCGGAGAAGAAGAATCTTACGGTTTAAATGAAACTGAATCGATAGCACCTAGTAACCCGATGAGAGACCAACCTCCTAGAGTAGAAAGAAGAAATGATAGAGATGATTCTGATATATTAAGAATTATTGCTGATGCTCTACAAAGAGTGGCAGAGATTGTTCCTGTTACAACTTCTGTACCAACTCAGAGACGGGCCCCAATAAAAGAGTTAAGGAAATATGGTGCTACGGAATTTATGGGTCTGACAGGAGTTGATCCATCTGCAGCAGAAAATTGGATGGAATCAACTAAACGAGTTCTGCAGCAACTAGAATGTACCCCCCGGGAATGCTTAATCTGTGTTGTTTCATTACTTCAGGGTGAAGCTTATCTGTGGTGGGAATCCGTAATTCGACATTTGCCAGTAGAACAGGTAACGTGGGAATTATTTCAAAAGGAATTTCAAAAGAAGTATGTTGGAGAGTTATATATTGAAGATAAAAAGCAAGAATTTTTAATGCTGAAGCAAGGTAATCTATCAGTAGTGGATTATGAAAGGGAATTTTCTCGATTGAGTCGATATGCTACTGAGTTCATTCCAACAGAAGCTGATAGCTGCAAAAGATTTCTACGGGGACTGCGAGATGAAATCAAGATTCAATTAGTAAGTCTCAGAATTACTGAACTTGCTGATCTGATTGAGCGAGCGAAAATGATAGAACAAGTGTTAGGCCTGGACAAAAAGTCAGAAATGGGTAAATTAGCTGGAAAACGTTTGGGCACCACCAGTTCTAATCCATTACCGAAGAGATCCAGAGAATCAAGAAGTGGTTGGAGACCAAGTTTCAGATCTGATCGAGGTGATAAAGGTCAGGGTAAACAGATTACTATCTCTACTGGCAGTGTAAAAGGGCCTTCACGGAACATTGATGTCACAGACTGTGAATATTGTGGAAAGAAGCACTTAGGTGAATGTTGGAGGATAACTCGACGATGTTTTCGATGCGGGTCTACAGATCATTTCATTCGAGAATGTCCAAAAAGTGAAAGTATCACACCTACCACATCTCAGAGATCAGTATCGACTGCCAGAGGAAGAGGAATGTCTAGAGGAGGTTTTGTTTCGAGGAGAGGAGGAGCTAGTAGGGGCAGTGATATAGTTACACAACAGTCAGAGGCTAGAGCACCAGCCAGGGCATACGTAGTTCGAACCCGTGAAGAAGGCAATGCTCACGATGTGGTGTCAGGTATATTTTTATTGTATTCTGAGCCTATTTATGCTTTAATTGACCCGGGTTCATCACATTCATATATTAATTTAAAATTAGTTGAATCGGGGAAGTTAGAATCTGAAATGTCTAGAGTTTTCATAGAAGTGTCTAGCCCTTTGGGACAAACAGTGTTAGTAGACAGAGTATGTCGGAGGTGCCCGTTAATAATACATGATAAAATGTTTCCTGTGGATTTGCTGATCATGCCTTTTGGCGATTTCGATATCATTTTGGGTATGGATTGGTTATCTGAACATGGGGTAGTTTTGGATTGCTATAAAAAGAGGTTTAGTATTCAGACAGAAGACGGGGACAGAATTGAAGTGAATGGCATCCGTACTAGTGGTTCGACACGTATCATTTCAGCTATAAAAGCTAACAAATTATTACAGCAAGGTTGTTCAGCGTATTTGGCATATGTTATTAATTCTGATTCAGTGGGAAGTCAATGCAGCCAGATTAGGACTGTATGCGAGTTTCCAGATGTATTTCCAGAAGAACTACCGGGTTTACCACCTGATAGAGAGGTTGAATTTGCTATTGAGGTGTATCCAGGTACAGCACCAATTTCTATACCTCCGTACCGAATGTCGCCTACTGAATTGAAAGAGTTGAAGGTGCAGTTACAGGATTTATTAGAACGAGGCTTTATTCGACCGAGTATTTCACCTTGGGGAGCTCCAGTATTGTTTGTTAAAAAGAAAGATGGTTCTATGCGGTTGTGCATTGATTATCGACAGTTGAACAAAGTGACGATCAAGAACCGGTATCCTTTGCCTCGTATAGACGACTTGTTTGATCAGCTTAAGGGAGCTTCAGTATTTTCTAAAATTGATTTGAGATCCGGGTATTATCAGCTAAAGGTGAAGGAAAGTGATGTGCCTAAGACTGCTTTCCGTACTCGTTATGGTCACTATGAATTTTTGGTGATGCCGTTTGGATTGACTAATGCTCCAGCTGCTTTTATGGATCTGATGAATCGCATTTTCCAGCCGTACCTAGATCAGTTTGTGGTGGTCTTCATTGATGATATATTGGTATATTCAAAGACAGAGGCAGATCATGATCAGCATCTTCGAAAAGTTTTACAGATTCTGCGGGAAAAACAGTTGTATGGGAAATTAAGTAAATGTGAATTCTGGTTGTCTGAAGTGGTATTTTTAGGACATGTGGTATCTGCCGATGGGATTAGAGTTGACCCGAAGAAGATTGAAGCAATTGTTCAGTGGAAAGCGCCAAAGAGTGTGTCTGAGGTACGTAGTTTTCTCGGTTTGGCTGGATATTATCGAAGATTTGTAAATGGATTCTCGAAAATAGCAATGCCAATGACTAAACTACTGCAGAAGAATGTTCCTTTTATCTGGGATGATCAGTGCCAGAATAGTTTTGAGACTTTGAAGCAAATGTTGACAGAGGCACCGGTATTAACATTACCAGAGTCGGGGAAAGATTTTATTGTGTACAGTGATGCTTCTTTGAGTGGTTTGGGTTGTGTATTGATGCAAAATAGAAAGGTTATTGCATATGCATCTAGACAGTTGAAGCCGCATGAACGTAATTACCCGACGCACGATTTGGAGTTAGCTGCAGTAATTTTTGCTTTAAAGATTTGGAGACATTACTTATATGGTGAGAAATGTTACATTTACACAGATCATAAAAGTCTCAAATATCTTCTGTCACAGAAAGATTTAAATTTAAGGCAAAGACGGTGGATCGAGCTTCTAAAAGATTATGATTGTGTTATAGATTATCATCCAGGAAAAGCAAATGTGGTAGCTGATGCATTGAGCAGGAAAGCTGCGATTGAATTACGAGCAATGTTTGCTCGGCTCAGTGTTAATGATGATGGAAGCTTGTTAGCTGAGTTAAGGGTTAAGCCGATGATGTTAGATCAGATTAGAGCAGCTCAAATGGAAGATGAAAAATTATTAAAGAAAAGAGAAATGGTTCAGAATGGTACAGTCGAGAGTTTTAGTATTGATGAACATGATTGTTTGAGGTTTCAAAATCGGATTTGTGTTCCAATTACTTCTGAATTAAAGAGGATGATTCTTCAAGAAGCACACGATGGTACTTTTGCATTGCATCCGGGTGGAACAAAAATGTATCGTAATTTACGAGAGCTTTATTGGTGGCCAGGGATGAAAAAAGATATAGTTGAATATGTCAGTAAATGTTTGACATGTCAACGAGTAAAGGCAGAACATCAGGTACCGACAGGATTACTCCAGTCTATTAGTATTCCTGAATGGAAATGGGATAGTATTACTATGGATTTTGTTACGGGGTTGCCACTGTCAGTGAGCAAAAAGAATGCCATTTGGGTGATAGTTGATCGACTTACTAAGTCTGCTCATTTCATAGCAGTCAGGACTGATTGGTCTTTACAAAAGCTTGCTGAAGTATATATCCGAGAAATTGTGAGACTGCATGGTATTCCAGCATCTATAATTTCCGACCGGGATCCACGATTTACATCAAGATTCTGGAGGCAGTTACATGATTCTTTGGGTACTCGGCTTAATTTTAGTACTGCATTTCATCCACAAACCGACGGACAATCAGAACGGGTAATTCAAATTTTAGAAGACATGCTTCGGGCTTGCATTATTGACTTTGAATCAGGTTGGGAACGATACTTATCATTAGCTGAATTTGTTTATAATAATAGTTACCAATCTAGTATTCAAATGGCTCCATATGAAGCGTTATATGGTCGAAGATGTCGTTCACCAGTATGTTGGACAGAGTTGAATGAGAAAAAGCTAGTGGGACCGGAATTAATTCAGGAGACAGAAGAAGTAGTTAAAAAGATCAAAGACAGGTTGAAAATAGCTTTTGACAGACAAAAGTCTTATGCAGATCTGAAGCGACGGGATATAGAATATTCTGTGGGTGATAAAGTGTTTTTAAAGGTATCGCCTTGGAAGAAAATTTTGAGATTTGGTCGTAAGGGAAAATTAAGTCCTCGTTTCATTGGGCCGTATGAAGTAATTGAAAGAATCGGACCGGTTGCCTATCGATTAGCTTTACCTCCGGAATTACAGAAAATTCATGATGTTTTTCATGTTTCCATGCTACGAAGGTATCGATCGGATCCATCTCATATTATTTCTACTGAAGACATTGAGATTAGACCGGATTTGTCATATGAGGAAGAACCGGTTCAAATACTAGCTCGAGAAGTGAAAGAATTAAGAAACAAACGAGTTCCTTTGGTAAAAGTATTGTGGAGAAGCCATAGTGTGGAAGAAGCAACTTGGGAACCGGAAGAAACTATGAGGGCACAGTATCCTCACCTATTCTCAGGTAAATTTCGAGGACGAAATTTATTAAGGGGGGAGAAATGTAACGACCCAAAATCCGTGGGCACCGAAAAAGTGTGTTATTGGGCCTCCGTCTTAGTAAACCGAGTTAGTAAATAGTTATTAGGAGTAATTATGAGTTTAATAGTGTGTTTAATTAGATTTTTATTTAGTGAACTTAGCTTAATTTAAAGTAATTAGGAAAAGGATCAAATTGAATAAGGAGTAAAAGTCTAATTGTAGATTAAAAGAAAATAAAAAGGATCAAAATGGCAAATATGCCATTTAGCATAAGTTGAGGCGGCATACATGTATAAAAATCTGAGATTTTTATGTATTAAAATATATTATTATTAATATTAGATAACTATATTAATATAATATTATATTATAAAATAAAGTAAATGAAATAATAAAAAGAAACAAAGAAGAACAGAAAAGAACAGAGAAGGTTTCGAAACAGGGGAAAGGAAAGAAAGAAAGAAAAAGAAAAGGGAAAATTGAGGTTTTAAAGCTTGGAGTTTAATTAGGTAAGTCAATCAATTCTATTCTCTTAATTTTGATGTTTTAGAAGCTTTAAAGCAAGATTTTGATGAAATTAAGTTGATATTTTGAGAGTTTATTGGTTTTCAAGTATAGTTGATGTTGAAGAAAAAGATGAATTAGAGACTAAATTGAATGAAAGTTAAGTTAGAATTAGTAGAAGGATTAAATTATAAAGTAAGCTATAAGTTTTGTGTTATAGGGATTAATTTGGAAGAAATTATGAATTAGGGTTTTATTATGAAAATTATATAATCAAGTTGAATATGGAAGGAATTTAAGTAGAATCAAAGTATGAATTAAGTTAAGAAAATAAGTAAACTTAATTAGGATTAAATTGTAAAATGAGTTACACTGAAACAATTTTGGACAGCAGCAGTAGAGTAACTTTGAAAATTCACCAAAAATCGTAGAAGTGGAATTAGAAGTTGAGTGAGATATGAAATTAAAGCTTATTGAGTCTATTTTCATATGAAAGAAACATAGAAAGTAAATAAGTTCTGTATTATGAGATATTTAAATTTTAGTGAAACTGGTTCAGGGTGATTTCGGGTTCCCCTGTTCTGAATTGGAAAAATCATTAAAAATTGTAAAAAAATAATTTGGGGACATAATTTATATGGTTAGATTCTTTAATGAGTCTATTTTTATAAGAAACAAACTAGAACATCATTTGAATTCTGTATAGAAAGATAATTAAATTTTAGCAAAGAGTGGTCGGAGCTGTCAGACAACAGAATTGGGGTGATTTCAAAGAATAAACTGTACTTATTGGATAAATCAAAAATTCTGAAAATTTTATGGCAAGAAGATATGTGAGTCTAGTTTCATAGAAAATTTACGGATCTTAATTCGGAATTCTGTAACTCAAGATATAGATAATTTAGTGACAATGACTCAGGTAGACAGCTTTAAAAGAACTTATAAGTAAATAATAGAATTGTGTATAAAGAATGTAGAATGAAGAGGAAGAGTAGAAATTGAATAAAATTCATTATTTATTGAAATTTAATGCTGTAATTAATAATGTAAATTATTATTACTTTTGTAGCTAATAAGGAAAAAGAGGCATCGGCATTCAAAGGAAAAGAAAAGATCGCTGAGGAGTAAACGTGTATTTCGGGTTTGTATTACTATAACTCAAACTATCTATTAAATGTATATTGTATTTATAGTATATGTTATGAGGTAATTAAGACAAGGTAAGTAATAATATTTGAAATTTAGTAAGAATATGTGTGAATATTAAATTATATGTGAATCGATATAATAGATGTTTTGAATTGATCAAGTTTTTGAAATTGTTGTGGAAATGAATTCGAAATTGGAAAAGTAAAATAACGCCCTATTAACTTGTCGGACTAGATTTGATACAAATGGCATGCCATTGGATTTGTGATGTGATGAGGAGATTTGTAGCTCGGTGGAGAAGATAATTCTGTTATATATACTTCGGTTTATCCGAAGAGGCATTCAATGCCTTACTGGTGTGTTTGGGAGGTTATATTATACTGGTGTGTTATGGAGGATTTATATTACTTTGGTGTGATTGGGTTGGATATTCTGGTGTGATTGGGTTGGATACTCTGGTGTGTTTGGGGGAATCCGCGTATCTGTCAGAGTCCGAGTATTGTTAATAGGGTAAATAATTGAAATGAAATTTTGGAAATGAGATTGATTGATTTGGCTCTATTGAAAGATATGAGAAAGAATGGATGAGTTAAATTATGGATTGAATTAGTATATGAAAATGAAATGTGAATTTAAGATTTGTGAAGTGATATATAATTATGTATAATTAGTTTTAATGATTTATAAAGCTTATGGTTGATGTTTGTAATTTATTAATGTTAAATAGTTTGCTTTATGGTAATACCACTGAGTATATGTATACTCAGCGTACGGTTGTTTCCGTGCGCAGGTTGTAGAAGTCAAATACTGAACCAGCATCCGAAGCCAGACCCGACTTCAGCAAACTTTTGGTGATGTATATTTCCTTTTGATAATGTGGCATGTACGTAGGTTGTGTAAATGGTTAAAAATGTTAGTAATATCAGTTTAAGAATTATAATGAAAGAAGTATATTTATTTTAATCTAACCAATAATTTTGATAAATTTAAATTTATATTATATTGATTGAGTTTGATTAGAAGGTATTTAGAATAGAAAATGAATATATGAAATGAATTTGGTTATAATTGAATTGAATACAGTTTAATTTACAGGGGGTTTTATATAATAATAAGCAGAAATGCTGCCGAAATTTATATTAAACAAAATTTATAATTGTAAATTGTCTGATATGTCCGGTAATGCCTCGTAACCCTGTTCCGGCGATGGTTCGGGGTTAGGGGTGTTACAGAAACCTTCAAGTTGGTCCACATAAGCTTTTTCCTATGAAGACTATTTGTCACATTGTTTTGGTGTAACTTTAAATCATAACGAGAAATAAACGAAATAATAATTCTTAAAGAATCTTTCTTAGAGATTGGAAAGAAAGTCTCTTTAATAATTCTTGAAGGGGTAACCTTTGACAACAAGTCTAGATTTATATTTTAATTTTTTCGCTTGTGTAATAGCTCATTTTTCAGTGGTAACAAAAACAATGGTTTCAGAACCCCGATCTCCAATGATCGAGTTAGAAAATATTATTTATTAATATTTATGAGTCTATTATAGTGATATACTGAGTTTTGGTCTGATAATTTTATTGAACGGTTAGTAATTAAGGTACAAGGACTAAATCGTAAAAATCATAAAATTTTATCGCTATTGATTTTTATTAGTTTTTATATGGAAAATTGACCATAATGAAGCATTAGTGACGGTTAGTGCTTGTTTCTTAAATTTTTTTTATGTTAAATTATGTTAAAGTAATATTAGGAAAAGGTTAAAACATTAAACATAATATTATCTTCCTTAATTTTCTCCCCTGAAACCACCATTTTTAGAAGGGTTTAGATTGGACCAAGTTTCTCCCTCTTGCATGTAAGTCCTTTGAATGCTCGTTTTTCGTAAATTTGATGTTTTTTGAGATTGTTGTACTTAAGTTAGTTAGCCTAGAGATTAATTTGTAAAAATGTCAAAGATTTTAAAAACTGCCATTGTTGTTTTTTGAAGCTTTTTGGATGTTTAATGGTAAATTTTTAAGCTCAGTAACAATTAAGGACTAACTTGTAAAGTGTTTTTTGTTAGTTTTGAGTTTAAGGACTAAAATGTAAATGTGTCAAACTTGATATGGAATTTCTATAAATTATGTTTCTATAGTGTTATATAAGGATGAAATTGAAAATGGATTGAAAAACAAAGTTTAAATGTGAAAGTTATAGTGGTTTCAGTTTTAAGAACTAAATTGAATAAAATGTAAAAGTTCAGGGAAATTTTTTAAAATAAAATCAATAGGTCATATGCATGTATATGAGTGTTATAAGGTATTTAAATTTGATAAATTGAACTTAATTATTATATAGATCAAGTGGAGAAAATTTAGAAAAAAAGGGAAAAAATTGCGGAATAATCCCTACGATGCAACTCATTAGCTGACTATATTAGGTAAGTTCATAGGGTATAGTTATGTACTTTTATGTATTGATTATAGTTGAATTGTGAATATATCTATAATGTTTGATTATATTTTTACAATGTTTATAATTTAGTACTAAATGTGAGAAAAGGATTACGGACCTGAGTAGCAATAATAGAATTAAACCAATAAGTATTATTAGGAACTTCAATTAAATTTGGTTCAAAACATAAAAAAGCATAAAAGATTACCTTTATTTTTAAGCCAAGCTTTGTGTTTTTGGCAATCTTTTTAATAATGTCCTATTTTCTTACATAAGCGACACTTATCTGCCATTTGTTCTTTTTTCTCAGCATTAGAGACATTGACAAACGTGTTTTTCTTCTTCTTAAATTGGTTTTTTCCTTAAATCCTTTGCTAGTTCTTTAACCCGTAAGGTTGATGGAATGACTTCCTTGACTCTTTAATCTTGCTTTCTCTTAAACAAGCTAACTAGCTAGTTTATTAACATCTCACTCATCTTTAATAGTGTTATTGTTAATTTGAAATTACCCAAAATTCAGGGGTAGTGAGTTCAAAATGAATTGCACTAAGAAAGAGCCATCCAGCACCATCTCGTAAGGTTTTAAACTTGTCACAATATTAGTCATCTCGATGATATGTTCTTGTATTTCCCTTGTTCCATCAAATTTCGTAGTCGTAAGTTGTGCCATTAAAGTGCTGATGAATGATTTGTTTGAAGAATAAAAATGTTTTTCCACAAACATAAGATATTCTTTTGCACTTTCAATTTCCACAAACATAAGTTGTGCCATTAACATACTTTATGCTTGTCCAATCTCGACCTGACCTGAAATATAGGCCTAAAATTTTACCCAAACCAATTCGTATTTATAAATAGCTAATCCAAGCCCATTTAGGCCATCCATATTAATTTTTTTAAATAAAAAATATTTTATTATTAATTTAATGTTTAATAATATAATGTATTTTATTTATTACACTTTTATAAATAGTCATCTTAATATTTTTTAAACTTAATCTCAACCCATATTTTAAACTGACCTAATCTTTTTTTTTTGACAAAACTCTTTTTTTAAGTTTAATATTTTACTTGACACTCGTAAATTTTGAACAAAGTTTTAAATTTGAACGATTAGCGGGGTCCATAATTAAATCTACTATAAGCTCGACCCCACATGTTTTAGGGGGTAAGGTTTGTTTTTGTTGGGGGTTAAGTTTTGGGACATTTATTTTCAAAGTCCCTTCTCCTATCTCTTGATTGTTTGACAGTAGTATCCTTGTATGAAATCTATTATATTGAAAAAGAAAAAAGTAAAACAAGGTTGCGTGTCGACTCGGACCTATTCAAGGCTAAACTTATATAAGAACAAAAAAACCTTCCAAAGTTCTACCAAAAAAGAAAACCTTGCGAATCTCGATGATCTGACATTTACAAGCCATTGAGCGTGCTTAAGAATGATATTGCAGATACAAATGATAGGTATATTATAATTTTAAGCAATAGAAATTTTCTGTATGTAGAGAATATAAACAGGTTATAAGTATTTTTGCAAAAGAATATATAAACAAAAATGTATGTAGAAAATAGGGCTAAAAAGGCCTGAACTGTAGTAGTAGTTTGGAGGAGAGGAGAGCCGCCACCACAACATCTACGTGTAAGTTTGCATGAAAATGTCAATTGTAAATATAAGATTTCTAATAAGGTTATTATAGGCATTTCCAATGGTCAATTGGAAACTCAATCAAGTAAGTCTTAACTCTCTTTAAGCGGTTTCCCTCAAATACTGGTTCTATAAAATAAATAAATGAAATATTTAAATATTAAAAAAATATGAGTGCTACACCACATGGATAGAAGAATATATTTAATATACATTTATTAAAAATTATATGAAGATTTTAAATTTATTTCCTAAAAAAGGATTTTAAAGTTCTACATGAGTGACTTTTAAGATTTGATAAAAATATAAAAAAGGCAAGCTAATTTTATAGTTAAAATTGTAATTTTATAAAATTATTTTTTATAACCTTTTAATTAAATTAAGTCAAATTATTAAAATTTATTTACTTTTTCATATTTCTATTTTTCGTTTATCAGGTATTTTACAAAAGGACCGCTTTATCTGAAAATATTGTATTTTTCCTGGAAAAATAGTCATAATAGCTTAGAGAGATATACATAAAGTTTTTTTTTTTTTTTGAAATAAGATATATATATAAAGGTTTTGTCTTTAGTTTCTGTGCATTCAATACCATTTTTTTTCTTTGTTTTTGTTTCTCTCTGAGTCCTCATACTACCAAAAAGAAAATCTCTTCTTTTCTTTCAGATTATAACCGACTCTACTCTTCCCTTTTCTTTTCTTTTTCCTCTTTTCTTTCTCATGAGTATTTAGATGGTGATGGAGGTGGAACAAATGATTTACAAAGGAATAAAAGGAAGGTAGTTTTGCCATTAATAGTGAATCCAAGAGCTCGAACTTTAACTTAGGCTTGGGGTTGGGGTTGGTGTTTGTTTTCATGGCTACCAGTAGAGGAAATTACATGAACCACTCTATCCAGCTACAACACCACCAACAAAATAATCATCATCAGCAGCAGCAACAGCGACATCATCAGCATCAAATACAGGAGCATAATCAACCTCATCTAAACCAGATTCCTTATGCTATGATGCAATCGTCCTCATCATCTTCCATCCCGGGGAACTACATGTAAATTTCTTTTACAGTGCAAAAACTATACAAACCCAAACTCACAACCAACTCAACCTTTTTTTTTTTCCTTTTTCATTCATTTTCTGATGGAGATGTTAAGTTTTTGAAAATTTCATTCCTGTTTCTTGTATTCTTTTTGGGGGTGAGCAGCAGCAGCAATAAAGATAGTGGAGCATATGATTTGGGTGAATTAGATCAAGCCCTTTTTCTGTATCTTGATGGACAAGACACTTCAACTGTTCAAGACCAAAGAAGTGAGTCTTCTCCCAAGTTTTCTCTTTCATCCCCTCTCTGTTTGTTTAGTTCAAAAAATATAGGAGTTTTCTTTTCCTTCCTCTTTCTTAATCTTCTCTCTTTTATGTTAAGAAGATTCTTTTGGAACAGGCCTATTTTGGTCACAGGAAAAGCATGTTTAGCTATTCAACAGATTTAATCTGCCAGTACTTTCTTTGACCAGATCATTTCAGAAGAAAGAAAGATATTTTCAACTTCTTATTTTATTTTCTAACATGATATGAGTGTCTGAATTGGACACCAGTAACAAACAACTCTGTGATAATGAATCCCTTGAAAAATGTCCTTACACGTTGTACTGAAAAGTGTATATGTGGGGATATGGTTTTTTTTTGGGGAGTGTTTCTTTTCTTCTTCTTCTTCTTTTTTTTTTTTTTTCTGTTTTTGATGGAATAAAGCTACAAATAATGCTTGAGGATCCCTATGTTTTGTTTAATATATTCGTACTTGTGTTGCCGGTTTGTCTGCCTTCCCTTTCTTCGAAACTTTCCTGTTGAGAGTTAATGGTTACCAGAATTTATATACGCAGATAACTCTGGAATGAGGCCTCCGACTTTGAACATTTTCCCTTCTCAGCCTATGCACGTTGAGCCGCCATCGTCAACCAAGGTGAAACATATTATTTATTCATATTGAGGATTTAGAGTTATGCTGGTGCAAGTATTTTAAAATAATAAATTTCTTTCATATTGAGGATTTAGAGTTATGCTGGTGCAAGTATTTTAAAATAATAATTTTCTATGTCTGGGTGTGTTATTTTATGTATATATTCTGTATTTGGTAGACAAATACAGGATTGGTTTCACCGGCAACTAGTGGTTCAAAGAGACCATCAGAGTCGTCCATGGAGTTGGCCAACGCCAGAAATGATACTTTATCTTCTGCACCCCATCTACCTGTTAAAGCTGTCAAGGTATCATAGGCTAACTCTGAATATAAAAAACCAAATTATTATATATTTTTTCTATATTTAAATCAGGAACAGAAACATGATGCATTCATCATCTTAACGAGAAAAAAAAGAAAGAGATCCTCATGTTTTGAAAAATGCAAGTTTTAATTTGGCAGCGTGAGGGGAATCGTAAAGGGCCAACATCAAGTTCAGAGCAAGAAGGACCCAAAACACCAGACCCTAAGGTGAATTCCTTCACTATATATATATATATATATTCCCCACTTTGAAGGACTTTTTTTTTGTTTATGTAATTTGTTTGGACAATTTCCGAGTAGACATTGAGGAGACTTGCTCAGAATAGAGAAGCAGCAAGGAAAAGCAGGCTAAGAAAAAAGGTCAGCCCATAAAAGAAAAAAAATTGATCATTTTTCTCTCTTTTAAACAAGTTTTGACGATGGGGGTGACGTTGGGGTTCTTGTATTTTCACAGGCTTATGTTCAGCAATTAGAATCAAGTAGGATCAGGCTAACCCAACTGGAACAAGAACTTCAAAGAGCAAGAACTCAAGTGAGACATCTCCCTTATACCTTTTATACATATGGTTTGTCCCTATATATATTTGAGTATAAGTTTGAAGATCTTGTTTTACTGTTTAGGGCATGTTTTTGGGTGGTGGCAATATCCTAGGAGGAGACCAAGGTCTTCCTGTTGGTATTAACAGCATAAGCCCAGGTTTCTATACTAAAAATAAAATGCTCTCTCTCTCTCTCTCTTGCTTCTTTTTGAGTTTTTAATGGCTATATATATATATATCAACTGAAATTTATATGGTTCAGATGCTGCCTTGTTTGACATGGAGTATACAAGATGGCTAGAAGAGCATCATCGACTAATGTGCGAGCTTAGGGCAGCAGTTCAAGAGCATCTACCGGAGAACGAGCTTCGTATCTTCGTCGACAACTGTTTAGCACACTTGGACCAAGTGATGAACCTCAAAAGCATGGTGGCTAAAACGGATGTCTTTCACCTTGTTTCTGGCATGTGGAAGACTCCCGCTGAACGATGTTTCATGTGGATGGGGGGTTTTCGCCCATCTGACCTCATCAAGGTACCTTAACACACTAAATCCTAATCACTACCATACATCTATTGTAAAAACTCTAAGAATAATCCCACTAATTATATTCATTTTCCTCTATATTTCACCTATTTTGTTTTCTTCTCTCTCTCTATAAAGTCTTTCCCCGTATACATTTCCTTGGACATTAAAAAAATGCGGGATCTTTGTGAAAAAGGAGGATATTTTGAGACAAAGCAGGAGGCTAGTGGTGCTTTTAATTGCATGAATGCAAAACCTAGAAAATCCCTATTATTACTCGTGTTTTTTAATTATTATTATTTTATTTTCAGGTGATACTGAATCAGATAGAGCCACTGACGGAGCAGCAGATAATGGGGATATGTGCCTTGCAGCAGTCGACACAGGAAGCTGAAGAAGCTCTAACACAAGGCTTGGAAGCTCTGAACCAATCTGTTTCTGATATTATAACATCTGATTCACTGAGCTGCCCTCCTAATATGACTAACTACATGGGCCAAATGGCTGTCGCCATCAACAAGCTCTCCACCATTGAAGGTTTTGTTAGACAGGTATGCACTCCCATCTTATATACTCCTACTACCATGATATTATTATGGTTTGATTTTCTCTGTGCTTGTGGACCCCCCCGGGCCCCCAGCCTCATCAATGATGATGAATTCAGGGTGATCAATATATGTGTGGGAAAAAATCTGGTTAAACCTAACCCCTCCCCCCTCATGCTTTCTATGAAATTACTCCATCCGTGTCTCCTCATGCTGATGTGGTGGTTCCATTAACAAAGCTATTATCCACATAAGATGACTGGATCGTTTCATGCATTTCTATGAAAGTGACATCTGCATGTAGTACGTAGTCTTTTAGGTTTTAAACTTTCCAGGCCATCTAAGGACCATCTAAAAAGAACTCAGCTTGTCTGATTTAGGAAGTTTCCCTATCCAAGTATATGCAACAGACTAGTATATGTTTATAGCAGTCCATTCAAGACTTAAATCACTTGCAGTAGAAGAATCAAACTCTATTTCATTTAGCCTAGGAATTGTAACAATGGGCGTGCCTAAAGCAAGCATGGCAATTTGTCGACAATAATGAACTTGTTACCTGATGGGCAGTATAAATATGAAAAAGCTATAACCAAGTCAAAAGAATATTTACATTTTCACGTGCTTTCTCTTTCCTCTGGTAAGTAATGCATATAGATATCGACATCAAAGCTCAAAAGAGATCCCTCGTGCCCGTATGTTGATGTCATAGTCATAACCGTTTGACTTATAGACATCACATCCTTTTTGACTATTCTTTCAATTTTAGGCCGACTCTACTCTCTCACATCCCCACATCCGTCCATCCTTTGCTCACAGTGAACTTAGAGTTATGGTAATTCTGGGATTAGGGCATTTCTAGTTCAACATTTTGAAGATTTAGGATAGGTGGGGTCGTAGGCCCTTTGAAATTATTGGTCCATCACTAGGAAAAGAAAACGTTAAATCCTAAACAATTTAGGCCCCCTTAAAGTCAATTGTGTAAGCAAGATGTTCACCTACAGGACAACATGTCATTGAAAGCCTAGTTAATTGACCACATTTTTATATTCCTAAGCTGACTTATGGCTACCCTTAAATTTTCAGGTCTCTCTAGGTAAGTAGTTACCATCATCACGTTTCTTTGAACCAAGGGTAGAAATTAAAATGAAATTAAACAAGTATTAAGTGAAGGTTTCGAATATGATCACCTTGGAATTATCTTTTACTTGTATGTCAAAACCCTTCTAGACAAGGTCAGTAGAAACCATACCCGACAAGTAATTTTGAACTAAGAAAATGAAAATGCCTTAAATTATTCCTTTTTTCAACCTCTCTATTCCTTAATTTCCCATTTTGACAATCAAAACACCCATGGTGCCACAAAGTCAGGGGTTGATAGCCAATGTGAAGTTTAAGTAAGCAAATTTATCTTCAATTCTACCCTCAAAGTCAAGTTAATACATGTTTAGTCTTAATGTTACCTTTCAAGTTATTGACTTTGTAACATGTAATTTTTTTTCTTTACAATTTACATTTATATGAAAACTTTATAAAATTGAACTTTTTCCATTGATATATATATAATACCTAAAATTTTTCCCTATTTTAGCATATATATTTCCGATAATTTGCTTTTAAGAAAAATGTTTAAAAAAACTTACAGGCGGATAATCTGAGACATCAAGCCATACTCCGATTACATCAAATCCTGACGATTCGTCAAGCTGCAAGATGTTTGTTGGCGATCGCCGAGTACTTCCATCGCCTAAGAGCTCTGAGCTCTCTCTGGGTGGCTCGACCTCGACAGGACCAATAAAACCCTAGCTCTTTTAATTAAAATTATTATTGTCGTCTTTGATATTTTCCCCTTTCTACATAGAGAGATGTATAGATAGACTAATAGTTAAGAATAGATTCAAATTTAAATTAAAGAATTAGAAATCTCTCTCATATTATACTGATTTTTCTTGACAAGAATTTCCGGAAAAGGAAAAAAAAAACAAAGATTTTGCAGCCATTTGACTTACTAGAAAGATATGGAACAGGTTCAGAAGAAGAAAAGGGCATTGAGAATAGAGAAAAAAAGTTGGTGTTTTCTGATTTATTTTGTGCTGTATTTTTGCATTTATTATGACAAACATTAAATGAACTTGTTTTAAGAGAAAAAACGAGATGCCGAGTGTTGAATCATACAAATTTAACTTTCATCTTAATATTTTTATAAAATTTAATTAAAATAATAAAGACGAAAAAGTTAAAAAAATTGACCTTGGAAATATCAAAGTCACATTGTTACTGAGACAGGGAATAAATGTCATACATCCTTTGGGTAATAATTTTGCAATGCATGTAAAAACCTTCTGCCCCCTCCGCCGTGTCTCTTTTTATGCCCTACCAGTAAAACTTCCACACGTCGCTAAACTCAATCACAAAATTGATTCCTTGATATATGTGTCTACTTTGGTAATACACCTGCCTCATGGTGCTCTAAGAAACAACAAGTTAGTTTCTAGATCTACGGCTGAGTCAGAATATCGAAGCTTGATTGCAGCTACTAGTGATGTTGCTTGGTTAGTCTCTCTGCTAACAAAATTACAAATTAGTTCTACTTATCCTCCTACTATTTGCTGTGATAATTCTAGCGCAGTTTCTGTTGCTGCTAATTCGGTCTTACACTCCAAATTCAAGCATGTCGAACTTGACTTATTTTTTGTTCGCAAGAAGGTGGCTGGTGGCTCATTAGTTGTGGGTGAAGTGCCAGCTTGTGACCAAGTTGCAAACATTCTTACTAAACCATTGTCAGTCTCTGTTTTTTCTCGGTTTCGAAGCTTACTTCGGGTCTTACCTATTGAGAACCTAGGTGAATGTTAGAGTATAGCAAGAGACTGTTAGTCTGTTATCAGTTAGTTACTTAGTCTAGTGTATAATTGGTTAGGAGAAGTTACCCTTATTCAAGTATATAAACACTAACAGTGTAATTGATAAAAGCAGATAAAGAATACTAAGCAGTTTCTCAATTAATTCATCTTTTCCAACTTGTTTTCTATTCTTGAAGATTAATACAATATCTTACATGGTATCAGTCGCCTGACCTCCTAGTGTATGATTCCCTTATCGAGCTGTAACACGCTAACCCATATCCGTCGCTGGAAAGGGGTTACGAGTTATTACCAGACGAAACATAACTTCCGAATATATAATCACATGCATAATTTTATTGAAACTCTTAAAACAGATAATTATTAATAAACTAACATAATTTGAAAACACACAACAAAGCATCCAAATTTACTATTCAAATGGTCAAAACCCAAATACAAATATGCTTTAAAATACATATAGGAATTATACTTTTTCCAAATCACAAGACCATATTAAGTCATTTTATAATCGGCTATTCAATAAAAGTACACTGTGAATCAAATTTTATACCTATCATTATAAAACCAAAGTATTAGCCATATATGCACAAAATCCCATTTCTCAATAAAACCAAATACAAGACATATTCGAATCAATAAATTCATGAGTAAAATATCAAACATAACCATACTTATATATACCAAAACCAAATCAACCAAAACCACAACCAAACATAATCATCAAGCCGAAATATAAATTCCAAGATTAACAAGATGGACAAGCCATTTTCGCATGGCTTATACATATATATATACAACTTCAACCATATTCGAAAAGTAGTATAGCCTATACACGCCATAAATTTCTAATTCAACTTTTAAAAGTACAGAAAGCAATCGATAGTGTGATAAACTTCGCTGACGGTCCCCGAGCCTGCAACTAGTCTCCAATATCTATAAATAGAAGTAAAAATACAGACACAGAGTAAGCTATCATAGCTTAGTAAGTCATAAGCAAATATTAACTCAATAACAATAATAATTTAATAATACATAACCAAACCATACTTGTAAATTCAAATATCCACATATAACTAAACATGAATTAAGTTTTGTCCAAACACGCATCCGTTCTTTATCCAAAATCATCTTTCATACTCAATATCAATAGAAATTTCATTTGACCGAAAACATACTATCATAATACATTTATACAATTCACATTTCCTTAGTCATAATTTCACATTCAATTACCATATAGACAAATGCACATATAAACTTTGGCATGAGTATGAAATTCACATTTCCATATCATACATATATTTATATCATTAAACCGAATATGACCAATCATATACTTAAACATATGGTTTCATTCACTTCATTCATAGCTTAATTTTTAATTCAAATATTATCTAAATGGCATTGATAATTTATTAAGGTATAACCAAGCCATACTTATGAAATTTAATTACCAAACATTTATCTACACATAAATTATAACATTTCCAAACACACATTGATTCATTAACATGTTTAATATCTCATAGACCTTATTTTGCCGAATATATCTATATATATATATATATATATATATATATATATTCCTATAAACACGTTCAAGGTTCACATTTCAAATTCCTACTAATCGAATGCACATAAATCATTTAATATCAATATGAATTTTACATTTCAATTTATTCCTCATGTAACATTAGGCCGAATATAAGCTCAAAAATCAAACATTAATATCACATATTTATTCATTAATCCACATATAGATTTTCATTTACACATTCACTACCATTAACGTCATTTATAACTTGTATCACATATCAAATAATCAACTTACCTTATTTCTGAAAAGGTAATAAATTGTCACATACATGTTCACTTTAGCTCATTTAACACATTTGATTACTTTTACCGTTGCTCACGTAAAATTTGCTAGGCATAAAGCATAATATAATACACCGGCACAGAGCCTGCTAGGCAATAAGCCTGATATAATTCACCAGCATAAAGCCTTCTAGGTATAAAGCCCGATATTATACACCGACACAAAGCCTACTAGGCATAAAGCCTGATATCACTGATACAAAGTCATCTTACACATAATTCATATATCGAAAATCTTAACTAATCCTTAAGGTTCATACGAAGCTTTTCAAACATCCTATCTCAATTGAATTGAACTTGTTCCCAAATCTCATAAACATTTATACATTTGGCTAAGTCAAATAAAAATTCATATATTTATTTCTACATGTATACTTCACATTTTATAAAATTTAGTACATATTTTTGCTTATAAACTTACCTCGGACAACGATAATCGGAACAGGACGATTAATCGACGATTTTAATTTTCCTCCAATCCAAATCCGATTTCTTTGGTTCTTGATTGCTTAAACAAGGGTCGAACTCAAAGCTTTCTTATTTCTTTTTCTTTTCTTTTCATTTCGATTCATAAAAAGATGAAAACATGGCTTTTAATTATGTTTGTCTTATTATAATAACTTAATAATATAATATATATATTTAACCTTTATAAATAATATAAAAACTATATATTATATAAACATAATGCCGTCCACTATATTTATTAATGGAAAAATTGCAACATAAATCCCCCATATTAAAAAGACAACAACAATTAGGCACTTTCATAATTAACTATCAAATTTTCATTTTACGCGATTAAGCCCTTTTATCAAATTAAGCATTCAAACAATAAAATTAATTCACGAAACTTTCACACATGTAAATTCACAGATGATTAACATAGAAAATAATATTAAAATATTTTTCGGACTCTGATTTATGGTTCTAAAACCACTATTCCGATTAGGGTCAAAATCGGGTTGTTACATGAGCCATGGCTAATTCTACCGATTCCACGTCCGTTGATCATTCTAATCCGTCTCTATCCAGCTCACGTTTAATTCGATTTTTCCCTCGTCACAGTACAGTGAAATTAGATGAAGGGAGTTTTGTGTAACGACAACTAGGGGTGTGCAAAATTCGGGTAAAACCGAAAAAATTCGGTTAACCGACCGAATTCTGTTAATCGGTCGGTTAATTGAATTTTTCGGTCGGGGGTTGGTTAATTATTTTGTGATTTTTTGGTTAATAGTTAATTCGGTTCGAAACCGGTCGGTTAACCGAATTTTTCGGTTTAACCGAAAAAATTAATAAAAAAATTATAATATATAAATAGGCCCACTATTCATCTAAACCCAATTCAAACCCAAATATCCAACCCAACCTAATTACCCAATCCAACTCAATCATAAAAATTAAAAATAATTTAATAAATAAAAAAAATTCTAAAACTAAAACTAAAACTAAAATTATGTAATCTTTTTAATTATGTAGTTCGGGTAGTTCGGGTAATTCGGTTAATTCGATTAATTTTTAATCAAAAATAAAAACATATAATTTTTGGTTAATTCGGTTAATCGACTGAATTAACCGAAAAATTTTGGTTTGGTTAATTTTTTTGAAAAAATTTCGGTTCGGTTAATGGTTAAAAATTTTGAAAAGTCGGTTAATGTTATTTCGGGTCGATTAACCGGTTAGTTAACCGACTGAACACTCCTAACGGCAACAACATATTAGGTTAATCACAGAAGGATATGAGTTACAAGGTTTTCTCGAAGGTACGTTACCTGCTCCGCCTCGATTCATGGCGTCTTCAGATGGAACTCTGACTTCGAACCCTGAAGCTTCTTTGTTCACTCAACAAGATAAGCTCCTCGCCTCTTGGTTACTTATCTACAATTATTCTATCGGTGTTGTCTTGTTCTATAGCCGTTAAAACAGCATGCGATTTCTGGTGTACTGCTAATCAACTTTTCCAGCCTCTTTTGGTGCTAAGATATCAAGAATCAAACATGACCTGCACTCGATCAAGAAAGGTGAGTTAACATTAAGAGAATACATTGCTAAAATCCAGAATATTTGTATGTTACTTGAGGCTTCCGGATCTACTATTTCAGAGGCTGAAAAGGTGGAGGTTATTTTGGCTAGCCTTTCATCGAAATTTGACGCAGTATTCTGGGTCGAATTTTGGGCAAAATTCACTTGGGCCTGCTGCTAATTGTGTTGGTCTTGAGGGATATTTTAGTTATGACCAAGGTTTTGTCCGCGCGGCGACCATGCCAAATAATAATTCTGGAGTTCCATGGTGGACTAAACCTCGAGCACATGTTATTGAATTTGACTTTTTGTCGTGTATTGGACTGCCCCGTATTCTTGATTTTTGTGCATCTAATTTTTCGGCCACTACTGAGTATGGGTCCAACTTTGATAATAATGATTCCTATATGCCTGTGCCTGTTGGAGCCTCGTCCTGGTATCCAAATTCAAGGGCTTCTCATCATGTTTGCCAGAATGGATTGGGTTTAAATGAATCCACTCCATAATCAGGTACTTCTTCTCTTTTAATGAGGAATGGGGCCCCTACTAGAATCTCGTCTATTGGAAATTCAGTCCTGCCCACGAAGAAAAAGTTATTACATCTTTCTAATGTCCTGTGTGTGCCAAGTATCCAAAAGAATCTTATGTTTGTTTCTCAGTTCGCTAATGACAATAATGTATTTTTTTGAATTTCATCCGTCTTATTGTGTATTTAAGAATGTCTAGACATAGGAAATTTTGCTGCGGGGCCAAGCTCGTGATGGTCTCTATCAATTTTCAGCTGATCGATCTGTTTTGTCTGCTATAGTACCTTCTATTCACAACACTGGGCTTCAAGATTGTCCTACCGATGATGATGTTTTTGCGTAGTAGCATAAACGACTTGGTCATTCTTCTTCCACAATTGTTACACTTGTCCTTGATAAGTGTAAAATTGTTTCTAATAAGAAATGTTTAATTGTATTGCCTGTCAGAAAAGGAAATCACATAAATTGCCCTTTGCACACTCTACTACTAAATATTTGGAATTATTTGACTTGGTAGTTTCTGATTTGTGGGGATCAGCTTTTGTTGCTTGTAGAGGTAGTTTGTACTATGTTTCGTTTATTGACATATGCAGTCGGTTTACTTGGGTTTATCTAATTAAACGTAAATCTCAAGCGCTTGAGTGTTTTCTTCAGTTTCAAAAAATGGTACTCACTCAGTTCGAAAAGCATATTAAAAAATTTCAGAGTAACTGAGGTGGTGAGTTTTGTGCGTTTACATCGGTTTTGGCTAGTCATGGGATTCTTCATCATCTTTCCTGTCCACATACATCAGACCAGAATAGTGTTGTTGAGCATAAACACAAGCACATTGTAGAGACCGATCTTACCCCCTTAGCCCAAACCAACCTTCCCATAGATTACTGGGGTTATGCGTTTTGCAGTGCTGTTCATTTTATCAATCGTCTGCCTACTCTAATGCTGAAAGGTGAGTCTCCGTATCAGGCTCTTCATGGTCATAAACTTATGTATGATCACTTAAGGGTATTCGATTGTTGTTTTTTTCGGTATTTACGTCCGTTTATGCATCACAAGTTGGATTTTCATTCACAGCTATGTACGTTTTTAGGGTATAGTTCTTAGCATAAGGGCTATCACTGTCTCACACCGGATGGTAAGGTTATTATTTCACGGTATGTTGTTTTTTATGAGCGCCGATCGCCTGCTTTGGACACTGTTAAGTCTCCTACCTGTGTCACCACTCATGTGCCTATCGTTTAGCCCTCATTTGATCGATCTACTGTCGAACCTAGAGAAACCACTGTATCTTAACCCACTTTCCGTTCGTCTCAAGCTCCAAATTGTAATCCTGTGCAGTCTGTTTACATTGACTCACCAGCTACATGTAGTTCGATACAGTCAGTTTTTGTTAATCCATCGACTGAATTTGAATCTAATCATCTTGCAGTTCCATCAGCTAAAGCTAGTCAGTCCGGCTCAATCACTAAGTCATCTAATCCTCCTTCTGCTCCTTTGGGAAATACCCACACTATGGTTACTCGGTCTAATGCAGGAATTTTTAAACCTAAGGTTTTGTCAGTTGAGGTTGTTATTTTAAACTTCGAACTGTTGAGGAGGGCTTGCTCATAAGGAGTGGAAATTGGTGGTTCAAGCTAAATTTGATGCTTTAATAGCTAACTCTACTTGGAAGCTTGTCCCTCTACCTCCTGGTCGGAAAATAATTGGGTGTAAATGGCTTTTCAAAGTAAAGAAAAATCCTGATGGGTCAGTTGATCGTCGAAAGGCAAGGTTAGTGGCTAAAGGATATTCCTAGATACCTGGTTATGATTTCAAGGAAACATTTAGTCCGATGGTCAAACCTGCTGTTATTCGAATTATATTATCTATTGCTGTATCAAATGGCTGGCAACTCCGTCAAGTTGATGTAAATAATGCCTTTTTAAATGGAGATTTCACTGACGAAGTGTTTATGTAGCAACCTCCAAGCTATGTTCAATATGGCCTATGTAACATCCTGAAAAGGGCCTATGTATTTTCAGTTTAATTGTACGAAATGTCAAGTCTCAAGTACTAATAATAAATTTTTGATACTTTTGAAAACGTATGGAAATGTATGGAAAAGTATGGAAATGTAAGGAAATGTATGGAAATGTATGGAAATATGTGGAAATGTATGGAAATGTATGGAAATGTAAGGCAATGTAAGGAAATGCTTTGGAAACGTTAAGTTTGAAAGAGGAAAGTGAACATTTTGGAAACTTGAACATTTTGGAAACTTGAACATTTTTGGAAACTTGAACATTTTTGGAAATGATTCAAAAATGGAAAGTGAACATTTCTGGAAACTTGGAAATGTAAGAAAAATGGCAAGTTACAGAGCCGATCGAAAATTTTAGGAAACTTAGAAATGATGCCGAAATGTCAAATTTTAAAGTTCAAAATAGGAAATAAGGGCTAAAGGGCCTTAAAAGAAAATTTGGTAAAGTTTGACACACAAACAGGCTTGGAAAAGTGGCCTGGAGATGTCACTTAGGGCCTATGGAAATGGCGCCATGTGCAAGAGGAATGGGCCTGGGTTCGAGTCACTTGGGAATCAAATAAAATAAGTTTTATTTTTGCTTCTAGAGACACCAAGGTGGACGGCACAAGCATTCTAGAAAGGAGTGTTTTATTTTCATAAATACTCGATTAATAAGTTGATAAATAAGGGATTTTTTTTAGATTTTAAAATTGGATTATCTTGGAAAGATAAATGATGGATTAAATATTTTTAATAAGGATAATATTATCATATAGAGGAGTGGTGGCCAAGCAAGGGACTCTTTGGCTGATAACTTTGCCTATAAAAGGAGGGCAGGAGGGCTACTCATTCACTTTTGCTCCCTCTTCCTCTCTGCCGAATTTTTCCTATCTCTCTCCCCCCCTCTCTGCCGAATTTTTCTTTAAGAAAAACCCATCTTTTCTTCTTCTATTTTCTTCTCTGTTTCCACTGTCAAAGCCGAATCTTTGTTGATTCTAAGTAAAGGAGCAACCAACTACAACATCAAAAGGGTTTCTACAATTGTTGCAAACAAGGATCAAGGATCTAAGGTAAGATAAGTATATATATATATATATATATATATATATATATGGCCAAAAGTTTTTTTTTTATGTTAGATCTAACATATGAATTATAGGAATTTCGATATCAATAAAGGGAGCAAGGAACCGATATTTTTGAGGTCTCATCATAAGGTAAGTGGTTATAATCGGCCAAGGTTTCTTTTGAATGTCTAGATCTACTCGTTTTAATCAGAGACTAACCAAATCAATGGATTTAATGGTTAGCCGATTTCAAGGGAGAAGAACACAAATCTTCGGGATTTGATTGTTAGTCAAATCGGCAAACAAGGTGAGTATTAGTAATACAAATCCTACTAGGATAGATTTATTAATATGCTTTGGCCGAATATAGGAGTTAAAAATCTAGATCGTTGGATTGGGATTTTCGAGATCTCAAGGAATCCAATAAGCGAATCAGGTGTGTATCCATACTAATCTTCAATAAATTATATGGCAATTATTAAATGTATGAATATGCATAAGAATGTGAATGTGGTTAAGTACCACAAGTGAAAGAGTACCCAGGTACGTTTCCTACTTTTGATAGGATTGCAAATATGAAATATTTTGAACATGTGAATAGTAGCATGATTGAGAATTAAGTATGTTATGCATGATATAAAATATATGGGGCATTCGGGATCTATGTGAAAGGGGAAGAAGGTGTTGACTTCGGTCACACCAACGGAATATGGTTACTACGGTCACAACATTTGAATATGGTAACTTCGGTTACACTATCTGAATTTGGTAACTTCGGTTACATTATTTGAATATGGTGTCTATTGACACAAATTATATGGGCGATGAGCACGTCGACTGCAGCGACTGCCTTCGATGGTGTGTAGCGGATGGAGGGTTGACTTAGTAGTCCCCACGGTGTGACTGGCAGGTACGGGTGGTGTGTAGCGGATGGACCATTAGGCTTGGGTTTGGGTTGCATCATTTATTTTATATGAATATGAATTTGATACGAACTTGTATGCCTGATTGTTGAATGTTAATGTTATGTACACATTGAGTCTGTTGACTCACCCCGTTGTGGGAACTATTTTCAGGTGATGAACAGTGACGGACCGGGACGGTAGACCTTGAGGTGGCCATGCTCAATTTGAAGATTTTATTTAATTTGGACATTATTTCTTTTTAGTACATTTAATTTTATTATTGGGTTTTACTTGATGTAATAAGGCCATAAGGCCCAGTGGATTTTATTTATTTTTGCTTTACTTTTAATTATTATGTTACGAACTATGTTGATTAAAGTTAAGTAATAATGATTTCTTTAAAAATAAACCCTAAAAAAATTATTTTGTCACCTTAATAAAATTGGATATTTAAATTAATTAAATGGGTTTCCCAACCTAAGCCCAATCCAAAACAATATTTCCTAAAATTTTACAAATTTTGTCTAAGTAACAAAGAATTTGAAAACCGGTTTACTTAAGGAACATACCAGATCCGGTCCAGGCTCGTGGGCCGGGTGTAATATCCCGAATTAGGGGTTACGAGTTTGGAGAATAATTCGAGTGTATTAGGCCTCAAGAGTGGTTTTGATGAATTTTTGGAGTTTCTAAAACTCCCGGATTAAAATGGGACACTTTTGAAAATTTTGAAAATTGAGGGTTAAAAGTGGAAATTTGGGCAAGGAGGCCTTAAGAATAAATTGAGGTGATTTGAATCACAAAAAGGCGCCTGGCCGAGCGGTCGGGACGTTAGCAGCAAGACAGAGGCCTTCGCAAGGACTCGAGTTCGAGTCCTGAAGGCTGCATTTTATTTTGTTTTTGTGTTAGGCAAGGGTCGCATGCAAGTAAGGGTCAAAAGGATTTTTAATGCGGCTGTTAACATAAAATGCATAGTGGCCGAGTGGCCAAGGACATTGTGTGAGAGCTAAGGCTCGGAAGACTCGTGTTCGAGTCCTAGAGATCGCGCATGATGCGCTTTATTTTCTTTTTAGCATTCAGACCTGGGAACTGGCAAGGTAAGGTTTAAAAGAAATTCGGCAAGCAATATTGACATGAAAGTCAGGGTGGCCGAGTGGTTAAGGACGTGGCTTGAGAGTAGCGACTAAGGGGACTCGCGTTCGAGTCCTGGAGTTCTCTCTTAGAGCATTCTACTTTTCTGCTCTTAGCATTAAAGCTTACGGAGCCAGCGAAAGTAAAGCTTAAAAGAAATCCAGAGGAGATTATCGCATGAAATGCTTAGAGACCGAATGGCTGGGGCGTGGACATGTCTTCTCCAGGTCTCGGGTTCGAGACCCTGGAGCGCAGCGTGACCTTGTTTCTTTTTTTTTTCTGCTGACGGGAAAGTGGCTGCATGCAACATGCAGCATGCATGCGTGAGCCATGTTTTAAGAGAGAATTGTTATTTTATTTTTATTCTTTTGGAAGGTATGGGAAATTATAAGTATTATTATTATTTTATGCATGGGAATTAGCTAAGTTTGATTTTTAAATTTCAAATGGTCTTGGGCATGCTATTTAACAAAGAATTTTCTTTGTTTTTGTGATAATGGGAACAAAGCATGCCGTTGGGAGTTTGGGCATGTCTTGGATGTTCATTTTTAATTGTTGGATGAAGGAACTTGGTGATGAGCTTGCTAATAAACAATATTCAATTAACCAAAAAGGAGAAACATGTGCGGCATGGGTTGTAAAAGTATGGCCGATTGAAGCATGGAGCTCCTAGGGACTTGGTTGATCGGCCTTGGTGATAACAATGAAAGCATGGCTGAAATCCATGCTTTTGCTTTCCCTTTCTTTACATTTTTGGAACATGGCCGAATGAAGCAAAGTTTGGGGAAGGATGCATGGCCGATTTTCTTGTTGCCTTTTTGGTGAATAACCGGTTTTGAGTAGAACAAAAAGGGAGCTTTTTGGTCAGCTTTGAGCTTGGGAAAGCAAGGCCAAACCTCTTTAGATTGTTTTTGATTCCTTCCCAAATGTGCATGGCCGAATGAAGCATCTCTCTAGGGGCTATCTTTACCGATCTTCTTGTAGCAAAAGAGGTGCCAAATTCGTTTGCAAAGTGTCTAGCTCGATACCAAACGATTTATTGTTCTTTTCTTCCTATTTGCTGGCTTAGCCGAATACACCCATTATTTGAAAGGTTAACCGAAGCCCCTCCACCTTTAGACACCTTAACCGAATCTTGATGAAAGGTGCTATCGACTATGTGTTTGTGATCTCTTCGAACGTTGGTAAGTACTCCCCTTAAGTAATTAGTTTCTTCTCTCTTTCTTTTTGTAGGCCGAAATCAAGGCTAGACTTTGATTTTTAAGAATGGCCGAAAATGCTTAAGGCCATAATGATGTATTTCTATTGTGCTATGTTAAGGAGCTTTTAAAAGAGCTTACTGGTTTCGGCTATTCAAGGGATTTGGTATCTACAAGAGCAAGCAAACAATTTGGGATTTGGAAAAGATAGGTAAGATGTGTAATATTCGGCCAAGAGCTTTTTTTTATAGAGTTGTGTATGAGCCCATTCTAACAACGTTTTAATAGGACTTTCGATGACTTCGAGAGCTAATCTACGAGAACAAGTGGTGTTTCGGGATCGTAATAAGCTAAGTAAGTGGTTGTGGTATTCAGCCTAAGGCCATAATATTGGTATTAAGTGTGACCGATTTCGGTTATGTGTTCTAGGGGCTAATCGATAAATGTAACAGAAGCTTTCGGGACTATAGACTTTGTTAGATTTGATAGATCAGAATCTCGCTAAAATCAGGTGCGTAGTTATCGCACTGTACTCTTGTTTGTTATTCATGATATGTGTTGTATGTGCCGTTTTATGAAAACGAATATGTTATGCATGTTAGCCAAAATAAAGGCTAAGAGTAAGGATACCAAGGTAAGTGATCAAATAATCAGGTTAGTGACTATGATATTGACTTTTCAGTGATTTGTGTTAATGATTGATTGGCGATGAATGTAAAATAAAGTGATGACATGTTATGTATATTGTTTTGAGTAATATGTGACCATGGTATAAAATATATATATTTGTTTCGTACAAAACGTGCTATGGTACATATAAGTACGCATGAGACTTGTGATGTGACTATTGAAGAAAAGGATGTACACTATGTGAGTGGTCTAATCCGAACCTCGTGCCGCATTCGTGCTTGATGAATTGGGAATTGAAAGATATGTGAGATCCCTACGGGATCGGTGGCTTAGCCACGGCTCTAAGAAATAATGTGCAAAAGAAAGATATGTGGATCACTTGTGGATTGGACTTCGTAAATGTATATCGTAATTATATTAATAATATTGTGTATTCATAATGGCATATTTATAATTGTATGTATATATATATGAATTGTGTGGATATGGGCCAAGCCCATATGTGAGGACATGTGTATTAACTATGCACTGAGTCTTGGTGACTCACTCTATTTTATTAAACCTTTCAGGTGGCGCGTAAAGCTTGGACCGGGTCGGAGAGGATATAAAGATGGCCATGCAAAAGTGGATTTTCATGCAAAGGAATCTCTTGGTTAATGAATTAAATATTTATATTATTCGTATTTTGATTAAATGTGTATTGTAATAAGGCCCACTAAAGTATTTCAGTCCAATTATTAAGTATCGTTATTAATATGCCCTACTATGAAAGGTTGATTGAAAACGGTTTTATTTTCCCGAGCAAAGCTCGAATCCGACATTTTTATAATAAACTTCGATTTTTACTTAGAATATTACAAGTCACGAAATTGTTTTACTGAACTCAACAAATTTTAAACGGTGTACCTCTTAAGTAAGAATGTTTTTCGAAAGTGTTCCGCAGTAGCATTCGGTCGGATTAAATGGGCCGGGTTTGGGGTGTTACACCGGGTGTGGGGTGTTTCAGCTTAAATGGAGAGCCCTTGGTATGTCGTTTAACAAAGGCACTGTACGAATTATGGCAAGCTCCTCGTGTCTGGTTTGACAAATTGAAACAGTTTCTTGTCTCTATTGGGTTTGTCTTATCTAAATCTGATGCTTCCTTGTTTGTTAAAGTTACAACCAAGTCCATCGTCTATGTTCTGGTCTATGTGGATGATATTATTATTACTGGAAATTCGATTGGCGAAATAAACTGTTTTGTTCAACAGCTACGTAATGAATTTTCTCTAAAAGATTTGGGTGACCTTCATTATTTTTTAGGTATTGAAGTCAGTCGCTCATCTACTGGAAGTCTCCACTTATGCCAACGCAAATACATTCGAGACCTCCTTGACAGGTGTTCTCTGGCTAATGCAAAGAGTGTTCATACACCTATGGTTAGTTCATCTACATTGTCTAAAGATGAGGGTGATCGTCCTGCTGATCCTACTGAATATAGTAGTCTTATTGGCGCTCTTCAGTATGTGATCTTAACTCGACCAGATATTGCATATGCGGTAAACCGTGTGTGTCAATTCATGCATGCTCCTACTACGATTCATATGGTAGCCTTAAAACGTATTCTGAGGTACTTACATTGCACTATTAATCATGGGCTAGTTTTTCATCGATCCGACAGACTATCTTTAGTTGGTTATGCTGATGCCAACTGGGGTCTAAATTTTGATGATTGTCGTTCTACGACAAGCTATTGTGTCTACTTTGGTAATACACCTGTCTTATGGTGTTCTAAGAAACAACAAGTTGTTTCTCGATCTACGACCAAAGCTGAATATCGAAGCTTGGCTGCAACTACCAGTGATGTTGCTTGGTTAGTTTCTCTGCTAACATAATTACAAATCAGTTCTACTGATCCTCCTACTATTTGGTGTGACAATTCCAGCGCAGTTGCTGTTGCTGCTAATCCGGTCTTACACTCCAAATTCAAGCATGTCGAGCTTGACTTTTTTTTTTCGCGAGAAGGTGGCTAGTGGCTCACTAGTTTTGGGTGAAGTGCCAGCTTGTGACCAAGTTGCAGATATTCTTACTAAGCCATTGTCGGTATCTATTTTTTCTCGGTTTCGAAGCTTACTTCAGGTCTTACCTATTGAGAAGTTGGGTGAATGTTAGAGTATAGCAAGAGACTGTTAGTCTGTTATCAGTTAGTTACTTAATCTGGTGTATAATTGGTTAGGAGCAGTTACCCTTATTCAAGTATATAAACACCAACAGTGTAATTGATAAAAGCAGATAAAAAATACTAAGCAGTTTCTCAATTAATTCATCTTTTCCAATTTGTTTTCTGTTCTTGAAGATTAATACTGTATCTTACATTCATTAGCTAAACTAATTTTTTTTTTGAAAAGTTAGAGCCATTTGAAGTAATTTAAATTATATTATTGATAAGACATGACAAATTCAAAATATAACTACTTTTTAAAATATTGTTTATTAATATATAAAATTGATTTTAAATTAGAGGCATTTTAAGAGTAATTTAACTTATATTATTAATTTGTAGTTGAGAGGTTTTTTTTTTTTCTTTCTTTTTTAGGAATTACAAATTTATAGATTGGAAACGTTTTTATTTTAAAAATTGAAAGCTTTAGTTAGAAAGTTTGATGATTAAATTGATAGAAGTTATAAATATGAAGGATAAATTTATTGAATTATTTAGAATTAAGACCAAATTGATAAATATGTAAGTATTGATGATTAAATGTGTTATTACACTAATTTAAAAAAACTTTCCGCAAATTCAAACGTTAGTGCCTAAATTTTAAAAAATTTAAAATTGAATAACCAAAATAGAAACACGAGAATAATTGAGTCACCATTTATATAGTTTGTTTAAAATAAATTATGTTTAAAAATGAAAATATTAAAAAGTAAGTGATTTTCTAACACGTCATTACATTTTGTTGAGGGATAGTAAATCAACTTCCATACTCATACTGTTTGAGGCGTATTAAGCCTCCTTTTGCAATAAAAATAAATAAATTCAATTTTGAAACAAGTAGGTTCATATTAGATGGATTTTTTTTTTCTTTTTTTTTTTTAAATGGTTTCATATATGTGGGTTGATTGTTTATGCATTTCCCATTTCAAAGAATAATTTTGGATCTCTCTTTTTAATACAAAAATAACTTCTTACAATAATATTTTATCTAAAATAAACCTATATTTAGCATTAATTAATTTATATAATGTTATAAATAATTGGGGTTTAAAAAAATAAAGATATTTACAACAATTTCTTTCTTAAAAAAATTTTACAACATTAGTTTGTTGAGGTAAAAAAAACCAAGAAAATATCTTATACGGCAATTTTAAGTTTTTAACTTAGTTAAAACTAAAAATAAAAAAAATCTTGAATACATAAATTGTCAATAATAGTTTGAGAAGCCGTCTTAGCTCAGCCGGTAGAGCGCATGGCTTTTAACCATGTGGTCGTGGGAACGATTCCCACAGACGGCGTTTTCTAATTTTTTTTTTGCTTTTTGGGCCTATATTTTCAGCATTTTGAGTCCTCAACTCAACTACTTGAATTTGTACTCCATATTGGCTCTATTTTCCCTCTTCCCTGAAGCAGGGTTAAACCGTAATCTATGATACAATCCCTCTTTCTCTTATACATTCTGCAAAACGTCAACGTCAAACAAACAACACATAAAAGTTAACATTTATAAAAATAAGCCTGTTAACCCTCCAACTATATCACTTTTATCATTTAAGTATCTAAAGTTTTTTTTGTCAAAAATAGTACATTAACTATCAATTTCTGTCTTATTTTATCCCAAAACACAATAACTTCTTATCCAAAATAACATAAAATAAAATTTGATCGTCTAAATGCGGCTTTTATAAGTAAAAAAGTCTTTAAATATTTAAGTGAAAGAAAACAATATAAGGAATTTTTATAGTTACTGGAGGTCATGTAGCCGCATTAGTTAACATTTTTTTGTTTGAATCCCTTAACCCCTAATTCACTTTAACCGGCAAACTCCAAAATTCTACCATATCATCGGTGTCAAATAACAATAATTGTTTTATCAACCATCACTTCACATTGTTAATTTCAGACTACATTATTACACAAAACAAGTCATATATATATCGGATTATTATATACTTCCTCTCATTTCTAATATTTTGAGTTTTAATAGTAAAAAGAAATTCAAATTCAATTTCTTAATCTTTAAAATTTATTGCTAATAAAATTTTTAATATATATATATATATATATATATAAAAGTAGTTTTTAAATATAACTGATGGAGTATTTAAAAGTCTCCGGGTCATTTTCACATATATTGTAAAAGAAAAAAAAACAAAATGATGTTAAGGGAACGTTTGGTTCACCGAATGTAGCATTTCAAAATTGAGATTATAATGTTTGAATTTTAACATTCTGACCATCCCGTAATTTCACATTAGGTGTAATCCCAATACAACTCATTCCTAGGTAATTTTAGATTATGGGTGTAATCTTAAAATTTAAACCAATTTCCCTTTTGTTTTTATTATTCTAAATAATTTAAGCCTTAAATGAAATTTAAGACTAATTAAAAACAAAAATTTTCTTTTTCTTAATAGTGAACCAATAGATATCATACATTACAATTATAATCATTATATTTTATTTAATAATTTATTTATTAATATATTGATTATAGTTATAAATATAATTATGTTTGTGTTGCAATTACTTCTTCATGAATTATTAGAATTATGATTTATCAATTCATTTCTACACAATATATTTACTTATTAATAAATAATTGTAATAGAAAGTAAGAATTGTAATAATTTACCATAATTTTATAAAAATTGAGACTAAAAAATATTAAATGAACTAAATATGTTAAAAAAAACATATTCTATAATAAGTACAATATGAGTAAAATATGTTTTTAACCAAATACTTGAATTTTATATTCTAGTCAAAGGAATCAAACAAAGTAATCTCATATTCTACTAATGTTATATTCTTGTAATCTTACGAAATGAAATCTAAGATTTAACTAGTGAATCATTACTTGAAAAATAAAACAAAAGAAATTTAAATTTGCGCAGATAACCCCTTATTGGCATTTTTTATTTTTGATTCGTGAATCCAACATTAACATGCTTATCATTTTGGATAAATTCAAAGAAAAATTAGTAAAGAAGGTTAAAAGAGCAAGGAGAACTGTATTGGGTTGGGTCAAATATCTTGAATAGGAAAAGACAATAGAGAAAAGGGCTAACCTAATAGGACATCAACTATTATACCAATCAAATTCCTACATAGCGGCAGCTGCATTGGGAAAGTTAATGAAAAAGGGAGAATCTTACATTCAGACATGCATATTTATAATAATTTTATCTATTTAAACCAATTTTAGAACATATCTTACTGCTTCTTATTTGTCGTGAATGTTTGTTGGCAAATTTGTCCATGACTCAATCCAAAAGAAAATCCAGTAGAACATAGCCCCTTAATTTAACTTTATTGGAAAGACAATGAAAGAAATCCGAAAGAGAGTACAAAAAAAGAGAGTATAATGGTAACAACAATTTTCAAAGCATGCTATCAGCTCGAGAGGGCAATCTCCGGAAGAAATTGCTGGGTACGGATGGTAGTTTGCTGCGGAATCTGGGATGGCGAAGCCAATACAAGCCTGCAACCAAAGCCATGATCTTAAATGGTGTCACATACAGTGCCACTGCTGCAACTAGGCAAAATAGAACAAATAGGCTGGTTGCCCTGGGGTCTCTCCAACTGAGTAGAGCTAAAAATCTCTCGCCCTGAGTTGCCATGTCTCCCACCACTGTTTGAATTCTTCCTGCCACACTCCTAAGCCTATCATATCTCATCCTGATTACATCTTGAGCTTTCGATGTCGGGAAAGTATCGAACTCTTCATCGAGCTCGTCGGGGTGAGCTACTTCTGCCCATGAAAGCTTGGTGTCCATGTGAGGAGGATGCCTCGGCCGGTATCGGTAATTCCAAATCCCGATAAGGAACATGTATAAGAACATGGTGGGGAGGATTAATTCAGGGTAGCATATCAATATGAAAAACAAAACATGCACTAGAATTGTGGTGATTGGATTCTTCCACTGGCAAACCTCACCAAGCCACTTGCTCATAGCGATCACACCCGAAAACAGTGATACAATCCTGAAGAAGTTAGCTTTGCTTCTTCTCATGCTCCACATGTGGGAATCCACATCCAACATATACTCCACCACCTCTTTCCTCAACGGTGGCTCCGCTCGGCCAAGCCTCACCGCCACAATGTTCATGGCCTGATATCTTAGGCTGTCTAACTGGTTTACAGTGAAAGGATGCAAGTAATGCATTTTTGGTAGCAAGGGATGCGAATAGAGGTAGATCATATTTGCAAGAGAGAGGCATGTGAATCTAACTGCTAACTGAAGCTCCCCCATTTTCTTCAATCCAGATGGTTGTAGGACGAGAAGAGGGTACGAGTGGGTATAAATCTTATCTGTTTCCAGTGTTGATAGCCGAATTCTTACCTTGCCGATTCGAGAATCATTTTTACCTCCACTGCCACCCAAGTGGTTGTTGTCGAAAACTCCCAACGTGATCACCGTGCAAGGGTCGTACACCTCCCATGTATATTGCTCATTCCATTTAGGATTTAAGCTTTCGATTATGGTTCGGGTTCGCACCCACTTCTGTCCGTATTTAGCCACACAGTAAGCATCTGTGCTTCCTTTCCCTTCTTTGTTCTTCATTGGTTGAAGCCCTTGAGCACTTAAGATGCCCACCTCCAGGATTCCAATTGGGTTCTTCCAAAGCTGCCTAGCAGTTGGCCTTTGGTCACTTATGTACATGGTTGATTCATCCAGCACATGGTAAGCTCCTTCAAGACAGACTCTAAGGTGAATCCTACTTGAAAATTTGAGTTCATGCCTCTTGTCTCCCTCCAGCGCACCAAATCCGAACTTCTCAAGATTGAACCATTTTGAATGAACAGCTCGATGATCCAACCGCCTTTCAAAGATGTGGAGGGGCAAGATTATCCTCCCCATAACTTCATCTTTTGCAGAGGTGACTTTATTTTCAACTGTTAGATACAGTTGCTCTTCGAAAGGCTCAGCTGCTACGAATATCAAATCTTCATTCCACATGGGATTCAGTGTCTTCTGAGGACATACCTTGGTTTTAAGTATTTGATTTCCAACTTGAGCCTTAACAAAAGCCTGTGGTAATTGGCTTTTATCATGTGGCTCAACATCCTGAGCTTCAATAACGTTCACTCTAAGGTACCATAGTTTTGGAGATACATAAACCTTTGATCGGATGTTGAAAACACCCTCTCCTTGAACTGAGCTAGCATCTGTATGCCAAGCATCTGGAAATGCTTCATCAGCTTGTGTTCCCATCCACACCGCAAGCATAACCTCCCCTCTCACCTTGCTTTCCCCTCGACGGTCTTCTAATCGATACCATTGTGGTGCCAAAGGACTATCAGGTGGAACCCTTGTAGGCACTTCATTCATGTCGAAGATCACCCTTCCTATGTAATCATCCCTGCCAACCATCTCTCTGTCTCTTACAAACACCTCTAGAATTGAAGACTGTATCTTCTCCTTGGAGAATGCAAACACTTGGTGCCACTCCGGGTTCGGTTTCTTCTCGAAATGCTGTGTTTTTCCTTTATAATTCCCCAGCTTCACTTCGACATAAGGATCGATGGTTCCGGTAACAGGATTAGTGGGCAAATCTTTGGCTTTAACAACCCTGACATAAAGATAAAACATCTGCTCAACAAGGTCATATGTGCTTGTTGCTCGTTCACTGCTAATCCAACCACCTCCGCCGCGTGTTCCACCATGAGGCCATCGTTCCCCGAGCTGCGGTTTTGTGTCCTTCAATTTGAACTCTTCTTTCTGGTTAGCAGCAGCCGCTGGATTCATTGATGACAGACTTCTTCTAACTCACCTCTTATCCTAACGAAATTTTGTTGCTTGAAAGCCTAGGAACCCTCAAAAGGTGCTAAATGAAGTACAATGAGTTGCTTTGTAGTTTGTATCAGTATACCTGTATTGTAGCTTTAAATCCTTTAATAGCTGAAGCTGAAACATTAGCATCAAAAACGAAATAAAAAAAAAAGTTAGAAGGGATTTCTTTTTACTTTAAGACAGCAAAACAGTTAATCAAAGCTACATAAAAATATGGATTCTAAAGTTGAATAACTCTCACCATGGCATACAAGAAGAAAGCCACTACTTTAGTAATTGGAATCGTTCATAATTGTCACTCCTTTATTGACTTTGTATAGTTGTATTCAAACAATGGATTCTTATCTTCCCAAGAAAGTTTTGGAGGCACTTTGGGACCCTTTGGAGCTTCTGGTTTCGAAGGGTTTCAGATACTCTGTTAAGACCTCTTTAGCTATTTCCAACCCAACTTCCAGAAAAGTTTCTCCAGCTGCTGCTTTAATGTTAAGAAAAAGAATCATTTATTTTCAAAGATGAAGAAGAAAAAGGGTACGCAAAAAGACTGATGAAGGTGGAAATAAATATTTAATTGAGGAGGGGAAAAGGCATTTGAAACCATAAATCATGATCATCCAAACTCCATAGTTACTTCATCTGAGAACATATTAAAACAGAATAGAATAAAAAAAAAAGATAGTGACTTTGGTTCCTAGAATTCCAGGAAGCAGCAAAGGAGAGTTGATGCCCCACTTGGTTAGACAAAGATAACCTTTATAGCATTTTTAATATATAAGCCTCAAACTAAGTGCCTTTGATCCTCACTTTTATAGATTCTTTAAGCTTTCTTAACATTTTGTCAAACTGCAAAAGCAAATAACAAAAGCTTATTTATCCCATTAAGTCTGCCATGACACGGGCATCCTACCCATTTTACCTTAGCTGCATATATATATATACTTGAGCTTGTGTCTTAAATTTTATTTAAGGATTAAAATAATATTTAATCAGTCTTTGAACTTTGGTTACTTACATAAATTTGGAACTTCACAATTTTTTTCAATTTTAGTCATTTGATAGAAGATGAATGAGATGCGGTTGGAATATTTTTACCATCCAAGTTGCACCACTTTGCAATTGGCTCCTGATTGTTTCAGAAACGCAGGCTAAGGGTAAAAGTAAAGATTGCAAAACAGATGACTTCAGTGAGCTAAAAAAGCAATGTGATGACTGATGAGAGCTTAATTAAAGCAAAAATTACAAGTAAATAAATAAAAGTGAAGCAAAAAGCTTAAGGGTATATGACCTTTCGTACAAAGATGCTTTTGCATTTTTATTCTCCATCTTTATTCCAATCTTTAATTGTTTTCCTTTTATTTCCACTGGCAGAGAATTTGGTGCCACTTCGCGTTGCTTCATTGTTTATCTTTAGCTTCACAGTTGTTTTTAGAGCAATGTGATACCTTAGGTTACACATATTGTTTCAATAATTTTTTTTGAGGTGGCATGATGAGCCAATAAATAGGTGATACGTGGATATTTGATTAAATATATTAGATATCTATGTATTTTTTATTAAAATTTTTAAAAAAATTAATTTATGATTTTGGGTCCTTAAAACCCTTTTCATATCTAGCTTTCCCATCCTTTTTTGTTCTTAAAACTATTCTCCATCGTGACCATCTCTACTCTTTTCTTGTCTTCCTTATTTCAAAGCTCTAAATCATTTCATACCAAGTTAAACCTGAAGCTCCATCGATATCTTTTTTCTTTTGCAAAACTCAAAATCTATGAGTCAGGTAAGGGTGTTGTATATGGTTTGAGGGCTTCAATATGTTTTACAGATACTCAAAATTTAAAGAGGTAATTGTAATGTTTAATTGGATTAGTGCATTTTGTTAATTTTATTAGGATTAAGATTATTTTTCATTAAGTTTATAAGTTGTTAAATTTAGTGCTCATTGTTAAATTTTTTTTTTTTCTAATTTAGTCTTCAATTTGTTAAGTATTTTGATGGGTGGAGTCAAATTGTGTTGGAGAATTTGCTGAGACAAAAGGATAATTTAATGCGCGAAAATTTGTGTTGACCGACAATAGAAAGTTGAGGATTGGGATTTTTAAGCTATAGGAGTTCCTATTTGGTGATGAGTTGCAAAAGATTGCATGCAAAGGAATTATTTCAAAATTGATCCAAATGTAATAATTCTTCATTGCTATGGATGTAATTTTACAATTAAAAAAAATCCAAATATGCATATTTTACAATTAAAAAAAGCCTAAAATATGAGTTTTGTAAATAAAAAAACATCTAAATTATTTTCAAAATTGTGCACTTAACTCTATTACTTGTAATGGTACTAAATTCAATCCGTAATGTTCTAACTTAAAAAGTGTACGAAGTTTTAATATGCACTGACTACATTAACCAACCAATGTACCTAATTTAACAGTCAAAACAGATCCTAACTCAAGCTTTCCAAATATTACGATTTATGAACTTTGGTATCTTTGTGTTTATGCTTTCTTGGGTGCCTATTGTTGCATCCTTGTTAATTTCTTCCCTTTTTCCAGCTTGTTTCTTTTAGGTAAAGATATCAAGATTTCACTTTGAAATTATGATTGTTTGAATCGAACCGTACATTCTAGTTGGACTAGTTGGATTGAGAACCAATCGGGATACCATTCCAAAGAAAGGTACTATTATGAAAGGATGCAGTAATGATCGTGCCTGTTTTGAATTTCTATTATTGTTTTGTTTAGTGTAATTGTTAAACGTAGCATTTTTGCGTTAGAAACTTTAATGAAACAGTGCGTCGCAGCTAGGATCTAAGTCATGTTCAAAGCAACTTGTTTTGAGTCAATACCGTTTAATGAAACAGTGCGTCGTAGCTAAGGTCTGAGTCGTGTTCAAAACAATTCATTTTGAGTCAATACCATTTAATGAAAATGGTGTGTTTAAGGCAGCTGATAGTTAACAACTTTCCAGTTTGTTCTCAAGAGTCGTTACCTTTCCCTCTCAAGCACCATTCATGGGGGAAAAACAATTATGCAATTTCAGAATTGGTTTTGCTCATCTCTCTCTTTCTCTCTTAGATTTTTTTCTTCTATTCTCTGGTGACTTTCCTTTGTTCGATTTCTTCTTGCATCATAAACCAATTGACCTAGGAATCAATATGGATTAGTTGAATCAAGCAATTGAATTGGATTTTTTATATTTTTATGATTCTTTTAGTGATTCGTTTAATCGAACTACACAAATCTATCAGATTAATTAAATTAGTAACTAATGGCCTGACCGGTTTGGCCACTGATCTGATTTTAAAAACTTTTGAAACACCTTTTGTCTAACCCAATCGTCGGGTCCGAGCTACAAGATGCTACATTCGTTGCTGGAGCAACTACCGTGAAATTCACAGTAAAACAATCATTTACACATGCAATTCATTCTAAATCACATTTATTTTAGGTTAAACAAACAATTTCGAGCATTAATCGAGCTTAAGAAAGCTCTTAGTCAACCCAAGTATGAACCAAATTGTAAAGTTTTAAAATGTGTGGATCAACGTCGCGACTTCATCTAGTGCTCGTCACGACATGGCCATCTCAGTATGTCATGTTGCGACGACAAGCTCTAGCTTGTCACATCATCACTCACTATAATCGCAATGTTACGATGTCCAAAACCTGAAGTCGCAACGTGGCCCCTGTTTTTGGTAAAAAGGAACCATTTGGTACCTATTTCATATATTCCAACCAAACTTTTGTATATTCATGTGATCGAGTTCTAGATTGGTTTTTCGATGTATGTCGGTTGATTGTTGTGCGTTGGAATTGTCTTTTGGGTGCGTATTCTTGAACTATCTAAATTAGAGTGAAATTGTGGTTGAATTTCAAGTTTTGCAGTGATGACGTCACGAACTAACTAAAATACGACAAAGGCAAGCGCACCTATCGAACAGTAGTATAGCTATGGTGAGTCTGGAATATCGTATCCACAAGGACTAAAATTACTAGTAATTACTATCTTTTTATTATTTAGCCTAATAATTAAAGGGGTGTTTTAATCTAAAATTTAACTAACTAATTTACTATGAGCGCGACAGAGATAAAATTGGGAAAATATTCGAAGAAAACTAATGAGAGAGACAATACCCAAGGAAGAATCCATCTAGACTGCACTTATTATTCTAACTCTGAATTAAAAGATTTATTCACTTGTCTTGATCAGTAGAAATCCCTAGATTTTGTTAATATCTCTTTCGAGACTAAGAACAACTGATTCTAGGTTGATTAATTGAAATCTCTTTCTAATTAAAACCCCTATCGTCGCATTAACTCAATTTATGGATTCCCTTATTAGATTTGACTCTAATCCGGCAGATTAATGTTATCCTATTTCTAGGGTTGCAATCAACTCCGCTTAATTATGCTAGATCTACTCTTAAACAGAGACTTTTGCTCCATTGAAATAAGCACATCAAACTTGAATTAATATCCTGAAAATATTAAAGCAAGGGTTAAGAACACATAATTAAGAACAAGTATGTATTATATAATTCAGATAATTAAATAATAAGATTCATCATAGGTTTCATCCTTCCTAAGTATTTAGGGAGTTTAGTTCATACTCATAGAGGAAAACATCTCAAAATAAAGAAAACAACAAGACATGAAAAACCCAATAAAACTTCGAAGGAAATTCGACTGGAGATCTTCAATCTTGGAGGGGGTCTGCTTCCGAGATGATTCCGACGGCTTCCTTCGAGTAATTTCTTCGTTCTACTCCGCGTGTCCTCTAGGTCCTTTTCTAGTGTGTATTTATAGACTTTAGAATGCTCAAAAACCCTAAAAATTAACTTTTTTCGCGTGAAAACGAAACAGGGTGCGACAGTAACACGGGCGTGTGATCAACCCGTGTAAGATTGCTCAGGCCATGTACAAATCTAACATGGTTCTCGATCGACACGGGCTGGCACATGAACGTGTACCCAGCCCGTGTGGTTCACACAGGTATGTGCTCAGCCCGTATGGTATTGGCTTGACCATGTGGATCCTTAAGATGGCCTGTTTTGTCTGATTTTGGCCTGTTTTCCGCTCCTTTCCCTTCCCTATGCTCTTCTAAGTATAAAAACATGAATTTAAAAGATTAGGAGCATCGAATTCACAAAATTGTATAGTAAAACATCCAAGAACACGATAAGCATGGGATTAAAATATGTTACTTTTATGGTTTATCATGCAGCGAGAATTGGGATGGTTTTTGGACCATATGGGCGACCATATAGACGTGTGCTGCACACGGGTGAATCACACGATCGTGTGACCCCTGTTCAGAAAATCGATAGTGAACTACACGGTCTGCTTACATGGCCGTGTATCTCAGCCACATGGGCTTGTGTCTTGGTCACACGAGCATGTCTCCTCTACTTTTAAATTGTGTAATTTTGTCACACGAGGTTAGAGAGTTACACGATCTACGTACACAGTCGTGTATCTCAGTCACACAGACGTGTCCCTCAGTTACACGACCATGTGCCTTGTCACACGGTCTGAACCCCTCCACACGGCTTGGCCATACAACCATGTGGCCCTATTTTTGTAGTTTTCTCACCTTTTTGCAAATTGATTTGTTTTAGTCCTAGAATGATCCCAAATTCGTTTAAGCCTTTGTAAAAGTGGTTAGGACATTATTTCTATGTGAAGAAGGTTATTTAAGGGCATTTTACTTCTCGATTGTGTAAAAGAATATGTATTCGTAATATTTAATTCGTTATTCGAATGAGTACCTAGTGATTTGGTAAACTAAGTTTGAAATGTGAGAATGATTGGATGTGATAATTGAAAGTGTGTGCATTGTTGTTTCATCAATTTGTATCCGAATAGGAATTTATCTGATTCCGAATCTGAATCTACTAAATTGATCTGATTACAAAATATTCATTGATTATGTAAGTTCGGAAAATGATTATGTCCAATTCTGTATATATGTATTTATCATATTATCTGCATTTGCATCTGTGTTTGGGATTTGAATATGAAGTGAAGGAAGTTTGGTTTGGCAGTTTAACCGCATTATTTGATTTGGCAGTAAAACCGCAAGAATTCAAGTGGCAAACGACCACATAACAGTGTGATTTGGTTGGATGGGTCCACCATAAACCAAAATTGGTGTGTAGAGGATGGAAGGGTATAGTAAACCTTATTTGGTGTGATTGGATGGACGGAGATGGTGTGTAGCGGTTGGATAGGTGGGATCACATTGCATTTGTTTTGGCATTCAAGTGTGTATTGCATTTACGTATTTGCATACTGATTCACTTATTCAATCTGTATGAACATCTTGTATTATTCGAGATTTTTGTTATGTTTAGACGGTTGTTGACATCGCTTGTTTATGTATGTTTTGGAATCACACGGAGCTTTCATAGCTCACTTCCTTAGTTTTCTCTCTTTTAGTTAAACCAAGTGGATTAGTATTGGACTCAGCAGATCGAATGATCTCAAAATATTCCGCTCTAATTTGATTCAAATAAGTTTTCTATCATATTTTGATCTGGTTCAGTTGGTTTTGTAAATAAATTTAAGTAAACTGCGGTATGAGATTTTTAGTTTAAGTCAACCTAATTGTTTCCGTGCTTGATAGTTGATTAAAGTATGTTGGTTACTTTGAAAACTAGGCAGTTTTAAGTGTTAGTTCGAAATTTTCAATTGATTATAAAAGGGTCATGCTTTTACGTCGTATTACTTCAAAAATTAAGATTGCTAAGTCTATTTTGGTTTCAAAGTTATTAAAAAAGTATTTTTATCTCGTTTTTAAGGTATCTGAATGACAATTGGTTTTAAGCTATCTTGGTGGTCATTGTGACATCTAGAATCTGATCGAAACTTCTAGGCCGCGTTTTCGGGTGTTACAAGGTGAGTTTAACATATAATCAAATCATATAACATGTCAACCATATATCAATGTAATTCATTTTAAAGTCAACACTTCAATAGAATGCTCATGCTCAATTCAACATTTATCCATTTGAATATCAAACACATATAATTTCATTTCAATTTTTCATTTTACATTAACCACTTAGCCCGATGAACTCAAGTAAACGAACTCAGATACAGAAGTAACTACATCATACAAATTGCTCGTCTGAGCTGAATATATATTCGTGTCAGGTTACTAGTCAAAGACAAACCTTTATAACAACACATCCAATTGCTTGTCCAAGTTGAATTTATATATGTTAAGTTACCCATTCAGGCTAAACCTTTAAAACGATATCAGGTTACCAATCTAGGCTAAACCTGTGTCACATGTATCTTCGAGTCTGTAACAAATGTTGGATCTCGGTAATATTTGTAACCAATCACGTACAAGCGCGCACAAAACCCTATTAGCATGCCAATCGTATCCTAACCTTTACTATGTTCACCTAGGAACCTTTTATCATATATACAAAAATCAAATACACAACAACATAAACACATTTACACCATATGAACTTACTTGGCAAAAACAACAAACAAGTTAAATCTTCAAGGACTAATCGACAATTTTGGCTTTTGCCCGATTATCTTTGGTTTGATCCAATTCTTGATCTAAACAATTAATTGTTACCAAACACTTATACATTGTATTATGATATGAATGAAGGTACAAAACTTTATTTTTTAATACCCCTAAAAATTTGTATTTTATTCAATTCAGCTCTAAAACTGAAATAACTATTTCTTTCAATTTTGAGCTTTAATTTTGAAACCAATTTCAATTACATTCATTGCAGACCCTCTAATATCTATTATTACCAAAATTTCACATCAATTGTACATTCTATTCACTTTAGTCCTTATGAACAAAACTAACAATTAAACTTTACAATCTAGTCCTTTTCACATCTAAGCTTAAAATCTACCAATTTAACACTAATTTCTTCAAGAAATCATCAATGAAAACTTTCAAAACCTTTAAAAGTTTTATAAATTGGTACATGGACTAGCTAAATCAAGCTCTCGTGATCTCAAAAACATAAAAATTATAAGAAAAAGACTTGGATTACCTTAACAATTGAGGATCGAATGTTTGAAGCTCTCATAAGGATTTTTCTTTAGGTTTTCACAAGCTTGGACGATTGAAGTGGTGAGAAAGATGACAAATTTCTACTATTATAACCTTTTATACTTATTTTAACATTTATTAATTAAGTTTAATTAATTTAATCTTATTTAAGCTTAATCTAATCACATATATACATCACATCCCACTAATTCATGTTGGTAACTGGTTTAATTGCCATTTTGGATCTTTGCCTAATTACAATTTAAGTCCTTAAGCCTTTGACCAATTAAAAACTTATATCAATAAGATTTTTACAATTTAGACCTTGCACCTAAATTAAACAATTAATAGACAAAATTGATGGGTCAAACTTTAATAAACTTTTATACCAACCCCGTAAATATTCATATTTAATATTTATGGGCCTCAGTTTATGACAATGGGGTTTCAAAACCGCCTTTTTTAACACCACCTAAAAATGAAGTTGTTACAACCTTACTTGAAACATTGGTTGCATATTATAAAACAAATAGAATCAATAAGCACACATATATACGATGCACCATCAGTACAAATTCAAATTTTACATTCCTCTTCTATCATTTGTGTACAAACTCATTTCCTACATGATTTTTTCCTTTTCCCCTAAGCCATCCCAAATTTGCTTTAGATGTTGAAGATTGAATTGATGGAGGACTAGATAGAAGGGCAAAAGTGGCTGCTAAAAAGGCTATTAGGTCTTGTGGTCTAGATTGGCAAATAGTAAACATTTGATAACTCTACATAATATAAACAAATGTTAGCTAAATTTTTAAATAAATTATAAATATTTTCTTTATGTTGCAATTGACGTTGTAGCTAGCAATTATAACTGACACTAACATAAATATATATATATATATATATATATATATGTTATATCATGTATGTATTTTGTGCTACACAACATGCACAAAGGCTACCAAATGGAGACATATATTGATTAGCATATAATCAAACAAACAAAAATCAAGATAAAAGAGATGAGATGAATTGGTTTAAGATGATTAACCAAATCCACTTTTAGCATTCACTTCCAAAGCTTTTGCCAATGTTTTAGCTAACAATTAGTTAGCTTCAAGACATTTTGCACTTAAAAAGAACATCACCAACCATATGAAGAGAAAAAAAGATAATATCAAGATTTTCCCCAAAAATAAGTGTAATAGCCCGATTTTTATTGGAGTCGAAAACAGTGGTTCGAGGTCACCAAATTCGGCGAGTAAGCTCGTAAATTTTACTAATTAATATTTATGAGTTAGATATGGTTTTAAAAAGATTTTTGGAAGTAGTAATTTATGTTTTATAATGATTTATTAGGTTTGAGGGGTAAAATCTAATGTCAAGTGGTTTTAGAAAATGAGGTATCGAGACCTCGTTTCTATAAACTGAGTCATAAATATTTTATAAATATTTACGGAGTGTCAATAAGGTGGTATTAAAGTTTGGTTGAAAATTTTTAACGTTTCGATAGTTAATTAATTAAAAAGGACTAAATTAAAAATAATGCAAAACTTGCTAATTATAATAATTGAGTGATAAATGACATGATTAATAACTAAAGAAGGACTTAGGTGGTAAATATGCCTAAACTAATATAGTTGGACGACAACTTGAATGGAAATGATAAAATAATATAAAACCAATGGCAATTTTGTAATTAAATGGAAATTAGCATAAATTAAAGTGAAAGTAAAACATTTTTATTTCATTTCTTCTCCAACATTCCAGCGAACGCCATAGCCATGGGGAGGTTTCTTTTTTTGGCTTTATTCCTTTACATGTAAGTTTAATTTAATCACGTTTTTAATAATTTTTATGTTTTTAATATTGTTATAATTAGATCTAACTAAATCTTACCTTAGTTTTTGATGTTGTTAAAGATTTTGGATGTTGCATATTGTCGAAACCATTTTTTAGAAAACGGGAATTGACTTTGTAACACCCCAAACCCGGCCTAGAAGTTAGGCTCGAATCTGGCGTGCCACATGGAGGTGTTTTTCAAAAAAAAAAAACCATCTTTGCAATTGTTAAAAACTTGTTTGAGAATTATAGTCTCTTTGTTAAAACCCAAAACACTTAAGCAATTGTGTTTATGTAAAAACATAATTATCTTTAATAAACCTTTTCGGTTGCAAAAGCATATTTAAAATAATAATTTACGAAAATGTGACGTTTGATAAAGAGTTACAAAAGCATCTTGAAACATTGCGGAAACGTTGATAAAATACAAGTATTTTTGAAAGATTGATGAATCACAAATCAATGAATTGAACTTTAAATCCGTGACTTTTGAAAATATCGTTTGATAATTCGAGAGATAACTTCCGTGTTAAAATATTTATAAAGTTTATTATGAAATCCATTTGTCAATCGATTTTGGAAAACCTTTATTTAAGTATTTAGAAAAATTCACGTTTAAAACAATTTAAGCAAAATAATAAGTAAACCAACCATGAAGCAAATAATAAAATACTCCAGAGGCCTTATTACAATTTAAATCAAAATAGCAAAATAATAAACGGAAATAGAAATTTAAAATTTGATAACACCATTTCGGAAGTATAGCCTCCACTGAGTCATCCATGGGCCCAAGTCCTCACTACGGAGCATTACCTACAAGGGTTAAGAGAAAGGGGGGGTGAGTTACAAGAACTCAGTGTATAATCCCCTTACCATCATCCACTGGGTCGGAACACACATAGCAATATTTTAGGCCTAAGCCCATTTACAATTAACATAATAACATGTATATAATATGCATGTGATATGAAATTCCCAAACCAAACCTAGTTTCCATCCGCTATACACCACCCATACCAACTAGCACACCGATGGGGATCAAGTCAACCCACCCCGCCAACACACCAATCGCAGGCATTAAGCCGAATAAAATATTTGTGGCAGAGTCACCGAACTAGATTGTGACAGAGTCACCGAACTAGAGGCATTAAGCCATTTAAAATATTTGTGGCAGAGCCACCGAACTAGATTTTGGCAACAGGCCTTTCTTCTCTTCGTCAATTATCCCAACCCATGCAGTCATGTATAGATATATATATATATATATATAATGCATAACAACATATTCATATGGTAAACTTCAACAAAAGCCCATATTACAAGTTATCAATTTGGCCCATTAGTCAAAATAGCATTTTAGCCCATTTAACGATCTAGCAATTTTGGCCTATTAATCACATGAGACCCTTTTCAAATTTTCACATTTTGGCCAATTTATCAAATAATTCGCATGGCCCATTTATCTCATATCACATTTAGTTCATATAGTAAATATCACATTTGGCCCATATAGTAAATATCACATTTGGGCCCATATAGCAACATATTTCAATTTGGCCCATAAAGGGTATTTTCATAATTCGGTCCATAGGGACATTTCGTAATTCGGCCCATTAGGGGCATTTTCATAACTCGGCCCGTAAGGGCATTTCATAATTCGGTAATCGTACCCACTAAGGGTAATTCGGTAATTTACCCTCTAAGGGTATGATGGAAATTTTCGCAACCTAGGCTTAATTACTAATTTGAGGCATAAAAATCGAAACTGTCTATCTGCATTGTACTGACTAAACTGACTATAACTCGAGTTGGGAAACTCGAAATCTAAATCTGTAAATTTTATTTAAAACTAGACTCGTATATCTTTCTACTATAATTTTTCCAGAATTTTTGGCCTAGCCATTTAGTACAGTTTATTCCTCAAAGTCTCCCATTTTCTGCTGCCTGGCAATTCCGACCATTCTTTACTAAAATTTAATTATCTTTTTGTACAGAATTCAAATGATATTCTAGTTTGTTTCTTATAAAAATAGACTCATTAAGGAATCTAACCATATAAATTATGTGCCAAAATTAGTTTTTATCAATTTTTAATGATTTTTCCAAGTCAGAACAAGGGATCTCGAAATCACTCTGAACCAGTCTCACAAAAATCTAAAAATATCAAAATATACTAATCCTTTGCTTTCTCTGTTTCTTTTATAAGAAAATAGGCTCAATTATCTTTCAATCAATATCTCCTTAACTTTCTAATTCAATTTCCACTATTTTTGGTGATTTTTCAAATCCATGTCACTGCTGCTAACCAAAACTGTTTCATTGCAAAATACGATTACCACTTCGAACATGCGTACGTCGAGTGGTCACAGATGCTGGTTTCTGGCTTTTTGGTTTTTCGAACGAATCACAGAACATTTTATGCAAACATTCAAAGAGGTGTGAGATTACACACCATTTTAAACATATATTCGGAAAGGTACAGGATTACACACCTGATTTCGATTTCCTAACGAACCACTAGAACAATACCAACCAAAAGTTAGCCTCGGATTTCCAAAAGAATTCGTATCACTTACACTTGAATCACTTACCAATATGTCTGAAGGTAGAATATATCGAGTGTTAATACGAATGAGAAGAAGAAATAGAGAAGGGATGAAAGTTCGGTTATGGAGGAATAATGGGCACAATATTCAGCTATGGTGAAAGGATTAGAATAGAAGAGAAGCTTGAAGGGTTTTTGCGAAAAAGAAAAGAAGGAAGAAGAAGAATGGTTCACTAGCTTGGTTTTTTTTTTCTAGAAAGATGAAAGAACAAATTTTGGTCTCAATTGTTGATCTACATTCGGCAACAAGAAGAAAGAAATAAGAGAATATGGGCACTTGATGCTAATGGAATTAGCACTAAAACTTTACCAAAACACTAACAAAATTCAGCTATGCCCCTTAAGCCCCAAAAACCGTCCACATACATAGCTAAAATGGCCAAAAATTTGCCACCCATACTTTCCATAACATCTTCCATTAAAATTCCACTTGTTCCCTTTACTTTTCCCTTCGTCCATTTTTGGTTGTCCCCCATCTTGCTAATAAAAAAAAATTGTTCAACAACCAACTCCTTCATTAGCAACGTGAGTGGTTGCCATCTAAAGGAGTCCCATGTTAAATTTTTTTTTATTTCCTAATGCTTGATGAAGTATTGACATAATAAGGTAATGGTGGCACTTAAAATGAACAAAAGATGGTGGAATGACATGGATAATCATGGAGTATTGATATAATGGGTAAGGTGGCCATTATTGAATTTGAATGGCAAGCATTGGAGGAAAGTGACTAAAAAGAAAAATTCTAGGATGTTACAATTCTACCCCCTTAAAGAAAATTTCGTCCTCGAAATTTACCTGATTAAAAGATGTGAGGATATTGTTGCCGAATGGTGTCCTCAGGCTCCCACGTAGCTTCTTCCGCTCCGTGATTACGCCATAGAACCTTAACCAAGGGTACTAACTTCTTTCTCAACACTTTAACATCTCGGTCTAAAATTTTCACTGGTTCTTCCTCGAACGACAAGTCCGGCCTTATCTCAACTTCTTCTACCGGTACTATGTGAGACGAATCCGATCGATAACGCCTCAACATAGAAACATGGAAAACACTATGAATCTGACTCAACTCCGGAGGTAACTCAAGCTGATAGGCCACTGGTCCTACACGCTTCACTATCCGATAAGGCCCGATGAACCTTGGGCTCAATTTGCCCTTTCGTCCAAATCTCAAAATCTTCTTCCAGGGTGAGACCTTTAGAAAGACCTGATGTCCCACCGCAAACTCGATATCCTTACGCTTCAGATCTGCATACGACTTTTGTCTATCCGAAGCTTCCTTTAACTGCGCTCGAATCACCTTTACCTTTTCTTCCGTCTCAGATATCAATTCAGGACCCAATAACTGCCGTTCCCCCAATTCAGTCCAACAAGTAGGAGTACGACACCTACGACCGTACAATGCCTCGTAGGGTGCCATCTGGATGCTAGATTGATAGCTATTGTTATAAGCAAAATTTGCCAAAGGTAGGAATTCCTCCTAACTACCCCTGAAGTCAATCACACAGCCCCTTAACATGTCTTCCAAAATCTGAATTATTCTCTCTGACTGTCCATCTTACTGAGGATGAAAGGCCGTACTGAAATTCAACTTGGTTCCCAAAGCTTCATGTAAGGCTTTCCAAAATCGTGATGTAAACCTAGGGTCCCTGTCCGAAATAATAGACACTGGTACCCCATGTAACCTCACGATCTCAGCTACGTATAACTTGGCCAACTTCTGCAATGCGTAATCCATACGAACAGGTAGAAAATAGGCAGTCTTCGTCAATCGATCCACTATTACCCAAACAGAATCTTTCTTAGTAGGCGTTAAAGGTAACCCACTAACAAAATCCATCGTTATTCTTTCCCATTTCCATAATGGAATCTTCACCGGTTGTAGCAATCTCGACGGCAATTGATGTTCCGCCTTCACTTGCTGATATGTTAAGCACCTACTAACAAAATCAGTAACCTCCCGTTTCAACCCTGGCCACCAATACTGCTCTCGGAGGTCTCGATACATTTTATTTCCCCTGGGGTGCATAGCATATGGGTTACTATACGCGTCTCGCAAAATCATTTGCCTCAATTCTAAATCTTTGGGCATACAAATTCTTCTGCGGAAACACAATACTCCATCATTATTCATTTCAAAATCCCATTTCTCACCGCTTTCCACTTGCTGAAATAAGGAACTCAACTTTTCATCTGATAATTGTTTTTCCTTAATCTGATCTAACCACATAGGCTTCACCTAAAGTTCCGCTAGCAAACTGCCATCATCATACAAACTAAGATGAGCAAACATTGCTCTCAACTCCGATATCACCTTACGACTCAACGCGTCTGCCACCACGTTAGCCTTTCCGGGGTGATATTCGATTGAGAAGTCATAATCCTTTAGCAACTCCACCCATCTCCGTTGTCTCAAGTTCAACTCCTTTTGGGTAAGGAGGTACTTAAGACTCTTATGGTCCGTATAAATGATCGACTTCTCACCGTAGAGATAGTGCCTCCAAATCTTTAGAGTAGACACCACCGTAGCCAACTCCAAGTCATGAGTAGGATAGTTGACTTCATGCGGCCTCAACTGACGAGAAGCATACGCCACCACTTTTCCACTTTGCATCAACACACATTTTAAACCCGTATGTGACGCATCACAGTAAACGGTATACTCTTTTCCAGCCTCAGGTTGAATCAGTACTGGCGCTTCCGTCAAAATCTTCTTCAGTTTCTCGAAACTTTCTTATTGTTTATCGGTCCACACATACGGTACTCTCTTTCGCAACAACTTAGTTAGGGGTGCAGCAATCAACGAAAACCCCTCAACAAAGCGTCTATAGTAACCAGCCAATCCCAAGAAACTCTGAACTCAGCCACTGACTTCGATGGTTTCCAATCCAACACAGCCTCTACCTTCCGAGGATCAACTCTTATTCCTTCGGCTGACACCACATGCCCCAAGAAAGTCACTTCCTTAACCAAAATTCGCATTTACTGAATTTGGCATAAAGTTACTTTTCTCGCAATATTTGTAATACTATGCGCAGATGTGAGTCATACTCTTCTTCATTCCTCGAGTATACTAAAATATCATCTATGAACACCACCACGAACCGGTCTAGGTAGGGTTGAAAGACTCGGTTCATCATGTCCATAAATGCAGTTGGTGCATTGGTCAATCCAAACAGCATCACCAAAAACTCATAATGTCCATAACGAGTTCGAAAAGCCGTCTTATGAATATCCGCCTCCTTAACCTTGAGTTGATGATAACCCGATCTCAAATCTATCTTGGAGAAAACTGAAGCTCCTCTCAACTGATCAAACAGGTCATCTATTCTCGGCAATGGATACCTGTTCTTGATCGTCAATTTATTTAACTGCCTATAATCAATGCACATACGCATCGACCTATCCTTCTTCTTGACGAACAAGACCAGTGCTCCCCATAGAGACACACTCGGTCGAATGAATCCCCGATCTAACAATTCCTGAATTTAAGCCTTAAGCTCCGCTAACTCCTTCAGCGCCATTCTATAAGGAGCAATGGACACCGGAGCCGTTCCTGGTAATAGCTCAATGCCAAACTCTACCTCCCGGTCCGGAGGCAATCCAGAAAGTTCTTCGGGAAAGACGTCTGAAAACTCCTTTACCGTTTTAACTCCTTCTACTGACACTTCCTTGACATCCAACGCGCTAATGAAGGCTAGGAATGCTCCACACCCTTTTCGTACCAACTTTTCTGCCTTTAAAGCAGACACCACATTCGATAGATAGTTCCTCCTTTCACCTATCATCACCACTTCCTTATCTTCCGAAGTTCTTAGCGTCATCCGCTTTGCAGCACAATTTAAATTTGCATGTTATTTCACCAACCAGTCCATGCCCAAAATAAGGTCGAACTCACCGAAAGGCAAGTCCGCCAAAAATGTTTCTCCTTGAACTTCTAAAGGTACATCTCTAAACAATTTATTTACTATCACTGACTGCCCTAAAGGACTAATTACGGTCATCTCTCTATCAGAAATCTCAAATCTAATATTTAGGTTTCCAGATATAGTACTAGCAACATATGAATGGGTAGATCTGATATCTATCAAAGCATAACAGGTACATCAAAGATGAAGAATGTACCAATTATCACATCAGGTGCACCGCCATCCTCCAGACGCCTGACCGCATAGACTAACCCTGGCTGTCTTGCCTCCGCGTTACCTCTGAAACCATTACCTCTACCAGGTGCACCTTGACCACGACCACCGCCATTACCACCTCGACCTGGCCCACGACCTCTCGGTGGTTGTTGCGTGCCTCTAGCTGGCTGAGCATCAGGGTTACGAGCTTCTGGAGTTGTATCAGTCCGTCGAGGGCAATTCTTGTACTGGTGATCCTTGGAACCACATTTATAACAGGCACCGGTTTTCCTCCAGTATTCCCCGGGGTGTCACTTCCCACAGTCAGCACAATCTCGACTCTGATTGGTAGTCACAGGTGCTCTAGCTTGAGCTGGCTCATCATTTCGGGGCCTCTTCTGGAACCTTTTAGCAGAGCCTGTGTACTTAATATCCCTCTTGCCTCTAACTCTTTCCCAGTTCTGGCGTTCTGAGTTTTTAGCCTCTTCGGCTATATTGGCTTTCTCCACAAGCGAGGCAAAAGTCCGTACTTGTTGTGGGGCTATCAGTACCCGCAACTCATCATTCGGCCCATCTTCAAAGCGTACACAGCGCTCATGATCGGTCGATACTATAGTGCGAGCATAACGGCTTAAGCGAAGAAATTCCGCCTCGTAGGCTGCCACCGTCTTATTTCCTTGAACCAAATTCAGGAATTCCTTCCTCCGGGCATCTACATAACTTGTCCCGACGTACTTCCCTTGGAAAGCAGCTTTGAAGAAATCCCGAGTAATCAATGCAGCCTCGGTGCCTTCTCGAACCGTAAGCCACCAGTGATACGCCTCGTCCCTTAGCAAGGACATAGCCCCTCTCAATTTCTGCTCGACAGTGCACTCCATATCATCCATAATCCGCTCTACAGCCTCGAGCCAATATTCCGCAACATTCGGAGCTACACCCGAGACACCTCTAAAAACCTCGGCACCACTTGATTTAAGCCGTTCCGAGATTGATCCACGAATTGCTGGACCAGTTCTAACCTAGTGACCCTTTTTAGGAATCGCAACATTGCTTGAGTCAAAGCATTATCCTTTCTCGTATGATCATGAGATCCAGTCTCACTCCCAGGTGACACAGGTGCATCCATTTCCGGCATAAGACCCGACGCTTCAGATGTAACCCTAGCACCTCGGCCTCTACCACGGCCACGTCTACCACGTCCACGTCCACGTCCACGTCCTCTAGTGCTCATATTGGGTATTTCGGTTTAATCTGATTTCAAGTTTTATGAATCAGTATACTTTTTCAGTATTTATTAACGATATTTTATGAAATATAAGAGATAGAGTTGTTTTCGTAAACGCGTCCTATAGTCTCAATCTCTATAGTTTGAACACCTAAAACTAAAAGTTCTAGAGTGTTCCTATAGTCATTTCACAATAATAAGAATTATTCAATTCACATACACTTACTTGATTTGGTACCGGATACTCGTGGTGCCATACTACCCTTTTTTTAAAAAAAACATAAATTCTATAATTCGAAACAATTTTGTACCATAAATGTTTTTGAACCCAAACCACAACCGAGTTTTGAACTGGGCTCTTATACCATAAGATGTAACACCTCAAACCCGGCCTAGAAGTTAGGCCCGAATCTGGCGTGCCACATGGAGGTGTTTTTCAAAAAAAAAAAACCATCTTTGCAATTGTTAAAAACTTTTTTGAGAATTATAGCCTCTTTGTTAAAACCCAAAACACTTAAGCAATTGTGTTTATGTGAAAACATAATTATCTTTAATAAACTTTTTCGGTTGCAAAAGCATATTTGAAATAACAATTTGCAAAAATGTGACGTTTGATAAAGAGTTGCAAAAGCATCTTGAAACATTGCGGAAACGTTGATAAAATACAAGCATTTTTGAAAGATTGATGAATCACAAATCAAGGAATTGAACTTTAAATCTGTGACTTTTGAAAATATCGTTTGATAATTCGAGAGTTAAAAAACGAGTTCGGGAGTCGGTTACGCACGAGGAAGGGTTAGCACCCTCAATACGCCCAAAATTGGTACCTAATTGATTATCTAATATCTTAATGTCGAAAATTTGAAAAGATTTGAAAATACGATCCTCTTTTATTTTCAAAATTTAAACAAATCAAAATGGATGATAAGACCTTCTTATTTCGAAGAGATAAAGTGTCATACTCAGTGAGTTAGGGCACGACATTTTGGACTCCCGAAATTGAGCTAGTCTCTTGACTTTAAAATTTGGATTCAAGTTTGAGGATGATATTCCGTTATTTGTGAAATGAGAAACCAGAACTCAGTAAGTTAGGGCTTGAGCTCTCGAAATTCCAAATACGAAATATTACCTTTATTTTAAAACAAGCTTGATTCGGGGTATCTAGGTGTCATAGCCAGTAAGTTAGGGCACAACACTTCGAATTCTCGAGAACAAGTATTTTGTCAAAACTTATATTGCGACTTTAAAAGGGATATCTCATTATTCAGATTAAATAAAAAAACCGGAACTCAGTAAGTTAAGGCTCGATTTCCTCGAATTTTTTATACGAAATATTGCCTTTATGAAAGAAATTAATTTTGTATCGGATAAAAGTTAAATATAACACAAGTTTGTAATAAAATGTAAAAACAAATTACAATACCAATAGGTGTAGCAAAATAGTAATGAATGCGTTAGCGTAAGTGGCAACATAAAGGACGAAAATGAAATAAAATGAATGAAACAAACAAGCTAAAAAATAAGAAAGAAAATAATAGGCAAGCCAAAATATTTAATATAAAAAAGAGTAGGAAATGAGAAAATGAATAAAATAATAATATGTGTTAATAGAGATAACAATAATAAAAAGCAAATAATAATAAATTAATAAGAAAAATAATGATAATAATAATAGGAAATATAAAAAGAATAAATAATAATAATAATAATGATAATAATAATAATAATAATAATATAATAATAATAAAAATAATAATGATAATAATAATAATAATACAAGTAATAATAAAGTAATGATAATAACAAATATAATAGTAATAATAAAAATAATAAAGGGAATGAAAATATGAAATATAAATGGAAGAAAAACAATAACAACTTAAATATTAGAAGAAGATAAGTAAATGATAAATAATAAACAAGTAGATGAAATATTAACTAAACCAAAGAGCTTGCAATTGAATAAATAAATAAATACAGGATTAGATTGAAATTAAAACGAAATCCAGAAGACAAATTATAAATAAATGGAAGAACAGGGTCGAACAGAGGAGCAAAATGAAAAGCGCGTGAATACATAAGGGCTAAAAGTGAAAATGTTCCCAACCCCCCAAAAAAAAACACTCAGGCGTGGACTGAATTGAAATGATGCGCAGGCTTTAAGGCAAAAATGAAAGAAATAGAATAGGATTAACTTAAAGGTAGCATAAATGGTAGGGATTGGCCGCGCAAATTTCCCATTTAAGGTGAAAAGGCACCTATTCAACTTACAAATCGTCAATGCGCTGGCCCCCACTCTCTTTAATTACACCACTTTAAAAATTAATAACCTTTATTACTTATTCTTTTTTTTTTTAAAGCTTATCAGTTCATCTTCTTTAAACAACAAAACAGAGAACCCCCCTCATCTTTTCATGCCCGTTGATTGGGCTTTTTCCTTCACCATTGCACCACCGCGCCACCACCATCTCGATGGCCGGCGATGCTCAAGGCCAGACAGTTACCCCCTTTTTCGAAACTTCAAAACGCGAGAGAGGAGAAAATGGATAAAACCCCCTGCCTTTGGTTTGGACTACGACGACAGAGAAGTTCCGACGACGTGCCCCAGTATTCGGGTTAGTTTTCTTTCTCCTTCTTACTCTTCTTTTTTATTATTATTTTTGTAAAAAAAATTCAAAAAGAAGAAACAACAAACAGGTAAAAAAGGAAATAAAAGTAACAGTATATTATGAAAATGAGAACGGAAGTGTTAAAAACAACCTTTTACTGCTTTTTGCTTTTTGATTTCTAATAGTTCGTAAAACGGCCCCCCCTCTTATTATTTCGTTTTAAAAAAATTGAAAATAATAAATAAAAATAAATAGAAAAATGACAGTAGATAGTAAGATCGAGAACTAGATCAACCTTTAAAGTTTCTTGTTTCTGATTGTTGATAATGCGTCAAAAGAAGAAAAAAACAAAATGGGTTTGTTTCGGTTTTTATAACCGAATTCTACAGATTTTTTTTTCTCTTATTTCGTTTTCTGTTGTCTGTTCTTCTTACAGGGCATAGGCGAGGCACGCGGGTGGTGGTAGCTGAGACGTGCGAAACCAGAGGCGCCTGTGGGAAGTGGCCCATGTCAGAGGGCAGATATGCGGCGGCTGTGGCACTTAGGAACTAGGGTTCTGAAAATTTTTAAAGTTTTGGGCCGACTTTGGTTGGGCTAGTTGGGATCGTTTGGGTTTAATTTAATGTTTTGGGCCTGTTTTTAGTTGGGCTCGGTTTTTTTTTTGTAATGGATATTGATTTTGGACATTTTGGGTTTTATTTGTTTATTTGCTTATTTACCTTGGGCCAAAATTGGCTATTACAGCTGCCCCTCTTTGCTCGTTGTCATGTAACAAGAATTGAGCAAAGACTTTAAAAGAGCCAATTTTGCCTAGTCTCACCAAGTGCTTCCGTTCTTCGAGTGGCCTCGCTTTGACTCATTGCTCTACTGTAACTTCAAAGGGGATAAGATTTGCTGTCTTCGATCTGCCTGCTGCAATTTCAGGAACGCCAAATCTTATTATTTTCAATCTGCTCCTGCAACATCAGGATTGCCAGACGTGCTATCTTTAATCTGCTCCTGAAACATCAGGACTGCCAGACTTGCTTTCTTCAATCTACTCCTGAAACATCAAGACTACCAGACTTGCTTTCTTCAATCTGCTCCTGAAACATCAGGATGCCAGACTTGCTGTTTTCAATCTGCTCCATACTACACTGTCCTTTCAAGGACATAACCTGTAGAATGGGTATATGCTTATGCCTAGTAATTGGGATGCCATGATCAAAATGAGTCAAATGTTCCTATTTAGACATGCTATGATGCGACAACGCTATGAGTATGATTCCTATTCAATGCGTTATCCCTTATTTATCCCTCAAGGTTTTGTATTCATTCCTCTCGAAGCATCATTTTTTGCTTAAAAATTTTGCCCTTGTGACAATTTTAGGGCCCATGAGTCCTAGGGACGTAAGTCGTATATCAACTTCAAACCATCTCCTGGGAACTACAACTTTTTTTGCTTATCCTTATTGTGACTTAAAGACATAGGACTTGTTTCAACTTCGGTTCATTCCACCACAACTTTGGGTTTTTCGAATCCTTTCCTGTCAAAAATTGGCATGTCATACCATGACCCGATGATATATTTTTTTATCTCCGTCACAACTGTTGGACTGGACAGAGAATTCAGAGAAATAGTCACTATTAAGGCTCTTCTTCCTCCTGTATCTCCAATCTGTACACGTGGAAATTTTAAACAATTGTCCTGTTTCGGTCTCCTGTTTTATCTAGAAATTTCCAAAGTAATATGCAGAACCTCTTTTGTGAAATCATTAGTTCACCAATCATTATTTCAATGCAACATGTAGCAATGAATTGATTTCAAAAAGAGTCGAATGAATTATCAAAAGTACAAGAAAAACTGTCAAAGAACATGTCTCTTTGAAAAGAGAAAAAGGAATACAAAGGTTAGATGCCCTAGATATCATTGATTGGGCTTCTACATACAAACTTCATGAAGGCTATTTTGGGTTTAGCATGTGTTTAGAAGATTCAAACTGCTTTGTTGGTGCCCCAATATGCGACATATTTCCTTTTATGTTGATTCAAGTATAGCAAGATCACTGCGTGTCCATTCAAAATTTGAGCCGCCCTTTTCGGGTTTTCAACTCAAAACCCCTTTGGTCTCAAAGCGCCCTTTGCGGGTTTTCACCTTGGCCTCTCCGTTTTTTTTTTGGCAAGGCGCCTTTTGCGGGTTTTCGCCTTAGCCTTTTCAAGCAAAGTATTTTTTGACTGAATCTGAATTCACGGGATTGGGTAAGCTTTTCCCATCCATTTCAGTCAGAATCAGTGCACCTCCAGAGAAAGCCTTCTTCACCACGTATGGTCCTTCTCAATTCGGCATCCATTTTCCTTTGAAATCCTTTTGTATGGGAAGGATCTTTTTCAATACCAGGTCTCCCTCGTGAAACTCTCTTGGGCGAACTTTTTTGTCATAAGCTCGCATCATTCGTTTTTGGTACATCTGACAGTGACGAATAGCCCTTAGCCTCTTTTCTTCAATTAAGTTCAATTGATCGTATCGAGCCTGGATCCATTCAGCTTCATCCAGCTTTATTTCTGTCAAAACTTGAAGAGAAGGTATTTCTACTTCAATAGGTAGAACTGCCTCCATCCCATAGACCAACGAGAAAGGTGTTGCCCCAGTAGAAGTTCTGACCGACGTTCGATAAGCATAAAGTGCAAATGGTAATTTTTCATACCAATCCTTGTAAGTCTCGGTCATCTTTCCCACTATCTTCTTGATGTTTTTATTGGCTGCTTCCACTACTCCATTCATTTTTGGACGGTACGGAGATGAGTTATGGTGTTTGATGTTGAATTGACTACAAACATCTGCTATCGTGCTGTTATTCAAATTCAATGCATTGTCTAATATGATCCTCTCAGGCATCCCATATCGGCAAATGATCTCCTTCTTTAAAAACCGACTACCTGCTGACTTAGTGACGCTAGCATATGAAGCAGCCTCTACCTATTTCGTGAAGTAGTCAATGACCACAAAGATAAATCGATGCCCGTTCGAAGCTTTCGGTGAGATCGGTCCGATAACATCCATGCCCCACATGGAAAAAGGCCATAGGGAAGTCATAACATGTAAGGGTGACGGAGGCACACGAATTCTATCTCTATAAATCTGGCATTTATGGCATATCTTGGCATAGCTGATACAATCTCCTTCCATGGTGGACCAATAATATCCAAATCTCATTATTTGCCTGGCCATTGTGAATCCATTAGCATGCGTTCCACAAACGCCCTCATGAACTTCCTCTAGGATTTTCTTAGCCTCTACAGTATCGACACATATCAGCAATACTTGATCTTTTCTCTTTTTGTACAGGATGCCCCCATCTAAAACATAGTCAGAGGCCAATCTTCTGAGTGCCCTTTTTCCATTTTTAGTTGCATGCTCTAGGTATTCAAGATTTTTTATATATCGCAATACATTCTGATACCAAGGGTGATCATCTCTTTCCTCCTCTTCTAAATTATAACAATGAGCTGGAACTTCGAGAATACTCATTTGGATGGGTCTCATATCTTCTGGTCTGTTTACTTTGATCATAGAAGCCAGAGTCGCCAAGGCATCTGCCATCTGGTTTTCAACACGTGGGAGATAATTAAAAGTGATGTCATCAAACTCCTCAATCAATCCCAAAACTACCCTTCGATACTCAATCAGTTTGGGATCTCTGGTCTCCCATTCACCTTTAAGTTGATAAATCACTAGTGCAGAATCTCCATATACTTCCAACATCCTGATCTTTCGCTCTACGGCTGCTCCAATTTGCATGTAAATGGGTGATGATCGCCACTAGGGGATACCAAGATTGCCCCAATTCCATTCCCTACTACATTTGATGCCCTATCAAAATTTAACTTCCACGGATTTTCTTCAATATTCGCCGCATACATCAGCTCTTCATTGGGGAAATCAAAGCTCAAAGGCTCATAATCCTCCAAAGCTCTGCTTGCCAGAAATTCTGCTACTGCACTCCCTTTTATAGCTTTTTGGTTCACATAGACTATATCAAATTCAGACAACAAAATCTGCCACCTTGCCATCCTGCTGTTCAAAGCAGTTGACTCCATCATATATTTTAACGAATCCAGCTTCGAAATCAACCAGGTTGTATGGTATAAGATATATTGCCTTAGCCTTCGGGTTGTCCAGATCAAAGTGCAACACAATTTTTTGATCGACGAATATCTCATTTCACACTCCGTGAACTTTTTACTGAGATAGTATATCGCCTTTTCTCTTCTTCCTGACTCATCGTGTTGACCTAGTACACATCCCATGGAGTTATTGAATACTGATAGATACAGTATCAATGGTCTATCCGGATTAGGCGGAGATAGTACTGGGGCAGTTGACAGATATTGTTTGACTTTGTCAAAAGCTCTCTGGCATTCTTCGTCCCATACACCTTGGTTGTGTTTTTTGAGAAGACGAAATATGGGGTCACATTTCTCGGTTAGCTGTGAAATAAACCGAACAATGTAATTTAATCTTCTGAGAAAGCTTCGAACTTCCTTTTGGGTACGTGGCTGAGGCAAATCTTGTATGGCTTTGACCTTATCCGAGTCAACTTCAATTCCTTTCTCGCTAACCACGAAACCTAGTAGTTTCCCTGATCGAGCTCCGAAAGTACACTTAGCAGGGTTGAGCTTCAGTTGAAACTTCCTCAGCCTCAAAAACAATTTCTTCAAAACTTCAATGTGTTCTTTTTCCGTTCGAGATTTGGCGATCATATCGTCAACATACACATCAATCTCTTTGTGCATCATGTCATGGAACAGAGTTACCATGGCCTTTTGGTATGTTGCCCCTGCATTTTTCAGCCCGAATGGCATTACTTTATAACAAAAGGTACCCCACAGCGTTATGAAGGTGGTTTTCCCCATATCCTCAGGGTGCATCTTGATCTGATTATATCCGAAAAATCCATCCATAAAAGAAAACAACGAGTATCCCGCCGTATTATCAACCAACATGTCAATATGAGGCAAAGGAAAATTGTCTTTTGGGCTAGCTTTATTTAAGTCTCTGTAGTCTACACACATCCGGACCTTTCCATCTTTTTTCGGGACAGGAACAATATTGGCCACCCATTTTGAGTATTTGACCACCTGTAAGAAACCGGCATCAAACTGCTTCTTCACTTCCTCTTTTATTTTCAACACTACGTCAGGCCTCATTCTTCGCAGCCTTTGCTGCACTGGCTTGCATTCTTCTCTTATGGGAAGGCGATGCACGACGATATCAGTACTTAGACCAGAAATTTCCTGGTACGACCATGCAAAGACATCCTTGAATTCCCGCAGTAACTCAATAAGGTTTTGTTTGGTGTCCTCGACTATGCGTGTTCTGATTCTCACCATCTTGCCTTCTTCTAAGGTTATGTTCTCTACTTCCTCTGCATGGGGTAAGATTTGTTTCTCTTCCTGCTGTACCATTCTCAACAGGTCTGGGGACAAGTCACCATCTCCGTTGCGTTCAAAATCTTGAGTCTCTTTTGAACACATGTCCTGCTCAAAATTGACCTCCGGATCTGCAGTATTGTTGCTTATATCATTGATATCTAGGGACCTGTGGTGGGTGCCAAAGAGTGTATAAAGAACAAATGAATTCGAAAACAACTATTCATGCCATGAATGAGAGAAAGAAAAGATAAAAAAAAAAAAGAAAAGAAAAAAAATTTAGATAGAGAAAACACAAAATATTTTCCAAAATGGATCAAAATGCATTTCATTCAAATAAAAATTTCTAAACATGAGCCTGTTTCACAAGAGAGATCTTATTGTTCTTAGGCTTAAAACAACAAGCGTGTTCTGAATATTACTTTGTATATTCTCTAAAAACTAGAGGCAGTTCCTCTGCAGTCCAATTGTTCAAAACGCTTCCCAGTTCATAAGGGCGAATGCCCGCCAGATTTCTTTGTCCGGTTTCTTCTTCATATATAGCATTGATGTAAGGATCCTCAATTAATAACCCTCTCACAGGGTGAATTATCCCTCCGGATATAAAGGTCTGAGATATATGAGGGAACGTCTTTGGTTCCCACTTGACTTCTTCCCCATTCAACCATGCCCCTCTTCTCTCTTGTTTCTTCTCTATTTCCACTTTCCTCTCTCTGGCATTTGGCCTAAAACCTAGGCCAAAACGATCTCTCTTCTCATTTAATATAGGCACTTGGATCTTCCATTGGAGATGTCTACCCAATCCTCTTCCTAGCAAGGCTCCTTTCCCCACCATCGTTCGTAGACCCATCCTCGTAGTCTTGGATATCTTGGGCGCCGGAACTTCCTTCCCTTCCAAGATAAATGTTGCGTTTATGAACTCTAAGGATTGGAAAGAACACTCAATGGCATCCTCGTTTGTCTCCACGTGCATTATTGGTGACAGTCGCTATAATATCTTCTTCTGCATTTATAGTGACCAACCGACCATCTGTCACCAGTTTCAGCTTTTGGTGCAAGGATGAGGGCACTGCCCCTGCCGAATGAATCCAAGGCCTTCCCAGCAAGCAGTTATATGAAGGTTTTATATCCATCACCAGAAAGTCCACCTGTAACGACCCGAAATCCGTGGGCACTAGAAAAAAAAATGTGTGTTATCGGGCCTCCGTCTTAGTAAATCGAGTTAGTAAATAATCATTAGGAGTAATTATGAGTCTAGTAGTGTGTTTAATTAGATTTTTATATAGTGAATTTAGCTTAATTTAAAGTAATTAGGAAAAAGGACCAAATTGAATAAGGAGTAAAAGTTTAATTATAGATTAAAAGAAATTATAAAGGACCAAAATGGCAATTATGCCATTTAGCATAAGTTGAGGCGGCATAAGCTTAAAAAAAATCTAAGATTTCATGTGTTAAAATATATTATTAAATAATTATATTAATATAATATTATATTATATAATAAAGTAAATAGTATAAAAGAAATAGGAAAAGAAACAGGGAGAGAATAGAGAAACATTCGAAACAAGCAGGAAAGAAGAAGAAAAAGAAGGAAAAAGGAAAAACTAAAGATTTAAGGTTTCAAGTTTTAAAAGGTAAGTCAATTTAGTCATTTTCTCTTAATTTTGATGTTTTAGAAGCTTTAAAGCAAGATTTTGATGAAACTAAGTTGGTATTTTGAGAGTTTTTAGGTTTTTAAATATAGTTTATGCTGAAGAAAAAGATGAATTATGGATTAAATTAGATGAAATCTAAGTTAGAATTAGTAAAAGGATTAAATTGCAAGGTAAGCTATAAGTTTTCTACTATAGGGATTAATTTGGAAGAAATTATGAATTAGGGTTTTATTATGAAAATTATATAATCAAGTTGAATATGGAAGGAATTTAAGTAGAATCAAAGCATGAATTAAGTTAAGAAATAAGTAAACTTAATTAGGATTTAATTGCAAAATAAGTTATAAGAAAACAGTTTTGGGACAGCAGCAGTAGAGTAACTTTGAAAATTCACCAAAAATCGTAGAAGTGGAATTAGAAGTTGAGTGAGATATGAAATTAAAGCTTATTGAGTATATTTTCATATGAAAGAAACAGAGAAAGCAAATAAGTTCTGTATTACGAGATATTTAAATTTTAGTGAAACTGGTTCAGGGTGATTTCGAGATCCCCTGTTCTGAATTGTAAAAATCATTAAAAATTGTAAAAAATAATTTGGGGACATAATTTATATGGTTAGATTCCTTAATGAGTCTATTTTTATAAGAAACAAACTAGAACATCATTTGAATTCTGTATAAAAAGATAATTAAATTTTAGTAAAGAGTGGTCGGAGCTGTCAGACAACAGAATAGGGGTGATTTCAAAGAATAAACTGTACTTATTGGATAAATCAAAAATTCTGAAAATTTTATGGCAAGAAGATATGTGAGTCTAGTTTCATAGAAAATTTACGGATCTTAATTTGGAATTCTGTAATTCAAGATATAGATAATTTAGTGACAATGATTCAGGTAGATAGCTTTGAAAGAACTTATAAGTAAATAATAGAATTGTGTATAAAGGATGTGGAATGAAGAGGGAGAGTAGAAATTGAATAAAATTCAATTATTTATTGTAATTTAATGTTGTAATTAATAATGTAAATTATTATTATTTTCGTAGCTAACAAGGAACCCGAGACATCAACCCACAAAGGAAAGGAGAAGGTTACCGAGGAATAATCAAGCAAATTCGGGTTTGTATTACTATAATTCAAACTATTTATTTATTCATTAAATATTAGATTAATTTATGAATATGGTAAGTAAATTATAAGGTAAGTGTTTTTATTGAATTGAATGGAAATTGAGTTGAATGATGAATATGTATTGAAATTGAATTGTATGTGGTTTGAAATGGAAAAGTGTAATTGATATTGAAATTGAATTTGTTATGAAAATGAAAATGAAATTGAGAACTGAAATACCCTATTAACTAGTCGGGCTGAGTCGGATATAATTGGCATGCCATAGGATTTGGAAGAGTAAGGGATTTATCGGCTTTGCCGATCAGGCACTTTATGTGTCGTAAATCAGGCACTTTATGTGTCGTATTTTAGGCATCTCGTGTGTCGTATCAGGCACCTCGTGTGTCGTTTCAGGCACTTATGTGTCGTATACTGATCAGGTACTATGTACCGTTTTAGGCACAATGTGCCGTACTAGTGTGTTTGGGTTGGAATCCGTGTATCCGTTAAAGTCCGAGTCTGTTAATAGGGGTAAATAAGGAAAAGGTTAAATTGAACATAATGAAATGGTTGAGCCATTGGAAGAAATGCGAAAATAGAACATGAACTGAAAAATGTGATTGGAATATGAGTATGAGAATAGAAAGTATGAACCATTGGTTCAAGAAATGGATAGTGGCTCAACATGATTGTGTATTATTTCAATTGTTGAATAGCTAAAATTGAATTGTATGAATATATTGAGAAGGACAAACTTATATGAAAGTTATGTTTGAATTGGTTTAGTTAAATTAAAGTTATATGAATTAATGATATGATTATTATGTTTATAATTTGAATTATGGTAATACCACTGAGTATATGTATACTCAGCGTACGGTTGTTTCCGTGCACAGGTTGTAGAAGTCAAATACTGAACCAGCATCCGAAGCCAGACCCGACTTCAGCAAATTTTTGGTGATGTATATTTCCTTTTGATAATGTGGCATGTACGTAGGTTGTGTATAAAGGTTATTATGTTTTAAATGTAAATGGTTAAAAATGTTAGTATTACAAGTTTAAGAATTATAATGAAAGAAGTATATTTATTTTAATCTAACTAATATTTTGATAAATTTAAGTTGATATTATATTGATTGAGTTTGATTAGAAGGTATTTAGAATAGAAAATGAATATATGAAATGAATTGGTTGAATTGGTTATGATTGAAATGAATACGGTTTAATTTACAGGGGGTTTTATATGATAATAAGCAGAAATGCTGCCGAAATTTATATTAAACAAAATAAATTCTGAAATACTTAAACGAGTCCCATTTCACTTTTAATACAGATTTTAGACTTTGAAAATTCATAATAGGGATCAGTTATTAAAATTATACTATGAATGTTATTTTTTTTTTAGAATTATTTGCAAATTGTCTGATATGTCCGGTAATGCCTCGTAACCCTGTTCCAGCGATGGTTCGGGGTTAGGGGTGTTACACCACCTCATACATATTTGGCCCAATCTGTAGTGGTATGTCGATTCTCCCCATCACCCTTCTCTCAGTACCGTCAAATGCTCTCACTATGTTCTGGCTTGTCTTCATGTGAGAACTATCTATCGGTAATCTCTCCAGAGTTGACAATGGCAAGACATTCAAAGCCGATCCATTGTCAATTAGTACACTTGGCAGAGTGTATCCTTTGCAACGAGTGGTGACATGCAACGCTTTGGTTGATCCTCTACCCCTAGGTGGAATTTCATCATCACTGAAGGAAATGAAGTTGTCAGCATTTATGTTACTAACCAATCGGTCGAGTTTATTGACTGATATATCCTTAGTATCATAAGTCTCGTTTAGTACTTTCGTCAACGCCTCACGATGTACTTCTGAACTTAAGAGTAAGGCTAGCACCGAAATACGGGCCGGTTGTTTGCGCAACTGCTCCACCACACTGTATTCACTGTGCTTTAAGAATTTCAAAAATTCTTTAGCCTCTTCCTCCTTTACAGGTACATTGATAAGGGTGCTAGGTTCCTTCTCTGGTTCAACTATTGCAGCCTTTAATCTTGCTGGGTTTATTCTGATGCCTATCGAGTTGTAACGCCTTCCACTTCACGTGTGGAAACCCTTACTTTGGACCTCATTGGCAGCGCTAGCGGAGCTTTCTACTCCTGGTACCGTCACGTTACAATTGTAACTCCATGGTACCATCTTGTTATCCTTGTAAGGAAAGGACACTGGTTTCTTGATTATCACTTTAGGTGCACTTGGTGTTCCGCCTTCTGTATTTCTTGGCCGAGAAATAATGATCTTCGGATAATTGGCCTTTTGGTTGGCCGACTCTCTTTCCGTCGTATGTATGTCTCCTCCCTCTAAGCTTACTTCGAAAAATTCCAACTCCTTATTATTCATGAGGCTTTCCACCAATAGCCTAAACTCGGCACATTCCTGAATCTCATGTCCTTCTGCTTTGTGGAACGAGCAGTAATTTTCAGATTCTTCACCTTCTCCTTCGAGACTTGACCTTATCAGTCCCCTTCTTGCCACTTCTTTCCAGACTTTTCTCAATGGGGTTTTTACCTCGGAGATGTCCTCCTTGGTCCTTCTCACGATATCCTCCCCAATTGCGTTTATCCCCTTATCTCCCTGACTGGGTAACGGGTTCCCTGAATCAGGTATATCGTCAAGCTCCACGATCCCCATCTTGATGAGCTTTTCAACTACCTTCTTGAAGGCAGTACAATTTTCTATCGAGTGGCCCGCTACTCCCGCATGGTATTCGCATTCAGAGCTCGAGTCATACCATTTAGGATATGGGGGTTGTAACTGCTTCAGATAAAATGGAGATACGATGTGCTTGTCGAATAAACGTTGATATAGCTCCCTATACGTCATTGGGATTGGCGTAAATTGGAGCTTTTCAAAATTTTGTCTTGGACCTGGTGCTTGTCTTGTTGACCCCTGTTGCCTGGCAGTCACAACTTTTGGGGGGTTAACGGTAACTGCTTTTGAGTACCCCTTGTTATATGTATTCACATTGTTCACCTCGTTATCCTTTTTCCTAGGAATAGATCTCTTAGTGGTTTCTCCAGCTTCGATCTTACCACCCCTTATGGCATTTTCTATCATTTCCCCCGCCATCACTATGTCCGCGAAGCTTTTAGTGGTGCTCCCTATCATGTGGGTGATAGAAGGTGCCTTCAAAGTATTGATGAACAGCATAGTGGTTTCCTTCTCCATGAGGGGTGGTTGGACTTGCATGGCAACTTCTCTTCATCTCTGTGCATATTGCCTGAAACTTTCATTCAATTTCTTCTCCATGCTTTGCAGTACGATCTGGTCAGACGTCATGTCCGTAACGTGATTGTACTATTTCATGAAGGCTTGGGCCAAGTCTCTCCAAGATCTAATATCAGCACGGCTGAGCTAGTTATACCATCTTGATGCGGCTCCCACTAAACTGTCCTGGAAACAATGAATCAAAAGCTGATCATTGTTCACATATCTAGTCATGCGCCTACAAAACATCGTGATGTGGGCTTCAGGGCAAGTAGTCCCGTTGTACTTCTCAAACTCCGGCATTTTGAATTTGTGGGGAAGTACCAGATCTAGGACCAAACTCAAGTCCTTTGCATCAATACCGTAGTGATGGTCAGCATTTTCCAGAGCCTTAAACTTCTCCTCCAACCATCTACATCGATCCTCTAACTATCTCGAGGATTCAGCTTTTATCTCTTCCTTCTCCATTATATCCAAATCAGGGATAACAGGGTTAGCAGAGTTATCCCCTGGGTTGGATTCTGAGCCCACTTGGAAGTCCACTGGTGGTCTAATATTAGTTTGCCCTTGTTGGGGCCTAATTGTGACGGATGGCCTCTGGAGATATTCCTCATGTTGTGAAGGTGCATGTGGCGGGGGGAAAACCCTGGGGATTGCCTTCGCTCTCTTCTCCGGTAATAGCTATAGGGCCTTTTCCTTTGTCCATTATCCCATTCATCATAAGGGTCATTTGGGCCATCATACTCCTTTGAGCCTCTAACATCTGGTCCCTCATCTCCTGTTGGAGTTTTGTCATTTGTTCTTGCATCTGGTCCTGCAAGTCTTTCTGGAATTGTTCAAACCTCTGATCCATTTTCTTTGACTTAGCACGTGTACCGTAAGGGTGTTTAGCTTCCAGATTTCCCGTTTCTCTCTCTCTTTTTCTGTTGTAATTTCAACTTATTCGGCTCTTTTTATGGGCTTAAATGCATATAATGTGATGCAAATGCATGAATGCAAAGAGACGTCGATTCTAATTCAATTCCATTTAGAAAACTTTTTAGAAAATAAAGCTCTTTACATAAAATGGATTATAAATACGGCTTTGCCCTAATGCCTAGAGTTTTAACTTTCTCAAGCAACGAAGCTAATTCCCGACCCTTGTCTGACACCAGCTCGTACTTCACACTTAGTATGTCAGCCTGAACCGCCAATGTTTGCAGATAGCCAGCTACCTCCCGGATTTGAGTCACGGCTTCGCCCATAATGTAATCTCGATCCCTAACTTGACTCTGAGAGTGGTGGAGTTGTTCCTTCAAACGCTCATCATTTGCTTCAAGATGCTCTACCCTAAGCTTACAACTTTGCAAAGCGTACTCTAGCTCTTCTATTCTTCCTTTCATTCCCTCGATCTTCTCCAAACTGGTTTTCAGCTCAGCCACGGAATTGCTATTTCTATATTGATAAAGTGTTTTTTCAAGCTCTACCACTTTAGCCTTTAATTCCTCTTTGTCATTTTGGGCTTCTGATAGACTCGTTCCTATAGCCTCTCTCTAAGCCTAAGTCTCTTGAAATTTTCTCTTCCATTGATTGGCCCTGGTCCTTTCCGCTTGAATTTCCTGTTGCTACTGCTCTAAAGTTTTCCCTAACCCAGCAGTCCTCATCGATATGCGGATCCTCTTATTCCTCGACTTTATTTTTTCCTTTCTTTTGCTTCTCAGCCTCCATCTTTTGTACGTCGGCATCTAACTTTAAATGCATCTTCTCTTCCTCTAATTGCTCTATCTTCTTTTCTAGCTCACGATTCCTCTTTTCGAAATCTTGCTTTATTACCTCCAATTCTGACGGGACTACCTGTAAGTATTCTTCCACCGATCGTACACCTTCCGGTCTTGGCCCTGGAATATTATCGTTGATTCTTCTACTGATCCATCCGCTATATTCGGGAGTAGTCCTTGATCCTACGGTCAACTTTTTCATTCGACGAACTTGGTTCCAAGCAGTGGAAATTTCTTTGACTATTTTCTTGTAGTTTTCCCCTTTATACGAGAACTCACATTGTGCCAGGCCATGTGTTGCCGGTATAAATTGTCTTGATCCGTATTGTCTTAATACCAGTAGAGGAGCATAACCAGTGGCCCCCCAAATTCCGAGTAGAGGGACCCAATCAAAATTCCTACATCGAAATAAAATCTCGTTGGGTACGAACCAAGGAGCTCTCCATTCAATATCCCTCTCATGAAGATTTTGAAGAAGTGATATCTAATTCTCTTCCGATACGTCGTCTCTTCTTGGTGCGGCTGCTATCTCTTTCAACGGGGAATAGTTATCTGTAAAAATATGATAAGAAACTTTATCTACCTTCCAAAAGTGGCTGTGAAACCAAACCAACAACAGCTGCGCACATCCCACGAATCTGCCTTCTCCGGATCTTCTGCAAGCGTTCAATGATCTGAAAGTTTCGGCCAAGATTGCAGGAACTGGTGTAACCCCCTTACTGAGTCGGTCGAAGAATTCTATGACAGCTTCATCCACATGTCCTAATGCTCTAGGGAATAGCATTAACCCGTAGATACTCAGTGCGAAGACATCAACTCTTTTACTTATATCCGGATGGGTTAAAATCAAATCTCTCAAGTTCCTCCATGGGATACACTTACACTCTCCCTTTTGTTTGATCCTGGCTGTAATCCACTGTTCACTCATTCCTGTAATGCTCATTAATTTCTTCCAAAAGGCTGGGACATAGGCAGCTTTCGAATAGATTCTATCAACTTGAACCATCGGGCAGTGCAGTAGAGCTGTGTATTCTTCTATGGTAGATACCAAATCCACTTTCCCAAAAGTAAAACAGTTATACGCGGGGTTCCAAAACTGAGTGATAGCTCGGAATAACTGCTCATCTACCTTGACGTCGAGTAAGTGTAGCAAATCTCCGTAGCTATGGCAGAATGAACTCTTGGTTTCATCGTTCCACTGATCCCATATAGCTTTTAACTCGTGAAGATTATTTCGTGTCATACTAATACGAGTGTAGTCCCATAACTCTGACACATGCCCCGCAGCTAGACTATCTCCTTTTTCTAGTTGTGTTGTCTCTGACCAAATTCGAACAGCCGCATTATCCTCCACTTTATCAAGAAAGTCGTTTTTCATGGCAAACTTTCTAACTCAGCAATCGAACCTGAATCGACACCTCTTAAATATGAAAATGCATGCAATGCAATCAAAACAAGAGAAAACACGTTAGTGCAAGAGAAATAAACAAACATGAAAGAAAATACATTAATGCAAGAGAGATAACAAACACAAAGGAAAACACGTTAGTGCAAGAGAAATAACAACACAGAACACATGTCCCGATGTCCACTAGGGGTGTGGCATGGATCTATCTAGGGTAGGCTCTTAAGTCTCTTTATATGTGGTTTGGTTCTAGAGTAAAGGTACCTGAACCAGCAGATTCCTCGATCCTCACCCATTATAGGCTCATACGGACCGAGTTCAGCTCAGGGGAATACATTTCCCTATGGCTGCACGGAGATGAAAATCTCACGAAGACATAGGTACGGATGTATTCTAAAAGCGATTCACTATCCTGCACGGAGGTGAAAACCTTACGAAGGAGTAGCTTCTTGCTCCCACTTAAAGGTGTGACCCAGCGGTCATGCAATATGATGCAGAAGTATTTTACGAGACTTAAACCATAGCAATCAAATGAGATGACGCAAGCAAAAGCCATAAGAGGATCGTAATTTCTTAAATCAAATTTTCAATTTTCGACAAAAAGACAAAAAACAATCAATTTTACGGCTCAACTCTCGAATGTCCCCAGTGGAGTCGCCAAGCTGTCGAAACCATTTTTTAGAAAACGGGAATCGACTTGGTTTTGAAAACGAAATAAAACGGGAGTCGCCAACCAATCCTTTTTTGCTGAGGTGTGATCGGGTCACCTCGTAAAACGGTTGTTTTTAATAAACAATTTGATTTATCAAAACAAAGATTTTGGTCTGCGAAAAGTTAAAAAACGAGATCGGGAGTCGGTTACGCACGAGGAAGGGTTAGCACCCTCGATACGCCCAAAATTGGTACCTAATTGATTATCTAATATCTTAATGTCGAAAATTTGAAAAGATTTGAAAATACGATCCTTTTTTATTTTCAAAATTTAAACAAATCAAAATGGATGATAAGACCTTCTTATTTCGAAGAGATAAAGTGTCATACTCAGTGAGTTAGGGCACGACATTTTGGACTCCCGAAATTGAGCTAGTCTCTTGAATTTAAAACTTGGATTCAAGTTTGAGGATGATATTTCGTTATTTGTGAAATGAGAAACCAGAACTCAGTAAGTTAGGGCTTAATCTCTCGAAATTCCAAATACGAAATATTACCTTTATTTTAAAACAAGCTTGATTCGGGGTATCTAGGTGTCATAGCCAGTAAGTTAGGGCACAACACTTCGAATTCTCGAGAACAAGTATTTTGTCAAAACTTATATTGCGACTTTAAAAGGGATATCTCATTATTCAGATTAAATAAAAAAACCAGAACTCAGTAAGTTAGGGCTCGATTTCCTCGAATCTTTTATACGAAATATTGCCTTTATGAAAGAAATTAATTTTGTATCGGATAAAAGTTAAATATAACACGAGTTTGTAATAAAATGTAAAAACAAATTACAATACCAATAGGTGTAGCAAAATAGTAATGAATGCGTTAGCTTAAGTGGCAACATAAAGGGCGAAAATAAAATAAAATGAATGAAACAAACAAGCTAAAAAATAAGAAAGAAAATAATAGGCAAGCCAAAATATTTAATATAAAAAATAGTAGGAAATGAGAAAACGAATAAAATAATAATAATAATAAATAATAATAATAATAATAATAATAATAAAATGTGTTAATAAAGATAACAATAATAAAAAGCAAATAATAATAAATTAATAAGAAAAATAATGATAATAATAATAGGAAATATAAAAAGAATAAATAATAATAATAATAATAATAATAATGATAATAATAATAATTATAATTATAATTATAATAATAATGATAATAATAATACAAGTAATAATAAAGTAATGATAATAACAAATATAATAGTAATAATAAAAATAATAAAGGGAATGAAAATATGAAATATAAATGGAAGAAAAACAATAACAACTTAAATATTAGAAGAAGATAAGTAAATGATAAATAATAAACAAGTAGATGAAATATTAACTAAACTAAAGAGCTTGCAATTGAATAAATAAATAAATACAGGATTAGATTGAAATTAAAATGAAATCCAGAAGACAAATTATAAATAAATGGAAGAACAGGGTCGAACAGAGGAGCAAAATGAAAAGCGCGTGAATACATAAGGGCTAAAAGTGAAAATGTTCCCAACCCCCCCCCCCCCCCCCCCCCCCAAAAAAAAAACACTCAGGCGTGGACTGAATTGAAATGATGCGCAGGCTTTAAGGCAAAAATGAAAGAAATAGAATAGGATTAACTTAAAGGTAGCATAAATGGTAGGGACTGGCCGCGTAAATTTCTCATTTAAGGTGAAAAGGCACCTATTCAACTTACAAATCGTCAATGCGCTGGCCCCCACTCTCTTTAATTACACCACTTTAAAAATTAATAACCTTTATTACTTATTCTTTTTTTTTTAAAGCTTATCAGTTCATCTTCTTTAAACAACAAAACAGAGAACCCCCCTCATCTTTTCATGCCCGTTGATTGGGCTTTTTCCTTCACCATAGCACCACCGCGCCACCACCATCTCGGTGGCCGGCGATGCTCAAGGCCAGACAGTTAGCCCCTTTTTCGAAACTTCAAAACGCGAGAGAGGAGAAAGCGGAGAAAACCCCCTGCCTTTGGTTTGGACTACGACGACGGAGAAGTTCCGACGACGTGCCCCAGTATTCGGGTTAGTTTTCTTTCTCCTTCTTGCTCTTCTTTTTTATTATTATTTTTGTAAAAAAAATTCAAAAAGAAGAAACAACAAACAAGTAAAAAAAGGAAATAAAAGTAACAGTATATTATGAAAATGAAAACGGAAGTGTTAAAAAACAACCTTTTACTGCTTTTTGCCTTTTGATTTCTAATAGTTTGTAAAAACGGCCCCCCTCTTATTATTTCATTTTAAAAAACTTGAAAATAATAAATAAAAATAAATAGGAAAATGACAGTAGATAGTAAGATCGATAACTAGATCAACCTTTAAAGTTTCTTGTTTCTGATTGTTGATAATGCGTCAAAAGAAGCAAAAAACAAAATGGGTTTGTTTCGGTTTTTATAACCGAATTCTACAGATTTGTTTTTCTCTTATTTCGTTTTTTGTTGTCTGTTCTTCTTACAGGGCATGGGCGAGGCACGCGGGTGGTGGTAGCCAAGACGTGCGAAACCAGAGGCGCCTGGGGGAAGTGGCCTATGTCAGAGGGCAGACATGCAGCGGCTGTGGCACTTAGGAACTAGGGTTCTGAAAATTATTAAAGTTTTGGACCGATTTTGGTTGGGCTAGTTGGGATCGTTTGGGCTTAATTTGTAATTGGGTTTGGTTTAATGTTTTGGGCCTGTTTTTAGTTGGGCTCGGTTTTCTTTTTTGTAATGGACATTGATTTTGGACATTTTGGGTTTTATTTGTTTATTTGCCTTGGGCCAAAATTGGCTATTACACATATGATTTTTTATGCTAATTGATGAATTTGAGATATTAGTTTTTATTTAAAAGTATTTTAGTAAGTGATTTTGATAAATTTTTCAACTAAGGATTTATTTGTTAAATAAAAAATATAAGGGTTTGTTGTGAAATTATTGCAAAAATGGGTTGTATTGAATGCCATGAATAATCAGCTAGCATGATTTTGCATTAAAAATGGTTAATTTGCATGATTTGGGCTCTAGGACTAAATTGAATAAAAGTAAAATTTTAGGAGTAATTTTGTAAAAATGTCAAAAATGACCAAATTGCATGAAATGAATTATTTTATTATTAATTAATAAATTGAATGAAATTATTAATTTAGATCAAGATCGAGTGGAAAATCGAGGAAAATTGAAAATTACCAAAATGCCCTTAAATCTTGGTATTTCTGCAATTTAGCCAAGTAAGTTCGTATGAACTGTATTCTGTATAATTTTGATTAAAGTGAAAGTTATTTGGTGATGGATATTATATATATGTATGTGTGTGTGTGTCTCTGTGTGTGTGTGTTCTATTGTTGGAATTGAATTATTATTGGAAATACATTATTGAATTTAATACTCAGTTTGGATTGAACGCAGGATTTGAGTGCATTCGTAAATTGGTGTATGGTGGTATTGGAGGGAGACATCGGAATATTACCCAAGTAAATCGGGGTTCAACATATGTTGCGAACTCTCTTATTTTACTTTCTGATTGGAGTGATTTGGGTAGATCAACTCTCACGAGCTTCTGTTGGTGTGTTCTGGTGGACTAGCTCTATGAACTTCTGTTGATGATGTACTATTATCCGTAAGTCATTTTTCGTATGGAAAATCTCGATAAGATAAATTGTTAAATGAATTTGAAAGATTTGTTAATTATTGAATATTGACCTGAACATAAATGAAAATGAGATATGTTGTGACTAAATGAGATACATGAGTTATGTACTCATGAATTGAGTATTGAATGGCTAATGCCAATGTATAAACAATTGTGGTTTGATATGTGAATAGCTATTTATATAGAAATTGTGTGAATTGGGACATTGTTAATCAAATAAAATATGTTAGCATGTGCAATTTGAGTATTTGACACTTTGTTATTGAATTGAATTTAAGTTGATTGAATGAATTGAATTGATTATCTGAATTGAAATGAATATATATGTGCAAATATGATAATTGAATATTGGTTGTTTTTGAAATGTGAAATTAAACCCTATTAACAGTATCGGGCTAAGTCGGATATAGATGGCATGCCATAGGATTGAAAGATTTTAGGGATTTCTTTGACTTCGAGTCGATGAGACATTGTGTGTCAATTTACTACTTCGGATTAATTCGATGAGGCACTGGGTGCCAATTTACTTCGGTTTAGCCGATGAGACACTGGGTGTCAATTTACTACTTCAAATTATCCGATGAGGCACTGGGTGCCAAACTGGTATGTTAGGTTGGATCCGTGTATCCGTCTGTAACATCCCGAATTTGGGCTTAGTAGAATTGGGCCCATTAGACCTTGAGCGTAGAAGCGTTTTAAAAGTTTTGAGAATATGAGAACGGTAATATTGTAAATTGGACTTATTAGATAAGTGATTTTAGAAAGTTTGTGTTTAAGCCTATTAAGGAGAGATAGTAAGAGGCATCAAAGCTTATGGAAATAAATGAGTAAATTGTTAACATAAATGAACTATTGGTAAAGAGGTTATGGCATCAAGTGGAGAGCATGGAGGGAAGGGGTTCAAATCTCATCTTTTGCAAATTTTGGATTTATTTTTATGTGCTCTTCCAAGTGTCATCCATGACATCATTAAAGAAATGAAATAAAAGAAAAATGAAATGATGACTAAAAAGATAAGGTAAGGAGGAAACCAAGGAAAAAGAAAGGAAAAAGAAATAAAAGAATAATAATAATGATGGAATTTGAAATAATGGAGTAGGTGAGAAAAAAAAAAAGGAATGATGGAGAGTGAATTAGGGAGCATGTTGGTTTTTTTTTTTAAAGTTTTGGGTTGGTAAATTTTGGCTTATTTGCAAAGGCATGGATGGTTGAGGTGAAGGAGAGGGTAGCTGAATTTGTTTTAGTCATTTGGTAGGATTTTTGGTGCTTGATAGGCCTAATTTTCTTTTGGCATCCTTTTGTGTTCTTTTCTCCAACTTCTCCTATCATTGCCACAACTTCAAGTCAATACCGAACCTCTCAATCCATAATCACTCCTTCATAAATTCTTTCTCATTTGGGTAGACACTCTTTTCTTCGATTAAATCGTGTTCTAAGTGGATGGCCGTGTATCATTCTAGCCATAAGTCAAGTGGGGGAAATCGGATCCAATATTAATAAGGTAAGGAGTTCTTATGGATTATTGATATTATTCAATATTCAATTGGTTGCTAACGGAGTAATAATTTGAAATAATCGACTATATGTTTTAGGGACAAATCACTCGATATATTCTACCTTCGAACATAGTGGTAAGTGATTCAAGTGTGAGTGATACGAAATCTTTTGGAAATCCGAGGCTAACTTTTGGTTGGTATTGTTCTAGGGGCAACGAAGAGTGGTTCTTAGGGAATCCTAATCAAGGTGTGTAATCTCATACCCTTCCAAATACATGTTTGAAATGGTGTGTAATCTCACACTTCTCTGAAATTTTACATGAGTGTTCTGTGATTTGGTTGAAATACCAAAGAAAACCGGAAATCGGCATCTATGACCACTCGGCGTACATATGTTCGTAGTGGTAACCATACTTTGCAATAAAACAGTTTTGGTTAGCAGCAGTGACGTGATTTTGAAAAATCACCAAAAATAATGGAAATTGAATTAGAAAGTGAAGGAGATATGAATTGAAAGATAATTGAGTCTATTTTCTTATAAAAGAAACGGAGTAAGCAAAGGATTAGTATATTTTTAGATTTTTAGATTTTTGTGAGACTGGTTTAGAGTGATTTCGAGATCCTCTGTTCTGACTTGGAAAAATCACTATAAATTGTAGAAAAATAATTACGGGACATGGTCTATATTATTAGAATCCTTATTGAGTCTATTTTTATTTGGATCAAACGAAACCAGTATTTGAGTTCTGTACAATAAGATATCTGAGATTTTGTAAAGAGAGGGCAGAATTGTCAAACAGTGAAACAAGGGATACTTTGAAGAATAAACTGTACTAATTGGCTAAGCAAAATATTCTGGAAAAATTACAGTAAGAAGTTATATGAGTCTAGTTTCAGGGAACATTTATGGATCTAAATTTCGAGTTTCCCAACTCGAGTTATAGTCAATTTAGTCAGTACGACGCAGATGGACAGTTTTGATTTTTATGCCCCAAATTAGTAATTAAGCCTAGGTTGCGAAAATTACCATCATACCCTTAGAGGGTAAATTACCGAATTACCCTTAGTGGGTACGATTACCGAATTATGAAAACGCCCTTATGGGCCAAATTATGAAAATGCCCCTAATGGGCTGAATTACGAAATGTTCTTATGGACCGAATTACGAAAATACCCTTAATGGGTCAATTTGATAAATTGTTATATGGGCCAACTTGATAATTTGCTATATGGGCCAACTTGATAAATTGCTATATGGCCAACTTGATAAATTGCTATATGGGCCCAACTTGATAATTTGCTATATGGGCCAACTTGATAAATTGTTATATGGGCCAATTTGATAATTTGCTATATGGGCAAATTTGAAAAAAAAAACAGCTAGATCGATATATGGGCCAAAAAATGCTAGATCGATATATGGGCCTTTTGTTAAAATTCATCATGTGAATGTATTGTTATGTTTTATATATATACATGATTGCATGGGTTGGGAAAATTGATGAAGAGAAGAAAGGCCTGTTGCCAAAATCTAGTTCGCGTGGCTCTGCCACAATCTAGTTCGAGTGGCTCTACCACAATCTAGTTCGGTGGTTTAACCACAATTTTTAAAATGGCTTTATGCCTGCGATTGGTGTGTTGGCAGGGTGGGTTGACTTGATCCCCACAGGTGTGATGGTTGGTACGGGTGGTGTGTAGCGGATGGAAATTAGGCTTGGTTGGGAATTGCATATCACATGCATTTTTATATTTGATTTATATAATGCACATTTGTAAATGGGCTCAAGCCCAAATATATGTTTATATGGTTATGGCCCAGTAGACACGGTAAGTGGGTTACACACTGAGTTCTAAGTAACTCACTCCGTTTTCTTACCCTTCTCAGGTAATGACAATTGATGGAGGCTTGGGCCGGGGATGACTTCGTGTGGAGGCCATACTACGAATGATAAGTTATAAAAACTTTGAACTTCTTTTAAGTATTTTTTTTATCTAAGTACTATTTCAATTGCGATGTAATAAGGCCTCTGGTATTATTTTTATGGATTTTTATTTGTGGATGGATTTTAATATGTTTTAGTTACTTAAATGGGGCTGTTTAATTCTTATAAATGTTTTCTTAAACTTACGTATAAAAATGGTTTTTCTTAAATATCACTTACTCGTAAAATTCTCGTGAAAACTCTTTTATAAATTTATTTCAACCAATTATTTAAGTTTTTAACCAATTATTTCTCTGAAAATCAAATTGTAATTATTTCTCTGAAAATCAAATTGTAAACTCTCATGTTTTAAAGTCATGGTTTTCAAATAAATCTCGATTTTTGATAAACTCCGTCTTCAAAATCGTTTTAAAAAATTGTTTTCATTAAAAGCATTGATGACTGGACGTAAGTTCGAATTGTGTGGCATGCCAAGTCTGGTCTTAACGCATAGGCCGGGTTTGGGGTGTTACACCGTCTGAGTCCGAGTCATGTTAATAGGGGTAATTAAATAAAACGGTACTATGATTGATATTGGATGATATTGTATGAGAATTGAAAATGGGATAGTGATTTGAAACATGAAAATGAGTTATATACATAAATGTACTAACTTGTGTATTGATGATGGTGATTAGACTTATGTCAAGCTTGAAATTATGATTGATGTATATGCTTATGTCTAGTATTATACAAATGAAACGGTAAGTTCATAATTGAAAAGTGATATGATGAAAAAGGGATTGAGGAGTTGATTAATGTACTTATATTTGAGAAATTACGTATGTTATGGTTGAACTTACCTATGTTATGAATAAATATATTAATTAGTTAATTGATATTGTTATTTAAGTTTATGTTTAATAAATAGAATGGAAAATAAGTAAAGAAAGTTATTCCTAGTTTTATGAAAAGGTTAATGATGGTGTATAATGTTTATAAAATCCTATTAAGTTGGAAATGAATATATATATGATGTTGATAGACTTACTCATTTATGAGTTGGTGGTTGTGTAGTTGATAAATCTTGAGGCATTGGTATAGCTTTATATTTAATATATAAAGTTTATTATTGAATTGGAATATTATGTTTAAAGTTTGTACAAGGTTACCAAGCATTCATTACTTACATAGTTGTTTATCCTTTATTTCACAGATTATCGGAAGCTCGACTGGGTTGGAAGCTTGTCAGAGTTATATCACACTATTCATTGGTTCTATCGGTACTTTTGAATGTTTTGATTTTTGATATAATGGCATGTATAGGTTATTTTGGTTAAATGTTGGTCTATATGTGTTTTGTTGAGATTAGTCATATATTTGGTTTGTGTTTTGGTATTTTAGTATGTGCTTAAATTGCCTTATAATGTTGATGTGTGGAATAATGAAAGACAAAATATTAGTTGAAAATGCATATGAGGTATGTTTTATAACTTGGTGTCATTTGCTACTATGTTATAGTAAGTGTATATGTATTTTATGCTATTGAATAAGTGGTACAACTGGTACCAAATGGTAAGTTTTAGTAAATGATTTACATGTTGTGTATTAATGTGATTAGACATAAAAGTTAGTTGATTACTTGGTTACATGGTATATATGGTTAAACATAATTGTATTGGTCATTTAAGATGCCTAAGGATATATTGATTTTATGTGAACATACTACATGTTTAGGGATTGATTTTAGATGCTATAATATGACTTGTTTATATACACAATGTTGATTGTAGGTTGACACCAAATTGGGTGAGAAAAATGGCTTATAAAAATAGCCTATTTTCGTCTACGCGGTCAGAGACACGGGCGTGTGTCTCAGTCGTGTGTGACACACGGTCAGGTGACACGGCCGTGTGTCCCCTGTAGCTTGTAAAGGTTTGCAAGTCAGTATGTTCACGCGGCCTAGCACACGAGTGTGTGGTTTGGCTGTGTGACCCCTGTAGCTTTAAATTTTTTTAATGTATTCCGAAAAATTTCTTGAGTTTCCGAATTAGTCTCGACTTATTTTTAACGCATATTTTGGGCCTCGAGGGCTCGAATAAAGGACAGTATGTATGAGATTGATTGGTTTCTAACATGAATGTTATGTTATATGGAATGATGAAATTTCTGTCTGTTTGATCAGTAAACTTCGATAATGCTCCGTAGCCCAGTTCCGGCGAGGGATACGGGTTGGGGGTGTTACAATAAGTGAGTGTCCAGCCTAGCTTATGAAAGAGATTTCTAATAGAAAAGTAGAAGTAAGAGATTCGGCTCTCAAATTTTCAGTTTTAACTTATGCCATTGCAACCTGAAAAGGATTCCTGACCTCTAAACAATCTCAGTCTATTATCTGGGTGTACTGTCAAACTATAAAAGCAAACAGTCAGTTAATCAAACTAAACCATAACAACAAACCAAACCATCGACACAAAGTGTCTCTAATATTAATCATTTTCGAAACCCACAATGAACAGACCAAAATTGAAAGTCCTATAATCAACATCGTAAAACCCTCAAATCAATTTAGAAATTGATTAAAAAAGCTCTTAACTCAAATAGTATTTCATTGCGACAAGGGAAGGCAAATATAAAGCACAAGGAGCCAATGTGAGTAGCATCACATGCTTAAGACATTAGGAGCAAAACACCTACGATGACCCAGAAAACAAAAAAAAACACCCTCACAAAGCAACAAAATATGGTTTCAAATAGGCAAAATAGTAAAATAAAAAATTAAGAATCCCTTTTGAAAACTTATCAACTTTACAAATTACAAAATAAAATGAATGAACCAAGGAATTTACCGGAGATAAAAAGGATCTCTCTTCTCTCCTCAATGATTAAGGATTTAGGTTCTCATTTGGATTTTCTTTTCTCCATCAAAAAATGCTTATCTTTATGTTTGACTTTCAAAGAAATTTTTGAAATGATTTTTCGGTAAAATAAGTTAAATGAATGTAATTAATTTATATTATGTTATTGATTTTATAAATTTAAAAAATATAAAAAACATAGATAATATAAAATATTAATTTATAATTGATCAATTTTCTTTATCTTAATTTCTTTATAAGTCATACTATTATTTATAAGTCATATTATTTATCGAGTATGGATTTGTGTTGAATCAAACCAATTTAATTAAATGCAATTAGTATTTTTAAAAAATAATATTTAATTTAATTATAAAAATATATTTATATATTATAAATTAGATTACTAATATATTGATATTATCTTATATATACTAGATTTTATCATAATCATGATGTGGTGAACGAAAATATTTTATGTTGAAAAATATTTATAAAAAAATATTAATAAATGATTGTTAGTGGAGTGTAAATGTTTTTTTATATATAAATTTGTTGATTTCATGTTTGATTCTCAAATAATTTTTTTTAATTATTTTATTTGAAGATTATATAAAAGTATGAAAAAAAATGAAAAAACCCTTATAATATTTAATTATCCTTTAAAATAAGAGTTTTTTTAATAATTTTACAACTAAGTTGGTGTTGAGTTTACTTGTAACACCAACTTAATCAGTCACTTATATATAGTATAGATAATTTTATTAATTATCTATTTAAAATAAAATCAACTATATAAAACTATATTTATTCCATTATAAAAATTATATTTTTATTATTTTAATTTACTCAACTATATTCAATGGTTTTATAGATTCATAATTTTATTAATTAATAATATATTCACATTAATATACTATCATCTTAATTAATATTTAATTAAAATATTTTATTATTATCATATAATAATACTAATAAATTGTAATTCCAATATCAATTTAGTTAAACTGTTAACAATAATTATATTCTCTTTAGTTTAAACTTATATTTTTATATATACTAGTATATTTGTTGCATGTAATTTTACGTGTTTAATTCTTTAATTAATTTTAAATGACGTACTTTTAATTTTTGTTACCTATTATTGATAATGATAATTTATCTTAGTTTTTAAATACTACACAAATTTGGAAATATATAAGAACGTAAATTATAATATTAATTTGAAAAAATAAAAAAGGTAAAGCAACATGCACAATTATAATAATAGTTCATGATAAATAGGAAATATATTTAAACTAAATTAATAAATAAATTCAATAATAATTATTAAAAAATAATTGTTAAAATTTGACTTTCTTTTTAAAACAAACCCATAAAACATTTTTTTACCTGCACCAAACAAATAACATATAGATAAAAAAAATGACTTTAAAAGTACTTGCTTCACGCAATATAAACTTATGGAAATTTTAAAAAAATAATATCATAATTGTCGAAACTATTTTTGAAATCGACCTTTTTATTTAAAAAAATGGGAGTAGCCACCAATCCTTTTTATGAGGTGTTATCGAATCACCTCGTAGTTTGATCACTTTAACAAGATGTTTGATTTATCAAAGCAATATTTTTTGGTCTACAAAAAATCCAGAAACGGGTTCGGGAGTCGGTTACGCACAAGGAAGGATTAGCACCCTTGTAACGCCCAAAATCGGTACCTAATTGATCAATTAATGCCTTAATGTCGAAAATTTGAAAACTTGAAAGATTTTTGCAATACAATCCCTCTTTTTATTAACGTTAGTTTTTTAACACTTGAATAAATTGAAACGAATGTCAAAGATCCTCTCATCTCGAGATAACAAATGTCACATCTCGTAAGTTATGACACAACATTTTGAACCCTCGAGAATGAGCTTGCCTTTAGATTTTTATATTTAAAATCATGTATTTTAATTTTAAAAGAATATTTGGCTATTTAAGTTCAACGAGAGAATCGAAGCCCCGTAAGTCAAGGTACGATTTCTCGAATCTCCCAAATATGAAATATTGTCTTATTTTAAAAATTTCCATTTTTACGAATAAATACAAGCGTAATTTTTAAAACGATGTGTATTTATCTTATCTGGGGTATAGTATATAAAAAACAAATTTATTTAAACATAATATGATGTAATGATGATGAGATAATATAAAATGGCTATATAGGTAGAATATAAGAATGATATTTAATAAATAAATAAGGAAATATTAATAATACTAATTACAATAATAATAATATTAATAATCAAATCATAATAATAATAAAATAAATAAGGTAATTTAAAAAAAGTAAAAAATAAAAATGAAAGATGCTTAATAATGAATGTAAATATAAATAATATGTATATATGTAAAAAGAATATAAATAAATAATGAGTGAAAATGTACAAATATAAATAACGAGCAAAAAATATACAAATATAAATAACAAGCGAAAAATACAAATATGAACAACATAAATTTTAAAATAAAAAAATAAGACAATAATAAATAAATAAATAAATAAATAAATAATAGTAAAATAATAAAAAAATGCATGAAAGGCTGAAATTGCAATAATAAATAAATAAGTAAATAATAATAATAGAAAATTTCATGAAAGGCTAAGATTAAATAAAAAAGAGACTGAATCAAAATTTAAATAAAATTGCAGGTATAAATATTAATAAATTAAATAGTAAAACAAAATAAAGGACTAAAGTGAAATGCGCGAAAAGGAGGAGGGACTAATTAGAAAATTATCCCTTTACCCTCTAAACTCACAGTTCTAGGGGATTAAAATAAAATAAAAAATTAATAGGATAAATTTAAAAGAATGAAAAAACTGGATTGCAAACTAATTAAAAAGCGGAAGGGCTAAAAGTGCAATTAGACCCTTCCGTAAAAACACGCGGATCCTGAGGTTGGAGCGGGTCGGGTTTCGGGTTGGAGGCCAAAACGACGCCATTTTGGCCTCTGAAATTAACTTTCAAAACGACGTCGTTTTGACAAGCTATAAAAGTTGGGTTTTTGACAAAAAAAAAACATTTAGCCTTTTTTTCAAAAAAAAAAAAATTCTGAAAACCTCTCAAACTCTCTCCCTCAACCCAATGGTCCGGTAAGGGATCTGGCCATCGGCCGCAGCACCAACCGGGAAACTGAAAAGTTTTCCTTTTTTTTTTTCCTTTTAAACCTAGGTTAGATCAAAGGAAAAAAAACCCTAAAAAAGGAAAACAACCTAACCCCACTTCTCTCCGCTTTTTTTTTGAAGCCTGAGCGAAACCCGAAGGGTTTCCATGGCTTTCGCGAACGGAAGAGATCTCCGGTGGTGGCGAGCGACGAAGAAACGGGTAAGTTTCAACCCCTCTTTCCCTTTTTCTTTTATTTTTTACTTATTAAAAAATAAATTCGTAAAAAGAATAATAAAAACACACTTTTTTTTCTAAGTTCTATTTTTTGTTGATATTATCTGTAAAAAAATTACAATTCGGATCCGGCTTTTTATAGCCGTTTATACACTGTTTCTTTTATTATTTCTACTGTTTGGCCACTGTTTCTCTACTTTTGCTCTTTCCTGTTCTGTTTCCTTTCTTTGCTCTTGTTTGTAGGCCTTGGCGAGTCAACGGGGGACGAGTCTTGCTATTTTGGTGCAAGACGACAGTCCTTGGGCAATGGGCACGATGACGGAGGCACGTGGAGTGCGGCACAGCTGAAAGGGGCTAGGGTTTTGTTTTAGGTTGCTGAAAAGTTTTGGTTGTGGGCTTAGAGTTTCTTCATTTGGGCCATTTTGGGCCTTCAATTTTTTGGGTTGTAATTATTATTTTTTTGCTTGTAACTGGATTGTTTGTTTTGGACTTTATTATTTTATTTTGGGCCCCGGCAAATTGGCCCTATTACAATAATATTATAATACCTAAATATCAATTAAAACAATCTTCGATCACTCTCCGATGTCGTTATTAATTGAATATGATTTATTATTGCCTCTTCAAAGAACCATTCCTTTAATTCTCCATTTTTTATATAATTTTAACTTATAATGTTAAAAATGTCCCATTTTTTATCTGTATTTTTGTTAGATGCTACTTGATTGAATATGTCTAATTATTGAATGCTATTTATAAAGCTAACCTTAAATTTTAATTAGTATATAACTCTAATATTAATTAAGTGATAATTAAGATGCTTAGAGTTTTATTCAAATAATAACTCTGTTTGACATTAATAAAATTAACAAAATTTAAAAATACAATAAACACTTTTTTTACGTCAATTTTTTAACTAATAATTGTAAAATAAATTATAATTATAGTTATCACAATTTTTTTTTCTATATCTTATACTTAGAGTTCTATTCAAATAATAACTTTATTTTAAGATTAGCAAAACTATTTTAATTAATAATTCTAATTAAATTAAAATTATTTTTAAAATTAATTTAGTAATATGATGAAAAGAAAGAGTATTCGGTAAAAGAACCATGGAGGCTCTTGTATTAGGAGTCAGATTGCATTTGCCACAACTACTCAAAAAATGGACAAACTAGTCCATGTGCATTAGATTAAAGAGAAAATCGATCTTTTATATTAAAAATTTCATCCATTTATACTATTAAAAATTGACGTGGTTGACGGAATAACTAGATAATGATATATGACGTGCCACATTTATCTCATACTAACATACAAGGATCAATTTCATCCATTCATAAATTGATAATTTTTTTAACTTTGATTTAATATGTAAAGATATTTTTCTGTTTTTGAGTAAATAAGACAAAATATAATACAGTTGTAATACAAAGTCCTCTATAATAATTTTATGAGCATATTCTTATCAATTCAATTTTTTTTCCAAATTCGTATGGACTATAGATCAGTTGTATGACATACGACAATAATTCAATAAAATAAAAATATTTTTATAAAGTAGTAAAAAATTAAAATAATTATATAATTTCAAAAATATAAAAGAATGTAAAGCAAATCAGCGCGTGGCATTAGAAAAACTAGTGGGTGGATAAATCAGGGAGGAAGGTTTTATGCGGTGAAGCGTGGTAACGGGGGCGACAGAGGATCTGACATAAATAAGTCATGTGCCACAGCTGGTCAATTTCTTCACGAAACTCCTTTTTTGTGGGGCCAAATTGATAAAACTCCAAATTAGATATAGACAAATAAATAATTCATGAAATAATCAAACTGTGAAATAATATATTCAAAGAGATAATCATGAATTTTAAACTGACCTGCATAATATTAAATAAAAAGAAATATTAATAATGAATCCAGCTATTACCGAGTAATAAGAAAGAAGCCATCTTTGTTGACCCATGACTCGTGAATGGATCCGCTTCGGTTTCTCACCTTTGCAAAGCGGCTGTATTGGTGCATATTTGAAGTCAACCATTCATTTACAAGTAGATTTCAATTAAAATTTTAAAGAAATCAATCATTCAACTTCTGATGCTTAAGTTTCAAAATATCTCTATCCGCTGATTGAAACCATATTTCGGCACAAACACAATTATCCGGTCATAAAATAAAACATAGATAATTGGTTTTTAAAAAAACAAGTCACTTTCCAACATTGAACCCAAAAAAACACCTCATCTTCTGACCATCTTTTCAAATGGTTTAATCCAGTACATAATAATGGGGTAAGCGAGATTAATTTATTAATCAAACTTTGACTCTACCTCACTATAAATTTTGAGTTTTAACAAGCAAACATCCAATCCAACAATTAAAACATGAAGATATATCCAGCTTTCCTCAGTTTCCTCTTCATAACCATCTTCATTTCACCTTCTGTCTCAGACAACTGCAACGCTCAAGACAAGAAGGTTCTTCTCAAGATAAAACAGGCCTTAGGCAACCCTTACCTCTTGGCCTCATGGGACCCCAAAACTGATTGCTGTGATTGGTACTGCCTTGAATGCCATCCCAATACCCACCGTGTCGTTTCCCTCACCCTGTTCTCCGATGATCGTCTCACCGGCCAAATCCCCCCTGAAGTTGGCGACCTTCCGTACCTTGAAACCCTTCTTTTCAGACACCTCCCTAACCTCAATGGAACCATACAACCCGCCATTGCCAAGCTCAAGAACCTCAAGACGCTACGCTTGAGCTGGACCAATCTGTCCGGTCCAGTCCCTAATTTTCTTAGCCAACTTAAGAACTTGACTTACTTGGACCTTTCATTTAATAACCTCTCGGGATCTATTCCAAGCTCCCTTTCAACACTCCCAAATCTTGAGGCTTTGCATTTGGATAGAAACAAGTTAACTGGTACCATACCAGAATCTTTTGGTATGTTTCCTAGCAAAAACCTGTATTTGTTCATCTTGTCTCACAATAAACTTTCTGGTACAATCCCTGCCTCTTTAGCCAACATGGACTTCAACACCATTGACCTGTCGAGGAACTTGCTTGAAGGTGATCCTTCAGTGTTGTTTGGCCCTAACAAAACGACATTCGAAATCGATCTTTCTAGGAACATGTTCCAATTCGATCTATCTAAAGTGCAGTTTCCCAAGAGTTTGGCAAGGCTGGATCTGAATCATAACAAGATTACGGGAAGTATTCCTGCAGGGTTGACGGATCTGGAGTTGCAGTTCATGAATGTGAGTTACAATAGGTTGTGCGGCCAAATCCCGGTGGGAGGGCGGTTGCAGAGTTTCGATTACTCCACGTATTTTCACAACCGCTGCTTGTGCGGTGCTCCGCTCGACACCTGCAAGTAAAGGTGCACTGCCGACATTATTAAGTTAGGGCTTTCATCATGCATCAAAGTGCAGCTTGGAGAGTTGTAACAAGCACGCGCATGTTTTTATTTTGACTAAGCTATTAAGGGAAAATATCTTTTTATCAAGCAATTTGAGAATAAACAACATTGTATTTCACCCACGAATTAGTGAACTTTACGAACACCTAAAGAGGAAATAAATTACTGAGGGAGCGTCTATTTTTATCAGCTTATTGGTAACCCATCTCACTTATGAACCAACACAGAGTGCTTTGGCAGCATGTAACCTGCATCACCCTGGAACACATAATTGGAATTGAAGAGGAGATTAAATAACGAGAAGCTACTCTAACCAGATCATTACAAAGATAGCATTTAGCATTAGAAGAGATGATTTCAAGGTAGCATTATAGACGTTCTATAAAAAAAAATCTAAAGCCCAATAATGGTAAATATATAGGCGTTCAATTCTATCTTGTGAGCTTATTTACAATATGTGGGAGTTCACATGGACAGGACAACTGCATCAACAAAGTTGTCTGCAATTTGGAAATTTAAATACAAGAGATATTGATTGTTGAATAGAAGACTAAAATATTGAAACTAAATTTTCAATGAAGCCATTGATATTTATATGTTAATAGACTTGAGTGTGATAAAATGTGTCATAATTGTTAGGGTCAAGACACCAGTTGACATGCTCAACTTTGAAATAATACTACTTGTCGAAACCATTTTTTTTGTAAAAGGGGTTGACTTTGTTTTTGAAAACGAAAACGAACATGTGAGTCGCCACCAATCTTTTTTAATGATGTGTGATCGGGTCACCTCGTAATTCAATCATTTTAATAAGAATTTAAATTTACTAAAAAAGACAATTTTTGGTCTACGAAATCCAGAAAACGGGTTCGGGAGTCGGTTACCCACGAGAAAGGATTAGCACCCTCGATATGCCCAAAATTGGTACCTAGTTGATTAATTGATGTCTTTAGTATCGAAAATTGAAAATTTGAAGAAATTTTAAAATATGATCCTTTGCTATAGAATTGAATTTTTTTCGAAAACAGAGCACATTTCACGTTAATCGTGAAAAAAATTACGTTCGGTAAGTTAGGACACAATGTCTTAGATTCCCGATACGAGAATAAATGCCAAAAAAATTATTTATTTTGAAAGTTATTCAATTATCCCGGTTTTAGAAAGAAAGCATATCCCGTAAGTTAGAATACGGTCTTTTCGTAATACCCGAGATTATTCAAGATTCACGTAAAAAAAAAGGGTTCATTTATTTGGATTTATTGAGAAAGTCGAAACCCCGTAAGTTAGGGCACGACCTTTCAAATCTTAAAACGCTGAGTATTGCTTATTTCAAAACAAAAATTTTAATGCGTCGGATAAAATGTAACATGATTTCGTAGTAAAATAGAAAATGAATTACAGTGTCGATATGCATAATAGAATAAAAATGAGTGCGATAATATAAATAACAATAATAAAAGTAAAAATAAAATAAAGAACCAAAACAAACAACCTATATAATAAAAAGAAAAATAATAGGTAAAAAATTAAAAAAATAATTAATTAAATAAATAATAATAAAAGAAAATAATAATAAAACCTAATAGTAAACCAAAAAATAAATAAATAATATGTAGAATAGTTTAAAGATAAATAAAATAATAATAATACAATAATAAATAATAAATTAATAAACGAATAATAATAGTAAAAAATAAATAAATAAGAGTAATAATAATAATAATGATAATAATAGTAAAAATAAAAAATAATAGTAATAATAATAATAATAATAAAATAATAATAATAATAATAATAATAATAGTAACAAAATAATAATAATAATAATAATAATGTAAAAATAAAATATTAATAATAATAACAGTAGTAGTAATAATAGAGGAAATGAAAATATGAAATGTAAATAGAAGGAAAATGATAACAATTTAAATATTAGAAAAGGATAAATAAATAATGAATAATAAACAAATAAATAAGATAATTAAAATGCAACAAAAAAATTATACATATAAAAATAAAAGCTTGAAATTGAGTAAATAAATAAATAAAGGATTAGATTGAAATTAAATGAGATTAAGAGGGATAAATTACAAATAATAAAAAATGACAAGGGTCTGAATATAACGCGCGGAAAATAATGAGGAGTGAATGGGAAAATATCCCTGGCCCTTATGCGCTGCGTTTCAGTATGGACCAAAGTGAAGCAAACACAAAATTATGTGGCAGGATTTTAAAAAAATAAAATAAAATAAAAACAAATAAGGGCAGAATTACAATGCGTCGCAAAAGCGGAGGGACCGCGCGCGCAAATAACCCATTTTTCAAAGAAACACTCAAATCCTCAGCATGTGGGTCAGGTCATGCGCGGGTCAGGGTTTAAACGACGTCGTTTTGGCATAAAGGGTTAAGGCCTAAAACGACGCCGTTTTAATCGTTTATAAAAACTAATTTTTTTTAAAACTTTCATTTGCAGCACCTTTTTTAAAAAAGAATTTGAGACTTTTTCTTTGCTCTCTAGCCCTCCACGTCCGGCCATAGCTCCGGTGACAGCTCCAACATCGGTAGCTGCCATATTTTTCTAACTAGTTTTTAGAAGTAATATTTTTATACTAAACTGTTAAAGTTCCTACCAATGAATTTGCTGAAAAAGTCTATTATAGTGTTTGAATGTATGAGATATGTGGATAGTAGTGTAAGGCCCAATTTTTACCCGGGCCCAATTAACCCGAAATAAATTAACAATCTTTTTTTTTACAACTTAGACCCAATACAGACAAAAATAGACCCAAACTAAATACCATAGCCCAATAAAACAGCTCAAAACATAAAACAAAAAAACCTAATGACCTAGCTAAGGTGTCGCGCCTCCATGCGTGCCCTCGGCGCGCACACCGCCCGAGGGACAGCTCCTCCACCGATGTAGCACCAAAATGGTAAGACTTCTGCCTTCGTTGACCCTCCATAGACCTGCAAACAAGAGCAAAAGGGACAGATGAGAGAAACAGAACTAAGAAGCAATATTGTATTATTATTTCTTTTGGCTATAAAGCCATCAAAACCAAGAATGTAATGGGGGAGATTTTTCAATACAAAAAAACAATAGAGATTTAATTAAAAAAAATAGTGAAGAAAACGAAAAAATGAAAAATAAAAAAATAGATTTGAAGTTGGAAAGGTTTTGTTTTGTTCCGTTTTCTTTTTTACTTTCTGTTCATTTTCATTCTTTGTAAATCTATTTTAATATAAAACAAAAACACAAAAATCAAAACAGAAACATAAGAGATCTTTTTTATATTTTATATTTTATTTTTTTAAAATCTTTTTTTACATACATATATATACATATAAATAAATAAAAAAAAGGAAGTTTACCTTTTAAATTGCCGAAAAAAGGGAGTCTTTTGAGGGCAAATATCCAAAATATGTCCAAATATTTAAAAAATTACGGAAATGGGCCAATTTGTAGAAAATTTACGAGAAAGGGCCATTTCCCCCAAAAACGCGTCCACGTCAGCGCGTTTTTGGGGGATAAGGGGCTAAAGTGCACCCCTTAGGACGCGCTTTAGCCCGTGTTTTTTAAAAAAAACTACTCTCAAATATTTTAAAAATTTATGAGAATAAACCTTTATAAAGGCTCAAAGTAACAACACCATTTTTTTAAGGTGTCATCAATTAATAAGGAAATATAACTTACAAAGGAAATCTTTATATAGACCCAAAGTCTCATTTCCCTTATTTTCTTGAGTAAAGTGGGATATGAGATATGTGTATTTATAGACTCATGAATAGTTTTGCAGCTTGTTCCTAAACAATGTGGGATTCCTTCCTCTTTTAACTAACAACATGAGATGACATGCTACACTATATTTGATTTTTTTTTACAAAACAATTTCTCTTTTTTTTTTAAATTTATTTAACATTTTCTTATATTATAAAAAACAAGAAACAAAACAACTCAAATATATTTTTCATAGATCACATGACAATTTTTCATATTGTATAAAGTATTTTGATGCTTATACTTGGGATATTTACCCAATATATTTAATATATGTCATTATTTAATTATTTTTGTTTATGTCAAGCAACCTTTTATGGATAACTAATGAAAGATGGATCGTTGCGAGAGACACTTCTCTCTATTAGTACCGAAAAATAAGTAAGTTAATATTTAAATATTTCAAAGATCAACAAAATGGTCCCTCTATTAAATTTTTCTTCCAGATATGCTTGATTATAGAATTTTAATATGTTTTTTAAATTAAATGAATAAATATTTTNGTCACATCATATGTGCGAACTTTTTAAAAGAGCAATAATATAATTTGTTTTATGAAATAATAATTTTTAATTATCTTCCAATTGGATTTATACGTAGCTTGAATGGTGGATTTGGTGGCTTTCTTTTAATGTTTTTTTCCTTAGGATTAATATGGTTTCCTTAGGATTAATTTGTATATCTTTGAGTTTAATTCAATGCATTGAGACTTTTTCTTCCTTTCTTTGTAAAGTTTACAAATCAATGAATGCAGTTCATCTTCAAGCTAAAATATTAAACAAACCATAACCATGCGAATCAAAGGTTAAGTAGCGCAGATAAGCTAAATAAAAAGATATTATAATTTATGTTGGGATTAAGCTTTGTTTACTCAAGCTTTATAGAAAATTATACTTCATCTTGTTGAGAAAGAAGCAAATTTTACAGTAGAGTTTTTATTGAAGATCAAGGTGTAATGATCATTGTAGTACAGTCATCTTTATTGCTGTTCGGTGCCTCAGTTTCATCTTTCTTCTGTGAATTCCTGTAGATAACAACTTAATTTTATTTATATAAATTTTGAGTTGTTTTAGTGCTTAATATTACGAAGCTTACTGTTGAGACTTGATCCAACGAGAGAGCTGATGAAGCTGCACAGTTTCATTACAGGCATGGCAGACAAGAAGATGGAGGGTGCATGGCTGTACCACCCATGCAAACCTCATGAATAATGCTGATTAGCCGCACATTACTTCAAAACACATCAATCACTTTAATTTAGCACGTATATCTATATTACTGGAATTAGAGTGGATATGGTAGGATAAGTTTGAATTAAGAATAAAAAGAGGGTCAAACTTAGAGATTGGCTGACCTGCAGTCATGTTGCCTGATGCACTTCTGGGGGTTTCTTTGTCTAAAGATGCCTTTAAAAGAAATTGTCATGTGATCTATGAAATATATTTGAGTTGTTTTGTTTTTTTGTTTTTATAATATAAGAAATGTTAAATAAATTAAAAAAAAGAGAAATTGTTTTGTAAAAAAATCATATAGTGTAGCATATCATCTCATGTTAGTTTTAAAAGAGGAAGGAATCCCACATTGTTTGGAACAAGCTGCAAAACTATTCATGAGTCTATAAATACACATATCTCATATTCCACTTTACTCAAAACAAGGGAAATGAGACTTTGGGTCTATATAAAGATTTCCTTTGTAAGTTATATTTTCTTATTAATTGATGACACCTTAAAAAAAATTGGTGTTGTCACTTTGAGCCTTTATAAAGGTTTATTCTTGTAAATTTTTAAAATATTCGAGAATAGTTTTTTTTTTTTTTAAAAACACAGGCCCGATTTTGCTGAGGTGGACAAAAGCGCATCCTACGGGGCGCGCTTTAGGCCCTTATCCCCCAAAAACGCGCTGACGTGTACGTGTTTTTGGGGGAAACGGCCTTTTTCCGTAAATATTGTTGAAATTGGCCATTTTTTGTAAATTTATTATTTTTTTGGTATTTTTGAGTAAATTGCCCGTCTTTTGATCTCCTGTATATAAAATTATTAACCCTAAAACACTTATTTTCCAAGTTTCCGAGATCTGCTGAAATAGCATGTAAAACTAAAGCAGAATCCATCCATCCATCATCCATGACTACTGTAAATTGTAAATTAATATCCGCAACTCTATCTAGAAGAGCATTGTATCAAGACTTGTTAGCCAAGTGTTATAAAACTCAAAAAAGTATATTTCTAAAATGTTGTGACCTTAGACATTTTAATCATGATGCAAATTGCAAGTCGATAGCCACAACTTTACCTAGAAAGCATGGTATCGAGATTTGTTCACCAAGTCTTGAGACCTTCCGTTGAAATCAATTGGGTTTATGGAGTACTACTCGAATTAAAACTCTCTCTCAATTTAATTAATTAAGAATTCTGAATGAGAATTAAATTTTTGTATAATTTCCTTTATAAACACTCAAGGTTAATCGAAAATACATAGCAAAAATTTCAAAGAGGAAACTCTATAGAAATTTAGTAGTATTTTATTTCAGTAAAATTTTTTGTACTCAAATAAATTCTATTTTTCTTGACTTGAGATGGTGGATTAAGAGCAATCATAATTGCAATAATCCAACAATTATAATTTAGATTTGGAAGTTAAAATTTCGGTTTTGGGTTTAATAAAGGTTTGCATAAAGCTATTCTTAGAGCTCACTCTTTAAGCAATTGTAAGTTCGAAAAGAGTAAAGAAGATCGATCGGTTGAAAGTTTGAAGTATTCAGACTTTGGTTCAAGTTGATCGAAAAGGTTAGGCACCTTCCTAGAGGCCTTTTGCGACAATGACCTATCCTCGAAATACTCGATACATAAGTAGTTAGTAATTGAGTTTACTGTTTTAGATATCACAACAAATGTTCGAATTAGAAAATTTTTAAATTTCCTCTAAAATTTTCTAACATATTTATTATATTATTTTATTATTATATTATTATTATTATTATATTATTATTATTATGCTTTTCACATCATTGTCTACTTCTATGTCTGTTTGTTTTAGCATATATTTTAATTTTTTTTTTGTTTGCCTTTTACTGTAACTTGGATTTTAGATTTTATAATTCTTCTTGTAATATAACAATTTAGCCTGGGCCCGATTGCAAAAATAAAACAAAATTTAAACCAAAATAATTAAAGTTTAGAGTTCATTTACAACAAGTTACAGGCCCAAAATTACAAACCCAAAAGAGCCCAAAAAATAAAAAAACCCTAACAGCCCATTAGCCCACAACCTAAACAAATTTTTAGTAAAAAAAACCTAGCCTCCTTTGTACGCCGTGCCACCGCTCCACATGCTGTGTCAGTGCGCCCATCGCTCGAGAACTACCTCCCTTGCACTAGAATGGCAAGGCACGACTCCGTTGACCTCGCCAAGGCCTGCAAAAAAGAACAAAGAAAGAAAACTAAGCAGAGAGCAACAGAAGCAGAAAAAGCGAAAGGAAGAAAAACAAACTAATACTTTGTAATATATTTCGACTATAAAAAAAAGACAGTGATTCAAACACAAGAAAAGAGAAAAATCAAATAAATAAAAAAAGTCTAACAAAGGTGGTTTTTTTTATTTGATATCTTTTTATTTTTTATTTATTTATTTTTCACTTGTTTTTTAAAGAAATAAACAAAAATAAAAAAAGTCGAAATCCTTGTTTTTTAAAGAAATAAACAAAAATAAAAAAAAAGTCGAAATCTTACCCTTTTTTTCTCGTGTTTACGCCGTCGTGAGGGGAAGGAGGCCACCATCTTCGATGAAAGATGGCATTTTTGGGATCAGGGAATTAAAAAACAAAAAAAAAAGGCTTTTTTTCTCCGACCACTGTGGACGGCGATGCCGTCGCCGGCGACTAGTGGCTGCCACGGTGGCCGACGACCGGAGCCATGGCGAAGGAAGAGAGGGTCGAAAAAAAGAAAAGAAAGAGAGAGCTTTTTTGTTCTATTTTTTTAGAAACAGATACAAATGAATTTTTAAGCCTTATTTTTTGACTTATATAGCATAGTAATATGACGCCGTTTTGGGCTTATTGCCCAAACGTCAGAACGACGTCATTTTTGTAACACCCCGTACCCGAGACCGATGCTAGGGCTGGATACGAGGTATTACCGTGCTTGAACTCACTTAAACATACACTTATGGACTGTAAAATTTCGTTCCAACTTAAATACTTCTCTTTCTTAATCAAATCATACATTTTATGGGCCTACGAGGCCTTAAGCATGTATTCGAAAACTTTCGGAACTTAATCAAAACTCTTCTTTAAAACAGGGTTCACACGCCCATGTGAATTGGAACACGCCCGTGTACCCCTAGACATGCCCATGTCTACAAACCGTGGGGAGATACTGACTGTATTCACACGGCTTTGACACGCCCGTGGGCTTAAACCGTGTGCTAATCCTTGGTATACTGACTTGATCAACACGGTCTGGGAACACGCCCATGTTCAAACCGTGCGTCCTACACGGCTCATACAAACGGGCGTGAGTTTGTCCGTGGCCTATTCTGACTTAAAACAATAAGGTGCAGGGCTCGCACGGCCTAGACACACGCCCGTGTGTCTAACCGTGTGGGCACTTAGAGGCTATTTACCAAGCCATTTGCCACCCTGAATTCATAATCAACTCAAGCTCAATTCAATACGTTTCATAAACAATACTACATGATTCATTGACCCCAATAAACATACATACATACATACATTGGCAATTTTGACTAATCACTTGGCCAAATACAAGTGAATAATTAAAAGAGGCATAAACTTCATTAATTTCATTTTCATTGAAAAGAAAGAGTTTGCCAAATATTTGCCTAACTCAAGAAACCATTTACAAAATGACTTACAGTCAACACTTTAACTAACAATTACAACTTGACAAAAATACCCAAGTCTTATACATGCCATATTCAAAACAAGTCTAAAATTGTTATACCAAAGTGTTGTTGATAGTGTGATTTTCGAACCCCTGCGTCTACGATCCTCGAGTTATCTTGGCAATACTATAAGAAAGAAGGGCAATGAAAAATGGTAAGCATTAAGCTTAGTAAGTTGCATGGGAATAAATAGCAATCATAATACTCATAAGAGAATAATTCATTCATAGCATTAGCTAATTATGCACAAGTCAAGACATTCTTGACAATACTTACTTACAATTGTCCATATCTAACATTTACCGTAATACATATAGAGCCAATTTCTCATGCCTCAATCAATAGCACTTGTATTCATTTATATCTCCACTTTAGATTCATTTGCTTATCCTACCATACACTAGAAATACTCAAATACATGTTTTTATAATCACTACAATAAGTATAAGGCCAATGTCACATTCTCTAGGTGGTTTTACATGAAGTCTTTTCTAGGTACCGATGCCACGTCCTGAACATGGTCTTATAAAGAATTACCTCTAAGTGATGATGCCATATCCCGGTTATGGTCTTACACCCGCTTTTGTCTCAATGCCGATGCCATGTCCCAAACATGGTCTTATACTAGTACTCATAATGTGGCCGATGCCATGTCCCAAACATGGTCTTACACCGACCCTCATCATAAGGTCGATGCCATGTTCTTACATTGACCCTCATCATAAGGCCGATGCCATGTTCTTACATTGACCCTCATAATACGGCCGATGCCATGTTCCAAACATGGTCTTACACTGACCCTCATAATACGTGACAGCATTTTTCGTATTCCTCATAGCCCATTAGGACTTCAATACAATATTCGCATAAGTTTTCTCAATTTATTGAAGTATCATGCATCAATATGACATCAAGAATTCTCAAATATGCTAATATAATATTGCATTAAATCACATACAACTTACCTCATTTTCAAAATAAGCTAGTTCTTCGGTTTAGTCTACGACTTTATCCTTTCCCCGATTGAGGCGAATTCTCGTCTCCTCTTGCTCTATAATAGCAAATTAGCTCATTTTAATCATTACATTAACAAAAGCATCTCAATAATCCTACTTAGGCAAAATTACCATTTTACCCCTAGATTTTGGCAAAATGACCATTTTGCCCCTAGGCTCGGAAATTAATTCTAATCACATTTTTATCCTCAACAAGCCTAGGCAAACATTTAATGCTCTTAAAGCTATCATCAAAAATCAACATTTCACATACTTATTACAAAATTTATAGCCTTTTCATTAAAGTCCTATTTGGTGCTTTCATGCTAACACCCTTTTTAAAAGTTGTTCATCTAACAACTAAGACTCAAGTTCTTCCATAAAAATGCAGCAAATAACTAAGGTAGTTCTCATGGTAGAACTCTAAACCTTTCACAACATTGCACAATGGTCCCCTTATTTGAAAGCTTAAGCTTTAAGGGTCCCAAAAGTACAATTATTTTCAAGAAAAAGTCACTATAACACTTACTAATAAGGAGGGAAGCTTGCTGAAAATTTGAGTTCAAAAACCCCTTAGTTTGTTGCCCAATTTCGGTGGAGAAGAAGAGAGAATAAGATGGTATCCTCTTTTTCTTTATTTTAATATAAAACACCAAATCAAGTCCACCTAATTTCAACAACTTTGACCAAAATTGGTCATCTTTGTCTCCTATGCTCTCCTATGGCCGGCCAAGCCTCTTCCAAAGGCTAAATTGCCTTTTAAAGATCCTCAATTTACAATCCATGTCCATTTGGTACTTTTAGTATATAGAATGAAACTTTCGCGCTTTATGCGATTTAGTCCTTTTTCGCGATTAAGCATGAAATCGCTAAAATTAAAGTACCAAATTTTCATGCTCATATGCTATCATGTTCTAATCATAATAAATCATAAAAATAATTTCTCAAATCTTGGAATTAGTGATCCCGAGATCACTGTTCTGACTAGCCCCTAAATTAGGCTGTTACAGTTTTACCCCTGACCCAGAATCCGACCCGATCAGACCCGAAGGATCCGCGTGTTTTTAAATAAAGGTCTATTTACCCTTTCAGTCCTTCCACTTTTCAAATGGTTTACAATTGGGCCCAAATCCTTTTCTTTTAATTTTTATAGATTATACCGCATGATTTTCATGTATTTCGATTTAGTCCCTAGTTCGCTGATCTCCTGGAGAAGGGACACGTGTCCAGAGGATCGGGTTATTTGCCCATTTGGTCCTCGTTTGTTTTTGTGCTTTTCATTTTGATCTTTTACTTATTTATTTTTTCGATTTATCCTTTTAATTCCATTTAAGTTGCGATTGAGTCCTTTATTTATTTATTTACTTATTTATTAGTTTCTTACCATTTTTCAATATTTAAAACTGTTATTTTATTTTATTTTCCTTTATCGTGCCTTTTTTTAGTTTTTGTTTTCTTTTTGTGCCTTTATTATTATTATCATTATTTTATTTATTATTATTATTTTATTAGTATCCATATATTTATCATATATTTATTTTTTTTACACATACTTGTGAATTGGATTGTACACATGCTTTTATTGGCACATTTTTTTATTATCGCCATTGTTATTTTATTTTTACTTTTTGGTGTGCTCTTATTACTTTACTATTTCTTTTATTATTTTTGACATTTTCATGTCATTTATTTTCTTTAACATGCATCTTCCATGTTCTTATTTATTTTAAGTTACTTTATTTATTATTACTATGATATGATTGTTAATATTATTATTATTAAGGTTATACTATTATTGTTATAGTATTCATTTATTTACCTATTATTTATCATTTCAATATTCTATTGATATAGTCATTTTATATTATTTCATTTATCACTACTATGCATTAAGTTTAGATATGTCTGTCTATTGATGTACTGTAAAAAATAAAAATAAAAATACACATCGTGTAAGTATTACACTTGTTATTATTAAAAAATTTCAAAATAAGGCAATGTTTTGTATTTGGGGATTCGAGAAGTCGTATCCTAACTTACGGGGTTTTGATTTTTTCTCCTTGAACCTTAATGACCGAATATCCTTTTAAAATTCAAATACATGAGATTTAAATAAAAAAAATAAAGGCAAACTTATTTTCAAAGGTTCAAGGTGTCGTGTCCTAACTTACGGGATGTGACATTTTGTTATCTCGAGATGAGAGGGTCTTTAACGTTTTTTTTTCGATTTATTCAAGCATTTTTTAAGCAAAATTAACATTAATACAAAGAGGGATCGTATACAAAGAGGGATCGTATTTTTAAATTATTTTCAAGTTTTCAACTTTCGACACTAAGATACGAATTAATCAATTAGGTACCAAATTTGGGTGTTACGAGGGTGCTAATCCTTCCTCGTACGTAACTGACTCCCGAACCCATTTTTGGATTTTTGTAGACCGAAAAACATTGTTTTAATAAATCAAACCTCTTATTAAAACGATTATTAAAATGATCAAACTACGAGGTAACCTGATCACACCTCCGAAAATTGATTGGTGGCGACTCCCATTTTTGTTTTCAAAATAAAAAATCGAACATAAAAAAAAAATTCGACACTTCTCTTACTTTTTTTTTTTTTTGTATAAGTTGAAATGAGTTTTGGAGTTACAAGTAAATCTTATAATAACATTGGCTTTTACCATATGCATGAATGCATGTATTTATGTATGCTTTTAAATCACGATTTTGGAGACTTTTTTAAGCTAGAAAAATTTGAATAAAATGCTCAATGTTTATGTGTGACAGTAACAAGTGCACTTGTTAAAAATATATATATAAAAAAAAAGAACTTCAAAAAACCTATGTAGTTGAACATGCTAGATTGTTGGAGCACCTGGATGAAGTAAATCAAGCTTCTCATGAGGAGGAATCGCATTGTTTATTATAAGGTTGATATTCTTGCTTGTGCACCTTGATATCTTTTGGAATTTTGTCTTAGGGGAGGATGGGGAACTACTGCTAATGAGGAGTTTTTGCTCAGGGGGAGTTGGATTGGATGTTCTTGCTACTATTTTGCTTGTTGTTTTTCTTGTTGATATTATGCTTTGGCTAACGGATATAGCTTGGTTTGTTTTTATTGATTTTGATGATGAAACAAACTTCTTTTATTTTGCCTTGGATCTATACTTAACTTGATGGGTGATGCTAATATTTTGTTGTCATGTCTAATGGTGAATTGATATTATTGTTTATAATTTGTGCTATAATAAATTTTAAGATTTTATGCTTTCCTTGATTGGGAAAATTTGCTGCAGAGTTTTTGGTCAAAATAAGCCCAAGGAGGAGAATGTTAATGCTACTAGTTGCATACTCACTTTGCAACTGGACTGGTTGCAACTTGCCTATGTTATTGGCATATTTTGACTGTGTTATAATGGCTATTAATTTTATGCATATTTTAAGGGGATTCTGAGCAGCAATTTTCATAGTTGTTTTTAGTGAAGATATTTAGTCAAGGATATTTTGAATAATTCGAGTATACTTTATTTACTTTATTTAGAAATATTTATGATAGAAAGAAGTTCAATTGGTGAATATATATTTTTACCTCTTACCTTATTAAGGATCTTATTTTGAGCGAAACTTTATGATCTAATGTAATCATATTAGTTAAGATTCACAAGTCTACAAAGACTTATATATTGAAGAATTGTTTATTGATTTTTAAGTGTGAATTAGAGAACTCAAATAAGTTCTTTGTGAAGAATATTCATGAATATTTATGTGTTGTAAACAGTTTCTTTTATTAGTTTAGTTTAAGCTTTCATAGGAGAAAGACTTAGTAAGAGAGTTGAATCTAGATAATTGTAAGGGAGTGAGGTTGCAACGAGTTTAGTGAATTAAGCTTAAATCATCTCTTGTACTTTTGAATTATAGTGAGATTATTCTCTGAGCAAGACCTTGAAGATGTATGAAGAGGTTCTGAATCACGTAACCAATTATTGTGTTCCTTACTTTATTTTTTTAGTTTAAATTGTTTCCTAACCAACAACTCAACACTAGTAGTGTGGGCATCTTCTCAGTAGTTCCGTAAATCACTCTCAAGACTTATAGAAGGACTCGGAATTATATTGCATAAAGCTAGATAAGTCATTTCTCTACTTAAGTAGCCTTGATGGGTGGAAAATACTAAGACAACAATTGGGCAACTAGCTTATCCCATGTGTCTATATATCCTTGAGGTAATGAATCTTTGAGCATCATTGATGCCATGTGTGAACAATAATGACCAGCAACAATTTAGAAATCACAATTTTGATCTATATGGGTCTCATAATTGTAACTTGTAACTTCTTACGATATCCTGGCAATGCCTTACGTGTTCTATGAGCTTTTCAACATTTTACTTAATAGATAAAGATAAAGAAGATCTCAATATTTATTATAAAATTGTAATAAAATCAATACAATCAAATATTGTTTAGTGCTTACATGATTTGATTTGCTTGTAAGGCTTACACTAATATTGTTTTCATAACAAGTATTGATTCGATATCTACAAGTATCTCTATACGTATCAAACTATGAGATTGGTTGTACACATCATATGTATCGAGGCCTGAATGTGCCAGTCTTTAAGCATTATTGATGCACCGCCTCAACAATACGATGACAAAAAATAATTTTGAAATAAAAAATTTAAACTGCAAAGATCTAATGACGATAACTTACAATTACTTTGCAAAATCTATCATATTCGATAGGGGTGTGTATAATTAAATTAAAATTGAATTAATCAATTATAGTAAAACAGTTTGATTAATTGGTTGGCCTTAACATTAATTTTGTTGGGATTGATTTTTTTTTTAATTTGATTATCAATTAAATTGATTTAAAAGTGGTTAATTACCTCAAATAACCACTTCACCCAAATTAATAATAAATATTAAATTTATACACATATATATAAAAAAGAGTATGGGCTAAAAAACATATATACAAGCCTAATAGAATGGCCTAAGAAGCTTAAATCCCAAATGCAAAGAGCTAGGAGAAGTAGGCCGAAGAAAAACAATTAAGGGTCAGTTTGGCAATGCTTTTAAGAAATGTTTTTGAGAAGTGCTGTGGAAAAGTGCTTCTAAGAAGTGCTTTTGAAAAATTTAAGTGTTTGTATTGCTGTCAAAAAGTGCTTTTGAGAAGTAAAATGTCCATTTTAGACATGATATTATAAATTAACAAATATGTATTTAAATAATGTTCAAATTAGTTAATATTATGATATTTTAACAAAATATAAAAAAATAAATTATTATAACTTATTGTTAATATTTTAATATATAATATTTTAATATTTTAATATTTTGGGATGAGATTGTGAAGGAGAAAAAGTGTAAGGGTAAAAAAGTAAAAAACCAGCCAAAAGCACTTTTGGCTTGAGAAATGGCAAAATTTTCTGCTTCTCCATCTGTAAAAAAGCACTTCAAAAAAGTGCTTAAATTTGCTCCACTGATATTTGTTCTTCATTGCTTTTTAGATAAAAACACTTTTTTGTTGAAAAATTCATCCCAAAAGCAATAAAGAACACACCCTAAGAGTTTAACTTTAGATAAAACATAAAGAAAAAACCTCAAGAACCCTTAACTAATACACTGTCAGGCTTTTTTTCCCCCTTAACCCTATCAACTAATCACTCTCCCTCTTTTGTGGTTCGACGGCTCCAAATCCTATCATTTTGTGCTTATTTTTGGTAAATTTTATTGTACTATATTGTTTTTAGTTTTCTCTAATTATGTATCTTTTGAAAAAATTTCATTGTAAGTAAGAAATAATATACTGATGAGTTTCAAATATTGCTCCAGAAACATGATAAATATTTCAAACATTAGAGAAATTAATTAGAGCACTGACCAATTCCGAAGATGATAATTATTATGAAAATTATTAAAAGCATTGGTCAGTTTAAATTGAGAAAAAAAAATCCCATAAAAAGGAAAAAATTGTTATAAAAATAGACGGAATTAACCAAAGTTAGATTGATTGGATTGATAATTTTCTCAAATAAGAAATAACAATTAAACATTTTGAAATTTCGATTAATAAGAACAATCCTAATGTTGCATCATATTAAACAAATAACATTGCAAGCGAATCATGATTGGCTTCTGGGCTTAGGCTTAACATTTTGGAACAAGACAAGGAACAGTAATGAGAATATTCTTAGGGAGGGAAATGGAGAGAGCCCAACAGCTGGGTGACATACTAAGGGATGAGGTCTAAGAAGAGCTATTCCGCCTTTTTCCTCCATATTAACCCCGCTGTTTGCTCCATTCCAACCAAAACATTGTATCATTATGGCAAGGACTGTTGGGGACAACCTGTACTGCTAGTGAAGCTCCAGGGCAGCTTCTTCTTCCACTCCCAAATGGCAACAGGCTGAAGTGTTGTCCCCTCGCATCCAAAAACTGCTTCTTTCCTTGCCTCCACTCTCTGGTCTGAACTCAAGTGGGTTTTCCCATTGATTGGGATCCCTGCCAAGACCCCATACATTGACAAACACCCTGGTTCCTTTTGGGATTTCATAACCATCAATGCTGCAATCTTCTGTTGACTCCCTCACAACTAATGGTCCTGCAGGATGAAGCCTCAATGTTTCCTTTACTAAAACGTGGAAATGGAATTCTTGGACAAGTTAGAAGGCTACAAAAATAAGAGATATTACATTATCATTTTGATCATGATATAGGTAAAATAAAAGCATTAGCTTGATGCTTACCTTTCTCCTACCTGTTTTCTTCATTATCTCAAATTTTATATCAATTCGATGATTGGAAGTCAAGCCATCCAATATGTAAGCAATGGTGTCATAAACCGGCCGGCATGCTTTCTCCTTTAATTTCTAAATAACCTATTGATTTAAATAAATGTATAATTACGAATGATGAATACTGATATCTTTAAATACGGAAAAATTATTTTATAAACTCTTTTTATCAAATCATTTATAGTTCCTACCAATTAAAAATAAATATATTTTTTTCTCACACTACAGCAAAACAGACTTTTAGCGGCATTTTTAGTGGCGTTTTAGAGAAAAACGCCGCAAAAATTATACATTAGCGGCGTTTGAAGGAAAACGCCGCTAAAAAATGAGCAATAGCGGCGTTTATTTAAAAAACGCCGCTAAAAATGATATATAGCGGCGTTTATTCGTAAAACGCCTCTAAAAGTCTGAGCATTAGTGGCGCTTATGGAAAAACGCCGCTAAAAGTCTGAGTATCAGCGGCGCTTCTGGAAAAAGGCCGCTAAAAGTCTGAGCATTAGCGGCGCTTTTGGAAAAGCGCCGCTAAAAGTCTAAGCATTAGCGGCGCTTCTGGAAAAACGCCGCTAAAAGTCTGAGTATGAGCGGCGCTTCTGGAAAAACGCCGCTAAAAGTCTGAGCATTAGCGGCGCTTCTGAAAAAACGCCACTAAAAGTCTGAGTATTAGCGGCGCTTCTAGAAAAACGCCGCTAAAAGTCTGAGCATTAGCGGCGCTTCTGAAAAAACGCCGCTAAAAGTCTGAGTATAAGCTGCGTTTCTGTAAAAACGCCGCTAAAAGTCTCAAATAATTTTAGTTTTTTTTGGATATATATGACTGATTGTTTTTAAATTTATATGTTAAATAATTTATTATATAATCGTAAAGAGATATATTAATTTTAAAATATTAAATTAATTATCATTATAGTTTAGGGTTTATAGTTTAGCATATATATATATATATATATAGTTTAGGGTTTAAGGGGGATATGTTAGTGTTTCATGGGTGTTAATAATTGAACCTAAATTTTCAAATATGAAAAGCAAAGAGATTAAATTCCTAAAAATAAAAGCATATTGACCAAATTCCAAATTTGTGAAGAATATAAGGACTTATAACATATTTAATTTCTTATATATATATATACATATTTAAATTATAATTATATTTTACATTATTTAAAAGATAATAGATAAGCTTTATATATATTAAAATTAAAAAAAATTGTAACCCATGCATCTGTAGAGAAACAAAATTAATTAGTAAATTGAAAATGTTATTTAAATTTATTAAAATATTGAAAGAAATATTATATAATATTCAAAACTTATCAAAATAAGTTAGGGTTTAAGGTTATATAATTAAGGGTACTTTAGTCGTTTGTATGGGCTGACTAGGGTTTCGAGTTCAGTATTTCAAGATTTAGGAATTAGGGTTTAGGGTCTATGGTTAGTTATAGCTTGGGTTTATGGGTTTGTGGGTGTATGGTTTAAGGTTCACAGGTTTAGGGTTTATCGAATGAAGACAGGATATCAAATTTCATTTATATTTACTTTTTAAACTTATGTTTTTTTAGGAGAGGTTTACTTTGGAGGTCTCCGATGACTATATAAAGAAGACATTGGGGAAAAAATGGAGAGACAACAAAAGCATATTGAAAAAAGAATATTTTAAGAAAATAAGCCTCGAGGATAAACTACGAAATGTCCCACCGGGAATGTTAAGGTATCAATGGGAAGATGCGGTTAGATTCTGGAACTCAAAGAAAGGAGAGGTATTACCTAGTTCTAAACTCTTATAAATTTTTCGGTTTATAGTATTTACTATATACGTAATAATATCGTTATGTAGGACCGTGAGCGTGTCGGAACAAGCAGCAGGCAGAAATAAAAATTCACGCACACGGCAGGGTCGAGAAGTTTTGCTTCTGTAGCTGAGGCCGAGGTATTATAATTTATTAATTCTGTCAAATATTAATGACTTTATACTATTAAATTATATTTCTACTACAACACTGTAGGAACTCTCCACCGGTCAAAAAGTTGGACGCGTTCAGCTTTTTGACATTACGCATAGGAAGAAGGATGGGTCTCCGATGACATCCGAAGCTGGAGAGATTATGGTATATTTACTTAATAAAATTTGATTTATTAAAAATGGATTTATAATGTTTACTTATAATAGTTTAATTCTTAATTTGTTAGTAGTTTTAAATTAATAATGTTAAGTTATGTTGCATTCCTTCTTATTGTATATTTCGTTTCTAACTTTTTGATTGATTTATTAGGAGAAACTAAAGGAGAAGAAGGCACATTATGAAGCGGCTGCTTCGAGTGATAGTTCTGTTCATCTTGAGGATATCGATAACAGAATTATTACTGATGTTTTAGGTCCTGAAAGGTACGACTGCTTCTACTGATAGTCCTGTTAATCTTGAATATATTTATAACAGAATTATCACTGATGTTTTGGGTGTTGAAAGGTACGGTCGGGTTCGACTTCAAGGATCTGGTGTTACCCCGACCCAATATTTTGGATCCGACTCCCAACAATACATGCCTTCCGGGAGTCAATCTCTTGCTGAAGTTCAGAGACTAAAAGACCAGATAGCTCATATGCAAGCGGGCACGGTTGAGCAAATTTCTCAACTTAGAGCGGAGGCAGCAGCGAGGGAGGCGGAGGCAACAGCGAGGGAGGCAGAGCAGAATAGGAAGTATGAAGAACTTCAGCTACAGCTTCAGACTATGATGAAGATGTTCCAGCAGTCGCAGGGGCCGCCATCTTAGACATTTATGTTTTTATTGTAAGATGATTTTTAACATTGTTACATTTAACATTTTAGTAAGAATATTTTGTAAGATATCATATATCTGTTATATATTTTAAAATATCATTTAGAATTAATGTAGTTGGTGTGATTTGTATGCTACATTTATTGTTTGGGTTGGAATTATATAGTATATTTGCTGTCATTGGTTGGTTTTAGTGCAGGAGGGGTATGATATTGGATAAATTTAAAATTGTAAATCTGTACAAGTTAGCGGCATTTGCGGAAAAAGCGCCGCTAAAAGTCATGACTTGTAGCGGTGTTTGTGGAAAAAGCGCCGCTAAAAACCATGACTTTTAGCGGCGTTTGTGAAAAAAAGCGCCACTAAAAGTCATGCTTTTAGCGGCGTTTGTGAAAAAAGCGCTGCTAAAAGTCATTGTTTTTAGCGGCATTTGTTTGGAAAGCGCCGCTAGAAGTCATGCTTTTAGCGGCGTTTGTAAAAACAACGCCGCTAAAAGTCATGGTTTTTAGCGGCGTTTGCGAAAAAAGCGCTGCTAAAAGTCATGCTTTTAGCGGCGTTTGTGAAAAAAGCGCTGCTAAAAGTCATGGTTTTTAGCGGCGTTTGTGTGGAAAGCGCCGCTAGAAGTCATGCTTTTAGCGGCGTTTGTAAAAAAAACGCCGCTAAAAGTCATGGTTTTTAGCGGCGTTTTTTGCTAATAAACGCGGCTAAATTTTGCGGCGCCTCTTTTAGCGGCGTTTTTTGCGGCGCTTTTAGAAGCGCCGCAAAGACTATTAGTGGCGCTTAAAAACGCCGCTAAAGGCCTAAAAAAACGCCGCTAAAAGTCCAAATTGCTGTAGTGTCACCTCATTCATAATTTCTCCTTACCAATTGTACATATAAAATAAAAAAAATAATGTGTTTATTTTTAATTGATAAGGACTATGGATGATACGGTAAGAAGTGTTCATAAAATGATTTTTCTTAAATATAAAATCGTTTCTTTTAAAAATTAGTTGTTGATTTTATTGTTGTATAATGATATGGAAGGGAGTAAAGAAATCTACAGTTGTGATGTGTGAAATAGAAAACTACATATGCAGAACCGTGGTTTCAATTGAGTAGGCATTTCCCCACATCATTTTCCAGGCTTTATTTACAAGTATTTGATTAATCTTTGGAATTATTAAAGGAAGGCTCTATAATTTTTTTCCCTAATTTTTCTCAATAGGTCATTTCAATGTCATAATTTGTCAACGTATTGTTTTCTTTCCTTCCTTCTACTGAAAGACGCATGAAGTACTAGAGGCCCAAAACTTATATTATAATAATTTCTTCATATAAAACTGTAAACAACACATTTTGCCCGGGCTTATAACAAACCAAAACAAAATAAAAATAAAACCAGTGTTTATTTTTACAATCCTTTTTACAAAAGCTCAGATTTAATTTACAAACGGTCCAATTCATTACAACCTGACCCATTGACTCATGGCCCAACACTAGGCAAAACAGATTACCCCTAACCTATTACCAGTTTACCCGTAGCCCAATAGACCCAAAACAAAAATGGCCCAAAAGGGCCCAAACGTTAACAGAAACAGGAAACCTAGGGTTTCTGGGAAACCCTAGGCGCCGCAAGCCTCGCACCCCAGCTCATGCCATCATCAACGTGCAGAGGTCCCTCGACACCAAAATCCTTATCCACCTGCAAAAGAAAGGAAACCCAGCAGCAAACAAGGAAAACAAATCACAAATTCCTTTTTTATTTTTATTTTCAAGGCTATAAAAACCTGATTATTTTGTAAAAAGAGGAGGGACAAAAAAAAAGAACAGAGAGACAAATATTAAAAAAAATACTGAAATAAAAAAATACAAAGAGTTTTTAACAGTAAAGGTGATTTCTCATTCCATTTTTAGTTTCTTTCTTTGATCTATATTTTTATGTAAATATATATATTTTTTTAAAATATATATAAAAGGAAAAAGGGATCTACCTTTTAAGGACGCTGAAAAGTTAAGATTTCGACCCCCGACCATCATATACGGCGACACGTACGGAGGCGCGTGTGACGGCCCTCCATTTGAGCCCTGGCCGAAGGCCAAAGGCCAGAGAGCATTTAAAAGGAAGGGCTCTCTGATTTTTTTATTTTGTGTTTAAAACTAATTTTTTTTTTTGTTTTTTAACTTATATAAGTAGAAGAGAACGGCGTCGTTTTGACTAAAAGGATCCGCGTGTCGACCTGGAGACCAGATAGGATCCACGTGTTTTCAGAAAATGGGAAATTTATCCCTTTAGTCCTTCCGTAATTTCATCGTTTTCAATTTAGTTTAATTCAGAGTTTTATTATTTATTAAATTCACCCTGAAGTTTATATTTCGTTTCAATTAAATCCTCGGGCTCCTTAAAAAGGCTCAAATTAGAACAACGCCGTTTCAAAATTTAGTATAATTTCCATATTAGTCCCTAGCAGTATGGCCCGTGTTTTAAATTAATCCCTATATTTATTTTATTGCTTTCTTAATCCTTATTCATTTTAAAATTTTTCTATTTCATTTTTATTTTTTTAAAACTATATTTAATTATTTTATTTTTATTATTCATTAATTTTGTATAAAATTCATATTTTTTTATGTATTAGCCTTATATATGTTATTATATATTTAATTTGTATATAATTTGTATATAATTTGTTATATTATATTTTTTTAAAATTGTATATTATATAGTATCATATTATATTATGTATTATTTCTAAAACTTTATTTTTATATAATTTATTTATATTATATAATCTATTTTATTTATATTATGTATGTAATTTTAAAATTAATATATTATATATGTTTTTTATAAAATTTTATACTATTTATTAATTATTTTTATTTATATATGTACTAAATTATTAAATTATATATTTATGATAAGTTGTTTTTTTTTTACTTTTATTTTTTTATGTATATATGATAAATCATTTTAAAAATCATCGCATGCTTTTAATTTTCTATTTAATGTTTAAATATTCTCATTTCTTATTCATTTTATTTTATTTTATTTTATTTTTATTTGATCTTGAAAGTCTTAATTATTGCTATTAGTTTTATATTTATTTATGTTCTCTTGATCGCTTATTACTGCTTAAATTTTTCATGTATTTATGTTATTCTATTATTTATTTGTAGTAGTTTAAAATTGCTATCAAATATATGTTGTAATGTATTCATGCCATGTTTTACTCATACTATTTTTTTTTTATAAAAAAACTTTTAAATTAAAGATTTTTTAATATTTTTTACGGTGACATGTGATATTTGGGATCTTCGAGAAGAATCGTGCCCTAACTTACTAGGTTGTGATTTTTCTCATAGAACTTAAAGTATTAGATATCCCTTCATTTTTTAAAATTGAAGTTTACCAATTTCAAATAAAAAACTTACTCTCGGGAATTCAAAATGTTGTATCCTAACTTACTGGGTATGATGCTTTGTGTCTCGTGGTAGGAATTTTCTAAAATAAAGATGTACCTAGCTTCGAAGTTATGAGATGTTGTATCCTAACTTATTGAGTATAATATTTTTATTTCTTTGAAATAGGTAAGTCTCGGTTTTCCCTCTGATAACAGATCTCATTTTAAAACTTTTTAAATTTCAAACATTTGGACATGATTCTATCAATTAGGTACCAATTTTTGGGCATTAAGAGGGTGCTAACCCTTCCTCATATGTAACCGACTCCCGAACTTATTTTCTCGTTTTTCGTAGACCAAAATCAAATATTTTAAAATAAAATGTTTTACAAGGTGATTCAATCACATCTAAATAAAAAGGGATTGGTGGCGACTCCCATTTTTATTTTTTAAAGTCGATCCCATTTTCTAAACCGATTTTAAAAAAGGTTTCGACAAAAAAAATCTAATTTATAAGAATTTGATTCTAATATTTCATAAAAGTTAGTCTAATTATTAATAAATGCATAAATTTATAAATTTTTATTAATTTGTTTCATATAAATTGTTGGACCGTTGCTATTAATTTGTTAGAATTTGATTATCGTATTTCATAAAAATTAATAAGTTAGTCCAATTATTAATTTGTTTCATATAAAAATTAATAAGCTAGTAGATGGTTTTGCCTTTGTAACATCCCGAAATTGGGCCTAGTAGGATTGAGCCCATTGGGCCTTGGGCGTAGGAATGTTCAAAATTTTTGAGAACAAGAGAATGAAATTATTTCAAGTTGGACTTATTAGGAAGGTGATTTTAGAAAATTACGGGGTTCTCTGAAGTTTCGAGTTCAAGTCGGGCCTTAGTGAAAGTTTGTGTTTAAGCCTAATAAGGAGAGATAGTAAGAGGCATCAAAGCTTATGGAAATAAGTGAGTAAATTGTTAACATAAATAAGCTATTGGTAAAGAGGTTATGGCATTAATTGAAGAGTAACTTGAGGGAAGGTTCAAATCCCATTGTGTGCAAATTTTGATTTTGATTTTTGTATTCTTTCCCTAATTGTCGGCAAAGCAAGTGAATATGGTACGGTGGACTTTTTATTTTTGGCAAAGTGGGCTAAGGAAATAAGGAAAAGTTGAGGAAGTGATTATGGGAGACAAAAGGGAGGATGGAGAGTGAATTGGGGAGAAAAAAAAGAAATGGGAGACAAAAGGAATGATGGAGAGTGAATTGTGGAAAAAAAAAGAAATGGGAGACAAAAGGAAGGATGGAGAGTGAATTGTGGAAAAAAAAAAGAAAAAAAAATTTGGGGAGTGGAGTAGGTGGATGAAAAATGAATAAAAGAATATGGGAAGTGGAGTAGGTGGATAAAAAAGAAATAAAAAAGAAAGAAAGAAGAAATAAAAAAAAAGTTATGAAAATAAAGAAAAGAGAAGTATCATCTTTTCTTCTCTTCATCACCGCCGAAAATTGGCAGCAAACAAGGGTTGGAGAGCTCAAAAAATTTCAGCAAACAAATCCTCTAGCAACTAAGTGATTTTGATGGCTTTAGTTGATAATTTTTGTATTTTTGGAGCCCCCAAAGCTTAAGCTAGCTAATGAGGGGACTAATTTGTAATATGGTTGAGAGTCTAGGGACTTGCCATGAGAAAGTTTATGCTGTTGCAAAGTCTCGAAGTACTTTATCAAAAGTTCAATCGAAAACCTATCCCTCGTAATAAGTGACTCGAATTTTTGGTGCCGCGGAGAGCATCGCGTTACGGATTCCGAATAAGGTGTATAATCTCATACCCTTGCATATACATATCTGAAATGGTGTGTAATCTCACACTTCTCTGATAATTTGCATAAAATGTTCTGTGATTTGGTCGAAATATCAAATAAAATCAGAAACCGGCATTTGTGACCACTCGGGCGTGCGTATGATCGTAGTGGTAATCGTATTTTGTAATAAAACAGTTTCAGTTAGAAACAGTGACGTGTTTTTGAAAAATCACGAAAAATAGGAGAAAGGGAATTAGAAAGTGAATAAGATATCAAATTAATGCTTACTATGTCTATTTTGATATGAAAGAAACAGAAAAGGAAAAGGAATTTTATATTCTGAGATATGTTAATTTTAGTGAGACTGGTTCTGATTGACCTCGGGGTTCACTGATCTGTTTTGGAAAAATCATATAAAATTGTACAAAGTGAATTATGGGTTATAATTTATATGTATGGATTGCTTAGTGAGCCTATTTTCAAGAGAAACAAGTTGGAGCAGTATATGAGAACTGTACAGTGAGATATTTGAAATTAAGGTAGGAGAGGTCAGAATCGTTGGATAGTGAAACAAGGGAAGCTTTATGGAATAAACTGTACTAAATGGCTAGGCCAAAAATTCTGGAAAAATTACAGTAAGAAGATATATGAGTCTAGTTCCAAGGAAAATTTACAGATTTCGAGTTTTGTAACTCGAGTTATGGTCAATTTAGTCAGTATGACGCAGATGGACAGTTTAAATTTCTATGCCCCAAATTACTAGATAAATTTTAGTTACGAGATTACCGAATTACCCTTAGTGGGTAAAATTACCATAATACCCTTGGAGAGTAAATTATCGAAATACCCTTGGGTTTCAAAATTACAAAAATGCCCCTAATGAGCTGAATTACAAAAATGCCCTAATGGGCCAAATTACGAAAATGCCCCTAATGGGCCGAATTACGAAAATGCCCCTAATGGGCCGAATTACGAAAATGCCCTAATGGGCCGAATTACAAAAATGCCCCTAATGGGTCGATTTGATATTTTGCTAAATGGGCCAATCTGATATTTTGCTAAATGGGCCAAATCTAATATTTTGCTTGTTGGGCCTATTTGATTAATTGTGATAATGGGCCATAATTTTGTGATAAATATCCGAATAAATTACTGTTGTTATATTGTGATTTGTTATGCATTACATACATGATTTGCATGGGATGGGATAATGATGAAGAGAAGTTCTGGTAGCTCTGCTACATAATTCTGGTGGCTCTGCCACAAATCTGTAAAGTGGCAATGCCACGTAAATTCTGATAAATGGCTATGTGCCATTAATATGGGCTTTGTGCCGTAATTATGGGCTTTGTGCCAGTACCGAAGGCTTTGTGCCGATATTATGGCTTTATGCCAGTCGTATTTACCGTGGCTATATGCTTAACTTATATAATGATGACTCTGTGTCAATCATATTTACCGGGGTTATGTGCCTAACATATGAATTAACGACTCTGTGTCGATTACAATACCGTATATGAATCTGGTGGCTCAGCCACAAATATTATAAATGGCTTAATGCCTGTGATTGGTGTGTTGGCGGGGTGGGTTGACTAAAGATCACCCACAGGTGTGTTGGTTGGTACGGGTGGTGTGTAGCGGATGGATTATTAGGATTGGTTTGGGAATTGCATTTCATGCACATGTTATATTTGATACATTATTGTTATTGTAAATGGGTTTAGGCCCATAATATTACTATATGGATTTTGGCCCAGTGGATAACGGTAAGGGGATTACACATTGAGTTCTTGTAACTCACCCCCCTTTCTCTTAACCTTTTCAGGTAACGCTCAGTGACGTGGACTTGGGCCATGGATGACTCGTGGAGGCCATACTACAAAATGGTTTAATTTGAAAATTGGATTTCTTTTAGTACTTTTAATTACTTACTATTTTGGGTTAAATGTTGTAATAAGGCCTCTGGTTTATTCTATATTACTTTGTGTGACTTATTTATATTTTGCTCAAATTACTTTAAATGGGATTTTTCTAAAAACTTAAACAAAGGTTTCGGAAATGGTAGTAATAATGTTTTTGCAAGGGAATGATTTTTAATAAAATACATTTTGAAAATAAGCAAACAAAATTTGAGGTTTTGAATAGCAGAAAGTTTTAAATTCTTTAAGAAGAGTTTCTAATGAAAGCATGGTTTTCGAAAAAAAAAAACTCTTCAGTGTGACATGCCAGATTCGGGCCTAACTTCTAGGCCGGATTTGGGGTGTTACAGCCTTTGAGACTCACGGATTGAGGATAGTGCATCCATAGATTTTTATACATTGACAATATTCTTTTAAGGAAAAAATTTGATGTATTGCGGCTATATAAGTTTTATTCACCATCAATAAATAATAATATGATACTTCATCATTAAATAAAATAAAAATAGTAAAAGACTTATAAATGAATACTAATAATAATTTTATTTAAACGTAATTAAACAATAAACAATTATTAAAACCCTATGCCCAAAATCTTAGACCCTAAAGGTAAGACCTTAAACTTTTAAATCCAAGATCCTAAATCTAAAAGTTATTAATATTTATTTATAATAGTTACAATTAATGTTTAAATAAAATTATTAGTATTTATTTACAAGTTCTCCATATTTTTTGTTTAACTTAATGATGATGTGTCATATTATTATTCACTAATGAGGATTAGACTTATGCACAATGTTTTTTAAGGTGGACTGGTGGTCGAACCGATTAGGCCACAATCTGCCAATCCTACCGATCTAATTAAAAAGTTATTTAAAATTCAAAAAAGTTTAAAAAATTCCAGCTCAACCATCGATTCAACTAGTTTTAACTGGTTCAATTGGATTCTTAGTCTAACCAATTCAAAATTACCTTTTGAACCAGTACTCTAATCGATTTTCAATCCAATCAACTCAGCAATCGGTATAGTACATTATTGACTACATACATGAAATATTATTCTATTTTTTTACTATTTACAATTAATTATTATATTTCATTGTATCTTCAAGATCCATATGTTAATATCTATTTCGCCCATTAAAATATATAATAGAGAAATAAAATTTTAAAAAAAATGACATTATTATATACTTTGAAGTCTTTTGTTAATCTTTTATAAATTTAATTTTATCTCGTATTATAATTATTGAGATGTATATTATTCATATTTGTAGTTGTGATGAATCTTATACTTGATAACCTAAGAAAAGTCATATCACTCCTTCCCTTGGCTTTCCTCACTTCTTCCACCCAACTTATTAGAAACTTTCTTGAGCTTTTTTATTCCTTCCATACAAACCCAATTCTTGGTCTTTTTATTTAAATAATCCAAATAATTTAATTAAGTATCAAAATAATCCACCTTTTTAATTAAACACTAAAATGACCTGAAATCTACAGTAAAAGTTGGTGGAGCCAAATTATATGGTGCCACCAACTTGCCACATCAGCAGGGAGCATTAAAAAATTAATTTTTTGGTGGAGCTATGTAAAATGGCGCCACCTGTATAAATACCATAGAAATACTACAAGTTCTAGAAAAATGGAGGACTTCAAAATAAATTTTCCATTTTCTGGTGGAGCCAACTTAAATGGCGCCACCAGACTAGACCACCTGGCACCCGTCTTTTACTTTTTTTTTTTTTTACTTTTTATTAACGTTTGTCTTTTTCTTTAAATTTTTTTCTTTTTTTAACTTTTTTCTTTTTTCCTTATTTTATTTTATTTTATTATTTATTTATTTTTATTAATTTTAAAAAAAATTGAAATGTATATTTGAAATGTTTTATAATATATATATTAAAATTTTAAATATTATTTTTAAATTATTTTTTAAATTTTGAATATTATTTTTTAAAATACTAAATATATTTTTTAATAATATAAAATATTTAAATATTTTAAAGATATGACCTTTCAAATTTATTATTAGTTTTAATATTTTAAATATTATTTAATTTGTTTTATAATATTTTAAATTATGATTTTTAAATTATTTTTAAAGATATTCGGCTTTTTAATAAAAATAACAAAAAAAATTAATTAATTATCAAAATGACCCATTTTTTTTAATTTAGCTCCACCAACTTTTACTGTAGATTTCAGGTCACTTTCGTGTTTAATTAAAAAATGAGTGTCGAAACCATTTTTAAAGGTTTGATTTTAAAAACGGGGATCGACTTTTAAAAACGAAAATGGGAGTCGCCACCAATCCTTTTTTACTTAGGTGTGATTGGATCACCTTAAAAAAATATTTTATTTTAAAATACTAATTTTGGTCCACGAAAAACAAAAATAGGTTCGGGAGTCGGTTACGTATGAGGAAGGATTAGCACCTTCATAACGCCCAAAAATTGGTACCTAATCGATAAAATCATGTCCTAATGTTGAAACTTTGAAAAATTTTAGAAAATGGTCATTTTTATTTAAAAAAAAAAAACTAGACTTACCTATCTCAAAGAAATAAAACACCATACCCAATAAGTTAGGATATAGCATCTCATGACTTCGAAACTAGGCACGTCTTTAATTTAGAAAATTCCTACCTCAAGACACAAAACATCATATCCAGTAAGTTAGGACACAACGTTTTGAATTCCGAAGAATAGGTTTTTTATATTTAGAATTTGTAAATCTCGATTTTGAAAGTAAAGAGATATCTAATACCTTAAGTTCTACGAGAAAAATCGAAACCCAATAAGTTAGGGCACAATTCTTCTCGAAGTACCTAAATATTAGATATCACCATGTACTTTAAAACTATTTGAATAAAATGCTTTAATTCAAAAAGGGTATTTTCATAAAAATGGTTTGGATAAGATTTTGCATGAATACATTACAACATATATATTTAATAGCAATTCTATATAATTACAAATTATCTAACAATAAAAGAATAATACAACATAAATATATAATGAACTATGCTAAACAATAATAAATACTCTAAAGAATATAAATAAATAAACATGTAATTTAAAATAAATAGCAATAATTGATATTTTCACGAAATAATAAAATCAAATAAAAAAGGGAATAATATGTTTAAACATTAAATAAAAAATGTAATAATTCTTAAAATGATTTAATATACATATATGTATAATTATCTAGTCATAACAAATAAAAATAAAATATGTTATATAATATAAAATAGATTTTGTACAAAATAAGTTTAAAAAATGAATGATATAATACTATATAATATACAAATTAAAAATATAATATAATGAATAATATATAAATTATAAAATATGTAACACCCCAAACTCGGCCCAAACGCTACAACCGGATCTGGTATGTCACTTAAAGGATTTTACAAAACATGTCGCATTTTGGAAAACAACTACTAGGTTTAAACATTTATACCGAAAACTTAATAATTCATTAATTCATATAAAATATAAAGTTATAAATTACCTTGGTGAATTTTAAACAAAAAATATAATTTCATACATGTCTTAACTTAATTTAGAACATAAAACTTAAAAGCCCAGTAATAAAAGCCCAACATAAAACCAAAACATAAATAATAGTCTAGTGGCCCATGGCCTTATTACAATAAAATTTAAAACCCATTAAATAAAAATATAAAATAATAAACTGGAGTCTTCTCGTTAAATCCAAGAGTTCTTTTGCATGGCCACCTTGCGCTCCTCTCCAGCCCGGTCCGATGCACTAGGTGCTACCTGAAAATGTTAAGAAACTGGTTGAGTCGCGAGACTCAGTGTGCAACCCTTATGAACCATTAGATTTGGGCCTTAGCCCCACAGAACAGAAGAACAGTTATATATATAACAAAAAAATTATGCAAGCCCAACCCAAATCCTAAGTTTCCATCCACTACACGCCTCCCGTACCAGCCGTTCACACCATAGGGGATTTCTACAATCAACCTGCACCGCTACACGCCGTTGATGGCAATCGTGCTGCTCATCGTCAGAGTTGTGACAGAGTCACCAGGCTGAAATAGCAAAAAGCCACCAGAAACAGAGTTTGTGACAGAGTCACCAGGCTGAAATGGCAAAAGGCACCAGAACAGATCACTTCCCCTTTTCATCAATTTCCCAACCCCAAGCATACAATGAAACCGTCATACAAAGCATATCGTTTTAACATGAATAATCACTGAAATAGGACAGAAGTCACTAACCTGTTGATCAGCCTTTACCCTTCAAGGGTTTTCACTTGTTATGCCGGGATTTCGGCATTTAGCAGAGTATAGCAGATTTATACATATGAATATATATTAGCAAACAGTCTAATAGTAAGAAAGGTTACACACCTGATTAATGTCGATACCCTTGCTAGACCGATCTACAACTTTGCTCAAAAAGCCGGAAAGATGTGAAAATAGGGCCTCTCCTATATTCGGCCAAGGGTAAGTAAATCCTGAATTTAAACATTGAAACTAATAGATCTTCTTACCTTGAAATCTCGAAAGTAACACGATTCGAGTGCTACCGATCTATAACTCAGAGATCTATGCGATTGACTCCACTAAAGTTCCCTTCAGATTTCGGCACAAGTAGGCACCACAGAAGTAATTCGGCAATGAGATGAGATCTAGGGATTTCGCCTTTTAGAAAAATCCCGGAAAAAGTATGAACAAGAGAAGGCTGATGTGTCTTTGGCTTTTAAAATACTTGAGTGAAGAGTTTCGGTTTCTGACAGGAAAAGAGAAGAAGAAAAGAAAACAAAGAAGAGACTTGAAGATTTCGGCTAGGAAGAAAAAGAATGGAAAGAGTTTCGGCTTTTGAATCAAAGTGAAGATGAGGGAATTGGCTTAGAGATTTCGGCTTTTGCAGAGAATGAAGAGGAAGATGGAACTTTAGGAGTTTTTGGCTTTTACTCAGAGAAGAAGAGAAAAGAATGAGAGAAAACCCCAAATGCCGAAATTGAAGAAATATTCCCCCTATTTATAGAAATTTCAGCACTTACCTAACCTTGCAGATAAATCCTATCTTTTCTCCTTTATTTTAATCTACTAGCTCATCTAAAAGAGACTTAATTATCTCTAACTCCTCCCTCCTTTATCAGCATATTATCCACATATTTTAATCATTAAAATCCCTAAATTTTAGCCTTTATCTGCTTATTATCCACATAAAATAAATTCCTAAATAATAGCCTTTATCTGCTTATTATCCACATATTTTAAACATTAAAACCCCTAAATTTTAGCCTTGTTGCCATCCATTCCACCTAATCCTAATGCCCAAAATTTAGCTAACTTAAATTAAAAGAATTGGGCTCCATGAAACTTAAATTTGGGCCTTTTACTCCCTTGTGTGGCGTCAACTCCTAAGATTGGGCCACAAGCCCACTTTGGTATTTTAAACATAGATACTACCTTTTAAACCCTATAATGCCCAAACAGATAATTTTAATCAGGGCCTCTACCTAAGCCTGAGCCCAATTTGGACCCCTAACACTTAAATTAAAACATTAAACATATCCACCCATTAAACGCATAAACCCAAAAATTCAGGATGTTACAAAATAATATATAGATTATTAAACCAAGTAAAATAGTATATAATAATAATTAATCTATATAAAGATAATAAAAAAATTTTATATATATGTATTTTTAACAAAATTAACGAAATAATAAAAAATGTAAAATCTTAATATAATAAAATGATTTAAATGTGATATTAGAATAATTAAAGACAGTAAAAAATTTAAATAAAGGAAGGAGGATTAAATTGAAACAGCAAGTAAATTTCAGGGTTAAATTATAAAATAAAAACATAATAAGACTTAATTGTAAAATTGAAATAATGCGGAAGGGCCAAAGTGGCAATTAGACCCCTTTATGAAAATGCGCGGATCCTCCCCGAGTAATCGGGTCAATACGCGGATCCTTACCCTAAACGACGTCGTTTTAGGCTTATTAAATTAAGCGAAAACGGCGTCGTTTTCAACATGTTATAAAGGTCAATTTTCTGACAAAAAATTCATTTGGCTTCCGTTCTAAAAAAAATTTTCTGAATTCTCTCTCGATCCCTCTTTCCCTGTGCTAGGGTCCGGTCATTGGGACCAGGTAGACCTCCATCCCACGCGCCATACGCGCCACCACTGACGGTGGCCGGAGGTCCAAAACCTCAATTTTTCACGCAGGTAAACCCCTTTTCTTTTATCTCCTTTTTTACAGCATATTTACATGCGCAAATACATCGAAAATAAAAAATAAAATAGAAATAAAAATATCACCTCTGCGAAAAATTTTGTACTTTATTGCTCTGGTTTTTTGAATATATTTTCTCTATTCTCTCTGTATTGTGTATATGTCTATTTTACAGAGTTTGTGGGGTTTTTATAACCCGAAATAATAATAAATAAATAAGGAATATAAAGATTCTGCCATTTTTGTGCTGTTTCTTTCCTTTCTTGTGCAGGAGCGTGGCGAGAAGAACGGCAGTTGAGCGCCATCTGCGCTGATCGCGGCGCGAGGAGAGGCTGATGTCGGGGCTGCGCTGGGTTCATGCTGGTCACTTGTGGCACCTAGGGTTTCCTCAGAAACCCTAGGTCGAAACTGTTTTAAGTTTTGGGCCAGGTAGGTTGGGTTAGAATTTGGGCTAGATTGAGTTTGGGCCTAGTCTGGGTTCTGGGTAGGGTAGCCTGTCCAGGATTGGGTCTGGTGGTGTCGGGTTTGGGCCAATGGGTCTAGTTTTGGGCCTTTGAAAATTAGTATTGTAAAGTGGACGGTTAAAACTGGACATTAATTATTATTTTTTTATTTTCTGGTTTATTTCCAAGCCCGGGCAAAACTAGGCTCCTACAATGAGTTGTTTTGATCATGAATTAAATTTTTTGTGTTATTTTTTATAAAAAAGCCAAGATATTCAAACCATTTTTTAAATTCTATTTAAAAGTTAAAAAATAATATTTTATTTAAAAAAAGCAAAATTTGAATTAATTAAAAAATAAAAAATATTTGTTAAAAAAAGATTTATTGCTCTGGTTAAAAATATTTGTTAAAAATTTGTATCTTATTGCTCTGGTTTTTTGAATATATTTTCTCTATTCTCTCTGTATTGTGTATATGTCTATTTTACAGAGTTTGTGGGGTTTTTATAACCCGAAATAATAATAAATAAATAAGGAATATAAAGATTCTGCCATTTTTGTGTTGTTTCTTTCCTTTCTTGTGCAGGAGCGTGGCGAGAAGAACGGCAGTTGAGTGCCATCTGCGCTGATCGCGGCGCGAGGAGAGGCTGATGTCGGGGCTGCGCTGGGTTCATGCTGGTCATTTGCGGCACCTAGGGTTTCCTCAGAAACCCTAGGTCGAAACTGTTTTAAGTTTTGGGCCGGGTAGGTTGGGTTAGAATTTGGGCTAGATTGAGTTTGAGCCTAGTCTGGGTTCTGGGTAGGGTAGCCTGTCCAGGATTGGGTCTGGTGGTGTCGGGTTTGGGCCAATGGGTCTAGTTTTGGGCCTTTGAAAATTAGTATTGTAAAGTGGACTGTTAAAACTGGACATTAATTATTATTTTTTTATTTTCTGGTTTATTTCCAAGCCCGGGCAAAACTGGGCTCCTACAATGAGTTATTTTGATCATGAATTAAATTTTTTGTGTTATTTTTTATAAAAAAGCCAAGATATTCAAACTATTTTTTAAATTCTATTTAAAAGTTAAAAAAAAATATTTTATTTAAAAAAGCGAAATTTGAATTAATTAAAAAATAATAAATATTTGTTAAAAAAAGATTTATTTGTTAAAAAATAAATTTATTTAAAAATATATATTAAAAAGTAAAAATTTAAATTAAAAGTTAAAAACATATATTACAAGATCACATCATGTTAGTAATGTGACTAGACATGAAATTAAATATTAAATAAAAAACAAATCTTATATAAGGGGGGTTTGGTCCCCCCTTCGGAAGAAAGAATAGAGAAAAAAAAAGAGTTAAGTTAGTTAATTTTTTTTATATTTTATAGTTATTGTAATATAATAATTATTTATATGTATTTATGTGTTTTTTATATTATGCAGATATCAAAATGTCTTCTGGAGATACGGATCATACTTCATCGATGATTGACGAAACAGTAAAATTAATTATGAATTAAATAAAAAATCGTTTCAGTTTCTCTTTTTTCTTGCTAAGCACTACTTTGCTCAACGTGTTTTGATTCATGAATGTGATCTCTATTTAGTTATTATTATTCCTTTTTAACTATTTTCTTGCATGAAATTAATTTGTATGTGTTGGTTATAATTTTTTAATTTTAGTACACATTTATAAATTTATATATTAATTTTTTAATTTTAGTACACATTCATAAATTTATGTACTTAATATATATTTTTAATAGATAAAGACAAAAAAGATTTTCTTAATAGATTTAAAATGTTTAAAAACTTAAAGAAATTAAATATATTAAAAAATGTTATGTATAACCAATTTTAAAATTTTATTTAATATATTTTTAAAAAATTAAATATATTAAAAAATGTTAAGTATAACCAATATTAAAATTATAATATATTCAATATATTTTTTAATAATATATTTTAAAATGTTAATATATTTTTTAATAGGAAAAGGGAACAATGATTTTTTAATATATTTAAAATTTAAAAACGTAAAAAAATTTAAATATATTAAATTTTTAAATATGTTAAAAGAAAATGTTGAGTACAACCAATTTTAAATTTTTAATAACTGAATATATTTAAATATATTAAAATTTTGAACATATTAAAAAAAAAATAAGTCTATATATTATATGTAAGATAAAAGTTCTCGTATGTAAGATAAATTTTCGAGTTTGAATATGCCTAGTTTATATTATATGTAAAACTCTATATATATTATAGATATCAATTTAATAAAAATAAGTTTTTTTTTTATTTTTATATTTACCCATACAACCTATAGTTTTTTAGGATATTATTATTATTATTATTATGTACTTTTTGTTGTTATATAGTTGCCTTTAGTTTTAATGCTTAACTATGATTAATATTTTATGACAAATCTTCATTCTATTATTAATATATTATTAATATATTATTACTTATTTAATTTAATTTAAATAAAAAATACTTAGAATGGCTACGTTGGTATAGTATAAGTGTGATGTTTTTGTTTTCTCAACCTTTCAATTTTAGTCTTCAATATATAATTTTATGTTTAAATTATATAGATAATTGATTTATCATATTTTTATAAAAAATTTACCATACAGGATGGTTATCGGGTTTTGAAGTCGCGGTTTCATTTTCCCAAGTACGATCCGAACGAGCGGATCATGCCATACTTACAGATGGCGAGATTTGGGGACGTCGCATGATCCGGAGGTTTGACCTGAGGGCGAACTTAATATCCGCCTTGGTTGAACGGTGGTGTACGGAGACCCACACCTTCGTTATGCCGTGTGGGGAGTGCACTATCACATTGGAAGACGCCGCTATGCAACTTGGGTTACGAGTTGACAATGTTGTGGTCACGGGTCGAAGCAATGTGTTGGAACCTTCAGTACTATGCCACAGATTGCTTGGACGGTCCCCTAATGATGGGGAACGAAATTTTACATGCTTGACATTGAAATGGTTGAGAGCAAATTTTAAGGAGTTGTTGAGCATTGCCACTGAGTACGAGGTGATGTGTGCTGCGCGAGCCTATATTATGCAGTTGATCGGGGGGTACTTATGCCAAACAACACGTCTAATAGGGTCCACTTAAAGTACTTGCCTCTATTGGAGGATTTTTCTCATGCTGGTAGTTACTGTTGGGGATTGGCAGTGTTGGCCGCATTGTATTATGAGCTTTGCCGAGCAACAAAACATGGGGTTAGTAACATGGCTGGTTGTCTGGTTCTGCTACAGTCTTGGGCTTTATACAGGATGCCGTTTCTAGCGGTTGTTAGGCACCAACCATATTCGTGGCCACTTATAAATAGGTAAAAGCAAAATTATACTTAACATTTAACGACTCATAAGTGTGGATAATATTTTCCAAAGTTTATCTGCTAACATGTTTGTTTCGATTTCAAACGGGCCACGTCTCCGGGAATTGGTGCGAGCCAAACATTAATCATTTACCACCAAATGATAGAGGCGTATGCCGGAGAGAAAGTAATATATATTTATATGGTTTAAGTAACGTTGATTTAACTTATCCACTTGCAGTATGTGATGTGACTCATTATGTTATATTGTGTAGTTCTTGTGGATACCTTATTTTGCAATGAACATTGCAAGCATTATTCCTCATTGGGTTCACGCTGAAGCCCATATGTGGTGCATTAACACGCCGGTGCTCAACTTTTCAACCATTGAGTGGTACAACGGTGATCGAGTTATGCGATAATTTGAGTGTAGACAATTTGTGCCGGTCGAGCCAGAACAATTTGATGAAGTCCACAGTAAGACCATGAGGGAGAAACATACAACAGATTGGAGCGTGGAACATCAATCTTTTGTAGCATTATGAAATGCCCGGTACGACAGACGGCCTGAGATGCACTCGTGCATGTTTGACTTTAGTCCCTCGACTGAATACATGCAGTAGTACATGACTTGATGGCGTGTTTATTTATATGGTGGACAACTTATGATAGTACCGGGTCAAAGCTTCAGACGTGGAAATCAACCTATGGGGGAGCTAGAGGATCAACATATGGCGGAGCCCAACTCGGAGGACCAACCTTTGAACACATCGGACCAATGGGTTGGCGCTTTTTGTGATGAGTCGTAGAGCAGTTCATATCACTAGGACATTACTAGTTCAAGTTCATATCACCCAGACATAGGCGGTTCGAGTTCATTTCACCCAGAGCAACCACCGATATCATTTGATATGTTTGGTAATAACATGTACTCCACCCCGCCTCAGGCCACGTTCAATCCAGCTGCCGATCTTCCTGATGTGTACAGTACACCCCAACGTCTACCCCGTCAATGAAGGCCCGTGAATCGCTATACCCCGAACGACGATACCACTCTCGGTTCTTTCCAATTTTAAGTTATGTAAATTTCAAGTGTTATGTAATATTTCTTGTATTAGTTTAGGGTTCCACAACTTATATATTAGTCTTTTTTATATAATTTATAATATCTTTCAAAGTATTTAAAGTTGCAACTGTTAATTTTAAGTAAAAACTTAACACTAAATAATACAAACTTTATTTCTAAGAGATCAAAAATGAAAACATCAGGTACAACATTTAATTTCTTTCAGACTGTGAAAATTGACCAGTGTAGACGTTTCCATGGATACATTTGCTCCGATTATGGCAACTGTTCTACATATGGTACAACGTTTTGGATCAACTTGTTATCTTATATCTATGTCATTCCGAATCCTCATTGTTGTCAGTCTACCTTTGATTCTCCTACGTAGTGACCGATCTGGAAACATCTCGAACACAGGTGGTTGCACTTCCCATGTTGATACATCCTTTAATACATGGAACTCGTTACCCCAAATACATAACGTACGTTCAAGTGTGTACACATTGTCGATATATTGTTCGGTATTCAAACTGTAGGTAGCACATGCTGCAACCACATATGCACACGGATAACGTAGTGTTTGGAACATCCCGCACTCACATTGCCTGTTTCAGAGATTAACTCCGTAGGACCGTGGTGGGATCCCTGACCATCGATAGATATACTCTGTCACTCAAAAAGTTTCCAAATTTCGGGAATATAGTTCTGCATTCATCGATCTAGCCCTTTGAGCGTTCTCTTTCATGGCATCCCTAATTTTTTTTGATGTACACGTGTCCTGCCTCTAACTGTTTTGCTTGTTTCAACCCCATTTTTGGCATTAAGGTTGCTAACCTATAAAATGTGGCTGAAAAAACCGTTGAAATTGGCAAGTGACGCGTATGCCTCAAGACAATGTTAATGGCCTCAACGAGGTTAGTTGTCATTTGACCATACCGGTACCCCTCATCAAAACATTGAGCCTATTGCCACGGCTCCATGCTACCTAACCACTGTTTGAGAGAAGGATTGGACCCCGCCATATCAATCTCTAACCTCGCCAACTTATGTCTGAAACGGTGTGCTTCCAGCTCGTATCCTACGTATGTATTCCAATTTTAAGTTATGTTACTATTCAAATTAGGAAATGGACTCGAAATAATTACAAATACGAATTTAAATACAATATTTTTACCCATGTTCACAATTCGTTTGAGCCAGTCTTAGTTCTTGTACTGATTGTGGAAGTTGACAGCGATGTGACGAATACAGTAGACGGACCTCCATGGAACCTCAGATTGTCGAATCACAGCAACAAGACCCTTCGATCTGTCAGAGGTAATGCAAATGTTGTCTTGCCTGACAACATGTCTCCGTAAGTTCTGAATGAAATACGCCCACGATTCGGAGTTCTCGAACTCCACGATGGCAAAAGCGATCGGTAGTACATTTCTGTTACCGTCTTGTGCAACCGCAACCAGAAGTATTTGCATTTATTTTCCATAAAGCCATGTTCTATCAACTTGCACTAGTGGTTTGCAGTGGGGGAAGACTCTAACACATGGATCGAAAGTCCAGGACAGTCGACGAAAAACTCTTCTCCCCAGTTCCAATTGTCCATTAGGGCCTCTATAAGGCAACGTTTGCAAGTCCACTATAGTTCCTGGGATGTACTCCACCATCGCTGAAATCCAACCCTGAAGTTCATTGTATGACTCATCCCAGTCGCCGTACAATTGTTGCATAGCCATTTGTTTCGCCAACCACGCTTTCCTATACGAAACTCTGTACTGAAATCGAGCTTGCATGTCTACAATCAATGTTGACACAAGAATGATTAGACTTGTAACACCCTCTACCCGTATTCATTGTCAGAATAAGGTACGAGGCATTACCAGAGTTTACGAATTTTTTTTTTTAAACCGAGACCATTCCAATCCAACATATTTTCAAAATAATTCATGCATATTTATAAGATAACTTTAACACATAAGCCATACCAATGGCTGACCTTACATTCATTTCATATTAACATCTATTTTATTAGCTTATACATGTCATTGATTTCCAAAATAAAGTTTCTTAAAATACCGAAATCTTGGGGTTGATAGTGTGATATGTCTCCGACTGAAACCGACCTCCGAGCTCTTAACACTACAAAACAGGGAAAAAGGAAATAGGGTAAGCACTTTGAGCTTAGTAAGCCCATGTAACAAGAATTATACTTACCTAATATTTTCAATACAATGTAATAAACATTCATATATCCATTCAATACGTTATTACCCTAACATACACAAGCTCAACATTCAAGTTAGTTCATTAATTTCCATGTATCAATATATATATATATATATATATATATATATATATATACTATGATTGATGAGCTCATCAATATCATGATTTCCATTTCCTTGTTATTTTTCCATATTTATCCCGTTGAATTACTCGAAATTTCAATGGATTTTTTTAGAGGTACACTTTAGTGTACAAATCCGGGTCCGTCAATTCATATTCATGTGCGCACATTTTCATTTCAGAGAGCACACTCCCGCGAACCTCATCTTTACAGCGGGATTACCAGTCCAAGCTAAATCCCCTGTAATATAAACTCATAAAGTATTGTCGGGATTACTAGTCCAGGCTAAATCCCCTGCAACGACAATTACTCTAATGAGCTTGGATCTGAATTACCAGTCCAGGCTAAATTCAGACCCTAATTCGGATTACCCGTCCGGGCTAAATCCATTTTCCACATATTCTTCGGGAGGGCTATATCAGGATAGGATCACCCGTCCGGGCTAGATCCTTTTTATCGTCAATTCCTTTTCAGAGATCCATCGAATTTTCCTTTCATTCAACCGGGATTTCTTTCCCTTTTTATCAAAAATATCAATATTGCATAAATTTTCATATAATGAACATTCAAACTATATTCACATCAATAACATACATTTCAAGTATTTAAGAATATAATTCAAGTTACATGAACTTACCTCGATACTAGTTCGTATACAAAATCTACTAATCCGGGACTTTTTCCTTTCCTCGATCTAGCTTCGTATTTGAGTTTTCCGAATCTAAATAAATAAATTCAATCATCAATTCAAAACATTTCATGTTCACATGTAGCATTTTCTATAATTCTATTATTATTTTTAGTTTATTCAAAGTTGTCTACTTGAGTCACAGTCACTAAATTATTTATTTCTCGAGCTACAGAACTCCAAATGAAGAACCGTTAATTTTCCCTGAAACTAGACTCACATTTATTTATACCATAAAATTTCTAGAATTTTTGGCTTAGCCAATTCGTATAGTTTATTCATTAAAATCGCTCCTGTTCTGCTATCTGGCAGTTCTGACCCTTCTTCACTAAAAATTAATTATCTCCTCATATAGAATTTGGATGATGTTCTCGTTTATTTTCATTGAAAATAGATTCATTCAGGATTCCAAATATATAAATTTAATCCCCTAATTATTTTTCTTCAATTTGTGATGATTTTCTAAAGTCAAAACAGAGGAACCCGAATTCATTCTGAACCAGTCTTACAAAAATCTAAATATCTCAAAATACAGAAATTCTTTTCTTTCCTTGTTTCTTTCATATGAAAATAGACTCAATAAGATTTAATTTCATATCTCACTCAACTTCTAATTCCACTTCTAAGATTTTTGGTGAATTTTCAAACTTACTCTACTGCTGCTGTCCCAAAACTGTTTTTTATAGTGTTTTACAATTAAGTCCTTTATCCAATTCTAACTTCAAATTCTTTCAATTAAACCACTAATTCATCATTTTATTCATCATATGCTATATTCAAAAAACTCTAAAACTTCAAAAACTTCAACTTAAATTCATCAAAACTTTGTTCTAAAACTTATAAAGCATCAAAATTAAAAGAAATGGACTAAATTAACTTACCAAATTAAACTCCAAGCTTTAAAAACTCTATTCTCCCTTTTTCTTTCTGTTTCCCCTATTTCTTCTCTGTTTCGTCTTTACTCTCTGTTTCTTTTCTGTTCTTTCTTTTACTTTCTCTAATATATAATAACAATATAATATAATATATTAAAATATCTTTATATAATAATATAATAATATATATTAAACATAAAAAAATCTCAGATTTTCTTCACAAAAACCGCCTCAACTAGACAAAATGGCTTAATTGCCATTTTGGTCCTTTTACTTTTTTAATCTATAATTAAACTTTTACACCTTTTTCAATTAGTCTTTTTCATTTAATTACCTACCCAGACGTTAAAATTTTCTAACGAAAGTTTAATACCACATTACTAACATTTTATAAATATTTATAAAAATATTTCCTATCATATAAATATTCATCCAAATATATTGAAATAAATTTCTCTTTAAATCGGATTTATGGTTGCGAAACCATTGTTCCGATAACCTTGATTTTAGGCCATTACAAGACTATCTTTCACTAGTGGCATGATGCAGTTGCAAATACTTTTGGCATCCAATTTCCGGTGGTCTTGAGACATACGTGCGACACTACATGTATGACACCCTTCTAATTTTCGTATTTGCCACTGTTGAGTCTTCTGTATAAATGCAGCTCAAACTCGCCAACCACACCCATTGTCGGCTCTCCAACATTCCCCAACATATAATGTCGGTATAGATTTGACAACCTTGTAATCAATCGACAACTTCATACTGTATTGTTTGATGGCAAACACACAGTCCAGCTTGTTCTCAAACTGTTGCCCAACGAATAACTCCTCGAATTGTAAATTTATCTCCAATCTATAAGCAGGTACTATATCAGCGTACTCAGGAAACTTGGATGCATGCGCTGCATCTGGATCTACGTTCAACATGTCGCCCCCAGGTTCATTTCGTAAAATAATGCCACGACTTGGGTTACTAAATGAAGGGCCATGAACATCTTCAACCTCTTTCGGGCCTTCATCATCGATATTGTCTGGAACCTCATCAACATCGGGGTCACTAAAATCTTCAATGTCTTGATCAGAATCTTCACCATTATTGGTCATTTCTCTGACATTTGCCTCTGTGCTTATTATCACCTCTGGATGTATTTGTAAACGGGGACCGGGGGTAGGGTTGTTATACGAACTCCCAGCATAATTAGAATTTTTAGGCATCTGTGATGTCCCTTCACATAATTGGTCTGTCCATCCAACATTAAGATCAAAGTCAAATTCGTGATGTTGACTTATTAGACTAACATTCTCAGCAGGCTCTAAGTCTGCTAACTCGACAAATAATTCAACTGGTTGGGGGTTCTCACTCCCAGTCGGCCACCATATTTCCATCATAGTGCCTAAGTCATCATCATCTAACAGCTGCATCTCACAAAATTTGAACGGATCTGTAGAGACTGGAAACTTGTAAAATAATTTGGGTATCGCCCTTCCACAACGGATAGCTATTTTCGCACTAATCTTCCTTTTCATTTCTGCTAGCTCCACATTTTTTTTTTGAATCACAAACCTACTCTTTGCCGACCTTGAAATACACAACCAACACCACTTTCTATAATTTCACCATAAAAAATAACATACACCAAAAACACCTCATTATTCATCTTTAATATTTTTTTTAACTCTCCTAGTGAACACAATAATTTCACCATTCCATATATGGTAGAGAACCAAGAGGTGGAGCCATAAAGAATGGCTCCACCAAAATAAAATATTAAATATTAAATTATTATATTAAAAAAATAAAAAAGTACACTATAAAGTGATGGAGTCATTCTAAATGGCTCCACCAATAAAATATTAATTCTTACAATTTTAAATTTAATTTAAAAAACGTTTGAATATTTTAAAATTAATTTTAAAATTAATAATTTATAAAAATTATATTTAAAATTTAAAAAATATATTTAAAATATTATAAAAAAATAATAAATTTGAAAGGTCATATCTTTAAAAATAATATATTTTAAATAATTTTAAAATCATAATTTAAAATAATTGAAAATCATAATTGAAAAATTATAAACAATTAAAAATTAAAATATACATTTAAATATAAAACTAAAATAAATTTGAAAGGTCATATCTTTAAAATATTTAAATGTTTTATATTATTAAAAAATATTTAATATTTAAAAATAATATTTAAATTTTTAAACAATAATTTAAAAATAATATTTAAAATTTAGAAAAATAATTTCAAATATATATATTTAAATTTAAAAATATATATTATAAAACATTTTCAAAAACATTTCACGTTTTTTTAAAATTAATAATAAAAAATAAAATAAATAAATAAATAAATAAATAAAGATAAAGACAAAAATAAAAAAAAATGTCAGAGAAATGACAAAAGTTAAAAAAAGTAAAAAAAAATTAAAATAATATTAAAATTTAAAATATTTAAAAATATTTAAAATTTTAAAAATATATATTATAAAACATTTCAAATATAAATTTCAAATTTTTTAAAATTAATAACAATAAATAAATAAATAAAATAAACAAAATAAAATAAGAAAAAAATATAAAACTTAAAAAAAGAAAAAAATTTAAAGAAAAAGACAAAAGTTAATAAAAAAGTAAAAAAAAAAAAAGTAAAAGACAAGTGTCAGGTCTAGTGGCGCCATTTAAGTTGGCTCCACCAGAAAATGAAAAATTTATTTTGAAGTCCCCTATTTTTCCAGAAATTGCAGTATTTCCATAGTATTTATATAAGTGGTGCCATTTTACATGACTCCACCAAAAAATTAATTTTTTAATGCTCCCTGCTAAAGTGGCAAGTTGGTGGCGCCATATAATTTGGCTTCACTATCTTTGACTGTAGATTTCAGGTCATTTTGGTGTTTAATTAAAAAAGTGAGTCATTTTAGTACTTAATTAAATTATTTAGGTTATTTAAATAAAAAAGCCCAGATTCTTACACAACCATTGAAACTTGTCAAAAGTTTTCTTCAAAAACTTCGTATACGGGTCTGTACAGAGCAATAAATCAACTGAGCCATGTATAAGAAACATCACCTCGTTCTCAATAAGAGCCATGTATACGCCTCTGCATTTGGTTGGTTTTGCAAGTGGCAAACCAGAAATGAGAAACCTGATTAGCAATAGCTACTCTGTGTTGTTCAGACATTATGGCAATATACCATGTTTATATACTTTTTTGAATAGTTATGAGATGTTACTATTTAGATAGCTAGTAGTGTATGTAATAGCCCAATTTTACCCAGGCTTTTAAAATAGTCCAATCCATTACAAAGGCCTGGTGGCCCAAAAACAATATAAAATCAAAGCCCAAAAAAACTACAAGGCCCAATAGGCCCACAGAATTAAACAACTCAGGAACCCTAGGGTTCCTGAATCTTCCTTGGCGTCGCAGCCCCCATGTGCCGGCCTCAGCGCGCACAACGCCCAAGGTGGTCTCTTTTTGTACCGAAATGGCAACCTTTCCTCCGTTGACCCTTCGCCATAGACCTACAAACAAAGAAAAAGAAGCAGATGATAGAAACAGAAGCAATAATGTATTTTTTTCATTCGGCTATAAAAACCTTGGACTGAACGATGTAATTTTTACGAAAAAACACACGAAAAATTCGAATATCAAATACAAAAAAAATTTCCAAAAGGTTATTTTTTGATTTTTTTGTTTATTTTACATTCAAAAAAAATAAAAAGGGAAAGGAAAAAAAATCTACCTGAATCGGCTCGCAGTCCCATCATCGGAGGTCCCCCCTCCATCGTCGGAATCGGGCTTAAAACGCGGGCAAGGGACCCTTTTCTTTCGGCCTCTCGGGTTGAGAAGGCTCAGCCTTCGAATGTACTATAAAACAGGGATTAGAAAGGCCGTCTTGTGCAGCGCCGGCCACCGGTCACGGCGATAGCGCGGCCAATCGCCGATCGAACCCACAACGGCGCAAGAGTGGGTTTAAAAACCCTAGCACATAAACAATGGGGGCTGTGTGAATTTTTTTTAGAAGAAAATAGGCAGAAATGAGGTTTCAAAAAAAATTTGGGGCTTAAATATAGCATCCAAACGACGTCGTTTCCATAAGGCCCCCCAGACGCCAAAACGACGTCGTTTTGGGGAAGCCGACCCGAACCCGACCCAATAAGCCAGGATCCGCGTGTTTTGGGTAAAAATGGGATATTTATGTCCATGGTCCTTCCGCTTTTTTGCTTCTTCTTGATTGGGTCCTATCCCTTCTTTCGTTTTGTTTTTTAATTTTGCCCCGCGGTTTCTGCGTTTGTTTCGTTTTAGTCCATACCAAAACTGTGCGTTTTAAGAACAGGATTAAATTGCTCAGTCAATCCCTCTTATGTGGCACGCGTTTCATTTTGGTCCTCTGTTCAGCCCTTTTCTTTTATCTACTTTTAATTTGTCCTTTTGATTTTACTTTAATTTCGATTTCATCCTTTATTTAATTAATTTCAATCCTTTTACATAATGTGTTTATATTTTCATTTATTTTTGTTTATTTACCCATTTTTTTATATTTATTTATCTTTTTGTTATATTTGAATTTTTATTTTCACCTAATATTTCATTTGTCCATTATTCATATCTACTATATTTGTTTGTTTATTTGTTCATTCTTATTGCCTTCCCTTTTATTTAAGCATTTTTTCATTTATATTTGTTCTATTTATTATTTTTCATATCTATATATTCAAAATTGGTATCATTTACATTTTTCACATGCTAAATATTGCTTAAATCAATTATATTCGCTGATATATTTGCCTATTATTCCTCCATCTTTTAAAAATTAAGTTTACTACTCACCAATCTATTTATTTATTCATAACATTTAATTTTAATATAATGTACATCTATTCCATCTATTTACATATTTATCATTTTATATATTTATATACGTATTAGAATTCATTAGGTTAATATTTTCTTTCATAAACGTATGTTGGTTGGAGTATTTTCTCACTTTTAACATTTATTTATTTATTTGTTTGTTATTCGCTTTTTTTATATACGGTTTCATTACTTTATCTGTTTTTTTAAACATTTTTACATTAGGTTCATTTTTTGCATTCTTGTTTGCTTTATTTATTTTATTAAAATTTGTTTACCAATACGATACGTTATCATTATGTTATCTTATATCATTTTTAAGTATCATTAATTTTCATCCAATTGCATAAAAAGAGGTTTCAAAAAAATAGGCAATGTTCTTTATTTGAAAAATTCGATAAAAAAAATCGTGTCCTAACTCACGGGGCTTCGATTTTTCTCGTTGAATTCGAATAATTAAATATCCTTTTCAAAGATTAAAACACGTAAGATTTTCAAATAAAAATCAAAGGCCAAATTATTCTCAAAGAATTCGAAATGTCGTGTCTTAACTTACGGGATGTAACATTTTACCGTCTCAAGATAATAAAGTCTTCAAAATATTTTCGACTTATCTAGGCATTCCAAAACAAAATATACATTATGCAAAAAAGGGGATCGTACTTTAAATTCCTTCTGGATTTTCAACTTTCGACATAAAGACGTTAAATAATCAATTAGGTACCAATTTTGGGCGTTACGAGGGTGCTAATCCTTCCTCGTGCGTAACCGACTCCCAAACTCGTTTTTTTGAATTTCGTAGACCAAAACCGTTGTTTTAATAAACCAAATCTATTATTAAAATGATCCAATTATGAGGTGATCTGATCACACCTCATAAAAAAAAGATTGGTGACGACATCCGTTTTTTCGTTTTTCATTCTTAAATCAAAGTCGACCTCATTTATAAAAAAAAAAAATAGTTTCGACAGTTTATATGAAAAGACATGAAATTTTGCATAAATACAAATGATACACAAACATACGAGGAAACTCTAAAATCATTCTATTTTCCTTTTATCTTCCAGCATTTCTATTGTTATATAATTAATTACTGTAATCTCATTATACACTCTTCGATGAATTATTTTCGTGAATACAAAATCACAAATAATTATTGAAATTTATTTTATTTGTATGAATAACCTTTAAATAAAAAAGGAAACAAAATTTGCAGAATGGATGAAATGGATGTAATTAGTTAAACTGGAAAGGAATAGTTTCATCCATCTTATTGGTTGTTCATTTTCTTTGGTTATACCCGATGGTCCTCCAAAAAGGAGGAACATATGTAGCAGTTTGAGATACGAACATGCACATCGTAAACTCATAAAACAAAGGAATTTATTGACAGGGCGATTAGGCAATCGCAACAGAAGTAATTCTAAGAAGAAACGAGTTCCATACGAAGCCACACAACAATGGCAGACCGCCTAGTTATCCCACATTTTACAACTTATAAGAATAGAAAATGTGGACACAATCGACGGTTTACATACATCCTTATTTATACTAATATTGCACTTTCTACTACATATTTAGATTTAGTCCAAGCATGTCTGCAAGGAGACAAGGGTGGGTATCGGAATACTCATAGTGCTGGAAATGGAGAAAGCCTTGTGACTGGGTGACAAACCAATGGATGAGCTCTAAGAAGAGTCATTCCAGCTTTTTCCTCCATATTAACAGTGCCATTTGCTCCATCTCTAACCTTCCAATCAAAGCATTGTATCATTATGCCAAGGACTGTTGGGACAACCTGTAGTGCCAGCGAAGCTCCAGGGCAGCTTCTTCTTCCACTCCCAAATGGCAACAGGCTGAAATGTTGTCCCCTCACATCCAAAAACTGGTTCTTGCCTTGCCTCCACTCTTCACTAAGAAATCGCTCTGGTATGAACTCAAGGGGGTTCTCCCATTGATTGGGGTCCCTACCAAGAGCCCACACATTGACAAAGAGCCTGGTACCTTCCGGAATCTCATAACCACCAATGACACAATCTTCTGTTGACTCTCTCACAACTAATGGTCCACCAGGATGAAGCCTTAATGTTTCTTTTACTATAGCTTGCAGATATGGGAGGTTTGATATGTCAGATTCTTCCAGTATTCTGTTCCTTCCAACCACAGAGTCAATCTCCTTTTGTACTTTCTCCATCACATTTGGGTGATTAATAAGCTCTGCTACTCCCCATCCTATTGTAACCGAGGATGTATCTGTCCCAGCCCCAAAAAAATTCTGAAAATTTCACGTTATGTCAGTCTTCTATCCTCTACTACTAACAGTTGATAATAGCAAAATATACCTAGTATGTTTCTTGTCTTTAGGGTTAATAATTTTTCTAGGTCAAACTAAAATATGGCTCTGTTACGTGCATGTAAATGTTATTTGCACAAAATATGCATCTAAGTCACATTACCATAACGAATGCTTTTACATTCTCTGCGGTCAATTTCATCTCAGCATTTTGGTCTTCTGATATTTCGATCAAAATATCAAGTACATCTTTCACGGTGTCAGCTGCAGTCGATTTATTCTTCTTTCTTGCTTCCTTGTGTTCCAATATGATTTTCTCCATCAGAATATCATATCTATCTCGAACATCCTTGAGCCTTTTCCTAAACCCTTGCAGATCTAAATTTTTACAAAACCAAAGTAAATCCGATAGATTAAACTTTGTGCCAAGTTTGTTCATCTCTTTCACTATTGTCTGCACTTCATTGGCTTCATCTTCTTTATCTGAACACCTCTTACTAAGTAGCATTCTTGATATTATGTTGTTGGTCAGTCTCATCAGTTCCACTCCAACATCAAGTGCTTCACCTGTCTCAGCTTTGTCTTGTATTAATCTTACAAATCTAGTCATCTCCTCACGTCTAACGGGAAGGAGTTGGTCCAAGGTTCGAGTCCCCAAAAGTTCAGACATGCAAAGTTTCTTCATGTACTTCCAAAGGGGACTATAAGGTGCCATGGCCATATCAGCAGTACCATATGTAAGGTAATCAAGATTGGCCATTTTTGGGCGGTTTAAGAAAGTAGTTTCATGGTTTTTAAATACTTCTTTTGCTGTTTCTTGGGAAGACACCAGCAGACAAGGCTTTGATCCGATGTAGAAGTAGACCAAAGGTCCAAAGCGGTCTGAAAGTTTGTTAAGAGCTTGGTGAGGTATGGGGCCAAGGAGGTGCATGTGTCCAATAACTGGAAGGGCACGTGGGGTGGGTGGAAGATGGGGTTTTTTCCCTCGTGAGTTGCTAAGGATGGCTCGGAGAAAGAAGATGGTTATGAACCAGATAAGGAAGAGAAGAATGTATTCTTGTGAATCAACCATGTTTGAACAGTAAGAAAAATATATGTGAGTTGCGAAAACTGGGGTTTCCTGCATATTCTTATATAAGGTCCAAATGCAGAGTTGTTCTATCAAAATCATTTTGCAGCAGGAGAGCAAGGGGACCACGATATATGAATTGTTCCATTGAATCTCTGATATTAAGTGAGAACTTTGAAGTTTGATGATCAATTACTCCCTTTTGCAGTGTTTGAATATTTACTGAATTTGATCAAACTAATTATATTCCCTATACTCATAATCGCAACAAACATACAAACATGAAGCGACTCCACAAATTTAAATTGATGGTCCCAATATTATGTTTGTATTTTATGAGGATGCATGTATATTTCTCCTACCATTTCTCTTGTTTTCTAATGGTCCCCATTTTATGAGTTCTTCTTCCTCTCCGCCTAGCTTAATTATTGTACTTATATCTTTAAATTTTCATGAAGTCACAATGGAAAATGGACCAATATGTAAACTATGGTGTCAAACATCGGCTGATGCTTCCTATCTTGATTTTTAAACGGTTTCCCGACGTAAACAGAGATGTTAAAAGTTGCCATTATTTGGTAAAATAGGTAAATTTCCCATTCACATTCATATGTGGATATTCTAAACCTGTTTTAGCACATTTGAATTCATGTCCTCTTATATTAACAATAATATTTATACTAATCGAATTAAGACTCAATCTATTATTATGATAAAAGGTTTAATTTCAAGAACTACTTCCTCTTTACATTGGAGGAATTAATAATAAAAAGTTATAATAATTTTTCTAATTATAGTTAAAAATTATATAACTTACTAATTAAGTATCAAATTTATACTTTTTATAAATATCATCATTTTAATATTACCTAATAAAAATAAATTTTATATTAAAAATTACAATTTAAAGAAAACATTAACTTACAATTAAATCATCAATTTTACGTTTATTAATTATTACATCAAATTAATCAATCAAAATTTATAATGAAATATTATAATATTTATATTTTAAATGATTTATGAGTAAATGCAAATAAAAAAAACTAAAATAGTGAAAGATGATATATTTATACTCTAATGACATTACACTTTAATTTTTATATTAATTAAAATTAAAATTTTATGTTAATGTAGTATAATGAATATACAAAATTAATATAAATCATTATATTATATAATTAATAATATATATCAAGTATATAAGCGAGTGTATTAAAATGTATACTTACTATATATAAAGATTTTGACTGAATATTAAATTAGTTGTTAAATTACTAAAAAAATTTTATTTTAACAAAATAATAAATATTAAGTTAAGGGTATTTTTATTTTATACAAAATCTAGAAAATATTCATATTTATTACTTATGCTGAGATTTGAACTAAAAACATTAAATATAGACTATCCCAACTTTACCACTTCAATGAAATAATATTTAATTTCATTATAAATTCTTAATAAATATATTATATAATTATTTTTGCACATATTAACTAATATAATTTATATAGCATTGGGTTATTATTTCTTTCGCGGTATCTATAAATCATAATAAAAGTAGGGTACAATGCTAAAGCATTGTAGATGTGCTTTGCTTAGAATCTGACATCACTTTTTCCCCTTTTTTTGCTGTTAGAGGGAAAATGGAAAATTTTAATTTTAAATTAAATTATTAATAAATAAATTATAAAAATACTTTTTGAAAACCCCCAGCATGGTAAAGGTTCCAGTATATAGATGATTGGAGGAGCCGAGATCAAACCAGTAGCTTTCAGTGAATAATAGTATATTTGTATCTCCACGAGAAGTAGAAGTAGGGCATTTTTTTATTATTATTTTTATGTTGTATGATTTATAACTTGATTGAGTTGATCTTTCAACTTAATCAATTTTAATTCAATTGAAAAAAAAAGTATTATAAAGACATATATATATCTTTCAATAATTTTGTAATTATTTAAATTAAAATCTTGGGAAAAAATAAAATGCATGAGTGATAAAGTAGGTAGACTTAAAATTCTTTGAATGTGGATTCGTTCATTGGTGTTAATTTATAAAATTTTTATATACTTTTTTTTCCATTCACATAATCTAATAATATTAAATTCTTTCTGTTGGGTGGCAGTTGAGAATGATGCAAATTTGATTTTCTTGGACTATGATGAGGCTTCCTGAATTATACTTCCTTTAACTATTTTTATGTAGATGTTAATTAATTTTTGTGGTGGAGAATCTTTTGAAGAAAAAGCTTTTGTTTGGATTCAATAATTGAAAATCTTATGATGCATATATATTAATTTCTTTAGGACGTCTTTTTCTATCTAAATCTTTTAACTTATTTTAGCTCTGGATTGTTTAAATCTTCTTTGATATTAGGTTCTTAGATTCTAACTCTAACAATTTCTTTTTTAATACGTTTGCTTTTTTTTTTCTTGTTTTGTTCAATGACTGTATTAATTTTCAGGTTCGCTATTGCATGCTTTTTCTCTGTCTCCACTAATCTTTTGTTTATTCCTTTTCTTCGTTCACTCGCTCACATGTTTTTTTTTTAATTTGTAGATTTATTTTGTGAGTATATTTATTATTTTTATAAGTTGTAATGGATAAATGATGATGTCTGTTGTCACTAAACCTCCACTAACCACCAACAATTTTTGTTGAAAAGTGAGTTGGTCGTAGATACTTGAATGGTAGCTCTTTGTCGACTTTTTAATCTCTTTATGTTTTGAGAGCAATTAAGAATAACCAATTATTTCACAAGTCAATTTTGAACCCGTGTTATATTAAGTATTATATATTTCTTTTTCATTATTTAATAAATCTTCTTCTTCTTCTTCTTTTTCTTTTTTTTTTTTGAAGTCTTTTGCCCAATCTTGTCTTGTACAAGTTTTTTAAGTCTTGCACATGCATGTAGTCTTGTTTTCGCAAGTGATTTTAGGGATAATTTTGTCGTCGTCCTCTCCAATTTTGTAGATGCTCGATTCTTTGCCGATTTTTGCTAGTCGATTTGGATCATCCAGGGTTAATTTTCTTTTCCTGTTAAGTGCTTGCAATCACTCTAAATATGTCGTACTCGAGTTGTGACAGAGCCAATTATAAATATAACATAATATTCTATTGATGCTGAGGCTGAAACCTTTGTTGTATTAATGATGTTTGTCCTCCACCACTTACACTAGTATTTATTATTATTTTTTGCTAAATGTATAACTCCATTCATAAAATAAATTAATAAATTTTCCTTTTAAAAAACAACCAAATCAGGTGGGAATGGGATAAGGTCTAATTCATAAAAAATTCATGACCATATTTAAAATAAAATTTATTTGGTCCACTTAATTTTCTCGTTTAATAAAAAAATATTATATATTAATATTTATATTTTAAAATTAAAATTAAAATTAAATTAAAAAAACATTTTCTGTTGTTTGATCTTGATTGACGTTAAGTTGAATTGGACATATTCAAATTTAAAAACTATAGTGGGTTGAATCCATGAGCAGACCCATCAAGATCGTAGTAGGAAGCAAAGCAATCTACAGCAATGGTGATTGAGAGTGAAAACTATATATGAAATTAGCTTTAATTTCCTGGTTTTTTTTTTTACTCTGAATTAATTTTATGTATATACTTTTTATAGTGTAAAATATTATATATTTTAATGTTGCAGAAGTAAATTACTAAAATTAATCAAAACTTGCTGTTAATCTAAATATTTTGGTTATGCCATTCTTTAGCCAAATACCATATTGCTTGAGAAATAAATAAAAAAGAGGTGTTAAGAAGCCAACACATTGTTATTCTTGTATAAGATAATGATCAATAGTAATGCAATTTGTTTAGTCTATCATACCATTTATGTAAGAATGTGGCCAGAAATTAATTATATAAAAATAAATATTGAGAGTTAATTATATCTTATGATAAAAGAAACTGTATGTTTCATTGATGAAGGCCATTGTTTTCATCAAAAGGTCTAGGGCTAAATGAGGAATATAACAATACATAAATGAATATATTTAAAAATTACATATTTCACTAATTTTTTAAATAGGAACTTGCTTCCATCACCTTTAATTATTTCTATTTGTCTATAAATACCAACTATTCACATACTAAATCATTAATGCAGATTTATTTATTATTTGTATGTCTATATATATATATATTTTTTTTTTTTTTTTTCTGGCTGTACCAAGTTTGGATCCTTTTAATTATCTGCAAAGTGACCCAGGGTTAATCACTCCAACTGTATTATCTTGTCTAGATTATTACCATTTCAATTTTGGCAATTTATTGATTTTTTTCCATATAATAATGTAAATGTTAAAATTTTAGTCCGGCAAACCACGTGGCTTTAAGTGATTTTTTTGCTTCAAAATGCCTAAGTCAACCTAACACTTGAAAAGTAAAAATTCTCTCAGAAATTCTCCAAGGCACCCAAAAAGTATAGCAAAAGCGAACTCAAAAAGAAATAGCAACGAAAGAATTGAAAAAGTCAAGCAATGCAAGCCAAGTGCTTGAGTAAATGCTCTCAAATATATTCTTTAACTATCAATGAGATTCAATGGGATGATTACAAATAAAGAAGGAGGCTTTTATTTATAGTTGAGTTCCCCAGATCCAACGATACAGATTGAATTATATCAACGCTCAAGATTGAAGCCATTCTACAATTGAGAGTCCTAAGCAATTTAAAGTCCTTACATCTTTATCTCTTAGGATTTACATTATTGACCCTAGTAACTCTAGTTTTACACTAGACCACCAAGACTTCAAATAGAAGGGCTTCTCTATGGGTTCAGAGAATAGGCCAATTCATGTGCAAGAAATGAGTCTCATTTAATAAGTTGACCTTTATGGGACGTTCTGTGTGGTCACAGGCTTTGATCCATGGCTTGTGACATTCTCCCCGGCCCGTTCTCGCGATGCCCTTGTCGCGTCCTCAAGATGACATTGGTTTGACTCATCTCTCTATTGAGTAGTTCCACCCCTCGGAACATTTGCCTTGACTTATGTCTCCACCATCACCTAACTCAAGTTGTATTTCTCTCTTATACATTTCAATCGTAAGAGGCCGCCGCTCTTACTTGCCCCCATTGTAACTTACCTCGATCGAAATCCTCATGATCCACACGAAAAGGTTTTGACATACTCACATTGAATACCGGGTTAACCTTGGGTATTGCCTCTAACTCTAGTTTGTAAGCCCCTCAACTTACCCACTTTAGAACTCTAAAAGGGCCCCTTGTGTTTTTGTTAAGCCACCTGTAAGTCAAAATGTAAAACACAAGATAAGTATTTGAGATGTACCTCGCTCATAGTATTTACTCGAACTGACTGCCCAGTTTGCATCACTACTTTTCCCACAAAAGTCTGATTCATAACCCATCTCTCTTATAGGTGGTGACCCCACCGATAACTCAACAAGCTCCATATCGGTCTTCTATACCTCTAGCGTTCCCAAGTTGGTCTCCTTAGCACTTTGATCTACCAAGTCGATGTTCTTACAACAATGAATATCCTCGGCTAGTTAGATTGTCGGTAGTACCTTGGACCCTCCTTTCTCATCACGACTCACCAACACCCGCCATTGTCATTGACGAATATACAAAATACATATGCAATTAACAAAAGGAACCAACATAACATTAATCTTTACTTTTAAAAAAATATTTTAACCCTAAACAATCAATCGAATTTCTCCTATTTTCTTCAGCAAATCAGTGATTATTTGTTCTATCATCTAAAGTTCAAACCGAAAAGGCACAATCCCTTAATCCCATAAATAGAAATTACATGATTCTTTTATAAAGGTAAATGGCTGTAAAAATTTCATGCTAAATAGTCGGACCAAAAGGATAAATAAAAACAATCCACGTCAGCCTTACATGTTGGATTGGTTAAAAAAAGTCCACAACACATACTTAACAGAACTTTCATCACCATCATCAATTTGGATTAATTCCTCAACGAATAACATTATTCACAGTTGTACGAAAAAAACAATCAGTATTTGCAGTTGAAAATTGTTGTTCTATTGAAGGGGGACCAAAATTGATGTTTATGTATTAAATAGTGAATTTTTTTTAAAAAAATTGTTGTTCTATTAAAGGGGACCAAAATTGATGATTTTGTATTCAATTTTGGTCCCCGTTTCATACAAAAGATTTTTTTTTTATTGCTAATGTGTTGGCAATTAGAACTTCATTGGGTTAGTGCTAAGCTAAAGGAATTCCAAATGTATAGGATAAATATTTGTCAACACTAGTTTTCTTTGTAATTTTCATGAGGTAAATAAAAGCAATTTTATAAATAAATAAATAAGTAAAAGAGAGTCATGTTAATTATTTTTGTTGTACGATAAAGTCGAAAATTTTAGGGAAAAACTCTTTGGTTGGCTCCAATAATTGAAAATTATAATATCTTTAGAACGTCCTTCTCTTCCTAAATAAGACACTAAACTTATATTATTTTCTTTAAACTTTTCTTGATTGATATCCTACCTAACATATATTCCATATAGATTTGTGGTAAAATAATTTAAATATATATATATATATATATATATATATATATATTTATGACTAAGATATTCTTTAAGTTTGTTTCACTGAACATGAAAAATAATTTTTTCGAAATTTTTCTTTCTCAACAATATCATCTTTAAAGTTCAAATATGAATTCTCTCTTTAAAAGTACAATACACTTTACCATTGCACTTGATACTATTTATATAAAATATTTTAAATATATGGAAACTACATGAGGCACTAGGTACTCGCTTGGGTTTTAGTACTGTGTTCCATCCGCAAACTAATGGATAGTCCGAGTGAGTTATTCAAATCTTAGAAGATATGCTAAGAGGTTACATTATCGAATTCCGAAGTAGTTGGGAGGAACATTTGCCTCTAGCTGAATTCACCTATAATAATAGCTTTTAGTCAAGTATATAAATAGCACCTTATGAAGTTTTCTATGGTCGTAATTGTCAAACACCATTGTGTTGGATTGAACTAGGTGAAAGGAAAATTTTGGGTCCTGAAGTGATACAAGAGTCTAAGGGGAAAATTAGATTAATCTAGGATAGGCTGAAAGTGGCTTCAGATATGCAAAAGTCATATGCGGACCTAAGGAGAAAGGACTTTGAATACAATGTTAGAGACCAAGTCTTCTTGAAAGTGTCTCAATGGCGAAAAGTGTTGAGGTTCGGACGAAATGGCAAGTTAAGCCCTAGGTTCATCAGACCTTATAAAATCCTTAAGAGTGCCGGTCCAGTGGCATACCAATTAGAATTACCTCATTAACTGGACCACAGCCATGACGTCTTCCATGTCTCCGTGATGAGACGATAATGATCTAATCATTCCCATATTGTACCAATTGAAGAGATTGAGGTGAGACCAGATTTGTCCTTTGAGGAGAAACTCGTACAAATTCTAAACCGTGAGGTAAAGGTTCTGAGAAGGAAACCCGAATCCCACTCGTTAAGGTTCTATAGCGAAACCATGACACTGAAAAGGCCATATAGGAACCGAAAGAGACGTTTTGTCAACAATATCCTCATCTGTTCGAAACAAGTAAATTTCGAGGACGGAATTTCTTTAAGGAGAGGAGAGTTGTTATGCCCCAAAATATAAGCGGTTAGCTGAAAGGATTAACCAAAAAATAAATAGGGTTGAATTAGTTAAGTGTTTAGTGTCCTTCCTAGAGATCCTAAGTTTAAGCTTCCTTCCTCCTGTTTTCTTTCATTTTATTTTTGGCAATCTAGGTTGAAAGTCACAACTAAAATATATACTGTCAGGAATAAAAACTAAGCAAGAAATAAGGAATATGTTTTAGTTTATGGAATAAGTTGCGGTTAATTCTTAAAAAAAGTTATATTTGATTCATCTCAAAAGTATTTAATTTATTTTAACTCAAAATATCACATAAATTTTCTGTTTTATAAATTTAAGGCTTAACACATCATTTGATATTTTTTTCCATTTAATACATGTATTTGACAAAGTAATACATTTTGATACTCAAAGGTAACGTTTAATTTTTCAGAGTTCAAGTCAGATTTTAGGGTTCCAATGAAAATTAATTGCTAATATTATTAAGATTCAACTTTCATGATTTTGTTAATAGAATAAACTTAGTGTTAATTGTAAATTCGTTTAATTTTGTGTTAAGTATTTGGATGGCTATAATTTTTTTCTACTTTTAGAGTTGATTTGATAAAAATTAATTACTAATATCATTAATTAATTAATTATAATTTTTTATTAAATTAATCCTAAATTTTAAATTAAAATAAATATAATATTATTGTTTTTAAATATGAAAATATAAAACTTTTCTCAAATTGAAAACCACATGAATTTAATATTTCTGTCATTTCAAAATTGAGGATTAGGAAAGGAAGTTATTTAGCAAAAAAAGAAAAACTTTTGGACATTTAAATTAATTGATAAAAAATTTAAATAATTGGGTAAGGTCATTAATTCATTAATCATATATTCATAATTTGTCAATTATGTTGTTTCTATATGAATGATGCCATCAAATTTTAAAAGAAATGCTATACTGCCGTAAGCTTTACCAGTGGTCCAGGGGATTAATCAAAGTTGCATTTTCTCATTTATGTAATTCCAAAATTTTCGATCATTAATAAGATATTTTACAAACCTATTGTCTTACCCTTTCACAAATATTGGTGTTAATATAGGTTGAGTCGGGTTCTTTTTAGATTTTTTAAATTAACCATCATAATTGTTTTTGATTTTTTTATATTAATTTTTTGTTTTGATTTTTTAGACTTATTTTGATAAAATGAGTTTTATTTTATGACCTTTAAATATTATTTGACAATATTTCAAGTCTTTTTCATAAATATTTCTAAAAAAATATTAAATTTCAAAAACTTTTAAATTATTTTCATTATTTTAAATATAAAATATTTATTTTTATATCATAAAAAAACATAAAATTAATTATATTTTAAATAAAAATATAATTCAATTCAATTTTAAATAACTCTAATTTCTGAAATTATACTTTACAAATCGTTTAAATACTTCTGTTCAAGTTGGTTTTCGATTTCATCGGTCTTTTTACTCAATCCACCCAAATACCACCTGCTGTTAAAAGAAATAACCCGGGTGGTTATATCCATTCATTTATTCAATGGGCAATGTTGTAGCTTTAGAGTCATAATGTCATTAGTGATAATCATTACATGTAGTTGAATTTCATTTAATGATTTAAACTCTTTAGACTTATTAAATCTCAAAAAAAAAAAAAAAAAAAATCACATCCAACCCATTTTTCGAACTCGGTTACGTCATATTCAACCTACACTCTTAAGCGAGCCTAGGATTCAACTCTAGTTTAAATTTAATTACACTCTTCAGAATAGTTCAAAATTCAAATCATGTCTATACCCATATATGTATATAATATCCTATTGGGTGTTGGAGTTAATATCGACGTTAGGGTTAAGATTTAAGATATTGGGGTTAAAGTTACAATTTAGGGTTTATGATTTTGATATCAGAGTCTAAAATTTTGGGTTTAAGAAATTTTGTGGATTTGTGTAGATAGATTTTCTTTTTATGTTCAAAGAAGAAATTAGGTCTTAGATTTGGTGGGGAAAGTATGAAGTGGAGTGATGATATATAACAGACAATGGAAATAGAATTCATTATTTGGCAAGTATGTGTCCATAATTGCATTGAAATGTCCAAGATACTTTGATCTAATGAAACAAACAGAAGTACATTGATTAATGTTAAATAAAAGCAAGCTTCAAATCTTGGGATCATTCCTGAAAAGGATCAAAACGGGTATTGGGATAGCACAGGAGAGGAACTGCAAATGCACCCGAATAACCAGTTCCTGCTGCTTCAGTATCAACGTTCTCCGCCTCTTTCACTTTCCAATCAAAGCATTGTGTAAGGGCTCCAATGGTGGCATGCATCACAAACATAGCATGAGATGCACCAGGACAGGCTCTCCTTCCACTGCCAAAGGGAAGGTAATGAAAATCTTGGCCCTTCATTTCAGTACTGTTGCCCAAGAAGCGCTCAGGCATGAACTTTTCAGGTTCCTTATAGCAATTGGGATCCCTCATGATCATGTAGACGTTAATGAAAACTCTAGTCCCTTTCTTGAGATCGAAGCCGTTGATTTTGCTATCTTTGTTAGAAACCCGGCGGAGTAAGGGCCCTGGAGGGTGTAGTCTTAGGATTTCCTTCACTACAGCTTGCAAGCAAGGGAGTTTTGGCACATCAGATTCTTTGATAAGTCTGTTGTTCCCCACAACTGAGTCGAGCTCTTCTCTAAGGATTTTGAATATGTTGGGATGGTTGATAAGCTCCGCCATTGCCCATCGTATTGCCGCCGCTGTTGTATCCACACCAGCCATAAACAATTCCTATATCAGCAGAGCAAACATTTTGTTTGATTTCAATATGATGCATATATAATAGACAGTGTGATGGCTGGAGGGTGACTGTTTTTGTATGGAGTGAGAAATTAAGCAGAAGTATAGTTACCATGAAAAAGTTCTTGATCTGATCCCTAGTCAACTTCACTTCAGCATTTGTGTCTTTGTAACTCTCCAACAAAATATCCATCACATCTTTTTCATCATCATTTTCACTAGTTTCCAGATCATTATCTTGATAATCCTTCATAATCTGCTCTATCAATTGATCATAACCCTTTAGAGTCAACTTAAGCCTCTTTCCATTACCGAATAGGTCGAATTTCTTCAAAGGCCCAAACACTTCTCCAAAATGAAACTTTGCCGCATATTTCATGGAATCTGTAATAAATCTTCTGATTTCCGTAGCTTGGTTAGGATAGTTTGAACATCTCCTTCCCATTGCCATTCTATAAATCATGTTATTTGTCAGCTCAGTTACCTCTGCAGCCAAGTCACATGGCTCCCCTGCTTTAGACTTGCTCAGCAGCGATTTTAAGAGCTTGCTAGTCTCTTGCTCTCGAATACCGTTGAACCGATCGAGCTGCGAACCCGTAAACAGTTTAGTCATACATAATTTCTTCATATACCTCCAATAAGCACCATAAGGAGCATTGGTGAAAGAACTGTCTTCATATATGTGGTAATTAGTGGGGCCGGGTTGGAACTTGGAGGCAAAATCAGCGTCAAATGTTCTCAAAATTTGTTGAGCTGATTTTGCATCCGAGGCCACAACGAAGTTAGCAGCTCCGACGCGTATCTGCATTAAGGGACCGTATATTCGGGCTAGAGATTGGAAAGATGTAGGCAATCCAGCTTTTAAGAGATGGATGTGACCGATGATGGGTAAAGCTGGAGGGGTGGGTGGATACTTTGATTTGGACTTGAAATTTCTGAAAGACTTAACCAAGAAAAGTAGGAAAAGAGTAGAAATGATGAGGATTAAGAGGTGGTGGAAGTAGTCGGTGAGGCAAATAGAGAGAGTAGACGCCATGAAATTTTGGTATGGTGCATGAAGAGATGTAATTCTGCGTATGTACTGCTAACTGACTTGCTTATATAATTGGACTTCGGTATCAAGGCAAACTCTACTCTTCTAATGAATGAATGACAATCTATCCTATTCGTGTGGTTTATTTATTAATTCTTATGTTTGTATGAGTCGAGTAGAAGTCTACATTCAAAATAGATATATTTGGAAAGAAGATCAAAAGGAATATGTGTGCATTTCAAAAAACAAAAATTAGGATTTTGTGGAAAAAATGGGAGTAAATTTTCTTTTTTTATATATGGATCAAGTTTGAGTCTTGCAATCTATATTTTACGGTAAATAATTACAAAATTTTCATGCTAACATGAAAAAATAGTTGGACCAAAAAGATAATTGAAAACAATCCACATCAACCTCGTATGTTAGATTGGTTAAAAATAATTTCAAAACACATACTATAACACAGCTTTCAGCACTATTATCGATTTGGATTAAATCCTCAACTAATGAAAGGGGACCAAAATTAATGTTTATGTACTAAACTTAAAAAAAAAATTATTAAAAATTTTGTTGTTCTCTGGAAAGGGGGACCAAATTTGATGTTTATGTATTATCAAATGAGTCATCTTAATTATTTGAGTTGTTTTCAAGTGTTTATTTTAAAATATATTTGATTCGTCTCAAAATTATTAAATGCTATATAGTTTAATTTATTTTAACTCAAAATATATTTATTCTACATAATAATTAATACATAAATTAATTAATTTTTGTTGAGTAATATTTTTCTCGTATCGTAATAAGGGAAACGCAAGAGTATTTATACATGTTCCTACTTCTACTATTATAGCTCACAATAGGGCCCACTATTTTGTCTCAGATTTGGGGCTGATGGTACTGGCATTCCCTGTCCCTAGTGCTAACATTCCCTAAGCATCCCTTGGCTTATTGGACGCGTGCCTGTGGAGCACGCGGTCCTTTCTGATCCTGAGACTGACTCCCCCAGCGAGCCTTGTACCTGTTAGTCACGAGCGGGGATCCCTTGTAGGGCTAATAATCCCTTCTGCGAACATAGCTCGCGACCTCATTCCTGCGAGGCTTACACGAGCTCTCCTTGCAAGCTATCTTTACGAACATCTAGCATTCCAACTGGGTCCCCAGTGAACTATGTCTGTAGGCGGACATTCTTTTTTTGGGTCAGGTCTATCCGGGTCGAAGATCCGAATCCTATTGGGTCATTTGGGCTGGCGATTCCCAAATCCTAACAATTTTAATGACCATAATATCTTGCTTTTCATTCCATTTTTTTTTAAAAAAAATAATTTGAAAGTAAATATTATTCAATTTTTTTCACCATAATATCTTAATAACCATAATTACATAGTGAAAAGAAAAAAAAATAGAAAGATCAATGGTTTTATTTTAATAAACTAAGATAAATATAAAATCTAAAGCTTAGAACCATTTATGTTGATTTAATGGCTAAAATAATTTTGGTTCTCATGGTTCGCATTTTAATAGTTTTCACTATAGTTGCTAACGTTTAATATAATTTTAATAGTTTTCATTATAGTTGCCACCGTTGAATTTATATTAAAATATTATTTTTGTTTCATAAAAGTAAATATTGACTTTTATAAGATTATTTATTTTTTATAGTTTTGGATAATCGATAAATATGATATTTTAAATATGAGAAATTAATTGATACATTATCAGTGGAATTTTTAAACTCCACAAGTAGGTTGACAAGTGTCTTAAAGAGATAATAAAATATTAAAAGAATATATATTAAAAAAATATTTAGTTTTTTAAGGTTGATTGTGAAAAGAAAGATAATTTATTTCAATTTTTTAATGAATCAGAAGGCTCATAATAGACCAAGGACTATCTTCGATTGCTTTCTTCATAACCTTCTCCGAATCAAACAAAATGGCAAACGTATTCTCCGCAACTTCCTTTACACAAATCACTTGCTTCCGCTATATACCACTCAAAATACTCACCATCCCTTTCCGATCAAGGGCTTTATCCGCAATGATCCTTCCCACTACCATAAGCTTCATCAATTGAAGATGTTGCACATTATCTACTTCCAATTGAATTTCTATTTAACAACTCCATCATAATTGGAAAAAAAAAAACTACCTTATCATTGTGCTTCAGAAAAAAGAAGACGTAAAAACTTAGATCAAACAAAGAATTGGCGATGAAGAGTTTTCCACCCCTTTACAAACAAATGATAAATAAAATAATACTCAAATTTTAAAAATCAAAAGGATCTAGACTCAAAATCCTAAAGCAAAACTCTTAAGATTCAAAATCAAAGAAAGTCTATATTAAGATTAAGCTTAACCTAGAAAAAGAATCAACTCTTTTAGAAAAGACATAAAAACTCAGAGAGAAAACTTCCAAAGTTGGTAGTTCCTACAAGAGTTTAATCTTCATCTAGACTTTAGACACAATTAAAACAAAAGAATCATTGTCCATTTAGGGCAATAGTAGCTAGGGAGCAAGAAAGCTTCTCATGCACACTTTTCTAGGCCATATGACCTTACTTATGCAGCAAGGCTTAAGGCTTTTTAGGCTATCCTTCTTAATTAGATAAAACAAACAAGCTTAATTACTAATTGGGATTTCATATTCATTAATAATTTAATTTAATTTAATTTTATATAATTAAATATATCACATAACCTAATGTTAATTTCATTAAAATCAAATAAATTATACCGTATTCGAATATATGTGTAAATTTATTTAATTATGGATTACTTTGACTCTAAATTTAATTAACTATGATGACGTCTGAATTTTATTTTTACTTTGGACTCATTTTTTAAGTTATTCATCAAATTAACTAATAATACAAAAAAAATTATATTAGCCCTATGTCGTCTCTTACTCTTTTGAGAAAACGTAGTTACTTCAATTACTAATGTATGCAATCTTTCTCTGATTTTTTTTATTTATAAGTGGAGTTATATTATGTATAAATGTGAAAATAAAATGGAATGTTGGTAATGACAATATATCGCAAAGAAAAGAGAAATAAAATAAAGAACACACAGATTTTACGTGAAAACCCTTTCAGAAAAAACCACGGGCAGAGGAGAAGAAAATTCACTATGTTGAATTCGAATAATTACAAGAGGAATAGACTATGTCTATTTATAGGCTTATAAAACCATATTCTAATAGAACTGTAGTAAGATTGAAACACCTTATTCTAATCAATATTAAGTAGATGGAGTTTAATAAGGTTTAAAAAACCTTATTCTAAAATAAAATAAAAGAAGTGTAGTTCTATATGGATTATACTTTTATTTTATTTTACCACTATATTTTATTTAAATAAGGTTTCGGGACACTTAATTCTAACAATCTCCACCTTGACACGAATTCTCAATGAACAAGTTCTTCATCGCAAACTCTCAACGAACAAGTTCTCCACCTCTTCCATAAAACCCCTTAAGGGTTTAACTTCAACAATGAACACCAACCAAGTCTAAGCAATGCTCAAACTTGGTTATAGGAAGTGACTTAGTCATCATATCTGCTGGATTTTCATGAGTATTAATTTTGCCCACAACAATATCACCACGAGCAATAATATCACGAACAAAATGATATCGAACATCAATGTGTTTTGTTCTCTCATGAAACATTTGATCTTTTGTAAGGAAAATGACACTCTGACTGTCACAAAATACTGTGCTGATTTGAAGGTCTTCATTGAGTTCACTAAAGAGTCCCTTCAACCAAATAGCTTCTTTACAAGCCTTAGTAATCGCCATGTACTCAACTTCAGTGGTAGACAAAGCGACTGTAGTTTGCAAAGTGGTTTTCCAACTGATTGCACAACCTCCGATTGTAAAGACATAACCTGTGCGAGATCTTCTTCTATCAAGGTCTCCAGCAAAATCAGCATCAACATACCCAATGACTCCATATCTAGTTCTTCCAAACTGTAAGCAAACATCAGTAGTATCTTGTAAGTATCTTAAAATCCACTGAACTGCTTTCCAATGTTCTTTACCGGGATTCACCATGTATCTGCTAACTGCACTGACTGCATATGATAAATCTGGACGTGAACAAACCATAGCATACATGAAACATGTGACATGTACTCAATCTCATCATCTGATTGTAGAGACAAAGTCGATGAAAGTCTAAAATGGGCTGCTAAAGGAATACTAACAGGCTTAGCACTCTGCATATTGAACCTGCAAAAATTTTCCCAATGTACCCCTTCTGACTTAGGTACAATTTACTTTCTTTTTTATCTCTAAGAATCTCCATACCAAATATCTTCTTTGCTGGCCCCAAATCTTTCATCTTAAATTCTTCACTTAGTTGGGCTTTGACCTTTCTTATCTCTCCTTTATCTTTCGTTGCTATCAACATGTCAACATAAAGAAGTAGATACACAAAAGAACCATCATTGTTTTTCTTAAAGTAAACACAACTGTCAAAACTACTTCTTTTGAAATCATGAGAAGTCATAAAGGAATCAAACCTCTTGTACCACTGTCTTGGTGACTGTTTCAAACCATAAAGGGACTTTTTCAGCAAGCAAACATAGTCCTCTTTTTCTGAGACTGTAAAACCCTCTGGTTGTTGCATGTAAATATCCTCCTCAAGTTTTCCATGTAAAAATGCAGTTTTTACATCTAACTGCTTAAGCTCCAAATCATGCATGGCCACAATACCAAGCAAAGCTCGAATCGAACTATGATCCACAATTGGGGAGAACACATCTGTGAAGTCCACTTTTGGAATTTGACTGTAACCCTTTGCAACAAGCCTTGCTTTATATCTGGGTTCTTCAACTCTTGGAGTCCCTTCTTTCTTTTTAAACACTCATTTACAACGAACAACCTTTTTATCTTTAGGAAGTTTCAAAAGATCCCATGTTCTACTTTTGTAGAGTGATTCCATCTCCTTTTGCATAACATACATCTACTTTTCTGAGTCTTCACAGCTAACCGCCTCAGAATAATTAGATGGCTCTTGGTTTGCATCTATATCTTCAGCCACATTTAAAGCATAAGCAACTAGATCAGCCTCGGCATACTTCTTTGGAGGTTTAATTTCTCTTCTAGTTCTATTTTTGGAGATAGAGTATTGTGGTGAAGAAGCAACTCTATTTTGAATTTCTATACTAGCTTGAGAAGTCGACTTTGTTGTAGATTCTGATTAATCTGATGCTCCACCTGCTTTTGGTTTTCTTTATTAGAAGAGCCTTTAAGAGATAAGTTAGGTAGCATAGCAGTTTCATCAAAAAACAACATCTCTGCTAATCATAACTTTTTTATTTTTAGGACACCATAACTTATACCCTTTTACACCAGCTTTATAACCAAGAAAAATATATTTAATGGATCTCGGTTCCAATTTTCCATTATTAACATGAGCATACGCAGGACACCCAAAGATCTTTAAATCAGAATAGTCAGCAGGATTACCAGACCAAACCTCTTGTGAAGTCTTTTTCTCAATAGCAATGGATGGAGATCGGTTGATCCAAAAACATGCAGTAGAGACTGCTTCGACCTAAAACTGTAACAAACCTTACCCGTATTCGACGCTGAAATAGGGTACGAGGCATTACCGGACTTATTCACAAGCAAACATTCAAAACCGAGACATGAATTTCCACTCAAATTTAAAACTTTTCAAAAACATTCATACCGTCCCTAAAACGAGCCTACGAGGCCCAAAACATACATCAAAAGTGGTCTGGGAATAATCCGAAAACTTTGGAAAACTTAGAAAATTTTTCATGAAAAATGGGTCACACACCCGTGTAGGTTCAATACACGCCCGTGTGACCCTATGACACGCTCGTGCTTCAGGCCGTGTTCAAATTAGGGAGCTTTCTATTTATGACGTCATCATCAAATTAAGGTCACACGGCCAAGTCACACGCCTGCATGCTTAGGCCGTGTGATCGATTAAATTTTTATAATTTTTCATAAAATAGGTGCAGCTTCACACGGCCAGGGCACATGCCAGTGTTCAAGGCCGTGACGTTCATAGGCTAAGACACACGCCCGTGTCTATGCCCGTGTGCTCATTACTGAACATTCTGTTTTGCAACAACTAAGGTGCAGGGAACACACGGCCGAAACACATGTCCATGGGGCAGACCGTGTATCGCACATGACCTAGACACATGGGCGTGTGTCTACTCGTGTGGTCAAATATAAGGCTATTTACCAAGCCTTTTTGCCACCCTTCCATGCACCAACCTACACAATAAAACATAGCACTAATCCAAGCATATTCATACAACCAATTCAACCACAAACAATATATCAATATATCTCATTCACATGCTATTTTCTATCACATACAACATTTCAAACTTATCATCTCAAGCCATACAAAATCTACATCCATGAAAGACATCATCATATGCATATATACTTAACCAATATTAGCCAATTTCAATGGCCATTTACAAAATGAATTATCAACTATTGAAGCCAACACATATGGCCAAATCAATTATGACACAAACAAAAAGACCAAGTCCCTATACATGCCATAAATCAAAATATTGAAATCATAAGTACCCAAAATGCTAATTTGATAGTGTGAATGGATCTCCGACCGTCTTCGATCCCCGAGTTGGCTTGGTGACATTATAAGGCAAGGGAAAAAGAAAGGGAGTAAGCTTTAAAGCTTAGTAAGTTCCTATGCAAATAATAAGCATCATACACACTTTAACATATATTTAACATAAAGTAAATCAACATAAATGTCATTGTGAATTCATAATCAAGCTTCGCATAGATGTTATTAAAATCTTAACATCACAACTTACTCAATCGAACCAAACCGAGGTTTCATCACATATTGAGCTCATTAAGCATGAATTTTATATACATACATGTACCAACTTGCAACTTACCATAATCTTTCACATCATACCATAGTATTTCACAACTTAAACTTTGTCATTGAGTTTCCCGTTGAACCACTTGGAATACTAAAGGATACTCGGGAAATTTCTCACACATAGTACCATACCAATGCCATATCCCTAATATGGTCTTATATGGGATTTCATATCGATGCTAATAGCCCAGCTATGGTCTTACACAAAATCTCATATTGATGCCATATCCTAGATTTGGTCTTACACGAAATCTCAACTAACTCTAATGTCATGACATTTGTATCCTATCTATTCCTAAGGTTCAACCGGGATATTTCTCACTTGTCGAAACTTTGTCGAATTACATTTAAAGAGTAAATCACAATTCACGCAATACTAAAGTAATTAAAGCATAAATAATGATGCATTATTTACATACGAACTTACCTCGGTACAAAAATAGTAAGAAAGGATTTAATCGTCAAACACCTTATTCTATCCCTGATCAAGGTCCAAACTTCGTTTTTCTTAATCTATAATAGAAATTTTAGCTTATTTAATATTCACATTATTCAAACCAGTCCAAACATCACATTATGATAAAATTACATTTTTGCTCCCAAACTTTGACATATTTACAATTTAGTCCCTAGGCTCTTAAATCGAAATGCATTCAATTTCTTTGTTACCCAAGCCTAGTCGAACCATCCACGTGCTCATATCAGCCCACAATTTTCGTCAAATCAGATTTTTACTACCCATTTTACAACTTTTTACAAATAAGTCATTTTTAGGTATTTTCAGGAAAATCACTTAGTAAAAGTTGTTTATTACAGATCAAACTTTCATTTTCTACCATAAAACATCAAAACACATGCATGTCATACATGGGTAAAATTTCAAATATGAACCCTACTTCAAAATAATGGTAGAAATAGAAAGATCAGGTGAATACGACTTGAAAAATGTAAAAAGCATTAAAAACGGGGCTAGGATGTGCTTACAAACAAGCTTGGAAGTTGAAGAAAACCATAGCTATGGTGTCTTGTAAATTTCGGCACTTGGGGGAGAAGATGGACAAGATTTTAGCTTGATTTTCCCTTTTTATTCTTTTATTTACTAAATGACCAAAATGCCCTTCACTTAAAACTTTGAAATTTTATCTCACCATGTCCATTTTTGTCCACTATCTTAACATATGGTATAATTACCATCTAAAGACTTTCTATTTAAAATTTCATAGCAATTAGACACCTCTAGCATGTAGAACTCAATTTTGCACTTTTTTACAATTTAGTCCTTTTGACTAAATTGAGTGCACAAACGTCAAAATTTTCAAACGAAATTTTCACGGAATCATTTTGTGAAACTGTAGACCATAAAAATATAATAAAAATGAATTTTTCTATGTCAAATTTGTGGTCCTGAAACCACTGTTCCGACTAGGCTCAAAATCGGGCTGTTACAAAACGACTTTGGTAAGTTGGCATTTGACAACATACATCGAACATTCTCCATGATTATTCTGTTCATTCGTTCTACAACACCATTTTGCTGTGGAGTATGACGAACTATCAAATGTCTCACGATCCCTTCTGACTTGCACAATTTATTAAACTTATCAAAACAAAACTCTAAACCATTGTCTGTACAGAGGTATTTTATTTGTTTTCCCATTTGTTTTTCAATCATAGTTTTCCAAGACTTAAAAATGTGGAAAACACATCGCTTTTCTGCTTCAAAAAGAACACCCAAACTTTTATGGAAAAATCATCAATAAAAGTTAGCATATAATTAGCTCCACCTCTCGAATGCACTCTAAATGGCCCCCACGGATCAAAATGAATATACTCTAACGTTCCCTTCGTGTTATGGTTTCCTCTGGTGAATCGAACTCTCTTTTTCTTCCCAAAAACACAGTGCTCACAGAACTTCAGTTTTCAAATTCCTTGCCCATCAAGAAGTCCTCTTTTGCTCAATTCTGCCATCCCATTCTCACTTATATGCCCTAGGCGCATATGCCAAAGTTTAATAATATCATCATCTGACAAGGAAGAGGAAGCGACAACTACATTACCAGAAACAGTAGAACCCTGCAAAACATATAACTTGGAAGTCTTTCTTTGCCTTTTCATCACAACAAGGGAACCTTTGGAAATCTTTAAAACCCCACTTTTAGCTGTGTATCTGTACCCTTTTGATCAAAAGTACTCAACAAAATTAAATTTCTCTTCAATTCTGGAACATGTCATACGTCACTAAGTGTTCTGACATCTCCATCAAACATCTTAACTTTAATTGTTCCCACACCTGCTATTTTACACGAAGCATTATTTCCCATCAAAACAACACCTTCAGACACTATTTCATAAGTTGTAAACCAATCCCGATTGGGAATCATGTGAAAGGTGCAGCCTGAATCAAGTATCCACTCCTCGCTCACTTTAGAATTGTTGACAAAAGTGACTAGAATTTCACCATCGCTTTAGTCTTCTATAACATCAGCTTCACCGAAAGTTTTTGGTATTTTTCCCTTTTGATTCGCAATCTCCCTTTTAATCTTGTTCTGTAGCTTATAGCACTCAGATTTAATGTGCCATTTCTTCTTGCAGAAGTTACAAGTTTTACCTCTGTTTAAAGACTTTGATATACACTTAGATTTAACGCGAAGATTTCGTTCCTGTGTCCTTCCACGATCATCATCAACATTCCTATCTTATCTCCCACGAATAATGAGACCCTCTCCCTGAGAGTCGAGTTTAACCACAAGATGTTTCATCTTATCATACGAGGTAAAAGAATCATAAATCTCATCAACTATGAGAGACTAGCGGCTATATAAAATCGTGTCCCTAAAGGTTGAATAAGACGGGGGCAACGAACAAAGTAGAATCAACCCTAGATCTTCCTTATCATATTGAACCTCCATGGCCTCCAAGTTTGAGAGAATTTCTTTAAACACTGTTAAGTGTTCGTGTACAGATGCACCTTCCTCCAAACGATGAGCATAAAGACGCTGCTTCATATGCAACTTGCTTGTTAGAGTTTTCGACATACATATTTGTTCTAGCCTCTTCCATAATGCAGTGGCGATCTTCTTCTTCATCACATCATGCAAAATTTCGTTGGACAAATGCAGATGTAATTGTGTTAACGCCTTTTGATCCTTACGCTTCTTCTCTTCATCTGTTAATGTCGAAGGCATCTTATCTATCCCTAGCAGGGCATCCTCTAGATCCATCTGCGTAAGAACTGCTTGCATCTTAATCTGCCACAACGGTGTTGCAATCCAACAGCGGAATTTCATACTTCAAAGACGCTATTACCGTGATCGAGATGAATAACCCGGAAGCTTTGATACCAATTTGTGAAAATAAAATAGAATGTCGGTAATGACAATATATCGCAAAGAAAGAATAGAAATAAAATAAAGAACACACAGATTTTACGTGGAAATCCTTTCGGGAAAAAACCACTGGCAGAGGAGAAGAAAATTCACTATGTCGAATTCGAATAATTACAAGAGGAATAGACTATGTCTATTTATAGGCTTATAAAACCATATTCTAATAGAATTTAGTAAGATTGAAACACCTTATTCTAATCAATATCGAGTAGATGGAGTTTAATAAGGTTTAAAACCTTATTTTAAAATAAAATAAAAGAAGTGTAGTTCTATATGGATTTTACTTTTATTTTATTTTACCATTGTATTTTATTTAAATAAGAATTCGGGTCACCTAATTCTAACAATAAATCAAATACCCATCGCACCTCCCAATTGTATAGCATTATGAAAGCTATATTTGAAAACCTTAGGATGTGTTTTGAAAAATAATTTTTGGAAAATGGTTTAATTTTTTTTGAAAATTTTTCTTGAAATCGTTTTTTAAAACTTGTTTTTAGTGAAACAAACATAACATAAATCATATTTGTTACATAATATTATATTTTATAATAAATAATATCTTATATAAATTTTTTTTTGAAGGAACCTTATATAAACTTAATAATAATCAATGCCTACTTAAAATTTAATTTGAGGTTACATAAAACACACACACACACATATATATATATATATATATATATATATATATATACAAAAGTAGATAGTGATACATTAGAGATGAAAGAGATAAATGAAATTAGAGATGAAAGAGATAAATGAAACTAAGTAGTATTTAAAAAAATACTCATATTTATATTATTTAAATATTTATATTTTATACTATAAAACCTTTATTACTAAATATTTATAAATTTTAATATATATTTATTATTAAAATATTAACAATGTTCAATAAAATATTAAGAATATTACTTAAAATTTAAAAGTATTATAATTTTAAATTTTATTTTTAAAATAAAATTTATATTAATAATTTTATTAAAATAATAATTTATTTTATGATTAAATATAAATATGTATGTTTAATAATATTGAAAATGTAATATTGATATTAATTTTTATTTTTTTAAAATTAAAATTTATTATTAACATTTTTCTTCTTTTAAATTAATTTTTATATAAAAAATCAAGTTAATAATAAATGGCTCTTCTCCAAAAAAACAACTTGCTTTTTTCAAATGGAGAAATCATTTTTCAAATGGTTTCTTTTTCGTTGACTTGTATGTCATTTTTCATTTGCTAAACTATTTTTCACTAAATAAGAATATAAGAAAATATATAAAACATTTTACGTAAGTTATTTTTGTGTGTGTGTGTGTGAAACAAACTTACCTTATTCCAATGATCTTCTCATATGTGCTATCCATATAGTATACTTGTGGTCCATTAAGGTTACATCCATTCACCTTGTTTGATCATTATATTTCAAGGTTTCATTGTATCTCCAATAAATATGATGATCATTAGTCATACCAGTAAGAATTAAATCATTTGTCCCAAACAGATGAACTATGATCATGTTCAATTTTCATAATACGTACAATGTATTTGAGACAATACTGTAAATTCTTTATTCAAGTTATAATTTCACTATGTATAAAAATAATTATATCATCTATAAATTATACATTCAACATACTATCCTATTGCTTATTATTTCGAGACACATCAATTATCAACACACCAATATATATATCATTCACTTATTAAATATTAATTAATCAAAATATTAATTTGAACCCATTCAATTAACATATGAAAAACTGAAAAATTAATGTCTTGAACATCAAACTTAAGATGATGGAACTGAAATGAAATCCAAAAGCAATTTGATTTTTCAACCACTAGCTGAAGAAAATTATGTCTTCCAAAGCCTCCAACCATAAAGGCATTAAACCCTAAACTAATGCAAAATTGTGGAATAAGGATGGAGGATATTAGAATGGGAAGCAACTTCTATTAAGGTCATAACGCTAAACAAGTGGATCATATTCTAGGCTGAACATAAACTAGAAAGTCTAATTTATCTACTGTTGAAAATTGTGTCAGACAAATTAAAATATTGCCATCACTGAATTGTCTTATTCAACAGTCAAGTGCATATTTTTCAATCAATACAGTTTTCTTTTACATATTCAAAGGGTAATACAGAAACAATTAGATTAATAAACGCAAATCAAACAAGTTTTCAAATCTTTGGGCTCATTCCTGAAATGGATCAAAACGGGTAATGGGATAGCACGGGAGAGGAGATGCAAATGCACCCGAATAACCTGTTCCCGTTGCTTCAGTATCAGCTTTCTCCCCATCTTTTACTTTCCAATCAAAGCATTGAACAAGGGCTACAATCGTGGCATGCAATAGAGACGTAGCAAGGGATGCACTAGGGCAACCTCTCCTTCCACTGCCAAATGGAAGATAATTAAAATCCCGGCCCCTCCATTTCAGTACAGTTGCCTAAGAACCGCTCAGGCATGAACTTTTCAGGTTCCTTATAGCAATTGGGATCCCTCATTAACATGTAGACGTTGATGAAAACTCTAGTCCCTTTCTGGATATCAAAGCCGTTGATCTTGCTATCTTTGTTTGAAAGTCGGCGGAGAAAGGGCGATGGAGGGTGTAGTCTTAGGATTTCCTTCGCTACCGCTTGCAGCTAAGGGAGTTTGGGCACATCAGATTCTTTGATAAGTCTGTTGTTCCCCACAACTGAGTCTATCTCTTCTCTAAGGATTTTGAATATGTTGGGGTGGTTGATAAGCTCCTCCATAGCCCATCGAATTGCCGCTGCTGTTGTATCCACACCAGCCATAAATAATTCCAATATCAGCAGAGCAGGCATCAAATAGTCATCAACGGTGATCGACTGTTTTTGTATGGAGTGAAAATTTAAGAAAAAGTATAATTACCATGAAAAAGTTCTTGATCTGATCCCTAGTCAACTTCACTTCAGCATCTGCGTCTTTGTAAGTCTCCAACAAAATATCCATCACATCTTTCTCATCATCATTTTCACAGTTGTACTTCAGATCATTATCTTGATAATCCTTCATAATCTGCTCGATCAACTGATCGTAACCTTTAGGGTCAAATTAAGCCTCTTTCCTTTACCAAAGAGTGTTGAACTTTGGCCTGCAATGCAACAGAAAACCAGCAGCAGACCAGCATCCAAGCTGAACCAATGGAGCAACAGCATTTTGTTTATTTTGTTCATTTGTAACTTCCTTAGCTGCTTTGTAATTTGACTTTAAAGTTAGTAGGATTTGTTGATAATTTGAATTTAATGTAATGACTGATATGTCAGCTTCTTTTGTGTGTAATTAGTCATGTATTAGTGGGAGCAGTTATACATTAGGTAACTGCCATATTTTTATTGTAACTTATATATTTTTCAACTTAATGAAAAAGAGATTGAGATCAATTTTCAGTCATCTTCTTTTTCAAGATGAAATATGAGAGAAGTCAAAAAACTCCAACAAAGAGGTCAAATTTCTTCAAAGGACCAAACACTTATGCTAAATGAAACTTTGCTGCATATTTCAAGGTAACTGTAATCAGGGCGAAGCCAGGAAAATTTTTTAGGGGGGCCGGATGAAATTTAATTTTTAATAGTTTATATCTTTCAAATTTATAAAGGATTAAATCGAATTTTTATAATTTTAGGGGGGCAAAGTGTAATTTTACATTTACTAATTTAAAATTTTAAAAAAATTCAAGGGCCTAACTAGCAATTTTACCTTTTAGGGGGGCCAGGGCCCATGCCAGCCCCCCTGGCTTCGCCCCTGACTGTAATAATTTTTCTGATATCTGTGGCTTGACTAGGATTGTTCGAATATCTCCTTCCCATTGCCATCTTATAAATCGTGCTATGTGTCACCTCTATCAGCTCTGCTGTCAAGTCACATGGTTCCCCTGCTTTAGACTTGTTCAGCAGTGATTTTATGAGCTTGATTGTCTCTTGCTCTCCGATATTGGTGAATCATTGGAGCTGTGTATTGGGAAGAAACCGAACAATCAAAACAAAGCGAAGCACAACCAGTGTTCTTTCTCTCCCTATAATTCCTGTCAAAAATTATGGCAAGCACAATAGCACAAAAATATGTTCTCTAGCAACCTTAATCAACCACAAATCAACTAATGCAACCACAACAAAAATAAATAAATAAATAGGGACACCGGTATTTTTACGTGGAAAACCCCTCTAAATCAAGGGTAAAAACCACGGGGAATTTAGAGTCCGATCAAAAGCTCCACTATCACCAAATGTTCAACTACAAGATCACAATATCAAGCCTACAACAAGCATTCAACTCCAACAAGGCTAACAATATGTAATCTTTAGCAAAAGAGAGAAAAATGGGAGAACATCACCAAATTGTAGCTGCTGAAAAATGGGTATTTCTGACGCTACAGGACTCGGATGAAAAATCTGACTGTACAAAGTCAAGAACACCTTATCGCCTAGCTGCTGTCCAAAAATCAGCTCAATCGAACCACAGATGGACCTTCGATCGAAGAATTGATCACTGCTGCACCAAACTTAAAAAGAAAAATATTTTTTTTTATCTTCAATCTCTCTCTATTTTAAAATTTGATTTTGGCTCACAATAAATGGCTGCCCACATCCACACGTAAAAGCCAAAAAGAATGGCTTTTTGTCAAATCAAAAAAAGGTAATAAATATGTGGTAGAAGCTTTCCTTTTTGTAACCAAACAAAAGAAAATAAACAACCCTTTTTAAAGTTGGGTTGACAAGTGTAAGGGTTCCCCACATAGTGGGACCCACACCCAATAAATCTCCTCCTCCGACTATGTGGGGAATGCCTCCATGCTGGAGGTCAAACAACATGCTTCAAACTTTCCTCTTGGTAAGGCCTTCGTCAACATATCAGCACCATTATCATTAGTGTGTATCTTCTCAAGCTTTAATAGTTTAGCTTCAAGAACATCTCGTATCCAATGGTACCTCACATCAATATGCTTAGATCTAGAATGAAAAGTTGGGTTCTTATCAAGATGAATAGCACTCTAGCTATCACAATACAGGACATACTTCTCCTGAGTAAAACCAAGCTCATGAACAAACTTCTTCATCCAAAGCATCTCCTTGCATGCTTCGGTTGCTGCAATGAACTCTGATTCGGTGGTGGACAATGCAACACACTTTTGCAATCTCGATTGTCATGCCACAGCTTCCCCTGCATAAGTGATCAAGTAACCTGAAGTAGATCTCCTCGAGTCAATGTCTCCAGCCATGTTTGAATCTGTATACCCAACAAGAACAGGTTTCTCATTGCCGAAACAAAATTTCATGTTGGAAGTGCCACGAAGATATTTCATAATCCACTTCACTGCATTCCAATGCTATATGCCTGGATTAGAAAAAAAATGACTAACTGTACCAACGGCATAAGCCAAGTCTTGTCTCGTGCAAACCATTGCATACATCAAACTTCCCACGGCTAAAGAGTAAGGAATTTTCTGCATCTCTTCCTTCTCTTTTCTGTGGAAGGGCTATGCTTAACACTCAATCTGAAGTGCGTAGAAAAGGGAGTGTTCACCGCTTTAGCTTTGTCCATGCTAAACCTTTAAAGTACTTTCTCGATGTACCTCTCTTGTGATAACCATAATTTCTTGGCCTTTCTATCACGTGTCAATCTTATGCCAAGAATTTGCTTTGCTGGCCCCAAATCCTTCATTGTAAAGGATTTACTCAACTCTTGCTTCAACTTCTCAATTCTAGAAGCATTCTGACCAACAATAAGCATATCATCAACATATAGCAAAAAGAATTATAAAATCATCACCAAAGAATCTCTTAACAAACACACAATGATCAGAAGTAGCCTTCTTGTATCCTTGCTCCCCCATAACAGACTTAAACTTCTTGTACCATTGCCTTGGAGCTTGCTTCAAACCATACAAGCTCTTCTTCAATCTGCACACATAGTCCTCTTTCCCTTGTGCAACAAACCCCTCTAGCTGCTCCATGTAAAGCTCTTCTTCCAAGTCACCATGAAGAAAAGCAATTTTCACATCCATTTGTTCAACCTCTAAGTCATAACAAGCTGCCAAACTCAGTACAGTTCTGATAGAGGACATCTTCACAACCGGAGAAAATATTTCTTTAAAATCAACCCTCTTTTTCTGAGTATAACCCTTGACGACCAATCTAGCCTTGTATCGTGGAGATGAAGACTTCTCTTCTTGCTTCAACCTGTAAACCCACCGATTCTTCAAAGCTCTTTTACCCTTGGGCAGTTTCACCAACTCAAAGGTATGGTTCTCATGCAAGGATTGAAGTTCATCTTTCATCGCTTCAACCTACTGATCTTTGCATTCACTCTCCATAGCCTCTTCATAACATTCAGGTTCTCCCCCGTCAGTCAAAAGAACATATTCATCAGAAGAATACCTGACAGAAGATCGTCGATCTCTAGAAGACCTTCGAAGTGGAACTGCTGGTGGAGCTATAGGTGCTTGTTGTTGATCATTCACAACATAAGTCATCTATATCCTGATGGTCATCACTAACATCACCATACACATCATCCTGGATAGGACCTAGTGAAGAGTTTAGGGGAACCAGATTCACATCGATCAAATCACCACTATCTTGTGAATTCACTTTCTCCGTCTTATCAATGTCATCAATGGTCTGATCCTCAATGAATACAACATCTCTGCTTCTCACGAGTTTCTTCTAAACTGGATCATAGAGTCTATAACCAAACCCACTGATAAACCATAAAAGTAACATATTTTAATCCCACATTTAGTATGCTTTTGGATGATTTAAACCTTGATCTATGTAAAAAGGTGCTCTTAATCCTTTCTTTTCATGTCCTATAGCCAGGAAAGCACCCGAGGATGAAAAGGACATAAAACGGGCCCAAAACGGAGTAAATGGGTCATATCATGAAATCTACACGGCCTAGACTTAAGCCCACACGGTCATGCCACGTTGATCATCTAGAACACGGCCTTACCCCCGATTCACACGGTCGTGCCTCATTAAAGAAGTCCGAACGCGGCTTGAAGACTAGTCACACGGGCGTGTGACATGGCCGTGTCCCTGTCGTGGCAAAGAGCAATTTCATTCAGATTTGAATACTTGGGGGCGAAGAAACACATTCCAAAAGCCTATATAAACCCCCTAAGTGTTACCTGAAAAGGGGCGTCGAAGCTAGGCTAAGGAGCCAAGCCGAAAAGGTCAGAGTTGTGGGAATCACTCGAAGATAGCCAGTTGATCCATCTCAAGAAGCTGGAATTCTACTCAAGGCGGCGGATCTCTCCTTCAATTCCTTCAGGGGGTTTTAGGGATTTCTTATGTTTTGTTTTATCTTTTCTTCTGAGATGTTTTATTTTGATATGAACTAAATCCTTCAGATACCTGAAGGGGATGAAACCTAGATGAATCTTGTTATTGTTTTCTAAACTATAAGATAAATACTTGATTTGTTCTTAATTATGTGCGCTTAATTCTTGTGTTAATGTTTCCGGGATATTAATTCAAGTCAGATGTTCTTAGGTGCAGGAGCAAAAGTCTCTGCTTAAGAATAGATCTAGCATAATTAAAGCGGAGTCATTTTGTGGATTAGGGTGAAACCTAATATGGGAGTCCATAGATCGATTTATTGCTATTCTAGGGGGTTATTAATGGGAAAGAGATTTCAATTAATTAACCCAGGGTTAGACATTATTCGCCTCGAGAGAGGGATTAATATAAATTAGGGAATCCTACGGATCAAGTCAAGTGAATAAATTGTATGGTTCAGGGTTAAATAACAAGTGAAGTCTAGGTGATTCTTCCTAAGGGTATCGTCTTGATCAACTGAGTTTTTCTTCAAGTTATTTCCCAATTCATTCTTTTTGTCTTTGCGTCTTTAGCTTAGTAGTAGTTAATCTAGATTAGATTTAAACAACTTCACTTATTTTAGGGTAAATAATAAAAAGAAAGTTAGTATTAGTACTTTTAGTTCCTTTGGGTTCGATAATCCGGTCTTGCCTAAGCTATATTACTGTTCGATAGGTACACTTGCCTTTAATCGTTGTCAGAGTTAGTTTCCAGGTTCGATCATTCTCTTTATAAATTTGATTTTAGGGTAAATAACTTCACTTATTTTAGGGTAAATAATAAAAAATTGTTTTTTTTAGCTTCAATTTCTCTCTATTTTAAAATTTGATTTTGGCTCACAATAAATAGCTGCCCACATCCACACGTAAAAGCCAAAAAGAATGGCTTTTTGTCAAATCCAAAAAGGGTAATAAATATGTGGTAGAAGCTTTCCTTTTTATAACCAAACAAAAGAAAATAAACAACCTTTCTTAAAGTTGGGTTGACCAGTGTAAAGGTTCCACATAGTAGGACCCACACCCAACACTGTGAACCCGTAAGCAGCTTGGTCATGAATAATTTCTTCATGAACCTCCAATAAGCACCATAAGGAGCATTAACGAAAGAACTGTCTTCATAGATATGGTAATTAGTGGGACCGGGTTGGAACTTGGAGGCAAAATCAGTGTCAAATGTCCTCAATATTTCTTGAGCTGATTTTGCATCTGAGACCACAACGAATTTAGCAGCTCCCAAGCGTATCTGCATTAAGGGGCCATATTTTCTGGCTAGAGTTGCTAAAGATGTAGGTAATCCAGATTTCAAAAGATGGATGTGACCAATGATGGGTAGAGCTGGAGGACTGGGTGGATACTTGCCTTTGGACTTGGAGTTTATCAAGGACTTAACCAACAAAACTAGCAAAAGAGTAGAAATTATCAGGAGTAAGAAGTCTGTGAGGACAAGAGTAGGCGCCATGAAATTTTGGTATGGTAGATGATGAGAAGTAGTTTTCTTTTGTTTTACATATGGGCTGATAACAATCAGACTTATATGATTGTATTTGACATCAAGTGGCAAGCATTGTTATTCTAAGAAATGGTGACGATATTTACGTTCATGTTATACTCGCCTCATTTATTATTTGTGTTAGGTTTGTGCGGGGTCTAAAATTTGGAATGTAGAACAAAAGGATTATTTATGCTATTTAAAAGGAATCGGGTACCTACCATTTCATTGCATGTTGAGCTTAATGGATCTTGATTTCAAGTCTTGCAAGTTGAAAAATTAGACTTTGGAAACCAACTCGACTTCAAAATAGTCAGGGCTCAATATTGCTACGGGAAACTAGAGTCCAAAAAGAAAAGAAATTAACTTGAACAATTATTTCATAACCCAAAAATTTGCAAACCCAAAAGCCATACATACTACTCTGGGAGAGTTTTATTGAGAGTGCTTGGAACATTTATACGACACAGCTTATTTTTCATTCCTGAAATGGATCAAAGCGTAAAATAGGGTAACATTCCATGGGAAGTGCCATCGCACCTGAAAATCCTGACCCAACAGTAATGTCAACCTTTGCCCCATCTTTAGTTTTCCAATCAAAGCATTGAACCAAGCTCCCAATTGTCCCATGCATAACTAGGTAAGCATGTAAGGAACCAGCGCATACTTTTCGACCACTCCCGAATGGAAGGAACCAAAAATCCTGATCCCTGTTTCCTCCCGAATTCTCCAAAAACCTCTCTGGCAAATACGTATCAGGGTCACTCCAGGCTTCAGGGTATCGCATAATAGCATAGGCATTGATGAGGACTCTATCCTTCACCTGGAGGTCGAAGCCATTGATGTTGCAGTCTTTGATGCATTCCCTATGGAAAATAGGCACCGGAGAATGCAGCCTCAAGGTTTCCTTAGCGATTGCTTGCAAGTAAGGGAGGTTTGGCACGTCAGATTCTTTGACTACCCTCTTGGTTTTGACTACTGAATCAATCTCTTCCCTTAGCCTCTTAAATACTTGTGGATGGTTCATCAGCTCTGCCATGCCCCATTGTATGGCTGCCGCTGATGTATCAATGCTTGCAGTAAACAGTTCCTGTCACATATTTGCTGTTAAGTTAGTCAATGCAACTTTTGATTATGTATGCTACATGTAGTCCAGCATAAACTTTAGCTTCATTTTACAATTTGTACATTAAAAAGTAAAATGAACAGAACTCACAAAAAGGAAATACTTGATCTGTTCTCTTGTTATCTTCAATCCAGCATTCTTGTCTCTATAAATTCCCAACAGAATATCCATCAGATCTTCATTTCCAGATCCATCATCCACCCCATAATTTTCTTCATAATCCTTTATAATCTGTTCCACTAATTTGTCATACCTTTCAAGTCCCTCTCTAAGCTTTTTCCCATTTCCAAAAAGGTCGAATTTCTTCAATAAACCATGCACTTCATTCACTCCTAGCTTTGCCGCCAATCCCATTATCTCCGTCACCAATTTCCACATCTCATTGCCTTCACTATTATCTTTTGAAAAACTCTTGTTCATTATCATCCTGAATATCAAGTTGTTGGTTAAGTTGGCTAACTCCGCACTTAAATCACACCACTTACCTTCCCTCGATTTCTTAACCAATGATTTCAACAGCTTCAGCATCTCCTCTTCCCGTATATGGTTGAACCGGTCGAGCTGTCGTCCTGTGAAGAGCCTTGTCATGCAAAGCTTTTTCATAAACCGCCAGTAGGAGCCATAAGGACCAGTGATGAAACCAGCATCTTTGTATATGTTGTACTGGGCTGGACCAAACTCGAACCTTGAAGCAAACTCAGCGTCATGGACTTTCAGTACCTCTTTGGCGACGACGGCATCTGAAACAACTATGAAGATGGATTGGGCTATATGAATGCGCATGAGGGGGCCATACCGCCGAGCTAGGGCTTGGAAAGACTTGGGCAAGGAGGAGCTTAGGAGGTAGAGATGGCCGATAATGGGGAGTGCCAGAGGGCCGGGTGGGTACCGGATGGACGATTTCGGTTTTCCCCACCTTTTTATGAGCAAATAAACGATGATAATTGAAAGGACGGAAACCAACAAGGGGTTTCTACAGTGCAAGAACTTGCTGCTTGTCGCCATGGCAGCACTACTGTGGGTAATGTAAGAGAAAACCATATTTTCTTATAAAAAAAAAACATATACGATGATTCAAGTCCTGCTTATGCTATATTTATTAGCTACCAATAAACATATGGCTTGATTAAATGAGTATTTTTGTGTGTGTAAAAATAATACATTAATCTCTATAATTATAATTTTGCATCCCATGCATTTATCGGATCATCGGTTTCATTAATTTTTTTATAAACTACTACCTAATAATCAATATAACCGAATGTCAAACGATTCTATGCATGTAGTCACATGGACTAAATTCATATAAAATTAAGCACGTGATTTACCACTGTAATGGTACTTTTTTTTGTTAATTAAAGCTTCTAATATGACTTTGCTTCGAGTCTAATTGCTTCGCTAGGACGACATGGGATTTCCAGTAAGCCAACATTATTTAGAATGGAGAATTCGATGATTGGTTTACAGGTTTGTTCAAACTTCAAATTGCCAACACTTTTGGTAATTCATTTGTTGGATTTCCCAGGATCCGACTCTAGCGGCTAAAACCATTGGCCCTACTATGTTAATATTTTAATTTTTTTTATAGATTAAGCCATTATAACCAGAACCAAAAAACAGTACAAAATTTAAATTTAATAAAAGGATATATTAATACTCGAAACATAAAGTCATGTTATAAGTTGGCCAATCATACAACAGCTCAAACACATGATGAACCGTAAGGTGATAAGCTGCGAAACGAATCGCGAAGTGACAAACTGCGAAATGAACTATAAATTGACAAAGTCAAGTGGTGAACTACGAAATAGCACCGCGAAATAGCTAAGTGCGAGATGACTTCATAGGAGGCAAGATGCAGCTAATGTCTTGATGCATGCAAACTCAGCTCAAATGCATGCTGCATTGGTTTGGTTTTTGTTTAGTTCCTTTATTATGTTACTTAGTTGAAAATGAACTTAGTTGTTAAGCCTTATTGTGCTTGGGTAATGAATGACATGTTTAGTTGATTTATTTTGGTGTATAAATAATGTTTTCAAGTTTCAAGATAGTTTAGTGAGATTAGTTGAGTATTTGGTGATGTATTTCACTTTAAATATATTGTTTTCTTGTTGAATGCTAGAGCTAACAGATACATGCTCCCTTGCTGCACGTTTTTGCTTATTGTTGTCTGTTCGTCTTTGATAATATCACCAACGAGCCTATTCTTCCGTCTTCTTCCTTAATCTTTATTACTTTGAACCAGTTTGACTTGGTTTGTCAATAGTTGTATGTCTGATGGGTGTCGAATCCACCAAAAATAATTCCTACTGAATAACTCTGAACAGTAGTAAGAATGGTAGTAGGGTCGAATCCACAGGGATTGGATGTCGTAATCAACTTCTGTGTTCACTTATGAACAGAATATTCGTCGTGACAAGCGTCGTGGCAAGAGTCATGCCCACGACTCCAAACGTACCTGCACTTAAAAATAAACAAGTAAATCGAGGGAGTTGATAATGTTTAAGAAAGTAAATAATCTAATCAGCTTAAACAAACAATTGATCAATATTGAAAATAAATGTAAATTGGAAATAAATTCAGAATTTTGCAAACAAAAATAAATAGCCTTAGCCTTAGACTCAGTAAATTCCGTGTTAAGAATCGACCTCGAAAATTGATCTTCTCCTCCAAACGATAAGCTGGTTATAGCGATCAAGAACATCCTAACCACCAATTCTTCCTCTCGTAGTTGGTCTCGGTACATCCTGCAAACCAACCCTTACCGATTATCTAACCGAGATACACGTGTTCCCGATTGAAGATTCCAGCAGCCTTGCGTTCTGAAGAACCCAACTCGAATCAACGACTTCAACCGCGTGGGCCGTTTAAACCCGATCACTTCTTCATTGATTTGTTCTCGAAAATCCAAATACAGCACGGCCGACTCCAATCTCCAACTGTCAGCAAACACAACTTCAACCCAACGTGCACTTTGACTTGAAATCAAATTTAACCTTAAGGGATGATTGTGCTATCCCGATACTTAGGAAAAAAGGTGAATACCGATTGGAAGGATTTTTAGTGCGAATACAAATCTCACGATTCCCGACCGGAAAGAACACTGGCCTTAGGGTAAAGATAGAATTTAGTTAAGCATGAAATTGTTCATGCTTTGTGAACTTGGAAAGTAATTTGACGAAGGTGCTGAAGAATGCGAAAGAAAAGCACTTGGAAAGCAATTAGCCCTATTTAGTAAAAACAAGATAATTGCAATGGAAATTAGCAGAATGCTTCACGCCAATTTGAAAGAGAAAAAGGAGAGTAATTCAATTCCAAATTGAAGTAGGAAACAAAATTAATTGATGATTTCCTAAAAACAAAAAGCCCCTATTTGTATACATAGGGTTTACTAAAAATAGCCTAAACTAATTTAATATAAAATCTAAAATAAAATAATAATAAATAATAAATAATAAATAAAATGAAATAAAAATTTTCTATTTTTGGCTTTTACAAAGTCAAAATATTTTGTGTCCTTTGCTTCCTCCATCTTTTTTATTTGGCCCCATTTCAATGATTGTCTTTCAATTTAACCCTTTTTAGCTTGTTTTTGACCAATTGCATCCCTGACAAGATTTAAATCACAAAAACACTAATTTAGCAAGGATTGATTCAGAAATAAACCGAATTAAACACAAGAAATCATGCAAATTAACATGTTATCAAATCCCCCCTACTTAGCTCATGCTTACCCTCAAGCATGTTGTTCCTTCAAACACTAGAAATTATTCTATAATTTATTAAAGATCAAGCCTCTTTTCCGCATCCATAATCAATGCTAACAACATAGGCAAAAATAAATAAATGCTCAGAACATATAGTTTAATCAACAAGTGTCATAAAATTTGAAATATGTGAACTAGATAATTTCATTAAATTGAGTTTGAATCTAATAATTTGCAAGGCATTATTAATTAATTACGCTTTAGTAAAAAATTTTAGACATGGTCAAACCTTTTTATGCGAACTAGGATGATAATCCAAGCACCTTATCTCGGTTACTCAGTTCAAACAGTCTTTTTTTGTTTAAGGCTCGGTTAGCAGTATGTTTGCAAGTTATCGACTTGTCACTCGAACCTTTTTATGCGAGATAAAATGACAACCCAAGCACCCTATCCTGGTTTGTAACAACACGATTTTGGGGCTAGTCGGAACAGTGGTTTCGAAACCACTAAGCCGAGGATAAGGAAAATTATTCAATATTATTTTATGTGTTATAGCATTAAAATATGGTTATGTAGAAATTTTGGTGCTTTAATTTTAGCAATAGCATGCTTAATTGTGAAAAAGGACTAAATCGCATAAGATGTGAAAGTTCTATTTTATAAGGTAGGAGTACCTAATAACTATAGAATGTAATTTGGATGATTTTAAAGTGAAATTAGGCCATTTTAGAGTGTAATGGATGGCCATAGGATGCATAGGGGGACAAGAGCATTAATTTTAGTCAAATTAGGTAATAGTTGGTGACTAATTGACTAAAATATGATAAAATAAGAAAAGGCTATCATCTTTTTTTCTCTTCTCTTCTTCTTCCACCGATTTTTACATTCAAAGAAGGGTTTTGAAAGCTTTGAAATTTCAGCAACTTGTCCTCACTCAAGTAAGTGATTTTTGGTGGTGTTAATTGATAATTTTTGTGTTTGGGGTCCCCAAAGCTTAAGCTAGCTTATGAGGAGACCAATTTGCAATATGGTTAAAAGTCTAGGGACTTGCCATGAGAGTTCTCATGTTATTAGGTGAGTTTTTATGGAGGAAAATGAATGTTAGGGAGATGAAAAACAACTTTTGTGAAAGGTGTTAGCATGAAAACACCTAATTAGGACTTGAATGCAAAGCTTTAAATTGTGTCATAAATGCATGAAATAGTTGGAATTTTGAGTAGTTGTAAGAGAGATAAATGTTCAAATAGGCTTATTTATTGAGAAAATGTGTTGAAAAATAATTTACGAGCCTAGGGGTAAAATCGTAATTTTGCCATAATACAAGGGCAAAATGGTCATTTTTGCCCTAGTGTAGATTTTGATGTATTGTGATCATAGGATGATCTAAATGAATGAATTTTATCATTATAGATCAAGAAGAATGTGGAATCAACCTTGACCGGGGGAAAGACAAGGTTTCGGATTAAACTGCAAATTTACATATTTTGTATCAAGGTAAGTTTATGTGTAAACAATGCATTTTCTTTATACATATTATGTTGCTAATTGGTGTATGGCATGATTAAGAACATTTGTGGTTTAAGTGGATCGAATGTGGTAGTCATTGAATAATTATTGTATGAATGATGAAATAGTCTTATGAACATGTCATGACAGCATTTGATGGTAGGCTAAGTGCGATACCACCTTGTTGATTAATTAAGATGGGCTATGTGTGATACCATCGTTTATTTATCATTTGGTGGGCTATGTGCGATACTACCGTAACTAACCCTTTTGATGGGCTATGTGCGATACCACCCTAATAAAGATTGATGGTGGGCTAAGTGCGGAACCACCAAGTAATTTGATTACGAGTAATTGATTAAGAGGTTGTGATGTGTTGTTTATGTGATATTGAGATGTTAAGTGCAGGGGAACATGCTAATGAATGTATACATTAAGCTTGTGATATGGTGGGAATATAGAAAAGGAGGAAATGAGTAAGCATGATTATGAATATAGATTGTTTCTTTCTCAGTATGTAATGCTATGTAAATGATTAGTACATGCTATATTGTTATATTATTTACATGTAAACTTACTAAGCTTAAAGCTTATTTCCCTTCTCTTGTTCCCTTGTTTTATAGAGTTTAAGAGCCGAGCCGGGATACGAAGATAACCAGAAGATCGCCAACACTATCTACTCACCTCGGTATATTTAGACTTAGTGATTTTGTGTATGGCATGTATAGGGGCTAGACTAGTTAGATTATTTTGTTGGTTTGGCCAAAAGTGTATTGGCCCCTTGTTAAGATAACTATTTTGTATATTACCATGGTTGATGGCTCACCCTATCATTTATGAAAATATAAAGTTATCCATGGAAGTTTATATTGCAATTATAGGTTGTTTATTGGTATGTTGAATGGGTTCATTGGATGTGAGCAAGAGGGGTGCAAAAAGCTTGGCAAATAGCCTTGTTCTTGTCCACATAGGTAGGCACACGGACGTGTGTTTAAGCCGTGTGTGACAAACGGCCAGTTCATGGGCATGTGCCCAGGCCGTATGAGGCCTGCATCTTGAAATTGGAATTTGAATTGTTACACGGTTGAAGCACATGGGCGTGCCCAGACTGTGTGAATTAATCAGAAGCGACCACGGGCCAGCCCTATGGGCGTGTGCCCAGATCGTGTGATTCAAGTCAGTGTCAACCACGGGCGTCAAAAACGGGCATGTGAGATGATACACGGGCGTGTCATCTCCCCCACGGGCGTGTAGCCCCTGCTCAGGAAAAATTTCCTTAAGTGCACAAAAGTTTTCAAATTATCCCGAAACGTTATAGAAGTATGTCTAGGGCCTCGTAGGTCCATTAAACGATTGACACATGGATGGAAGAGTTTTAATTTGTAATGAGTTTTATAGCCAATAGTTGTATAACTGTGCGAGTTAAGCATGGTAATGCCCCGTACCCGGTCCCAGTATAGAATTTGGGTAAGGGGTGTTACGCGGTTACTCAATTCGGTCACGTTTTCGAAACTTTCACTCATAACTTGAGCCTTTATTTATTTATTCATTTTATTTATTTATTTATGTACAAGCAAATATTTTTTCAAACAATCAATTTATATGAAAAGTCTTGTTACATATATCAACCTTAAAACACAAATGTCGATTATTCTAGATACTTTGAACACTTTAATTCAAAATTTGCCCAATTGTCCAAATTGAATAAGTAATGAGATTAAAGGCTCAATGTTGGAATAAACTATTGAATAATTCTAGCATAACATTAAACACATGCAAAAGAGAAACATGCAGCCAAAATCAATCAACCATCCATGCATACTTACCATTTTCACCCCCCCACTTAATCTATGCTTGTCCTCAAGCATGTTTTATATGTAATAAAGTTTAGTAACTCAAACAACAAGCAAAGAGAAAGGTAAAGAATGCTCCCCATGTGTTTCAATCGATGTTATCAGCGCTGGGAAATAATTTCCAGCATTTAACACGGCGTGCCCACGCCACCATCGTTATTCGACTTTTGGAAAAATTCATAACCTCCACTACGTTCCTGAAAATAGAAAATTCACTGGATTAAATAAAAGTTTATTTATTTACAACCTAAATCTTACTAAAACTCAAAATTAAATAAATGAAAATAAATTTGGGTTGCCTCCCAAAAAGCACTTTTTTTTTAACGTCGTTAGCTCGACGACCATAAATGTTATCCGTTTGGCTCATTGAGAATTCATTTTTCCATCTCGTGCACTTGAATATTCTTGTAGAAAAGTTTCGACCTCTGGCCACTATCCTTGAAGCCCTTCCCGGATTCCCCTATCATTAGTGGATTAAGGTGTCTTTGTGAGTTTCTCCGCTCAAGTTTGCATTATTCTCTGTCGAAATCCTTATAGGTTCTGGAAACGATTTCAGATCTAATTTCGAGGCTTTCATGACATCTTCATGTATTGGTTTCTGGATCATCGATAGCTCCTCTTGCTTAACATCGAGATCTATATTCCTGCAAGGTACGATTTGTAACTTATCATTGGGATGTCCCATATCCTCATAAACACTAAACCTAACCACTTCACCGTCAAATTCCATGGTGAGTGTTCCACTCCAAACATCAATTTTCGTTCGCGCAGTACTCAAGAATGGTCTTCCAAGAAGTATCTCAGACGAATTGGCCAAGTTGTCATCCTCCATGTTGATAATGTAAAAGTCTGCAGGAAATATTAGCTCATTTACCTTAACAAGAACGTCCTCCAACACCCCTTCCGGGTGCACTATGGATCTATCTGCAAGCTAAATAATTACATCTATTTCCTTTAAAGGATCCGCGTTAATTAGTTTATAAATTGACAAATGCATAACATTAATTGATGCGCCTAAGTCACACATGGCTTTTTTAATGCTGACACTACCTGTTTTGCAAGATATGGAAAACATACCTTGATCCTTACATTTAGGTGGTATTTTTCTTTGTAAAACAGCAGAGACATTTTCTCCGACACTCATATTTTCATTGCCCAGGAGCTTCCTCGTACTTGTGCATAATTCTTTTAAGAATTTTGCATACCGTAGAATTTGTTTAATCGCATCAAGAAGAGGTATGTTGATTTCTACCTTTCGAAAGGTGTCAAGGATTTCATTCTCTTCTCACTTCTTGCATTGGACAAGTCTTCCAAGAAACGGAGGTGGTACTGCAAATGATCTTTGTGGTGCTGATTCTCCTGGAGTCTCTTTGTCAAGTTTCTTCTCATCTCGACCAGCGTCGTGGGCACGACTCATGCCAAGTACGGGCTCCAAAACCTTCCCACTCATTAACATCATAGCACTTACATTATGTCGAGAATTATGCCCAGTTTGGGACGGCAACTTACCTTGGGACTCCAAACGACTAACTGTGAGCGCAAGCTTGCTCACTTGCTTATCTAACTCCTGCAAATGCATTTCAGTTTTTAGTTGAAACTTCTTAATACTATTAGCTGGCCTTTCCACTATGGCTTCCAAAAATGATTTCGGGGGTGGTAACTGTTGATTTTGAGGCGGCCTTTGATGGTACGGTTGATTAAACCGCGGATTCGTCCCATAACTGAGATTCGGGTGATCCTTCCATCCCACATTATACTAGTTCGAGTAGGGGTCATATCACCTCTGGGGCGGTCTTGGAAAGTACCCGACAGCATTTGCTTGTTCTATTGAATCCTCATGTAAAATTAGAAAGGAGTCTGTCGGATGGTCTGGTTTAGCGCAAATTCTGCACAACCGTGCTGGGCTCGTTTTATCTGCAAGTAAAGTTTGAACAACGTTAGTCAGCTTATCAATTTTATCTTCTAGAGATAGAGAACTTAACCTATAAACCCGTCTTGTGGGTTCTGTGGCCAGTCGAAATTGTTGAGAGTTAGCAGCCATGGTCGAAATCAACTCTCGTGCTATCTGAGGAGTCATATTGACTAGTGCCCCCCACTTGCAGCATCTATCATCTTCATTTCCATCAGGAGTAATCCTTCATAGAAATATTGCAAAAGTGATTGTTCAGTCAGTCCATGTTGTGGGCAACTTGGACACAACTTTTTGTATCGCTCCCAGTAATCGCAGAGCGATTCAGTGTCCTTTTGACGAATTCTCACAATGTCCCTCCTTAGTTCGACTGCTCGAGCTACAGGGAAGAATCTATTAAGAAACAAACGAGACATGTCAGACCATGTGTTGACAAATCTCGGGGATAAATAAAATACCCAATCTCTAGCAAAGTCGGCTAGTGAGAAAGAAAAAGCACGAAGTTTGATTTGGTCTTCCGTTACTCCCTGAGGCTTCATGCTTGTGCACACCATATGAAATTCTTTATGGTGGGTGTGCGGATTCTCATTCTGTAATCCACGAAAAGTGGGTAGTAAATGGATCAAACCTCACTTTAACTCGAACAGCGTCCCTCTTATTGGATAGGTTATACATAAGGGTTGTTGTTCATCTGGTGCCGCAGCAAGTTGGCGTATCGTCTGTTCAGCCATCTCGTTGGGTTCGTCGAACGAGAAAATTTCCTCGGTGTATGATATGATTTCAAATTTGGGATTTGGCCGTTTTCCATGTTGAATGGCTTCTTTCCGCAATTGTCAGGCCAATTTCTCAATTTCTGGTTCAAACTCTAGAGTTCCCGGTTCTGATCTGGTCATAAGGTAAACAAATAAAAATTAGAAAAATATCTCCAATCCCCGGCAACGGCTCCAAATTTTGATGGGCGTCGAATCCACCAAAAATAATTCCTACTGAATAACTCTGAACAGTAGTAAGAGTGGTAGTAGGGTCGAATCCACAGGGATTGGATGTTGTAATCAACTTCTATGTTCACTTATGAATAGAATATTTGTCATGACAAGCGTCGTGGCAAGAGTCGTGCCCATGACTCCAAACGTACCTGCAATTAAAAATAAACAAGTAAATCGAGGGGGTTGAGAATGTTTAAGAAAGTAAATAATCTAATCAGCTTAAACAAACAATTGATCAATATTGAAAATAAATGTAAATTGGAAATAAATTCAGAATTTTGCAAACAAAAATAAATAGCCTTAGCCTTAGACTCAGTAAATTCCGTGTTAAGAATCGATTCTCGAAAATTGATCTTCTCCTCCAAACAATAAGTTGGTTATAGCGATTAAGAACGTCCTAACCACCAATTCTTCCTCTCGTAGTTGGTCCCGGTACGTCCTACAAACCAACCCTTACCGATTATCTAACCGAGATACACGTGTTCCTGATTGAAGATTCCGGTAGCCTTTACGTTCTGAATAACCCAACTCGAATCAACAGCCTCAACCGCGTAGGTCGTTTAAACCCGATCACTTCTTCCTTAATTTGTTCTCGAAAATCTGAATACAGCACGGCTGACTCCAATCTCCAACTGTCAGCAAACACGACTTCAACCCAACGTGCACTTTGACTTAAAATCAAATTTAACCTTAAGGGATGATTGTGCTATCCCGATACTTAGGAAAAAAGGTGAATACCAATTGGAAGGATTTTTAGTGTGAACACGAATCTCACGATTCCTGACTGGAAAGAACACCGGCCTAAATCTAAGATAGAATTTAGTTAAGCATGAAATTGTTCGTGCTTTGTGAACTTGGAAAGTAATTTGACGAAGGTGGTGAAGAATTGGAAAGAAAAGCACTTGGAAAGCAAGTAGCCTTATTTAGTAAAAAACAAGACAATTGCAATGGAAATTAGCAGAATGCTTCACGCCAATTTGAAAGAGAAAAAGGAGAGTAATTCAATTCCAAATTGAAGTAGGAAATAGAATTAATTGATGATTTCCTAATAACCAAAAGCCTCTATTTATATACATAGGGTTTACTAAAATAGCCTAAACTAATTTAATATAAAATCTAAAATAAAATAAATAATAAATAAAATAAAATAAAAATTTCCTATTTTTGGCTTTTACAAAGTCAAAATATTTGATGTGTCATTGGCTTCCTCCATCTTTTTTATTTGGCCCCATTTCAATGATTGTCTTTCAATTTGGCCATTTTTAGTTTGTTTTGACCAACTGCATCCCTAACAAGATTTAAATCATAAAAACAATAATTTAGCAGGGATTGATTCAAAAATAAATCGAATTAAACACAAGAAATCATGCAAATTAACATGTTATCAATGTCGAAAAAAATTCCCAACTCACTTGTGACTTACCAAGGATGACACTAGTCTAACCCTTTTCCTTGTTTATCAATCAACAAAATTTGATCTCTCTTTCTTTAAGGAGCGTAAAAGCCTCCGTAAGTCATAAAGAAATTATACAATAGTTTTTAGCTATCATTGCTTCTCTGAAATATATAGGTTTGTAAAATGTTGAAAATGTCTGTTAGTTGCTAGTGAAGTCGCAAATGGATCAACAATTAAAAGAATAAAAATAAAGATTGACACGAGAGTTTATTACTAGTTCGGAAGATTTTATGGCTATAGAATTCTATCCAAAGAATAATCCATTATCAATCAATAGAACAATATATAATTTAAGTTTAACTTACTTGTCAATTTACAACATCACTCCTAAACATCAACTAAGACTACTCTCCCCACTAAAACTTTCGTCTTAAAGCTTGATTACAAACTGAACATAAAATCAGTTCATATACAAAGTAGTTGCACTAAGAATAAGTTTTTAACATTGAATGGATAAGTGATCTCTCTCAATCATACAAAATCAAGTAAACAAACCTTCTTTAAATAGTCACTATAAGCTTGCAATTCTTTAACTAGTGTGAACATGAAAACCCTAGAATTGTGCTTGAATAATGCTCAACTCTTCTGCTTGTTAAAGAGCTTGACGGGTCAACTATTTATCAACACAAGTCACTTCTTCATCTAGATACTCTATTAGTCTAGCCCAATCAACATTAGTTGTTCTAGTAGTTGCAAACTGTAATGGCCTGAATTTTCAGTGGTGTCGGAATGGTGATTCGAGGTCACTAAATTCGACAAGTGAGTAGAAAATATTATTAATTTAGTGAGTATGAGTTAAATATGAAGTTAGGAAAATTTTTGAAATAGTGAATAGTGTACTAAAAAAATTTAAATTAAAATAATTAGAATCGAAAACGAGGTATCGAGACCCCGGAGATTTTTAATCTAGCCATAAATATTTTATAAATATTTATGGAGTGTTAATAAGTTAGTATTAAAGTTTCGTCAAGAAATTTTAAAGTTCCGATAGTTAATTGAACAAAAAGAACTAAATTGTAACAAATGCAAAATTATGGGAAATGATTAAATAGTTTAAATGATAAAAGAAAGAGGGATTAAAAGAAAAATAGACCTAAGGTCTATTTGGGCTGGACGGCAAGGGCATGAAATCTGCAAGAAAATAAGGAGAATTAAGGGCAAAATTGGAATATTGCAAAATTTACTTAATAAAGTTAGGACTAAAGTGGAATTATCTAGATTTCTCTTTATTTTTCTGCATTCTCATCAGCAAAAACACCATAGAAGGGTCTCCTTAAGCTGGTTTTTCATATTTTTACTGCAAGTAAGTTCAATTCTTGATTATTTCTTGAAAATTTTGTGTTTTTGTGACTTTTACAACTAGGTCCACTTGTTGAATTCATTAGTTTTAGATTTTATGAATGAATTTGGAAGTTTCTATGAATATGTGCTGGAAGTGTATGATGATTTAGCATGGAATTAGAGCTTTAAATTGTTTATATGTCGATTTTATTGAAAGAAATGAATAGAAAGTGAATGTCTCGGACCTAATTTTAAAAGAATTTGAAGTTAGGGTTTTAAGTGGAAATTTTGAATTTCAATAGTTTTTAAATAATTATAATTTCTAGATAAAGTATTAATTTATAGAAAATTAGCTCAATTGAGGGGTTAATTGAGCAAGGACTGAATTGTATGAATTGTGGAATTTGAGACAAAATAGAAATCAACATGTTATACTAAAGCAGTTTTGGACAGCAGCAGTTGTATAACTTTGAAAAATCACCAAAAATGGTAGAAATTTAATTAGAAGTTGAGTGAGATATATAATTAAATATTGTTGAGTCTATTTTCATATAAAAGAAACAGAGCAAGCAAAGGAAGTCTACATATTGAGATATTTAAATTTTTGTAAGACTGGTTTAGAATAACTTTAGGATCCCCTATTCTTACTTTAGAAATTCACTAAAAATTGTACAAAAATAATTATGAGTTATAATTTATATGTTTGTAATCCTTAGTGAGCCTATTTTCATTAGAAATAATCGGAAACACTATATGAATAATTGATTTTTAGTGAAGAGAGGTCAGAGCTGTCGGACTGTGTAACAGGGGAGAACTTAACTAATAAACTGTACTAATTGGCCACACCAAAAGTTCTGGAAAAATTATAGTAAGAAGACATGTGAGTCTAGTTTCAAAGAAAATTCACGGATCTTAATTTTAAGTTATGTAGCTCAAGATAAAAATAATTTAGTGATTGTGACACGGATGGACAGCTTGAATATCCGTATAAGTAAATAGTGAAATTATAGATAATGTTACTTATATGCGGGTTATAAACATTAAGGATGTGAAATAGAGTAAAGGTGAAGTCAATACTGATAAGTGAATGATTTTACAATGATAGATCGAGAACCTGAAGCAAGTCGAGGAAAAGAAAAAGTAGTTAATTAGTCCATGAATTTTCACAAATTCTGCAAATCGACCCAGGTAAGTTCATATGGCTGAAATTTAATGATTAAATGTTAATTTCATGAATTATATAATGTATGATGAGATATATTTGTTGATGAATTGAGAATAAAACAACAATGCAAAAACCGAATAAATGATCAAATTAATCGGAACATCAGATTTGAGTATTTCTGATCAGTGACAAGCGATAAGTAGTAGCTCTAACTACACTTATCTGATCAGTGACAAGTGACAAGTGATAAGTGATAGCTTTAGCTACACTTATCTGATCAGTGACAAGTGACAAGTGATAAGTGGTAGCTTTAGCTACACTTATATGATCAGTGATAAGTAACAAGTGATAAATGTGATCCGTGTAAGACCGTGGCAAGGCTATGGCTTCGGAAAGTGATAAGTGATCATACGTAAGACCATAGTTATACTATGGCAAGGTGGAAGTGAAGTACTCAATTTTCCGTAACCGTTCCCTAATTTGATTAAGGATGGTAAGTGACAAAAGGGCCCAAAAGAGTTAAAGTAAATGGATAAGTGGTAGTGAGTTTATACAAGAGGACTCACCAAATTGTGGTTGACAGGTGAACTTAGTAATTGTGTATAATGCATAAGTGTATGAATGTTTGGTAAGATTTATATTTTATGCCTATGAACTTACTAATTTTCTATAAACTTACTTGAGTGTATTCAATGTTTCATGTAGATTGACGTAAAAATATACGAAGGATCGGATCAACACTGAGGATCACACTATCAAGATTATCTCCTGTAGCTTTTGTAAATTCCCTTTTTGATTTATATGGCATGTACATGGTTTGATGATTATATAAATACCAAAACTTATTTAATGAATATGTATTAAAGTAAAGAGTGATGAATATGCTAAATAGTATAATTATAATAGAAGTATGATTTGGTATTAAATTGATTGAGTTGGATTGGATTGGTCGGTTTTAAAATTGTAGGGAAGATTGGATATTTTATAAAGGGACTATATTGAATTCATAATAATAATAATAATTCGTTAAACTTTGGTAATGCCTCATACCCTATTCCAGCGACGAATACGGGTAGGGGGTGTTACACAAACCCAGTTACAACTGGTTCAACATGTCACACTCGGTTCTCATTAGCTTCATAGTCCTCAATATCAAGATTCGAGTCAACAATTGCATATTTTTCCCTCTGCTCCACTTGTGTGAATACTTCAACTCAGGTTATGGTGGCTTAGTGACATCTCATTCCTGAACTAAGTCTTTCTTTCGTTGCAAAAAGATTTAGTAAATGAGTGAGAGAAATAGTAGCATGTGCCATTTCTTTCTAGGCCTCTACGTGTTTGACAATCTCATCAAAAATTAAGTTGGCAAGATCAATTGGAATAAAAGATATTACCGTGTAAAGAATAGTTTCCATCTTTTTATTAACAACCATGCTTGATATGGTGATAGTCATTTCCTAGTTACAATGGATTGTAGTATAGCATAGGTTGGTTGAAGCTCTGAAGTTCTAGAATTAGCCCCTTTGGTGCCCGACACATCGATCTCTAGAGTCTCCACAGCTTCTCCTTCAACGTACTCCGTAGTTTCATTCCTTGAAGGCTAAGAGGAGCTTGTAGGCCACCTATAAGGCATCACCGCCACCACATCAGGGCCCCTAGACCACATCACGCACCTAGGTAATGTTGGTCTCTCTTCCTCCCTCGACACTAACTTTGTTTGCCATCTCTTCCAACCAAGATCCTAGCATCACTCACTCTTGAATACAAATGCTCTCCCCATTACTGTCCTAGAACTAATTTTATTATTTTTACAAAAAATTATTATATTGTTTTATATTTTTTTAATATTTTTTAGTTATTTACTGGCGTAACATATAATATAAAATAGTTGAAAATTTTTACATAAAATAAATAGTTAAAATATTTTAAATTACGCCAAACTTAACATACATAGTCTACATGAATGGAGCATGAAATATGGTGGTTGGATTATTAAAATATTAATCATATAAAAAGTTACGGAATGGTATAAAACCATTTTAGTTTTACATCGGAATAAGTGAATTTCTCCTCTACTATAAAACAGTGCAACATCAGAATCATTATACACGTGACATGCCACATCATTACAATAAACTGAATTAACAATCGTTAACAAACACATCATTATGGTTGTGAGGACTTAACAGGTAATGTAAAGTTTTGTCTATCAAAAGAGTTACTTGATGTATTTTCTTAGTTTGATAGCTTAATTGAGTGCAAAATGTTCGTAAAGATTTAACTATTTTTTTTGGAAAATATATATGATATTTTGAATCCTTAAACCTAAATTTTCTTTTTAAGGTGAAATGGTTGCAATTCTTCTATGCACTAAAAAGATTGTTACTTGAAATTTTTTTTATTTTGCAAGAAATCTAGTTTTACATGAGTGAAAAATATTATGTAAAAAATATATTTATTAAAAACTTATGTAAGAACCGAAGTTTTAGTTGAAATATTAAAGTTAAATATTTGAAAATCATGATATCTTAGATTTAAATCTCTAGTGTTTTTATTAATTTTATATAAAAATATATAAAAAAAAAGTAACTTCTTCATAATATGATTTACCTTATAAAGATACTGTATTTTTTAGCTGAGTTGGTGATTGAATAACTTGTGACCAACTCAAGACGGGTTGTAAGGCTGAATTGCGGGATTGCTAGTTAGCATTATAGACCTTTATGCACAAAGGTATCTCATCAGCAGGTTTGCCCGAGAGGTTAAGGGGGAAGACTTAAGATCTTCTGTGCATAAGCACGCGTGGGTTCGAACCCCACAGCCTGCATTATAAATTCTTTTAATTATATTAAACAATGACAATTTGTAAATCCGTAGATATTGGAGACAAAATATTCAGAATGATTAGCGGCCGTAAATGTGGATAAACCCCTTAGATATCTATTATATGAAATCCGGTTGTTTATTCCAATAGCAGATTCGGATTTTCGTATTTAGTATGATTTAACCATTTTACACAAATGTATGAAAAACATAATAAGCAATAATATTATTAAATATAATAACTATTATTTATTTTTTATTAGAAAAAAAGATAACATCTTTTTCTCTTAACTTTTATATTATTTAAATCTTCCATAGACCGAATCAAGTCGAGTCACATCTTGATTCCAAAAAAAAAAATTTCAAGCCCAAGCCTGCAACTTGCCTAAAAAGCTCATTTTGCTATTTAAAAATTACTAATATATTAAATATTAATATTTATAATTAAATTTAAATATATTTTTATTATTTTTTTTGAGTAAAATCAGATTGGGCTTTTATTAAATAGAAACAAAGACAAAACCAAAGCATGGTCCAAACTAACTAGCCCAAACAGGCTAATCCAAAGAAGAAACCAATCGAGAAATATCCAGATTATTCTAAAAACCAAAAGAATAAAGAATAAAAAAACAAAATGCAAGCTGTAAAAAGGAAACCAACCGCCCTTAATGCCCAATCACGTCCTATCACCTCTCTCGACCTTTCCGTCTGCCATTCCATTCTTTAAAGGAGGTGTTCATTTCCAAGAAATCGCTAATGACCTTTCGCATCGTTGTAGTTTGACCGATGATAGCCCTTCACTCCTACGAATCGTCTCTTCTTCTCAGTCCGGCTCGTGCTCGCTTTCTCTTCTGGCTTGGGCATTTGCAAAAGCTGGGACTTTGTTCAACAGGTAAAACTCTTCTCTACGTTTTAACGACTCCACTGCTAATATATGCGCTCAGTTGTTGGCTGATCTTTGAGTAAATTCGTGTTTCAAACTCCTATCTCTGGATTTCAAGGGATGAACATCAAATATATATATGGGCTTAATTTTGACTTATCCTGAACTGGATTCTGACATTTCTTTATGACTGTTAACGAGTCCCCTTCAATGATGCTTCCTTCCTTGTCCATGTCGAGAGCAATCTGAGTCGCGCGACGACATGCAAGGGCCTCCGCCTCAAACGCAGTTTGGACCCCTCTGTGGAGAACGCCACTGGAAATGATGACATCCCCCCTGCTATCACGCACAACCACCCCAGATGCGGAGATATTATTTTCCATATCAAAAGCCCCATCGAAGTTCAGCTTGAAGCGATTCTCAGGTGGGCTTTGCCATTTACTATTTCCTTTTGAACACTGTGAAGTATTTATTCTGATTCCCTCCAGCTCTTGTGAATATCTGTTAATGAATCTGACTATCTCTTGACTGGATCTTTTTGATTTATCATAAATGCACGAGTTCCTGTCTCCCCAAATACTCCATAAGGCAATACAAAAAGATCGACACTTCGCCAGAGGTAGAGAGACCATTACCTCGGTAAGCCATTCACTGAACTCATGATTTGTAGATCTTATTAATTCCATACCTGGTAATAGTCGCCAGATCTCTGCTGAAACAGGGCAAAACCGAAATAAGTGATTCAACGTTTCTTCTTCTCCACAGCACCGAGGACACACACTGCTGTTCCCCATTCTCCGAGCATACAAATTCGCCTTAGTAGAAATATAATTCCATGATATCTTCCATGTAAATATTTTTATCTTCGTGGGTATATCCATCCGCCATAGTTTCCTGTAGAAATCCCTATAGTTAATATGTACAGCATAAGCTGTAGGATCCCAGTTTTGTACTAGTTTATAGGAACTCCGCACAGAAAAAAGCCCGACGGTTCTCCACTCCAAGCCAGGAAATCATCATGGGGTTCAATGGACAGAGGTATTCGGAGAATTAGATCTGCTACATCAGCTGGAAAGGTATTGACAATAAGATCCCTATTCCACTCCCTTACATTACTGCTAATAAGTTCAGCAACTTGATCATATTGCAAATTATCAACTCTGGATAATAAACTGCCATTGACATAATCTGGAATCCAATTATCGTGATTAATGGAAATATGTTCTCCTGTTCCCACCTTCCACATCAACCCCTTCTCCAATGTTCCCTTAGTAGCCCAAATACTGCGCCATATGTAAGAACATGAATTCCCCAACCTCGATTGTAAAAAATTGGTTTCTGGAAAGTATTTGGCTTTGAAAACTCTTGCTACCAAAGTATTTGGAGATGTTAGTAACCTCCAACCCTGTTTTGCTAAGAGGGATATATTAAAATGGGTCATTTGCCGAAAGCCTAATCCCCCCTCCTCTTTAGATCGACATAAAAACCTCCACTGACACCAATGTATGCCTCTCTTTCTGTGTCCTTTCTGCCACCAAAATCGTGCAAGAGTACTCTCGATCTTATCACATAATACTTTAGGAAAAAGAAAGCAAGACATAGCAAAAGTAGGGATTGCTTGAAGAATTGATTTGATAAAAATTTCTTTCCCTCCTAAAGACAAAAGCCTGGAACTCCAATTCTCAATTCGTGCAGCTACAATCTCAAAACTGCTCTTTTCGAGTCCTCATCAGTATTAGTACTATAATAAATTAAGGACTTACCAAAATTAACACATTGCCCTGAACAGTTTTCATAAACCTTCAATATATCCTTTAACACCCTCGCTCCTTTCTCAGTTGCTTCGCTAAACATCAAACAATTATCAGCAAATAACAAATGAGAGATTTCTGGACCGTGCCTACTCGCCTTAGCTCCTCTAATCAACCCTTTCTTTTTCGCAATCAAAGCCAAAAGCCCCTCACTACAAATTAGAAACAAAAAAGGACTAAGTGGATCACCTTGCCTTAAACCCCTTGTAGGTTTAAAAATTCTGCCACGAGTACCGTTGATGGTCACTACATAAGAAACGCTGGTAACACACCTCATTATTAGATCAACCCATTTACTAGCGAACCCCATCTTGTTCATTACCGCTTTAAGAAAGGCCCATTCCACCCTGTCATACGCTTTACTCATATCAAGTTTTACCGCCATATACCCCGTCTTCCCTGTACGTTTTTGTCTGAATGTATGTAGAATTTCGTAAGCAAGAAGTATATTATCGGATATTAGCCTACCCGGGACAAAAGCACTTTGAACCTGATCAATACAAGAGTTCATTACTTCCTGCATTCTGTTGGCTATTGTTTTGGTAATCAACTTATACACCACAGTACAAAGACTGATTGGTCGAAAATTAACCAAAGAGATGGGTTTCTGAAGCTTAGGAATGAGAACAATGTTAGTCATATTGACTGCATCAACTTCCCCTCCTTCAATCAGCATTCCTAAACAAAACCTTAGAACCTCCTTACCCACAATATGCCAATATTTTTGGAAAAAAATAGCTGGAAACCCATCTGGACCAGGTGCCTTTGTGGGCCCCATCCCTTTCAATGCCCTCTCAACTTCATCTTATTTAAAAGAATCTTGTAGACTCTCGTTAATCTCAGCCAAAATACTCCCTTCAATCCCTTCCAATATCTCCCTTGGATCAGCCACTCCCTGCGATGTAAACAACTTCTCAAAGTAATTCTTGGCTTCCTCATGTATAATTGACTCGACATTAGTTTCTTGGCCATTCTCCAAAATCAACTTGGATATAGAGTTTGCACGTCTTCTAGCTGTAGCACAATTGTGAAAAAAGGCCGTATTTCTGTCCCCATACCGTAGCCAGTTAACTCTCGCCCTCTGTTCCCAATACGCCTCGTCTTTGTCAATCTCCATGTTAAGATGGATTTTCGTATCAATGATTTTTGCTAAAGACTCATCATCTCTGTCCCCCTGCATCAAAGTTTCAAGTTCTCTTGTAATCTTCTGACGTAATTCAACTTTTTTACCCTTGATTGTGCTCGCCCACTTTGATAATCCAGTCTGCACGGAAAGTAATCTGTCCATCAGCAGTTCAAATGAAGACTCCCATAACTCTTTAAGAGTCGCCTCAAAAGAATCCTCCAACGTCCACCATACTTCAAAACGGAAATACCTGTCTCTCGATAATCTACAAGGCTGATCATTATTAATAAGTAGAGGACAGTGATCAGATGTGGAATATGGGAGATGTTGCACACTCCCCAATGGGAACAAATTTCTCCATTCTGCATTGGCCACCCCCTGTCTAATCTTTCACGAATATTCGTTTCTGGAAGATTCCCCCTTTCCCAAGTATACCAAACACCCGAAAAACCAATATCCATCAAATTACATTCCTCTAACGTATCTCTAAACAGTTCCATTCTTTTATTGTCTCTCGGAATCCCCCTCTGTTTTTCAAATGAATACAAAATCTCGTTAAAGTCTCCAGCAACCATCCACGGGAAATAACCTTCTTGACTAAGTCTTTTAAGTAGATTCCACACCAAATTTTGATCTCTCAAATAAGGTGAACCATATAGTCCCGTGAATCGCCATTCTCCTTGATTACCCTCTTCTTTAACCAGAACATCCAGATGCCAATTAGAAAAACTCCTCAAAGTGACATCAATATCAGCTTTCCATGCCAGACATAACCCTCTACGAGACCCCTCAGCTGCCACCTCAACACCATTTAGAAAACCACAACTTCTTCTAACTTTCTCCATACGTTTTGCGTCTAGCTTTGTCTCCATTAAAAAGACTAATTGGGGATTTTGTTGCTTAATTAAGTGTCGCAACCGTCTCACTGCTTGTGGGCTCCCCAACCCACGAACATTCCAACTTAAACTTTTCATTGTGCCCGGTCAGTTGACATACTGTCAGCCGCCGATTTAGAATAGATTGGGTTAGAATCCGGAAACACATCAACACACATAATTTCTGCACCTTCATCAAATTTCGTGCTCTGCGCCACCGACTTCAAACGTTTCGTGTCTACAACTCCTGCCCCATCTACGTGTTTCTAATCAAACTCTACTGTTGAGCCTTTTCGTTTAGTTCCAGCAGTTGCAAACTAACGATGATCCATATGAATCGTTGGCAACCCCCTTTTCCAGGTAGACTTCTTTAACTCTGTCAGCCCATTGTCACCGTCATTATTACCCCCCGCTTTTATGCCTAACTCATTCCCAACTCCACTGTCCTTTTGCTCCATCAATCCCTCTTCCCAACTCGCTAAAATTTTGCCCCCTAATAAAAACCCCTGTTCCACAATTGAATCAGCAACTCCTTCCTGTCCAACCTGTTGCACGGTAGTCCCAGTATAACTACTCTGCAGACTCACTTTTCGAGTAAAAGAATTATACTTGATGGACTCTTTCCCAACCACTTTTGATTCAGCTTTTAACGCAATTGAATAAGGAGGATCATCTCTAACTTTTTCTTTTTCTGCAGGATTTAACAGCAAGCAATCCTTGATCCCGTGATTCAACCGCCCATAACCAAAACAAAAAAGTGGGAGTTTTTCAAATTTAAAAGGAATCCATGACCGAATCTTATCCTCACTGGAAACAAAAACACCTCTGCGCAGGGGTTTTTGAACATCCAAATTAATCCTGACCCTGCACATATTATCAAGAATCTCATATCTAAGAACACCCCCAAACGTACTACCAATCGCATGCATCAAATCTTTCTTCTCATATTCTGGTGGACATGGACCAAACTTGATCCAATAAGGTGAGGAAATGAGTCTAATCTGATCCCTTTCAACTGGGTTGACTAATCTATCAAAGAGAATAAGGTACTTACGAAACAGCCAAGGTCGCCCTTCCATGATTACCTCAAGATCCTCTTCTAATTCAAAGATAAGCAGAAAAAGATTCTGCCCAACAACCTGGAAATCAAACTTCTTCTTAGTCTTCCATATACTCTTCATTTGAGCCCTTAAACTCTCCGAATTAAACACTTTCATTGTCCAAACCGTGCAAATCAGAGTCGGCTTATCACTTGGCACCACCGTTGATCTTTTGATTGATAATTGAACGAGTTCATCCGCTAACAGTGAGATCTCCTCACTGCTCTCCCTTTCCGAGCCACCACTCTCTTCCATCCCAAGCCACAATAGTAAACTGCTCTCTCTAGGACTTTTTCAGAGAGCACTCTTGGTCTTCTAGGGTTCTAGACGTTTATTTGTTTTGTCTTTCAATTGACTTAATATTTGATTAACTGGTCATATATTTTTATTATTTAAATTGAGCTTGAGCCATAAAAAAAACCTTGTCAAGCTCAAGCCAAATAAGGTCAAGCCTATTGGGCCAATAAGTTACCTGGCTCATGGATAGATCTAATATAAATTCTCTTAAATCTTATTCTTCGTCCGTAAACTTAATTAGACAATGGGATGAAATTATCAGAATCCTTAAATTTGTCACCACCCTTTTTTATTATTTTATCAACTCAATTAGTTAAATTACTTTAAATAAAATTTTAATTAATATTTATATAATTAAAATAAATATTATAATATGAATTTATTTTATAATTTGACATAATTATATTTAGGATATTATAAAAAAATATAGATTCAAATTTAAGGATATATATCATATCAATTGATATATATAAGTAAATTATGAATGTATAATAAGTATTATAGAATTGCAAATTATAATGTGCATTCTTTTATGAGTGATATAATCTAATATATATACAATTAGCATATACAGGTAATTAAGGTAGATTATTAATGATATGTGATATTATATACGATTAATTTTATGGTATATTATAATATATAAATATATACAACTAGTTTTTTACCCCGTACAAAGTACATGTTTGGTTGTATATATCAATTAAATGTTGTAACATTTCAACAATACTAATATTGAGAAAGTAATAACAAACCAACATTGTTTTGTGTAATTTTTATTCTGATTTGAGTTATAAATGTCATTATCAATAAGTGTTAAGTGCAGTTGTAAAACATATTATATTCTCACGGAAAAATGTGAGTCTAAACCTTGGAGATGACATTGTTAGGAGGGACAACCACAGATCTCTTAAAAGAATTAATCTTCATGAACCGTAAAACAAGCATAGAAGATATTTTGATTGTAAAAAAAAAAAACAACATTGTTTTAAAACATCAATTAATATTTTTATTATTTAATATATATACACGTTAATTCTAAATATGAATTACTTAGTACTATATTATTATTTTAAAAATAAGTTGTCCGAATATGATTTATGCTAAAATATTTTGCTTCTATATTTTAATTTAAAATTTAATTGTATATTTTAAATTGTGAAGAAGTAATCGAAGTGAATATATATATATATATTTAAATATTATATCAAAGGCAGTGGAATATTAAAGTATTGGTTTTTTAATGTGAAATTTTGACTCATATTAGAATAATAAGTTATTTTATTTAATTGCTTAATATTTCACTATTGATTGTTTTTCAGATTTTATTTTCATTATTTTTCAAAATTAATGAACTTTTATTGTAAATTAAACCAATTAGTAAATATTTTTTTATTTTATAAAATATATTATTCAATAAATTTAGAAATAAACACAGAAAATCGCATATGATAACCAGTTTATATTAAATTGGATTTTTTGTCTTTTTTGAAGAAAACAAAGTTCATGGCACTATATTTTTGAAAGGCTATCATATCTTTATTCTTCACAAAAATTTTGAAAGAATGATAGTACTTTTCAATTATAGATTTTAGGGTTTTCATACAGTGTAATGAAAGGCAAAATAACATTTATATGCTCAACATTTTAGATGTGGGTAAATTAAGTGGGAATAAAACTACTAATTTTGTTAATTTGGAGTGGGAAGGGTAATATTCTTATTAAGAGTTATATAGTTAATCAATTTTAAAAAATTGGGTGGGTGCAATTGCCCCCATACGCGCGCAGGTAGATGAATCACAAAACTGAACCTAAATTAACATTAGGATTATCCGCAGCAGCCACCTCTACTGTCTTTTTGCATCTCCTGATTGGGAACAATAATCCGGGTTCCCTTAAGAAGTACTGCATTGCCATTAGGATCTAACTCATCATTAGCAGTAAGTGTTTTCTTGCTGATTATTCGATATATCTCTGTTAGAACCGTAAAAAAAGCTGTTTCAACATTGGTAGATTCTAGTGCTGATGTCTCCATGAAGAACAGGTTCTCTCTTTGTGCAAACTCTTGTGCATCTTCTGTTGGTACCGCTCTCAGGCTTCCCAAGTCACACTTGTTTCCCACAAGCATGATCACTAGATTCTGATCAGCATGTCCCCTCAATTCCTCTAGCCACCTTGCCATGTTGTCAAACGATTGCCGCTTGGTCATATCATAAACCAACATCGCTCCTACTGCTCCTCGGTAGTATGCACTTGTCACAGCCCTGTACCTGATTTCATAAAGCAACAAGGGTACTTCAGCCGCACATCATACATTATGAAGGAAAGCAAAAGCTTGACGAAACAGCCGTTGCCATGTTTACTTTGGGGTCTTAATCACTGAGTTAAAATGATCAAGGACCAAATCTAAATCACTTAGTATGCCAAAGAAGATGGTTTGATTTTATATAGTTCCACATTGATGAATGGTTTGGTTTTATATAGTTTCAGATCAAAGCAGCCTGCACGAAGACTGTCAAATATAAATATTAGCAATCTCTGCTTGTTGCCACAGCAGGATGACTAGTTTTTTTTTAAAGCAAAGTAATTGTCATCATCAATATTTAAGATGAACAACCATAACAAACTGATAAATCAAATTTCTTCCTTTCATTTACGTGAAAGCACTAATGGTAGCATTTCAAGATTAGATTGGATGCAATGTGTATGACCAATAACACCCATTTTGCCAATATGCATACAGCATAAAGTAATCTATATCAGGGTTTATCTTATAGATTCAATCTAATTCTGGCAGAACTTGTGGATCTCCCTAGACAACAAGTCACTGTCCTCTTTATAATCATATACACAAATCCCTTGATATGCTTGAGCTGCTCTAGAAATCACAAAAATAAACTAAATATGTCCGTGAATGCACCAGCACATTCAGATAAACACATGCATACATGCATGCAAATAGGTAGTGGTATATGCATCCATGTAATGAAAAAATAAGCATACATATACATGATAGGCTCATCCATGTGCTTGTGCAAAAACACATACAAAAAAAAAATAGCAGAGAGCTACAATAGTAGTAGACAAGTGACCAAAAAATGATTTTTCAGTAATTGAACTCGATAGGGAACAAAATATCTGGCAAAAATGTTGAGCAGCTTCATCTAAAATTTCAACACTTCTCTATGGCTTTTCAGTCAGGATAAGAAAAAGTAATCTTGAGGCAATTAAAAAAAAAAAAAAAGGATGCATGCACATTTTAGTTAAGACTTTCTAGATGCAAACAGAAAATTCATGTTTCCATCACAATTCAAGGATTATTTCAAGGTCCTTGAAGAATACCAAGCATATAGGTTTTTGTCGTATTGCAGGGCTGAAGTGTGTATAGATATAGATATATATGTAAATAAAGATTTAAAGTAAATAAATTGTTGTGAAAATCTTATAAAATATATTTTATTTAAATTTAATTATAAAATAGATTTAAAATATTAAAAAAATAAAAGTTTAAATAAAAAAGTTTCAAAGGTCTTACAACCTAGATTGAGTTTTGAACAAGCTAAATTTTTTGTCATTCAAGCATGGCTCGATCCATAAATAAATAACTTAGCATGAGCAGATTAAGTTTAAATATCACATCTGACATTAATCTAGCAAACAATATATAAATTCCTTAAAATAAAATAAAATATCAATTTTTAAGTATCGTAATTAGCATAGTTGCATATGTAAATTTTTTATGTTAAAAAGATATCCAGTCTAACTAAAATAATAAAAATCAATATAGAATTATTTCATATTACAAAAGAAAAAAAAGGTTGTATACAATAATAATAATAATAAGTAAAATCCAAGTCGATCCAAATTTAGACAACTATTTGGATCAAGCCATCAAATTAGTCATTATATATATATGCATATATTTCAAACTAGCAATATTTTTAACACAAACTAAATTGATAAGCTAAGAACCCAGGGCAGTGATATATGCACAACTGTTCTCTGTGCTTGCTTGATGGACAAATCCAGCCCAAGAATAAACCATAACAGAGACAATCCATCAAGTCTGAAAATCCTGAAGTCTAACTTTGATGTTTTACTAGTATGTATGATGTTGGCATTGCAACATATAAGAATAGGAAACAATACAACAGCAGCCACATCATTACATTTCACTTCTCATTTAAAAAATTAGCATCTTAACCAGCAAAAAATTACTCTACATTAGAGGACTAAAATTTTCCAATGAATTCCATCGAAAAGCATTCCTAGAGAACACAAACAATAAAAAAACCTGGTAAGTGGTTGTTGGCCAGGTAGCTCAGCTTCTATGACATTGCGACTAACCATTTCAATCCAGCGTTATGATAGGATCAGAAATAGAATTTATAGGACTCAAGTTCCACATTAAACAACCTTAACTCCGGCAGCACTCCTCCATATTATCATTACAGGATCTACAAAGGCATTGTCTTCCTATCTTTTTCTTGGTCCATCCAATGAAACATTGATCCAGTTGCACCTTCTAATGTATATTAAGTTTCCTAATTACCTAGCTAGAAATAATGATAGTGCCCTAATTTCCTAGCTTGAAATAATGAGACTTGGTCTGCCTAATACAAATATTCCGAGGATAGAAAGAAGGATGTAACATAACTGTTCCTTGACACTTTCTACTCCATTTTTTTGTTTCCATCAAATATAACAATTATGCAAATTCAATAAAATAAGTAAAATAACTAACTGAAAGTTTCAGGGGGAAAAATCGCACCTTTCTTGGCCAGCAGTATCCCAAATCTGCGATTTAACAGTCTTGTTATCGATTACAAGGGTTTTAGTCTGGAATTCAACACCAATTGTGGCTTTTGAATCCACACTGAATTCGTTCCTGGCGAAACGAGCAAGCAGCTGAGATTTCCCAACTGCTGAATCCCCAATCAAAACCACTTTGAATACATAATCAATCCTTTGATTATAATCGCCATATAAGTTTGACATCGTCACCACCCAATCAGATGCCCACTGAGATGAATCCGCTGATCAAAATCCACGAATTTAACCCGACCATAAAATACAATGATAAATATTCAGATTATTCGTGTGGATCTGGCACAATATGCAAGAAATGAAGCTTCGCATGGCATAATTATAATCACAGTATGAAATGGGGAGAATGGCTAAAAGGGATGATGGAGAATGGGAGATTCGAACCGGCAATTAGGGTTAGGGTTAGGGTTATAGGAAGCCAGTTAACGAAGAAGAAGACCAGAAAAGTTTGGATTCAGTGAAACAGTAAATTTTCTTTTATTTATTTCTTTTTTGGGTTAATAGGTGAAGGAGAAAGACGATCACTTCCCCATCAACGGTTTTTAGTTTCTAACGTTCTACCTATGATTATTCTTTTGTTTATGGCTTAAATATTTAAATAAATAAATAAAACTCTTGATAAAATCATTTAAAAATCAATTAAGTTTTTAATTAAAAATAATATTCAATTAAATCCTTCCAATTATGAATTCAACTCAAAACAACCTTTTGAAATACAATGGTTAAAATATGATGTTCGTCCCTATACTCTAATCAAGTTTGAGATTTTATCCATGAACTTAAAATGGTAAAAATAATTAGAGGACTTAATTTAAATATATTAAAAAAGTTTTATTAAATATTTAAATTAATACAATGCTAATGATCTTTTTATCAAAATGTTTATGAAAAGAAGTTCATGGATATTTAAATAATTTTTACAATTATTTTAAAACTAATACAAAATGTTAGAATATTTAAATTAAAAGTATATGAAATGAAATTTAAATATATTAAAAAAGTTTTATTAAATCTTAATATTTTAAAACATAATTAGTTAAAAATAAAACTATCATTGTAGGTTCAATTAATTTTAATTTGGAAAAGTTTAGACTAAATGAAATGAATATTTTTCTTAAAAATATGTATATACATTTGTCCAATTTATTTCCCAATTATAAATGAATAATATTGTCCATAATCTTTAATTATTTTAGTACATACGCATAATTTCCAAAATTAACTTTATATTACATAATGTTATTAATGATAAAAAGATCTTTTTGTTTTTTATCAAAATAATATTTTTATATGAAAATAATAAATATGATTTTATAAACTAATTTTGTTATTATATATGTGATGTGCAACAATAATTTATTAATAAATTTTAATTTAATTTGAATGTGTGGGACTATAATTAAGTAGAGTTTGTAAAAATTAAGATTGAGTGGGTAATCCATATTTTAGAAATCAAGATTATACTTATTTGAGAAGGTTTCCCTATTCCAAAATTTTTGATACAATCATAAAGGTTTGCCAAAAGCCATCTTTAGTCAGTAATCTGGAAGGGGATAAGGATTATTGAATGACCAAATATTTATTTACTCTCCCCAATATGGGATGATAAACAAATAAAAGTTAGCCACCTACACTTCGCTATTTTCAACTAACAAAAATCATAACTACCTGAGAAATTATAACCAAGACTGCAACCCTCCTACGTCTACTCTCCCCTAACTTTTCATCTAAATATGTTGATTAAGCTATTTAGTAAGTTTAAGCTTCCATTGCTTAATTTTAAAAAAATACAAAATATTCGAAAGCTTTTATTTGAGTAGTTGAAATGTTAAAATTGTTGTTTTACGACTTTCTTTGTTCATGCTGTCTACACCGATCGAAAGCTCTCCTTCTTGTTCTTATCTACAATTTTTTTTTTTATGAAATAGCTTTGAATGTCACGAATTTGCGAAATAAAATCCAAACAGTTTTTTTCCCTAATCTCCGACACCGATCATCAAATTGACTTGGATAGGTATGTTATTCTACTTGTTGATGTGTACTTGTCTATCATACCAATCATTGGGTCGTTATTTAGAGTTCGCTAGTCAAAAGAAAAAATATTAATAGTTCACTGACTTGAATGAAAACTTTCGAATAGCTTATGATCATTTTATAACTTTTTGAAGTTGAGTGATCAAAACGTAAACTTACTAATAGTATATTTATCAAAATGTAAACTTATTAATAATTTAGTGACGTTGAGTATAATTTACCTAATAAAAAAACAAAATACATTCATGTTTGATATATACTCGAATCTATATAACATAGAAATGCAGTACCAAAAAAAATGAACAAATTGAGAAGAGATTGTAGAGTGAGAAATGGTAATATGAGGAATGCAATGCATAAATCTGTCCTATACAATTTTCTCTTTATTCCAATATTGCCATGAAGTGGGAAGCTTTCTTAGCTTACACGATTAAGAATTCTGCGATGAAAACGCAACCAACTTTTTAAACAAAAGAGAGAAATCTGAAAAACAAACTAAAATCATAAAACTTGATTAGGGATCGGCTTCTGAATATTTAAGCACTTGCAGTTTGCACGACGGTCGCTTAGCGTCTGAAAAACAGATAATGTTATATTGCAAGTGTAAGATGAAAAAAAAGCAAAGAGCACCAGAAAGAAATGTTGAATTGGAAATTGAGGTTCTCTTTCAGTTACCTTGAACTGTTTCTGAAGGTCCTTGATGTAGTCCACAGCCAAATCTAACATGTCTGCTGTGTTTGTTTGCTGCCAAAATGGAACCCCAAAACAATCAATTTCCAAATCTAGAACTGCTAAGGGGAAAAAAAAACAAACGAAACCATACCTTGTCCATGTTTGGGACAAGGTCTTGTAGCTTTCGCATTCGTTCACTAATTCGGGTTCTTCTCACCTGAAAGTAATTTACCCTTTAGAATCCTCTCTAATGCAACTCAAAGTTACAATGATGTGTTCATGCATGTACACTAGTATGAGATGAAGGTATTCTTTACCCTTTCGGCAATGCTTCGAGGATGTGTAGCGCACCCACGCTTAGCTCTAATCTTACAAGGGACTGAATCTTGAAAGCTTAGAAACTTCTCCATGGCAGGCGTTTCATTCGACGTCTTCGGCAGACTCAAATGGTGAGACAATACATGAAGACGACTTCCACTATCACTGTTCTATTGATAAAGAAACACACATAAACGAAAATTGATTAAGACAGCTCTAATCTTCATTTATCGGAGGAACTTAGAAAAGCAATAGTCGAAGATATGCAACTTCGATCATACCTGGTTGGCGGAAAAGGAGTTGGGGTCGTTATCTTGTGTCGTTTTCGAGCCAGAAAAGTTCTCTGGGAAGTTTGCAGAATCGTTCCAAGAACCGTATTGGTATCCAGTTCCCAGTTTAGCATCATCGCCAACTTCGGAAATCTGTGACAAGATGCCCAAGGATGAAGGTAGTCTTGATGAGAAGCTAATCTGATTCTTCAATCTGTTTGAACTTGAAGATGGACTTAGCTCTCCATTTGTATAGCTTCCCAAGCCTGCAATTTCACTGAAGCCATTATCAGTATATTTTAATTTTCAATAAATTTAATGATTATCAGCTTGATAGATCTATAATCCAACACCATATCTATTCAGCACAATCAAAATGTCAACTTTAAAGGGTATAGGTCGCTATCCAATGTTAAATGATAAGAGAAAAACAAATATCTTCTTCTTTTTTTTTTTTTTTTGAAGGGACTGTTCTGTAACAACTAATCAAAATGTTCCAAAGCATTCAAAACCTCAAGAAAAGAAGTTGGCAATCATAAATGGGGACAAAGAACAATACCAGTTTGGACAGATAAGTTGGTAAATAGCCCTGGGGGCGAGCTGCTTTGCCTCAATAGGCTGGACGTAACCGGTTTCCCACAACGTGGATCCATTCCCAATAAGAGATATGAGGTATCCATAGCAGAGGAGGTTTGTCTGGGATAATGAGGGGGTAATCCGGGAAACGTCTGCCGGGAATTCGCGTGGTCAACAGTCGCCTCTGTCCCAGATTTATCGTGGCTTGGATTCATGAATCTGTATATCAATCTGTTGGAGTGGGGACCGCCTTTGCTAAGGCCGGTATCAAGGTTTTGGCTGAAAGTAGCGAGAAGAGAACTGGGAGCAGAAAGGAAACGCAACAGCTCCGAATTGGGTTGGCTGTTTTGGTTTTGACAACTTGGAGGGGTACTTGAATCCATCACCAACTTCCTCTAGTTTTGCCCCTGTTTTACTTGTGAGAAGTTTTAAGCTAGAGAGGCATTGTACGTAGCAGAAGTCAGGGTGGAAGGGGGAATTTAAGCATAAAAATTGCAGGAAGCAAAATTTGAGCTTGATTTGCAAGCAGAGTGGGATGAGATCTTGAAGAAGAAGCAAAGCCCAAGATAATAAGTTGACGAGGGAAGGAGAAAAAAGAAAATAGAAGAGCGTTCCAGGGAAAAAGTGGAACTTGAAAGTTATACAAAGAGATGGGACTTTTTGGTTAAAGAAGGGATTTTGTGAGCAGAGAAAAAGGGAAAGAAGAAGCGGATGAGAGAGATATGGGGTATGAGGGCAAAAAAAGCAAGGAAGAGAGGGGGCGCTGAAAGTAGAAAAGTGAAACACTGAAACAAAGGAGAAGAAAGAAAGGCTGCGATATGCATCTGCTTTGCTTTGGTTTTGTGTTGAAATGAAAGCAGTCAATGTCAAAGGGCAAAAGTACAAGAAGAGGGAGAGCCATCAATGTAATCCATTGGCTTCATTTCATGTCTTCCCTTTTTTTCACCTATGCCCTTTCTATTTTCTAAATCAATAAATATTACTCTTCTTCTTCCAATTACAGCACTTTGTTAACATTTCAATTGCACTCAAAACACTTGTTTTATTTTTAAAATTTTAATCTTTTTATTTTTTAAATTTTAAAATACCCGTCCAAATTTTCAAAAATCGTTAAATTTATTAGTACGACATTTTGAAATAATAAAAAATTACTCACTTGGTTATAAATTAACTAAAAAAAAATCACATTGTAATGAACATAAATTTAACAAAACAATTTTAATAGTATTAACAGTTGGACCTGAATTTTAAAATTTGTAAAGTAAAATGGGTAAATTCTACATTTATGAAAAGTATAAGAACTTATAACTTATTTTAACTTAAGAAGTCAAAGTTATTCATCTTTTGATTTTTGGTTCATCCGGTTCAATCACTTTAAAATTTAAAACAAATAATTAAGAGAATATATTTGATACACTGTTAGTGAAATTTTTAGACTTCACAACCGGTGGAGTGATGACAAGTATCTTATAGAGAGTATGATAAAATATATAAAAGAAATGAGACACATAATAACTTTTTAAATCTATTTGTGAAATTAAAAAAGTACACTATTGATGTGCCAAATAAATATGAACGAGAAGATGATAAAATTTCAAAATTTTTGTTAGAAAATTTGAAATTTCATCTCTTTAATTCTCAAATGTTGGTTTTCTACCGATTCAAAAAAAGGTTATGAATATTATTTTGTTATACATCACCAATTCCACCATCCGTTTTCAACCCAACCTAAGGTTTTTAAAATCGGATAGGTAATTAAATGAGTTAAATTACCGATTTTTGGTCTAATTAATTTTATTTAATGAATTATTAAAAATCATAAAAAAAATTTAAAAATATAGGAAATCGGTTCAACATGTTCTTAGCCCAATTTGTAGGTCAATGATCCAACTCTTTATTTTGGACAAGTACATTAGATGAATGTCGCTCTAATTAGCTAATTTAATCCAATTTCTAAAAACAATAATTTAACCAATTAATCTAATCCGCTTCTGTAACCATACTATAAATATATGCATGAATTCACTCTCAAATATATTTTGTGTTTAATTCCCACCATAGGCATTACCCAAATTTATTTATCTTAGTCGAAATATATTCAAATTTTCAATCCAATTATCCTTTACATTGATTTAATCCTAGTTCTAATTATTTAAAAATAAATTTGTAATTCTACTTATAAATTCCTAAAAAATATTTTTAAATAAAAACTAATGAAAATGAAAATATATGTTTATATTAAGATTAAAAAATTGTTAAGTATATTTCTTAGTATAAGAAAATACTTTTGCAATAAAATAAAAAAGTGAGTGAAAAAAATTATAGTTGAAATTTTATTTTATACAAAATTAGAGGTGAAGATGGGATAATTCAAATTGAATTTGTGCTAAATAGGTGTCATCATACAAATCTAAGATTTTTTAATTGAGATTTATATTATGCTTTATTTTTAAAAAAAAGTAAAAAATAAACTTTTTTAAGTGAGTAGTTAATTTTTTAAAATTAAAAGATGAAAAATAATAATTTTAAAATGATTAATTAAACGTTTAATTTTACTTTTAAATGAATTGATATTAATTAATTAGTTGTTTAGAAAAGTGTATAATGATATATTCCAAATCAACAATTTTTTAAAGAACCAAAATTAAGACTCGCACTTTTTAAACCTACAACCAATTCTCAGTGTAATTCCCACCGTTTTGTCTAGGAAAATAAAAACCGTGTAATGACGTTTTCTTTAAATAATTTAGTGACGTATCATTTTCTCTTGTCGGCTAAGTTATCAGCATATGCTGAAAAAGAAATTAACCATCTATGTTTTTTTAATTTATCGATTTCCATTTTTTTTGAGAGATAAAAAAAATTGTGTCTTACAAAGCCCACTTTCAGCTACATCAATTAAAAATGCATTTTACAATATGGTTTTTCCTGAAAATTGACACATCAGTTTTTGTAATTAGAGGGTTAAATGTTAGTATTTTTTGAAATCACAATTATCTAATTATTTAATCAAAAAAGTTAACGTGACAAAAATATTAATTTTAAAAAATTTTAAAATAATATGTTTTAATAAAAAATACAAATAGGAGTAGGAAAGAAACCAAATTTAGAATTTAATAACAAAAACACTAATATTTAACTATTTAATCAAAAAATTGATTTGTCAATTTTTAACGAAGCGTGTTTTCTTTTTTTCTCAAAAAAAAGATACATCAATAAATTTAAAAATAAACATATTTTCAAATTTTTTTCAGCATACATTGATAAATTAGCCTCTCTTATCTTACTTTTCAAATAATATATTATTAGATTACCACATTCATAGTAAGGTAAAAAGGTTATTTTAAGTAAAATTATTAAATTTTGTATAAAATTTTGATTGAAGTTTTAAAATTTTTATAGAGATTAGAGTCGTAAGTTGAAATATCAATATATATGAATTTTTACTAATGTTATTTTAAAAAAAATTACCGTTACGATAATATAATATAATTTATTATATATATATATATATATATATATATATCTTAATTAAATTAGTATTCGGGGAATTTAAAGTTATTAAAGAATCTACTGTATAAATGTTTGACATGATAATTAGGTAGTTACCAAAAATAGAGTTGCTCACGGGAGTAACTACTTATGCACTGCAAAGGCCACTGACTACAATAATATTATCTCTAATATTTTGGGTAAAATTAAAAAAATTAGTAGGTTGGTATATTAAAAATCAATCTTCAAGCTGCATGTTCTTCGGAGTAATACTACATTCACCACATCCATATGAAATGTATGTGTCTCGAGTTTTCATTTTTTTATCAATATGTTTACAAGTGTGGGTCAAATTTACACCCCCTATCCATAGAGGCCATGTGCACAAATTTGATATTCTCAAGTAAGGTTTGATTAAGGATGATAGAGGAGCGGGTAGATTATGAATATACGTATCCAAAATTTGATCTTCTGCCTATATATAAAAAAAAACATACAAAATATTAAATTTTAATATAACAAGAAAATATTTAAATTAGACTACATTAAATATAAAAAAATTCTTATCTAAACAGATTAGAAATTATGTTTGTCATCTAAACGGATTAGAGATTATGTTATTGTTAATTTCGAAAAACATGAAATAAATTGTAATTCAGAAAATAGTTTACGAAAATCTTAAGACAATTTTAATAATAAAAAAAGAGTTGACAGAGAAATAAAATTTGATTGAAAAATTAAAAGGGAATTGAGAGAAATTTGAGAATTTGAGAGAGTTAAGATTGAATTGAAAAACAAAATGAGAGGGTTTATATAGAAAATAAAAAATGACCGTTTTGGGGGGGGGGGGGGCGGCTGTTGGTTCTCACTGCTATTTAGGAGGGTGATCGTTGGGGGAAGCATTTACGTTATTTTAACTTGATCCCGTTATTTTACAAAAAATTAACCTAATTTAATAAATAACTTTAAAAAACAGTATTTTTATGTAATTTAATCGATTAATTCACTATAATTTATACTATGTAAAATATAAATTCTTGTATTAATACACTTTAAAGTTCATTTTTTTAAAATTGTAAGAATTTATTTTGACTTAAAGTAATTACAGTTAGATTAAAATATTTAAAAAAACTTGAATGATGTGAAAATAAAGAGAGATAGTGACATCCGTTTTAGGGAGTAAATCTGGATACATGTATATTCTACTCAAATAAGCTTAAATTCTTACTTAAAATAATAATTGATGTTAAGAGTAATAAAAAATGAATGTCAACCCTACTATGAATCTGTGACTCAATTAACCTTTATGATTAAATGAAATTAATAAAGAAAGAGAAGGGGAATGAATACTGGAACAGAAACCACGGGGATAAGGCGGAAACCACACGAAAATTGAAACTTATTGGGTCCGTGATTACGCCTCCACTCACGTCACCCGTGACATCACTTAATCTACCGCCTTCTTTTCATTCATCCAATCTCCCACCCTTCTTTCTTTTATTATTATTTCCTTTTCGCACTGTCTCCAACCTATTTTGTTTTTTTCTTTACTTCACCTACTTCTCCATTTCTTTTTTGAAGTTACTATAAATATAGTTTTTGTAACAGTCTGTTTTTCGGCTCGAATTTGTAATCACGAAATTATTATTTTCGGTGAATCTGTCATTGAAATAGAGTTACAAAGTATTATCGGGACTTTCAAAACATTTTTAGACATACAATTCGAATTATAATTTCGAATAATTTAAAACCTTTTTTGCATTCAATCATGTGGTCCCTATTACGAGCCTACGACGCCCAAAACATGCTTTGAAAGTGGTTCAGGACTAAACCGACAACTCAGGAAACTTTTACAGAACTTAGAAAATTTCTCCATATACAGGGGTCACACGCCCGTATGGTTTAGGGACACGCCCGTGTGGTCAAGCTGTGTGGTCACATAAGCCCGTGTCCCTTACCCGTGTAACTCTCTGACTTGCAAGGCATGAACAAATTGAAGTCACACGGCCAAGTCACACATCCGTGTGCTAGGCAGTGTGGCAAATTTAATTTTTGAAATTAAGGTGTAGTTTACAGAACCATTTTTTATTAAACCGAGTCAATTTACTATTCATATTCCGAACGTAATTATAATGTCTCTCTATTGGGCTCTCGAAGCCCAAAACATACATTAGAAACGACTCGGGACTAAATCGGGATCATAGGAAATTTTTCGCATAATCCCAAAATATTTTTCTCTATTACAAAGGTCACACGCCCATGTGCTATAGGGACACACCCGTGTGGTTCAGGCCGTGTGACCAACACACCCATGTGACTTACCTCGCTCCAGGTCGTATGGCTTCACACGCCCGTGTCCCTAGGCCATGTAACTCTCTGACTTGCAACTCATGAACAAATTGATCTCACACAGCCAAGACACACGCCCGTATTGCTAGGCCATGTGGTTAATTTTTATTTTCGAATTAGGTGTAGGATTCACACGGTCGTATTACACGCCCGTGTATCCAAGCAGTGTACCTTACATGGGCAAGGCACACGCCCGTGTGGGAGCCCATGTGTTTGATCCTAAGCATTCAGTTTTGTAATTTCTGGATACAGGGGACACACAGCCTTGACACACGCCCGTGTGGACAAAAACAAGGCTATATCCAAGCCTTATTTCTCACCCAATTGGTATTTTACTTACATCAACATTTAAATATGTTCAAGATTCAATTTATATGATTAAATATCTAAATTTATCAATCAACTATTCATATATATATATATATATATAGACATTTTCATAAATTTTTATAGCATTCTTAACCACCATCTTCATCCCTATACTTATACCATCTCATCATTTGTTCATTTTAAACCCATATCAAACATGATAAAATCATAATTATATGTAACTCAAAACTTACTAAATACAAGTCATACCAATGGCTAATTACAGTTAGATCATTTATAAGCCAACATTAACTAATTAACCTATACATGCCATTTAACCATAATTTATTTACCATACATACCAAAATAGGCCGATGGATAGTGTGAGTGATCTCCGTCGAGCTTCCTAACCAACAAGCTTCCGAAAACTCACTCATTTAAATTTAATATAAACATACAAGGCATATTCAGTCATCTTGATCACAAGCCCTAACACATAACCTCATCACCCTTGTTAGTTGTACACTTTATATATGTAACAGCCCAAGTTTAGCCCTAATCGGAACGGTGGTTTCGGGACCACGAATCCTGGTTAAATAAATATTTATACATTTAAATTTATATCTATGTTATGTGTTTGAGCATGTCCTAAAATATGGTAGGTTAATTCGTTTGTTTGGATGCTTAATTTTAGATAAGGGATTAAATTGCATAAGTGTAAAAAGTAGCTATCTTCTTAATTGAGTGATTGAATTGATGTGTTTATCTATGAGAGAGGACTTAAGTTATAAATAGTCCATTTGTTGGCATAGTGGACGGCGTTATGACTTTGATTTTTATATTATTTTGTTTTTATAAGCATAAAATATGTGTTAAAGATTTATATATTATAATATAAGATAATATTAATAAAACGACATGCAAAAAGAAAGCCATTGTTTTCATCCTTGGCCGAAAGTAAGAAAAAAAGAAGAAGCTTGAGCTCTCTCTAATATTCGACCATTTGCAACCAAAATTAGGTAAGTTTAGTTTTGGATTTTTGATGATTTTTGCATTTTTAAGATTGTTGTTAATTCTACTTTCAAGCCCATGTATTAATTTTGTGTATTAGTCATGTATGTGAGATATGCCATTGATGTGAAGTTGAGTTTCTATGATGATTTTAGTATAAAACGAGATATTTGGGCTAGATGAACACATCTTATTCTTGAGTCTTTGTTGAATATAGATGATTAAGGATTTATTTGTGAAAATATTTTCTAGGAGGGTTAAATTTAGAAATTTATGTAATAAATGGATTTGTGTAGTCCTTATGAAGTTTTGGCCTAAAAGGGTGGAAGCCAAATTTTGTGTAATTAGTGAGTTATGTATAAGGGACTAAATTGTAAAAATTGTAAAAATCAGGGGTAAAATAGTAATTTGCACAATTTAGTATTTATGGATTAAATTGAATGGAAATATAATTAAATGAGTTTAATTTGAACTTAATTAGATCAAGAACAAAAGGAAACGGGATTGGATTGGGGAAAAGCAAAGTTAAACGAATAGCCGAGAAGCTTAATTCGTCAAATTTCCGAGGTAAGTTTTAAACAGTTGGACTGATTTGAATTTTATTTTGTACTATGCACATATGTTAAAAGATTTTAAGCAAGTTAATTGCCATATTGTCGAATGAGAAGATTAAATTAACATGAAGTAGCCGAATGTGATACTTGATTTAATTGAGTTGTTGAATATGTTTTTATGAAATACAAGATGGTTTAGATAAAGATGATATGAAAGGTGATTATTTAAAGATGATGAGTTGTGCTAAATAAATATTAAGTGCGAGCCGAATGTGATGTTTTTTTATATATATATATATATATATATATGCGAATAAGTGATGTATATTGTGAATCCCTAATTAATAGTATGTATACGAGTAAAGATTATAACAAATGTGTACTTCATTGTGAAGGAACATGGGGTTGCTGGCACTAAGTGTGCGATTCCATAAGTACCGAGCACTAAGTGTGCGATATCGGTCGAAATGCACTAAGTGTGTGATTCAATAAGTACCGAGCACTAAGTGTGCGATATTGGTTGAAATGCACTAAGTGTGCGATATTGGTTGAAATGCACTAAGTGTGCGATTCAATAAGTACCGAGCACTAAGTGTGCGATAACGATCGAAATGCACTAAGTGTGTGCGAATAAGATGTCCGGGCACTAAGTGTGCGAAATCGGCGGAGGGGCATTAAGTGTGCGATCAACTTTAGTATCGAAAGGTTGAAATCGGTAAGTTGGTTCTATGAAATTTCATTATTCAAATCTTAAATATATATATACAGGTAAAGTGCAACTTGAATGGAATGTTATATTTATTTTTAATTTAGATGAAAATGAATGATGATAGAAATGTATTATACATCGAAACCAAATGTGAGCAATAACAGATGATCTAAGATGTATTTTACAATGAGTAATATTGATATTATAAGACAAATTATTTAAAACTTACTAAGCTATATTAGCTTACTTGGGTGTTGTTGCTTTTATTCTTTAGATTTTTAAGGTGGAAGCTCGAGCTCAGGGATTATCTTAAAGTCAATCACATTATCATCAAAATTTGGTATCTTTTGCATTTGAACCTAAGGTCTATGGCATGAATAGGCTAAATTACTCTTTTTGATAAATTGTATATTTTATGCAAAGGCCATGCGAATATGGTTTTCTTTCTTACTAGTTTGGGATGCTTAACTATACTTGAAATGCTGTTTATGTGTGTGTATATTCAACTATGTTAGAAGTTCATTTTGATAGGTGCATATATGTGAAATCATGTATAGCATGTGTATCTTATAATGTAAATGAAAAATTGTTGAATGACTTATAGGTTTATTTTTAGAAATTTTCTCATATTAAATTATGTGTGGAATCGGTTCATTGGTAATCTAAGGTATACATTTGACCATTACATTTGTTTTGTTGGGAACTTAAAACATTCTTTGGATGTGCACATGAGTGTTCGGTTATGAGGAATAATTGGTTAATTCACGGATGTAATATCTAGTTAAGATATGCCTAACCATATGTTTACGTATGTGAGATGATCATTGCTGATTTTAATATTTACTAATAGATAATGTCTTGATTTGAAAATTTCGAAGATATGGTATATTTCAATGTGTGATAAATAGATAGAGAATGTTATTTTCTATTGTAACATTTGTAGCAGGCCTAATCTGCCCGGGGCCCAATTAACCAAACAAAAAACAAAACCAAAACAAAAATCACCAGAAATTAATAAAGTCCAATTAAAAGTCCATAGTCCATTTACAATTAAAATGGCCCAAATTAGGACCCAAACAAAATAAACCTAACCCTTAGACTTAACCAGCCCAATTACAAACTAGGCCCAAATGGCCCAAACATTCCAAGGTTTCAGAAAACCCTAGGGGAGCTTCCAAGCCTCCAGCGCCGCAAGCCTCCCACGCCCCAACAGCAAGCCACCCCGCGCCACGTCGCCACCGTACGGCCTCCGTATGCCACCCTCGTGCTTCCACGTCGCCTCGTACCTGCGCAAGAGAACAAAGGACGACAAAAGCAAATAACAGCAAAGAAAACAAAGCAAAGATTTGTATTTTTTTTATTTTATTTTTCAATTTCGGCTTTAAAAGGCCCGAAAAGAAACCATTGTAAGGTCTTCTTCACGATTTTAACAAGGAAATACAAGAAAAATCAATATAAAAAAGAGCATACTTTCAAGCCAATACAGAGGTTGCCTTCTATTTCGATTTTTTTTTCTCTTTTTCCATTTCGTTTCTGTTTTCAATAAAAGGAAAACAAACAAAAAAAAGGGTATATACCTGTTGTTGGGTGTCGATTTAACCAAACCTCGGCTCAAACGATCAATGGACCCTTGTGGTTCTGTTTGAAATCGCGACGACGGCGGAGGTGCGTTAGGTGCCGATGAAACCACGGGTCGACTGAGGAGACGGAGAGTTGAAACGTTTTCAGAAAGGGGGTGAAGATATTTCGTTTTTAATCTGTTTTAAGAGTGTTTTAGTTTTTTTTTTTTTTTTTGAAAAGAGAAAGGGAGAAAATGAAGTTTAAAAAAATTTTGATTCTTATAGCAATTAAAACGACAGCGTTTTATCAAGGGCCCCTTTTTTATACAAAACGACGCCCTTGATAAAACGCTTAATCAAAACGCGCGTGTGACCCGATCCGGGAAGGATCCGCGCATTTTGCTACTTTGGGGTAATTTATGCCTTTAGTCCCTCTGTTTTGAGTTAAGATTTGATTAAGCTTCCTTTTATTTCTTTTGTTTCTTAATTTTGCCCAAAGATTTGCGTGTCTTTTTAAATTAGTCCAATCTGTGTGCTGCGTTTTGATTACGGAATATTTTCTGGTTTAATCCTCGCTCATTTATGCGCATTTTATTCAAGTCCTTGATTCTGTTTTTATTGGTTTAAAAAAATCATTCTTTTGATTTTGCTTTTATTTCAATTGTGTCTGTTTTAATTTTATGTTTTTGTTTTTTATAATTTATTTATTTATTTTAAAATAAATACTGTTAACATAGTACTTGGAAATATTTTATTAATTTTACATTGTTTTAACTTGTTGTTTTTAGATATCCATTTGTGTATTTTTATTCATCTTATTATAATTTATTTGTAAATCTTTTTTACTTCGCTTTAAAATAAATTATTATTTATTAGGTTTATTAGGTTTATATAAATTATTTATTAGGTTTTTATTCCACATATTTTATTTATGTAGATTAACATATATTATTATTTGTTGTATATTTCACTATGATTTTTTCCTTGTATAATATTTCATTTTAAAATCCACTTATCTCATTATTGTATGTAATAGTTATTTTCATCCTTTTTTTACCTATTTCAAGCTCTATCATGTGTATTACCTCTTTTAATTTGTGTTTATAAATTATTTGTGATTCGTCATTGTAATATGTGATATTGACTTTGTATATTATTATTCCATTGCATATTATAAAAAATGTTATGTTTAATGTCACTTTAGTTTTAAAGATCATTTTTTTATTATTTAAAGTTTTTTCTTAAATAAGGCAATGTTCGTGTTTAGGGGTTTTGAGACCTAACTTACTGGGTTCCGATTTTCCTCGTTAAAACCTAGCAACCGAGTACCCTTTTTTCTCTTAAATCCAAATGAACAATATTTCAAATAAAAAACTTATTCTTGGGAATTTGAGACATTGCGCCCTAACTTACTGGGTGTGATATTTTATCATCTCTAGATAAGAATTTCAAAAGAACAAAGGCAATATTCCGTATTCGGGAATCTTGAGAAATAGTGCCCTAACTTACTGGGCTTCAATTTTTCATTTGACCCAAATAATTGAATATCCTTCTTAATTTTAAATGTACGAGTATTGAATGTCGAAGGATAAGCATATTTTCGAGGATTCGAAATGTTGTATCCTAACTCACTGGGTACGATACTTTGTTCCTTCGAAATAAGCGGGTCTCGGCATCAGGCTTAATTTCTTCAAGTTTTTCCCTAACAAAAAGGATTGTATTTTAAAATCTTTTCAAATTTTCGACGTCAGGACATTAATTAATCAATTTGGTACCAATTTTGGGCGTTGCGAGGGTGTTAACCCTTCCTCGTGCGTAACCGACTCCCGAACCTGTTTTCTTAGATTTCGTAGACCAAAATTATTGTTTTAATAAAAATGTTTTATTAAAATAATATATCTCAAGGTGATTCGATCACACCTTGAATAAAGGATCGGTGGCGACTCTATTTCCATATTTTTAAAGTCGATCCCCGTTTTTCAAACTCGATTAAAAAATGGTTTCGACAATATTGAAATGGAAAGCTTACATGTCCAAAGGTGTAATATATGCTCAATAAGATGTATGCTTGATTGTAACATTGATAGTAGAAATGTAATGAATGTTTAAGTACCATGCATATACCTATTCGGCTATTGCTTAAAAATGACCATGTGAAGCGTAATATGCTCGTGGATGTATTGAGATTAGATGAGATATACGTGTGTATTTGTGATAATATGAAATGGTATGAAATTAGCACGTGATAGTTCGAATAAAGTGCATTGACTTGATATTTGGTTTAGTGATGCTTGTAACCCTAATCCGGCGACGGATACGAGTTAGGGGTGTCACAATATAAATACCAAGAAACATTTATGGGCCCAATTCTCATTAAATTTCTCATATATATAGACAATTTCACATTATGTAATCATATAACATATAGCAACCATAGCTCTGTATTTTAAATACATTTTCATAACAACTTGTCTTGATTTCATACTATTTTATATTTGAGCTTTACTCATCAAAGTATTTGAAATATCATCTTTATGCAAATAGTACACATGAGGTACATAATTCCATAATTATGAATGAACATATTTATCAAACATATTCCATGTTAATATATCATAGTCTCATGTCTCCATATATCAATAACCATCATTTTCTTATATTTCAGATTAATACTTGTAACCATACATAAGTATGCAATTCGCTATTTCTTCCTGTCAATCACAATTTCAAATGAAAAATTCTTGTGAATACGCTAACCAATTTCATAATTCCATGTATTTACCATTTTCCATATTTGTCCCGTTGAATTTCTCAGAATTTTGATGGATTTCCTGTAGTATACTCATGGTGTACAATCTCATTAACAGTCAATTCGTACTCATATATACATAAGTTGTAACAGCCTGATTTTGACCCTAATCGGAATAGTGGTTTCGGGACCACAAATCCGAGTACAAAAAATATTTTAAAATTATTTTGCGTGTTTACTATGTGTGAATTTGCTTGTGTTAAATTTTTGTGTTTTAATTTAGTTGTTTGAGTGTCCGATTAAATAAAAGGGTTTAATTGCGAAAAATAAAAATTTGATGGTTAGTTGTGAAAGTGCTTAATTGTTGTTGTCTTTTTAATATGGAGGATTTATGTTGCAATTAGTCCATTTTATAAAGTAGTGGACGGTATATTGATTGATATATGACTTTAATATATATATATTATAAAAGTTAAAATAATTAATAACATATTATATTAACATATAATAAAACATAAAATGGAAAAAGCCATTCTCTCATCCTTGTTGTGACTGAAACAAAGAAAAAAAAAAGAAAGAAACATAATCTAGGGTATTCGGCCATTGTCAATGTTTGATTAAGGTATGTAACTAGCTCTTTTTTTATAATTTTTACGTTTTTGATATCGTTGCTACGAGATGCACAAAGCCCATGTTTTAATTTTTTATTTTGATGAATATTTTGAGTTGAGCCATTGAAGATAGCTTGTTGTTTGTGTTGTTTGATGATGAAATATGATATATATGTGTTAGATTAACAAGTTTTGTCTTTGAATTTTTGATGAAATTGAATATGTTGGACTAAATTGCAAAAATAATTTTTTGAGGGACTAAAATGTGAAATAAATGAAATGTATGGATTTGTATGAGGACTAGGAATATTCGGCCTTTAAGGTGTATAGTCAAATTTTGTGTATTTTGTGTTTTGTGCAAATAGGACTAAATTGTAAAAAGCGTGAAATGTTAGGGGCAAAATGGTAATTTGCCCATTTATGTGTTTTTGGACTAAATTGAATGAAAATATGTTTTAATGAGCTTAATTTGAATATGTTTAGATCACGAACCAAAGAAATCGGACTTGGATCGGGGAAAACGAAAATAGTTAAATAGCCGATTATTGTCGTTCGACGATATCCGAGGTAAGTCTTTAAGCAATTAAACATTGTAAATTGTGTATAATTTAATAATATGCTGATTTGGAATTTGTGGAGATTGTATTGAGATAGCCGAATATGAATAAATCTAGAATTAATATGTTTAAGTTTAGTTCGATTGAGTTATAATATTTGAACGTTCGTATAAAGATTATGAAGTAAATGAAAGTTTCGATACATGATATGTGTGTGAGACAGCTTTTAAGTATCATTATTCGGGCTTTGGGCCTAGCAAGCTTTGAGCTGGTGAACTTAATCGGGCTTCGTGCCTAGCAAGCTTATTGCCGGTGAATAAATATCAAACCTTGGGTCTAGCAGGCCTAGTGCCGGTGTGTGATTCAGGCTTACGCCGAGCAGGTTTAATACCGGTGATTTATTTTCAAGTCTACATCTATAAGACTTCATATTGATGTGGAAATTGAGCAAGTAAGTTGATCTAAATGACCTTATATGTTCGGCCACATAGGTATGTGCTTATGTGATGATGAATTGAATTTGTATACATTTGGTCATATGTGATGTTATACTAAATTTGAATATATGAGTACATGTGATGATTTAATTAACTTTGCATGTTCGGTCATATATGATAATGTATTATACTAGTATATTCGACTATATGTGATGATATAATGAACCATGTGTATTTGGTCATATAAGTAAGTAATTATGATACGATATATGGGAACTTGATTATTCGGTCAACTAGGTATGATTGTGAGTTAAATTGGGATAGTGTTATTTTGGGAATGAAAAGTTGAATAATATTATGCTTAATGAGAAATATAAGCATTCGGCCAAGGTGTTTTGTTGAGTTCTAGTATAATAATAATGATACAATTTAAACTGGTAGAAATGTTTTGATTGTTCATTTGAATTGTTTACTTTGCTTAAAGCTTACTAAGCTAAGTTAGCTTACTTTGTGTGTTTTTGTTACTCTGTTTTATAGATTTTGGTTGTAAGTTACAAGCTCAGGGATCGTCATTGAAGTCATCCACACTATCGTCAATCATTGGTACTTCTAAAAAGTTTATTTCCGAACTTATGGCATGTATAGGCTAATTTGTATTTTTGTTCAACTTTGAATATGTAATTATGAGCCATGTGAAAACGGCTTATTTCTTTTGGTCAATCTTAGTTTCTATGCTTTTGATATAATGAATATATTTTAATGCTTGAGTTATTTAAATTCGATCATGGTTTATTAAGTGAACTTTGTTGGGTATGTTTTGCTAATGATCTGTCTGAATTTAATCATGGATTAAGTTTGTATCGAAAGTAATGTGTATTTCATATGTATGTGATATATACATATTCAGGTTATGCTTGGTATTAAGGATCTGAAATGTGGGTTGAATTAATAGGTAAAATACTAAGTATATTATAGATGAAATGGTAGTTAAGTTCGGCTATAAGATATAGAAGAACATGTGTATTTTTCGGTCATGATTTAGACCTGTGTTAGAAGCATGTTTTATGCTATAAATGAGTATATGAATTGGAGTTTGGAAAATGTGAAATGATATGTATGATTTTATTTTATGAATTGATATGATTTGACTAAGAAATGGTTTATTTTGGCTTATGATAGAATGGTTCGAATTTGATGTGATAAGTACAAGATTCATGCTTATATTTTGGATGCATATAATTTGTATAGATTTGAGGTAAATTTGTTTAAGCAATAATATGATTATATGTGAGTGAAGTGTTTATGTTTTATGAATAATAGAGTTCGTTCATTATTTTAAACAGTTATTTGTTTTATTTATCCAAATATGATATGTACGTATTCATAATTGTTTGAAAGTTGTGCATTGTTATGTAATGGCCCGTAACTCTAATTCAGCGATGTATATGAGTTAGGAGTGTTACATAAGTCCTTTTTAGAGAGCACACTCCCGCGAACCTCATTTCTTACAGCAGGATTACCAGTCCAGGCTAAATCCCCTGTAAGAGAGCACACTCCCGCGAACATTATTTCTTACAGCGAGATTACCAGTCCAGGCTAAATCCCCTAAAACATATGCTTAAAGAGTATTGTCGGGATTACCAGTCTAGGCTAAATCCCCTGCAATGACAAATACTCTATAGAGCTTTGTCTGGATTACCAGTCCAGGCTAAATCCAAACTCACATTTACTTTGGATTACCCGTCCGGGCTAAATCCATTTCGCACATATTCTTCGGGAGGGCTTATATCAGGATCACCCATCCGGGCTAGATCCTTTTCACACATATTCTTCGGGAGGGCTTATATCATGATCACCCGTTCGGGCTAGATCCTTTTTACACATATTCTTCGGGAGGGCTTATATCAGGATCACTCGTCCAGGCTAGATCCTTTTTACTGTCAAATCCTTTTCAGTGATCCATCGATTTCCATTCCATTCAACCGGGATTTATTTCCCTTTTTATTGAATATTATCAATATTTCATCAATAATCATACATTGAGCATTCAAATCACATTTTCATCACATAAACATACATTTCAAACATTTAAGAATACATTTCAAGTTATACAAACTTACAATTCGATTTTTATATTATAACGATAATCTTAATTTCATAATAAATATTTGAAATAAAACATTATATCATTTCTAATTCAACGTTTATCGATTATAATCGGGCATGTGATCAATTTATACAGAAGTCATTCATATATTTTCCTCCCCCTCCTCTCCATTCCACATCCTTAATGTATATATCACGCTTATAAGTAACATTATCTATAATTTCACTATTTACTTATATGTATATTCAAAGCTGTCCATCCGTGTCATGGTCACTAAATTATTTTTATCTTGAGCTACAGAACTCCAAATTAAGATCTGTTTGATGTTTTTGAAACTAGATTCATATATCTTTCTACCATAAAATTTTCAAAATTTATAGTTTATCCAATCAGTACATTAAAATCTTCAAATTTATCCCTATTCTGCTGTTTGACAGCTTTGACCTTTGCTTACTAAAAATTAATTATCTCTTAACACAGAATTTGGATGATATTCTCGTCTGTTTATCTTGAAAATAGACTCATTAATAATTTAAAAATATAAATTTAAGCCCATAATTATTTTTCTCCAATTTTTGATGATTTTCCAAACTCAGAACAGGGGAACCCGAAATCATTCTGACATTGTCTCACAAAATTTATTATATCTCATGATTTACAATTCCATTGCTAACACCGTTTCTTCTATGAGAAATTAGACTCAAATAGATTTAATTTAATATTTTACTCATCCTATAATTTGATTCCCACAATTTTTGATAATTTTCCAAATTTAGACTACTGCTGCTGTCCAAAACTGTTTTAGTGCAAAATGTTGATTACCATTTTTTCCCTAAACTTTTAATAGATGACAATTTCGTCCCTAGGCTCGGAAAATGAAATTCTTGCAATTTAATCCTTATTCCAAGCCTAATTATTCTCATACATACCAATCACATCCCATGAATTCCATGAAATTTCATAATTTTCCATAAATTCAACACTTTTCAATTTAAACCCTAAAACATATTTTCATCCAAAATTCTTTAATAAAACACCTTTAAACATCCACTAACATCTCAATTTTATCATAAAATAACAAAAATCATATGAAATTATCAATGGTAACTTCCAAAATTTTCAACAAAATCAAAAACTAATAGAATACTAAGTTGGACCTAATTATAAAAGTCCAAAATATAAAAATTTCAAGGAAAAAGTAAGAATTGAACTTACTTGAAGCTAAAATATGAAATACCAGCTCAAAACCCACTTCCATGGCTATTTTTGACAGAAATTTGAAGAAGAAATGGCCTAGAAATCATTAAAATCAACTTTGGCCATGTAACTTTTGTTAAAATTCCAATTTTGTCCTTTTCACATAAAAATCTTTGATTTTTTTCACGTTATGCCGCCTCAGCCATTTTAAAATGGTCTATTTTCCCTTTTAGTCCTTCCTTATTTAATGGTTAAGTTATTTAATCACTTTAGCAAGTTTTGCACCTTTTCAATTTAGTCCTTTTTTATCTAATTGACTACCGAAATGTTAAAATTTTCTGACGAAATTTTAATACTACCTTATTGACACTTCGTAAATATTCATAAAAATATTTATGGCTCAGTTTATAACAACGAGATCTCAATACCTCTTTTTCTCAATTTCTTAACCAAATAAATATTTATAAAACACAAGTTACTATTTCAAAAATCTTTTAAAAGCTACATTTGGCTCGTAAATATTAAATAATATAATTTACGAGTTCATTTTCTGGATTTGATGGTCTCGAATCACTATTTCCTACATCGCTGAAATTTTGGCTATTACATGCAAGGTCGTGTCCCTCACACAGCTGAGACACAAGCCCTTGTCTCTGCCCGTGTGCTCAATTCTGAGCATTTTGTTTCTCGATTTTAAGGTGCAGGGGACACACGGCCAGGCCACACGCCCATGGGGCAGACCATGTGTCACACACGGCCTAGACACACGCCCGCGTATCTACCCATGTGGACAAAATATAGGCTATTTACCAAGCCATTTTGCCACCCTCCTTTGCATATACCTACATAACTTCAAATGATACAAATCATAGCATAATTAGGCAGCCAATACAACCACAACTAAGGCTAAAACATGTCATTTCAACAACAACATCTAACATACTCATAACATTATATTTTGTCAAACCAAATCATACCAAATTTCACATCCATAAGCATCAATATTATTTCTTTCAATATGCATTGCCTTGCCTAGGTTCACTAGCTTATTAATAAGCCAAATCATAAACATTTAACATCTATTCTATTAAGCCACAATAAACCATTTAGTAAACAATTACAAACCACATCACAAAAGACATTAGCACATATATATATGTATAAATATCCCAAAACATAATCATCACTAGCCATTCCAATGGCTAGATTACAATAATTATTTACATTTACATGCCAATATGGCCAATATAACCTATACATGCCATTACAACCATAATTGATTTACCATATTGTACCGACATAGGCCGATGGATAGTGTGAGTGATCTTCGCCGAGCTTCCGATTTACTCTAAAACAGGGGAAAATAGAATGGGGTAAGTATTGTATGCTTAGTAAGTTCACATAACATGGTACTTAACTTACCATTTATTCTATTTTGAGATAACTATGTAAGGCATATTCAATCAATTTGACCTCATGTAACAGCTCGATTTTGACCCTAATCGAAACAGTAGTTTCGGGACCACAAATTCGAGTCCTAAAAATATTTTAAAATTATTTTTTGTGTTTATTATGTGTGAATTTGATTGTGTGAAATTTTCATGTTTTAATTTCGTCGTTTGAGTGTCCGATTAAATAAAAGGATTAAATCGCGTATAATGAAAATTTAGTGGTTATTTTTAGAAGGGTCGAATAGTGGATGTTCTTTTAATATGAAAGTTTTATGTTGCAATTTTGCCATTTAATTGATGATTGGACGACACTAAGGTTATATTATATAGTTTTTATATTAAATATAAAAGTTAAAATAATAAATAATATATTATAAGTTAATATAATAAGACAAACATAAGTAAAAGAAAGCCATACTCATCTTTTATTTGACCGAAACAATGAAAAGAAAAAGAATTAAGAAGCAAGCTATGTATTCGGCCCTTGCTCAAGTAAATTGAGGTATGTTTTGGTTTCGGTTTTTTATAATTTTTACGTTTTTGAGATCGTTGCTTCGAACACTACAAGACCTATGCTTGAATTTTTGAAATTGATGATGATTTTGTGTTTTTCCATTGACGATAGCCTGTGATTTTTTTTGTTTGATGATGAAATATTAAAGATATGTGAAAGATTAACATGTTTTGTCTTTAGATTTTTTATGAAATTGAGCAATTAGGGCTAAATTGTGAAAATAATATTTTGAGGGACTAAATTGTGAAAAAAATGAAATGTATGGACTTGTATGGAGCTAATGAATATTCAGCCCTAGCATGATATATGTAAATTTTGTGTATTTTGTATTTCATGCAATAGGGACTAAATTGCAAAAGTGTGAAATGTTAGGGGCAAAATGGTAATTTGCCCATTTATGTATTTTTGGATTAAATTGAATGAATGTGTGTTTAAATTAGTTAAATTTAAATATATTTAGATCAAGAACAGAAGAAAGCGGAGGGAAGTCGAAAGTAGTCGAGTAGTCGATTTCGTCCGTCGATATCCGAGGTAAGTCTATAAGCATATAAATGTCGTTAAATTTGATAATATATATATGTTACATGATGAATGGAATTTTTATGAATATATTTGTGAATGGTCGAATGTGTATTGAGCAAATGAGCTATATTTCGAGTTCGATTCGATCGAGATTCAATGTCCTAAAGCCTCGTACGAACCCTGTAACACCCCAAACCCGGCCCAAACACCATGACCGGATCTGGCATGTCACCAAGGAGATTTTAAAAGTTGTCGCAAATTTGGGAAATATTTTTCTTGAGTTTAACCTTTTAATTGGGAAAACTAAATGGTTGAATAATTTGTAAAAAATATACATCTTATATTAATGCCTTAGTGAATTAAAAACCGAAATTTGGTACATGCCTTAGCTTAATTAAAACGTAAAATCCAAATGTTTAATAATAATAAAAGCCCAAAATAAAACCGGAAAAATAAAAAAACTAATGGCCCATGGCCTTATTACAATGAAATAAAAGCCCAACTAATCCAAAATATTAAATATAAACAAATAAAATAATGTATGTCGCAGTATCCAAAATAATCTCATGCATGGCCACCTTGCGTTCCTCTCCAGCCCGGTCCGATGCTCTACGTGTCTCCTGAATAATGTTAAATAATAGGGTGAGTCACAAGACTCAGTGTGCAACCCTCATGCACCATCAGATTGGGCCTTAGCCCCACAGAACAGATATCAAAACATGAAATAACAGAAATTATGCAAAGCCCCACCCAATCCTAGGTTTCCATCCGCTACACACCACCCTTACCTGCCGAACACACCATTGGGGATTTCTACAATCAACCCACACCGCTACACACCATCGATGGCAGTCATGCTGCAGTTAGCTGCACATCGTCAGATCATGGCAATAGCCACTACAACAGATCATGGCAAAAAGCCACTACAACAGATCATGGCAGAAGCCACTACAACAGATCATGGCAAAAAGCCACTACAACAGAATACTTCCCCTTTCATCAATTACCAAACCCCGTGCAATCACAAAAACATATCATTAGCAGAAACATTCACTTATGAATGACAGAGATCACTAACCTGGTGATTCGCTTTTACCCTCATCGGGTTTTCAAACGTTATGTCGGGATTTCGGCATTTAACAGAGTATAAGCAGATTTAGTAACATATATTAGCAGACAATCTAAATGGTGTGAGAAGTTACACACCTGATTAAAGCTACTACTCTCTATGTCGATATCCTCACTAATCAGATCTAATGCCCTTTGTCTACAACTTTGCTCAAAAGCCGGAAGAACGCGAAGATGAGGCCTCTCCTATATTCGGCCAAGGGTTAGAGTTTACCCGAATTATACGTTTAGATTAACAGATCTCCTTACCTTGAAATCCCGAAAACAACACGATTCGAGTGCTACTGAACTCTGGCTTAAAAATCTAAACGATTAAATCCTCTTCAAATCACGGAATGCCGCAAATGAAAGAAAACACGAGATTAATCCACCATGTAGCCATTTGGCTATGGTTTCTAAAAGCCGGAATAGATTGAAAGAATAACATATTCGACACTTACCTCTTCAGAAGATTTCGGCTACCCCTTGCAGGAAAATTCGGCAAATACCATATAAGAGATCTAGGAATTTCGGCTTTTAAGAAAATCCCGAAAAAGTATGAACAAGAGAAGGCTGATGCGTTTTCGGCTTTTAGAAAAAGCTGAGTGAAGAGTTTCGGTTTCTGACAGAAAAAGAGAAGAAGAAAAGAAAACAAGAAAGGGAACCCAATAGTAGGGGAAATTTCGGCACCCCTTTGCCATATCAGAAACCGATTTCTCCTCCCCTTCAGAGTCAAAATTTCGGCCACCACCTAGCCTTGCAGATAAATCCTATCTTTTCTCCTTATCCTCATCTGACTACTCATCCACAGTGTCATGGATAACTCCACCTCTTCCTTCCTTTATCAGCACATTATCCACCTTATTATCACATTAAATAAATTCCTAAATTTAAGCATCATTGCCGAACTCCACTACTGCTCTTATAAATGCCGAAAATATTTAAAATAAAAGGTACCAGGCAACTCGAACCTTGGACCTTCAATTGACGCCAACTCCCTTCCCTCTTAGTGGCGCCATTTTGCCACTAGGCCACAAGCCCATTTGTGTTTTAAAACACAACTAATATCTGTTATGCCCTAACTTAGCAAGCTTTCCACTAAAGTGTTCAAACAAGAATTTTAACTACAGCCTCGGCCCAAACCTGAGCCCAATTTGGACCCCTAATCCTCAAATTAACTCATTACACATATTCACCCATTAAACGCATAGGCCCAAAAATTCAGGATGTTACAAACCCTAGGAATAGATAGGATACATATGTCATGACATAGGATTTTCGATATGTGTTATCGTGTAAGACCACGTCTGGGACGTTGGCATCGACTTGTGTTTACGTGTAAGACCTTGTCTGGGACAGTGGCATCGATATATGATTACATGTAAGACCACGTCTGGGACGTTGGCATTGTACGAGCTTTCGACTATCCACATATCCTTTTTAATTCCGAACGGTTCAACGGGCAATGTGAAGTAAAGATCGAATGTGAAATTGAATTACAGGTTCAGGTATGTGTTAGTTAATTTTTTATATGGAAACAAGGTAAGTTGGTTATTTGAAATGATAAATGGTTATGTAAATATGAATTATATGCTAACCTATTTGAACATATACATGATTCGGCCTATTTATGTATTTGTAATAATGAAAGTGAAATTATATATTTGTATATGATTGATTTTGTTCGGCCATATGGTATATGTATGTGAGGTTAAAATGTGATTTGGTAGTAGATGATAACTTGTATTTGATATTATGTATATTCGGCCTTGTTAACAAAATGATAATATGTAATTATTGTTATAACTGTTTTTGCTTAAGACTTACTAAGCTTAAATAGCTTACTGTTTGTGTGTTTTGTTTACCTCTGTTTTATAGATTTTGGAGTCACGTTATGAGCTCAGGGATCGTCAACAAAGTCTATCACACTATCGACATCTTTTGGTATTTTGTTAAAGTATAAATTCGATCTTATGGCATGTATAGGCATGTTTTCGTTTTTGGTTAGTTTTAGATCACGTATATAAAGCCATGCGAAGATGGCTTGATTATATGTTTAAGTTGGTTTTTATGTATTCTTAGTTTTATGCTTGATGTGTTTGGTTTTAGTAATTCGGCCATGGCATATTTAAATGAGGAATATGATGTTTAAGTATGAGTACATTCGGTCATGGCATATAAATGAAGTGTGCTTGGTATGTTTTGTTAATGTTTTTGATTAAGTATGTTTAAATATGACTTAATTTCCATGCTCAAGTTTGGTTTTGGTTTAACTATGGCTTAAGTTTATTTTGGTCTTGATTTGAGTTTATATGGAGAGTGCATCCAAGTTATATGATGTTTGTGATGTTGTTATGAGTTTCGATCATATGTATTTTATGGTTGTTGATTGAGTTATGGTAAATCATGTATTAGTTAGGTAAAAAAATTAAGATATATACATGAGATAAATTCGGTGTTCACTTATGAATTATATTAATGATATGCATGATACTTGGTTTATTTGTTATAGTTATTTAGACATATTGGGACTTAGATTTATATAAGGAAATTAGATTAGATTAATGATAAAGGATATGTGTGCTTTGGTAATCGGTCATGATATTTTAGCTGAGTTCTTATATGTCTTTACATGTATATAGATGCACTTATATTATGGTTGATATGTATATGTACATGGCTATATGGAATTGTAGTCATTTATAAGTTTATAAATATATATATATAAACGAATTGTGTTAACCAAATAGATAAAGAAATGAAATAGGTTTTATTTATAACCGAATGCTTGTTCTTAATTTGTGTTAACGTGTAAAACATATGAATTTCATATAAGCTAATATGTTAATGCCGCATAAATGAATAAAAATTAGTAATGAAATTTTTGTCTCAATTGATGTATAAGTTGTACATGCACATGTCTTTTATAAAATAGATTTAATATACAATTATTGGAGTAGTTGATTTGTTATAAGTTCTGTCTGTGTATATCTTGTTTTATATATATTATGTATGGCCATATTGAAATGTTGTTAAGGCCGCATATATGATTGGATATTAAGTAGTATACAAGTTTGGTCCGAATTTGGTAATTGTGGAATATGTTCAATTGAGTTTTGATATATGTTCGGATTGAATTGGTTGAAACTTTGAAATGTGCTTATTTGTGATACATGATTAGTAAGGTGTGTATGATTTGAATTGTAATTATGATTCATGTATTCGAATTTAAAATAAGTAAATTTTGGATATTCAAATTTGATAATGTTATAAATGTATCGTAATTCTTTGGTGCATGAAAGGTGATAAAAGATTGTGTTGAACTGTGTTTTGAACGGTAAAGCCTTGTAACTCTAATCCGACGACGGATACTGGTTAGGGGTGTTACACCTCAAGCCCTACACATATCCTCATTGCCTTTGTTAGTCATATAATCCATAGTAATATCAAGACACATATGGGCTCAACAATAATCAAGTTTCCAAGCACATATGCTTTCTACAACATGTATCCATTCGACATGCATGATTCATCTCATTATTACAAGTATAATTTCATAATAGCTCATTTCGAGTTCAGATCATTTCATATCAAAACTTTACTCATATTACTCGGAATATCAAGGTCACGATTTGTACACTCAAGGTGTACAAGTTATAACTAAGGATGAACTTATATTCATCAACCAAATTCCAAGTACAAATATCATCGTCTCATATCTCTATGTATTAATTATCACATATCATCATTTTCATGTATTTCAGGTAAATACATGTAATAGCTCATTTCTTAATCATAATCTTCTCATGTCAAGAGTTTTACCTGTTGAATTTATTTGGAATATCGATGGTTACACTAGTAGTGCACTCGAGGTGTACAAATCAGAATTCGTCAATTCTTGTCCAATAGTACCTATAAGGTCCAATTTCAGATTGTACACTCTCGAGCCACACATGTATACAACATGATTACCAGTCCAGGCTAAATTCTTTTTAAGATATATGCTATAAGGAGCTTAATATGGATTACTCGTCCGGGCTAAATCCAATTCATAACATATGCTCGAGAGGACTCAAATCAGGATTACCCGTCCGGGTTAAATCCTTTCAGAAATGAGGTCAATAGGATTACTCCGTCTGAGTTAAATCCCACCAGCAATAAATGCAGGACCTCATTCATTTCGGGAAATCACATATCCATCGATCTTCCATTTATTCAACTGAGATTTAAACATTTTTCAAACATTATCAGGCATGTGATTATTTCATACATCTATAATCATCCATATAGTTCAAATCATCACACTTCACATTCATTCCAAGCATAAAAGTAACATTTTCATCGTTTTTCATTTATCATCTATCGGGCATTATCATTTAAATTAGACATTTTTATGTATCGGGCTTGAACGGATATGTAATCATTTCACATATTTATGACATTTATACAATTTACATAAACACAATCAATGCAAGCATGTAAATAAACACAATTTAGTTACACGAACTTACTTCGACAAAGGTTCGTGTACAAACATCTACTAATCCGACATTTTCCTCTTTTCCTCTTTCTAACTTCGAATTTGGGTTGTTCAGATCTATATAAATAAATTTAGTCGTCAATTTCATACGTTTTATACTCATTGGGACTCAATTTACGTTCTAGGAAAAATTACCATTTTGCCCCTAACTTTTTCATAAATTCCATTTTCGTCCCTAGGCTCAAAAAATAAAACTTGTGCAAATTACTCCCTATTCCAAGCCTAACAAAAGCCCCATTACAAAATTTACAGCACATGTATTTATAAAATTTCAGAATTTTTCCTTCAATTTTATAAGTTTACATTTTAGTCCCTAAATCATGTTTTCATAAAAATCACTTTGTAAAAGTTGTTTATCTATCAATAATCTTTTATTTTCTACCATAAATTTCTAATTTTCAGCATATACATCCATGACCCATTTTTCATACCTTGATAACTTTTCAAATTAATCCCCCAAATAGATAAATTAGGCTATCTCGATTCCAAAAATATAAAAATCATTAAAAACGAGACTTGATTTCATACCTTATTGAGCTTGAAAAGTTTTCGTCCTCTCTTCTAGGGTTTCCATGGAAATATTTGGGGAAGATGATATGAAAATTTTTTCTTTTTCATTCAATTAAATTGTCATTTAATAATTTTTCATCTTTCTAATTTAGTCCTTAGCCTTTTTTTATTTTTCCATGGATGAGTCAGCGAAGAAAAATCTACATACTTTTTTTAATGGTCTAATTACCATATAAGGACCTCTAGTTTTGAATTCCATAGTTATTTAATCCTTATAGCTACTAGAATTCAACTTTTGCATTTTATGCAATTTAGTCATTCTCGCAATTAAGCACTAAATCGATAAAATTTCGTACCAAAATTTTCACATGTCATATCTATCATAATACGGACCATATAATAAAATAAAAATAAATTTTATTTTCGGCTCAGATTTGTGGTCCGAAACCACTGTTCCAATTTCACCGAAAAATGGACTGTTACAGTTTTTAAAGTTTCTTCTTTTAGTTTTAAAAAGAGTTAAAAGTAATTTTTTTCAAAATATCTTACTAAGCATTATAAGAAGTAAAGGTGTTGATAGTTCAGTTTAATTTAATTAACCAATTTAGTTTGATTAATCGGTTGGTGATTGAATTTAGTTCAATCGAAGATCAATTAATGATTTTTTTTTAATTTCATTTATGGATTAATTCGGCTCAAAATTGAGTAATTAACCGAAATAAATAATATATATTATATATAATTGTTAACTTCTTGTTTGGTTGTTAATTTTTAATATTTATGTGGTGTTTCTAAAAGAATTTGTTGGTTTCACCTCCATTTAAAGTTTTTTGAATTATTAAAAAAAATGAATATTGGCAATGTATTTTTTACATGTTTTGTACTTATTTTAATAAAAAATATATATAAATTTTGATTAATTCAATTAACCGGCGGAGTTAATCGAAATATTTTTGTTCGGTTAATGTATTTGAAAAAAAAACTTTGATTTGGTTAACAGTTAAAAATTTTTACATTTCGAATAATTTGATTAATGGTAATTCAATTTAGGTATTAACTGAACCGACCGTTTAAATACCCTTAATGAAAAGGAAAATAAATATTTAGAGTTGATTAAGTGTTTTATAAAGATATTAACAAAGGATGGAGGAAGGAAAACTGCAATACTTTGTATGGACGAGTATTTTGATTATTACTAATCTGATTTTTGGGATAATCTTTTTAGATTCTATTCCAGTGTTTAAGAGTTAGAATATGTTATGTTGGTAGCAAATATTTTTTATGAAATCTGTTTTTATGAATAAAATTGTTACTATTTATATATTCGAAATTCTTAATTTAATTTGATATTGTACACTGGAATTATGTGAGCCACTATTTTCACCAAACTTAATGGATTAAAATAAGACTAAAATTTAAATGTGTAAAAGTATAAGGACTGAAAAAAAAACTAGCCCAAACATTTTTGCACCCATGACATGTTGGAACACCGTGGACTGTTGCATATGTTTCCCTTGGAGCCATCGGCAATACGCTTTGGGAACGATTTAATTAATTATCGAGGGATTTTAATTTTTGCAAATATCCCTCAATAAATACGATAAATTTTAAAATTAAAGTAATTATATATATAAATTTTGATTTTACGTAATTTTATACATGAAATTTGAATTTGATCAAGTTCTTATAAATTATTAAGGCTATTATTGATATGACATTATTTTATGTTTATATATTGTATACATAAATAATTATATTTATCCAATATAATAAATAAATTGACGTATTTATTTCTTTAAATGTGTACGATTAAATCAAAATTAAAATTTTCAATATACATTTGAACCACAATTAAAATTTCACGTGTATAATTACATCAAACTAAAGTTCATGTATAGTTTTAAAATTTATCCCAAAAAAATATGCATCAATTTACATAGAAAAAACTGTCAAAATTTGCGCAAATTATAATTACAATAATCTAATTTAAAAGTTGAATTTTCAATTTTTAAGATAGGTAAGAGATCTTTTTTTGAGTTAAAACCCAAGAATTCAAGAAGATATTAGACTATAATTGTAATAAATAGAAAATTGAAACACTTTCTCCTAGATTTATTATAAAATTTCTTAATTTTAATTTCTTAATTTATACTTGAGGACGAAATCCAATCATATAATTTTCCCCCCAACTACATCGTGGATGCATCCATGCCGTAGTTCCATCAGACTCCAATTTTCTCCAAATGTAAAGACTTATTTTCTTTATTTCTCTCATCTTTTGTTTTAAGATATTAATTACTTCTACTTTAGCTTTGAAATTTTTAAAATTTGATCATTTAATATAGTAAAATGAATATAAAAGATGCGATTAGCTAAAATTTTAAATGTTAAATACTGTTAATAAAAATAATTAATACAGAGTTTAAAAATAAATTTTCATTTTCAATCTCACCACTAATTTTAATATAATAACTAAATTATCCAATATCATTACAATAAGTAAGATCAATATCACTATTTTCAATCTCATCCTACGCCCATTTACATCTTCAAATAGAGCTCGACTCCCAACTGCTGCTGAGTCACCTAATTTGATTTTCTTATAGTCATTTTTAACCCCACGAGATGTACTATAATCGCATTTTACCCATCAATCACAAAACCAAAACCAAACAAACAAAATATCCACAAACTGTTCACTATTTCTCACCTCACTATCCCCACATAAATGTCATTTTACATCTCTTTTCGTGATAACATGAATATAGTGTGTGTATTAAACGAGTTTTATGCTCACATCATGTACACGGTCAAATGAAAAAGTAATTTATTACGTCAATAAAAAAATCACGAATAATCTTTAATTTGCATACAAATAGTTACACGATATATGCCCTAGAAATTCAATGGTAATACTTATTAGCAGTCAGAATCTGAAGCTAAAGCTTTGATTTACCTGGTTTACTTCCAGGCATCTGCAGCGCATCATAATGACCAAAACCATGGTAGAGAACTCTGATTGGATTTTCAGTACCATATTCTTGGCCATACTCAGCAATGGCAATCAAGCCACCGGCATCCCTGTCATACATGTAGACCGTGATCGGCATCCTGCCAGATGCCATCATCAAGTTAACAGTACATATATACATTATTTGATTTATAAAAGGAAAGAGGGAAAGAAGCCATGCTCAATAAAATACACAAAACAAAGACTTACTGGAGAACATGTGAAGCCATGAACAGTTCAGGTTCACCTCCCCACACATGTGGCTTCCTTATATGTGATACATAGGTATCGAAATCTCCTTCAACAAACCTGTTGGCATTATTAATCAGATACATGTTTAAAAGAAATGTTTTTTAACCCAAATCATGCAATATCTTCTTTAGAAAGGTGAATGTCGTATGTTTTTGCCCAAGGTGAATGACAGAGTATTTTTGTTTTCATGTAGAGAACGAATTCTTGCATCCTCTTTAGTGGAACCTGCTTGGATACTATATTTAAATTTGGTAGGAAAAGTTGTATAACTGAAAAAGACAATCATTAAAACACTAGGGAGTTCTGACTTAAAAATGAACGAGTTGCCTACATGACTCCTCTCATCTAAGTCTTTCTTTCCTTTCATAGAATTTAACAATAGTTGGAACTTTGGAAGTTTCTTCTGGCAAAAAAATAGCAGCCAGAAAAAGTGACAAAGAAATGAGTCTAAAAGCTGACAAAACCAAACAGGCTTACCATTCCGTTTCTTTTCTTCGTTTGATGAACTCATCTGCAACCTGAAAAATTACACATTGCAGAGAAGGCAACACTAGATTATGCATCAAACGAAATTGTCGGCTTAAAAAGATCAGGAATCTAACAGAGTATCCATATATCAAACAAACCAGCATCAAATTTGATTCAGTAAAATTTTTTATAAGAAAGTCAGGAAAATCTGCAAACTTAGCAATCGCAAGTTATAAAAAGGGATATGCATAGTATATAATCAAAAAACCAATCAGAAGGAAAGATGCCTTTTTTATAAAAACAACACCAAAAAAAGAGTTTATGGAAGCAGAGATTAAGAATGTACTTTAGCTCTTAAGTCATCTGCCAGTTCTCTCTGAACTTGCTCACTTGGAGCTGATTTCCCAGATCTTAAACAAGCTCCATGAGCCACAGACCGAAACATACATCTTCCATCTCCAGGTATTCCTGCATGATTTAAGACTTAGGGAAGTGATTAAACTGATACCTCCAATTGAAATTTGATAACTGCGAGCAAGCACTTTCTGACCAGGCTGCATAAGGACTAGGGTATAATCTGCCACTCACCAATAACAGAATAATCGGTATAGACCTTTTTCCCATGAGAGAATTGAGCATGAGAAGAATCATGCTCATCTTCCTTTCCCTGCTTTGCCCCACCAGCTTCTGCATGTACTGATTCAGAACTCGAATAACAAATTAACAAACCAAAAGCTAAGCCAGCAGATACAGAACCTGGAGGCCAGGATTGAGATCCTCCAATGCATTTGAATTTTTGAAATGTTCCATGTTTGGGCAGCAAAAGCCTCATTTTCATACTTTGACCGGCCCAAGAAATTTCAAGCTGTCTTTTCAGTTTTTCTTTATTACTAATTGATTCGTTAATTGTTAGAGTCTGGAATTTGCCACTTCGCCTAGATGAGCGGAAGCAGCCTGCTTGGAATTCTTGGCAGCCAACAGACGTTGTATTGGAAACAGAAAGACCAGTATATTTCACCTTGGTTCGAGAGTATAAACAATAGCAGCAGGAACTGGATGGTCCGCAGGAAATGATGCAGCGGAGACTGCTGCTCATCCGTCCCCTCAAGTGGACAACATTCTTAACACATGTGCTGATGGGAGAACAAACCATCATGTTGGCAAAACCTGATACACAAGCACAGTACAGAGAGCTTAATGCACAATAACCCAAAGGAATAAATGTCAAAATTATGTAATCAAACAATTAGTCGACTTAAAAAACAATCATCAATTTGAAAAAATCAAGTTGCATTTTTTTCCCATTGTGTATAATTCAATTTATAGAGATTATACGCAAGTATCAGCCAAATTATGGAATAACCATACTCAAAACATCATGCATGAGTATAAGTAGGTTAAATACTACATTTCAGTACCTTGACTTGCAAATTTTATACTTTGCAGTTGGGCAAAATGGTTTTTTCAGTGGTGAGAAAGGCAATAGCATAATGCATGTCATACTACTCCAAATGGGGTCCCAAATGCTAATGTTTCCCACCTCGTACTTAACATATCACAAGAACATATATTCTTATGATGATACACATAAAGCCAGTATAAGAGTTATCTTATTACATACAGACAAAAAAAATTCTCTTGAATAAAATAATAAGTTTCAGATTTAGTTAGCTCAATTGTTGATTCCTGACCTCATAATCGGCCATATTTTTCATGACAACCTGATCGGTCCAAGCCAAAGAACAAACTTGGTTGACTGCTGAATTAGGAATGTTCAATTCTAAAATTGAAACTCTGAACAAGGTTAGCTTTAAATTTCATGTCAACCTGAGAACCCTGGCCAAAAATCAGATTAGGTTCATTGTTTGTCAACTCAAGATTCATTTTGCACCATTCAATTCCATGCAAAATTGAATAAAGAAAACTCCCCCCCCCCCCCAACACACACACAAAACAAAAAAGATTACTTAGAAAAAGTTAAGATCTGAAGCAATTAGGAAAACATTAGAATGATCATGCCATTTTTTATCGAATCCCTAAAAACCTTGGAACCACTTCTGAATACTACACATCCTTTTGCCATATTCATATACTAATCGGTTTCTTACTTAAAGCAATACTCTATAGCATCTTATTGAACCAACAAGAAACTAGACCCTTATGATTCTATTATTATTACTAATGCTGATTCTGTATTGCAGATTCAAAAGCAGTCATATCATCAGTTCATCACCAAACCAACTAACCCATCTGTTTTGGAAATTAGAACCCTCTTATCCAATGCTATAGCTATAAAGCCAATGTTAAAACTCATAAAGTAAATTGTAACAACAATAAAGAGCATAAATGTTCAAAAAAAAAAAACAGGGAGACAAATTTAAATAAATAAAAAGTGCCCTAATAATAAAAAAACGAAAGAAAATTCTGGAAAAGAGAGAGAGAGAGAGAGAGAGAGAGAGAGAGATGAATATGAAAAGAGAAAGGGAGAAAGCAAACCTGATGGGATGAGAAAATGGAAAATGATAGTTTAAGAAAAGGAAAGAAAATGGAAGAAAATAGGGGCGAAAAAGGGAAGGATTATAAGAGTAGATGAAAAGAAAGGGTTAAAGGGTTGGATTATGGAAAGAGAAAAGAATCATCAGGAAAGAAAGAATTACCTGGAAATCACACCAAAAAGGTTCAGTTGAGAGGACAAGCAATGGATTTTAGTTTCCCCTCTTTCTAAAACTTGTTCTAATAATTCATTAGCCCTTTTAGGCGTATCACAGAAGTTAGCTTCTTGCTCCCTCTTCTCTCTCTTTGTGTTCTTACATAGAAAACAGTGTCCTGTTTTTACTTCTGGTTCTGGAACAACCATTTTCATCATGTTCCAAACCGGAGTCATCTGGACGGCGTCGTTCCGTAACGCTTTCGCTGCTTATTTTGACTATAAACAGCTTGCAGTTTAATGAGGGTTAAAAAATGTCATAGGTCCCTATACTCTAAAAATTTAGAATTTAGTCCTTGTACTTTTATTTCCAGAAATTTAGTCCCTCTACTTTTTAAATTTCAAAATTCAAGATCAATTGTTAACATTGTTAATTCTTTTTTTAATTTATTGGTGTGGTATTTTAAAATAAAATAAAAAACTCTTTTAGCAGCAATGTAACTAGAAAATAACATTAATAAACTTAAATTTAACAAAATAATTTTAACAGGATTAAAAGTTGGACCTGAATTTTGAAATCTGAAAAGTAGAATGCCTAAATTCCTAGAAATAAAAATGCAATGGCTAAATTAAAAATTTACGAATAGTACAAAGACTTATGACATATTTTAATCTTTTATTAATTGTTTAATAGTCAATGTATTTGCATAAATTATGAATTTAGTCATTATAGTTTAATTTGGTCAATTTTGGTGTTTTTACTTTAAAATTCTTGAAGTTTCAGTCCCGATAACATTAATTATTAAATTCATTAAGTTAAATTTTACTATTTTAAATTTTTAAGTAATGTTTTTCACTTAACTCCAATATTTTCATGTCCTTTTTTGAAGTACTGGTTACTTCTAGGTGGTGTTTTTCTGAATGGATTTGATTTTTTTCGTCCATGGGTAATTTTCATCTTTTGTCTATCATAGCTTCATTGAAGTTTAGTAGCTCACTATATATAAAAGGCAAAACAAATCACTAATAGCTTTAGTAGCAATACAAATCATCGACACTTATCATTTTTCAAGGTCTTTCATTCGAGTTTTCTTTAACATGGATAGGAGAAGGTGAAGATGAAGGGATCAGGTCTTGCATTAATGTCATAGTCTCTTGTTCTTTGTTAAGTATGACTCCTATTTCAGTCAAATTTGAGAAGTAATCTTCTAGTTAAACTCTGCTTATTTGTTTCAATCAAACACTGATTAGTTTAGATTATTTTTTTATTATTTGACCTATTAATTTAGCCTATAAATAGGCTCTTTTACAACCTTAGAAAATACACCCATTAGATATTAGAACTCATAACACATTTAGAGAATTTTGTGTTTACGTTTTGAGGGTTCTTTGTTTTCTGGTTTTCGGGGGTTAGTTTTTATCTTCATCTTTTGTACTCTTCGTTCTTTTGCCATTATAGTAAAATTATCTTTGCCCGTGGTTTTTTATCCTCTTTGGAGGAGTTTTTCCACGTTAAATTTGTGTGTTCAATTTCTCAATTTATTCCGCTATTTTTTCTTGTTGCTAAATCGGGTCGATCCTAACAAGTGGTATCGAAGCTAGTTCAATTTTCATATATCAGCCCATTCAGATATGGTAGCAACAAAGTTTGAAATTGAGAAGTTCGATGGTGAGACAAATTTCAATTTGTGGCAAATTCGGATGATGGCAATTCTAGTTCAAACCAGCTTGAAAAAGGTTGTTACCGGGAAAAAGCCTGAGAATCTAAATCAAACAGAATGAAAAGAGCTTGATGAAAAGGCCTTGTCTGCAATCCAATTGTGCTTCGCGAATATGATATTGCAGGAGGTATTGATAGAGAAAACCTCATCCGCCTTATGGAAAAGGTTAGAAACTCTTTATGCGACTAAGTATCTGGCTAACCGTTTAGTGTTGAAACAACGTCTATTTACGTTTCGCATGAACGAATGTGAGCTTCTTAGAGATCACATCAGTCAATTCATTACTCTTTTAAATGATTTAAAGAATGTTGAGGTTCATATTGACGATGAAGATCAAGCTATGCTATTATTGTGCTCTTTACCCCCTTTATACAAGTCTTTCAGGGAGACCCTGATTTATGGCAAAGATAAACTCTCGTTCGAAGATGTGAAGGGTCATCTGTTGAATAGAGACAAACTAGACAATGAGTTTGGTTTGGATAGCAAGGCAGATAAGCAAGCTTCCGTTTTGATAGCATCAAAGAAACGAGACAAAAGGTGTCGCTATTGTAAAAAGTTAGGTCACATCAAAGCAGATTGTTATAAACTGCGAAATAAAAGAGCTGCTGAGAGTAACGAGGAAGATATAGCTGGTGCTAATTTGGTCGATGAAAGCGGTGATGATTTCTTGTTAGTGTCAACGAGCGATAACTCCAAGCTCACGTCCGAGTGGATCCTAGATTTGAAATGTTATTTCCATATGTGTCTTAATAGAGAATGGTTCTCCACATACAGTTCGGTTGAAGATGGAGTTGTGTGCATGGAAAACGATTCATCTAGTAAGGTAATTGGTATTGGTATTGTTAAAATTAGGATACACGATGGGATGATTAGGACACCCTCAGATGTCAGGTATGTATCTGATTTACAAAAGAATCTCATCTCCTTAAGTATTTTAGATTTGAAAGGATACAGAATCAACATCGAGTCGAGCGGCATTAAAGTATCTCGTGGAGCTCTAGTTTTGTTAAAAGGTAAAAGAACTGGCAGTCTTTATATTCTTGAAGGTTCTACAGTGACCGATGAAATCGGACGTCCCTCGTCTGTTATAGAGTCGAAGTCAACTTGTAACATCCTAGATTAGGGGTTATGCGTTCGTGCATAATTCGAGTGATAATAAGCTTGGAGTATGTTTGGATATGTTTTAAGGGTTTTGGGAACTTTAAAAATATAAGGGAATGCTTTGGAAAAATTTTGGATTTAAGTGTAAAAAGAGGAAATTAGGCTAAGGTATCCTTAAGAAAAGTTTTGGCGAATTTAGGACACAAGAAGTGATGTGGAAAAGTGGCAAGGGACGCCACCTACGGTGCAAGGGTGGTTGCGTCAAAGGGAGTGCCAAGGGGAAGGGGTTCGAGCTGCAGGGATCGCATTTGGGAGTTTTTATTTTGCGTCTGGAAAGGGAGCAAGGCCAGGGAGGCCTTAAGCGAAAACTGTGGGCGTTTTGGGACATGAAAGGGGGCTTGGTAGAGTGGCTTAAGGACGCCACTTAAGGCCTGGGAATGACGCCAACAAGGGTCTGGAGTTCGAGTCTTGAGGGCAGCATGGGAGTGTTTTATTTTTGTATTTTGAGTCAAGAATGGAGGTTGGACTGAAGACGGCTTTAAGGAAATATGCAGCGGTCTTTGGACATAAAGCAGGCCTTGGTAAAGTGGCTGCAAGGCGCCACTTAAGGGCCTAGAGGTGACGCCTAGCACAGGTCTTGGGTTCGAGGCTGGTGAGCAGCAGTTGGGTGTTTTAATTTTGGCTTTTGGTGCCAAGAGAGAAGGAAGCATCGGATGGCATTTGGACTTTTAATTGAAAGGGGATTAAGCTTTTTATCCTTTTAAAAATTCGGCTGGAGTAAGGATAATTGTTGGATTTATTTTGTTATTTGTTTATTTTGAATAGGTAGAGATAATGGTTGTATTATTTATTTTCGATAATAGAGGTGTTATTTTATTTAGTTTATTTTATGGAGATAAGAAATAAAGAGGAGATAAAGTATTTATTTTATTTTATTACTTTGAATGGGTGTTAAAGAGATAAAGATTAAGCTAGTTTTTGGTTTTTAAATTCAGTTGGGATAAATGTTGTTTTTTATTTATTTACTTATTTAGTTAAGATAAGAGATTAAAGGGGAGATTAATGATAGGATAAGGGATTAATGACGGATAATTTTTATTCTATTAATTAAGGTGGATTTATTTTAAGTTGATAAATAGAAGATAATTATAGATTTATTTTATATATTTTGAGTATGTGTTCAAGAGTTATTATAGGAGAAGGAAGTGGAATTTGAGAGGAGGTAGGAGTGCCGAAATTGAGTAGTATAAATAGGGGTGACCATCCTTTAGCTATTCTCTTCTTCATTTTATTTTCCTTGGCCGAAAATTGTTCCTCTAATTCTCTCTTTGAGCCGAATTGCTTCTCACTTCTTCTCCCTATTCTTTCCTCACTTATTTTTGCTAAGGCCGGAACTCCACCATTCTTTCACCATTGCCGATTTCATACAACCCTCTTCCATACTCTTTTTCTTTCTCTCAAACATCAACTCTACATTATTGTTTGAAGGCCGAATATTCCAACTTCAATTGTTAAGCCATAGCCGAATAACAAGGTGCTCTATTCTCTGTTCTTCTGTCGCAAGTTTTAGAGACCGAAGTATCATAAGTGGTAAGTATTTAAGTATTCGATTTGTTTTTTTTTTATTTGTGTGACGAATCCAGTGAGCGAGGCCTTGATTTCTAGGAATGGCCGAATGGGCTTAGGGCCTTATTAATGCGTTTCTTTTGTGTGTCGACGTTAGGGACCGTTAAGGAAGCTTATAAGGACTCGACTACAGCAAGGTAAGCCATCGTAGTTTCGGCCTAAGGCTATATTTTGTCTTATAAGTGTGACCAATTTGACTATGATGGAATAGGGCCAAATCGACAGTGATTAAGAGGAACTTTCGGGATTTCTATTCGTTTTGGGTAAGATTATTCGATAAGCCCTTGGATTCGTTATGTTAGATTATAATATGGATGATTAACCGTTTGATGCTGATTAAGTGTTGTCGATGGATTCGAGTGCTAGTCAATGAGGACAAGGGATAACTCCTATCCCTAAGTTTAAGAGGAGAGCAGTCTCTGCAATGCGAGATTGGCCACCGGAGTGTGGGCCAGCGTCCGAACAGCAAAGTAGGCAGATAGCCGTAGTGTCGCTTAGTGATAGTATCAGGATTGAGGGCGTAACGCTACAAGTTATCAGGTGTGTGATTAACCCACTGTTTTCCGGGTGTATGTTATATTTGTATGTGTGATTTATGTACTAACCAGTGCAGTGGCAATTACATGGTGAATACCCTAAAAAGGGGGTATATAGATATTCAGGTTAGTATTATCTGTTGATAAGAATGTGAAAGTGCCGATGTGAATGTGACTATGCCTATGGAAATGTGGTTGATTGCCTTAATAACATGTGCATGCATTTATTATTATGCCACTATTACATGTTGCATGTGCATGGGTTGGGATATGAAAGAAGGTACGGGTGTACTTCGAGTACGTGGTTTGATGTTAGCCTTGAGCTAAATCGTGGATTGACGTTGACTGAGGTCACGTTGTGGATTATTTGCGATTTAGTTCGCGTGGCTTGATGAGTAGCTCTGTGCCTCATCGTGGTTGATATCGGCTATGTGCCATATCGTGGTTGATGAGTGACTATGTGTCCTATCGTGGTTTTGGTGTTAGCTACGGCTACATCGTGGATTGGCGCTGACTGAGGTCGCGTTGTGGATTTTTGTGCTTAATTGCACGTGGACGGCATTGATTGCCTTTTGGAGTGAAAAGGAGAGGGTGATTTAATAATCCCCTGGTGTGTGGTAGGCTGGATAAGGGGGTGTGTAGAGGATGGACCCTAGGTTTGGGTTGGGTGCACTTTGCATAATTATATCTGATATGTGAATTTAATGTGAAAGTGGGCCAAGCCCAGTGATATGTGGTTTAATGTGAAAATGGGCCAAGCCCAGTGATATGTGGTTTTGAATAAGAAATGGGCTAAGCCCAGTATGTGGAGATTATGTGGTTAATTACCCTGTTACCTGATAAGTGTTATGAATATGGGCCAAGCCCAGAATGTGTTATTATATGAATAGTTATCTTGTTATTTGATAAATGGGTTAATATGTGGTTAACATGTGGGTGGAATTCAGCGGTTTAATTACACACTGAGTCTTTATGACTCACCCAAATATTTTATCAAACATCGCAGGTGATATGATGATCGGACCGGGTTGGAGTGAATACGAGGTGGCCCATGCAGAAGATATTTTAATTAATTAAGTATTTATAGTTTCAGTATTTTGATTATTCAATTATTGTAATAAGGCCCCTAAAAGTATTTAAAGTTTGTCTAAGTGTTTTTCATTAAATTTAATATTTTGGATTTATTATGGATTGACAATTGAAATATCATTTGCAAACGATTTTATTTAAATATATATATATAATAAAGTTTTAATCCGGATATTTTTTATAACGACTTAACTTTTTACTTAGAATGTTTTAAATTACGAAATATTTTTATTAAAGGAAACAAATTTTTAACGGTTTTTACTCTTAAGTAAGAATATTTTCGAACGTGTTCTGCAGTGGCATTTCAAATTCGGTCGTAGTGAATGGGCCGGGTTTGGGGTGTTACACAACTCGTTTGGAACGGAGGCAACTTGTTCATAGGAGGGAAAAATGTATGACCGTTTCGTTGAAGAGAGGTTCTCTTTTGGATGCAGGTTTTGAAAAGTTAGGGCACTGTGTTCGTGAAAATCAAACCTAGGTTAGTTTTGATTTGGAGTGTACAAGTCGAAGGCTAGAAGTCTTCCAGTTTCTAAGCATAGATTCGACTCAGTTAATTCCCTGCATGGTTCAAGATAGGCTCGTGGCGGGCTTTGCCAAATATGGCATTGTGGAAATATGAGTCAAGGTGGAGATTTGTTAAGTATGACTCCTATTTCAGTCAAATTTAAGAAGTAATCTTCTAGTTTAAACTCTGTTTATTTGTTTCAATCAAACACTGATTAGTTTAGATTATTTTATTATTATTGGACCTATGAATTTAGCCTATAAATAGGCTCTTTTACAACTTTAGAAAATACACCCATTAGATATTAGAACTCATAACACATTTAGAGAATTTTGTGTTTACGTTTTGAAGGTTCTTTGTTTTCAGGTTTTCGGGGTTTAGTTTTTATCTCCATCTTTTGCACTCTTTGTTCTTTTGCAATTATAGTAAAATTATCTTTGCCCGTAGTTTTTTATCCTTTTTGGATGAGTTTTTCCACGTTAAATCTGTGTGTTCAATTTCTCAATTTATTCCGCTATTTTTTCTTATTGCTTAATCGGGTTGATCCTAACATTCTTCTTCAAAATAAGTCAAGAAATCGTAATAATGTTTTTCTTATGCCTCTCAATTCCAACTTTTTCATTTTTCGAACTCAACATTTTGACACACACTAATTTTTCATTGTTTTGGTTAAGCTAACATCTCGTTGCACTCTACTCTAGTTTATTCCTTAACCTATTTGTCACTTAAGTTAATTATGAATAAAAAATTAAAAAATTAAGTTAATTATGATTAGACCTGTTCATGGCTAGACCACTCGGCTTGGCCCGAAGACATGTCCAAAAAGTAAGAGGTTTTTGGCAAGAATATAGGCACGAAAAATGAGTTTGGGTAAAAAAACAAACGTGTCGAGTCTCGTTTAAGGCTTTTTTGGCCCCGAGCCCGGTCCAGCTCGAATTAGCAAAAAGAAAAAAAATGCTATTTTATTATTTTTTTGTTGTTTTCTCACTGTTTTGCTACAATTTCACTATTATATTATTACTATTTTGTTGTTATTATTTAGATATTGTATACCTCTTATTTTATTATTAATTTTGTTACTATTTTAGAGTGACTTGTTTGTTAAGTTACACCTATCTTGAGTGTTATTTAAATATAAATATTTGTTTAATTTATTTTCAATTTGTTAGGAAGTATTTATTTTAATGTTTTTAGTATTTTTGACGTATTATATATATTTTAAAAATATTACATAAAAAATTTAATTCAGGCGGGTAGAGCTGAGCCTGAGCCTAGCAAATAGGCTTTGAATTTTAACAATGTCCGACCCAAACTTAGCTCGACCCAATCCAATGAAATATCTAAATATGATAAGCTCATCATGAATTTTAATTAGAAGTTTTGAATCCAACCTTGTAAGTGAGGATCAAGCATGAAGATGAAAACTCCATTATATTTAGGGAGTTGTGATGTAGTTTTTATTTTACATTTATTCAACTGGATTTGAAGCATGGATTTTATTGACGTGTAGATAAGAAATGGTTGTTTATTCTAAATCTTGATCAACCTTTTGCTCATAATTTATATGGATACTCTATAGTTTATTTATGCATTTTGGATGTTATGATCGGAAAAGACCACTAGAGACAATGTTAGCATCGGTACTGGCTAAGGTTATGAAAGGGAGAAATGAGAAAAAGAAGTGGAGGAGAAAAGGAGGAAAATAAGGGGATAAAGAGAATAGAAGGAAAAAAGAATCAAGACTAACTGTAAAATTGATATTAAAATTTTTATTTGAAAGGATAACTTTAACGTACCATATCAATTTGATTTTACATCTTTAATGCCTACTGTAGAAGGCCCAATTCGTCCGGGCCCGTTACAAATTAAGCCCAAATGAAAAAAGAAAAAAGCCCAAAAATAAGCCCAATCCGTGAGTGGCCCAAACACCCAAAATTTTCAGAAAGCTAGGGTTTCTGAAACCCTAGCCCCTGAACCGCTCGACCTCTCCACTGGCCTCCACTACCACGTGCGCCGCAACTCCACTAGCCTCTGTCACCACCATGCCCTGCAAGAATGAAAGCCAACGCAACAGCAATCAGAAAAGAAAGATAATGTATTTTTATTTTTGTGTTTCTCAGCTCTATAAGAGCCGGATCTGAAACAATAGAAGGGCTTCTTCTTTTTTCTTTTTTAAAATCAATACAAGCATAATAGTTTCAAAAACACAGAAATAAGAGCAGAGATTAAACAAAAAAACCCGAAACGCAAATCAGATTAGTTACTTTTGAAGGTATTTTCATTTATTTATCTTTATTTCTTTTTGTTTTTTTTATTTTGCAAATATATGTACGTAAAAAAATAATAAATAAATAAAAAGGGGAAATTTCACCTTTCTGGCCACCGTGTGCGGTGGCCGGCGCGGGAGCGACGGCGACGGAGGACGGCGGTTCGGTCGCCAGAAATCGCACCCCTCCCTTACCTGCAGAGAAAAAAAAAAGAAAGACAGATTAATTTTTTTTTAGAGCAATGAGTGAAATGATTTTTTTTTTTAGAAATTTGGCCCTTAAATAGCCCCTCAAAACGACGTCGTTTTGAGGCTGGCCTTTAATGCCCAAAACGACGTCGTTTTAAGCTACCGACCCGATTACCCGACCCGCTCCAAGTAAGATCCGCGTGTTTTGCACAAAAGGGGAATTTATGCGCGCAGTCCTTCCGCTTTTTCATAGTTTTGCAATCAAGTTCTTCTTTTCCTTTAATTTCCCCCCTTTAATTTTCCCGTCTCAATTTGGTCCTTATTTGAACGCTGCGTTTTGGATTGTAGGATTTATTTCCATTTCAGTCCTTCTTGGTTAAGCGCATGTTACATTTTAGTCCCTAATACCCCTTCCTCTTCAATTTATTGCTGTTTTAACCCTCTTAATTTTATTTGGATTACAATTTAGCCTTTTCTTATCTGATTTTTGTAATTATACTGTTATTGTTATTTTCATTAATTTTAACTAATTTATTATTATTATTATTATTGTTATTATTGTTATTATTATATTTACTATTACTGTTATTATTATTATTTCTACTATTATTATTATTGTTGTTGTTGTTAATATTATTATTACTTGTGTACATATTTATTATTAGTACTATTATTATTATTATTACTATTTTCATTATTATTATTATCATTAATATATTTATATATTTTCATTGTACATATTTCGTATCATTATTATTATTATCTTTGTTACATTACTATTATTATTACTATTATTATTATTGTATTTATTATTGTCTCTATCATTACTAACATCTTTTTGTTTTTATTCATTATTATTATTTTAATGTTATCTTTTTATTTTTGTTTTATTATTGCATCTTTTATTATCATATCTTGCTAATTTCTCGCTTTCATCGTTTCATCGCAATTCAACATTTTATCTTTTATTATTTTTTTTATCTTTTAATTCATAAAAAATGAGTTTTCACAAAGGTAATATTCAAGAATTTGGGAATTCAAAAATTTGTACCCAATCGTGCTGGGTGCGACTTTTTGTTTGACCGAACAAATGAATATCCTTTTAAATTTTGTTTCTATTTTTTAATAAGGTGATATTTGCGTGTTTAGAAGTTCGAAAAATCGTGCCCAATCGTGCTGGATGTGTTTTTTTTATGATCGAATGAGCAAATACCCTTTCCAAAATTTCAAAAAATGTGTGCTTGGAAAATTTCGGAGACGATCTCGAATTCAAGGACTTAGATTATCGTGTCCAATCGTGCTGGATGTGAGACTCTATTTCTTCGAAACGAGAGAAACTCGATATTCAATCGAATTGTAAAAAAAAAAAAACAGAATGAAATTTCAAAATCTTTTCAAACTTTTCGACATTAGGGCATTGATCAATCAATTTGGTACCAATTTTGGGCGTTGCGATGGTGCTAGTCCTTCCTCGCATGTAACCGACTCCCGAACCTATTTTCTCGAATATTCATAGACCAAAAACACCGTTTTAGTAAACTGAAACGTTTTATTAAAACAAAGTTGATCTGATCACACTTAATAAAAGGTCGGTGACGACTCCCGTTTTATTCATTTTCCAAACTCAAAGCCGATTCCCGCCCTTTTCAAAAAAGGGACGGTTTCGACACCTAAATCACAACAGCTATAACATAGTAAATTGATAATATTAGTGACCTTATAATAAATTTTAAAAATTTAATTATCAAAATATAAACTTACTTAAACATAAATGATCTATTTTGCAATTTATTCAGCAATTTATAATATTATCTCATTTTCAGGAAGCCGAAAAAGGAAAGGCACGCTACCACGCTGAAAAGTGAAAATAAAAGACCTTCCGTGTTCCATGATCCATTTATTCCCCTTTCACTCAGTTCAAATAAAGTAAAAAACCCTGTAAAACAAAGGGTTTTTCTTTTTTTTTTTTTTCTCTCTGAAGGAAAAAGAAGAAGAATAAAAGGCAGCTAATTAGAGCTTTAACATTGTTGGGGGAAAATGGCTTGGGATTTAATTTTCTGGGTTGTCTGTTTCTTCATCAACATTGCTCTTCTTGCTTCATCCTTTTATCAGGTAATAATACTCTTCTCTCCTCTTTTCTTTCTTTCTTTGTTTTTTGATCTTCTCTAATTTTGTTTTGGCACAGTTGTTATCATTATCAGATCTTGAGGCGGATCATCTGAATCCTTTCGAAGCTTCGACTCGGATTAATTCGATTGTTCTCCCGGAGTTCCTTTTGCAAGGATTTCTCTGCATTTCTTTCCTGCTCACCTGGCATTGGTTCATGTTTCTTTTCACTCTTCCTATTGCTGCTTATCATCTCATGTTGTAAGTTCCTTTACTTACTCCCTAAATAAACTATGCATTTAAGTTTACTCTGATTATTCTACAATGGCATCCCCCCCTTTCTTTGCTCTGTTAGGTTTGAATCAGGTCAAATATTTTAGACTTTATAGGTCGAGACCGATGATGATGTAGATATACAAGAACAAGATTTGAATCTTGCTAGGAGCTTTGTTTTAAATTTTAATTTTGGACTTTGACTTGGATCTTTGCCCTGAGGTTTTCTGTGCTTTCAAAACTGTTAGTATTATATTTAGAAAGTTGTGAATTCATAAGATTCTATCAACATTTCAGAGATATAGATGTGTATAGTTGTGTTAAAGGAAATTCTTCAAGCAAGAAATCTTTTAAGTTAAAAGTTTTGTTTTGAAATGCTAACTCTAGGCAATGCTTGCATCATGGATCCTTATAATCGATTGAAAAATGAAGTCAGACAAGTGAATCAACTAACTTTCCTTTTAATATAGTTACGTTTTGAACTAATTTCTGCATTCAATTTGTGACTGCATAATGTTTTATTTATAATTGATGTTTCAGGTACTTGAATCGGAAGCATCTTCTGGATGTCACTGAGATTTTCAGAGATCTTAATACTGAGAAGAAATATCGTTTTATCAAGTTGGCCGTTTACTTATTGCTCTTCACTGTAGTTTTGTTCAGGTTATTTTGGAACTTAAGCAATATTTTGTTTTTGATTCACTCCTATATTTAGCACTATTATTTCTGCACTGCCACGTACTTATTGCATGATTCAGTCTTTCTAATTAAGCTTTCCCCTCTTTGTTGGGTGTAGACTCCTTTCTGCAAGCATATTCTTTTTCTTCGCATGGAAGTTTGAAGAATTAGACATTCGAACCTCTCTTTTCTACTAGTATTTAGGAACCCTTTGGTTAGTCCTCTTGTCATAATTCAGCACATGCATATACCGTTTCTCTGTTGTTGAAGTAGATTGCTGCATTTACAGTTATATCCATGCTAATATTGCATGCATGCATAATCTGGCTGGTTTACTGTTGCATTATGCAAAATAGCTTCCAATGTGTCCAAATTTTAATATTAACTTGCAAATATTAACTTGCATATCAGATTTGTGATATTTGATTTATTTTTCTTCAACTTTTGACTGTTTAAGATTCAAGAATTTCATTTTCAAAAACTGAAACTCCCTCACCAGGGATATGTTATTAGTAAAGTTATGGCATACTTGCAAACAAATCTATTTCTATAGGTATTTAAAGATTCTATTTCCATTAATAGATTATAATTCTATGCGTATGAAAGATTCAATTTCCATCAATAGGTGTTACGTGTCTTTGGACCCAAGCTGTCTTTGTTAGCTATACATGATGTATCTTGTGAGAACTGCGAAGTATTCAAAAGTAATGCAAGCTTCATTTGTTTATATTTTCTCCTAGCGGAATTATCGTATTTTCTAGTGTAAACTAGTGGAATTAAGTAATTTCTTTCAGTACCTTACAGCTAGGAGGATGTCACAATTAAGCAGTGATAAAAATGCTGGTGTGTCTTTCATTCAGAGGTGTTTAGAGAGATGCATGCATGTTCATAATGGAGACAAGTTAGCTCTTTCTTTAATTGATGTGAAGATACTGTAGTTCTGTTGTTTGCTGCCTTAGAATATACACATCCTGGAAATTATATTTCTTTCTGTCTATATAGTTTTCTTTCGAAATTAGTTTCTTTTTGCCTTCTTGAAATTTCTATTAGATTTCTCTGTTTCCCTATGCATGTTATGCATGCTGAAAATAACCTCCAATTTGCAGGCTAGTGATATCTGCGTTCGATTCTTTACACGATGAAGTTGATGTGCATGCATTTTGATTACTTGGCAGTGTGGTAGTTGGTATTTGTAAGTCTGTGTGTTGAAAGTGAAACCTAGCTAACTGGAGTAGATGTATCAAAAGTTGATAGTTTGATTAGTTTACTGAATGGGTTTTTACTCGGGCTGATTGATGCAAAGGGGAGGTTCCCTAGCCAAATTTTCCAAGTTTTGAAGAATCAAGTGAAAGGAGTGTTATCTTCCTAAAGAAATGATTGAATAAAGTATGCTTTTTTTCTTGAAGTTCCTTCTAACATATTGAACTGATTGATGATCCGTTTATATTTTTGCTGTCATGGGCACATGAATTTCCTTCCTCAACTTCTGTTTTTCTTTTCTAGATTAGACCTTAGGCTTGAATTTTTACAGCGTTGTTACCTTCAATTTCATTCAATTTTGGTATTTTCAGTAGCTTTTTAAAATATTCTCGTCTTTGAGCCAATTGAGCTTCTGTTGACACTGTTGTGGTTACAGCGATAAGGAGGATGTAGGTACCGGCATACTGATTTTATCATAAAATATAAAAAACAAAAATTATAAATTTCACAATTGAATTAAAAAAAAAAATTATTAGCTAAATTTTTATCTCACCCTGGATGAGTTGGAATCCGAAAGAGGCCCTAGACAAATTCGCATGGCTTGGATCAGTACAGTTGACCGTATCGAGTTTAATTAACAGATTTGGTTTAGAATTCGATTTAAATAATGATTTTTTAATTATAAAAATGTAAGTTAATATTTTTTATATTTTATTAATATATTTAAAATAAAATAACTAATGTCAACTGTTCCTTACTGTTAATTTTTTATTATTGCTAAAGTGGTAATTAAGATTTTCCCTTAAAAATGCACTCGATTATCAATGTTTTTTATTTTTTATTGTTATAGTGTTGACGTAGCACTCTATGTTAGTGATAGTTGTTAATGTGATAGTGTCAGGTTAGTTGCTACATAAAAAAAAGTAAAAAGAAATGTTTATTTTATTTTATTTTATGTTTTATTGGAATCAACTTGGATAAGTTATTGTCTAGATTCATTCATTTCAAGACCTAATTTTTTTAAATTAAAAAATAATATTTTTTTAAATTATAACTTTGTAAAAACATTATTAAAATTTATAAAAATATTAAATAAAACTAAAATTTTCAAAATAATAACAACTATTTAAAAGTTAAATCCAAAATAAAACAGGACATATGGTTGTCCACATTCACTATGAATATGGACATATCGAAGATAATTTTTCTAAATTATATAAAGTTTAAAATATATTAAAAGTTATTCCCTTTAAAAATATGATATAAATTCTATTGGAACATTTTAAGAAATATAAAAAATAAAAAAAATTATTTTTCAAATCTTTATATAAGGACATATGGTCATGACAAATCCATCTCATGTTTAGATTGATCTTGATCATGTGCTTTGATCCATCTCATATTAATATACCAACAGTCAAGTTCATGAAAAATGACATGTAAAATTTACTTATTATTATTTTATTTAATTGATGGATTTATTGTCCAATAACGAAAATTCTTGGCGAGTGTTAACTTCTCCTTCCTTCCCTTATTGAAGAATAAATTTATTTATTTTCCAAAATAAATTTTTATTTTTTATATATCTAAAAAGGTATCAGAATTTAAAAATTGATACATATTTAAAAAATATATATTTTAAAATTTTAAAATTTTATATAATTTAGAAAAATTGTCTTCAATGAATCTAGATGATCATTGATCGGGCTACTCGTCCAAGATAGAAAGCCTACCCGAAAAGTGAGAGGATTTGGACAAAAATATATGTCCAAAAAATGGGCTTGGACAAGAAATAATGTCTATTTTCTAAACGAGCCAAACATTGGGTAATATTTTTTTGCCCAGACCTGGCTCAAATTTGCGTTCTTCTTTTTTTTTTTTTCCTTTTATTGTTTTGCTATTATATTGTTATTGTTTTGTTATTGTATAACTCTTTTTTTATTATTACCTTTACTACTATTTTAGAATCATTTGCTTGTTAAGTTCCAACTATTTTAGTTTTATTTAAGTATAAAGATTTTTGAATGTATTTTTAATTTATTGAGAAACATTTATTTTAATATTTTTAATGTATTTCATGTATTGTATTTATAAACTTGTTTTTATATAAAAATAATATAAAAAATTTAAATACAGGCCGGGCTTGGCTCAAATTTAACATTTTTTTATTTATGACGAGCTTGAACAAAATTTTAGGACTATTTTTGGGCCAAATTTAGGTTTAGAAAACATAATTAAAATTTTGTATTGGCTTGGCCCGGTCCAGCCCATAATTAAGTCTACATATTTATAAAAAATTAAAAATATTGATTTTTAACTTTTTTTAAAAATAAGTTTTGAAACGAATCAACTCAGAGAGCCATTTATTCAGATTCATTCTAGTAAAACATACAAAATATTCCTTTTAATTTTTTAAAAAAATTAAAATTTTATTTTTTACTAGGATGGCAGCTGACTTGACACTACCACATCAACAATTGTTATTAACATAAAACGTTACGTTAACGCTATAGTAGTCAAAGACAAAAAATATTGATCGAAAAATTTAATTGATGCAACTTAAATAGAATATATTTTTGGTGAAGAGGGTTGATTGATTTTTTTTTTGAGAAAGGAGGTTTATGTACCCTCAAATCTGATTCAAACATAGATAATTATTCCCCTACTACTTGATGATAAAAAACACTGAAAACGATTCGGGAAACCGGATTGAGCCGAAATCCAAATTCAGCCCCAAACTTGTAAATATTGGAAGCTTATGGCAACTCGAACTGACCCAAAAATCTAACCCAACCCAGCGAACTTGTTTTCTCCTGATCTCAACCAACTGTACAAGTTTAGTGCGTTTTCCTCGTCGCTTTCTCTCTCTGCAAAAATAATAAAAATTTATAAAAGAAATTTCCTAATGTGCCTGCAGTTTTCAGGGCGACAAACACTCTCTCCAGCAACGTTTTACTCATTTTTCTAAGCTTGAGCTGACCGCCCTCCACGAATCTAACCCAACTTTCTCGCTTCACTTCTTTAACCTGTTAACACTGCAATTTGGCTTGAACTAACCAAGTGGCTGCTTTTTATTTTCCTGAATTTTGAACGTGGGTATTTTTCACACTTCCCAATTTGCCTAGTCCCCCCCCCCTCCTAATGGAGTCGAAGGCAGGGACGACGGAAACCAGATCCAACATAACGGCGTCGGATGGGGAGCAAGTTGCGGCACTCGAATCGCTACAATTTACAGACGAATTCCACCGTTTAATCTTGGCTCCGACATCTGACAATGCGACTTCTCTCACGGCTCTTCTTGAACTCCCGGCTTCACGAGCCCTTGAGCTTCTTCACTCTCCGGCTTCGGCTAAGCTTATCGCTGCTCCGGCTCCCAGCTTTGAAGCTTTAAAAGGAAACTTTCTTTTTCCTTCTAATACCACTTTGATTGATCAAGCTGCGAGGTCCTCTGTGTTTGCTGGAGGGGTTAACAACACCAATAACAAGAGCAACGCGCCTGAAACGACGTCGAACAATTCAACCTTGAATCTTGAGAAAGCAGTGAAGAGTGAGCCGGCGGAGACCGAGTCATCTCAGCCGTTGGTTTCTGACCCAGCGGTGGAGAAGCGGAATTTCAAGAGAAAGGATCGCGAAAAGAAGGTGGAAAACCATACACAAAAGAAAATTTTGAACTAGCGTTTCTGGAATTTTCCATTTTCGGCAAAATTTTAATTAATCAGCTTAATAATTCGTTTTTGAGGGTTTTTTTAGGCTAAAGGTTCAACGAAGAAAAGCAAAACTGCAGCGAATGATAGCTCAGTTGGCCCTGAAAAGCTGCCCTTTGTTCACGTTAGAGCTCGCCGGGGAGAAGCAACGGATAGCCATAGCTTAGCAGAGAGAGTAATTCACTAATATCCTACGAAATCACGATTAACTCCTTAATTAATTTTCTTATTAGTATTTGCTAATTTATGTTGAAGCTAAATTTGGCGTTTAATGCGGGAAATTATAGGCAAGGAGAGAGAAGATTAATGCACGAATGAAGCTACTACAGGAGTTGGTACCTGGTTGCAATAAGGTGAGTTTCAATTGGATTAATCGGTTGGTTACTGATTTGATTGTTATTTTTTTGATCAAACTAGGATTATCTGTCTAAACGGGCAACAAGAAAGGTCTTTAGATTCTGTTTTGTTAGTAAATGTTGTCTTTGTCACCTTTTGCACAATACCTCCGTAACAATAAAAGTGATGATCTTGATGTCCTAATGACAGTTTGGTGATTTTAATGTTTTAGCTACTTTTCTTTTGTGGGGAGAGTTTGTTCAAAGTCACTTTTCTTTTCTTTCTTTTTCTTCCTTTTTTTATACAAAAAAGGGTTCATTTCATCTTTTTTCTAATAGCAAGTCCGGTTTTGTTGTCCTTTTAGTGATGTTAATATAAATCGGAAAGCTAGATTTTCTAAGATCTTTCTATTTGGTGTTTTGGACTTTGAATCATCTATTGGAAGTATTTTTTGGTCATGCGCAAATGCTTGAGCTTGAGATTACCATGAAGAGCTCTGTAGACATGTCTAGTGGCTTGTTAGATTAGATGTCTTTATGGGGTCCCATTTCATTGATATAGAAGGTTGCTAACTTCTGTTATAGGTTCGGTATCTGTCCTGTACAGGATAAGTAGAAAAAGGATGACAAAAGAAAATGCTTTTTACATGCCAAATATCCTGCCTAACTACATGTGGACATAATGTGGTAGTTCTTGGCTAATTAGTTTTAATTGTTCAGGACATTATCTTGATTTATTCCTTAACATTTCATAGGATCTTTTTAACAAATAAAAGGAGATCTGAATCTTTTTCTGGTGCCTTTTCTTCATGAAGTGACCACAATTCAGCAGAGTAGATAAGCAAACCTGTGAATAACCTTCTTTTCCTGGACCACAAGTCATGATCTCCTTGAAATTTTAAAGGATAAGAGTTTTGGAATTGTTGAAAAATATTTGTTGATTTTAATTGCTTTCAGTCTGATGCCTTTCACAGTACATTCTTCAGGAGATTGGAACTATAGGATTCCATCTAGCTTTAGATTTTTGTTTCGGAGGTAGTCAGGTTGGAACTTATTTTAGTATGAGGCCATGATTAAGCCATCTATCTGTGTGTCGTGAAATTTTCAATTCTCTCATGTCTTTTAATGGTTCCTGGTACGCAGCCTAAGATAAGCTTACATGGTTATTCCGAAAGTTGAAGCCATAATTTTCAAACAATCAAAATCTAGGTGGATTATACTATACTAAACTGGAAACTTATCTGCTTCCGTTTGAGTTGACTTCCTGCTCTTTAGTCTGGTACTCAGGCCATTTATTTCCAATATCTGAATCAGTGTTGTTAAACTGTGCACCTTAGCACCAGAAATCAAACGTGCACTTTTGATCAGGCGCACACTTGTGTGCCTAAGCCCACTTTTCTGTAAGGCAATAAGCACCCAAAAATAAAAGTCTAGAAGTTATTTTTAATTAATTGTACTTTTACTAGTAAGAAATGGGATATTATTGAACTCGCTATTCTCAATATTTGAGTGCTCAACAACATATATGAGACTAAGGAAATCATGCATATTGGCCAATAAAAGAAAAATGGAAAATTTGTATTTTTGTAAGATAAATTGGATTCCATACGTGAGACTATAAGGAAATGATGCATATTGTCTAAGAACAGGAAAAGAAAATCTTGCATGTTTTGCAAGTTAAATTGAATTTACGGTTTAGAGTTTAGTATTATTATGGGTGTGGGTCATAATATATACACATGTTGCACCTTCACTCAGACAAATGTCTGTTTTGTGACATGCTTTCCAGCAATATGTGGGTTCTAGCACGTTAGTGTGCCTTGTGCCTTTGACAACACTGACATTATTTTCAATTAATGCTTTCATGTAGACAAAGTATCCTTGTAGCCGATACAAATTGTTTCTGGTAGTTTCAAATAAGAACAATAAATTAAAGTTCAAATGGTAGTCCACCCTTCTTGTATGTTTATTATAAAAATATTCTATGAGGATCAAATATCAAGAGCTTTGTCAGCTATGTTTTTGTTTCTTAAGGCATTAGGTTCAAGAAGTTGAATGTTGTCTGAAGCGCTTTTAGTTTGAATTTCTTTACAGAATGTCTACAAGACTACAAATTTAAATATATTCAACAAGTTCGTAATCTGTTCTGCAGATTTCTGGTACAACTTTGGTGTTGGATGAAATTATCAATCATGTGCAGTCCCTACAAAATCAAGTGGAGGTGAGAATTATTCATCTCAAGCATCATTTTTGTATTGCAGTTCTTATCAATGAGACTTGCAATATATTCCATTCCCATGGTCTGATTCTGGTATCATGTTTCTTTGGTTGCAGTTCTTATCAATGAGACTTGCTGCTGTGAACCCGAGAATTGATTTCAGTCTCAACAGTATATTCACAACAGAAGTAAGTATCTGGCACCTTGTCTTATATGCCTAGTGTAACATTTGGAGTTGAAAGCTCAGCTCCTTTGGTAATTCTCCTAGTTCATTTGACTGGTAGTTCTGCAAAGTTTTCAGCCTTCTTTAGGTTCGGTGGGAGCTAAGCTACGACTATATTCCTCCAGAGGACTTTAATGTCAGAGGTTTCTTGAAATTTTCTTATATTCATTCTAGAATTGTTGTTTATGAACTCAGACTATAGATTGGTAAAGCATAAGTGGGTGTACGCTTCGTTCTATGGCTTCTTCCACCAGATTCCTAGCTGGTATTTTAAAGGACTGCTTCTCATCAATATTTGGAGGGCAGTTGGTCATGTCACGACCACCATCGTCATCTGCTCTTTATGCTTTCAACCATTGGTTAATGTGTGACTGGGAAAAATGGTTGTCAGTCAGCTGATGGTAATGTAGATTTCGATGGAAAATCAGAATAGTGCCAGCCATGATGGCCCATTGTTGCTGGAAAATATTGAAATTCATGGGTCTTAAAATGATTTATAATGCTGTTAGCAGAATGGTTTGAACGGAAAATGCTGAAATGCTGGTTCTATATTACCCTTTTTTGGTGAAATCTGGTTATATAAATTGGTAATTAGACGAAGCCATAGAACAAAGCGTACATATAAATTGGTGAAATCTGGTAATATAAATTGGTAATATAAACTGGCTTTATAATGGATTATGTCGGGTAGGAGCATATATATGATGCACGATTTACATGGTATACCATCAAGTTTCTCTTAGTCAAGACAATAGCTATTGATTTAATTACCTGAAAATTTCCACTAACAGGTGTAATAATCGTTTAATACTTGTAGAGTGGATCTCTACCGGACAATAACTTCCCCAGTATGGTTATGCCTCTAATATGGCCTGAGGTTCAAGTCAATGGCAACAAACAACAGCATCAGCAGCAATGGCAATTTGATGCACTTCAGCAGCCTGTTTGGGGGAGAGAAGTCGGCAATAATTACATCACTCCAGAGAACTCACTTTTAAGTTATGACTCCTCAGCAAACTCAGGTAGATAAGGAATGAGTTTAGTTGCTTTCTGAATTATCATAATTAGTAAATTTGCAAAACCACAACCTAACATTTTGAATCACTTCTAACTATCAAGTTTCATCTTAAACAAGCAGTAGCAAAGCTTGAACTATTCTCTTCAAATGGTCAATGGACAACCAACAAGGTGGTTGTTGTCAAGTTTCCTCACAGATTGCATTGAATTTTGACATTTCCCTTTAATAAATTGAATAGAATTTTTGAGAAAGAACGGCGTAGCAAATTATGGAGAGTTGGAGGAACTGGCTATTATTTAAGGAGTCATGATTTAGTTATCCCTGTGGTTATCTGCACTGGCTATTATTGTACTACAATGCATGGATAAAACCAAGGGAAAAGCTAGGTGGGAAGGGTGTCAAATAATTGTATTTCTCAAGGTTTTAAAACTTATCCTACAATTACTTCATTCAGAGAACTTCATTTCTTTGTTGAAGAATTGATGAGAAAATGATGTCGTCAGCCTCCAGTTCCAGATGTTTGCTACTTAAAACTTTTATCAAGTTTGATATTAGTCATACAATTTCGTTTCATACATGGGTTTTGTATGTTCCTTCTCATGCCAATGAAACAGAGAATGAGACTAACATCTATTGCAACTTTGGTGCAGCAACGTTGCATGCAAATCAAACTGAAAATGGAGCTATGAAGTCTGAAGAAGTTCCAACGGTTAGACTTGTGGAAAGATTGTTGTAGTTGTAGCTAGTATTGTATATATATCAAATATTAGAAAATAGCAGGAAGTAAAGGAGAGACTCCTATCATTTATCTCTTGGTTTCCATGTCATATATTTACTCAGAGTTGGTTGGAAACCTTGGGATTTCTCAGGACCAGAGACAAGAAAGTCTCAGTATGCTGTTACTATTATTATATACATATTAATTACTATATATACTAAACTCAAAAGTCCTTCAATTGATACTTCATTTGCGGGGTAGATTGATTCATATTGTAAAATCATAGAACGAACTATGGTTACTATTATGAAAGATAGTTTCTTTTGTTCAATATTATATATTTGCGTTAGTCCTTGACAGACTGAATTTGTGTATGAACTATGAAAAGGGTTTCAGTGGCGCCTGTTTTGTCCAATTCTGTTTGGTTGTATTTGATCGGAATGACGAGGATGGCATTTACACATTTCATTCCCATGAATCAATTATGGTGACAATAACAAGGCAGTCTGAAAAATGAAACCAATCCAGTGAAAAGGCCCCCCAAAGAAAAACGTAGTAGATAATGGTCCACTCTCCAATGGCCCGGAGCTCTTGTTTGTTACGCAAATTCCCAATGACTGCTTTGTATCGTATTTAATATTTCTCTGTCGATAAGAAGAAGGAACACTACTTCATAACAAGTTTCCGCTTTACTAAACGCCAATTTCTTGGCTTGGCTTGGCCATTTCCATTTCCTAATCAGTTGACCAGATCCAAAAGAAATGGGTGGTGGAGCAGCAGCAGCTCCAATTCCCCGTCTAACAGCGATCACTTTCCTATTCCTCCTCCCCATCGTCATCCAATCACAGACTCCCACCATCTCCGTCAGAGACTTCGGAGCCACCGGAGACGGCAAACACTACGACACAGCCGCCATCCAGTCGGCCATCGACAGCTGCCGCACTAAACCATGCTACGTGACCTTCCCAACAGGCACATACCTAACGGCCACCATCTTCCTCAAATCCAACGTGATTTTGGACATCCCGAAAGGCTCCACCATCTTGGGCGGGACCAAATTGGAAGACTACCCGAAAGAGTTCGATAGGTGGTATGTGATATTGGCAGAGAATGCAAGGGATGTAGGAATAACAGGTGGAGGGGTGGTGGATGGGCAGGGGTTGGAGTTCGTGGTGAAGTTCGACGAAAGAAAAAACGTGATGGTGAGCTGGAACCAGACAGGGGCTTGCTCCGGCGATGAGTGTAGGCCAAGGTTGGTGGGTTTTCTTGACTCTGCCAACGTCAGAGTTTGGAATGTTACCTTCAGGCAACCGGCCTATTGGTGGTAAGTCCCTTTTCTTTTTCTCTCTCTATCACGTTGTGATTGCATATGTGTCAGAATCGTATTGGTTACGAACCTTATCCCTTTTCAGTTTGTCCCTCAGCATTATTTAGTCTTGCACCTGAGGGGAACCGATCTATTTTATTCAATTTCAATACAGACTTGGCAGTCGTGGATGCCCCTATCCGTGGCTGACACATTGCATGTGAGGCTTTTACTGTTAAAGTTACATATCATTATAACTATAGTTTGATACTCCATGGTTTTTCAAGTAAGAGAGTGGGTTTTAGCATTCCATGCGTATGCATATTTTAGCTGGTTATCCTCGCAATGATGATTCTATTCTGTAAGGATACTTGGATATGAATATAGAGGTCTAATTTTCCCAAGATATGAAGTAAACCTAGAAAAGAATTAAATATCGCACTCTTTTTTTGGGTTGGGATAACATAGCTGCTGTGAAGACAACCCCCTACTAGAGGATGGTCAATGCTGGCCAACTTCGTTTTAGACTGTCTCTTGACCCAAAGTTCCAATTTTGCTGGATGCCTCCTTACACAAGTTACACCCCTTTTTTTAGTATTACTTGTTTTATTTTCTTTAAGTTGCTTTTGCTTCAAAGAATATAATATTATCTATCGGAATATAATTCATATAAGATTATTCAGTAATTAATTATTTAAATCATATTTCTTTTTCAATGGAAAGCATCTTGCAATTGAATATATGTTTCAGGGACAATTCCAAGGTACAAATTCAAGGGATACCATGATTCTACAGTTACTTTGGTTTGTTGTGATTTATGGAAAGATTAGGATGGATGTAACACATTTGAATGTAAGGATGTATATAACGTAGGGAATATAAGATTTGATCATGTAGATTTGAAGTATAGAATGATTTTCATTAATTGCTAGGTACAATTTCCTGTTACTTGATATTCTTCTATTTTAAGAGAAACAATTAGTAAAACCTGAAAATTGATATTAGAAAAGGGCTTAGATGATATAAACAAGAGATTTGGGTTATTCCATGTATCTTGATGAACAATTTGGATAAATTGCAGCTTGCACATAGTTCGATGTGAAAACACATCTATCCATGATGTTTCAATTTATGGAGATTTCAATACACCTAACAATGATGGAATAGACATTGAGGATTCAAATAATACAGTGATTACAAGATGCCACATTGATACAGGAGATGATGCTATATGCCCCAAGACATACACTTCCCCTCTATATAACTTAACTGCAACCAACTCCTGGATTCGAACAAAATCTTCTGCAATTAAACTTGGAAGTGCTAGCTGGTTTGAGTTAAACAATTTGGTCTTTGACAACATTACTATTGTAGATTCTCATAGAGGGCTAGCATTGCAGATACGTGATGGGGGTAACGCTATCTGGTTTTCGTTTTTTTTCTTCTTTGATCGTCAATGTTACCCGGTTTTACGCTAGCTTAGTGAACGATTTTTGGTTTGTGCAGGAAATGTAAGTGACATTACTTTCTCAAACATAAACATCAGCACGAGATACTATGATCCGTCATGGTGGGGGAGGGCGGAACCGATTTATGTCACGACTTGCCCGCGGCACTCAGATTCATCAAAGGGTTCAATCTCCAACTTGAACTTCGTAAACATCTCGGCAGTTTCCGAAAACGGTATCTTCTTATCAGGTTCTAAAGGTGGACTGCTAAGGAATTTGAGATTCATCAACATTAACTTAACATACAAACGATGGACGAAATACATGGGGGGGTTGGTTGACTATCGGCCGGGATGTCAGGGACTTGTGAACCACAGCACAGCAGGGATTATAATGGAACATATTGATGGTTTGGATGTTGAGAATGTAAATATGAGATGGTTCGATGGACGAACGGTGCAATGGGATAATCCTTTGGACTTCAGGCCTTCTACTGTGAATAACGTTTCCTTGCTTAATTTCCATTCTGGTGTCTACACACAGTGAAGGGGGTCATTGGAGCAGATTTCCCTTTTTGGCTCAAATTGAATTCATCATTTTTACACGAATTGTATGCGTGGACAAACCTTTGAAGGTGTAGTTTTACTTATAAACTCTTTATCAGCAAAGCAATTTAAAACAGATGATTGATTCACTCTTTCACTTTTTAGGAGTAATTAATCATGTTTGCTTTTTTTCTTTTGGCCATGGATACTAGTGTTCACCAATTGCCACGAAGTCATATTTTGAGCCTTTGAGGAATAGAGATAGATGATGGGGAGTTTTTATTTCAAATATTTTCTTTTTTTTTAATGATGTATAAATTAATTAAATTTGAACCCCGAAACATTGATCAAGAGTGTTTATCACATCTTGAGATTACGAGATCAATTTACAAGTTTTATCATGTGTATAATTGTATAAATTTAAAATTGTACTGTATAAAAATTAATTAAATTCTATTTAAAAATCATTTTAGATATGGCTTTTTTAAGATGGGTTCAACAAGAATAATCTTTTGTTATATAATATGAATTTGAACCCATAACAAAAAAGTTAAATCATTTCGGTTATAACTATTTCATTCACTGAGATAGTACGTAGATTTTGTGACATTTTTTTTAGTGCCATAAAATATAAATGTCACTGAAGAGTTTAGAAAGATATAGTTTTTGAAGATGAATTTACTTCGAAAGCTGAACTGCCTTTTCCATTACTATCCCAAAAGTGCACCATTTTCATCTTTAATCAGCTCCTTTACCACTCACCAGCTAACTCTTACTACCTTCCCGCCAGACCCACAAATTGTTTTAGCTACCTTATGCTCCAATGGTCAACTGAAAGAAGCTTTGATAGAAATGGCGGCTCGAGGCCTTGAAATGAAGTTTGAAAGCTATGATATGCTATTAAATGCTTGTATAAAGAAAAGGGCATTTAGAGAGGGCCAAAGGGTCCATGCCCATATGATCAAAACAAGATATTTAGCGCCCGTTTACCTTCGAAACAGGCTGATCATTTTTTACAGTAAATGTGATCGTTTAAGGGAGGCAAGGAATGTGCTTGATGAAATGCCTGAGAAGAATGTGGTTTCTTGGACTGCCATGATTTCTGCTTATTCTCAAAGAGGGTTTGCCACTGAAGCGTTGGATCTTTTTCTTGAGATGTTAAGATCAGGTATTTATCGCTAGCATGATTCTATACAATTTTTGCTACATGCATGTTAACGTGGATTCAGTTTGCTACGTTTCGAGTTTTTTTATTTTAGAAAATGGGATGTTTATTGTGTATGCTACGTTTCGAGTTTTTTTATTTTAGAAAATGGGATGTTTATTGTGTAGACTTGGCTTCTAAATTTCAATACGGAGCTATCGCTCTATAATCAGTTAAAACAATATGAGCTAAAAGAGATTGCTAATGTCTAATGTAAAATCACATTTTTAGTCTTGTAAGTCTTGTTGTGATAGTTTACTAAAATCCCGTATTGTCAACGGATGATATAACTTATTCTTCGTGGTTTATGAATCGCCTTTTATTAAAATGGATTGGCACCGTACTTACTTTGATTTCGTTTCTTGTTACTCATGGTGACATGACCTTGCTGCAGTTACTGAACCGAATGAATTCACCTTTGCCACTGTACTATCTTCTTGTACGGGCACTTTTGGTTTTGAGCTGGGAAGGCAAATCCACTCCCTTATAATCAAGAAAACTCTTGACACCCATATATTTGTTGGGAGCTCACTTCTTGACATGTATGCCAAAGCTGGTAGAATTCATGAAGCTAGAGAGGTTTTCAAAAGCCTGCCGGAAAGGGATGTTGTTTCATGCACTGCCATAATTTCAGGGTATGCTCAGTTAGGGTTAGATGCAGAGGCACTAGAATTATTCCGAAGATTGAATTTAGAAGGAATGAGTTCAAATTATGTTACTTATGCTAGTGTTCTAACTGCATTATCTGGGCTTGCAGCATTAGATCTTGGTAAGCAAGTTCACAACCATGTACTGCGATGTAAACTTCCCTTCTATGTGGTACTTCAGAACTCTTTGATCGATATGTACTCAAAGTGTGGGAACCTCATTTACTCGAGAAGGATATTTGATAACATGCCTGAGAGAACTGTTATTTCATGGAATGCAATGCTTGTGGGGTACAGCAAACATGGAATGGGAAGAGAGGTAGTGGAGCTGTACAAATTGATGAGAAATGAAAATAATATAAAACCTGACAGTGTCACTCTGCTGGGTGTTTTATCTGGTTGCAGCCATGGAGGGATGGAAATTGTGGGATTGGAAATCTTTGAGGAAATGGTGAATGGGAAAGATGGGGTCGAGCCTGACATTGAGCACTACGGGTGCGTTGTAGATTTGCTTGGGCGTGCTGGTAGAGTAGAAGAGGCTTTTGAATTTATCAAAAGGATGCCTTTTGAACCAACTGCTGCTTTGTGGGGTTCACTTCTAGGTGCTTGTAGGGTTCACTCAAACATCGACATTGGTGAATTTGTAGGGCATCGACTGCTAGAAATTGAGCCCGAGAATGCAGGGAACTATGTTATTCTATCAAATTTATATGCTTCTACGGGGAGATGGGAAGATGTAAGAATGGTGAGAAATTTGATGTTGAAGAAAGCTGTGAAGAAAGAGCCAGGAAGAAGTTGGATTGAGCTTGACCAAACCCTTCATTCCTTCCATGCAGGTGATCGTTCGCATCCAAGAAGGGAAGAGGTGTTTGCAAAGATGAAAGAGTTGTCAATAAAATTCAAGGAAGCCGGATACTTTCCTGATTTAAGTTGTGTTTTACATGATGTGGATGAGGAGCAGAAGGAGAAGATACTCCTAGGCCACAGTGAGAAATTGGCATTGACTTTTGGGTTGATTGCAACCTCTGATAGAGCCCCACTCCGTGTGATTAAAAACCTCCGGATTTGCGTTGATTGCCATAACTTTGCTAAGTTTGTTTCTAAGATTTATATGAGAGAAGTGTACTTGAGGGACAAGAACCGGTTCCACCATATTTCCATGGGAGTTTGCTCCTGTGGAGACTACTGGTGATTTCTGAAGTTTCGAAACAGTTTTCTGCAACTGATAGTTCACCAGAAGAAGTGTCCTTGCCTGCTAAGAAACCTTGCCAATGAAAGAGGTCATCATAATCATATTCAAAACAAAAGCAGGAAATGACTGCCAACTTCGTGGCACCTGGATAGATACTGTTTCAGCTATGGTGGTCAAAGAGCAGGGAGTGACTATTGTATGGGATGAAGCAGAGAAGATTACAGGACTGGAAACACCCTTTGGCTAACTCAGGTAATGTGGAGATCATCTGTCTATAAACGGATTTGGGTGAAATTAAGAAGTCTTTGTTTGACTACACTACTAAAACTGATTTAGGTGAAATTAGAAGTGGTACGTTCTTTGGCTTTGGGCAGCGATCATAAGATACCTATGGCTATGGTTGTGATCAAAAGAAAGGTTACTTCAACTCATTTCATTCACTCTGTTGACCGTTGTTTTTTAAGATAGTTTTAGAGTGAAACAATGCTAAAACCAATTGTAAGAAACAGAATTTGTAGCTTTTTCATTTGGAAATGTATTTTTGGATTCCATTTAACATTCTTTTTGTAATATTTATATTGGTTATGTAATTATTCTTTTAAAAACTTATTCCAAATATATAATATTGTGTATTTGAATTTATAAAATCTCTATTAGATAACTATAAGATGAAATACGCAAAGTGTGACAATAAATGTTTTTGAAAAATTATGATATCAGTGAGAAAGAAAACAAAATTGTAGACTACATAATTGCATTATTGAAGGTATTGCACACGATCATCTGAATTTGAATTGTAATCTTATCTCTTATATTATATTACTTTGATGAAAACGAATTCTAAAATTTTCATCCCATTTTTTATGATTGACAGAGGCTTTTTTACTTGTATGACCACTGATTGTGTAAAATCAACTTATTTCTCTAATTAATCTAAAACACAAAGCCTTTTCTTTTTCTTTTTTTAGATTTTTAACTAATTTTACCTTCACTTTATGCATAACTAGTTTAAGAATAGTATAAAAAATATATTTTTTTTTAAATTACATTGGTATGAAATTTGGCTAATAAAGTTTTATGGTAAACTATCTAGGTGGTTACCTAATTTTTGGGTAGGTACTATTTTGGTCAACTGATTTTAAAAATTTTTAATTTCATCACCAATGTTTTTAAATTTTAAATTTTAATAGAAAGTTGAGGTATGCCCTCTTTTCATTGATCTAAGAACAAATTTAGCCTTCCAATACTTGCATATTTTAACAATTTGATTCAACAAATTTAGTTTTCAATTTTTACAAAATGTCATTTAATTCTTCTTATAAAAAAAATTCAATCAATTTAGTTCGAATATTTACAAAATTTATCAATTTAATTCTAATTCTAAAAGTTCAAAAAAGAAAAATATTTAAAAAAATCCTTTTTGGATAATTTTATAAAAAACCAAAACATATGTATTTAAAAATAAAAATGAAAAAAATACATATATAATAATTCAATAAGAAATGAACACAAAACATATGTATTTAGAGAAAGGAAGTTAGATATCCCCATAGAATATTGAATTGACAAAATTATCTCTTTTAATTTAATTCAGTTCATATTTTCGATTCTTAAACTAGATTTTATGGGACTTTCATCGTTTGGCTGATGTATTTGAAGTCTTAAACTATCCAAATTTGAAAATTATTAATAACATATCCAAATTTAAAAAAAAAAAAAACAAGGCGAAATTTTGTTTTTTAAGGTTTTTCGTTTTGTGAAATATTTTTTTTATTCTCTCTATCCAAAGATGTATATTTTGAAATATAAAAAATCAAAATAATTATTTTGTAATAATTTAAAACTTGTTAATTAAAAAAATGATTTTTAAAATTTGAAAAAAAAACTGATTTTTTTTATATAACTGAACATTTGTAATAAAATATCTTTAATTAAAAATATATAAATTTAATATTTAATTAACCCTTCCAAAGTCGAGTGTCAACATTCATCATTGAATGGGAGTTACCTAAAATTAAACTTGAAATTAATATTAGTAGAAAATTTGATCACAAATCACTCTAGTATTTCAATCACTACTCATTTAAATTATTAATTATATACTCTTGAACGTAATAATAAATAGAATTTGATGCAATTGTAACCCAATGTTTTAATTTAATTGTCAAATAAATTGGAAAAAAAATAAATGTGGTTTTTCTTATAAAAATAATATTAAAAATTAATTAATAATAAAAATGAGATAGAAAACAAATTAATTGTGAAAATAAAGCATTTGCTACAACAATTTTAGATATTGCTTGACATATTGGTAATAGTTAGGGTAATACCAGTAAACCTTTTTTTAAAAAAACATTTGACAGAACAAAAAGTTAAAAAAGTGAAAAGAAATTTGTGATGCCACTCGATGTATCCACAATACTAATGAATTTAAAAAAGAAATCTGGTAAAAAAATTTAAAAAAATTGAAAAATAAAAAATGGTTTGTGCTTCCTGTCAATAGTCTTTTCTCTACACACATTCAATGCCTCAATATCTTTTCTTTGCATTTAATATTTTAACGTCTTTTCCATATGTTAAATAATCTTTTAAACTACAGTTTTCTTTTATTTATTTAATCAAGAGAGTGTCCTGTGACACATTGACGGTGCTTATTACTAAAATATTTTTTTTCGCTTTTTCAACTTTTTTTTTGTTATGCATTTTTTAAAGTTTGTTAAAAAAATTACTGTGACAAACACTCTATTTTTTAAATAATTTTATTTTCTACCTTATGCTTTTAATTAATAGTATTTATAGGGGTACAAATGGTATTGCGTGGTGACGCAAGGTGGAATGAAGTCAAATGATTGAGAGGAAAACGTGTAATTGTCGGTGGTGGAATAAGATGTGAAAATAATTTTTTAAGAATAAAAACCAAAATTGATGGTGGGCCCAACCACCGCCTCTTCCATTTGCAAATGTGACCTTTCCCATCCCATCATTTGGACCCCGTAGCTGAAGAAGCTGAAAAGACCAATTCATCCAATTTCATCATCTTTTTATGGAAGAGTAGTGTAGTTTAGACATCACCATTCATCATTTATCAAAACAGTAAATCCAATTTCTAAGTGAACTACATTTTAATTAAACTACATTTAATTGCAATAATGCTATTTTAATCAACTATGTATGTCTATAATTGAATTTGTAGTAGGGTAAATTACTTAATTAGTCACTAAACCTTTCATGTATTTCTATTTTGATCACTAAATTATAAAAATTTTCAATTTGGTCACTAAACTATCTGAATTCATTTTTTAATCATTGTGCAATTTGCAACTGAATGATTTAATTGTCAAGTTAAGTTTGAAATGGTTGGGTAACGTCGTTGTTATAAATTACATAAATGGTCACTTAATTATAAGAGTGTTTCTGTTTTAGTCACCCCAACTATAATTTTTTTATTTATTTTATTATTAAAGTTTTTTAAATTAGATTTTAGTCACCATACAGTTAAGTTGATAATAGAAGTTTGATGAAGTCTTTTTACTAATTCAATAACAAATTTAGCTCTTTAATATTTATATATTCTATCAATTTAGTCCTAATTCTAAAAAATCTAATAAATTTACCTATCAATATTTACAAAATTTACTAATTTAATCCTAATTATTGTTTTTTTTTTCCTATCTGTCTATTATTTCATACTCTTAGCAGATGTTATTCAACGTAGGAAAACTTAAAGGTTTCCAATTTCCTATGCTAGAAAGATCATAAGTTGCCGGTAACTTATGGTGCTTCTCCAACACTAAAAAACTATAAAGTTTTCAGTTTTTTATGCTAGAAAGATCATAAATCGTTGATATTTTTATGTTAAAATAATGGTTCTCTAGTGTCAAAAAAACCCCTCAAATCTTACAAAATAAAAAATTATTTAAAAAATTTCTAGCTCAAAATTCTATTAAGAATATTTATATATTTTTTTTATAGTTGGGTGACAAAACAAAAATAATCTCATAGTTGAGTGACCATACATGTAGTTTATAACAGGTACGTCGTCCAGTTGTTTTAGACTTAACAACACAGTGACTAAAAGAAACAAATTTAGATAGCTTATGATCAAATTAGATTTTTCATAGTTCGATGACCAAAATAGAAACATGTGAAAAAAGTTAAGTTTAGTGGCTAATTAGGCAGTTTATCTATTTTTTATTATTTATAAGATCCATTACATTTATATATAACACTTTTAATTTTACTAAAATAATTGGTTTTAAAAATTATTTAGTAATTAAAAAGTAAAATTTTATATTTAAATCATTATGTTTCAATTAACTCAAAAAATATTACTTTTGTTTTAAATAGAAAATTTTAATTGTTTATATAATAAATAATTTTATATTTCATATGTAAAATTTTATAAACAATGCATTTTATAATATAACATATATATTAGTATTAATTATATATTTTGAAAAAAATTATTATAGCTAATTTATTGGCTATTAAGAAAAAATAAAAAATAAAAAGTTTAATTTACAAATATATTTTTTATAGTTTTTACAAATGCTTTAAATTATATATACACGAAAAATATGGTATATAGGAGTTCTTACCACAAAAAAAAAAACATATAAAGCAATTAATTTCTAATTAAAAATAAAATTATTATTAAATACATTTATAATATAAATATGGATCTCTGGAATATATCACATATAATTTTTTAAATATTATTCATTTTAAAATTGTAAAGTAGTTATGTAGGGTTAATACGTAGTTTTCAAATTAAATCTCACATATTTCCAAACTAGAAGAAGAAGAAAATCTAAATGAAGCAAATTAAAATTAGATTTGCCCAAAATTAAGTCATATGCTTGGTTTGGGTGTTGGGTGTCAGGTTGGGCAAAATGATGAGCAGAAAATCTCATATTTTTGGAAGGAAAGTGGATTTGAATAAACATTCTACCTACATAAATCAACAAATTCACATGTACACTGTGACCATCTCTTTTTTATAATTAGCAAATTATCATCCCACCATGACTTCCTTAACACAACTTGCATTTAGTAGTTGGCAATGCCAGCCTGCATGCAACCTTTCTTTATATATTTCTTTTTTCTCCTTTCTGTTTCTATTCATTTCTGAATAAAATTAGTTTTAGATCCTAAAACCGAAAACAACTCTTAAGTTTAGATTAGACATGATTAGTTTGTTTAATTAATAAATTAATACCTAATTTGGCAAATTAACTATTGATTAGTCACATTTCATATCTTGATTTTTTTTTAAAAGGTTAAAAGGGGTGGAAATTGAGTTTCAATCTTTGGGGATGGATGAGAGATTGAGAAGGAAACTTCCAGAAACAAAAGTTGAGTAAAGAAAATTTTCAAAAAGAGATGCATTAAACTTTTTAAGTGATTGAGATAGAATATCTTTTTTTAACTTTATGGATTTTTATTTAAATTTGTATCATTATTTAATAAATAAAAATTTAAGGAATAGTCTGTATATAAGTTTTGTGCATTATTAGTAATTCATAGTATAATATTTCATCATTAAATTAAACAAAAATATATGAACTTTTAAATTTAAACATAATTAAATATAATTATAACTATTATAAGTAAATAAATATAAATAACTCTCAAATTTAAGATCTTACGATTAGGGTATTGAATTTAAGGGTTTAAGGTATTGAATTTTGAGTATTAAGTTTAGAGTTTAGTATTTAGGGTTATTTATAATTAATTATTATTTAATCATGTTTAAATAAAGTTATTAGTATTTATTTATAAGTCCTCCACTATTTTTTATTTTATTTAATAATGATGTTTCATGTTATTATTCACTGTGTATAAAAATTTTGCACCAACAATACATTAAATATTCTTCCAAAATTTGATTTATAATTAAATCTACATTAATAATAATAAATAAAATGTTAACTGTAAAAATAGATGAATCCCATTTTAAAAATAACTTTTAAATGTTTTAAGATTTTTATATAGTAAAGAAGATTTGTTGAGCCTTATGAATTAGGTTGTATTTGTTTTTTCTTATTTAGAAAACTTGATTCTACCATTGTAAATCTAAGATTCATATATTATTAGTATAATTTTCATGTATGCTTCGTATGGGGCTATGCGGTTGGTCAGTGGAAATGCATCTGTTCGGGGGTTGCGAGAGATAGAAATGGATAGTGGCTATTTAGTTTTAATCGATATATTGGAAAATACTCAATTTTTGAAGCTAAACTCTGGGGTATCTTTGAAGGACTTAAGCTCGTTCAACGAAGAGGTCATGATTGCGTAATAATCCTTTCGGATAGTCTGGACGTTATCCGGGCCATTCAAGAAAGTTTTTTAGCTATGACAAATTCTGCTCTAATTAGGCGAATTCAGGATATTCTTTCTCAAGAGAACTTTTGGCTTTTACGCTATACCCCCCGGGAGCACAATGCCGTTGTTGATTGCTTGGCAAAATGAGCTTTATCTTCTAGAGCTGATTTGTAATTTTTTTATTTTTCCTCCTGATATGGTTCGGAATCTCTTAGAGAAGGATCAGTCTAGAGGTTTTGTTTTTGATTGTATGAGTGTCACTAATTAGTTGCTTATTTGTTTCCTTTCACCAAAAAAAAAAATTTAAATGTTATAAATTATTTAAAGTTTTTTTTATTTTTTGTATATTTAAAATTTAATCTCTATACTTTTATTTTAAAAAATTTAGTCCATTTACTTTTCAAATTTAAAATATTAGGTTCATTTGTTAACGCTGTTAAAATTCTTTTGTTAAATTTGTTGGTGTGACATTTTGAAATAAAAAAAGAATTCACTTTATATCCATGTAACAAAAAATTAATGTTATAACAGACTTGAATTTAATAAAAAATTTCAAGTGCACTAACAATCCTTAAAAATTCACATCATCGTTTTCATTAGAATAAAGTAGTTAGACTAATTAATGACATTATAAAAGTTGAGGTATCAAATTATGTCAAAATTAAAGTATATAGATTAAATCTCCAATTTAAACAAAATATAGAGATCAAATTGAAAATTAACTATTCTTATAATCTAAAAGATATAGGGATTGAAATTGAAATTTACCCATAATATTCTCATATCAAAAAATAAGAGAAAATCAAGGGACAAGTGTGCATTATGAAAGGCCTAGGTCGTATAGACTAAATCTAATCGCTCAGGTCTTCTCAAAATTGTCTTGGATTTTAAAAGCTCTTTTCTCTTTCTTTTTAAATTTAATTTTCTTATACAATTCATACTATTACTCATGGTCTCTCTTAATTCGTAAATTAGAAGATAAATACATGCTTAAATGTGCTCAAACCTATATCCTCTTTATTGTTGCGTACCAACTGAGTTAAGGTGCAATCGATTTTTTAATTTAGACTTTATTTCCTTAATATATATCGAAGAGATGTGAATATTGAAATTCCCTTTTATTTTTTTTAAAGCTTTCCTTTAATTGATCTCAACCTTTTCAATCTTGAGTTTATGATTTTAGAAATTCAAAACATGATAGAGATTAAAAATAATGCGGGTGTATAGATATATAAATTCTATATAATCGAAATATATGTGAAAATAGCTGAAAGTACCATAATTTGGAGGTGTTAATACATAATAAAGATGTCTATTTTCATGTATCAAAAGTTTTACTAAAAATATATATAGATGAATAAATATAAACCATTATTTAATTAATTTTGATCACCATGAGGTAAAAATTAGACAGAATTATTCAATTGGCAACAATAATATGTCCCATTGGTGGGCAGGGTGACAAATTAGGTGCTACATTTACATCTTCGATTAGGTCAATCTCTAACCCTCAAAATCTAATCCTTTTCCTTTTTCAAGTGACGTCCAGGTCTAGACATGGTCGAAATTTATTATAAGTGAATGTTAGGCCTAGAATCAAGTCTGAAAAGTGAAAACCACCAAAGCCTTACTCAAGGAACACCTAGATAGATAGCCAAAGATGAAGGCACTCGACAAACATGGTGAAGGCCAAGGATGCTACGCCAAAACTTGAACTGCCCTGTGGATTTCAAAACAATTTGCTTCGAATGGTGGATTTTTCTTTTTTTGAAAGTATATGTGGGATGAAACATGATGATTTTTTTTAATAGTGAAAGCATATTGTAGACCCCATTGTACAATTAAGTCCACTGGTTTAAGGGTATGTTAGCAAGGTATGTTGTACCACGATTGTTAATGACCCGCAATTTCTCCAACATTTCATGAAAACGATGTTAGACGAGCTTGTACCTTGTCGAAAAAAATAAACAATTTATCCATGAATGCAAACAATGCAAAACAGTTAAAGCATGATAGTTGAAATAGTGGTGAATACATACCCATGTTAATGACTTGTGTCCGCTAACTACAGAATCGTGTTGTCTGTGGTAGTTAGAAACTACATGTCTTATACAATACCTATTGTGTGTGATCCTAAAAGCTTCCATGTCATTCAATTGCGGTCAGTATACAGGTCTCCTGTCGAAGATGACGCATATATCAGGTTACAGGACAATATGCCTTCTTAAGTTAAACAGGAAGAAATCTCAATCTGCCTTTTTTCCCGGCGTTTCTGCAAAGGCTATTGGCAGAATTTTTTTATACCATTCTGTGCAACAGTCAACAACAATTGATGCTCATATCTATCGTATAGGAAGGTGTCGTTGATTTGTACCAATGGTTTATAGTACCGAAATGCTTCTTTACATTGTTCAAAAGTTCAGAAGAAACGATGGAAAACTCTTTCCTCATGGACCAAATGATTGCGGAAGTACACAGGCTCCGTTTATAGATCGATTATGGAACCTGGTACGTATTGATGCAATACATGACACCATTGCCACAAATCATTATATGATTTATCTCACTCGTTATGCATCTTCTCCATGGTCTTCTATTTTACGATCAATACATTGTGGTACAATGGCGTGTAATCAAACTGACTATAGATACTGGTAATTATAATCGACACGTGAATCCTAGAACTCGTTTTCACCATAGGTAATATCATGTCCGAATCCAACTTCGAATGATCTTGTGCCATACCTACAACAACATGAGTATTTCAAAATTAGGATTTAAATATCATATATAAGGCCACCATACGTTTATATCGGACAATCTTGTCACTTACATGTGACAACACAACTATGCAGAACATTATATTTCTTTATTATCCTGAGCCCTATATTCTTTCTCACAAATGTCATGATTTTTCATTGACATCTGCTGTCACTGATTGCGCACTTAGCCTTGAATTTCTTCGATCGAGATTTTACAACGTAGAAGTTTACCTCGTGCTTTATGTCGTACTGCTTCATTGTATGGACAAAAGTATCTTTCGAGAAAAACTCCATCCCTACTTGTAAATTGCCCAAATCTAACGAAGAACTCGTATGGTCCTGTTTTTTGTAAGGGAGTTTTGAAAACTCTAACCCATCTTCAATTGAGAGGTCCACATTATGCATGTGGATCAGAGGTGAGTATACCTTGAAAAGCGTATCAATTTCGTCAGCATTGTCCGAACATTCATTGTCGGAACCATCATTTTTTGGTTCAGTTGGAATTGGCCCTGGTTTAGAAAATAATGCAATTTCTGAACCATCTGACCTGGACACCTAGATTGGATCGTTGTCGAATTTAGTGCCCTCTTCGATCTCAACCCTAGTTGCATGTCTAAGGTTGGATGTCTCTTCATTGATGCAAGTTGTAGGGAGTACATCATCCATTCTTATATACATGTTGTTACAACCAAAATCACTTGTAGATTGCCCACTAGTGTAACTTGATGGCATACTCGTATAAATGTTTCCGACGTAGAACATTAGCATCTAGAAGTTGAAATCAAAAGCACTAATAGAATATCGTGTCAGGGTATCGAAGTTCCGATTACTGAGAAACCTTGACTAGTGGATGTGCAATGTGCCAAAATTGAAATATTGGGATGAAACCGATGAATGTCTTCTCATTGATGATTCTGATATTTCATAATGGGAGCTTTGTAACAAATCCGTGAACCCACCACACAACCGTGTGGTTAGACTTTCAGCTTCTTGTTCCATTCCGGCATTAACTGGAATAGTTGTCGACCTCCAACAACTTTCATCGACGTCGATAAACTTGACATATAACTCAAGTATAGGTGATCCAATATGCATCTAGGTCATCGCCTCAAGCACCATTGGCATCTAACATTAAATATTTCATATTTCACAAGGTTTTCTAACGCTAAATATCTATACTTCAAGAATGACATTTTTGTAGTTTAGATTACCCACTTTCCGCCTAATTCTTCCCCGGAGCTCCAACAATTGAATGTTCGGGTTGAAAGCTAATTGCATTGTGTAGGCTGATGAAAAAACGACCCCAATGGCGGTGCCACGGATTTCACCATTGTAATAAACAACAACATTAACTCGTCCACTCATTTTCAACCAGATAACCTGTTCACATGTTTCAAACGAAAACATTATGTAGAAAAGTAAAGTACCAATTATCCATTAACAACAATACTTGATATAATTACATGTATTTGGTCAATTTATGAAATTCAATTCTTTCACGTAAACAACTTTATTCTTATGCAAATCTCCTCCTAGAGATAGTTTGCTCGAAATTTTAGGTTAGAACATCTTAGTATAATGACCATTCGCTTTATAACAAATACTAGCTTTATATAGGCAACTAGGTGGGCAATTAGTGAAAAAGAAAACAAAAAGTATGCCTCGATTAATCAAATAATACCCTAAGATTCCTGAGATGTCTGAAAAATGAGGATTGGGATTCCCGAGTTTTGGAAACTTTTTAAAGGGGTTGAAATTGGGAGGGGAAAACGCCTCGCTAGGCACACGCTTTCAGTGCATATTTTTACCACATCACTGAAAATGTGCTTTGGGTAGATCATTTTCCTTCTCTCATTTTCAACCCCTTGAAAAGTTTCCAGGATCTGAGAATCTCACATTAACATCCATCAACTAAGAGCCCTAGTTATATTATAATCGGTGACCGTATAAGTACCATGAACTTGAAGCCTGAGTTGCAATGCGATGAGCTTATAAGGCAATGGTTCCATCCCGACACGATAGTAGAAATGTATAGGTCTCCCAGCGTTATCACATCATCGTCAACTGAAATATACCTTTAAGCTTCCACAATGTCTAACTTAAACACGAACACAATTAAATCGGCCTTCCCATATTTTCAACCCTAAACCTGGACGAGTTGAGAGAAGATGAAAATGCATCTAGCAAGACGCATTTTCCTACAAAGTCAATTAAAATCACGCCCAACTGGACGCGTCTTCAACTTTTCTCTCTAAAATCAACTTATTTCATTAATTTTTTTTAAACTGTTTTTATTTTGACTAATTTAACCTATGAAAACATCTCACCCTAAGTATTATGGTTTGTATATTAAAATAAAATTGTGTGGTACTATAATTTTCAAACACAAAGTAAATTTGACTGAACTGAAACTGCAGATAATGATGGCAGTTTTGGTATTAACAATTTCTTTTTCAGAAAAAGCCTACTAAAAAATGGTAAATTTTGATTCGTTAAAAACCGTCAACCGGTGATTCCCGGTGACTGTCCCCCACCGACACCCAATTGGTCTCTTCTTTATCTTCTACTTCCGTACAGTTGAGACAAAGCGGACCCTCCTTCCTCACTCCATTTTAAATGCCCCTCTCTTCTTCCCGCACTTCAGCCTTTGCCCTCAGAGACACTAAAAAAAGAAACTTCATTGCACGACACTCGAAGCCAAAGGGAAAAAGAAATACATTTAGAGAAGGTTAGGATCCCCAAAGGTTATCGTTGTCTGAACTTTCTCTGGACCTTACTTTTTAACCCTTCTTCAGACACAAAACTTTGGTAAGTTCAAACAAACAAACGTCTGCGCCAGCATTGTTCTTTTTTCCTTTTGCATTACAGCTTTTCTTTGGTTGGCGTTTTTCTTTTTTCTTTTACGTTTGCTGTTTTGTTTTATTATTACTTCTTGTTCTTCCATATATATATATTTCTGTTACTAGCTTGAGATAAAATTACTGCATTTTTCTTTGCATCGAGAAATGGTTTGAATGCTTCCATTTCGATCTGCTCTTTCTCTGTTTTGATTTTTTTTCATCATCCAGTGATTTTATCTTCTTTGATCTCTGATCTGCTGTGGGTTTTCAGTTTGCTCTCTTTGAGTTCCGCTTTCGGGTTTGTTCTTCCTCGTATATATTTGAATTCTTTGTCCATCTTTAGATGCTTGAACCTTTTTCAGGTGGTGGCTAAGTTCCTGTGATTATCATTTTCTTTCTCAAACGAATGAAAAGTATAAAAAGAAAAGTGGGAGGTGCTGAATTTCGATCGACATTCATGTGGTTTGGGTTCTATATTCGTTTATGATTAAGATCTGTAATGAGAGAAAACTATGTCGTTTTCAATAATAAAACTTGACGCTTCTGATTGGCAGGGGGCAAAAAACTTGAAAGCTCCGCCGTGGGTCAGAAAAGAGAGATTGTGGCTAAAAAAGTAAAGTTAGCTTAGTTTCTCCGCTGCATATATGGGAAAAAAACGGTGTAAAACTAAATAAATTTTATACACGTTTTAAAATTTTTATGTATTCAAACTGTCCTTTTGTGATTCTTTCTGCAGGCTATGTTTTCTTAGTTGATAATGCTATATATATACCCAAGGAAATATCTTTTCTGAACTTCTTTTGGGTCATTTTCATTCGTGATTTTCATGATGAAAAGCATTTAACTTTGTTTCTAATACTGGAAATACATCTCTTGCCTTTATTTTTCCTTTGATCTGAGTTCTGGAAATGATTCGACGTTAGCTTTGAATAGAAAGTGCATATCAAAGTAAACAGGAACTTGAAAATGCACAATTCGGTCTGGAAACACTGATCTAAGCATTTTTTAGTCAGAGCAGGGGATTTCACCTTTTTAGTGTATGAATTATGGACCAATGTTATTTATCCATTATTTTAACCCAATAGTTCTGCAGCGGTGAAATTTACTGTTAATTTTCTAGCTGCAGGTTTTTGTCATTGATATTAACTGCAAAAAACCACATTCTAGATAGGCTTAAAGGTTTTAAATAGAAGATTTAAACAAATTTCTGGTTGTTTCAGGTTGCCAAATTTTTTAGCTTAGAATTTTATTGGTAGTTTAACTGGAAGTTATCGGTTGACTCAAATTTACTGGTTGGACTCTACCGCCATTGTTTTGTCTTGGTTGTGACTTTAAGAAGAGTTATTCTAGTGACATAAAAGTTTCTTTATTGCTATATTTGTTCCTGTCAATATTTTCAAGGTTCACAAGATGCTTAACGCGTCTAGATTCAGGTCTGAGGTTTTTTTAACCAAATCCTTGTGGCATTTGAATGGCGACCTGTTGTTTGTATTTTACAGAACCTATAGATATAGACCTTATATTGTTGAATGAATTGCATGCTTCTGCCCTTGTTATTTGTTCTTTCTTTTCTTTTGCTCGTTCTTTTTCTCCCAGCACTTACTTCCTATGCTTTTAGCTTGAAGCTCTAATGTTCTTAGTATTATCCACTGCTTTCTATATGCTCTCAGAGCATCGAGTTTTTGGTGTCCACTACCTTGATTAAATAAAGCTTGTATATGTTTTTTGTTCTTGGCGAAGTGTAGCTGAACTTGGCTAATATCAAGTGATAGATAATTCTGTACTGATGATCCCACCTTCTCTCTTGTGCAGAAGCACTGAAGTGATGAAAGGGCCCAAAGAAGATTGCCTTGTTGTCGAGTGGGGTAGTTTTTTCTAAATGGGTGCAGCTATGTGCTATTTTTCATCTGATGTTGACATTCAACTAATGGGTTTGGTAGGTCTCTCTCTCTTATCGTGGTTTCTTCCATAACCGTAGTTAAAAGGTGAATCAACATTAAATATGAAAGACACTGGGAACAAGAGGAGAAATTCAGCTAATGTCCAATCAAAGCACCTAGGAAGAACTGATAGGAGAAATAATAAACCTAATCAACAGAATGGTGGCAAGACTTTGAAGGCGAAAGAAGCTGAATCCAAAGCTTTAAAAGCTAGATCAGACCCTAATTCGAAAGTAAGTGATTCCAATGTGGGCTCTGAGCCCATTGAAGTTTACGAGAATGTGATTGTACATTATGTGGATGATGTTAACAAGTCTGAAGAAACATCTCCTGATCCAAATGGTAATAAAATGGTCACTAAATTAAAAAAGGCCGAAATTTTAGACGATTGCTCCAGTGATATAGAGGGAGAAACAACTCAGCAAAAGGAAGAAGAATCAGACTCTGAGACTATAAAAGATTCAGCATCATCTCTGGGGGATTCCTTGACAGCTGAGGATGAGAGAGAAGAGGGTGTTCTGAGAGCTTCTAATGGTGTTCACAATAACAAACTCAAAGATGGCTCTTCCCATGGTTCCAGAACGGGATCTGAACTTGAAACTAATAAATCACATTTAAAGGCATTGAATAATACTCCAAAGAGATCTGCAAAATCTAATGGAGCCCCCCATAAGAATGCTACCAAAAGTTCTGTAGAAGAAACCTTGAAAGTTTCTCCTAAACCTTCATCTGAGTCTTCAGAAGGATCTAATGGCAAGCATGCTGAAGAGTTAAAAGAAGTTGATGTCTTGGATGAGACATCAAACGGCAATAAAAGTTTTGCAAGTGACAATGAGCCTGTTGATGCTGAAGACAAATTTCAAGTTGAAAATGAGGCAGCTTTAAATGAAAAGATTAATGAGATGGAGACAAGAATTGAGAAACTTAAAGCAGAGCTGAGAGAAGTAGCTGCCCTAGAAGTTTCTCTCTATTCTGTTGTTTCAGAGCATGGGAGCTCTGCACATAAGCTGCATACGCCTGCTCGACGTCTTTCTAGACTCTATATACATGCTTGCAAGCATTGGGAACAAAACAAGCGAGCCACAATTGCTAAAAACACAGTGTCTGGGCTTATTTTGAGTGCAAAATCTTGCGGTAATGATGTTTCAAGGTATGTATATTATAGTCAGATATTATTTCCGTGAGTGCTTTAGAATGCTCCCATTTACTGTTGACAGCTGAATAATGTTCTTTTGCATTTTAAGGTTAACCTTCTGGTTATCAAACACCATAGTGCTGAGGGAGATCATCTCTCAAGCATTTGGCAATTCACGCAACTCAAGCCCACTTGCACGGCTTCCCGAGTTAAATGGCAGTAACAAAAGGAGTGAAGTAAAGCCTTCAACTCTAAAATGGAAAGGTGGTGTTGGTAGTAAACAAGTAAACAGTTTTATGCCGCTTGTTGATGATTGGCAAGAGACTGGAACCTTCACTAATGCACTAGAAAAAGTGGAATCTTGGATATTCTCTCGAATAGTTGAGTCAGTATGGTGGCAGGTAAATAGTTGAAGTTGTTGAATTTTTTTACATTAGGGGGACAGTGTTATTTAGAAGATGTAGGTCATCTAATTGTTGCATTCCAGTTTTGGGTCTCTAAATTACAAATAAGAGAAGGAATTTTATGCCTGGTCCTTATTTCAGGCTCTTACTCCATATATGCAAACTCCTCTTGAGGGTTCACCTGTCAGCAAAACAATTGGAAAGTTGTTGGGGCCAGCCTTAGGAGACCAACAACAAGGAAGTTTCTCTATCAACTTATGGATAAATGCTTTCCAAGATGCTTTTCAACGACTTTGTCCTGTAAGAGCAGGTGGTCATGAGTGTGGTTGCTTGCCAGTTATTGCAAGATTGGTATGTACTTATAAATGTTTTCGTTCTGTAAATTTTAAGCAGTAATACGCTGTGTCTTTGTTTTGTTCTCATCTTTCTTTTATTTTCCTGGTGAACTAATTGTTATACCCTTTTTTATTAGGTTATGGAGCAGTGTGTTGCAAGGCTAGATGTAGCAATGTTCAATGCTATTTTGAGGGAGTCTGCCCATGAGATCCCAACAGATCCTATATCTGATCCTATTGTAGATTCAAGGGTTCTGCCTATTCCCGCTGGAGATCTTAGCTTCGGATCTGGTGCTCAACTCAAAAATGCTGTACGTATTATATCAGCGGACTTCTGCTTTTGTTCTTTTTCCACTTTATATCTGTGGTATATTCAGTTGTGGCTAGTCCTTGCACTGTACTTCATCACAATAGGCAACTATTGCTCTGAATCTGAGTAAGTCTCGTGCTTGTTATATGAACTTATTCCGTAGTTCTCATGTTTTAATGGAACTTGCCTCTGAGGAATTTACATCACCCTATTGGTGGAGATCCCGTGATAAACTGCTATTGGTTGAAAAGAGTGGTTGTTGTGATGGAATATGCTTCATTATCTGGAAACTTATGATGCGGAAAATGTTGGATATTTTAGGTTGATATTTAGCCGGTTTAATTTTGAACCAAAGATCATATGGAGAATGTTTTACCTATGGAATGATCTTAGCAGCTGAGAAAATATATAGTTCATTTATGTATATTGAATAATATATTGCTAATGGAAAGATCTTGTATGCTGCATGACATGAATTTTCATGTTCTTGAAGTCCTCAATTTGTGCTATCCATGATACTGCTTGAACTTTCTTGTGAAGCGAGAATAGCTGTTGGAATGATTTCCATCTGCTCCCTGATTGCCATATAGAGATGAATAAGATAATTGGGGGTTTCAATACCTTTCCCGTTCATAATACCTTTTACATGAAAAATCTATACGCAAGTTCTTAAGGAGGGACACTTATTTTTCAGGTTGGTAATTGGTGTAGATGGCTGACTGATATGTTTGGCATGGATAGTGATGATAATTTAAATGAAGATCAACGTTCCAGTCAAGATGATTTCAGAAAAAATGGAGGCGGAGAATCTAAATCTTTCCTTTTTCTTAATTCCCTGAGTGATCTTCTAATGCTTCCAAAGGACATGCTAATCGACCGTTCAATCAGAGAGGAGGTTGATTTCTAATTAAGTCTACATATTACGGACATACTAGTAGATATACTAGTAGATTCGTTCTCTGATGTCTTTGTTGGTTCCTCTCTAACTCTTTTTGACTATTTCTTTTTCATGGCTTTAGCTATGCCCATCAATAGGTCTTCCGTTGGTTAAACGCATTCTCTGCAACTTCACTCCAGATGAATTTTGTCCAGATCCTGTTCCAGGAGCTGTATTGGAAGCCTTGAATGCTGAGGTATGACTAGTTCGGCGTTTCTCTCTTCTACACATTTGTTTGTTGGACTTTTTAATAACTCCTGATAAAATTCTTAAACTCGTCTTCCATATTTTATTTGTGTTTCATATTTCATTGGACTCAGTCTTGCCTTTAACCAGTATAAAGGCAGAAAAAAGTTGCCTGGTTTTTGATTTATGGTTCTTTCATTTGTTAGACTATTGTTGAGCGGAGGTTATCAGGGGACCCGGCCAGAAGTTTCCCTTATACAGCTGCCCTCGTTGTCTATACTCCTCCATCCTCAGCAGATGTGGCTGAAAAAGTTGCGGAGGCAGGAGGGAAGTCGCCACTGTCTAGGAATGCATCAGTGGTACAGAGGAAAGGGTATACCAGTGACGAGGAACTGGAGGAATTGAATTCTCCACTTTCATCAATAATTGAGAAATTGCCATTGTCACCAACAATTGTTACCAATGGAGGAGTGAATGAAAACCATGAACATGCAGGCTATTGTGGTATAAATGCAAGATACGAACTCCTTCGTGAGGTATGGTCCGTGTGAGTGTTTATGTTAGATCGTTGTGTATATCTCTCATGTTTTGTAGCCATGGAAAAGTGAGGGTGAAGGTGAAAAAAACTCAAGGTGAAAAGTTTAGATGATCAAAGTTACAGGAAATTCTCAAACATCGTTTATTGGCTTGATTGTACAGTTGGAAGAACTTGCTTTCTTTTTGTTGAATGCGGAGAGCTTGAAATCAACTGCAATAATGTCTTCGATATATAGAATAAATTCATACTGTTTTTTTTTTTTTAAAGTGTGCTGAGTATACATTTTTTTATGGCTAAGTAAATATATACGATTTTTAAGAAAAACTGAAAAAAGGGAAACGTAAGAAGATTAAAATTTTAATAAGCATAACGAGCTGAAGTATCAGCCATACATGCACTGCTATTGCTTAAGATGAAGTCTGTTATTTCGAGTTCATTATTAGATTTAATATAAAACTTTATAATCAAAGCAAAGTCCCCATTGATTTTCAGTTTTTGGTCAACCATAAGCCTTATCACGCTTAGAAACTCATAGGTCCCAGTTCATTCAGTGCTTGCAAATAACTGGAAAGGTCTGGTTCAGTCTTTAAAGAATTTCACTCCATTTCCAGTTTTTCCAGGGAGTGGCTTTTCCACCATGGCTGCTCGTTGTCCTGACTTGTCGTTGCCTCCTGTAGAATCATTCTCATTCTCCTTTGTGCTCAATGGATAGACCGGTGCCCGATCTGTTTGAAAATTAATGGGGTTTTGAGGGAGGTTCTGGGTGGTAACATCTTCAGGCTGGTCCAAGTATTTGAGAGAATCTTGTTCTTGTAGAGTTAACAGGCCCTGAAGGCTACCTGTAAACTCCCTGTTAGTCCCCACACAATTTCCCAAGCCACTGCTGGCAAGATTTTCTGGAAACTCAACAGGGTTTTGATGATAAGGATGTAGAAAGGGGAAGCTTGAAATTTGATGCAGCTTCTCCAGGGCTGAGAAGTTGTGTGAGAACTCAAAAGGCTGCATTTCACCAAAGTAATTTTCAGCAGCCCCTGAAATTGTAAAGTTCCCATCCGAATTCACATTAAAAGGATACTCCACGCTGAAATTAAAGCTTGGATTTCCATCAGTGCTCATATAATTTCCAAAGCTGTTGAAGCCTTGAATTGGAGTGGAGCTAGCCTGAAACTCATCAGGGTTCTGGAAGCCATAAAGAAGAGAGGAACTAATGATTCGGTTCATGTCCCGGTTGGAATTGGGGGTGCATGAATCATCTTCTTCATCATATACCAAGGAGTTTCTGTCACTGACACATCTTTTCTTTCTAATAACATCTTCGATAGAAGATTTCTGCAATAGCTTAGAAGCACCCTTGCCAATTGGTAGCTTCGAACTTTGAAGAATGTCATTCAGATCATACTCATTTATATCGAAATTTGTAATTGCATTTGCACCTTTCAACCTAATGGCAGCAACATCGTAAGCCCTAGCTGCTTCCTCTTCAGTATCTGATAATTGTTCCAAAAAAAAAAAAAAAAAAGGGTCTAACTCATATGAACCTTGAAAGTTGTAGCATTGTTTATCTTGTACACGTAATTTGATTCTAGAATTTAGGTTACCAGATCACATTTATATTAGAATAAGTTATAAAAGATTACTTGATTCTCAAGTTATCTTCAATGACAGTAACCATTGTATATTAATTTCATCAACTAATGAAATAAGTTAGGATGTGTAGTTACCAAATGTTCCTAGGTAAATTCCTTTGATATCTTTCCCTTTCCCAATCCTTGCTTGCCATTTCTTGAAATCCGAGTTCCTACCATGTGATTTTTCATTTCATGATAGAAGTCGCAGAGAAAAGGAAGAAGAGAACAGGCAGGGAGAAGGAAGTACTATTCAAATAAATTTAAGTTACCGAGAGACTCCACGATAAATGGATACACCCTTTGAGAATCCCCTACTTTTTCTGAAATTAGTGAAGTTTTCAGAATACAATGAATCAATTCATTTGTATTAATGGGTCATTGATTTAATCACTTGCAGTTGCAGGAATGTAATGCAAATAAGTCAATTTATAAATTACCTTCTAATGTTGCGAAAATATTCATGTTTGGTATAGAGCTTCATCTCAACCAAATCCGACTCATAGTTACTAATCTGGTGATACAAGTCAATTTAGCTGCTAATTAACCACTGAATCTGATTAATACAAATTTGTAATATGCAGAGATAGAAAGCATACTGGGAAATTCAGCGGCGCAAGTTCACCCCATAATTTTAGAGCAGCTAAATCGTAAGCCCTTGCTGCCGATACTTCATCATCATATCCACCTGCAAAACCACCAAGTTCTAAAAATCTGGTCTCTAAAATAATTTGTCCCCCACATGCATATAAGCCTTAGTGTTTGAGGAAAGGTGTAGATTGCTGCAATGTTACTTGGTTTGAGTGCGACTACGTGTCCAACACAGATATGTGTTAGTTTCTTCTAAATTTTACCTCAAGAAAACTTCCAACATAAGTAAATTGTATGCAGAATTAAAGAAATAGCATTGAATGGGATCACTGACCTATATAAACTGCAAAAATGCAGACAGAAGAAGAACAACAGGGTTAGTAATCAATAACAATGAAATTAATATATATATAATAAAATGCAGAAAAGCAGAATAGAAAAAGTACAGACCAGTCTTTGGTTTTTGCGTTGGATCAGTGTTATCCCATAAAAACGCCTCGTATCGACCAGTGTATCTGCATGTTATGTTAGGCTTACAATTTCAATCCTAAAATACATTACTTGGAACATTATTATGTATGGATGTATGTAAGGTGCCTGAAATTAACCTGCTAACTCCTCGGTAACTTGAGCTTCTCGCACTGAAAATCCGCAGGGGCTCCTGCCTTGGCTGACGCCGTCTCTTTCTTGTATTTTCATTATTATTATTGCCCTTATCACTGTGACATAAATTAAATTTGTTCAGTTGAGGGTCAAATACACAGATCCATAGAATAATATATCTACAATCTTAACTGTGTTTCTTGTGCCTGTTTGTTCTTCCTTTGGACACTGCTGGACTCAATGTTATTGCTTCCGAGGATACCCATTTCCTCAACCTCAAGCTCCATAGGAAAGGGAGAACTTGTCATGTCTTGAGACAGCAAAGAACAAGTTTGATGGTGTGGCATTGGGAATAGGTCATGGTTTTGGAGGAATTCTGTGTTAGAATCGTCATCTGTTGCCAAAGGATAGGAGACTATTGGACTGAGGGAATTATACAGCTTTTCATCAATGTTTTGTGAACTCATGTTCATAGATGACGGAATTTATCCCTACAGGATTAAAATGAATGTGAGAATCCCATTAATCTAACAAAATTTGCATTTCTCTAAAATCTAAATCAAAATTTAACTAACAACATATGCATGCTTTGGATAATTTTTTCTCTCATTTAAGATATAAAAATAAGAAATATATATTTGTTTGATCAAGAGTCTGGAAACATTTGATTTTGTTTCAATAATAAGATGATCACTGTAAGCAATTCGATCAATTTTACACACATTCAATTTTAAAAATAAAATTATAGAATGAAAACAGCCCTTTGAATAAAAAGACACATGCTTTAGCCCTCCAACTTTACAAAAAAAAAAAAAGTCATTTCTCTCTATTTAATTTTTCGTCTCTTTTAGCTCTTCCACTTGTAATTTTTTTATCAAATCACCCCTAAATGGATGGAAAAGTTAAATGTTTGTTAATTTTGCTAACGTGATATACACGTGGATAAAATTAAATTAAAATTCTAACATATTTGTGGGCCAAAATATAATTTACTACATATTAATTTATAATTTTATAAATTTTTGAGGTTAAATAAATAATTTCCCATTTTAAAGGGTCAAGGCCTCACCTGTTTCCCTCCATGAATTTTAGGTTAATTGACATGAGATTTAGGGTTGAACTCTTATATTTGTAAACCCTTTCCCCATTATAATAATATTTGTATAAAAAAAAACCTTGAGGTTTTGAATTTTATTTTTATTTCTTTGCAGAATTAATGATATTTCCATTTTCATTTAAACTAAGACCTTAATCATTGCTTTTATTCCATGGGATATTTGAAGTACTTGCACATTATTATTTTCTAGTTGCAAGTGCACTTATTAGGAACACTTATACCTAGTATACGAATGTATACGCTTTTTAATATTATAGCTAGTTTTCACGCACCACATTGTGTATGCAAGGAAAAAAAAGGGGTTTTTTTTTAAAGGAAATAGTTAGTTTTTTTTTTATATTAAGGTATTGAAATATTTTTAAATACTTTTAAAAATTACTTAAAATATACCCTAGCTAATTTTATATTTCGTTATTATTTTTTTATAACTTCACTGATTATATTAAATTGTGATTTTAAGTTTAATTCATTACTTTATAATTAATGTAGAATATCTAAATATCATTATTAAATATGTCGCAACTTTAATTTTACTATTTCAATAAAAGAATATGTTAATTTTTTTTATAAATATAAAATTTACATAATGTTTTTCATTTACATCAGAACATAATCTAATCCCGAGATGGTTATTTACATTAGTATTAGTTTTTGACTAGAATCCTACACTATAGAAAGAGACCAAATTTTATTAAATATAACATACTATATATTTATCTTTGACATGAAATCAAGATTTGAGAATATATCTAAACGCCATCTCTCTTTAAATTATCAGATATTGGAAATGGCATGACTTCACATAACCTATCTCGTTTTTCCTTTGGCTAAAAATCTAATAAAAATATTGATATAACAAAAATTAAAATTGCAGGGGAAAATTGAGCTTAAATTAAAAAGAAAAGAAATGTGAATAGAAGGAGAAATTCTTGATTGGAACTGACCTGGTTATAATCGTAATGGAATAATTTTAAATCCAAAAATGAAAATTTGTTTTTCTTTTGAACATGATGTTGGTTCTTCAACATATATACTAGAGAAAAAGATAAAAGAAGGTAAAAATAGTAAATTTAATTATGGGTGAAAATGGAAAATATATAAGTGATGAATAATTTAAGATTTTAGTAACTATATATAGGTGTATATAATAAATGGAGCAATCATGGGAATGTAGTCACATGAATTTTAAGTGTGGCTTCCACGCTCTCCTTCAACATTTATACGCTTTGAAAATTTTTGTACAAAGGATGAAATAATATTTAGTTGTTGTAGGCAATGGGGTATGGAATAATTTCATTAATTGCTCAACTTACTCCACCTACCCATTATAAAATTACCATTTACCCTTCTGTATATATAATTATTATAAAGGTAAATTTGTAATAATTTTAGTTAGTAGTAACATGTAAGGAAAATTTAATGAATTTTTTGTTGATATCAAAGTTAGATAGTTATCGCAGTAAGTGAAAATTCTATCATTGATATGCAATTGAGATGGGAGGTTTATTAATATATAGACCCTTTATATTGGATGGAACCAACTATGTATATTGGAAGGTATGGATGATGGTTTTTATAAAGTCTATGGATGAAAAGGCATGTCATTCAATCCTAACTAGATGAGAGCGTCCAGTATAAGGGCCGAGAAGAAAAACGACCAAACCGAAATTCGACCCGAATCGAGGTATGTGGACGGTTTATGAAATGTAAGTTCAAAAATCATAGTTACTCAAAACCAAACCAAATTCTTTTTTTTATTTAATATATAATTAATTTTAAATTTTTATTCCATAAAAATAGTGAAAATAATTAAAAAGTTCTTGAAAGATTATTGTTTTCTAGAAATATTTATGAAAAAGACATTGAAATTTGTCAAATAATATTCAAAAGCCATAAAATAAAGCTCATTTCATTAAAATAAGTCTAAAAAATCAAAACAGAAAATTAATATGGAAAAACTGAGAACCAAATTAAATTATGATAGACGGTTCAAAAAATTTAAAAAAATTGATCGAATCGAACCGATATCACCCCTATCCAGTAATGTAATTTTTTGTGGAGTAAACCTTGAGGAATCAAAGTAGATCTCTAAATGCACCATGACTGAAGTAGCTTGGACAATCATTGAATCTGCTCATATGTAATGACAGTGGATAAAAAACAAATTCGATTAATATATATATATATTTATAATTTAATGAAAAAAAAAAACTTAAAACATAATTCACTAAGTTGCATTTTATATTTTAAATTAGAAAAAAGGATGAGTGGGACATGAAGCCCAAAATGGTTTCTTACCCAATTAACAAAAAACTTACTTCCCAACAATATAGTCGTGTTCTTATTTTGGTTTTTCTAAAGAGAAAACAAATATCAGACATTAATTACTACTGCAATAGTGTTTAATAATGATTGTCAACTAACTCCAACAAGTATTTTGATCTCAATTTTTGCTTGATTTATTTTTTAATTTTTATTGGAATTAGTATATCTTTATTATTTGATTGTTTTTCAAAAGATATAAAATTGGTACTGAGCATTCTCAAACCAACAGTATTATCTTATTAGCAAAATGAAGATGAAGCACCTTTACAAGCAATTCCAGATAAGTAGTAATACTTGCAATGCTGTGTGCACCAGTGATTAGAAATATACCTTGTAAAAACCTCATCATATTACTTTTAATGCACTTCCCAAACATCCCCTGGTAAAGCAATGGGCACACCATGCCCAAACAACAAGTCAGCAACGCATGATTTACATACAAAAACATGAACCAGATTGCATGGGGTCATCTTTTAATTTCAATTTTCAGACACCAACCGACTGCATTTGCTCCTCGGAGTCCAAAGTAGACGGAACACATGAACCTGAGTTAAGAGACTCAAGTGTTTTCACCACTTCAATCATCGATGGCCTTTTTTCTGGCATAACAGCGGTGCAGTGCAGGGCGGTTTCAAGAGCTCTTAGCATTTCCTTCTGGGAAGAACTTGATGATATCTTAGGGTCAAGAATTTGTAATGCTCCATTGGTAATATTAACTTTTCTTCGAACCCACTTCACGATATCGAGTGAGTCCAAGGATTCAATGTCTTCAGCTTGTCGACCAGTTATGAGCTCTAACAGCACCACCCCAAAGCTATAAACATCCATCTGTTCGGTAGCTTTCTTACTATATCTACATTCTGCAATCAAACAACTAGCATAAGTTGGGAATTTTGACATTGATAGATGTATGAAAGCATCAATTTGGGCTAATCTTGGACGGATGTGGGATTCCTTACCTGGTGCATTATAGCAGGAGTGTGCAAATTCTGAAGAAATGGTAGACTGAAATGGAGCTTCTCCGACTATCCTATCAATTGCAAAATCCGTAAGCTTCGGTTCATAATCCGCATCGAGAAGAATGTTTGTTGACTTGAGATTTCTATGAAGCAAATGTGGAACATAACCCTTGTGAAGGTATGCCAATCCTTGTGCCACCCCGGTTGCAATCCTCAATCTAGCACTCCATTGCAACTCAAAATCCGGTCTGCAAATCAAATCCCCTAAACTCCCCTTCTGCAGGAATTCATAAATGAGGAAAATCGATTCATCTGAATGGCAAAACCCCAGAATTTTAACAATGTTCTTATGCCTCATCTTGGCCAATACCTTCACTTGGGCCTTTAAAGCTTTGGAAGGTTGGGTCCCAAAATTGACCAGTTTCTTTATGGCAACTAGTTCACCACTGGGTAGACTTATGGTATGAACCCTACCAAAAGGACCACCATTTCCTAGAGCACTTTTCTCATCCATCCCCATTACTAGATCATGCTCGGTGAGTCTAAGAGGGTAGAAGAAAACTGATCTCCAAACGCCTGGCTGAGACTTCCTCTTGGAAAATCTATGAAACACAAACACGCCAGCAGCAACAATCACTATTGCCATGGCAAAAGCTATAGATATGAGGGCACATGTCAAGGTTGTCAAACCAGAAGAATGATGTTTCGAGTGTTCATCGGAGCAAGGATTTGGCAATCCAGGGCCGCAGAGTCCAGGATTTCCTTCCAAAAATGAAGCTGGTAAGCCTGATATTAGAGACGATGGGACCCTACCAGAGAGTTGGTTGAAGGATACGTTGAAGAGAGCCAGCTTTAAGTTCTGCAACCCTGGTGCAATGGAACCACTAAGTTGGTTATGAGATAGATCAAGGTAAGTTAGCACTGGTAGGTCAGCAAGGGAAGGTGGGATTTCTCCAGTAAGACTATTGTCTGCTAAAGACAAGGAAACCAGTTTCCTGCATTTCCTCAACTCTGGAATCTGACCTGACAGGGTATTGTGGGAAAGATTTATTATGCTCATAACAGGTGAATCACAAAAGTTTGGAGGTATTTCACCAGAGAAACCATTAAGAGAAGCTGAAAATCTGTATAAGCTCTTTACCAGGCCAAGACCCAGTGGTATTTTACCAGTAAAGCTGTTATTGTCTATCTGAACTTGCTCCAACTGAGCAGCCTTTGATATTGAATCTAACAATTCCCCAGAGAACCTATTGTTTTCTGCTCTGACCAGCATAACTTTTGGTAAGGACCATAATCCATTAGGGAAATCACCTGAGAATCCATTGTTTTGAACTTGAAAAATCTCAAGGTTCAAGCACTTAGAAATGGACTCAGGTATTGAACCATTGAAGAAATTTGTATGGAGACTGAGGAATTTAAGGCCTTTTCCATCACAAATACCAGTTGGAAATGACCCCAAGAGCTTGTTCTCTGAGACGTCAAAAGACACCAAGTTCTTTAGAGAAGAGCCTAGTGTTTGTGGGAGCTTACCAGTCAGATTGTTCTGAGAAAGATCCAAAGTGATCAAATTACTTAAACCAACAAAAGATTCAGGGATTTCACCAAGAAAACCAGATCTTTGCAAAAACAGCTGCTCAAGCTTCTCAAGCTTTCCGATATCAGTAGGAACCGCACTCGCCAAGTAAGCATTTTGGGACAAATCAAGCACAGCAAGCTCAGTAAAATTGCCAAACACAAAAGGAACAGTACCTGAAAGCAAGTTGCTTCCCAAGTTGAGCACTTGAAGATGCACCAATGACCCAATACTCTCAGGAATCTTCCCTTCAATATGATTTTTGCTCAAGTCAAGAACTTTCAAGACATCAAACTGTGAAATCTGATCTGGGATGGTACCCCAAATGAGATTCTTACTAAGATTCAAAGTCTCCAAGGAACTGCACTCAGAGAGGTGCAGTGGAATAGGCTGATTAAAAAGGTTATCAGCAAGGTTAAGATGAGACAAATAGGGTAGTTCACATATTGAAGATGGTATTTCACCAGAAAGATTCAAGCTTTGAAGGTCAATGGAGGATACATAGAGTGAAGGAGTAGGAATGCAGGTAATACCAGTCCAGTTACAGTGATGAACACCTGAATTATTAGACCAACTGGAAAGAGAGTGGTTAGGGTCATCAATGAAAGCCTTGAAATTAAGAAGGGCATCAGCTTCTTGAGTTGAAGCTGAGGAAAACATGAATAATGTGAAGCAGAGGGAGAGAAGAAAAGGGTATTTGCAGAGTGTAGCCATTGGAAGGGACTGGAAGAAGAGCTTGGGTTTAGTTGTTTTCAGTGTTTCCTATAAAACTAAGGTGTGAAGTGAGAGAGTGTCACTCAGAGAAACGTATTTGCTAAGATGTTGATAGGCTTGTGGATGTATCTATGCTAAAGTTGAAAACAACTCTCCATCATAACCCATGGGATTTCTTGGTGTATATACAGTTGTTTCTTTTTCTTTTTGTTTTGATGTTACTGAAAAGGGAAAAATGAGACTTTCCTTTTCAAACTTTTCTCCTCATGTTTCTGAAAATGTGTTAACTATATGGAATGAATTTTCTGAAATAATCATGAATTTTAGGGTTTTTATTTTATGGTAGAGTAAAACTTTTTTCATGATGTAATTTATTTTAAGGTTGCAGTAAAATTATAATAAAACAAGTAATTTATCTCCTAGGGATTTTTTTATACTTTACAAATTATTTTAAAGTGTGATAAATAATTACTCATAGAATAATTTAGAACAATTCTAAATTTACTGATAAAATATTTTTACTCTAACACGATAGATAAAATCATTATTACAATTGTCTTTAATTCAGAATATTTTTAATATTTAATTTTATAAATTTTTTATTTAAATAAACCCAATAAACACAAAAGATACTCTCTTTCTTCGTTGAATAAAAAATACTAACTGTTACCTGTAGTCTTTGTTACGTAGGATATTGTGCCATAAGTGTTGACCTATTGCCAATTAGAAGTATTAGATTTAACATATTGAGTGTGCGATACTTTTTTATTTTTATTTTTATTTTTAAACAGTAAATATATTTTTTTTCTTCAAAGGAAACTCATATTCGAAAGATTTTTAAAATCTCAAACCGATAAGTTTATTCAAAGCGATGTGGGAAGAGCTTCCCATATTTGACAACTTCATTGAACAAAGCTACCCAGGTAAATTCATGAGCCACGTCTAGTCTACCAAATTCAGAAATATTCAAAGAAGACACATTAAGAGCCATAATGGTATCACTACAATCCAATTCAAACATTAAATTATCCACTCCTAAATAGCAAGAAGTTCGACCATGATCCCAACACTCCTCACACAAAGAAGCCGTCGTAATCCCAAAGAACGGCTGCAAGGGAGGACACATTCTGGTAGTGAAATGTATAAAATTAAAATTAAGATAAATATAAAACAATTAAAAAGAGTTTTATCATTTTAGGGTTTTGGTTATTCTCACTAGTTGAAAATATAATGGATTTAAACAAGTTTGAGGAAAAGTAAGACGCTTTGTCTGACTACCAACAAAAATAAAACACCCTTTTTCCAGTTTTGCTTTGGTTTTTTACTTTGTAAATTGCCCCCTAAGATTAAGAAAGAGAAAACCAGAGTTTATAGGATTTGACCTTTCACCAACCTCATTCAACCCAAATGCCAAGTGCCAACCCAGTCTAATTTTTATTATTTTATGGTTGGTTCCGTTTGCTTTAAAACTTTGGGCTTAATATATAGACTACCCCTTCAACTTTATAATTTTTCTCAAATTGGCTCTTAGATTTTTTTGGATCCAATTGGTTTCTAAAGTTGATATCCGTCGTACAAATTCATCCCTACATTAACACCGATTGTTTTTTAACAATGGGATGAAGTGGCCAAATATTGAGGTGACACGTGGACAAATGGGAGAATGACACATGTCTTCCTATATAATTATTTAAAATTAAAAAAATAAAAAGTAAATAATTAAAAAATGTATATAAATTTAAACAATTTTAAAAAAGTAGTTTAAGTCTTATAAAATTATAAAAATTGAAAATATATAAACAATTAAAATATTTTAAAATTTTAAAAGTATAAAAAAATAAAAAAATTTAAATTACAAATTATAAAATTATAAGAATTCAAAAATGAGTGGGCATTAACCGGTGTTGATTGATGTTGACCGGACAATTTTTGCTTTTTTTATTTCTAATTTTTTTTGAATTTTTTATATTTTATATTTTTCTAAAATTTTAACAATTTCAATTTTTTTGAATTTTTAAAAAAAATTTGTGATTTTTCATTTTTAAAAATTTTCAAATTTTTGTAAATTTTGAAAATTTTAACTAATTTTTATTTTTAGTTTTAGTTTTTGATACATTCAATTAATTTTTTATTTTTTATAATAAATATATTTTGATCAGAACAAAGAGTATCAGAACATTTCCTTTGTACACGTGTCACTTCCATATGTGCCACATCACCCATTGTTTAAAAACTTTAATGGTTTTCTTTTAACTATAAAAATTTCGTAAACTTTAATGTAAATAATTATGTTTTGATACTCTTTCTACCGACCCAAACGTTTTGTTCTCATAATAAATCAAAACAATAAATTTCAAGTTCTATTTCGATGCAAATTTTGATCAGTGTCGGTTGGACTGATGTATAGTGAGTGATTTCAATTGTACTAATTGAAGTATGGGCGGTACAAAAAAATTATAAAATATAAAATAAAAATTATTATTTATTTTAGATTTATTAAATTATGAATTTTTATATTACGAGATGATTTTATTGTTTAATGTATTAAATATTTTTATTAGTTATTTTGAGTTTGTTTAATAAGGGGTTGTATTTATGAAATTTATTAAAAATTGTTTTATATTTAAAAATATTTTAATCTTATTATTTAATATGTATAAATATATTTATAAACATTTATTAAATGCATTTAAAAAATAACGATAAACCGAAATAATATATCCGATAGTTAGATGTGATTTTTTAAGAACCAGATGGTATGATTTCAATTAAAGGGTGAACCAGAAGTTGAGTATGCGATTTACTTAAAAAAATTGCAGGAAGAGAAAAAAGAATGAGTTGAACAAATTGAGATTTAATGGGTAGTCATTTCACTTGGAAATTCTTGAAAATCACATGTGGCTTTTCCTTTTATATCAAATTTCGTAATTTATCCTGTAAATTGTAAAAGAGAAGGCGATTTACCTTTCTAACTTCACTCGGCAAATATTCACCCCTTCTATCAATTCCTTAACCCTAAACCGTGGTCTCAAAACACTAATTTTAACTTTCAAACTAAATAAATATTTCTTCCTTCAAACTTTTTATTTGAGTAATTTCAGTGTATAATAGAATTTATTTGTAAACTGAAATCTTATTTTTATTTTAAAATATAATTTAAGTTCGGTTTATATTTCTTTATTGATGATATTATTTATAATGCTAGTTATGTTTAATATTTTATATTTGATGCTAGTTAAATATTCTATATTTTATATGTTTCACATTTTATTTGCTACTTATGGTTTTCTTTTCTGTTGTGATGTACAATATAATTATAAATAAAGTTAATTGATATCAAGCATACGTGAATAATTATTTTTCATGGATATTACAATGGATAAATTCGTCAAACTAAAATTGATATTGTATTTAAATCGATGCATAAAATAAGCATGAGATTCAATAAAATTGTAAATATTTATGAACTAAAGCCAAATATCAAATCAAAAATTGCAACTCAATGGGGGATGATATTATCAAGAATTTTCTATATAGATTTTCAATGTCCTCCAATTAGCACATGTATAACTCCTTTGATCTTGTTGATAATGAAAACACCACATTACTTGACAAAGAATGTTGTGGTGGAGTTATATGTCTGAGTTGGATGATGTTGAGCAATAGTTTGGGGAAGCTGATATTTTAAGTTCATCCAAACTTGTCGTATATCTTTCTCCATCAACTTATCGTAGCATCCTATAACTTGGGTCCAACGACTGGACTGGATGAGAAATATTACAATGTAAACTTTATTATATTACTTAACTCTTTGTTGTTGACATCCTCTACTGGCAAATGTTCAACCAGATGAACTTCACACACCTCCTTCCCCCTTGATGTTACTCTTATTGACTAGATAATGCCCACTTAACCTCATTACTAGCTCAAAATCATATTGAGCCACACTAATTACAACACTACCTTCAATTTAAAGCCCATGATTAGGGCGATAACTTCCAAGGTGATTATTGTTGCACCACAAAAAAAAGTGAAAGATAAAAGAGTCTTTTTAGTCTCCACATTTTCACCATGGCTAGAAGCAATGGCTCTACACTGGAATAAGAGGTAATCCAATGACCTTTAAAAAGCTCGCTACCTCTATACATGTTTTCAATCAGGTTGCTCTTCATTCAGCATGAAAAAATATACATTTTGTCAAATTTGAAGATTGTGTTCCCCAGCAAGTAAACGAAAATAAAAATAATTAATATATTATGTTTAACATAATAAAAAAATTAATACTAAGATTAAATAGTAACTTAAAAAATTACAAAAATGATCATATTGATAGCTATTAAAGCAATATGATTATTTTTTGAAAAATTGAAATTAAGATAATAAAACCCACTTTGAGGACTTAAAAACATAACAAAGCTTTACTCAACCAAGTCTAAAAGATAAAAACAGTGAAGTAGACAAGGAGTGAATGTCAAACCGTGAAAAACAAAAATGAAATGAAAAATAATAATAAAAAATCTTAGGATATATAAGTTCTCGTGAATAGCATAGAATAGAGTGAAGACAACCGAAGACTGAGAAGACAGCAGACAAAAGTCGTAGATTGGACTTCGATGTTTACATAATATTGTTATTAATTAATTAATTATAATTAAAAACCATTTAAAAAAAAAAAAGAAAGAGGAAAGCTCTAATGTGTTGTCACCGTCAGTGAAGAACTTTGCATGCCATAAAAAAACTTAATTTTGAAAGACAAATAAATTAAAATGGTATTGAAGAGTGTAAGAAAGGTATCAAGATTAGAGCAATTGTTGAGGAAAGTGACACCCGGTTTTGCCGCTGACATATTCTTAATAGTTTTACCATTTCGTCAGATTCATTTCAGGGAATAATTTTTCTTTGGATTATTATATTTATAGATATATTTCTATCCTTTTTTAAATTTATTTATTAGTTCTTCAATATCCCAATAATCTTCAGATTTTTAACTCACTCTCTCCAATCCATTTTTCTCTCTTTTTTTTGGGTAAAATCATCTGTTGTCTCCTGCCTCTCAGCTGCACCCATATTATTATTGTTTATAAGATTATTTAATTTCAGTTTAAAATTTTTAAAATTATATTTACATTTATTTAAATATTTTATAACTTCATGTCTGTTCGCAAAACATATTCAGGAATGAAAATAAGTACATAATACTAAAAATAGTTTTATTAATACATATGAACAATAAACAAAGTTTAAAGGAGCTTTAAATGATTTATTAAACGAATTTATTCATTAACATAATGAACTTGTTAAACAAATTAAAAAAAAGCTCTATTTATTTATAATCTTAGCCTCCTCTTTGGATAGAGTTTTGACTTTCCATTATAGTTACTGTTACAGTCATTCTTGTGCTTTTATTTATTTATTTTTAAAGATGCATCAAGATTGATTTGATCTGAATCATTTTTCTTTTAATATGTTGTTTGAAGCCTACACTGGTATTTTCATCGCTAGGACCTGGACTGAGACTCTTTCGCCTTATAGTTTTGCAACCAAAGTAATCGGCATGAGTCTCCCTTGATTCTATTTAGTGGACCGTAGAAGTCTGATTGAAGTGAAGAACGCTTTTATTATCTTTTGGACTTTTAAGCTTTTATGTTGTACGATATTGTAGTTGTTAATTGTTTGTAGTCCTTTTTCTTTAAGTGTTTAAGTAATCAAACAAATAACGTGTTTTGTTTTATGTAAAGGGTGTTAAGATCTTTAATCATTTTTAGTCAAGTTTAAAATACTTCGCTTAGATTGTATTGCTAAGAAACCAGGTCTGTGTGTTGTCTGCATTAGAAATTTAGCAAGCCCCAGCCTGATTTTGAGGAAGTGCTGCACAAGAGTCAAAAACCTTAACCCATTATATTGCCTACTCACACTTCCTCTAAAATAGTAAGTTAATACTTATTTGACAGGCAAAGGAATTACAAGTTATACATATGTCATGGGAAAAGATTGTATGAAATAAAGACGTCACATTATTCTGTATCTCTTATTTATTATTTAGTGTCATTTCAATATCATTGACACATCTGTAATTTTTTAAATCGAATCTTGTAGGCTAAACCTTAAGCCCAAAACTTTAGATCCAAAATTTCAAGGTTATACAACGATAATCTCAATTGAGAGGTGCTACAACGATGCCCCAAGACATCCCTAATTATACTATTGACTTTATGTTACACTAACAATGTTTAGAGCTATATCGATTAAAGAAGAATGAACAAACTAAAGATTTAAAACTAAATCTTAAACTCAATAATTTAATCTATAAAATTATCTAATTCATACGATAAGTATCGAAACTCTTAAGTAAAGTATCAAGAAGTATATATATAAATAAATTTTTGTAAATATTAAAAAAAAATTTCGGGTTATATTCCTAATATTATATATATAGAGTAAAAAGGCAATTATTTGAGGGAGGGATAATCGTTTTTCACAAATTAATATGCAAGTATCCTCTATGAGTCAGGAAAATGAACTTTTTTAGGTTGGCGAACACAATGTGGATACTCAAATTATTTTAATTGCGGTATGCAGTGGTGAAACTGTGAAAAGAGTAGGTGAGACCAAATTGCCATATAATTTAATTATTCTATAGCTTTTATCTTTTAAAAAGTTGACTTTTGATTAAAAAAGTTTTGACTCTTTTAAGCAAAAGTGTAAAGTTAAAAAGGACAGTAATTATGGTGTCCCTGAGTGAGGTCAGCCCTCAAAGCATCCAATATACCTGGTTACCAGCCTGGCACAAACTCATTTTTACTTCAAATTAAACTATTTCTACAATTCTATTTAGCTGTTTGAAAATAACAATTTTTAAATATGTTGATATCACACAATTACTGCTTTTGTTAATATTCTCGCAATTATTGTCAGGGGTCATTGCTTCTTCCACACTGAAAACATTTTATTTGGATTCAAAATGTAAATTCATATAAAATATTATTTTTCTTTTATCAGAAAAAAAAATCAATATTTTTTGTTCTGTGTTTCCTTATAATTAAGATATAGAATAAAGGGAAAGGGTAAATGAAACACCCCACACCCGGCCCACGAGCCTGAACCGGATCTGGTATGTTCCTTAAGAAAATCGGCTTCAAATTCTTTTGTTACTTAGAAATTTTTTGTGAATTTTTAGAAAGATATTGGTTTTGGGTTGGGCTTAGGTTGGAAACCCATTTATTTAATTTAGAAAACATTTAATTTTGGTGACAAAACAATTTAGGGTTTATTTTTAAAATAAATTTAATTAAACTTAGTCAAAAATAATTCATAACATAACAACTGAAAATAAAAGCAGGGAAATAAAACCATTCAACTTGGGCCTTATGGCCTTATTACATCATTCAAATCCAAAGATAAAATTGAAAATACTAAAATTGAGTAAAGTCCAAATTCTAATAAATTCTTCAAGTGATGCATGGCCACCTTTAGCTCCTGCCGACCCGGTCCATTACTGCTCATTTCCTGAAAAATAGTCCCACAAAGGGGTGAGTCAACAGACTCAATGTGTACACAAACTAACAATCAACATTCCAGGCATACATATTCATATCAAAGCATATTCAAATCAAATAATGATGCAACCCAACCCAAGCCTATTTGTCCATCCGCTACACACCACCCGTACCTGCCAATTACACTGTGGGGACTACTAAGTCAACCCTCCATCCGCTACACACCATCGAAGGCAGTCGCTGCAGTCGACGTGCTCATCGCCCACTTACGTTGTGTCATTAGACACTATATTCAAATAATGTAACCGAAGTTACCATATTCACGCAATGGGGCCGTAGCCACCATATTTCGTTGGTGAGGCCGAAACCAACACCTTCATTGGTGAGACCGAAGTCAACACCTTCGTTGGTGAGACCGAAGTCAACACCTTCACTTTCTTCCTTCACATATATCCCGAATGCCCCAATTATTTCATAACATATTTCACATACTTAATTTTCATTCATGTTATGTAACAGTCCGAATTTAACCCTAATCGGAACGGTGGTTTCGAAATCACAAATCCGAGCCGGAAAAATTTCCTAATATTATTTTTATTTTTTTTTGTGTCGCGTGTAATAATCATGAATAAATATGTGTGGAAATTTATGAACTTAATTGCTTTGGTGTGTTTAAATTTAGAGAAAGGACTAAATAGTTAAAGTAGTAAAAACAGTATCTATTAAGTTGGAGGGTTAATTGAATTGTCCTTTTTGCATGTAGGTTTTGCATGGTAAATTGTCCAACTTGAAATAGGTGGACGGCATCATGATGGATGTACATATTGAATTTATTTATTTTAGTTAGTGGCATTAAACTTACATTTTTATAATTGACTTAAAATAAGTATTTAGTTTATAAAATAAAAGGAAGGGAATTTGAGGAAATAGAGAATAGTAGTTTTAAATTGTTTGAAATGTTAGGGAAATTATTGTAAATTGAGCATAGAAATGCCCTTTACATTCGGCTAATGTTTGGGTGAATGTTTATGATGTTGAGTTGGTTTAAATTGTTTGGTCTTATAAATTTATATATATATATATATATATATATTGAGATATATATGTGTGTTGAAGTAGTATATGTGGCCATAAAAAGGGGTGAAGAGACAAAATGTGTTAGATTGTTATTGAATTATTAATTTGATATCAATGTTGTGTAATTAAGAATATGTTATAATATCATAGGTTAAATTGGGTGTTTTAATGAACTATTTTAAGTGAAGGACTAAAATGGAACAAATATGAAAGATAACTATGTTGAGATTAGAAGGGCCTAATTGAATTGTCTTTCTTGCATGAGGACTTGCATGTCAAATTGCCCAAATTTCATGAGGTGGACGGCAAGCATGCTAGGAAACACAACTTTATATGTAGAATGGCTGCATTATTTTAGTTGAAGTATATTATAATAAGTAAAATAAAGGATAAAACAAGTAGTGGAGAGTCATCTCCTACCTTTAGCCTTGGAGTGCCGAAATTGGAAGGAAGAAAAGAGAAGTTTAAGTATTTTCATTCGGTTCTTGCATGCTCCCATGAGGTTAGCTTTTGAACTTCATTTTCTTAAATTCTGGTATTTTTAGGTTCATCTCCTTGAGTATTACCAAACCCATGTAAAAGGTTTTGAGATTTAGACATGATATAGGTTCAACCATTAGTGATTAAATTTGGGCTAGCTATGCTTGATAAATAAATATAATGTATGTTTAAACTCAATATGTTTTAAGTAGAAATTTTTAGATGAGATGAAAAATAGTGGTATTTAACTTGTTAAATAAGTTGTATGATTTTATATGGTTATTAAGTAGGTTCGGCTATGAGGAAAATATGTGAAATTAGGTATAAAAAAAAATTTGGGAGAAATTTTATGTTTGGACTAAATTGAGTATTATATGGAACTTTAATGAGCTAAGGATCAATCGGCCTTAACTCATTAGTAAATAAATTGGCATGATTTTGAATAATTATAAACTTTGTATATAATTGGATAACATGTGAAATATCAAGGTCGAATTTATAATTGTTCCTTATTCGTATATGGCTAAATCGAGTAGAAAAGTATTGAATGAGCTCAAATTTAAATTAATTAGATCAAGTACAAAAAGGGAAAGGTTTTGGATCGAGGAAAATTAACGAGTAGCCGGGAAGCTTAATTCGACAACTGTCGAGGTAAGTTTTTAAGCTACTTTGGTTGAATTAAATTCTTATTTTTATGGGATATTAAGGTGTATATGATTGATTGAATAAAGCTTATTAAATTAGGCAAGGCCGAATGTAACATTGTGGCAAGGTATATGTGGCCGAATGTATGGTTAAATAATGCATCGAATTATATATATATATATATACTTGAAATAGATGAACATTTATGTATTAAGTAGTAGACATGGGTGGACCTTGAATAAGTGATGATATAATCAAATGAACAACTTTTTGTATGTATGGGTGTGACCGAATGGATGGTAAGCCATAAGAAGAATAGTTGGGTTTGAAAATATACTTTATGTGCGTTAAAGATTGCCGAAACTGATGGGATGGAATCTTATGAATAATATTGATGGTGGATAATATCGGGCTTTAAGCCTAGCAGGCTTTGTGCCGGTGGATAATATCGGGCTTTAAGCCTAGCAGGCTTTGTGCCGGTGGATAATATCGGGCTTTGAGCCTAGCAGGCTTTGTGCCGGTGAATAATATCGGGCTTTATGCCTAGCAGGCTTTATGCCGGTGAATTGTTATAAGTATATGCTTAAATAGATTTTTGATGATATGGAACTTAATTCGGTAAATGAGTTCGGTGTTCAGGTATGTGTAAGGCTATAAGTAAAGGATTGTTCTTAATTGTAACTAAATGTAAATCATTCATGCTGAATTGAAATGTTTATAATTATAATTACTATTACCGAATGTGAGGGATGGTAATTGATATGTTCAAGGAACTACTTGAGTAAGTCTCAAGTAATGGTATTAATTTGAAGAAATGATTACTTATAAGTTTAAATTGAATGTTGATGATTATTTCAAGGCATTGTCGAATATATAAATATATATATATATACATGTACTTGAGATTGATAAGAAATGGTTGAAGGTGATGGTACTTGGTTGTTGTATTAGAAGCATGAAATAGGAAATTTTAATGATGATATTATAATGAGATTTAAGCATACTAAACGGAGTTTATGATGGGTTGACGTGGTATAGATCGAATGCAATATAGTATTTGGAAATTGAATACTTGGATATATATATACCTTATACATATATAAGTGTATATTCTTGTGTGTAAGGTAAATGTGAATTTTATATATATATATATATATATTGCATATTGAGGGAATAACAAAATAAGAGAAGCTTATATTGAGTAATACGTTACATCAATTACATTGTGGGTGCGGATTTAAGTATTTTACGGAAATATAATTCAGTGAATGGAGCTGTCCGAAAAGTGATAGATAGGTGAGGGATGTATGATAATTGTGTAATTTAAATATCAACGAGGTAAATTTTTCTTGTATACGAAATTAAAGTATCAAGAGGTTATTAATAATCTATGAGTTTGATTGAATGGATGAATGGTAACTTGGTAGTTGATTTTGAGACCTATTGATCAAGATAGTTGTTGAATGGTAGCATGATACATGTAAATGAAATTACGAATCCGTTATCATCAAATAAGTTGATTTAATTAACCTTAAAGGTTCGGTCACAAAGGTATGTGTATATTTGATGATGAATTGAATTTGTGTATAAGTGGTCATACGTGATATTATACTAGATTCGAATATTTGAGTACATGCGATAGTTTATTTAACTTTGAATGATCGGCTATATATATAAATTATATGGATTGAAAGGTGAGAAAGAAAATTTTGGTAGTTAATATGTATATACGTGAACAACGTATGTGTATTGTTTAGAGATGTGAAAATGATTTACAGATCGATATGAAATCTATTATTGCATGTATGAGTGGTTGGCTTTAAGGTTATAAAAGATGAAAGTTTATGAATGATGACATGAATTATGAGTAAGAGGAGCTACCTAACGAGGAACATGGATTATATGAGGAACGTGATGGTATAGGTGTAGGTGATTAACAAAATTTAGCCTATTTGAATTAAATTATATATGTTTCTATGGTGATTTATTTGCTTATAACTTACTAAGCTTTCAAAGCTTACTTTGTGAAATTTTCCTATGTTTATAGAGTTTCCAAGGCTTGCTCGGGTTGGAAGTCAAAGGAGATCGCAACACACTATCCAATTGTTGCTTCGGTTAATAAATGCTTGGAGATTTAGTTACATGGCATGTATAGTCTAGTTTTACTATTGTCGGTCTGAGGTTGTGTATATACTTGTATAAGCCATGCGAAAATGGCTATACTTTGTGTATAAGTATGATTAACGTTTGGAGTTTAAATGAAACAGTTTTTAGTTGACACCAGTAACGTGATTTTGAAAAATCACCAAAAATAGGAGAAATGGAATTAGAGAGTGAATAAGATATAAAATTAAACCTTATTGTGTCTATTTTTACATGAAAGAAACATAGTAGGCAAATGAAGTACATATTATGAGATATTTAAGTTTTAGTGAGACTTGTCCTAAATGAGTTCGGGAATCTCTGTTCTGTTTTGGAAAAATTGTCAAAAATTGCACAAAAATAATTTTGGAGCATGGTTTATATGCCTAGAATACTTAATGAGTCTATTTTTGATTGGAATAAACAAGAACATTATTGAAATTTTGTGCAATGAGATAACTGCGTTTTTGTAAAGATAGGTCAGAATTGTCAAGCAGTGAAATAGGGGTAACTTTGATAAATAAACTGTACAAATTGGCCACATGAAAAATTCTGTAAAAATTATGGTGAAAATTTATATGAGTCTAGTTTCAAGGAAAATTTGCGGATCTAAATTTCGAGTTTTGTAACTCGAGTTACGGTCAATTTAGTCAGCATGACGCAGTTGGACAGCTTCACATCTTTATGCCCTAAATAAATAGTCAAGTCTAGTGATACCACATACTCAACTCCGGCAAAGGTTTCGGGTAAGGGGTGTTACATTTGATTGGTATCAGAGCTACGGTTTAGTCGATTCTAGGACTAACGTAGTGTGCGTGAGTCTAGCTATACATGCCATATTTAAACCGCGATAGTGTGATATCTCCCGACTCTGACTGAAATTATTTTAATTAGACAGATATGCTTTCCAACCGAGCTAAATTCCGATAGTATGGAATGTATACTCAAATGTTTGAGTGAAAATATATTGGTGATGAGTTGACACTCGTAGAGGTATGAATCAAGGTGTATGACATCTTTGTTATTGATAAATGTTATAGTTATATGAGCATGTGAGTTATGACATTTGAGCTATGATGCTATATAAGAAATTCGACTGTGAATTAGTGATTTGAGTTGGCTTATGAACTATGTGTTAAGAATAAAAGTGATTATAGCAAAATGTTTATTAAATGTTTTGAGAATGTGAAAGTAGAAATGAACTGGCTATTTGTGATAGTATGTGTTATGTGCATTTATGTGTGAGTTAAATTTGAGACTTTACTACCCTCACCCCCCTTATCATTGAAACGTTATAATGAAATCTATAAGATTTGGGTTGAATAAGCTCATGAGTGTGGAGTTACAGAAGTCCGTGTTCGGAAGATTAATACGCTGTCAGAAAAGAGATTGAATCAACAAATAAAGATAGTATTAAAATAGATATTGGATAGTCCTAAAAACTATTTAAATAATGTGAAGTCACTCTTACAGAAGAAGTTAACTTCGAATAAATGACCTATTCAGGTATGTTATCCAAAGAAAGTATCAACTAGAAGCTTCTCTGGATTGATTTCTGTTATTGATGGGATAATATGAACTTAATTATGACGGGATTAGACAGTTGAATAATGTTTGAATTGTATTGATGGTTAAGTGCAATGGTTATGTTACAGTCAGGCAGTTACTATGATTCCTTCTGGGCATTCCATGTGTACGTTTAATTTCAAAAAGGAAATCTTATCATATGTGAATATTAGCTAAGCATATTAATAGACGAAAGCAACGTTGATCTGTTTGTGTTATGTTCGCCATTGTTATGTCTTTCTATGACAATTTATTCCATTGTGTGGATATAAAAGTCGACGGTAAAATCTGTATGAAGTTAATAATTTGTTTCTACTGATTATTGTTCTGTTGAATATCCATGAAGATTATATTGCTTTTGTTACTGAGGATTTAAGTATTTATTGAGTGACATTGTTCTTCCTGGACATTTTCTGGGATAGCATTGGAATGGATATCATTCTATATGAGTTGTAATTTTCAGATATCCTGTATAGCTTCATATGTTGAAATCTCACTATTTCGGTTTTCCTATGATTCTATGTGATTATCTGCAAGAGATCTCCATATGACAGAAATGACTATGTTTATAATGATTATAATTTTTGGCTTGAAATGGGAAGAGTACAGTGGTACCGTCCTCAGAGTTATAGAAGTTGTGTCTCTGCAGTGGTTGCTACTAATATCATATTTGATTCTTTTCTGTGTTCAAATGCTTCCTTAACAGCCAGGATAATATTTATTTGTCATTGTGTTTTAGAGTTTCAAAGCAACTGAGAAAGACTGTCAGTATTATAAGCAGTTACCGAACTCTATTATTTCAGGATCGAGTTTTGTGAGAAAATGATCCACAGAATTAATATAGTCAAAGAAATTGAGTAGAAAATGAAAATAATTTGATAAGTCATAAGCAGTCTTAGCTAGAGGTGAAGTACAGCGAAAGTCAGATCAGAATTTCAATTGTGAGATTTAAGAGATTTGAAATCTGAAGCCATGTGTGAATTAGAAATGTATTGTGTGGAAACAAATCCTTAATCTACCTTCTGGTAAGATTTTCGAGGACGAAAATCCCTAAGGGGGGAGAGTTGTAACAGTCCGAATTTAACCCTAATCGGAACGGTGGTTTCGAAATCACAAATCCGAGCCGGAAAAATTTCCTAATATTATTTTATTTTTTTTTGTGTCGCGTGTAATAATCATGAATAAATATGTGTGGAAATTTATGAACTTAATTGCTTTGGTGTGTTTAAATTTAGAGAAAGGACTAAATAGTTAAAGTAGTAAAAACAGTATCTATTAAGTTGGAGGGTTAATTGAATTGTCCTTTTTGCATGTAGGTTTTGCATGGTAAATTGTCCAACTTGAAATAGGTGGACGGCATCATGATGGATGTACATATTGAATTTATTTATTTTAGTTAGTGGCATTAAACTTACATTTTTATAATTGACTTAAAATAAGTATTTAGTTTATAAAATAAAAGGAAGGGAATTTGAGGAAATAGAGAATAGTAGTTTTAAATTGTTTGAAATGTTAGGGAAATTATTGTAAATTGAGCATAGAAATGCCCTTTACATTCGGCTAATGTTTGGGTGAATGTTTATGATGTTGAGTTGGTTTAAATTGTTTGGTCTTATAAATTTATATATATATATATATATATATATATTGAGATATATATGTGTGTTGAAGTAGTATATGTGGCCATAAAAAGGGGTGAAGAGACAAAATGTGTTAGATTGTTATTGAATTATTAATTTGATATCAATGTTGTGTAATTAAGAATATGTTATAATATCATAGGTTAAATTGGGTGTTTTAATGAACTATTTTAAGTGAAGGACTAAAATGGAACAAATATGAAAGATAACTATGTTGAGATTAGAAGGGCCTAATTGAATTGTCTTTCTTGCATGAGGACTTGCATGTCAAATTGCCCAAATTTCATGAGGTGGACGGCAAGCATGCTAGGAAACACAACTTTATATGTAGAATGGCTGCATTATTTTAGTTGAAGTATATTATAATAAGTAAAATAAAGGATAAAACAAGTAGTGGAGAGTCATCTCCTACCTTTAGCCTTGGAGTGCCGAAATTGGAAGGAAGAAAAGAGAAGTTTAAGTATTTTCATTCGGTTCTTGCATGCTCCCATGAGGTTAGCTTTTGAACTTCATTTTCTTAAATTCTGGTATTTTTAGGTTCATCTCCTTGAGTATTACCAAACCCATGTAAAAGGTTTTGAGATTTAGACATGATATAGGTTCAACCATTAGTGATTAAATTTGGGCTAGCTATGCTTGATAAATAAATATAATGTATGTTTAAACTCAATATGTTTTAAGTAGAAATTTTTAGATGAGATGAAAAATAGTGGTATTTAACTTGTTAAATAAGTTGTATGATTTTATATGGTTATTAAGTAGGTTCGGCTATGAGGAAAATATGTGAAATTAGGTATAAAAAAAAATTTGGGAGAAATTTTATGTTTGGACTAAATTGAGTATTATATGGAACTTTAATGAGCTAAGGATCAATCGGCCTTAACTCATTAGTAAATAAATTGGCATGATTTTGAATAATTATAAACTTTGTATATAATTGGATAACATGTGAAATATCAAGGTCGAATTTATAATTGTTCCTTATTCGTATATGGCTAAATCGAGTAGAAAAGTATTGAATGAGCTCAAATTTAAATTAATTAGATCAAGTACAAAAAGGGAAAGGTTTTGGATCGAGGAAAATTAACGAGTAGCCGGGAAGCTTAATTCGACAACTGTCGAGGTAAGTTTTTAAGCTACTTTGGTTGAATTAAATTCTTATTTTTATGGGATATTAAGGTGTATATGATTGATTGAATAAAGCTTATTAAATTAGGCAAGGCCGAATGTAACATTGTGGCAAGGTATATGTGGCCGAATGTATGGTTAAATAATGCATCGAATTATATATATATATATATACTTGAAATAGATGAACATTTATGTATTAAGTAGTAGACATGGGTGGACCTTGAATAAGTGATGATATAATCAAATGAACAACTTTTTGTATGTATGGGTGTGACCGAATGGATGGTAAGCCATAAGAAGAATAGTTGGGTTTGAAAATATACTTTATGTGCGTTAAAGATTGCCGAAACTGATGGGATGGAATCTTATGAATAATATTGATGGTGGATAATATCGGGCTTTAAGCCTAGCAGGCTTTGTGCCGGTGGATAATATCGGGCTTTAAGCCTAGCAGGCTTTGTGCCGGTGGATAATATCGGGCTTTGAGCCTAGCAGGCTTTGTGCCGGTGAATAATATCGGGCTTTATGCCTAGCAGGCTTTATGCCGGTGAATTGTTATAAGTATATGCTTAAATAGATTTTTGATGATATGGAACTTAATTCGGTAAATGAGTTCGGTGTTCAGGTATGTGTAAGGCTATAAGTAAAGGATTGTTCTTAATTGTAACTAAATGTAAATCATTCATGCTGAATTGAAATGTTTATAATTATAATTACTATTACCGAATGTGAGGGATGGTAATTGATATGTTCAAGGAACTACTTGAGTAAGTCTCAAGTAATGGTATTAATTTGAAGAAATGATTACTTATAAGTTTAAATTGAATGTTGATGATTATTTCAAGGCATTGTCGAATATATAAATATATATATATATACATGTACTTGAGATTGATAAGAAATGGTTGAAGGTGATGGTACTTGGTTGTTGTATTAGAAGCATGAAATAGGAAATTTTAATGATGATATTATAATGAGATTTAAGCATACTAAACGGAGTTTATGATGGGTTGACGTGGTATAGATCGAATGCAATATAGTATTTGGAAATTGAATACTTGGATATATATATACCTTATACATATATAAGTGTATATTCTTGTGTGTAAGGTAAATGTGAATTTTATATATATATATATATTGCATATTGAGGGAATAACAAAATAAGAGAAGCTTATATTGAGTAATACGTTACATCAATTACATTGTGGGTGCGGATTTAAGTATTTTACGGAAATATAATTCAGTGAATGGAGCTGTCCGAAAAGTGATAGATAGGTGAGGGATGTATGATAATTGTGTAATTTAAATATCAACGAGGTAAATTTTTCTTGTATACGAAATTAAAGTATCAAGAGGTTATTAATAATCTATGAGTTTGATTGAATGGATGAATGGTAACTTGGTAGTTGATTTTGAGACCTATTGATCAAGATAGTTGTTGAATGGTAGCATGATACATGTAAATGAAATTACGAATCCGTTATCATCAAATAAGTTGATTTAATTAACCTTAAAGGTTCGGTCACAAAGGTATGTGTATATTTGATGATGAATTGAATTTGTGTATAAGTGGTCATACGTGATATTATACTAGATTCGAATATTTGAGTACATGCGATAGTTTATTTAACTTTGAATGATCGGCTATATATATAAATTATATGGATTGAAAGGTGAGAAAGAAAATTTTGGTAGTTAATATGTATATACGTGAACAACGTATGTGTATTGTTTAGAGATGTGAAAATGATTTACAGATCGATATGAAATCTATTATTGCATGTATGAGTGGTTGGCTTTAAGGTTATAAAAGATGAAAGTTTATGAATGATGACATGAATTATGAGTAAGAGGAGCTACCTAACGAGGAACATGGATTATATGAGGAACGTGATGGTATAGGTGTAGGTGATTAACAAAATTTAGCCTATTTGAATTAAATTATATATGTTTCTATGGTGATTTATTTGCTTATAACTTACTAAGCTTTCAAAGCTTACTTTGTGAAATTTTCCTATGTTTATAGAGTTTCCAAGGCTTGCTCGGGTTGGAAGTCAAAGGAGATCGCAACACACTATCCAATTGTTGCTTCGGTTAATAAATGCTTGGAGATTTAGTTACATGGCATGTATAGTCTAGTTTTACTATTGTCGGTCTGAGGTTGTGTATATACTTGTATAAGCCATGCGAAAATGGCTATACTTTGTGTATAAGTATGATTAACGTTTGGAGTTTAAATGAAACAGTTTTTAGTTGACACCAGTAACGTGATTTTGAAAAATCACCAAAAATAGGAGAAATGGAATTAGAGAGTGAATAAGATATAAAATTAAACCTTATTGTGTCTATTTTTACATGAAAGAAACATAGTAGGCAAATGAAGTACATATTATGAGATATTTAAGTTTAGTGAGACTTGTCCTAAATGAGTTCGGGAATCTCTGTTCTGTTTTGGAAAAATTGTCAAAAATTGCACAAAAATAATTTTGGAGCATGGTTTATATGCCTAGAATACTTAATGAGTCTATTTTTGATTGGAATAAACAAGAACATTATTGAAATTTTGTGCAATGAGATAACTGCGTTTTTGTAAAGATAGGTCAGAATTGTCAAGCAGTGAAATAGGGGTAACTTTGATAAATAAACTGTACAAATTGGCCACATGAAAAATTCTGTAAAAATTATGGTGAAAATTTATATGAGTCTAGTTTCAAGGAAAATTTGCGGATCTAAATTTCGAGTTTTGTAACTCGAGTTACGGTCAATTTAGTCAGCATGACGCAGTTGGACAGCTTCACATCTTTATGCCCTAAATAAATAGTCAAGTCTAGTGATACCACATACTCAACTCCGGCAAAGGTTTCGGGTAAGGGGTGTTACATGTTACTAATCACATGTTCAAAATATATCACATTCACAATCCTATCAAAAGTAGGAAACGTACCTGGGTACTCCTTACCACATTTGTGATGCTTAGCCACATTCACATACTGTTACATATTTACATATCTAATGATTGCCATGCAATTTATTGAAAGTTAGTAAGAGTACACACCTTTTTCGCTTAATAGTTTCCGTGAATTCCCGTAGAGCGATCTACCGATCTAGATCTTTCACTCCTATATTCGGCCATTAATTAAAACATATAAATAAACCTATTTGGTCTTAAAACCAAATCCTACTAGAAGTAGAATTACTTACCTAGTTGCCGAATTGATTTAATCAAGTCCCAACAGTTGCTAGAATTCCTCTTCCTTGAAATCGGCTAATACTAGGTATGTAACCAAGTCAGTTTCCGGCTTTTGAAATAATGGAAAATAATCCTAAATATCAAGAAAATAAGCCTTGGCCGAATATCACTTACCTTACAAATTCCAAATCTGAAGAGGATTCCTTTATATGCTTGTCGAAATCCCTATAACTTTGTGTTAGCTTCAATCTAACTTTGAAAACATGAATCATAACCTTTAACCAAATATTTATATTTATAATCCTTACCTTAGATCCTTAGATTTCCCGAAAAATCCCCTTTTGATGTTGTGGATGATTGCCCTCTTTCTTAGAATCCACAAAGATTCAGCTTAACAGTAGAACGGAGAAGAAAATAGAAGAAAAAGAGAGGGATTTTTGCTTAATGAAAATTCGGCAGAGAAGGGTTTTGCCTAGGGAGAATTTCGGCAGAGAGGAAGAGGGAGCAAATGTTGATGAGTAGCCCTCCTGTCCTCCTTTTATAGCCAAAGTTATCAGCCTAGGAGTCCTTTACTTGGCCACCACTCCTCTTTTTGATAATATTATCTCTTTTATTTAAAAGATAAAAGCCTTTAATCCATCAATTATCTCCTCAATTATCTCATTAGAAAATAATCCTTTATTTATCTCTTATTATTCACATATTTATGTGAATAAAACTCCTTTATTTCTCTCTTATTATTCACATATTTATGTGAATAAAACTCCTTTATTTATCTCTTATTATTCACATATTTATGTGAATAAAACTCCTTTATTTCTCTCTTATTATTCACATATTTATGTGAATAAAACTCCTTTATTTATCTCTTATTATTCACATATTTATGTGAATAAAACTCCTTTATTTATCTCTTATTATTCACATAATTATGTGAATAAAACTCCTTTATTTATCTCTTATTATTCACATAATTATGTGAATAAAACTCCTTTATTTATCTCTTATTATTCACATATTTATGTGAATAAAACTCCTTTATTTCTCTTACATATCCAAGTTTCCTAAATGTTCACTTTCCATTTTTTGAATCATTTCCTTACATTTCCAGGTTTCCAAAAATGTTCATGTCCATGTCCATGCATTTCCAGGTATCCAAAAATGTTCACTTTCCTCTTTTAAACTTAACATTTCCATACATTTTCAGGACATTTCCCTACATTTCCAAGACAAGACATTTCTTTACATTTCCTTACATTTCCTTGCATTTCCTTACATTTCCTTACATTTCCATATATTTCCATACATTTCCTTACATTTCCTTACATTTCCATACATTTCCTTAATTCTAGAATTCACATAACACATTCATACATAATTCATAAAACATGCCATTTTACCACATGGTTCCTTGTGTCATGCTTCACACGGAGTTTCTTTTCAAGCCTCATTTACCTAGCTCCTCTTTTTACTTAGAAACCAATAATTTTTCTAAGCTTTCTCTTCCATCCTAGAATTTTAAAAACCCTTAATACACTTCCAAACATTGCCAAAACCTACTAACTCATGAATTATGCACAAACGCATAACCCCTAATCTAGGATGTTACAGTAAATAAATTGGGCAAGAAAAAGAGTGGTGTTTTTCCTTTTTAACCTCATCAAAAACCCATGTTATACAATAATTTCATGTTTTCCATATCATAGTATAAATTCCAATCAATTGCAATGCTAACTTCTTCACGCATAATCATTTCTCAATATCATACATATAAGATTATTATTTTGCCCCCAAGTAAAAACATTTATCAATGAATTTAGGTTGATGTTATGTGTCTAAAATGAATCTTAATGTTTAGCCTATTGATTATGAGTGTTTGCATCATTACCAATATTGCGAATTCTGAATTGCATGCATTATCTATTTTTGGTGTGCGCGCAATAATGATTTGTTTCATATTTACAAAGAAATTAGAAAAAATATAATATTTGGTAGCTACTTTATTATTAGTTATTACTGACTGCTCAATTATACAAGACTTTTAGTGAATATAAACATTGATTATCAAATCCACATCGTTTGGTTAAGACTTAACCATTCAGAAATGTGGATACCGATTGAAAGATGTTTTCACTCAACCTAATTTAAATTATTTTATGCTCTCAAACTTCATGAGTCAAACCCTGTAAGTAGGAAACTGGGTAATTAAAAGAAAAAGACAAAAAGCATCCAAGACTGACTCCCAAACTGAGAATCCAATGGGAAAATTCTATTGTTTTTTTTTGGGGGGAATTTATAATAAAATAACAAAAATGAGGAGGGAGATAGACATGGGTGTTTGTGCTTTGGTTGGGTTGCAAGCAATATTCCCTAGATAAAAGAGTCTTCCAAGTCCCAACAAAAGATTTTAAGTGAGCCCTTTTCTTTTGACTTTGATGGAAAACAAATCAAACACATTAATATTATTATTATGGTGGTGAGTGAAAGTTGGGGTATTATCAAATTTCACTTATTGCATTGAAGAAAGCTATGATCACAATAATGTATACACTTTGAATACCAACATTGCTTTCAGCTGAAGTTGGAGGCTAGTGTGTGTGGGTCATTCATTTCTTTTGTCCCCCCCCCCCCCAATGCTTCATTTGTTTTATTTTCATCATATCCTATTGCCTTGCATAATTTAGCTGCAACTTTGATGAGAGTAAACCAGCCTCAACCAAGCTATGCATTTTACATTGATAGAGAATTAATTTAATACGAGCGCCAACAGCATAATCTTCAAGCAAGCCATTTGAAGTTTGACATCAAGATAGAATTTGAAAACCATTTGGGGTGCAATTAAAAGAAAACTCAACTCCAGGAACGTCAACTTCTTTTTTTCCCGAAAAAGAAAAAAAATGGTTGCACTCATTTCAACCCATGATTACTGAGCAAGACTGCAATAGTGTGGGGCAGGGAGAGCATCCAATGAAACAATTGTTTAGGGCTTACTTTAGTTATTCAACCTAATTTAATCCAACAAAAATAGAGTTCCAATAATCCCAAGTAATTTACATTTTATAAACCATACAACCTCGGTTGATTGGCAGTTTGGTAATACAATCAAAATTGTGAATAATTTTGTAGCTAAAAGTAAATTAAGGGATGAATGACTATAAATGTTAGAGTTATAGCATATGAAATCATTTTAAATTTGGTTTTGTGCTTATTTTATATAAATTTCTATTCATTTATTTATGTTCATATTGCACTATTTTATTTCTTATTATGTTGTATTTTCGGGTTTTCTTTTTTTGAATAAAGAAAATTTCATTCCAACAAAGATGGATTATTACAAACAATATGATAATGAAATTGAAATAGATCCAGTACAGACTACAAAAGAAGGCACATAGGCCGAGTGCCACCTCTGAAGATAAACTGGCATGCCCACCTTCCACCAGGAAGGCCGAGCCATCACAAAGGCCTCAAAGGCAAGCACCAGCAGCCACCACAAGGGGTTCGACAGAAACGGGCACCAATCTCACAAGAGAAGTTGGCCACTAGATCTTAGGGTTATCACTACCATACCGCTGAATGTATTATTTTTGTTTTAACATTGGAACAGACCAATATCAATGTGTTTTTGTGTACCGTTTTGAATTTATTAATATTTTTTAAAATATTTTTATATATTATATATACGTGGAAACATATCTCAAATCATATATTGCCATATATATTATAAGGTTTAAAACGCAAAGTTGACGTGAACAATTTACTTAACTGACATGTAAATAATTATTATTTATAAAAATTTTAAATAAATAAAATTTAAAATCTCGAGTAAATTTTAAAATAGCACCAACTAGTACAAGTTAGTATGCACCAATAGAAATTGAAACGGATTAAAACGCACCAATATAACCGGTATCCACTGAAATTTACATTGAGACGAAAATTAAAATCTGTTATTCCAGTTTACTAATGGAACACGACGTTTGGCTAGTGAGGGCGGTAGTGGTACAAAATTGACTTCTTGGTGTTAACACTAACTCCTTTCTATTTCTTTCTATACAGCAGCAACCAAAGAGACAATGGAGCCGTAAATAGCACGAAACAAACCAGGAGGCCCTTCTAGAGCTTCCCTAACTAAAGAAAACTCTTTACCAACCACCAACCCAAAGCAGCGAACCTTGAACGAACCACCAAAATCAGCCACTCACATCAATTCTCGAGATCTAGAGCACACTATCCATAGAGAAGCCACATGAGTCAAAAATGGCTCAAGCAAAACCCATGATCACGAGGGGCTGGGGGGCGGGAGGGAGGGAGGATATTGTGAATATTGATAAAAAAGAAATATAGTTAGTGAATATTAAAATTCAATATACGACCTCATTTAAATAGCTCCTTCTAATCTTTTCATTCTTTTTGCAATTCAATCCCTCAGTTTTCTATCAAAAATAGATCAACATGATATTAGTGATTGGACTAATTCATTTCGGTACCTTAATAACTTATGAAGGTAAAAAGAAAATGAAATGTTTGGCAAATTAAAAAAATAAAAAATTTAAAATGGAAAGCATTTTCAAAGAAAAGTTTAGAAAAGGAGACTCAAGAAACAAAACACACTTCAAATGATAAAGAAATGTGTATACCACAAAGAAGCATTACCATGGTGTTCAATCGTATCGTTGTCCATCAAACCAGCACAAACAAAGTCTTACAAACATGAACCATTGTAATGCCAACTGATTGACATGGAATATAAGACTTACACTGCAACCATGTCTTCCCTATCATGGGGAGACAAGCACCCAACTTATAAACCTTCACTACAATGGGCCCAATACACAAGGAATAGAGGGAGAATCATCATATTTGACTACACAAATCTTCACCTTCATCCAGGACTCTTAGATTTTATCCAGTTTCTCAGCTCTGACTACAGGGTTGGCTCTAGAAATAGCATTACGAGCAGCGGCCTGGTAATCGAAAGGGCACTCATGTTTGTCTGAGTAACGATGAGCTGCACAGAAGAGGTTTCCACACCTGCAGTTAAATCCTGTCAAACCAACACGCTTATGGCATGTTGAGCACCTATTAGGACCCTTTTTTGTCTCCAACTCACTGACGGTTGTTCTAGAAGGATCAATGAATGGCTCTGCTGACACAATCTTTGACTCAATATTTACAGGTTGTACATCCAAAGCAGCAGCCACAACTGGTTCCTTACTGCTACCACTAGAGCAGCCATTAACAATGCTTCCAATGGATGCTGCTGCAAGTTGCACCTGTTCCTGCTTCAGAATCATTGCCTTGTGACACTTGGAGCACATATTCATGGTAGCCGCACTTCCAAAGAAGCCGCAGTTGTTGACGCACAGGATGGGACCTTCTGGAGCTTGGCACCCAGTTTCATCATGAGACTCCATCTTCTCCGATCGCCTAAAGAAACCACCATACTATCAATAACCCAAAACGAAGGAGACCCAAACAACTAAAAGATAAAAACTGGCAGGACCCCTACCAGTGATTTGGACTCCTTCATAACCAAAGTATTTTTCCTCAAAAGCAATCTTGAGAACTTATTAAACCAACTTTATTGAAGTCCAGATTATTAGATATAATACAAAAAAATTTCTTATATATTACTTGGATGAGGTGAGCACTTTTATTCCACCTTACACTTAGGGTGATATCGGCTTTCTAGCATCTAGATTTCACCGTGGCACTTGTCAACATCGGCCAATACAAATAACAGGTACATATATCTAATATCACCACCATCCTTAAGTACATCAGTTTAGCATGATAACATGGTGGTGTTGCTTGGAACACAGGCCTCCTATTGACTCCACAACCCAATGCCCAACGACACTGGATTAATCTTAATTCACACTAAAACTTCTTAACAAGCCAAAAGCAGCAGCACCCAAAAGTCAGAATCATCCTTAAAATTTTTTAAACAAAAGAAAAATAATGCCTTCATAATATTTAACAAAGACCCTAAACACCCAAAAAGACTTTCATAGCACAAATCAAATTAGAGACTAAATGAAAGTTAAGAAACCTATACTAACAAAATAGGAAGAAAATAATCGAAGAAATTAATTTCAAAATAGAGACAGAGAGAAAGAATAGGGAGAAAATCCTTTCTCAAGAAAACCCCCCTTAGCTCTTACCTGAAATTTTAATTTGGCCGATCTTGATGACAAAATCGAACCCCAGCAGTTCCTGTCTCATGCAAATTAAGTACACATATAAAATTCAAATTTAATAGAAAACTTAATTAAGAAAAAAATAGTCCCCTTTCTTCATATTTAATTTCAACCAAAAAACGTAAGAAAAAATTAATATATCATCAAAAGAGACAAAAACTGTAAGAAGCAAAACGCAGAAACAATTACCTAAACCGAAGAGATTTATGTAAACCGAGACGAGAAGAGATGAGAGAAAATTTTGGGTGGTATGATTTATTTTTTTGGGATTTAAAAAAAATTACCGCTTTTCATTTTCCTGTTATTTAAAAGACGACTACTTTTCCGCTGCAAAAGGAGCGCTTTCCACAGACTCGATAAAGCTTGATTCATTGCACTTGGGAAAGCTTATATTTACGCTTCTACCATTCACAGTATGTTACGTGGCTAATGCTTATAGGTTTAGGAAGCAAGAGACGTAATGGGAGGTTTTAAGATTAATTCGGCTGTTGGGCCTATCTTAGCCCAGATGGCAGATAGCCGTTGGGCCTATTTTTCATTTAAGTCTCTTTTTTCACTTTTCTTCAAATTATATCTCACTAGTGTTAATTCCCCGCGATTTATAATTCCTTTACATAATTTATTTGATTAAATGATTATTAATTTTAAATTAAAAATATTATTACTTTAAGTATTTATTTATTTATTTTGTAATTATATTATTAATATATCATGATTTTTTAATTATATATAAAAAATTAAATTTTATTTTTATAAGGATTTATATCATTTTTTTTTAATTTTACTTGTGGGATTTAAAAGTTTAAGTGGAAATTGATAGGATAATAATTCTATAAATAAATAAAACCATCTGCAAGCATAACAAAATATAAACTTAAATTGACTCGGAAGTAGTTGTACGGACAAAATCATTTAAATACATAATTCAAAATAAATTTTAAAATAATTATTTAAATAATTTTTTTTATTTTAAACATTTTATCATATATTAATCTTAAATCAATCCATGAGTCAACACTCAGGCTAATCACTTTAGAAATATTAATTAACAATAAAAAAATACTTTTTATATAAATTTATAATAAATATATAACATTTTTTTAAAAAAAAAAACCACGAATATACAAAATTCTCTTTTAAAACAATTTTCTTTCTCTCGCTTTTTGGTTAATTATGTCCTCTATCTCTGCACTCTTCAAATTTTAGTAATTCAATCTCTTTATTTGACTAACTAAAAATTAAAATTCAATTGATCTGTGGCATTTAATATTCAAATATTTTATTTAAAAACTAAGTTCAATTGAGAATGTGTATTCAAATTCTATTTAACAATGTTATCAATTGGATTTTAATTTCTACCGAGAAACTAAATTCTTGAAATTAAAAATAAAGAGACTAAATTTTAAAAGTTGAAAAAGTATAAGGGTTAAGAGACAATTAGGACTTCCCACCCATATGAAAAAAAATAAAAATGTAAACGTGTCATGAGATAAAACCCAATCTTCTACAGTAGTTATTATGTAAGTTATTATTATTATATATATGTAGTTTGTACATTTCCTATTTAATCTAAATATATACTCTTTTTTTATGTTTAAATTGATTTTTTTCAAGAATACTGTTTAAACAAAATTGAAATATTTCATTTTACCCAAATCACAATACTGATTAATAAAAACTTTTCACACATGGGATGCCTCATACTTCTAAAATAAAATAAGAAAAAAATGATAATTTAGGTATAGTTTTTAATAAATAAATAAAAACTTTAATCGGTATAGTTTGTGGACCAATTTTTTAATTAAAAGTATTATCTATTCTATTTATTGAACATATTTAATTGAGTTGTTCTGACCGAATAATTGGATTCTAATTTAATTGAGAAAAGATTAAAACATAATTTTTATTTACAAAAGTAAGTTATATGATGAAGAATTTTTTTTAAAATTTTCAATAAAAAACTAACATCATGTGCTTTTGGGATATTTTTGGTGAAAAAACTTTAAGGACGAATCTAAATAGGACCAGTTTATTAATAAAGCGATTTAAATTAAATTAAAATCGCATAACCTGCTGACATTGTTTTTGAAGTGATTACATAATCCTATCATTATCTTTACTCAACTCAAAATTGAAATAAGTGAACACATATATATTAATTTGCATTGAAGTTTTACGTCCTTCATTGAATCGAAATTGAAATTTGATGCATAATTACATGAAATTGTTATTAAATTAATGATGGAGAGTGCAAGACTAGAATTGCTAACAGATGATGACAAATATTTTTCCTGAATGTTGAACAGTTAAAATTCATCACTGTCATTTTTTGGTCTGGAGATTCAGTTTTAGGTTGATGGCGAGTTACGTACGTAGCATATATATATCAGTGCAGAAGTGAGGAGGAAAGACCGGTCTGATTCCATGTTTTCGTCAGTGGTAATGCGGATTCTGAAACCCACTGTTAGAGAGGATAGTTGAAACCCCAAAGGCTCACAAGAAATCAAAACCATGACATTGGGTCTTACCTAGATTCTTTTCTAGGATTCTTTTTTTTTTTAATGTAAAAATTAAAGCATCTAAAGTTGCCATTGTTCTAATTACTTAAAACTTGAAACTGTTTTAGATTTTTTTTTTTTTTTGTCTTGAATTGTCCACTTTTTGATGAAATGTTTTGGAAGCAGTCATAAATATTATGCCTGCTTAGACTATAAAAACACAGCTCAGTTGTTAAGTAACCTAACTGCTATCCAAAAAGCCTATTCCCTACCATCAACATCAACATCATCATGTCCAATGACTGGTTGGGTGGTGATGCTTAATAAGTAGCAATTTGAAGAAAGCAAGTGGTTAGGAAATGTCTTTTTGCAGGATGAAGCAGCTTGAGCTTATCAAACGGAAAGGATATGTTTATATCAACTTCACTTTTGCTTACCATGGTTTCATTCTGTTAATCTTAAAATACAACAAATTGTTAGAACATTGCGTCCAGACATGGGCACCATGATCTGCCTGCTGCCCCAAGTTGAATAGGTTTTGAAAAAGGGCTTCAAAATTGGTCCAAACTTGGTTTAAAGGAGAATGGAATGGGGGTTATGGCAATGTTGATTGATGCATATAGTAAGACAAAAGTTTTTTGAATGATAGCATAGGGTGCTTGGGAAAGTGCTTAGCTTAGAATGGCAAATATGCTTTCATTGGAAGTAGCAGAGAGATGGGTCATTTTGTCTCCTCTTTCCCCAAAGATTTTGTAGGTTTCCAGGGGTGGATTAAGTGACCACTTTAGAGTCCTTTTCATGCATCTCAAATTTAGGGTCCTAATCCCAAATTTTGCATTTGGTGCTCAATTGGATCTCTGGACAGTATAGTGTTTGATCTCATTTGATCAAATGTTTATTATTCTATTGGAACTTTCAAGCATATATTTTTACCAGGATAAGATACCTTACTGTTTCTACAGAAAAGCTAAGCATAGGCATTTGTTTATTTGGGTCTGTGCTGTCTCTTAAATGAAAGCAACAAAATAACTGCTCTGTAACCTCCAAACAAGGAGAAGCTTTTTCTAGATTGATGAATCCATTGGCACCCAAACTTTTTTGCCTTTTAATTTTTTTATTATACTGCCATCAAAAGATTCATAAACAAAATGATTACACCCCATTAGTGACTAATATTTCATATTGTTAAAGGTGCACATTATGAAATTCTTTTCTAAAGCATTTTTAAAAGAATGTTTAAGCTAATCCATCAATGTACCTAAAGCCAACCAAACAAACCAAAAATCAAGTGGTGCATGTCACACATACACAAAAACCCAAAAAAACCCCAGAAAGGGAAAAAATCACACACCCTCAATAATATTCTGGCATATTCAAAAATTCTAAATAGGATTTTGCTTCTTTTTTTTTTTTTTAATGGGAGGGGGGGTTATATATTTTTTCTATAGATAGTGACATCATAACTACAAGCTAGGATACATTCTTCTGGCTTTATTATTGTATGTATGTATATGTAAGTGATCTCCCATGAATCTGCAAATGCAAGCAAAGGCTTTGCTTTTTTTACTTTGGTCTTTCCTGCACCTCACCCTGTCTATTTCAACTTACTATTCTTTTTCTATGTTCTTTTGTTTTGGTTTACTTATAATTAATTAACTTTCCAATTATGTTATTACAAGTATTATTTGGTTACCTGTATTAGCTGCTTGACTTTGTCCTTCCACTTTTTTTTTTTTTGGGGGGGGGGGGGTTTCATTGTCCTTCCACCTCTTTAGGCTTTTTCTTCCCCACTTATATTAATTAATTTGGTATGTTAGTCATCAACTATTAATTTCTTTTAATTATCTTGTAACTGTTGGATGTTGCTTTTACTTATGTTTGTCCATCCACTTCTATCTTTTTCTCTTTCCCCTTATTTTCCACTGTAATATCATCATTGTCAAATTTAGCTTTACTCAACTTTTTATGTTTCTCTTTTACCTATAAGATCATCACATTTTTTCAGAGAGCTTCAATAATAATCAAAGGTTTAAGCTTTTTCAATAATTTGGCTCTGTATTTAACTTCTCACACCCTCAGTTTTGTCTTTTTTCTTCAAATATTCCTTCCTCTCCCTTCTTTGCGTTTGCATCAAATTTTGGAACTTGGGGGAGGGGGTTTCTTTCTTATGTACTTGTTTTGGCTTAGATTCCTGAAATGGGTTTTTATTTTTGTTGATGAATAATAGATTGAATCTTTATGTTTGGTGTTTTCAAGGTCTCCATGGAGAGTGATAATGGTGATGGCAAGTCCAAAATGGACTATGAAGTTATAGAACAGATTGGAAGAGGAGCTTTCGGAGCTGCTTATCTTGTTCTTCATAAACTTGAGAAAAAGAAGTAAGTATGTTCTCCTTATTCTCTTCCCTCTCCATGAACTCTGATATAATCAAAAGCTATAAATTTTATGCGATTGTTAATGTTTTGTTATATTAGTAATGAATTTCTGTGATTGGTTAAGCAACAAAGACTCTATTTTCAACATGTGGCCTTGAATTCATTACTGTAGTAGCTGTCGGCACGGTTCTTCGTCCTTTAGCAATTATTGACTTTAGCCTATAACTTTGTATGATTTTCTTTAATTTTTTCATATTATGTTAGGTATGTGTTGAAGAAGATTCGCCTGGCCAAACAAACAGAGAAGTTCAAACGTACAGCTCACCAAGAGGTCACTTTCCTATAACCAAAATTCCATTTCCTGGTGCTTGCTTTAATAAATTTACATTTGAATTGTGACTTGTGAAAATTGCATAGTCCATTAGGATGTCTATGTTTTCTTCAATAATCAAACCTTTTATTTATGATGGCTGCTAGGTTTCACATCTTTTTCTACCCCCAGGGATGCTTTTGCCTCTTTCGCCATTTTCCATCCTTCATTGCCTATCTGGAAGCTGTGATTTTTATTTATTTTTACTGCAGGCTATTCTTTTATTTACTAAAACTATATAGATATATTTTGCATATTCTAGTGTTAGATGTAATATTTTTGGCATTTCTGGTAACAAATAATGCTCGCATACATAGCCAGACCTGCTTACATCACACTTGAAAACTGAATGCTCGGAAACAGTTTGAAAGGATGTACATTATGCTATTTATGTTACCTGGGCTACTTATTTTTCCTAAAGTACTTTTCGATCGACAGATATTTAGTTGAGTATGAGGTGTGATTCTCCAAATAGATGAAAAAGCTATTAAAAAAATGAGTATACCCGTGTTGGGCTCATAGCCTTATCCAACATTCACCGCGAGTTCAGATAACATAAGCTGCTATGATCATCCATTTGTGCCATTTCATTGAGTATCTTCTACGGTAATATCATATATATAAAACTGATGGCAAATAAGATATAAAAGTTGTCTAGATAGCTTTTTCTTTGATACCTACCAAAATCTTCATATCTCAAACCAAGAATACACGATAATCATCTATAGTCAATGCATGTTTGAGAATGTGTCTCATATGTGCTTTTGCTGTATTGCAGATGGAATTGATTGCAAAACTAAATAATCCGTATATTGTTGAGTACAAAGATGCTTGGGTTGATAAGGTGAAAGGGTTATACCACTATTTTGGATATACATTCGAGCTGCTGTGCAATATTATGAATTTAGGTTGTTAAGACCATGACTGACTCTTCAATAATTTGTTACTTCATGCTTTGAAGGGAAACAACATTTGCATTGTAACCAGCTACTGTGAAGGAGGGGACATGTAAGTTACCACAAAAAGAGTTTGTTGATCTTTTTATTCTCAGATTAGAATGAAATACTCAAGTTCGTTAATTGTCTTAAGCACATTCTGGGGAATTTTTACACTTGTAGATTGTTTTAGTAAAGTTCTGATATGAGTAGAAAACCTTTCATAATTTCACGTAGCTAAAGTGAATTTGTAGGATTTTATGGTCAGATTATATATGAAAGTAACATAATTTATCTTGCCTTCTTGGTTAGAAGTTATAAAGAAAAACAACATATTCTTATCATCCACATTTTTATAATTTCAATGCAAACAGTCGATGATGAAAAGAATAAATTTCTCACCAATAAAGTTAATGAGTGGGACTTTATGGTGAGCTATATTGTATGCATTTCTAGTCCATTAGCTTGAATTGGATTACAATGTAACTAAATAGTGATTTCTCGATAAAAGAAGATGGTAGATGCTTTCTGATTCTTAGGATACATGAATGAGTAATTGGGGCACTTACAATTTTTGTTGGTATTAGGGCTGAGCTTATTAAGAAGGCCCGAGGTATGCACTTTCCCGAGGAGGTAATGCAATATTTTCGCAATTGAACTACTTATATGCACATGCTAGAGATGATATTTATCCTTTTCTTGTTCTCTTTTGGCTCCCTAGAAAATCTGCAAATGGATGACTCAATTACTGTTAGCCGTGGACTACCTACACTCAAACCGCGTTCTTCATAGGGATCTGAAAGTACTGCTTCTATCTTTGTCACTTTTGTGGAGAAAAGCTCTTAAATGAGGATGCTATGTTCTAACTTGTACTTTGATCTCAGTGTTCAAATATATTCCTTACAAAGGACAATGACATCCGGCTTGGTATGAAGGGAAAAGGATTATTGTAAAAGAACCCCTGTTCTTTGTCAGGTTTGTCTCCCTTTTTGATGTCGTCTAAGATATGTATGTCTTATATGGACTGTACAGGTGACTTTGGACTTGCGAAATTACTTAACACGGAAGACCTAGCTTCCTCGGTATGTTGTTGGTCTTATCTTTTATTTTATTAAGAAAAAAATTCGGACTGTCTTAGAATTCCTTCAATGCAACATGCTTTTCTCTGCAAGTTATTCTAATGTATCTTTGGTTGGAATAAAAACATTTTCTTGTTAATTACTTCTGGTTATGGAATTTGTCAAAACCAGTTTTTAAGGGATTCACTCGAATTCTTTTCTACACTTTGCATATTCTCAATAGGTCGTTGGCACACCCAACTATATGTGTCCAGAGCTGCTGGCAGATATACCTTATGGATATAAATCTGATATATGGTCACTTGGTAAGAAGTTCAAAGCATAATTCTGAGATGCAATATACGCTATCCTTTTAACTAGTACTGACATAAACTTATTATTCCAGGTTGCTGTATGTTTGAGATTGCTGCACATCACCCAGCATTTCGAGCTCCTGTGAGTTTTTTTTTAACATGAGCAATTTGACATTGCCTTAGTATTGTTTAACTACTATCAAGTTATCCTTAATCTTCTTTTCCATAAATTCTATCTGAACTAAAGTCATAAACTCTACAGGATATGGCCGGACTCATTAACAAGATCAACAGATCCTCCATTTCTCCTCTCCCGATTTTGTATTCTTCCTCACTGTAAGCAACTTTTTCCAACTCATTATAAATATCATCTGTTTCTTGGTGACCAGTCTAATCCACTTAATTGTTCTCGTATGTATTTACTTAACATCGACAATGTTATTTCATTTCTTTTTATAAACTCTTAAATGACTACATGTTTCAGGAAACAAATAATCAAGAGTATGCTAAGGAAGAACCCGGAACACAGACCAAATGTGAGTGCAATTCATCCTGTCTTTAGCTTTCTAATTTTAATTGCTAATGTCGATACTGATCCGAGCATTGTGATATTTTAGGCTGCTGAACTCTTAAGGCACCCCCACTTGCAGCCGCATCTCCTTCGCTGCAGAAACCTATCTTCTGTCTATCTTCCTATCAAGCCCACAAACAGTCCAAAGGAGAAGACACCTAAAAAGTCATTGTCCAGAAAACATGGCATTGGAAAAGATAGGGAGGTTAAAGATGTGGGGGTATCAAATGGACAAGAAAATACACATACATTTCGGAGAATGGCTGATGTGCTCCTAAGCAGTTCTAGTTGCGAGCAGCCAGCATCCACAGCTAGTATGGAAGACAACCTTGTCACTAAGAGGGTAGATCCTACTAGCTGTGCTGTTGAAATGTTGAACTCTATTAGTGATTCCAAAGAAATGTCCACTGATTCTGAAGTAAGTGTTAGCAATGTCGACAAACAGGCTGAGTTTAACAGCATTCCTCAAAAAGATGCTCATGTGGTGTCAACTTCAGAGATGGCATTTGATTCTCATCGTGATGACCAAGAAAAGCCCACTTCTGAGCCCACTCGAAACTTACCAGAAGCTGATATGATGACTGTAAGTAAAAAAGATGCGGAGACACTTTGTGACATGCAGGTTCTTGAAGCAGCAAAAGATGTTCTGGATCTGCCGGTTCTTGGCAGATCAGAGGGTTCCAGTAAATTGACAATTTCCAGCATAAGCTATGATGATAAAAATGGGTTCCTGGATGATGGAAGTTCATCAACTGTTTATGAGACTGATGTAGAGCAAAGATGCTCTTCAAATAAAACCAGTAGTCCTAATGCAAAAACAGAAGGAGCTGACATGAGTTACTTGTCATCGGAAAGCAATGCTGCACCTCTGTGTAAAGATGAAGTAGGAGCAACATCAGAGACGAACACTTGCTCCATTCTAACAGAGAAAGATGTTGGCCGACCAGTTCAGTTGACAGCAAGTGATGTGTCGCTGCTGAGTAGACTAACAGCATTGAGTAGTGATGAAATTAAGAGTGCGTGGGAGAATCCAAGTCAGAAGAGAGCCGATGCATTGGAATCTCTGCTTGAGCTATGTGCTCGGCTTCTTAAGCAAGACAAAATAGATGAGCTTGCTGGTATTCTACGACCGTTTGGGGATGAAGTTGCCTCATCTAGAGAAACAGCAATTTGGTTAACAAAGAGCCTCATGTCTGCCCAAAAACTCAACGGAGGAACCTGATTCAAATGATGCAAGTGGCCTTAATTTATTCATTAATGTGTTTTTTTTTTTCATTTTTGGTTACAAAATGTGTTGATACGAAGTGTTTATTTTGAGTGATATGCTTTGCTTGAACAGAAGAAACTCTGGAAACAGAACATATATTGCAGCTTGTTAGACTAACGGGTGGTTTTGATGGAAATAATGAAAGACGTACTTCTTAATAATTGTCAGTGTTCCATGTCGACTATTTTTTTTTTGGTTACGGTTAAAGCTGCCTGTCAAATTTCCTTGATTGATATGAACAAAGGATGATCCAGTAGGAGTGTAGCAGCTCATGAAAAGTGGAAAGCTCAAGGGTCCCATAAAAGGTGCAAATTTCACAGCTCAAGAGTTCATATGGTAATTGGTCACATAGGAGTTCTAATGAAATACAACCAAAGGATGATCACAATAAGACTTCTCCATGGCCAGCTATATAGTAGTAATTTAGGAATTAAGTATTTTTATTGTATTGTATACATTATTTCTTAATTCTTATGGGTGAGAATATATTACTTTTGATGCTTCAAGTTTTCTATTGGTTAGCAATGGTTATAATTAGATTTTTATTAGATAAATATTAAGAGCTTATTTTTAATTTAGATGTAAATTGTCTATAAATAGGTATCTTTGCCTCCCACTTCAATCACTTGAATGAAAACTGTTGAGGCAAGATGTGGAGAATGAAGTTGAGTAGCACTCGGTAATGTCCATTGTAGGTTGTCATTGAGGCAATTTATTACTTGTCTTATTTGGTTTGACAATTTAATGAAGAAAACCTTTGGACATGTTAATGTGTTGTTATATTGATTATGTTATGGTCTATCTATAGAAGCTAATCATTGACTTTTGAAGATTGGATTGGATTCGAGTATAGTGTTACTGATTTTGGAGAACATATCTTTGATTGATTGTGCTTTGAATGTTTATAATGTAATAACTATTTGTAGGGAGTTACTTTGTATTCACCTAAATTCTATGTTAAAAAGTCAAAATAGATATATGATTTGAGGCTTCTCTAGGTTTTATATGAGAGTTTATTGACAGCATTTTAATTCGTTCATTGAATAATTATTTTTGTGAAAAAGTGCAAAGCTGAATTGTAAACGTTGTTGAGTGTTTACTGCCCAAGTTCCCAGGGAAAGAATTTGGAGATGAGTGTTCTAGTCTTTAGCTACAAATGTGAGATCTTTATACTTAGGGAATGATCGAGTGTGAATCACTTGTTGTATTTGTGAACAAAGATAGCGAAATTACTCACTGAGTTAGGCTCCACAAACGTAGGGAAACAAATTACATAAACAAATCATTGGTGTTATTTAGTTTTGTTTGCATAGTTTATCATAATGTCAAGTCGTAGTTGCCGTTGCAGTTTAACACTTCCCTTATTGTTTTCATATTAAGCAAACAAACAACTTAAGGTAGCAACAAAAAACATTCTCTTCTTATTTGAGATCGTGCAATTTCGTAAGAATTTGGAGTGATTCCATTCTTGCTGTTTTGGAGTTTTGTTTATTTTTTTAGTTTTGTTTTCAAGACATTTTTAGTGGTTATTCTACTAAGCGTTTTGTAGTGAGATTTTGCTTGATCAGTAACTTTTTTTTTTGAATACAAGTTATCTAACAGTTTCACTGAACTATTTCATCCTTAAACGAATGGTTTCAAATGTTTTTATATAACAAAATAATTATTAAAATCCCTTTGATCAAATTTGCAAAAAATTAATTTGACCATGCTTTAATTATTTTTAAATGTCACAAAACTCAAAAACATGTCTCTGAATGCCTTAGACAAATTACAAAAGTTTTTGAGTACTCACAAGACCTTTAAAGAGTGTTTCCAAGCTTATTCAAATAGTTTCCATACTAAGTCTCGATACCTAGGACTGTAAGTCTTGAGAGTTGCAAGTCAATAGCTAAATTTCTATTTAAATGAGTCTGGTCTTGAGACCTGGCATCCAAGTCTTGAAATCGAAAAGTTAGTAGCCAAAGTTTTATTCAGGGGAGTAAGGTATCGACTTGTTCATTAAGTCTCAAGACATGTTCTAGATGTCTCAATACTAGTCTCCAAGTATCGATATTACCTTTAATGCGCAAAATAAATGCTCCCAAGTACCCCTAAATGATGACAAGAAACAAGCTTACAAAGCTTATTGAGAAAAAATACAACCTTTTCATTGTCATACTCATTTTATTGTATAAACACTTGTTGTAATGCCCTCAACCCGACCCGAATCGTCGGGTCCGGATTTCAAGTGTTACTACTAACAATACTTAACAAATTAACGAAACATATTACAATTTCTCATTTCTTTAAATATCTTATTTATTAATTTAAGTGAAAATCTTAACATCTAAAAACAAAGGAGGTATTTAAAATAATTTATTACATCATTCTTGATACAAATTGTTACAATATAGAAGTTTATTTTAAATTAGACACATAAGGCGTAAGCCTAACTACGCCGATTTCCATTGAATTCATAATACTCCACTTCGTCACCACCTTGGCGTACTCCTGCCATCGTCCCCCTAGTGTCATGGGGCTAGATCTTTCGTCTCGCGATCCGTGCGGCCCTAGGAGATCCGTTTGTCTAAACTCGCCTAAGTTAGCCTTTACTCAAATGAGGATTCCTTTAGAAGTCCTCTAAGGCGCTAATTTGTATAGCAGAAACTATTTATGCCAAAAGAAACAACAAAAGAACAACAGAAAGAAGGCACACAAGGTGTTTAAGTAAATGCTCTCAATATTCTCTTATTCACAAAGTATAATGAAACAATAAATGGAGTAAGTACAAATGAGGGAGAGGCTCTCTATTTATAGTTGAGCTCCCCTAAAACCGATGGCCAAGATACATTTACATCGACGGACGAGATTAACTATATCCCTTGATTTTAAGGATTTACAAGATATGCCTTATCAAATCTAATCTAATATTTACAAGATATGATTATATCAATCTTTTAAGATTAGTTACCAAAATAGGCTAAGTTGCCAAATCTTCGTTATCGGGCCAACCAGGCTTCAATCTGACAGGCTTCTCTAACAACTTACCGAATTAGGCCAATTCTTGCGGGCCAAATGATCCCTATCTACACAATAGACCTCCATCGGATGCATTTGGTGCGATGGTCACGAGCTTTGAACTGCAGCCCGTGACACTCTCCCCCACCCATTCTCGCAACGCCCTCATTGCGACTTCCGAATGGCACTGCCTTGATTCGCCTTAGTCTCGTCTCAACGCTTTAACTTTTCCCTTCTTTCAAGACTTTTGCCTTCGCTTACGTCGCTTCTTAACTCGAACCGTCCTACTCGTTGTATTTAGTCTGGTCAACTGTCCAACTTGCATCACTTATTTTTCCTTGAAGTCCGATGTACCACCCATCTCTCCCATAGGTGGAAGCCTTGTCGATGACTTGACCAACTCTGATGCTTCACTCGAATTAAGCTTCATTGGTCCCAGCTTCACTGTTTTCATTGTAAAATTTTCCCCTAAGTTCGATGACAAACTCACATTTTCCTTGGGTGGAAGCCCCTCCAATGACTCACCAAGCTCAGACGTTGCCTTTCCTTTTACTACGGCTTGCTTTGGACAGTTTTTCAACTCATGTGGACCACGGCACAAGAAGCACTTTACTCGTTTTTTTTTTTGCTCATCTTTGCCCTATTGGCTTCGACTTTTCCCTTACTCGAACCAAGCTTCTTGGGCTCCTTGTCTGCTCCATCGTCCCCTTCGTTGACAAACTTCTTCGAACACTTTCGCAACCTATGCGGACCATGACATAAGAAGCACTCCACTGGCTTCTTCTCACTTTCGGGTTCCTTGGCTTCGACACCCCTTGTGCTCGAACCAAGTACCAAGGCCTTACCTACCGGCTTTTCTTTATGTGCGGATTTCTTCGAACATTTCTTCAACATCTGTGGACCGTCACAGAGAAAGCATTTCAACTTGTCCTTTTTCTTGTTGGGTTTCTTCTCCCCAACTCGTGGTTTCTCATTACCACCATTGTCACTGTTGTCATTGCCATCAATAACATCTTCCTTGTGATCCTTTTCACATACGCCCCTTTCCTCGAACTTGGAAGATCCAAGCTTGTCTTTCCCTAGACCAAGCTTGACCACGGACTCTGCTACTGTCATAGCTTTCGACAGCTTTTGGACACCTCTTTGTTCCACCTCCTGTCTGACCCATAACTTCAATCCATTCTGAAAAGCAAACAATTCTCCTTTCTCGGTCACCTCTGAAACTTGGAGCATGAGTTTCTTGAACTCTCGTACATACTCCTCCACTGTGCCCCGTTGCGTAATCCCTTGCAACTTTGCTCGAGCTTCTTCCTCGGTAAATTCTGGGTAAAACTGTCCATTCAACTCACATTAGAACTCTTGCCACGTCCCAATCTAATATTGCCTTTTATCTGTGGTCCTGCCTCGCCACCATAAAAGCACAATATCAGTAAGAAACATTGAAGCAATGTTTACCTTAATCGCATCATCCACAATGCCTTTGACACGGAAGTAGTTTCCCATCCTCTACAAGAAATTGTCCACATCGTATGTAGACTTTGTCCCCACAAACTCTTTTGGCTTTGGGACATCTTTGTAACTGAGTGCTGCACTTGACACTCCTTCCCTTACGACTGCTCGACACAAGGCCAACTCTACCTTGAGCTCCTCTATTCTTGTGCTCAAAGCCATTGTCGTGGCTATTATTTCCTCCTTCAAAGCCATCACTATGGCATCGAGAGCATCGTTCCTCTTCAACAGCTTATCCCTGTGTGAATTAAACAACTCGTTTACCTTATCCATGGTGGAATCAAGAGACATCTTTACATAGTCTCTAGATTGCTCCTTCCAGTTGTCTATGCGATCCTCGACCCCATCGAGTGACTCCTTTACATCCTCCATAGATCCCTCGAGTTTACCCACACGTTTCTCTACTACCGACAGCGTCTCCCTCAAAGACTTTCTGGCCCACCTTTATTCAAACTCTTCTTTCGACATCCTAGCAGTGCCTTCGAACCAATAGTTCAGATACCAATTGTCATGGGGCTAGATCTTTTGTCTCGCGATCTGTGCGGCCTTAGGTGATCTGTTCGTCCAAACTCGCCTAAGTCAGCCTTTACTCAAGTGAGGATTCCTTTAGAAGTCCTCCAAGGCACCAATTTGTATAGCGGAAGCGATTTATGCCAAAAGAAGCAACAAAAGAACAACAAAAAGAACGCACACAAGGTGTTTGAGTAAATGCTCTCAATATTCTCTTATTCATAAGGAATAATGAAACAATGAATGGAGTGAGTACAAATAAGGGGAGGCTCTCTATTTATAGTTAAGTTCCTCCAAAACCGACGATCAATATACATTTAAATCGACAGACGAGATTAACAATATCCCTTGATTTTAGGGATTTACAAGATATGTCTTATCAAATCAAATCTAATCTTTACAAGATGTGATTCTATCAGTCTTTTAAGATTAGTTACCAAAATAGCCTAAGTTGTCAAATCTTCGTTATCGAGCCAATCAGGCTTCAATCTGACATACGTTGTCCATCGGATGCATTTGGTGCGATGGTCACGAGCTTTGAACTGCGGCTCGTAACACTAGTGCAACCTTAACCCAAATACCTGAAAACAAATAACAAACCTTATAAGTACGAGAGTACTTAGTGATCTTTATTTCATTGAACTTTGGCGGATATTTTACATTTTTTGATTAACATTTATGTGCCAACCAACCTTATGAACCACTTATACTGGGTGGATAACACTATAGTTTTGATACACACATACACACCAACTATTAGACTCTTAATATACCAATTCTTTCTTATCTGACTAATTGAAGATTCTTTCAAATATTTCTAAATTCTCTTTGTCACATAAGTATTTCTCAGTAGAACATACTTTTAAAATATGTTTCACACAGACCATATATATCCTAATACTTGCACTTATCTCAAAACAGTTGTTCACAAACATTATCACGGACGGATACATTCATATTTGGTGAATACTTATAAAGATATGAGTACCATCAAACTATTAAACAAATCACACACAGATTCGATACCACACAACTCATACTAATAATGTACTACGTAGAAACTTATTATCCTTAAGGTAGAAGCTTAGATGTCACAACTAAGGAATTTAATAAATTGACTAATAAGTTCAAAGTTGTTTATGAACCTAAAGTGAATGTTGGTTTATACTTCAATTAGTGACATTAATGATATTGAGCATAATGATACTTTGTCACATCCCAAAAATCGGGTTAGTTAGACCAAGAGCGGTCACGTCCTGTTTTTTAGTTAAGATTGCGAAAATTTTGACAAGTAATTTGATTTAGTGTAGTGGTTAAGTGTTTTGATTGAGTGTATGAGGTCTTGTGTTCAAATTTTTTCCCTTGAATTTTTGTTATTTTTGCCAACCCTTATTTTTGAACATCTGATTTATAAATTATTTTTGCTCAATTTTTTAGCAAGAATGAGCTTGCTAGTTCAGTGGTAAGGTCTTAGCTTACCTAGAGGTACTATGTTTGAATCATATGTGTGCAAAGTGAAGTTTATTTTTGTTTCTTTGTTACTTCTTCTTCTGTTACAAGAGATAACTTTAGTTCTTTACTATTTCCTTTTCCTATTTTATTTAGGTAAGTGATTTCATATTCTTTTGTTAATGGTGTCATTGCTGCTCTTTTCTGTTTCAAGAAAGGTATGTGAGTAATTATTGTTTTGGTTTTCGATAGAAAAATAACGTGAAGTGTGTAACGATTCTCCAGCAGTTTAATTATGATTTGGAGCTGCTAGTGGTGCAAGGGTAAGTAATTATTCACTATCGTAAGGGTTGGTTTTCAGTAATTAGGTTCGTTTGATAATGATTATGTCGTATTAGTGAGTCAAATTTGGTAAAATCGTGCTAATTAGTCTGTTCTGAACGATGATTTTAGGTTCTAGAATTGCGAGTGTTGAATTGGCATAAAAAATTGATCAGGTGTGTGACTCTAATTCGTAAAAACAACGAACGACAGAAAGCCGAAAAACTCATTGTTGACGTCACACGACCGTGTGTGTTACACAAGCTAGGTCAATTGATTCTGAAATTCATAATTAGACCTTCTGTGGGATATGTTTAGCTTAAATAAGACTTGAAATGTGACATCTGTTGATATGTGTCTGTATGTGATATAGATAAGGTATGTGAAAAATATATGTACGATTTGTGTTATGATAACTCCGAAAGCATGATTACGTGTGAAAAGTATGCATGACATCTGTTTATGGAATACATGTGTTAGTTTATTTATGCATGTGCATGGGATGGGTTTGATATGTGATTGAAGAAGTGTATACTGGCAGTTTTACTGCGATTTTGGCAGTTAAACCACAATATTTGTTTGGCAGCTCAACTGCACCTTTATGAGTGGCATACCACCACGACTCGGTGCAAATGGATGGATGGACTATTGTAGTCCTAATTGGTGTGATTGGTTGGACGGAGTTGGTGTGTAGTGGATGGAGGTAGGATTTACGTCTGCATCTGTATCTGAATCTGTGTCTGCATTTGTATCTGAATCTGAACATACATTTGTATTTGACTATGAAAATACATATGATTTTGCATATGAGAACATGTTTGAATATGTATCTGAAAACGTATCTGTTTATTTATGTATATCAGATTTGTTGCTTGGAATGTGTTACACACTGAGCTCGTAAGCTCAATCTATGCTTGTTTTTTCCTTTCAGGGAACCAACAAGTTTACGACTGGACGACGTGCAGGAGCTCAGATTGGCTTCTCACTTAAGATGGTTTGAATTATCATTAATTAAATTTTTTGGACTTTTTAATTTTTGGGCTAAGTTTTCGAATTTAATTTTGGTTTTGGGTTTCGTTCATTGGCTTAAGTTTTTTGCATGTTTCCTGTTAAGTGGAAGGAATGTATGGTTTTGTAAAATTAAACAAAGTATGGATATTCTGCTGTTTGAAATAAGTTTTATGTAAGATAACAATGGAAGTTTTAGAATATGCACAGATAATAAACATACATTTTCTGAAATCTAATTCACGGTTTTCGACTTTTGCTACATCGAAATTTTCGCTGCAAGAAATTAAGTAATCACTTAAGCATTTTTTTTTGTAAATAAATAAATAGTTTATAACAAATGTTTGCCTTAGAATGGAAATGATTTGTCAAAATTAATACTTTCAAAATACACGATTTTGAATTCAAATTCTGGGTTTAAAATAAGTGTTTTCAGACTTAAGTTTTTCTAAACATTTGTGAGAGTTTTGCAAAATTTCATACTTCCGAAATGCACACTGAGTTTGATTAAAAAAAAAGTTTTTAAATAAGTTAATGTAATTTCTCAAAATCCAATCATAACATTTAGACCGAGTCTGGGGTATTACATACTTACTCACAACAAAAATGCATTTCATAAGGACAATGAAACCTATACTCTCATACTTATAACCCTAGGTGGAGGAATAATCCAAACCTTAATTATGGAGGGAATCAAAGTTATAGTTTTAGTCAATCGCTTTAAAACTTTTCAAATAAAAATTTAATACAATAACAAAGTTATATTTCAGCCTTTTAAAAATTTATAATTCAAATTTACTCCCAAAATAAATTTTAAGTTTCGTCCCTCAACATACAAAACTCTTTACTACAAAGTATCGGTTGAAGTTCAAATAGAAGAAATGAAGAGAAAATGATTTTTGCTTCTAAAATTTGTGTTTTCCATTAAAATGTAAAATTAATTTTAAAATAATAAATTAAATTTTAAAAAAAGTTTTTTTAATATAGTAAAAAATAAAGAATTTTAACAGTAACTTAATCCTTGAGGAAATAGTTATAAAAGTTTTCATTGAAGAAGTCAAAGAAGTAATGCAAGGGGACATATTAACCTCTTTTGAATTAGATAATAAATCAAAATCTACAACTAGGTAGCTTAAGCGTAGCCAGGGGTTGGTATTCCTCTAAAATAGAAAATGTTTCATTTAGTTTTTTTTTTTAAATTAAATTATTAAAGATAAAATTTTATTTTAATCTTTTTAAAAATGATAAAAATTTAATTTAATCATTTAAAAATGATAAAGATATAGACTATTTAAATAGTAAAATTATATTTTTACTATTATAAAAATTAAAATTTAATTCCGACTCTCAAAATTTTTTTTTTACCTTCCCCCTATTTAACTACTAGTAATGTATTAGCTTACTTTTGAATGGACACATAATAATAATAATAATAATAATAATAATAATAATAATAATAATAATAATTTGACTAAAGATACTTGATAATCTGTGTGATTGTAGGTAGCTGCATTTTCTTAATTATAAATATATACTTATAAAATCTGTGAAAAAAATGAGTTGCTAATTTCATCATATTGTTAAAAGAATAAGAAAAGTAACAAAAAAAAAAAAATCGTTGACAATTAGTGGATGGCCATGTTTCCTTTGAATAGTAGTTCATCAAGCTTGGGCAAGAAAAATGAAGAATAAATACTACATGGTCCACAAAAACTTACAGCTTTTCTAACTTGGAAGCAAAGCGGAGGGAACTCAACGTCTGATCTTCCCAACCCATTAATTGTTCTTCAACAATGGCAGCCCACCTTCTTTTTTCTTGGGTACACATACACACACCTAATTTCATAATCATTAACCCAATTAAAGCAAAGACATCCCACCTTATTAATTATTTGCCAACAATTGTTAATCACTATTATCATTGGATGCCTGTGATTATTATGAATTGAAGGCACCATTATGAACACAACATGTTATATTGATGTGATCTAAAGGAAACTTAACTCACCTTTTCTCATTACTTTATTTAAGGATCTGTTTGTAGTATTTACTATTTCAAGTTTTATAATTATTTTTCACAAATTTTGTCATTCTACAAGTACCGGATTTATTTTTTTTTAATATTTTTAATTATTATATAGGTTAAATAAAAATATTATAAACTAATTTCATAGTATTATCATAAAGTAGTTTAATATTATAGAAATATAAATATTACACAAATGCTTGAAGTTAAATTAAATATAGTTTTTTTTTTCAAATTGAACACATGTAATTAAATGTTAATATAAAAATTTATAAATAAAATTATTAAAAAGAAAAAGAAATGATATGCTTAAGTCATAGAAAAAGTAGAGGTGACTCTACAAACCTAATTTTGTTCTTTCTTACAATAATAGAGCCATTCAAAGGTGTAACAGTCAGACATTCAAACCTACATTTAAAATATTAAAATGCTTTAATAACAAACATCAATTCACACATAACCCCTAAATTAATAAATTTACTTGTAACATTTATGTAATTAGAAACCACCAATTCTAATTTCTAAAAAAATAAAACGTAAAGGAAAAAAAATGTTTAGACGATGAAAACATTAGAATATGTATATGTGTGTCCAAATATCAAAATAGGACTATAAACCATAAGACTATCCATGAGAATTTTTCAAAGTTAAAACTCTAGTTATTCTAAGAAAAGATATATTTAAATTGATTCTAACCTCAAACTTTAATTATATGCATGTTATAGAGAGTAATTGAGACATTAATGATATTAAGTAGTGATTTAATATTAATTCAGAAGTAAAATATAACAATAAAAGGTCAATTTTCATGATATTTATTTCATAATTAGAAATAATATAGATAATGTTGTGAGTTAGAAATTAAGAAAAAATAAATAAATAATGGTTAAACATTACAAATATTTAACAACATTTAATTGGATATAATGGATAGAATAGAAAAACAAAAGATAAATTTGATCTAAGAAATTTATTAATTATCATTATTATAATAAAATAATGTTAAGTTTTTCCATCAAAATTTAATATAAAATTAATATTGTAAACGCTTAAATATTAATTGAATTTTAATTCTAAATAATTCAATAAATTTAACTCATAAATTCTATCAATTTGATTCTCAAATTTTCTAACCAAAATTTTTAGCTTTTAAAACAGAGGCATTCCATGTCAATAAATTTGTAAAATTAAAAAAAAAAATTGATAGAATTTGTAAATAAGAAGGGTTAAATTTATTGAAGTATTTAGAATTAGGATCAAATTGATAGAATATGTAAGTATTGAATACTAAATAGAACTACACTTCTTCTATTTGACATTAATTAGAATAGGGTTTTTCATCATTTAAATAGATGTAGTCTTATATCATTCAATTTTTAACATTAGTAAATTTCTCATCTCCTACTCGTGGTTTTCTCCCGAAAAGATTTCCATATAAAAGTCTATATGTTTTATTTTTTCTTCTTCTTATTGTTTTGCGATCGTTTTATTACCATTATCGACGTCTATTATAACAATTATATTTATAAATTATTCAAAATATAAATTGAATGCTAAATTTTAAACAAGAATTAAAATTCAATCACAAAATTCACTATTAATTTAAAGTATAATGTAAATTTACCTTTAAAAATTAAGTACAAACGCTGAAGCAGAATAAAGTGATAGTGATAAATTTACCCTTGCCATTGAAATATCATTTACTTCTAAATTTGAAATCGACACAATGCAATTGATATTTTAGATATAAAAGTGGAATTCGATTTAGCGAACTAAAACTTTATTTGATATTATTTTAATTTCCCATAAGTATGAAAAATATTGTCTTCAGAATCGATTAGATTTATTAGATGATACTGATCTGAAATAAAGAGTTGGACAGATGAATTATTTTTATCTATTTTTAAATTTTTTATTCAATAAAATAAAAAAATATTAAATTAAAAATTACTAATCTAATTGATCCGACCAAAAGGAAAAAAGAAATCCAAAAACCTGAATTGTGGCCCACGTATCAAAGTGAAAGCTCAGCAAATTTTATCACCCCACGTCCTCGACAAATTTAGCTGGCTAACAGGGAATTCTTACCAGTAATAAAAGAAAAACCCATAGAAAAAAAGAGTGCCCAAGGCACACACTACAATCCTGTATTCCTCTCCGTCAAGTCTAAAAAAGTTGAAGCAGAGAAGGGTCCAATATTATAATGGATTAAGTTGAAGAGTCAAATGAAAGGTAATGTGGGTGTCCACAAACCGTAACCCAGAAGGCATGGAAATGGAAAATTGTTACCCTAACTAAGTTTTCACATCACAACTTTGAAAGCAAACCCAACTCACCTATAAATTCTAACATTGCACCATTCATACAACAAACAACCTTTCTATTCTCAATTTCCCCATCTCTCTCGTCTCTGGGTCTCGTAAGTTGGTGAATAGTGTTGTAATTAGTGCCAATGGCTCGGATTGGGACCTCTGCAGCTCACATTGTGTTGGCAATATTTGCTGTGGCCATGTTTGTTGTGTCCGGGACCATGGCACAGGATATTGCTCCTTCTCCTGCAATGGCTACCGGAGCAGGCTCTGCTTTGCCGGTTTCCGCTGTCTTCTTATGCTCTTCCATGTTGGTCTCTTTAATTGCTCTCTTGGTGCATTGAATTCAAAGCTTTTCAAGACTATATGACATTGGCTACCCTCAATTTCACTCTCACTGGTGATGAGGGGAGTAGCCTCTAATCTTCTCCGAGATAATATTTGGGTGTTATCAATTTTCAATTTCTCTATTCCTAAAGTTTTAGATATCTCTATATATGCCGTGTTACATTAGTGACATAAATTTGATTTTGTAATGTAATTGGTGTGATTTTCTTATATATCATAGATATATAAGGGTATTGATCCTCTTTCTTTTGTATTCATATTATGCAGTTTGCTTTGCTTTGCTTTTTGTAATAATAATATATATATATTTTTTGGGTGGTTGAATAAGTTCGTTGAGATTAAAGGTGGTAATATTGTTACGCCATTGTATAAGTTTTTTTTAAAAGCAATATTAGAATTACAAGCTATATATACATTTGAATAAATTATAATTAGAATTAAATAATATAAAACACAATTAAATTAATAACGGGAATATATGGAACTAATATAGCTATGGAGAGAGCATATATAAGGTGGGATTTGGGCAAAAATAGATTTAGAGATAATTCGCATACGATTTAAATGGGATAAGAATTGGTCACTTCAAGGGATCTCTCTCATTTTTTGGGAGCATCTCTCGTCTGTCTCTCTCTGGAGAGGTTCTTTCTCATTTTTATTGGAGAATTGGTTTTGAGTAAAAAATGTGGTTTAAAGTCTTTTTTTGTTTTTCTTTTGGATTTCTTGATTTGTTTAAGTTTTTAAGTCTTTTATAATAATAAAAGAGTCTGGTCTTTTGGTTTTGAGTCATAGGGCACCCTATAGGTGTCGATTGAGCTATTGTTGTTGTTTTTTTAGGGCTTGCTTTGGTGTTTCTTCTTTTGTATGATTTGATTGTAGGGATTTCCATTAACATGGGATAGAATAGTGTCACTCTTTAATTTGATTGATTTCTTTGTATTGAATTGAGGGTTTATTATGATGGAAAAAGAAAGGGGTTTTGGTGATCTTGAGATACAGTTGGAAGCAGTTATAAGGGATCTGAACAGTGCTACTAGATTTACACTGGTTGGGAAAATTCATGTGAATAAAACTCTTAATAGGAGAGGGTTAAAGAGGTTTTGCAGAGCATCTGGTCAAAGGCAGAACTAGAAGAGGTGCGGGAGCTTGAAAGTAATATGTATGCTATTTCATTTGCTAATCTCGAGGTGGTAGAGGCGATTTTGGAGAATGGCCCATGGATGGTGATGGGTTTTTGCTTGAACTTGAAGAGGTGGGTAGTGGATCGAATGATCCAAGAGCTGGACTTTACTAAGGTGAGTATATGGATCCAAATATCTAATTTACCCTTATAAATCATGATAATTAGGAATGTTGAATTGATAGGTAGTAGTTTAGGTAAGCTGATGAAGGTGGATGATAAAGTTTGGGAGAGGGGATGGAGTAGAAGTTATCTGAGGGTTAGAATTGAGATTGATTTGAAAAAACCTTAAGTCCTTGGATTTTGGGTAACAAGGAAAGGTAAGGACAAGGTGTGGGCTGAGATAAAATATGAGAAGATTGTGGATTTTTGTTTTAGATGTGGTAGGGTGGGTCACTTAGTAAAAACATGTAGATTTGAGAAGGTGAAGTGGGGTGATGAAGGTCAGGTTAAGAGGTATGGTGGATGGATGAAATCTGTTGGGGGTAGGGATAATATTGTGCTTGGGATAAATGAGGGGAGGGATGTGGGGTTGGGTAAGAATTGTGGAGAATAAAAAGGGAATGGGGGAGAAGGGTCTGAGCAAAATGTGCAAAGGGTGGGATACTGGAAGGAAGGGGTGAGAGTGATGGAGAAAGGGAGATGGGTTCACGATGGAGTAGGTTTGGAGGAATTTTGGATATATAGATGGGAGTGGGGAAAGTAAGAAGTGGGAGGGGAAAAAGTGTGAGAAAGAAGGGATAGTGGATATTGGAGTTGAGAGAATTAATAGGAAATATATTTCTTTACATAAAGGAAAGAGGGGTCATGGGGAGGGGATTGAGGGTGTTGAATCTTATTTGTGTTTTGAAGAAAGGTTATTTGGTAAGATGTTTGGAAAAGATAGGGGAAAGGTAGTAAGAGCTGGATGGAGTCCTTATTTTGTTGAGCTTTCTTTTAATAAAGGTGAGAAATGTGAGAAGGAGAGTGTGGAAACAAGTGTGCATAGGGATAAATAAATTGTTGTTGCTGAAGAGTTTTTGGTTGAAAGGGTACAATGTATGTCTTTGAAAAAAAGCTTGGAGGATGAAGATCAAGAAAATAATTGGGGAAGAAAGAAACATAAAATTGAGTGTTGGTTAATAAGGAAAAGTGGGAATAAGGAAGTGAAGGAGAATACTATTAGTAGGAAGGAATATGGTGGTACGAGGGGGCTGCAGAGAAGAGGGAGGGTGAAGGAGTATAAAGGGATTGAAAGGCGTAAAAGGAAAATAAGGGGTGAGGGAAGTACTAAGGTGAATTTTTTTGGAGTATTGGTTGAGGTCTCTATTTAAAGGTGGGTTGATGCTAAAGGTTACGACGGTTGTCCTACAACAGCCACCTAAGGGCCATGAGGTTTTTATCTTGGAACTGTCAAGGAGTGGGGTTTTCCTTGACAATTCAGAATTTGGAAGAGCTTCAAAGGAGCTATGACCTCATGTGTAGCTTCTTGATGGAAACAAAAAATAGTAAAGATAAGTTGGAGGGTTTTATAAGAAAGTGCAAGACGGAGGGGGTTGTTTATATGGATCCGGAAAGGTTAAGTGGGGGTTTGACAGTATGGTGGCAAAAGGAGTTAAAATGGTTGTGCTAGATAAAAATAAGAGTTTAATTGATACGAATGTGGAGGATAATAATAGTGGGCATTCTATTAAGGTTTTTTGAGTGTATGGACCTACTAATTTTGAAGAAAGAAAGGTGGTTTGGGAAAGCATTAAAAAGAAGGCTTGATTTATTAAAAGGCCTTGGCTATGTGTTGGAGATTTCAATGCTATCTTGTATCATTATGAGAAAGAAGGTGGTAGGCTTAGGGATGAAAGGAAAAGTCAATGTTTTAGAAGTATAATAGAGGAGATTGAGCTTATTGATTTGCATTTTAAGGGGCTAAAATTTACTTTGGATGACTATTGTAAGACAATATAAGAAAGAAAGCCTAAAAGAAAAGAATCCTTATTATGTTATGCCTTGCATACGTCTAGGTATTTGTTTTGCAATTGAAATGGTGAGTCGATATCAACTGAATCTTGGATTTGGACATTAGCAAGCGATAAAACATATACTTGAGTATTTACGGAGAACAAGAGATTATGTACTAGTATATTCTAGTACGAACCTAACATTCCTTGGATATATTGACTTAGACTTCTAGACTTGTAAGTATCTGAAAAAATCAACATTGAGTTGTATATTTATTCTAAGTAGTAGGGCTATAGTTTGAAAGAGTTTCAAGTAGTCTTGTACTACTAACTCCGCCATGGAGGTTGAATATGTGGTTACTTCTGAAGCAACCAAAGAAGCTACTTGTCTTGAAAAGTTCTTAATTGGTCTCAAAGTAATTCCTACTATGGAAAAATAACTATGATTCCTACTATGGAAAAATAACTATGACAATCTATTTGTGATAACAGTGCGACTATATCTAATACTAGGGAGACCATGCATCATAATAAGGACAAATCATATTGATCATAGATATCATATCATAAGTGAGATAGTAGTTGATGGAATAGTAGGTCAAAATCAAATATGAGGATAACCTTACAGATCTATTTACCAAGACCCCGATGTCTACGAGTTTTGAGAAACATGTTAAGGGTATAGGAATGCAAAATATGACTCATTTACTTTACTAGGGAAAGTGGGAGGTTGTTAGGATTGTGCCCTTTGTGCAATGATTTTTTCATAGTCTACTTGTAATGTTTCGAACCGATTGAATAAATAAATATTTCTACATGATTATTTAACATTCTTTGTATGATTGTCCTGAATTGTTTTTTCATGTAAAGCAGAATGTATAAGAAAATATTGGCTAATTGGTTACCTAAGTTTTACCTAATATTAAGTTACATTACATAGTCGGATTGTAATGTGAAAGACAACTTATATTAGTAGGTAATCTAAAATGTCCATATATCATGGGATCATATTAAGGCAAATGACTCATGCTAAGAATATTATGTCGTCTATAAATACAATTAGAGACATAGTTTATCTTGACTATCAGGGTAGGATTGACTTCAAAAATTAATACAGACATAGATGTGATTGTTTAGACTAACAATTCATTGGACAAGACCTTAGTTGAATTAGTTATAGCTTCATTTATGGCTTAATTTACTTGTGAAGTTTATAGTGTGACATACCTAAATCTTGAGTAAGTGAAAGATTGTGTGTATTGATCTATCATAATTTAATACGTCAAATTAGGCTCTCCTTAACACTTGAAGAGTTTATTCTCAAGCAATTTACGAGTCTTTTACATACTTTTGTTAACTTTTAGTTTTCATAATTAATAAACTTTTTTTTAGTTTTACTCCTTTTGAGACCCAAATTGGCAAAATGGTGCCATGGGGAACCTACCAATGTGTTTGAGTTGGTGTAAGGATACGACAAGGGCTCGACCTTGAGGAAAACAACATTCAACGTGGATGTTGTGACATCGATGCTATGGAAGTTGTAACATTGAATCCCTTTGCCCCGAGGGTGGAAGACTTCATCAAGAAATCAAACTGAAGCCATCTGTTGAGAGAGTTGCGATATTGAGGGTGTGGTGCTGCAGCATGGAGCCCAAAGTCACAACACCAAACTTCCAAGTCGCGATATCACTGAAGGTGTTGAAGTAGAGAAATTTTGGGCACCAACAGGGATGTCGTGACACCGACCAATGGATGTTGTGATATTGAGAACCCTTAGAGCCACACTTGTGCTACTGTCTAAGGCGTCACGACATTGAAGCTTGGATGTTGTGACACCGCTACCTGACGAGAGAAAATTGTTTCAGGGGTAGTCTTTTTTCCAACACCAACCCAAGTCAACACACACATTTTAAGGACAATTTTTTCAATGTTAGGGTTGATTTTCTCAGCTGTTTAAAGACTTTTTTTAGTTGTCAACTAAAAGAGCCAACTTTTTTTTTCATCTTTTTAGCTTAGTTGTTAGTTGTCTTCTCCATTGTCAGGTCTAGGTCATTAACTTTTTTGACCTTAGTTGGTTTAGTTGGTAGTTTAGTTAGTTTTTACTATAGTTTTTTCATTTCCTTTGCAAATTAGTACTCAAACTTAGTGAGAGTTAACACATAATACCTTGGTGGATACTTTTATAATATTGAATGAATATCTGTGCGCCAGTTACCATTCTTAACATCTTACTTCTATTTCGGCGAATGCTTTCAAAATTTTTAGGCTTACTCTTTACACGCTAACTACCATACTCTTAGCATACCAGTTCTCTCTTATCTGCTTGACTGATTTAATATTCTTCCTGAAATTACATTAATCTCTTCTTCCTCTTAAAACCACAAAAGTACTTATCAAAAGAATACACATTCAGAGTCCACTTCATACAGACCATCCCATTACATACACTTGTTCCATAATGGTTGTTAATACATACTATTTACCAGTGGATTCTTACACATTTGACAAATTCTTAAAATGAGTTTAATACCATCAGTTTACTAAATCAGATCATTTTCTATTTTAACTAATACATGTGTAACATCCTGGAAAGGGCCTATGCATTTTCGGTTTAATTGTACGAAGTGACATGTTTTATGTACTAGGAATAAATTTCGAACATTTCTGGAAACCTGGAAATGAATGGAAATGATTTGGAAATGAACATTTTTGGAAACCTGAAAATGTATAGAAATGTTAAGTTTAAAAATGGAAAGTGAACATTTTTGGAAACTAGGAAATGTAAGGAAATGATTCAAAAATGGAAAGTGAACATTTCTGGAAACTTGGAAATGTAAGAAAATGGCAAGTTTACAGAGCCGATCGAAAATTTTAAGAAACTTGGAAATGACCTAGAAATGTCAAATTTTAAAGTTTAAAATAGGAAATTAAAGCAAGGTGGCCTTAAAAGAAAAAGTTTGTGAAATTCGACACACAAATAGGCTTGGAAAAAGTGGCCTGAAGATGCCACTTAGGGCCTCTGGAAATGGCGCCACATGCAAGGTGTTGGGCCTGAGTTCGAGTCACTTGGGAAGCAAATAAAGAAAGTTTTATTTTTGTTTCCAGAAGCACAAGGAGTGGACGGCAAGGCATCTAGAAAAAAAAGAGGTTTATCCTCTTTAAAATTTGTCTATTAAGTGATAAATAAGGGATTTTTTTAAGATTTTTAAATTGGATTATTTAGAAGAGATAAATACTGGATTAAATCCTTTTATTTATCATATTAAAAAGATAAAGTTATCAGATAGAGGAGTGGTGGCCAAGTAAGGGACTCCTTAGCTGATAATTTTGCCTATAAAAGGAAGGAAGGAGGGCTACTCATCAGTTTGTTTCTTTCTCTGCTCTGCCGAAAATTTCCTGGCAAACTCTCTCTGCCGAATTTTCTTCTCCTCTTTTACTCTTCTTTTCTCTTCTACTGTCAAGCCGAAACCTCTTTGATATCGGTCTAAGTCTACATAGTCGAATCTTTGTGGGTTCAAACAAGGGTGACGTCGACTGTGGTGATAAGGTAAGAATAATGGATTCTTGTTGTTTATTCTCTTTCAACCAAGATTTGGGAACTGATTCTTTTGGTTGTCTTTTGGCCGAATATTAAAGGAGGAATTCCGGGATTTCAGATCTAAGGATTTAAGGTAAGAAAAGCATGGTTTAGGCCAGAGGCCAATTGATTTAAGATTATTAAGTGATATGGAAATCAGATCTAACATATGTGTGTAGGGATTTCAACACCTCCATAACTAAGGGTTACTTTTCGGGATTTGGAATCACAAGGTATGTGTTTAAGATATTCGGTCAAGGTTTATTTTAAAGGTTTGGATTTATTATTAGAAGCCGAAAACTAACCTATGGAGTAATATAGTGTTTAGCCGAATTCACAAAGGAGGAATACAAAGATCTGGCATTTGATTCTTAAAATCAATTCGGCAACAAGGTAAGTAATACTAATCCTATTAGTATTTGGAATAATGGCCGAATGGTCTTTTAAATAGAAAGTGATGAATTTATGTAGGATTTGAGATCTAAATCAATAGATCGATTTTCGGGATTTCAAGGACTTCGTTAAACGAATCAGGTGTGTACTCCACACTACTTTGTAATATGAATTATGGTTGCATGTATTAAAATATATGTTAATGAAAATATGAGCATGGCTAAGGTACCAAGTTAAGGTACTAAGTACTCAGGTACGTTTCCTACTTCTACTAGGAATATGAAATATGTTATTCATAACATGAGAATATGATAAGAATGTGAACTATGGTATATTATGCATATTAATGTTTATGGGGCATATGGTTGTATATTGAAAGGGGAAGTGAAAAGTGGTGATTTAAGACCACAGTAATCTGAAAAGTGGTGACTTACGACCACAGTAATCTGAAAAGTGGTGATCTAAGACCACAGTAATCTGAAAAGTGGTTTCCTAAAACCACAGATGCGGAGCCTTAAGCCCGCAAATTGGTGTGTAGCGGAAGGAGGGTCGACTTAGTAGTCCCCACGGTGTGTTTGGCAGGTACGGGGGTGTGTAGCGGATGGACAATTAGGTTTGGGTTTGGGAATGCATCATAACTTGTATTTTATGATTGAATGTATTGTATGCCTGATTCTATTACGATTTAGTGCCACGTAAACATTGAGTCTGGTTGACTCACCCCGTTGGGGAAATATTTTTTTTTCAGGTGATGAGCAGTAATGGACTGGGTCGGCAGGAGCTAAAGGTGGCCATGCATCGCAAGGAGAAATTTAAAGACTTGGGCTTTTATTTTACTCAGTACTTAAATTCTATTTTGGGTTTTGATTGATGTAATAAGGCCATGAGGCCCAAGTAGGATTTCTTTATTTCTGTTTAAACTTTTAATTTACTATGTTACGAACTATTTTTGATTAAAGTTCAACCTAAGAATTATTTATTTAAAAATAAACCCTAAACTGTTTTGTCATCGTAATTAAATGATTTCTAAGTAAATAAGTGGGTTTCGATCTAAGCCCAACCCAAAACAATATTTTTCAAAAAATTACACAAATTTTCTCTAAGTAACAAAGAACTTTGAAACCGATTTTCTTAAGGAACATACCAGATCCGGTTCAGGCTCGTGGGCCAGGTGTGGGGTGTTTCAACATGCTTATACTGATAATGAATTATCCAGATCATTCAAAATAATTACCTACCTTTTTGTTACAAAACACAAATCAACCCAAGATAACAAACATCTCTGACTCTATAAGACTCCAGAGTAAGACATTATACTATTAAGATATGACAGATACCGGATACTCAGAGTTTAGCACTTTACCATGCATACGAATTTAATTTGATAATTTCTTATGTATCTCATAACTACAAATACGCCCATATTCACAACTAACAGATTACCATGACGGATACCCTTTTTGAATAAACAGACAAACACTTCTTTTTAAGAACTTCCTTTAAAATTTATTCGATCACACTACAGATCTAGTTCAACCAAATTAACCTCGGACGTATCATAACCTTATCATAGCAATATCTATCACAGAACACTTAGAACTTATCCAAATTTTACCACAATGGCAGATCATCACATTCTACCATACAAATTTAGTAGAGTACGCCATAAGGGCCAAACAGAATACACCACAAGGGCATCATACAGAATCACGTGTTTATTGTCCCAACGGACTTTCATAGAATGTGCTATAAGTTTCTCCCTCATAGACTTATGCATAAATTTCATGTATCGTGATCTACCAGTTCAATTTGCACATTATCGAAAGCTACACCATATACATTCATACAGTCATACCTTGCCATGGGATCTCAGCCACATGGACTTACACACTTTCATGTATCGTAATTTGCCAGCCCAGTTTTCATCTTTCTAGATGCTACACCATGAGTGTTTTCATATCATATGACGCCATGGGTCTTAAGCTCATGATCTTACACTTATTTTCATATCGTGATATGTCAATCTAGTTAGTAATGTAACTGCCCTACTAGAGGCATCACAGAGGGACATTTACTCAGTATTCACTTACCCAGATTTGTTTGCATTCCTGATTGATTCATACGTTTCGTATCAGAATTTACCTGCTTACTTATTACTAACATTCTATTCAAATAGAACCTCGTATATAACATCATAACGTGTATATCGTTTTTATTAAGCTTCACACACTTACCATTTTATCTGAGATGTTATTATTATGTATATCTCTTTGCCTGAACCATTAACATGTGAGAGTCAGAATACAGACTCACCTAATACTCACCTAAATTATAGATCAAAGTTCCATACTCGAACATCCATCTCCACCCAGCAGCAACCATTACTTAAAAACCATAAATTCACCATTAAAAAATCCATTTTCATAAAATTTGCTAACATCTCATTCATAGATAACCTCCATGCAAGACCTTGCATTCATAATCTACTGTTTATAAGCTTCTTAACAGTTTTATTCTTTTAAAAACTTAACATGCAGAGCTTTTAGACTTACCAGGAGATAAAACAACCACTGATTAAATCAAAAACCTTAGCTTCTAGCTTAATGAGAAAAAGATAACATTTAGATTTAAGAAAAATGAAGCAGAGAGTAATACTGAAGGATGAAGAAAACTTACTCACAAACACTTCTCACCCATATATATAACCAGCTTCTCTTATTGGAACTTAACAAGTGTCACTTGAATCCAAAATTTATCCTTCTTAATGGCCTACAGGTTCTGAGAGAAACATAAATAAGTACACTATATAATTAATATTTGACTAGTCAATCTAGTCGACTCTTAACTGGATCTCATTACAAAACCCAACTAACACAGTACTCAGACAAACTGGATGCACCATGCACATGACAGTAACTCAATCGGCTTATATTTCACTTAATATACCCTTCTCTAATAAAACAAGAATAGCATAAAACATTTATTCACATCTACGGCGGTTACTATGCGCCACATTCTTATTCACCAGAAGACTATAACATGGCGGATTACACTATGCCAAACAAATAACTTCACAGCTCTACTTCTTAAACTCGAATCCGCCAGATTTAGGGTGTGACAATTCTTTCTCAATTTTTGCCCATGCTTCTTTAATGCACTATTTTTTCCTTCAGTTTTTGAAACCTAGACAAATAAGTTATTGCCTAAAAACTTAAATCTAATAATGAGTCAATTGAGTTGAAATTTTCTTGTGTTCTTGGTTCGAGAATTTTAACATTGGTTTTTATAGATCTTTTGGAGGCATTGTTGATAAATAAGTTCATCACTTTTAATTTGTTATTTCACTATAAGCCAACACTTCTTTTGGGGAGCCCATTTCATTATCAAGCCACCATTTGTAGCTTCTCTATCCAATTTTAGTTAACTACCAAAAGCAATTGGAACAATAGCATAGTCCATGGAGAAGGCCTATAGAAAGACATGAACTATCCATTGGTGTTGTAATTGTGCCAATGATAACCATTTAAGGCAAGCTAGTATGTTGCAAACCAAAAGATTTGCTTAAGGATCACAAAAGCAAACCGATTTTTAGTAGTAGTGAAAACCATATCAAAAAACCCAATTTAATCAAATTCAGTATGACATTGCAAGAGCTAAAAGAAAAATGAAAAAAGCCAACAAGAATCAAAGATATATATTTTTTGTTCAACAAGAATAAAAAATATTGACTAAATTAGTAACCAAATTTCCAAAATCAATCAAATGGTGTGATCCAATTAAAGAGTTGAAAGAATGATAGATTAACCAAGAATCAAAGAAATTCCAATTAAAGAATAAAAAATTTAATTAAACAACCAAAAGATCTATAAAAATCAATGTTAAAATTCCTAGACCAAGAACACATTTGTCTAGGTTTCAAAAACTGAAAGAAAAAAACAGTGCTTTAAAGAAGCATAGGTAAAAATTGAGGAAGAATGAAGGAAATGTGAGTTGGAATGGAGGCTAATAGTGAGGTGGAAAAATTTTTAATCACATGTAAATATATTTTTACTTGAATTTTTTTATTTATTAGGGATTAGGAAGAATCTATTTAATTATTTGTCCAATTTTGTTGTTCAAAAAAAATAAAATTGAATAAAAAATTTATAGTTTTCTCCAATTTAAAATATATCATTCAACTAATAATCTATTAAATCTATTTAAGAACCTATTAAACTCATAAAAAAACTTAAAAAAATGAAAAAGAAAACATTGGAAAATAGGTTTTAAAACTATTTTTATGAAAAAAGTAATTAAAGATGATGAGATTTAACCCCTTCAATATATATTAAAATTGACTTAATTTGGTAAAAATACATATTTTTATTGAATATTTGAACCCGTACTTTTATTAAATATTTGATTAACATTTATTCGATATTATGTTTAAATTACTTTTTAATACAGTAATCAAGGAATTCATCTATTCGATTATAAAAATCTAACCAGTTTGAGCTCTAACCGATTTTTAATTACGTTGGCGAATCTTAGGTGGCACACGGCAGAGGGGAGAGTGGTTGGCCAAACTTTCTCATTTTTGGAAGTTTCTTACAAGAGAACGTGCCAAATTGGCCATTGCTAAACCGACCAGAGGTTCAACAACTTGAAAGAACAGCCAACTTTCGCAACGCGTGCTGCCCCAACCATTAGTAGACCAATCCAACACCAACCCATACTTCAATTTGAGCTGTTCAAAGCTGTTCCACTTCATTGTAAGGTCCACATATACCCTGCCCTATATAAAACACTCCAACCTCCTATCATCTTCACTATTCGGACTTCAGTTCTTCCACAGGGTTTCACTTTCCTTTCCTTTCCAAAGTTTGTACTACTTGACATTCATTATGGCACAAGTTTGCATCTCCATTTTTGTTGTCTTTGTCCTTTCGATATTTGTGACTGTGTCAGCCCAGGGTGGTGCCATGGCGCCGGCCCCGTCGATGGACACTGGAGCGTCTTTCTCTTTGCCTGTTTCAGCGGTGGTCGTTGCATTCTCTCTTATCATTTCGTGTCTTGCTCTTTTGAAGCATTAAAGTTTTGAGACAATTGCGTTGTTTTATTTATTCTACTATTGAATTCTTTGCTTCGATTTATGGTAAATAAAAGTTATTCATATCATATGTACATTTACTTGTTAAATGCCTTGAAAACAAACTTATTTTCTCTCTTTTCCTGCTATACAACAGTTTTAAATTCCAAAACACCAATTACTTTTATCAATTAAATAATATCTCAAATTATTAGGCCAAAACACCAAACCCTCCCCATTCTATCATTAAATCAAAATATTTTAAATATTGTTATTCTAGTTGAGTTTTATAACTTTACAATTACAATTAAAAATTCTTGATATGTACCCGTAATTAGAAAGATTTGAATAAAAATATTAGACTCAAAAAATGAGTTTCGACAAAAAATTAAGTCCATTTAAATTTTGGATTAGGCTTAGGCTTGAATGTTCAATGTCCGAGTCCGGTATGATCTCTTTTTTTCAAGTTTGTAATGTTTTATAGTATATTATTTTTATATGTCTTATGTAATTTATAACACATAAAAATTACATCTATAGTAATATATAATAGTACTATAAGGTAAACATTAAAAAATTAAAGATGATTATATATAAAATTAGGAAAAATATTTCCACAAATAAAGTTGGGTTGATAACAAGTGCATATAGAGCACAGTAAAAAAAATTTAAAAGAAAGGATAAATATTAAATATATAAGAGAAATAGGACACATGGCAAATTTATAACTCTACTTGTGGAGTTAAAAAAATGCATTGTCAGTGTACTAAATACTCACCTATAAAATCATAATAAATACAAAATTATATAAAATTATTAAATATTAAATTAAAATAAATATACATATATGAATTTAAAAAAAAATGGGTAAGCCTAAAATGGGTTTAAGTTAACCATTTACAAATATGGATGGGTTTGAGTAAAATTTTAGGTCCATATTTTAAGACGGGCTAAACTTGGGAAAGCCTAAAATTTGTTAATATCATACTTAGCCCATCCATGAACATCTCTATTGATGATAAAAAATTGAATTGTTTTACTTTCTTAAGAGATGGTCATTTTGATGTGAATGACAAACACAAAAAATAATGGTCATAAATTTAAGTCGTGTTTGATAAATCATTGAAAATGAAAATTTTCTAACATTTAATATTTTAAATGTGTTTGATAATTATTTTAATCTTTTACTTTATATAATTTTTTTAATAAAAATAAGTGTTGAATAAGATACGTAGGTAGGTAACTACTTACCACTTAATATAGAAATTATTAAGTTAGTTTTGTTTTATTAAAAATTGAAATAAATTAATCCTTTTTTTAATTTAAAAAAAAGTGAGATATTCAAATTACCATATTTAATTTTCATCCAAAATTATCTAAAATAATATCAAAATATATACTAATAAGATGAAAATTAAAAATAAATATTCTTTTCAAAATCAATACTTACTTTTATAAAAAAAAGCACAATTATATTCTATACTTGTATTTACAAATTTACCAAACAATTTTTTAATATAAATTCAACACTTGTAAAATTTAGCAATAAAAATTTAATACTTAAATTTTCAGTTTACTAAACATACCTTAGTACAATAAAATATGGAATAATATTTTATACACGGTAAGTGCATGAACCTTATGCACCATCAATACACCATAATTCGCCAAGTCATTAATGAGTAAAATATTAGAAAATTGAAGGGCATTTTAGTAAATACTTAAAAATTTATTTAAATGTAATTAAAATTAATTATAATTTCTCATATTCATCTCTTAATAACAATATTAAACTTTTAATTTAGGGTTCTAAAAATCTTGAGAAAAACCTATATCTAACAAAGACAGTTCTTTTTCTTATTCTTTATGGTGCAATTCAATTTTATTGGAAGAATAAATTTAAAGTTCTGATTTTATTATATTATTCCAAACCCATGATTATGGATTTTGAGAAATTTGTAAATTGATGGGTTATTTAAACAAATAATATTCTATCATATATGTACATGTGATGATATTCTTTGAAAGTGTCATAATTAATTTTAATTAAATTTTTAAATATATATTGAAAATTTTATTTTTTTAATATTTTTTTCATTAATAATGTCACGAATTGTGGTGTATTAATGATGCATGAGGCATAATACATCAAGTATTATCCCGTAATATATATATTGTCAAAAAAATTAAAATTTTAAATACTAAACTATACACCTCCAACTTTTAATAACTGAACCAGTTTTTTTAAATAAATAAATGAATGGTGGAGAATTTTATGTGATTCCTTTATGGAATCAGGGACTATTACATTCTAGTGTTCCATAAATGAACTAATTCTACTCGTATGCTGTTTTATGGATATTTTCTGGTATTTTTTCTTTGAAATGGCTAATGAATTCAATCATAATTATATTTTAAAATAATTTGAAGAAGTAATGTTTAGAATCCATCATTGATGAAACACCCCAAACCCGGCCCACGAGCTTTGACCAGATTTGGTATGTTCCTCAAGTAAACCGGTTCAAAATTCTTTTGTTACTTAGGAAAAACTTGTATGATTTTTTTAAAAAATATTGTTTGGGTTGGGCTTGAGTTGAAAACAAATTTATCTTATGTTAAAACCCATTTATTTAAGGTGACAAAACATTTAGAGTTAATTTTAAAAAGGAATTTACTTAAACTTTAATTGATAAAAATCCATAAACATAATAATTAAAAGAAAAATAAAGTAAACCACAATGGCCTTATTATATCAATGATCCCAAAGTAAAACTTAAAATACTTAAAATAAATTGAAAGTCCAAATCATAAATTTCTTGCTATGCATGGCCACCTTTAAGCTCCTGCCGACCCGGTCCATTACTGCTCATCACCTGAAAAATAATCCCCAAACGGGGTGAGTCAACAGACTCAATGTGTACACAACACTAAGTCATAATCGAATCAGGCATGCAAATGATACACATTCAAATCATAGAATACAATTAATGATGCATTCCCAAACCCAAACCTAATTAATCATCCGCTACACACCACCCGTACCTGCCAGTCACACCGTGGGGACTACTAAGTCAACCCTCCATCCGCTACACACCATCGAAGGCAGTCGCTGCAGTCGACGTGCTCATCGCCCATATACGTTGTGTCATTAGACACTATAGTCAAATTTATACGTTGTGTCATTAGACACTATATTCAAATATTGTAACCGAAGTTACCAAAATTCCGCAATGTGACCGTAGTCAACATATTTCATTGGTGAGACCGAAGTCAACACCTTCGTTGGTGAGACCGAAGTCAACACCTACTCTTCCCCTTTCACAAATATCCCATATGCCCCAAATATTTATACATATCTTATTTCTCATTCATATTACATATTCAAAATATATATATCATATTCGTAATCCTATCGGAAGTAGGAAACGTACCTGGGTACTTTTACCACATTTTGGTACTTAGCCACATTCACATTCTTATGCATATTCATATATTAAAAATAATTGCCATATGATATATCGAAAATTAATGTGAGTACACACATTCTTAATAATACATTTAATTTAAACATAGCCATGAACCTATCAAAACTTAGGGTAGGGTACACACCTGATTTGCTTAACGAATTCCTTGAAATCCCGAAATCTGATCTACTGCCTTAGATCTCAAATTCCTACATTTGATTAATCACTTACTAATTTAATAAAAATCCATCCGGCCATAAATCCAAATCCTATTAGGATTAGTATTCTTAAAACTTACCTTGAAATTCTCCAATCCCGAAATCCTTGTATCCCTCTGTCGAAATCCCTATAACTACATGTTAGATCAATTTCTAACATTTATTCACAACAAATAACCCTTAGCCGAATGTTAAATATGACTTACCTTAGATTCTTAAATCCGAAATTCACCGAATAACTAGGGAACACGCGGCTTATGGTGTACCTTCGGGAAAAAAACTTCTCCTTCCTTGTAGTCGACACTTAGTAAATCCCGAAAGATCTCTTCGGCAACAGATATTAAGGGTATTAGAATCTTAATTTCGACAGCCTTAAAAGAATAGAATGAGAATCTAACCTAATCTTACCCATACTGAAGAATTTGATGGAATTCTTGCTTGAACCCTTAGCAGTATTCGGCTATGGCTTTGATATGGATAACAATTTCGGCTCTTGAGGCTTAGGGAGAAATCGACTAGGGCTATTGGTATCTTCGGCTTTTGATTGTGTTTGTAATAGAAGAAGAAAAGAAAAGAGAAAAAGAGAATAATGGTAGAGAAAATTCGGCAGAGAGAAGAGGAGAAACTTTAGAGAATTTCGGCAGAGGTTTTCTTGAAAAGAAAAGAATGAATGAAGAATAGCCTTACTCTTCCTTTTATAGCCAAAATTACTAGCTAGAGTCCTTTACTTGGCCACCACTCTTCTATTTTGATAGCTTTATCCCTTGATTTATCACTTTAATAAAACTTAATCCAATAATTATCTCTTATCTCTTAATAAAAATAATACTAATAATAATCCTCTTTTATCTCTTCCTTATCTATCAAAATAAAAGAATTAATATCCACATTTATCTCCTAAAATAATCTAAAATAAATCCATTATTATCTCTTCGAAATAATCCAAATAAAAATCCTTTATTATCTCTTCGAAATAATCCAAATAAAAATCCTTTATTATCTCTTCGAAATAATCCAAATAAAAAGCTTCTATTTATCACCTTATTAATCACATATTTATGAAAATAAAACACCTCATTTTCTAGAAGCATGTGCCGTCCACCTCAGCCTTCTGGAAGCTAAAATAAAACCTTATTTATTTGCTACCCAAGTGACTCGAACCCAGGCCCATTCCTCTTGCACATGGCGCCATTTCCATAGGCCCTAAGTGACATTTTTAGGCCACTTTTCCAAGCCTGTTTGTGTGCCAAATTTACCAACTTTTTCTTTTAAGGCCTCTTTGCCCTAATTTCCTATTTTAAACTTTAAAATTCAACATTTCTAGGTCATTTCTAAGTTTCCTAAAATTTTCGATCGGCTCTGTAAACTTGCCATTTTCTTACATTTCCAAGTTTCCAAAAATGTTCACTTTCTATTTTTGAATCATTTCCTTACATTTCCAAGTTTCCAAAAATGTTCACTTTCCTCTTTTAAACTTAACATTTCCATACATTTTCAGGACATTTCCCTACATTTCCAAGACAAGACATTTCTTTACATTTCCTTGCATTTCCTTACATTTCCTTACATTTCCTTACATTTCATACATTTCCATACATTTCCTTACATTTCCTTACATTTCCATACATTTCCTTATTTCTAGAATTCACATAACACATTCATACATAATTCATAAAACATGCCATTTTACCACATGGTTCCTTGTGTCATGCTTTACACGGAGTTTCTTTTCAAGCCTCATTCACCTAGCTCCCCCCTTTTACTTAGAAACCAATAATTTTTCTAAGCTTTCTCTTCCATCCTAGAATTTTAAAAACCCTTAATACACTTCCAAACATTGCCAAAACCCACTAACTCATGAATTATGCGCAAACGCATAACCCCTAATCTAGGATGTTACAATTGATCCCTTTATTTTTATTTTTTTTAGGATTTATCAAATACATAGATTTTTTGAAATATTAGTTATATATCTCTTAAAAGATATAGTTATTATATTTACTCTTTTTTTCTTTTTAAATTGGATTTATTTTTTAATGATATTATATTTGCTTTGACCATATACAACTTTGTATATGGAATATAAAATTGCACATGGGGAAGGGGGTTGGCTAAACTTTCCATTCTTACGTTTCTTACATGAGAACATTGATTACAAAAAGATTCAAACCTTTGAAAGAAGAGCCAAACATTGGCAACGTGTGGACCCATCCAACACCAACCCATACGAGCTGCTCAAAGCTGTTCCAATTCATTGCAAGGTCCACACCACATGTTTACATGTATGATCTACCTATATAAACATACAAACCTGACTTCTTGTCTCACCATTTTCATTATCAGGGTTTCAATTCCTGGACAGGTTCATTTTATTTCCCGACGTTATTGTAGTACTTCACAGTTATGGCTCAAGCGTGCATCTCCAACCCCATCATCGCCAGTTTCGTTGCATTGGTCCTATCGATAGCTGCAACAGTTTCAGCCCAGGGTGGTGCCATGGCACCTACCCCCTCCATGGACACTGGAGCCGCCTTCTATTTGCCGGCTTCAGGGATGATGGTTGCGTTCTCTGTTATCATTTCTCTTCTTGTTTTTAACAAGCATTGATGTTCTGAAGCAATTTACGCGTTGTTTCATTGTTTTGAGGGCGACTACATTTATGGATCATATTGAAAATACCATTCGTTTGTATTGATTGTTGGATTTATTATAAATAAAAGTATTCATAATTCATGTATTGATGTAAACTTGTTAAAGTTCTTCTTTCCAGTTCGTGAATATATAGGAAGGTTAATGGCATTCAAATATGAATGGAAGTAGTTCTTCCCGGGAAGTAAAATAATGTATTAAAAATCTTAGTATTTCATCCACTAGTAAAATATTTTAAATATTACCATAAGTCCAATTTTTTAATATACTTAATTTTTTTATAACACTTTAAATAAAACACATATCATCCTTTAAATAATATTTTTGAAATTTAAAAATTCCATTAACATTAGATCAAATAATTAAAAAACAATATTTTTTTACAATTAAAACTTATTATAAATAGTCTAGCTTTATATAATTATGTTCATCAAATATAAATGAAAATATTTACATTAAGTTTTATATTTTTAAATTCCTTTTTACATCTAATTGGGCAAATGATTGGGATGGAATCAAATAATAAAAAAGATGCGAGCGAATTATAAGAAAGGGACAATTAATTTTTTATTAATGATTATTCAATTTTCACGTGCGACTAATATATATTGTAAATAAAATATTTGATTGAGTTGGTGCATGAGTTAACTAGACATCAACTCGCTTTAGTTTAGTTGTGTAATAATAAAAATACTTTAACTTTACTAAGGAAATTGTATTATTTTGAGGATTTTTTATCCACTATAGCAAAATAGACTTTTAGTGACGTTTTTTTGGCCTTTAGCGGCGTTTATAAGCGCCACTAATAAAATTTGCGGTGCTTTTAGAAGCGCCGCAAAAAACGCCGCTAAATCAAACGCCGCAAACTTTAGTGGCGTTTATGAGAAAAAAACGCCACTAAAGGTCATGACTTTTAGCGGCGCTTTCCCCAAAAACGCCGCTAAAGGTCATGACTTTTATCTCTAAAACACCAACTGACAGTCGGATATCATCATTGAGCCCATCCTCAAATCTTTTACACATGATAGCTTCTGTAGACACACACTCTCGAGCATAATTGCTGAGTCGAACAAATTCACGTTCATAATCGGTCACCGTCATCTTACCCTGTTTTAATTCAAGGAACTCTTTTCTTTTCTGGTTAATAAACCTCTGACTGATGTACTTCTTACGGAACTCCTCTTGAAAGAAATCTCAAGTAACTCTTTCTTTCGGTACTACTGACACAAGTGTCTTCCACCACTGGTAGGCCGAATCTCTAAGAAATGACACCACACATTTAATACATTCTTCTGGTGTGCAGGATAACTCATCACAGACTCTGATAGTGTTCTCGAGCCAAAATTCAGCTTTCTCTGCATCATCATCTTTGGTAGCCCGAAACTCTTCAACCCCTTGTTTTCTGATCTTGTCAACAAGGGGTTTCTCTCTTCTAACTGTATTTATAACTGGGAAAGCTACATGGGTGATCTGTGGATCATGAGGGGGTGGAGGTCTAACAGCCGGGTTCGTACGAACGAACTCAGCAAACCATTCATTCATAACTTGGAAGAAGGCTTCTCGAGCCCCTCCTCCCTGACTAACTGTAACGGGCCTTTCATGACTATCTAGTGGCACCGTCCCTTCAGTGGGAGCGGGCGCATTACTCTCTACATCATCTGCACCATCTCGTTCGGGATCCATTACTATAAAAGAAAAGCATTTTAAAATCGTCAGGAGTCGTCACACTATCAAAATATAAGTATGGCATGAATAGTTAGAGTCTTACTCATACTGAATATTCCGAGAATCGACTAAACTCTTGCTTTGATACCAATAAATGTAACACCCCTTACCCGAGACCGTTGCTGGAGTCGAGCACGAGGCATTACTAGACTTAACTTACTGGTTCGGGGCATAAAAATTAAAACTGTCCATCTGCGTCATGTTCACTAAATCAATTATAACTTGAGTTACGAAACTCGAAATCTAGATCCGTAAATTTTCCTTGAAACTAGACTTATATATCTTCTTACTGTAATTTTTTCAGAATTTTTTGGTGTGGCTAATTAGTACAATTTATTAGTTAAAGTCTCCCCTATTATACAGTTCGACAGTTCTGACCTCTCTTCACTAAAAATCAATTATCTCATAATATACAACTATTTTTCCTACACCATTTTTTTATATAAAAATAGACTCAATAAGCTTTAATTCTATATATTATGAACAACATAATTCAATTTCTACTATTTTTGGTGAATTTTTAAAATCACGTCACTGCTGCTGTCCAACTATTCCCCTGCATATAATTACATAATTTCTTTAAAATAACTATTAACTAGGCATTTCATAACATCCAAACATGTTCTTAATTAACCATTTTAATGGCTAATCATTACCAAGCATTTAAAAGCCAATATTGAGCCATATCATAAGGTCATACACACAAAATGGCTAAGTCCCTATACATGCCATTACTTAAACGTTTAAGTCACAAAATACCAATATAATCCTTTGATAGTGTGTAACGATCTCCGACGTCCTTTCGATCCCCGAGTTGGCTTGTAATACTATAAAAAAAATAAAGAGAGTAAGCATAAAGCTTAGTAAGTTTACATGTAAATAGATGACAACATTCTTAATGAATTATCTTATGCTTTTCTTATCAAGATCACTTAAGCTTTTAACTCAGTATACTTAAACTTGTATTCTTACCTTACCTTTTAACATGAATTTATCTTGCCTTACCTTTTTAGCTTGAACTTATCTTACCTTTACTTTTTAGCTTGAACTTGTCTTACATTTACTTTTTAGCTTGAACTTGTCTTACCTTTACTTTGGTATACTCTTTGAATTTTCCCGTTGAACCACTTGGAATACTAAGGATACGCGGGTACCTTTCCTTATGAAACTTAACCATTGCCATGTCTTGATATGGTCTTACGTGGTATCCTTGCCTTATGAACTCACCAATGACATGCCTTGGCATGGTCTTACATGGGACCTTTGCCTTATAGTAACTTATCAATGCCATGTCTTGACATGGTCTTACATGATTTCCTTAAACCCTAATGTCATGATATTTGTATCCTACACATTCCTAAGGTTCAACCGGAACTTTCTGAGATAGCTTTTCCGTCAATTCATACTTGAGTCTTTAAATAATAAATTTACAGAATAAATATGTAAATGCTGGAATTTAAGAGTGTTAGATGTAAAATAACAGAATATTGCATTTATTTACCGCAAACTTACCTCAAAACAAAATACGATAAACTATATCGATTTAGTCCACTATCTTTTTCTTTCCCCGATCTAACTCTGGATTTCATTCTTCTTGATCTATAATAGCAAATTTAGCTTATTTAATACTCACATTTAATAAAACAGTCCTTAACTCTAACTTTGGAAAAATTACAATTTTGCCCCTAAACTTTTACATAATTACGATTTTCCCCTAGGCTCGAAAATTAAACTTCAGCCCTTATTCTTATGTTTTATAACATGCTGAACATTTTTCCCTTCTATAGCAACTTCAAATTCTTACTATAACACATACTTATGAACAATAACAACTTTTATTAATTAGCTCGTTTTACTCGTTTTCACCAAAAATCACTTAGTAAAAATCGTTCCTCTACTCATAAACATGCATAATCTACCATCAACCATCAAAAATCACAAGTTCTCATCAATGGAATAACTCAAAATATTCATCAAAATTCAAAATTCAAACATTGGTTTTGTAGATCTCATAGCAACGATCTCAAAAACGTAAAAATTATCAAAAACCGAACAAAGGACATACCCGAATTAAGCCTCCTAGATGCCGAAACTTAAAGCTTCAAAAATGGTGTTTTTTTCTTTCTCACATTCGGCCAAGAAGATGAACTTTTGCATATTCTCTTTCTTTCCATTATGTCTTATTATTATAAGCTTAATATAATGTATGAATAATAATAATAACATTTATAATATATAATTTCATATAATATAGTCACTGAAGCATAATCATGCCGTCCACTATAGTTAAAGTTGGGCAAATTACAACTTTAATGCTTCTATTTAAAAAGACATCAACAATTTAGCCATTACACATTAAACTATCAAATTTTCAATTCACGCGATTAAGCCCTTTTTAATAATTCAACACCCAAACAATAAAATTAAATCACGAAAATTTCACACATAATAATTCACACATAATTAACACGGAAAATAATATTTAAATACTTTTCTGACTTCGAATTTGTGGTTTCGCAACCACTATTCCGTTTAGGCCCTATTTCGGGATGTTACAGTTTGGGGAAAAAACGCCGCTATTTCTCTTTTTTAGCGGCGTTTTGGATATAAACAAACGCCGCTATTGCTTAGCTTTTTGCGGTGTTTTCTATCAAACGCTGCTAATGTATAATATTTGCGGCGTTTTTCATTAAATCGCCACTAAAAATGACGCTAAAAGTCTATTTTGGTGTAGTGATACTTTTATATGTTTTATTTAGAAAAATACATGCACATAACAACAAGATTTGAACTTAAGCCCAACATTTATGCTTTATCATTTAGCCAAAGTATCATTTGCTATTTATATCAAAATTTTAAAATATATTTGTTACATAATTCTATTTGTCACTTATATCGTGAATGTATCATAATTTTTTAACTCAATATTGGGGGTAAGGATAAGGATAACAAAAGTTGAACTTATGTCAAACAAGTATCTAACAAAAACTTAACCGTTGCTCTATATAAGTTAAGATTGAACGTGTCGTAATTTAACATGTCATTATCTACGTAGTATTATCTTACTTTTATTACTACATGCATACAGAAAAATAGGGTAAACAATGTAGATACTCACCTAATTATAATTTTTTTTTCATTTTAATCACTCAAAATAAAAACGTTTGTACGTGTCACTTTTAAAATCTAAAAAAAAAAAAAATTGACATGACATTTTATTTTAATATTTGATTTTCCACCACTATATTATTTTTGTTCTTTTATTCTTTTTCTTTCTTTCTTTCCGATTTCCCTTTTTTCTTTTTTTTCCCTCTACTTCCTTTTTCTTCTCCTTTTAAATTTAGAGCTCTTCAAACTATTTCCCCACAACCATAGACTTGGTGGGAACCAATTACCATCTTCACCATCCTTGCATCACCATTTTTCAAGAACTTACACGGCTTCTCTTGTTGATGAATAAGGCAAAGTAAAAATAAAAACAAAGAAAAAAGTACAGAAAAAAAAAATTCTTATCTTCTTCAAGATGGGAGACCAAATTAAAAGAGTGAGAGAGAACTCTCATCTTGAGAACAAACTTTAATCCGTTTTCAAGAAATTTAAACGAAATGCCATGTCATAACGCGTTAAATAATTAACAGTACAATGGCTAGAAATCAGTTTCTTTGAGGTTGGTGATTAAATTGAAAATTTTCATGATCTGGTGACCAAAATAGAAACACATTAAAAGTTTAGCGACTAATAGATAGTTTACCATTTTTTTTTCTATTTTTACAACCCAGCATAAGCCATTGAAGAAATGTATAACATCTGTAATACAGTTGGAGTGAGGTGGACAATAATGATTGAGGTCCAATTCGATTGATAAAGCTTGCGGCTTACTTTCATTTAGCCCATCCACAACCTTCTTTTCATTTAAAAGAAATTCCAACCTTCAGACCAACTTCAACTTCACAGTTTAGAAATGGAAAAATAAATATAAATCATAAGATTACTATAAGTGGTATAGATGGATGTTTGAAGATTTTCTTTCAAGTGGAGGTCCTTATGGAATTATGGTGGGTACAGTAATTTTTGGAATTTTGTTGTGGGGTTCTACCTTATTTGGTGATTCTGATTCGGCCGAGCAGCAATTCAGTTGGTATGGCATGGCATGTTTTTATATTTGTAGAATTTTTTTAGGAGTTATGATAGTTTTTGGTGATTAATTATGTGAAGCCACATATATTTTCGTTTGTTAGATGTCCAAAGGTGTCTTATTAGCTTATGCTAATTTTGTAACCTTTAATTTGATCATGCAACCTGATCGTTTCTTAACGTTGATGCTACAAATACTAAGTTGATAGTAAACTGGTTTTCTTAATGTTTTTACCTCTATTGTGCTCTTGCAAAATATGAGTATTTTCTCAACTCTAACCTCATATCTTTTGTTTTCCTCAATTGGAGTTCTAACTGGCATTTACATATAATAGGTTTGCATGTAGGATCTTGTTGCTCAGAAACATATATCGTTAGTTGTCATCCTTGTGAAGATCGCCGATGAGTGGAAGACAAGCCATGGAGGTACTCTACCATCTACTAGGGAAGGAAAAAAGAATTCAAGGTTCACAAATTTCTGTATGTTTAATCTGTTAGATCTTATTTCTTCTGGTTTATGTCTGTGAGATTAAGTTTAGTTGTTGGACACATTTTAGGAACTTCTCAAAGCCAGGATGGCTGCAATGGATGAAAACATCTATAAAGAAGCTATTGATGCCTCCTTTAATTGAGGAATCAATAAGTTTGTCTTAGCAATGGATATTTGAGGCATCTTGGCCTTTGTTCACGGTAATTCATTACTTCCTACATATGTGGCAAAGAACTTTGATTGATGTGAAACGAAGAGTTGGGAAAGTATCCTTTGAATGATTTGGTAGACAGATGTTTTATATTGTAGTTAACATAAGTTACTTATGTAAGTTATTTATATAATCTCGGTGCATGGAGGTCTGGCTGGCTATAACTAAAGCTAGCACTGTTTGAGAGTGACTTCTAAAACATCTTCTGCAAATTTTACTTGGTCAAGTGTACATTTTTTAATGTTTTGTTTTGTTGTAATTTTGGACTTTCGTTGTAAATTGAAGACACAATCCAGAGGATAGTTCCAGTGTTACATTAAATTTTAGTAGAATAATGTAAATTGTATATTTTATTGATTTTATCTTATGTTTATTGCTTTTATTATTTAGAGATTTAAAGACAAAAACCTCATTAAAGATAACTATTAATTTTTGTTATAAATTTCGTGACGATATTCGTCTCCAAAATTTTGAGGATGAAATTCGTCCCTAATTATTTTCGAATATTTCATGAATTTGGGGACAATATTCGTCCTTAAAGTTTTGGCGACCAAAAACGTCCTTGACTATGAGGACAATTTTTCATAATCGTCCTTAAAACTTTTCGGAAACATGTTTTTAGAGAATGCATGTTGGGATGACTTAAGTGGCCTTTAAATCATTTGGGGCAATTTTCAGACTTTCAAAAATGTCTCTAAAGCCTCTAAATATATCATATAAAAATAACTATTTTATATTCTAGTTTAAAAATTAAAAGGTATATATTTAATCTTAAATAAATAATAATAATAGAAGATTAAATAAAAATAACGTACGAATCTGAACAGAATTTAAAGTAAAATTTTCATAATGAATTTCAACAAATATATAATACCAATACAGCTGATTTGTTCAATAATAATGTAATACTAGGAAATTTTCCATTTCGAGAAACTGCAAACATTTCCGTTTTTCACCATATGTAAATGACGTGTTTCCCTACATTTCATATGACACTCACTAATCAAAATTCAGCTGAAGTTTAGGCTATAATTGGTACAAAGGATGAAAAAAAAGTGAGAATGAAAATTTTCTGAACTTGATGGTTAAGGCTTAAGCTAGGATGTTGGAGTATTTTCATTTGAAAGAGTCATGTCTTCCACACTCCTTTCTATCCTCCATACTAAAAAAAAAAAAAAAAAAAACAGAAATAGTTAGGATAAAAGTAATGAAATTCACAGTCACCGCATCAAATTGTTGAGGTTTAAATGAGTTAAAGAATTTAAATGGCAGTTCACCTACGAAAGAGAATGTGCAAAGAATTGTCTAAAGAGAGGTTGTTGATATACCTATTATGGTGAAGAGTGAAAGGTAGAATATAAGTAGACCTAATCATGAATTGGATCACCCGCCCAGATTTAAAGGTTTGCCCAAAAAGTAGGAGAGTTGGAGTAAAAATATAGGTCCGAAATATGGGCTTAGACAAAAAAAATAAAGTCCATTTTCTAAACAATGCAAGCCTTGGGTAAGTTTTTTGGCCCAGGCCCTGCTTGACCCTAATTTGCTTAAATTTTTTTCTTTGCTGTCATTTTGTTGTTATTTTGCTTAAATTTTTTCTTTGTTGTTGTTTTGCTACCATTTTATTATTATATTGCTATTATTTTGTTGCTTTTGTTTGGATATTATATAACTCTTATTTTATTGTTAATTTTGCTACTATTTTAGAGACATTTACTGGCTAAATTGGAACTATCTTAGTGTTATTTAAGTATAAAGACTATTTTTAATATATTTTCAATCTGTTAAGAAATATTTATTTAATGTTTTAGTGTATTTACTTTATTATATATTTTTAATTTGCTTTTATATAAAAAAAATTAAAACGGTTAGGTTAAGCTTGAGTTTAGAATTTTTTTTATCTGAGCCGGGTTTGAATAAAATTGTAAGTCTATTTTTTGGGACGAGCTAGATCTTAAAAAACAGACGTAAAATTTTGTATCAACTCGATCTGAATCCTGCCCATGATCTAATATAAACATGAGCCTCTACTATATTCTAGAATTAAAAATGAGTATTTATAGATAAGACTAACTTGTTCAAACATGTGAGTTCTAAAATTAAAATTGAGTATTTATAGATGAGAATAATTTTTTCGGACATATAAATTTCAATGTATCATTTATAAGCTCTTTTAACCCTTAAATAAGTTGCGATGTGACATGAGTAATGCTTGGAGTGATACGTGTGTCATAAATAGAGAGACGCAACACCTATCTCTAACGAAATTGATTGAGCAAGGTCATGTGACTCCATCTAGTCAAGTATCGACCACAATATAGGAAGGTGAGGTTAACGAGGTAGTGGTTGTAAATACTGTTGTGCTGAGGTACCTATTACAAATATAGTATACTAGGATCCTCTATGCAACTAAACCCTTCAATTTCTTTTTTTTTAGAATTAGACCCTTTGCTTTACTTATCTAATAAAAATAGTACTTTTTTGTTTTCAAGTTATAACCCTGATTTCATTTTCATTTTGGTTTGAATGGCATGAACCAACGTTAACCTTACATTTGATCTTCAGACCTTGGTTAGCAGAAATGGAGAGCGGCCTTTTTCTTTCTCTTTCTTGCTTTGTATACAATTAAACGTATAGCTACCTTAATGCAAATTACCTACAACTTGGAGAATCTCTCCCAGCACACCCAAAGCACCACAAAATATATGGGATCAAAGAAAGCAATTTGGTCATGGATAATGATCATGGCAACAAGAGATCCTATATATCTAGCTTTTAGTATAGTCCATAAAAAGGACTTTTCAAAGGTGTTCTTCCTCTTATCCTAAGGTTTGTTTTCCCATTTTATAATTTTATCTCATTTTATTTTGCCTTTGAAAAATGTGATTACGAGTCATGATCATTTCTACCTTTTTTTCCCTTTTTTTCTTTTTGCTTTTTGGGCCTCTCAAACAAAGTTGCCTCAAATACTTTTGAGGGTCAGGCCTACCTCAAAGTTCTTTTTTTTTTTTTTTTTGCAATTTAGTGCATACATTTTTTAGGGTCATATCGTTTTATTTTATGGGGTACCTTGCTTATCATTTCACTGGAAAGCAAGTGAATTTAAGCTCTTTGGTGTCTAATAAATTATAATAACATGTGTCACCTTTCGTGATTCCCCCTGATTTATGCTGGCACTAGATTAGAATAATAATTGTAAAAAAAGAAAAAGGACCTTGGTTTTGTTCATATCCCTTTCAAGATTTTGTTTTAGGTTAAAGTAGTGATCAAATAATCATATCTGTGCTTTAATTCAGTAATAGTATTGATATTAAATGTCTTTTATGATAACAAACGAATTAATGCACTTTTAACTTTAAACAAAATAATGCTGCTTAAAAATGTAGACCTATAAATTATGAAAATTTTACTCGACTTCAATAATATAGGAAAACATGGTACATCTTTCTAAGATATTGGGAGGAGATTGGTGCTCCTATTAAATTAGAATTTGCAGTGGCAAATGTAGTGTGATTGGAACTCAAGGGACACAAAGCTGTCTCATTTGTGTATTGGAATATGAATACAAGCAAAATATAAAAAATATTTTATACAATACATATATTACGTAATTGTAGGATGCTTGGTCTCCTTGACAAGCTCACGGGAAAATGTGCCGTATAAATTACAAAAGTGATGTTGAAAAGACAATATAGATAATGGGAAAATATCAAAATAAAAATATTAAAATAAAGTGGGCTGCCTAGGGATTTTAAGCAGTAAAGGCTGAGTTGAACTTTTAGGGAAAGCAAAACAAATAATAATAAGCTTCTGTTAGCTTGCAGGTTGCATTGCATGTGATGTGTTCAACATTTATAAATATAATCCCCTATCTTTATTAAAGAAATTCAAAGATCTTGAAGAATTATCTTGGGGGTTAGGATATAAAACTTTAGATTTTGAAACTAAGAGGATTCTTGACAAATCCTGCACGTACATGCATGCATGAGTTAACACGTATGCAAGTGCTTAGGTGCTTTATTTGCTTAAAAGATAATCCTTTGCAAATAAGAACCGATATGTAGAGAGATAGCCAAAAAAACTAGTTGCCCAATGGGGATAAGAATGGTCCCAAAGGGAGGGAGCTGTCAATTTTTGGTATAGGACTGGCCTTCCCAGCAAAAGGGTGAGTCATTAAACGTGAATAAAGGCGAACTGTAATCTGGTATTCGTATTAAGTTAATACTGTTGGTGGATCTAGAGAGTGATCTAGAACAGTAGAGTGAGGAATGTTTAAGCCAACATTGTGCTGTTTCTTCCTTGGAGGGGTTATTTTCTAGAGATCAGAAAAGGAAAATCACTAAATCTTGTCCCCCCCCTCCTCCTCTCATATTCTTTTATGTCATTATTGCTATTGGGGACACTTGCAAATATTTGCATATACATTCATTCATCTGAATTCTTGAAGACCTATTTTTGTGAGAGGAGAATGAGAGAGATGGTCAATCACTGATTGAAATGTCGTTTCATGCTACAGTTCATCCATCAGAGATGAGGGGCTGTGTATGCACTGTAGGTGGCATCAGTGTGTGCTGCAGATTTCCCCTACCGACGCTGCTTGGACTCCACACTGTCCCTGGCTTAATCCTTTCTCTCTCCAAAGAAAGCTGCAACTAGAACCATTCCCAACTACTTTTTCCCTTTGGTACGAGTAACCCTAGTCACATTTATTTTTGTAGATAAATCGATCGAACCTGATTTTAAACGAGAAGAAAATTCTCCCAAGAAGACTTTTAAATCCCACACTCTTTTAATTAGCATCTTGTATAAATTAGTTGTATTACTATTATTCCTCTATACCTATATATCTTTTCTACTGCAGCATACATCCCATTCCCATATCCTTACCATCTTATATGAACTAGTTGTAGTACTATTGTTGTCCCATACCTATCTTTCCTGTAGGAACAATCATCCCATTCCCACAATCATAATTTTAGTTTGTTTTTTTACCCTTTTATCTCTCTTCCTCTGCTAAAAGTTAATAATTTGCTTTGAATTTTCAAAGTAATACTGAATTTCTTCATATGACATGTTCCATCCATCGACAAACACCTCTCTACTCACCAAAGCAAAAGGGCATCATATATATATATGCACCCCAAAAAGCTTATTTGTTTGCAGGATGAAAAGCCTATCTCATGATCAACTACATTTAGAACATCTGGCAAAAAAACATTATAATTGGAATAAAATAAACCCACCGGTTTTGTTATCCAGTGATGATCAGCTTCCTTTATGTTCATCATTATATATTAAAAGAACATAGATTTTCCATTCCTTCTTTTCAAAGAGTAAGTCATAATTATCGTCTAATGCATCAATATACAATAAAGGTTTATAAGTAGAGGATTAATTGGCCACCCCTTCATTAACCTTTTAATTATTTTATTTCCCCAATTATTCATCATTGCATGGAGTCATTATCTTGTTCGACTTCAGATGCGGGGTCATCATCTTCCTCCAAGCCGCTGATAGTGATGTCATAAGCCGCATGGCCATTTCCAAAAGCCTTAATGTGGTCTTTAAGAGATCTCTTGTGTTTGAAATCGGAGCCGCAAGTGCAGTACCACAACTTCCCACAGTTCTTCTCATGGGTTCTCCAGTCGCCTCTCACAGCAAATGCCTTGCCGCATTTTCTGCACATAAATGGCTTGATCCCATGCTTCCTCTTGTAATGCGTTTGCAAAGTTCTGAAATCTTTGAGCGGCTTTGCTCTTGGGTGATCAATATTGTTCCTACACCCTGGTGCACAACAATAGCAAGGAAGTCTCAGCATGCCTGTTGGTTGGCTTCCCTTCAGTGATTCAGGCCCTTTCCTATACTCAGATCCATGCCCCCACATATGCATCTGCCACATTTCAGTCAAAAAAGGCAGCAGACTTGAAAATTGTTTTTTAGTGTAGAAAAAGCTTAATTATAACATAAATATTTGCTGAAATTAAGTTATTGCTAGAAAAATAATATTACTACCAAACAAATGTTCTATATCAACGCTTATGACCAAATCATTTTAATGAGAAAAATATACCCCTGAACTGAAATAATCAGAAATTGCACCTAATGAAAACAAATTGAAGTTTAGAACCCTAATATAAGTTTTTGGTGTATTTCCCCCATTATATGAATGATATTTTAATTTTTTCAGCAAAAATCAAAATCGCATAAAATGGAATAAGTTTTGTTCATGAAGAATCAAAAGTCTTCACTTAACTCCAATTGTGAGATACATTGCTATGTTGAGAAGCGAAATTGAGTTGGCTGAGTTAGCCGATTGGATGCTAATTAACTACTAGATATATAATTTTTATTTTTAGAACAACTTGATATGGGTATAAATGCAAATTCAAACGAATTGTTAGACCCCTTATATAAAGCAATAAGAACTCTCTTCTCAAAAAAAAAAAAAAAAAAAAAACCCTGACCTGGACTCAATTATCTAAAATGAAAAAATAATTCGATCGTGGTTCATCCAATTACCACTTAGTTTGTATACACCAAAACAGGGTTAGAATTTCTTTTATATATTTATTTTTTTAATGTTTTACTAATCTTTCTTTAAATAATGTAATAAATATTTCTAAAAGTTGTATAATAGTACAAAATTGGGAAGAAACTACGAAGCCGTTCTTCGGTTAGGAGAGTCAATATATCCTAGGTATTGGATTTTGACAAAGCCTGTAATATGCTTTCTTATAAACTGAAGTTTGAAAAGCAGTTGCTTTGTTAAGAACATCCAAGTTCCCAAAAAGAAACTGACTTGTACACTGCCTTCCAACGAGTATAGCACAAAATTCCAAGTACCAAACATACGAGGAAGATTTCTTGTGTTGTTCAATCAAATAAACAAAACAGAAGGAACTCATCTCTGACTCAGTTTGCTTCAGACAATTTATTCAAACCACAAATCCTACAACCCATGCAAACCACACGACGCAACAAGGCAAAATAAAAAAACACAGAAGATATCAACAAAAAATATACCCATTGGAAAGATCTGCTGCTATTTCTTCTTCAAAATTCAAGCACGAGAAAAAAAATAGTAAGATCCCCATAAGGCTAGAAATCATAACAAGAAAAGACTGAATGTTTTCGGGGTTCTTTTATTATTTAATTTTTATGTTGTACTAATTTTAAAAAAAAAAAAAAGAAAGAAAGGAGACAAAAGGAAAGAGATGAGGGCGAACTTGAAGGAGACATTCAATAATTCAACTAATAGAAAATTGCTTACTTGCATGTTGTTGTATCTATTGAAGGTCTTGCAACAAACAGGACAAGAGAACTGTGTAGGGCCAATAAGGATCTGAGAAGGGGTAGGGATCCAATATTGTCCCTTGTTGAGAGTGTTGACTGGGTACTCATCCCCATCTTTGTCTCTCATCTCCGAGAATGATGATGATGATGATAAAACTGAAGCCAACTCTGAAGCGGTAGGGCTTGGTAACCCTATATGCAGTGCAACCGTAGCAGTTTCATCTTCATCCTCATCCTCCGCTGCACCACTACTCAAAACCAGCCCCCCTCCCTCTTTCCCTTTGCTCATCCCATTGCAAATATACAGATCCTGATCTTGGTCTTCAACACCGTCATCATGTTCCTCCTCTTCTTTCTCACACCTTGTGGGAGTGGGAGTCAAGCTCAATAGTGGCAACTCTTTTCTAACAGGTGGGGAGGGAGGTGATGAGGAGCAGCTAGTTTGGTAGTGAAAAAATGAGTTAGTATTGGTGGGGTCATTTCTCATGAAGATGGTGGTGCTGTTATACAAGTTTTGGGTGAAGAAATTAGGGTTGTGTTGAGGGGGTGGGTTTGGAGATGGGTAATTTTGAAGAGGGTTGAACTTGTACCAACCTGAGAAGAAACTGGAATAAGGGTGGTCTGCCATGATTCTAAAAAAAAAAGAGTGTTTGAAGGAATGGAAATTAACAACTGTTTGGGGGCTTAATTGATTTGCTTCTATAGATTTTAGATCGAAACAGAAAAGATGAGAGAGAAGCGAAGAGAGTACCGACCTGAAGGGTGTGACCGGTGGAGGATAGATGCATCGCTTATTAAAATTAGAATTAATTTTTAACATTGATATTAATAGTGCAAATGCTCCTACCGACCTGCGTTTGGATAACATGTAATAATTATACTCTTTTATATGGTGATTTTTAATCTCTTTTTTAGTATTATAATTATAATGTTGTAACTAAAATTCTTGTCGGACACTTAGATAATACGAGTTCAAACTCTATTATCTTCTTTCTTCTTTCTCAATTTTGTAATGATAAAAGTATATATACACTTATACAAATGAAATAATGATATATTATAAAAGATATTTAAAAATAATGATATATTATAAATGAAATATTTTTTTTTGTTTACTGAACTCCCGGTGAGAAAATGCCCGACCACATAATCAATACACCTTGAATATAGAAAATCTCAAGGGTAATTTTTTATAATAAGTAATTTTCTAGTAATATTTATTATATTTTTGGAGTTGTAAATTTAATTGTTTATGAGTATGGAATAGCCAATAGATTGCACTATCATGTCTCGACAAAACTTAAAGTTCTCATCTCCTAATGATCATGTCAAGCAATGCTTGAATGATGTCAGTTTGTTTGAGGCATCTAAAATAGAGAAGTTTAATATCATTCATGAATCAGTTGATGCCTTGGTTGAAAGGTGGAGACTAGAAACTTTTACCTTTCATTTGCCTTACAAAGAAGTAACTATCACTTTGGAAAATGTCACATTAATAATTGAGCTTATGATCAACGAGATGGCAGTGATCGAACCTAGTGCCATTGACACAGAACAATATTGTGGGATGTTGCTAGGTGGCGTGTCCTCGAGGGAGAATCTGAAGGAATCAAATGGGGAATTGTTGTAGTGCATGTGGTTGAAGCACCTTATCACGCTGATCCCTCCACTGCATGTCACTGAATTGGAGTTGGATCAATATGCTAGAGCTTGGATGCTCTGGATGATTAGAGGAATCTTCTTCCCAGACATGTTTGAGAACAAGGTCCATATGATGTTTATTCCGCTATTGACGAATTTTAAAGGAGTAAAGTTGGGGGTCTGCAACTCTAACGTATCTCTATTGAGTGATGACCAAGACTATTTGAAAAGCAACCGACCAGGTCAACGATTGCATGCTCCTGTAATAACCCGATAGTCGGGTAATCGAAAAGTGTATTTTCGGGTCTCTGTTTTCGTAAAACAGACTCGTAAATATTTATTAAAAATATTTACGATGTGTGTGGTTAATTAGGTTTTGGTTTGGTGAATTAGCTTGAATTAAGATTAATTAGGTATAAGGACTAAATTGAATAAAGGGTGAAAGTTTAATTATAGAATAGAGAAAATTGAAAGGACTAAATGAGCAATTAAGCCATGAGTGACAAGTGTGTGGTAATAGTGAAATACGTATGGTAAAATAAAATACATATATTTAAATATTAATTATCTATTTACTTATTATTTAAGTAAATGTTATAAAATATTATTATAGTATATTATTAAAGTTTAAAAGTAAATAAAAGAATAAATAAACAAAGAAAATGAAATAAAAAGAAACATAGCAAACGAAACAGAGAAAGGAAGGAAAGAAAAAGAAAAGAAGGAGAATTAGGGTTTTTAAGGTTCCAATTGTTCAATTGGTAAGTCAATTTAGCTCATTTTCTTGTAATTTTGATGTTTTTGGAATCCTAGAACAAAATACTACTTGATTTAAGTTGAAATTTTGAAAGATGGTGAATTTTTAGAAGTTGTTCATGTTGAATAAATTGAAGAATTAAGGATTAAATTGATAAAATTTCAAGTTAGAATAGAAATATGGATTGAATTGTAAGTTAAATTATAAGTTTTAAGTAATAGGGACTAAATTGAAAGAATTTTGAAATTAGGGTTTTATGATGAAATTAGGAGTTGAAATTAGTTTAAAGTGAAAATTTAATAAAGATATGAAATTAGTTTTGTATAAATAAAGGTAGTATTGGTTAAGGACTAAATTGGAATTTAGACAAAAATTGTGTATACATTGAAATATTTAATGTTAAATTGTGTTGTATTGATAAATTTCAATTATTTTAAATTCCATAGCTAACGTTGAGCCGGAGACCTCGGCTAGGAAAGGAAAAGACAAATTTAACGAGGAGTAGCTCGATAATTCTGGTTTGTATTTCTATAATCCGAATTTAGTAATTTTTATTTGATGTAATTTTAAATTAATGTATATGGTAAGTAATTAAGGTGAGTGTTGTTTATTATTAGCTTGATATTGAATTGATATTGTATGAATTTGTGATGGAAGAAATTATTGATTAATATTGAAATGTGAATATTGTCATAATTGAATATTGAATATTGGTTGTGTTGAAAAGTGAACTGAAAAGCCCTATTAACTGCATCAGGTTGAGTTGGATATAGTTGGCATACCATAGGATTGGAAATGTTCAGGGATACTTCGACTTCGAGTCGATGAGACACTGGGTGTCAAATTAATACTTTGGATAAATTCAATGAGTTACTGGGTACCATTTTACTTCGGTAAGGCCGATAAGACATTGGGTGTCAACTTATTGCTTCGAATTATCCGATGAGGCACTGGGTGCCACACTGGTGTATTTTGGTTGGATCCGCGTTTCCGCCAAAGTCTGAGTCATGTTAATAGGGGTAAATAAATGAATTGGTAATAAGATTGATATTGAATAGTATTGAATGTGAATTTGAAATTGGACATTGAATTGAATTGTACAAATGAAATGCATGAACCAAGGGTTCAGGAAAGGAGTATTGTTATTACTAAATGATATGTGAATCAAAGTGAGAAAAGCTATTTGAACTAGCTATTGATGAGAAATGAAGATTAAATGTATAAAATGAATTATTGATTGGCTAATGTTTATATTTGGTTAAAAGTGTATGTTTTATAATGTTATTTCCTTTGAAGTATTTGGATTATAAAAATACCACTGATTTTTATACTCAGCGTACGGTTTGTTTCCGTGCACAAGTTAGGTTAAAGTTCGATCGTTGAATCAACATCTAAAGCCGATCCCGAACTCAAAGTGGTGAAGTATATTTCTTTTGGTAATGGCATGTACCTAGGTGGTTATATGTATGCCATTTTAATAAATGGTTGTAAGTGATGATATAATATGATATTAGTTGGTTATATGTATAAGTTTATGATTTATGTTGGAATTATAAAATGGTATATTTTGGTTGAAGTATGAATGGATTTAATATATGTAAATTTTAGGTTGAAATTTGGTATAAAGTTTGAATTGGTTTAAATGAAATTAAATGAATTGAGTTAGTAAGTATTTGTAAAATACCTATGTTAATATGTTGATTAGATCATTAGGTAAATTAATTGGTATGATTTGGATGTATTTGATTGTGTTTTGGATTGGTTGAATATTGGTTATTGAGTTATTTGAGGTTTAAGTTACAGGGTCGGTTAAATTTGATGTATAAGGCTCATTTGGAGTCCACATGGCCTGGCACACGTGCATGTAACCAGACCGTGTGAGACACACGGCTTATACATGGGCGTATGGTTAGGCCGTGTGTCCCCTGCAATTTTAATTTCTCTAAACAAAATACTCAGGTTTTGCCACACGGGCAGAGACACGGGCTTGTGTCTCAACTGTGTGAGGAACACGGCCTGGTACACGGGTATGTGCTTTGGCCGTGTGAAAATTGCACTTAATTTTCGAAAAATAAATTGACCACACGGCCTAGAACACGGGCATGTGGCTTGGCCGTGTGAGGTAAGTCAGAGAGTACATAAATTAGGACACGGCCTGAAGCACGTGCATGTCTTAGGGTCACACGGGCGTGTCCCTAGACCACACGGGCGTGTGAGCCCTGTACTTGGAATTTTTTTTTTGAAATTTCGCGAAAAATTGTCTGAATTTCCGATTAAGTCCTGATATGTTTTAAATACTTATATTGGGCCTCAAAAGCCCATAAAAAAAAACAATATGATTAATTTATGATGTGTTTGCAATTTAACTTGTTTATTGTTCATAATTGATCTGAATAGTCCGGTAATGCCCGTAACACTATTCTGGCGACGGATAAGGGTTAGAGGGTGTTACAGCTCCTATAGAATGGGGATGGATACGCATGTTGTGGCTAGCACCCATCACTTTCCAGGCATGATTCCCTCTTAATCAAAGATAAGAATATTACCTTTTTTAATACATCATTACATGTCTTTTGGGTCTATCATTTAATAATTTGGGTAAAGTACACTAATAGTCACCTAACTATTAGTAAATTTCTTTTTTGTCATCCAGCTATGAAAAGTTACAAAATGGTCACCCAACTATTCAATTTTATCTTTTTTGTCACCAACTAGCTAACTGATTGTCACACCCGGATTTCTTTAAGGACTTTAATTTAAAAGAACTTTGGGAGCTAATTGAGCAAAATAGTGAGTTGGCGAACTCTACTAGGAATTTTTGTAACACCTTATACCCAATTCGATCACCTGACTCGAGTACTAGATAATACAAAGACCCGATGACCTTAATTATATTCCTAAATCAAATCTTCCTACATTCTCAAGCGTTTAGATTACACATTAAACTAATTATCATACACATCTTCCAAAAGTCATTGTCTTACAACTTATTTAAAAATTTGAAGTTAAACCCTTAAAATTTCGTAGCTTTGACTAAACCCCCGAGGCGTAACTTTTAGGAGTTCCCCTCTATATGCATGTTACGACTACCGTTCCCTTTTTTCCCTCAAATTGACGAAGTTTGGCTCAGCCCTCCACTCGATTCTCGATTGAAAATTTTATCCTACAATTAGGCAAACCATTTGTAAGTTCAACAGAACTTAGTGAGATTCTGCATAATGTTCATATAACAAAATTCAAAACTTTAAGGAACAAAATTTTAAAAAGAAATTTCAACTCCCTAGTCATTCTTGGCCATTAACAGATTTTACCGATAAGATCTATGTCTCCCCCTTTTTCCCGCAGCTCATTGTTGACTGATTTATTCTCTATTTGAAGTATACACGTATTTCTTTAGGGTAAGTGTTACCCCTCAAATCCGTCTGTGTCGCTAGATTAAGATTACGTAGTGTTATTACATAAAACAGAACCATTGAATTCAAAACAAAACAAATAATTCAACTTAAGCATAAACTCCAATATTTTAATTCAATCATAGAAAACATATATATTTGGGCCTTAAATCGAGCTTTGGGACCCTAAAAACAATGTAGAGACCAAATCAAAACAAATCAGAAAGTTCAGGTAAAACATGAAAAGTGGTGAAATAGGGGTTACACGGTCGTGTGACATAGCCTAGACCGTGTGGATATTTGAAGTAGGGACACATGGTTGTGTCTCATCCCATGTCTACCCATGTGTGCATTCGAAATAGGGCCACACGGTCGTATCGCAGATCGTATGCTAGCTCGTGTGCTGACCCGTGTGCCTATTCGAAGTTGGGTCACACAGCCGTGTCGCCAAGTCGTGTAACTCTTTGATGCCATATGGTTCAACTTGCACTTGAAATTTAAAAGACACGCGGCCGTGTGGGTTGGTCATGTGACAGCCCGTGTCCCAGGCTGTGTGTAGCACAATTTGCCCCTAAAACAAGCCATTTCAAACACCATTTGTTAACTTTCAAGCCATACCATCTATAGCTACTTTGACATGTTTAAAATCACATTCAAATCACCAACAACATGCTAAACATTCATCCATCCTATGTCTACCCAATATGCCATTCAAAGGCACCACATTTCACACACCAACTTAGTCCCATTCACCATCTCAAAGTCCTAATTTGAACCTATGCCAACCATACCAAATAACCATTCCAAAACATGTCATCATCTATCATCATTAATCACAACAAGCTTGGCACCACTCAAAACAAGCCAAATCACTTGAATAACTTTTAACCTATTACATGCCATTTATAACCATTACTAATTTAACCAAATACTACCAAAAGGATTGAGGGATAGTGTGATTGTGCTCTGAAGCAATTCCAACCAATTGATCTTTCTGATGACCTACAAAACATTGAAAACAATTATGTAAGCAACTAGTTCCTTAGTACGCTCGTATTTGGAACTTAAACTTACTGAACATAACATTTAAAATTATGCATACTTTTCCTTCCAATTCACAACACGTCACAAGGTTAGTAGGTGTATTAAAAAACCATATCCAATCAATTAAACATGATACTTATCAATATAAAGTTCAATACATAATTCCTCAATCTTTTACTCAATTTGTTCCATTTTCATTTCATATTCATATACCATCATTTCCCATTCCATATTTCCTTAACACAGTTCTTTCGTATATTCATCCATTTATTAAAACTTAAATTGTTCGTTGAATCAAATGAAATAACATCAAATAATTGGAAAATACTCATATAACCATTAATTCTTTAAACACCACAAACATCATTAGTTAACATATTTATAGAGAAATGAAACATATAATCACACCAAGGCATAATATTCATTTCAAACTATACTAGTTTACACATTCATCTATCAAAATATATCACAAATCCCACATGGTGAGTATTAATCCCTTTCTTATTCTCATCAACTTCCTCGCATTTCATAACATTTACATTTCTTACTATCATAATGCATAATCTTCTTAACATATTATGATAATACAACATTTACCTCTTTTACACATAAATACTATTACAAACCGCTTACCGTTTTACACATCACATTTAGATCCTCATTTTTTTCCATCCAATGAACATTGTAAAAACGATTAAAACCCCGATACATGTTTCATATTGTGCCATAGTCCAACTATGGTCTTACATGTGTATTGCCATGGCCTTGCCATGGTTTTACATGTGTATTGCCATGGTTACGTTCATAGTGTCATAACTCGATTATGGTATTATCATCAGAATTCCATAGCCCAGCTATGGTCTTGCATATATATATATATATATATATATACACACACACACACACACACACAGAGAGACATGGTCTAACCATGATCTTATGTCTAAACAACTACCATAGCTTCGCTATGGTCTTATGTAAACATTGTCATGGTCCAACCATGGTTTTGTACATTTTTACATCGAGTTGGTATAGTGTCTTTCAACCATGGTTTTATTCATTTCCTTCAAGCTGATAAATTTGATTCACATATATACACAAATAGAAAATAATTTATCGAAATAGTAATTAATTGAATTAACCAAGTTTCGAACTTACCTGAACTCATAAATGACTTCTAACATGAACCGACCATTATTCCGCTACTTTGACTTTTCTGAGATTTATGTCTTTTCAAGTTGTTTCTTGATCTAGATAAATATTTTTTTCAATTAATCTCGTTCCAGCATTTAAAATAATCAATTTAGCTTATAACCCTTAATAATGGAAATTTACAAAATTGCCCTCAAAGTTTACCTTTTATTTAATTTAGTCCCTAAACTTGCAATTTCACCATTTTTAACCATAAATCATGCTAGCCAATTTTTAATTAATCTTATAACAGCCCATATTTATCAACAATTTATAATATTTTCTCTTGAATTTTACAATTTTCATAAATAAGTCACTAAACCTTAAAATCATCAAAAATTACTTAACAAAATATGTCTATTTAACAACCAAGCCTAATAATCTATCAATTAAATTCACAAACACACTTAAACAATTCATGGTAAGTCCCTAAAATTTTAACAATTTTACGAATTGACCCCCGGGTTAGCTAGATTAAGCTAAAACGACTTTAAAAACATAAAAATCATTAAAAACATTATCAAAATCACTTACCATGCATGGGAATTGGCTTAGCCAAACCTTGAGGAATTGAAGCTTTTATTTCTATTAAAAATGGTGGAAAGTTCAGTGGAAGAAGATAAGTGAATAGGTGATAACATTTTTTTTTCTATTGTTTTTTTATTTTTTACTTAACATTTTAACATTAAAAATATTATAATTTAACTTAAAAGTCATACCAAACCTTCCAGTTACATTAACTATGGCATATTTTCCATTTAAAACCCCTCAAATAGAGGTGTTCATGGGCCGGGCCGGGGTCGGGCTCAACTAAAAATTTAGGCCCATTCATCGGGCTCAGGTTGGGCCGGGCCCAAAAATGGGCCTAAATTTTTTCCCAAGCCCGGCCCATATAAAAATGCTAAAACCTGGCCCGGCCCGCCCGTATTAAATTTTTATATTATTTTATATAATTTTTAAATATATATAATACATCAAAAATACTAAAAAAATCAAAATAAATATTTCCCAACAAATTGAAAATAAATTTTAAAAAAATATGTAGACTTAAATAACACTAAGATAGATGTAACTTAACAAACAAATACCTCTAAAATAATAATGAAATTAACAAATGCCTTTAAAATAATAACAAAATTAACAATAAAATAAGTTTTATACAATATTCAATCAATAACAACAAAATAGTAGCAACATAATAGTAATATGGTAGCAAAATAGGGAGAAAATAACAAGAAAACAACATTCAAAAATAAAAAAAATAGCAAATTTTTTTGTCATTTAGTGAAATCGGACCGGGCCGAGCTGGGCCCAGGCCAAAAATACCTTACCCGAAGCCCGGCCCATTTTTTAAACGGACTTTATTTTTTGTCTAAGCCCATTTTTCGGGCTTATATTTTTGCCCAAACCCTCCCAAATTTCGGTCAGGCCTTTGGGACGGGCCAGGCCGCCCGGCCCATGAACACCTCTACCCTCAAATAATCCATGAACACATTTATTCCATATAAACTCATAGTGATTAACTTTTGTAACTTTTACGATTTAGTTTACTTAATTAGCTATTTAAATGTAAAAATTTCTTAATCAAATTTTAATATGACCCTAATAACACTCCATAAATATTTTATTATATTTACGGGCTCAGTTTATATAAACGAGGTCTCGATACCTCATTTTCTAAAGCCATTTGACTTTAGGGATATACCACTTGAACCTAATTATTCGTTCAAATAACATAAATTATCAACTCAAAATTTATTATAATACTTTGCTTGATTCATAAATATTAAATAATAATATTTACGAACTCCCTCGTTGGATTTGTAGCCCCTAAACCACTATTTTTGACAACAATGAAAAACGGATTGTTACAGTAAGGGTCCTCTAAGAATGCAAACCTGATAACACCTCAACCTAACTTTCCTTTCTCTCACAACATTGAATGTGAAGCCCAATGTCTGCCATTGGTTAACTTACATTTACTACATTGGGTTTCAAATTATTATCCTCCCTTGTTCCTAGTGAACTGCCCGTCCTAAGTTAGTCCTGGTGGACTCCTTCTGTTAACCCGAGTTACTTAGCCTCCATGTAGGCCTCAACGAATTAAACCACCCCTAACTATCCCTTATCCATAGACCCTTAGGTTCTGCTCAATCATCTAGTATAATCTTCATCATAGGGTTATTCGCCAAAAATCGACAACTTCATACCCGCGAGTTCTTCATAACTTGACATGGTAAATCCTCTTAAAAATATTTACTTTGTTCTATCAGCCTTTAAGTTCATCCCATTTGGTGATCTTTACCTATCACCATCGTTGAGCTATGATCTTACTCAGTATAGTCTCTTATTGAATGTTTTGGTGAACTATAATGGTTCCTATAGCCAAGTTAGGGTCTTACACCTTATAATTCTCGTGTTCACTGCACCAACGAATTCTTTATGATGCCATAGTCGAGCTATGGTCCCACACTCTTTCGTCCCATGTTAAAAGTCCTGGCAGACTACCATGTGCTTCTTGTCCCGGCGAACTACCCCTTATTGGTTGCCATAGTCGAGCTATGGTCTTACATGTTAGACCTCTTTTAAGGTGTCGCCCTATAGGACCTTACCACCGTCGCGGTGTCGCCCAATAAAGTCTGTTGACCACCGTCACAGTGTTGCTCTATAGAACCTAGTAATTGTCATCACGGAGTTTTCCTGAAGGACCTGTTTCACATTCCACCTTGATGTTCAAACACCGAAGTGTCCTTCCCCCAGCAAGGTCTAGAGCTTCGCACATCATGGTTTGCACTCAGCAACATCGTATAGTGGTATATAATAGGAAATCTATTTTCCCTATTCCTCCGCCCATTCCTCCATTTCACCATTCCTCACCTTGATGCTAGAACACCATAGTGTCCCCTACGCAAGGCCCAGAGTTTTGCACATCACGGTTTGCACACAATAGCACCATAAAGCGGTATCTAACAGAATCACCTTTTTCCCATCCTAACTTCATCTATCCCGTCAATAATTTTTTCTCCACAACACACATATATTACTCAAACATTTCACATGATTTATCATTATACATACACCACGCTAGTTAACCAAACACTTATTGTCTACCATTAAACAATCAATACATAACTGGCAAGTCCACATAGAACTGTACACATATACAACCTTAGGCAATCACTGTACATAGGCAACATGATAGATACAACTCATAAGACATCATCTATCATCTAGAATGTAACACCCATTACCCGTATTCAACGCCGGAGTAGGGCTCGAGGCATTACCGGACTTACATCATACCATACATGCATTTTCGAGTCATAAACTTGCGTCCAAATTAAAACTTTTTCACAACTTCCATATCGTCCCTAAAACGAGCCCACGAGGCCCAAAACATGCTTCGGGAGTGGTTCAGGACTAAACCGAAAACTCATGAAAATTTACAAAACTTAGAAAATTTTTATCATGAAACAGGACCACACGCCCGTGTGGGTTAAAGGACACGCCCTGTGGCATACCACACGCTCGTGCTTTAGGCCGTGTCCATCTTAGGGTGCTTACTGACTTTCACACACGCCCGTGTGCTAGGCCGTGTGGATTTAATTTTTATAATTTTTCATGAAGAAGGTGCAGACTTCACATGGCCAGGGCACACGTCCGTGTCCACAGCTGTGTCCTCCATACAGCTGAGACACACGCCCATGTCTCTTCCAGTGTGGTGGCTACTGGATATTCTGTTTTGCAAAATTTTAAGGTGTTGGTGACACACGGCCGGATTACACGCCTATGGGGCTGACCGTGTGTCATACACAGCCTAGACACATGCCCCTGTGTCTACCCGTGTGGATAATAATAAGGCTATTTACCAAGCCATTTGCCACCATTATTCACACATACATTTACCCTAATTCAAGGGCACAAAATAGTAAATACTTAGGCACCAAAACATCCACATTCATAGTTAAAGCATGCTAACTTTATACCTCTATCTAACATGTTCACCACATTTATTCAGTCCTCAATCAATCATACAAATCTCTCATTCATTAGGCTTCATTGATTACTATCTAGTTACCAAATTATACTCAAGTTCCTGATCTCATCAATAGGTCACAATTCCAACATTACACAATCATGCCATCAATCACATTTCCAAATATTTCATATTCACCAAGCATACCATGATCATATCACCATAGACATTGACACAGATATGAATATACTTAGGCTTACAACTATATTAGCCCAAAAATTAAGCCAATCTACATGCCCAAGTATCAAACAGGCCTTTGACAATCACAAACCAATATATTGGTTACAATCATAAAGACACATATAACCAAATGACCAAGTCCCTATACATGCCATAGACTCAAAATATTTGAATTCATCAATACCCGCAGTGATAGCTTGATAGTGTGATAGAATCTCTGGCGATCTCCAACCCGAGCTAGCTAAATAATCCTATAAGACATTAGAAAGAAATAGGGGTAAGCTATGTATATAGCTTAGTAAGTTCATATGTAAACAATAAGCAACCTCAACCATACATATATCACAGAATTAACATAATATAAAACCACACGAATGTCATTTAAGTCTCATAAGTATAACTTACTCATTCACATCTTACCCAGTGTTTATCATATTTAACAATGTGAACATAAATTATTATAATCCACCATAATCTCATGGCTATAATATTATTCGGTCACAATGTTTGCTTTATCCACCTATAAGCATAATTTAACACATTCTGGCATTAGCCCAACAACCGAAATCTTTTCGTTGTAACATATTAAAATAGTTAACAAATCATTTCAAACCACATAATAAACATGTATATAAAATATGAGTATCTACATTTCGAGCATATACTTTAACATCTTTCAATTGTTCAAAGCTCATATCATCCCATAATCACTTTAATAGGCAATTATGTCAATCTTTCCTCTTTCACATATCCGATGAATCAAAATTCGTGTGAATAAGACATGTTATATCGTAACTCAATTTGGTCTGAAGGCCAATCACATAATCGTCAATCAAATTTACCACGTATTTCATACATCACAAGTATAGACCAATAATCACAAGATCATCACAAAGTCATCCCCATAGTGAATATAAACTCAAAATATCGTGAAATCATTGATTATAAACCTTACGTACATACCTGTACCATTTCAACATAATCTCATATTCATCTTTGTCTTTGACATAATCGTTGAATTTTCCCGTTGAACCACTTGGAATACTAAAGGATACTCGAGAATCTCGTGCATATAGTACCATACCAATGCCATATCCTAGATATGGTCTTACATGGGATCTCATATCGATGCCAATAGCCCAGCTATGGTCTTACACGAAATCATATATCGGTGTTATATCCCAAATATGGTCTTACACAAATGTCTCATATTGATGCCATATCCCAAATATGGTCTTACACATAATCTCAGTAACCTTAATGTCATGACATTTGTATCCTACCTATTCCTAAGGTTCAACCGGGATTTCTCGTTTGTCGACCTTTGTCAATTTCATTCAAGAGTAAATCACAACTCATATAATAACAAAGCAATTAAAGCATAAATAACAATATATTATTTACATACGAAGTTACCTCGGCATCAAAATGGCAAAAGGACTTAATCGTTAATTACTCGTTTTTCCTCTTTTCTAGGTCCAAGCCTCGTTTTTCTTGATCTATAATATCACATTTCACTAATTTATTATTCAACTTATTCAATTCAGTCCAAAAACTATATTATGGAAAAATTATATTTTTACCCCCAAACTTTGACATATTTATATTTTTGCCCTTAGGCTCGTAAAATGAAATCTATTCAATTTCTTTAATAAACAAGGCTAGATGAACCATTTTCATAACTATAGCAGCCCAAAATTTCCATTAAACTCATTTTTACTACTCATTTTATAACTTTTACAAATTAGTTCTTTTTGACATTTTCACCGAAAATCACTTAGCAAAAGTCGCTTAACAAACAACTAACATTCATTTTCTACCATCAAACATCAAAATACACAAATATTCAACATGGTTAAAATTTTAAACTTTGATATCTCTCCAAATTAGTGGTAGAAATAAATAGATCTTGTTATGAGGATTTCAAAAACATAAAAATCATTAAAATCGAGGCTAGAACGGACTTACAATCGAGCTTGAAAGCTTGAAAAACCCTAGCTAAAGTTTCCCCTTGTGAAATTCGGCCATGGGGTTGAATATGGACCAAAAATGGCATTTAATTTTGTTTTTAATTCATTTTAATAACTAAATGACCAAAATGCCCTTAATGAAAAACTTTAGAAATATACCAAATCATGTCCGTTTTTGTCCACCAACTTAACCAATGGTCTGATTACCATCTAAGGACCTCTAATTTAAAATCTCATAGCAATTGGACACCTCTAATGTAACACCCCAAACTCGGCCTAGACGTTATGGTCGAATCTGGTGAAGCCACATGATAGCGTGTTGAAAACTAAGTTTCTACAATAAAACCATTCTCATTTACTTACATTTCTTATCTCTTCTTAATTCCAAAATCCTTACTTGTTTAGTCGGTTGTTTTAAACATAATTCGTTGCGGAAGGTTTTAAAACCGTTTTAAGTAAATCGTGTGTTTAGAGAAAACTTTGCCTATTTGAAAATCGAGTTTTCCTACGTTTAGCAGTTATAAATCCATAAAAATAAATAAAACAAATTTAAGCAAAAGTCCCCTAATTACATCCAAATAAACCACAAATCATAAATTATAAATTGTAAAAGTCCAAAAAACTATAGTCACTATCGAGTCCTCCGCCGCACCGATCTGTCTAGGTCTGGAGATTACCTATACACATTAAACAGATAGGGGTGAGTTTACATAAACTCAGTGTGTAATCCCATATATAAAAAAAATAGTAAACATAGTGCACAGTCAAAAACAGTCTTGGGCCTAAGCCTATTTTAGTATCAGTATCAGTATGCATAAGGGCCTTAGCCCATCACAGTATCAATAACAGATAGACATTATTCAGTAACCAAGTCCTACCCAACCAGCCTTTACATACCATCTCCGTCCAACCCTACACTCCATGTGGGGATTAAATCAACCCATCCATCCCTACACTCCAGGTAGTACCGAATGTGGCACAAAACAGTAGTTTCCAGCTGAGCTACCAGTATATTAGGCTTAAGTCCTTTCAGTACACTTCCTGCAAATAAAATCAACCCAACCCCGTGCAATGCAACATACAATACATAACATGCCATCTCATGATACCAGTACATATAATCAGTAAATGTATACATGCATACTATCATCATACTCAATATATATCCATCAATCAGTCAGTTCACACAATTAGGGGTCTAACTAATACTTACCGACTCTACAGTAGGTTCACAATCGACTTGGGCGACTCATGCCACCATAGCAATCAATTCAGTGAAAATGGGTTCACACACGCATGTAGCCTACACGGCCTAAATTTGCCTTGGCTGTGTGGATCACACGGCCTGGCCCAAAATCCCACATGCCCGTGTAGACTATCCTGTGGACCCAACATCCATATGGCCCACACAGGCCAAATCAGTCCAGCCCGTGTGTCGCACTCGACCTATCTAGCCATTACACGACTGTGTCATGCGCGCACGGCCTGGCCTCGTCGAACATACGCCCGTGTTAGGGCACACGGCCTATCGCACGGACGACCACACGTCTGCGTGGTGTCGACAGTGAGGTTTTCAGCTTTCACTGAAACCTCATTTTCTATGTAATCGAGTACGCACCTAGTATCATTTAATGCTAAAACGTTCCCCGAGCTCTCTAAAACCTAAAGTTGATCAATAACTCCTCAATTAATCATTTATCTAGATTCCTAAACAAAAACGCAAGATGAAAACAACTCCTAAACCAACAGGAAATGTTACCTTCGCTCAAACAATAGAAATTCCATGCACCTACAGCGAAGATTCCAGATCCTCAGCCCCTCGAATACCTCTTAAACACCAAAAGAGACCCTTAGCAAAATGATTCTTCAACCAAATGAAAATCGAATCTACCAAAACTTACCTATCCAACGCGAATAGAGAGTGAAAGAAAGGCAGAGTTTCGGCAACCGAAAGGAGGAAAACGAAAAAAAAAGGAAAAAAATGGTAAAGGGGAGATGGTCAGTTTTTCTGCGGAGAATTTTAGGAAACTGATAACTCAAATCCCACTACCTACTCTATCTCAACCACCTGCTACTCAGATTTTCAGTACAACTCAAACTCCAAGCCATCAAACCGAGCAAAAATATTCCCTGTTGCCCACGCAGGGATTCGAACACCAGACCTCCAGCATACTAATACTCTACTCAACCACCAGACCAGTAGGCCCATTCTGACATGTACTTACAAATAATTAAACTAAAGTGATCGTGTCCAAACTAACTATGACAACGAATAAGGCAAGCGCACCTATCGTTTGGTAGTATAGCTATGGCAAGACCTGAAATATCGTATCCTCAAGGACCAAGAGTACTAGTAATTACTATATTTCTATTATTTAGCCTAAGAATTAAGGGAATTATTGTTTAATCTAAAACTAACTAATTACTAAGCTAAAGATGCTAAGACACAGAGAATGAATTGGGGAAATACTTTTGGGAAAACCAATTGATTAAGACAATACCCGAGGAAGAATCCACCTAGACTGCACTTGTTATCTAACTCTGAACCAGACGATTTATTCACTTGACTTGATCCGTAGGATTCCCTAATTTATATTAATACCTCTCTCGAGGCTACTAACGTCTAACCCTAAGTTGATTAATTGAAATCTCTTTCTAATTAAAACCCCTAGTGTTGCATTAACTCGATCTATGGACTCCCATATTAGGTTTGACCCTAATCCGGCAGATTTTCGTCATCCTATCTCTAGGAGTGCGATCAACTCCGCTTAACTATGCTAGATCTACTCTTAAACAGAGACTTTTGCTCCACTACCTAAGCACATCAATACTTAAATCAATATCCTGGAATATTAAAACAAGAATTAAGAACACATAATTAAGAACAAATCAAGTATTTATCATATAGTTCAGAAAACAATAACAAGATCCGTCTTAGGTTTCATCCTCCTCAGGTATTTGAGGGGTTTAGTTCATGTTTATAAAAGAATACATCTCAGAAGAAATTAAATAACAAAACATAAAGAAAAACCCTAAAACCCCCTGAAGGAAAATTGAAGGGAAGATCCTCAGTCTTGAGTGTGATTCCGGCTTCTGAGATGGATCAACTGGCTTTCTTCGAGTAATTTCTTAATTTCAGCTCTCTCAGGATGCCTTTCTTTGCCTCTAAGTATCCTTTTCCGAGTGGAATTAAAACAAGTCACGACAGGGACACGCCCGTGTGGCACGCCCATATGAATCGAGCCCTGGGCCGTGTTCGAGTCTGCTAAAGTGGCACGGCCGTGTGACAAAATCCAAGTCGTATGAATTTCTTACTTTGGCCCATTTTCTCTGTTTTTGGCCTGTTTCTCGTTCTTTTCATCCTCCTATGCTCTCCTAAGTATAAAACATGAAATTAAAGGATTAGGAGCATCAAATTCCACAATTCAAGAGATAAATCATCCAAAAGTATGCCAAATGTGGGATTAAAATATGTATATATTACGGTTTATCATAAAGCCTACTGAGCGGGGTTTAGGCGTTATTCAGAAAAATACCAGAATTTAGCCAAAGACTTGGCTTGAACTTAGGACCTCACACACACACCCAGAACACTTAACCACTAAAGCAGATACACAATTGTGTTAAAAATTTACAAAAGTCGAAAAACAAATTTTTGGGGCATTACAACTCTACCCTTCTAAAAGAAAATTCCGTCCACAAAATTTACCTGATCAGAATAGGTGAGGATACTGCTGACGCATCGAATCCTCAGGTTCTCACGTGGCCTCCTTAGTGCTATGATTTCGCCACAGAACCTTTACCAGTGGAATGGATTTCTTTCGTAGAACCTTAACGTCATGATCTAGAACCTGAACCGACTCTTCCTTGAAGGTCAACTCTGGTCTAACCTCCATCTCCTCAACAGGGACAATATGCGATGGGTCAGAGGGGTAGCGCTTCAACATCGAGACGTGGAACACGTCGTGAATACGGTCTAACTCTGGAGATAACTCCAACTGATAAGCGACTGGTCCCACTCGTTTCAAAATTCGGTATGGCCCAATAAACCTAGGGCTCAGCTTGCCCTTACGACCGAACCTCAAAATCTTTTTTCGTGGCGAGACCTTGAGAAATACGAAGTCCCCCACAGAATACTCAATCTCGCATCTCTTCAGATCCATATAAGATTTTTGTCTGCCCGATGCCGCTTTTAGTCGATCCCGAATTCAGTCCAACATAAGGGATTGCGACACTTACGACCATACAGAGTCACGTTAGGTGACATCTGAATGCTAGACTGAAAACTGTTATTATAAGCAAACTCTGCTAGCGATAAATACTCCGCCCAATTGCCTCAGAAATCGATAGCACAACTCCTCAACATATCCTCCAGTATCTGAATCACCCTTTCCAATTAACCATTGGTCTGAGGATGAAACGCAGTACTGAAGTCCAACCTTGAACCCAGAGCATCATATAGCTTTTTCCAAAATCGAGACATGAAGAAAGGATTCCTATCAGAAATGATTGAGACCGGTACCCCATGTAGTCTCATTATCTTAGAAATGTAGAGCTTCACCAACTTTTGAAGAGAATAGTTTGTCCTAACTGGAATGAAGTGCGCAGACTTGGTCAATCGATCCATGATGACTCAGACAAAATCGTTCTTAGTGGGTGTCAAAGGCAACCCACTAACGAAGTCCATCATTAGTCGCTCCCACTTCCAGAGCGGAATCTTAACCGACTAAAGCAAACCCGAAGGTAATTGATGCTCAGCCTTAACCTGCTGGCATGTCAGACATCATGCCACAAAATCAGTAACTTCCCGTTTCAACCCCGGCCACCAGTACAGTTCTCGAAGATCTCGGTACTTCTTATTACTGTTGGGATGCATAGCATAAAGGATACTATGCGTATCCCTCAAAATCAACTGTCTTAAATTAGAATCATTCGGCACACATACCCGGCCTCGGAAACACAACACACCCTTATAGTTCAACCCAAAGTCTGTAGTAGTACCACCCTCACTCTGTTGAAACCTCAAGCTCAGAAATTCATCCTCCAACTGTTTATCCTTAATCTGCTCGACCCAAGTTGGTTTAACTTGCAGTTCAGGCAACAAACTCCCATCGTCGAACAAGCTAAGTCGAGCGAACATCGCTCTCAAATCGGTCATATCCCTACGGCTCAATGCATCAGCCACCATCGGCCTTGCCAGGATGGTACTCAATGGTACAGTCGTAATCCTTAAACAGCTCAACCTATTTGCGCTGCCTAAGATTTAGCTCGTTCTGAGTAATGAGGTACTTGAGGCTTTTGTGATCAGTGTAGATGATACAATTCTCACTATTCAGGTAGTGCCTCTAAATTTTCAATGCAAAGATTATGGCGGCAAACTCCAAATCATGCGTCGGATAGTTTGCCTCATGTGTCTTTAACTGATAAGAAGCATATGTTACCACCTTACCATCCTACATCAATACACATCTCAAACCGACATGTGATGCATCACTATAAATCTGGAACTCCTTTCCAGGTTCAGGCTGTATCAGAACAAGAGCCTTAGTCAGTACAGTCTTGATCTTCTTGAAGCTTTTTTACTGCGCATCAGTCCAAACAAACAGTACACCCTTACGTAGCAGCTTAGTTAAGGGTGCTAAAATTAGTGAGAAACCTTCCACAAACTATCGGTAATAACTTGCCAAACCCAGAAAGCTACGGATCTCAGACACATTCTTAGGCTGTTTCCAATCCACTACAGTCTTAATCTTTCGAGGATCGACTTGAATCCCCTTAGCAGACACCACATGACCTAAAAATGTTACTTTACGTAACCAGAACTCGTATTTGTTTAACTTAGCATAGAGCTGCTTTTCCCTCAAAATCTGAAGAACAATCCTAAGGTGCTAGCATGTTCATCCTCAATCCTCGAATAAACCAATATTTCATTGATGAACACCACCACAAATCAGTCCAGGTAGGGCTGGAATATTTGATTCACCATATCCATGAAAGTTGCCGGTGCATTAGTCAATCCAAATGGCATCACTAGAAACTCGTAGTGACCATAACGAGTCCTAAATGCCGTCCTATACACATCAGCCTCCTTAACCCTCAACTGATGGTACCCAGATCGAAGATCAATTTTAGAGAATACCGAAGCTCCTTGAAATTGGTCAAACAGGTCATCGATCCTCGGTAATGGATACTTGTTGTTGACAGTCAGCTTATTTAGTTACCAGTAGTCAATACAAATCCTCATGGATCCATCCTTTTTCTTAACAAACAGTATTGGTGCTCCCCACAGAGACACACTAGGGTGGATGAACCCACGATCCAACAACTCCTGAATCAGAGCCTTAAGCTCCGTAAGCTCTTCCGATGCCATTTGATAGGGAGCGATAGACACCAGAGCTGTACCAGGAAAAAGCTCAATCCCAAACTCCACTTCCCGATTTAGAGGTAAACCCGGTAACTCCTCAGAGAAGACATCTAGAAAATTTCTTACAATACGGATATCCTTTACAGTAGAGTCCCCAGAAGTAGAAACACTTACATAGGCCAAATACGCCTCACATCCCTTGCGAACCAGTTTCTCAGCCACCAGTGCAGAAATCACATTAGATAAGTGATTCTGACGCTCTCTAATCATGACGACCTCATTACCCTCCTTAGTTCTCAATACAACCCTCTTAGTCACATAGTCCAAGCTGGCACGATGCTTTACCAACCAGTCCATTCCTAATATTAGGTCGAACTACCCAAACGGAAGCTCCATTAAGTCAGCCAAGAAGATCGCCCCTTGAACCTCTAACGGTACATCTCTGAATAGCTTATTAACCCTTATAGACTATCCCAACGGGATCAGTACCTCGTAGTGCTCTCAATCGACATGCCCAAGTTTTCAGATATGTTACTAGATATGTATGAGTGAGTAGAACCTATGTCTATCAATGTAAGATATGGTATATCAAGAATTAGAAATGTACCCGTAATGACGTCTGAAGCATCTCTGTCCTCTCGGCGACGTGCAATATAAACTAAAGTAGGCTGCCTCACCTCAGTCTGTCTAACACCTCTACCCGGTGCTCTCTCTCCACGACCCATACCACTGCCACCCCTAACCTAACCATGGTCTCTCGGTGGTTGCTGAACTACCCTCTGTGGCTGTGCAGTACCAGTACCCGGAGCTTGCATCTGATCGGCCCTCAACGGACACTCCCTAATGCAGTGCTCCAATGACCCACACATCAAGAAGGCCCCAATCCTCTTCCAATATTCACCCTGATAGCGTCTACCATAATCGACACATGGCTACAATCCAGTAGCAGTAACAGGGGGTCCAGCTCTAACTGGCCCATCAGGTCTGGCCTTTTTATTATGTCTCTGAGCAGAACTTGAGGGCTCCGAATCACTCTTGTTCCTACCTCTCTCTCTGTGTCACGGTTTTGGCACTCAGATCACTTAACCTCCTCGACGATCTTCGCCTTTTCAACTAGTGAAGAAAAATCATGCTTCCTCTGCGGAGCTATCAAAACTCTCAAATTATCCCTGAGGCCATCTTCAAAGTGGACACGTCGCTCATACTCAATAGCCACCATACCTCACGCATAGCGGCTCAATCGTAGGAATTCAGCCTCATACTCGGCCACAGATCAATCTCCCTGAGTAAGGTTCAAGAACTCCCTCCTACAGGCATCCGCGTAGCTCGCCCCTACATATTTCCCCTAGAAAGCAGTCTTAAAAAAAATCCCAGGTCAAACATTTTCTGGCCGAGTGTCCTCCTTAATGGTCAGTCACCACTAGTAAGCCTCATCCCGTAGCAGTGAGACTGCACCCTTTAATTTCTGCTCGGGGGTGCAATCTAAATCATCCATGATCCTCTCCGTGGCCTCGATCCAGTATTCAGCCACATTAAGGGCGACCCCAGTGACACCCGTAAAGAGCTCAGGTCCATTGGACTGGAGTCGTTCCTTAACCGACCCTCGGCCCCTAGATCCAGTATTGGGTCTAGCAACCCTCTCCAATATCCTTAGCATAGCCTAAGACAATGCGTTGTCCCCAACAATGCGATCTTGAGACCCAGTCTCAGTAGCATGCGACACTGGCGTCTCACTCGTATCCAGATTTGGCATACTGCCCAGTAAAGAGGACTCAGCTTGAGCCCCTCTATGACATCTACCTCGGCTTTAGTACCTCGTCCGCGGATACCTCGTGCGTTCATGTCTAATCGTATTTATCTGTATTATAATTTTTTATGAATCAGTTACGGTTTCAGTATTTATTAGCAGATATTTTATGTAAACAGTTTCAGTAATTCAAAGTGATTTTCGTAAATCGCAATCTCTATCGGTTTTGCTACAGTCTTCGTTTTACTACAGTTTCAGTATACACTATCTAAAGTGTTTTCACAGTATACTACTTATAGTAGTTTCAGTTTAAACTTATCACAGTTTCAGGATACTTACAGGATCGGCGTCGGAGAATCGGTGTACCACATACTAAATCAAATCATTTGAAGAAAAGTTCTTTAAAAACCAAGTTTTAAAACCCAAAATCCACAGCCAAGTTTTGTAACCTGACCCTGATACCGCTAAATGTAACACCTAAAACCTGGCCTAGACGTTATGGCCGAATATGGTGAAGTCACATGATAGCATGTTGAAAACTAAGTTTCTACGATAAAACCATTCCTATTTACTTAATTTTCTTACCTCTTCTTAATTCCAAAATCCTTACTCGTTTAGTCGGTTGTTTTAAACATAATTCGTTATGGAAGCTTTTAAAATCGTTTTGAGTAAATCGTGTGTTTAGAGAAAACTTTGCCTATTTGAAAATCGAGTTTTCCTACGTCTAGCAGTTATAAATCCATAAAAATAAATAAAACCAAATTTAAGCAAAAGTCCCCACATTACATCCAAATAAACCACAAATCATAAATTATAAATCGTAAAAGTCCAAAAACGGTGGTCACCATCGAGTCCTCTAAAACCTAAAGTTGATCAGTAACTCCTCAATTAATCATTTAACCAGAATTCTAAACGAAAACACAAGATGAAAACCAACTCCTAAACCAACGGGAAACGTTACCTTCGCTCAAACGATGGAAATTCCACGCACCTACAGTGACGATTCCAGATCCTCAGCCCCCTCGAATACCTTCTAAACACCAAAAGAGACCCTTAGAAAAACAATTCATCAACCAAATGAAAACCAAATCTACCAAAACTTACCTATCCGACGCGAATGGTGAGCGAAAGAAAGGCAGAGTTTCGGCAACCGAAAGGAGGAAAACTGATAATACTCTAGAACGACATATTTTTATGTGTTAATTGTATATTTATTTTGAGTATAATCCTACTAATTTGGGCTATTTATGGTCTTTTATCTTTTAAGGACTAAATTGAAGGAAAAAGCAAATTTAAGGGCAAAAAGCGCGAATTTGGAGATAAAGTGGGCCAACATGCGACATAGGAAATGCAAGCATGGAAGACATAAAGACAAAAATGCAAAGAAGGGATATTTTATAAACACAAGACTCTATTTAATTTTTAATTGTATTAGGATAATTGTTAGATATTATTATTTAGAATTTTTAGCTTTATTTATCTTTTAGAATTTAAGTAGGACTAGACTAAGTTTCCTAGTACTATAAATAGGGGATGGAGTGACTCAAATTTCATTTCATCTTTTCTGTAAACACTTCCTCCCCTCAAAAAGCTTAGCATGAGCCACTACCTACTCTATCTCAACCATCCACTACTCAGATTTTCAGTACAACTCAAACTCCCAGCCATCAAACTGAGCAAAAATATTCCCCTTTGCCCCACAGGGATTCAAGCACCAAACCTCCAGCATACTAATACTCCACTCAACCACCAGACCAGCAGGCCCACTTTGACATGTACTTACAAATAAATAAACTAAAGCCTACTGAGCGAGGTTCAGGCTTTATTCAGAAAAATACCAGAATTTAGCCAAAGACTTAGCTTGAACTTAGGACCTCACACACACACCCAAAACACTTAACCACTGAAGCAGATATACAATTATGTCAAAAATTTACAAAAGCCGAAAAACAAATTTTTGGGGCGTTACAACTAACATATAGAACTCAAATTTTGCACTTTTTGCAATTTAATCCTTTTGACTAAATTGAGTGCCCAAACGTCAAAATTTTCGAACAAAATTTTTACAAAATCATTCCGTGAAACTGTAGATAATGCGTCTCTAACTAACTATGATCACAATAAAGGCAAACGCACCTATCGTTTAATAGTATAGTTATGGTAAGACCGGTAATATCGTATCCACAAGGACCAAGAGTACTAGTAATTACTATCTTCTTTTTATCTAGCCTAAAAATTGGAATGATTTCTTTTAAACTAAATTTAATTAAAAGCAATACCAAGAAAGAATTCACCTAGATTTCACTTATTACTTTTGATTCATACGATTTATTCACTTGACTTAATCCATAGAAATCCCTGGTTTATGTTAATATCTCTTTCAAGACTAAAAACAACTAACTCTAGGTTGATTAATTGAAATCTCTTTCTAATTAAAACCCCTATCTTCGCATTAACTCGATCTATGGATTCCCTTATTAGATTTGACTCTAATCCGGCAGATTTATGTCGCCCTATTTCTAGGGTTGCAATCAACTCCGCTTAATTGTGTTGATCTACTCTTAAATAGGGACTTTTGCTCCTCTGAATAAGCACATTCGACTTGAATCAATAACATGAATTATCAAAACAAGAATAAGAACAAGTATTTATCTTATAAATCAAATAGTAATAAGATCTGTCTTAGGTTTCATTCCCTTAGGTATTTAAAGGATTTAGTTCATACTGATAGAGGGAAACATCTTAAAATAAGGAAAACTACAAAACATAAGAAAACTCAAAAACTTCAAGAGAAATTGATAGAAGATCTTCAACCTTGATGGAGATCTTTCTTCCAAGCTGCTCCCGATGGTTGTCTTCGAGTATTTTCTGCTTCCTACTCTACGTCCCCTTTTAGGTCCTCCCCTAGGGTGTTTATATAGGCTTTGGGACACCTTTCTTGGCCCACAAGTATCATTTTCTAAATAAAATTAGACTTGGGTTCGGCAGGACACGCCCGTGTTCGATAGTCTTAGGCCGTGCTTGATTCTGTTTGTCCCACACGGCCGTGTTTGATAACTTAGGCCGTTGATAAACCGTAAAAGTAACATATTTTAATCCCACATTTAGAATACTTTTGGATGATTTATCCCTCGATTTATGTAAAAAGGTACTCTTAATCCTTTCTTTTGATGTTTTATACTCAGAAAAGCACCCGAGGATGAAAAGAACGTAAAACGGGCCCAAAATGGAGTAAATGGGCCATATCACGAAATCCACATGGCCTGGGCCCAAGACTACACGGTCGTGCCTCATTGATCTACTAGAACACGGCCTGATCATGATTTACACGGCCGTGCCCCATTCAACAGGTTCGCACACGGCCTGGCCACGATTCACGCTGCCGTGTGCTATGGGCGTGTCCCTGTTGTGGCAAATAGCAATTTTACTCGGAAAAGGATACTTAGGGGCAAAGAAACCTATTTCAAAAAGCCTATATAAACCACCTAAGTATAACCTTCAAGCGGGCGGTTAGCTAGGCCAAGGAGCTGATTTGTGGGAATCACTCGAAGATAGCCAGCTGATTCATCTCAAGAAGCCGTCTACTCAAGACGGCGGATCTCTCCTTCAATTCCTTCAGGGGGTTTTAGGGATTTCTTATGTTTTGTTTTATCTTTTCTTTTGAGATGTTTTCTTTTATTGTTATGAACTAAACCCTTCAGATACCTGAAGGGGATGAAATCTAAGACGGATCTTGTTATTATTTTTTGAACTATATGATTAATACTTGATTTGTTCTTTATTATGTGTGCTTAATTCTTGTGTTAATATTTCCGGGATATTGATCCAAGTTGAATGTGCTTAGGTGGTGGAGCAAAAGTCTCTGCTTATGGGGTTCATACAATTAAATTCAATAACGGGAGACAATTATGCATAGAACCAAGGTCAACTGCATAGTAATCCACCTCAAAATATGCATCCATCGGATTGTAAGACACATCCATCGCATCAGCGTCACTGATTATGGGGTTTTTTCATTATTAAAAAATTTTAGTTAGTTTTAATTGTGTATACTTGCCGACTATCGAAATTGTCAAAATTTTTTAGTTATGTTTAAGTTTTGCAACTCAAAACACAGATTATGATATTGTGAAAGCAAATAAGGATGCAAAACCGGTATGAATACAATTCAAAAAAAATTATAAGAGTTTAGGGTTATATATTTCCATTTAAGAACTATCCAATACATACCGCCACATAAGTGTACTCTTATCCATTTTCAAAGTAGAATTAGGGTTCTTATAACTAAATGGTTTTACATTGCAATTAAGGATGCAATATAGACATCTAAATGAAGTCAATTGAAGATGAAAATGACTAATACATTATGCACAAAATACCTCAACCTTAATCAAGGGACATATTTGCAGAATAGATGGACATACATTGTGCATACCATCTATTCTTGATACGACAATCCGGTAGAGTCCATGAAGCTAATGAATGATATTGTAACTTAGAAAATAGTAGTGGATGCAATATATAAATATAAAATAATACTATATCAGTAATTATCTTCATAATTTGTGAGAATTAGATAAAATCAAATTTTAATGTATAAAATCGTACAAAATCAAAGTTCTTACATAAAATTACACATTAAACTAAAGTTCATATGTAGTTTTGAGATTTATCTCTAAAACTTTTGATAAATTATTTATTATATTGTATTGATTTTTTTTTTAACTTTTTGAGCATTAAAAATAAAGTAGTTCAAAAAATTTTAAAAAGTTTTAAAAATGCATGCAAAAATTTTATTTTAATCATTTTTGAAACAATTTAGATTTAATATTATTGATAAAGTGATTTGTCAATTTTAATTTTTTTAAATATTTTTCAACATTTTATAATTAAAAATACTATATGTTTGTAAATGCGTTTTAAAATTAAGTACAGTCCATTTAAAATTTTGGGGAAAAAAACTTCAAAATTGTTTGAAAATAATGAATAATGGGAAAAAAAAGTTACATTTCAAGATTTATAGTAATTGTGGAGAGAAAGGGAGTTATTGGGCAAATAATCAAGCCATGATTTCAAAATTCTAAAGCATTTAAAACCTTGGAGGACTAAACTTATAAATTTAAAAAAGAAAACCCTTGAAAATTATCTTAAAAAACATGTAGAGGCAAATGTTCTAATTAATTATGCTGAAATTTCGTAATTTCAAATAAAGATAAAACAAGAGAGGCCTTACAAAAATAATAAGAAAACATGTAGGGACTTATATTGCAATTTATCCATTAAGTCCAATTACAAAAGCCAAACTTTCATTCTTTTGATCATTTTCACCATTTATCTTTTTTTTCTTTTTAATTTCTTCTTCTTTTCTCTATTTTTGTCGTGAGATCAAACAGATAAGCTTTATGCCATAAAAATTATATATATATTTTTCGATTTCCAGTTCAAGCTTTACTAGAATATAAAAAAAAAATCAAATTTTATTTTTTTTATAAAAATATTTGAAGAACTTCATTATTAGATCTAAACTTGTTGCTTTCAGGAATAAAATTATTAGTGATTATGGCTAATAGATTTGATCATTGGAAACCTTGCTAACTACTTAGAAACGATTTTTATCACACATCAAAACCTGAATAAGAAAATACCTTAAAAATTAAAAAAATATTGAAGGATTAATATTTTTCGTGTCCATTATATAAAAGCATATTTCAAAAAATTTAAATCAAATAAAACTTCTAAAATTATCTATATATTTAGGGTTTTAAGAATTTATTTTATGAAAACAGGAATAACGTGAAAAACACAAAAATAGGAATACTTAGTTCATTATTTTATTTTGTGTGAATAACATCCTGACATTTGTCTCTGATTGTTCATATCTCCATTTGGATCTGTTAATATAATTTCTTGTGGTTCTACGGCCCTCAATAACAATTACGCACAAAAGCCTCTACTTTTTATTATGCCATCCAAATACCTTCACTCAATCATCTTTTTTCTTATTTAAATATATGTACTTACTATAATCAAAATTAATTCCTAAACTACATAAAAAATTCACAGTTTTTTTATAATTATAATATATATCTGAATATGATTCATATATTTTGGCACTTAAAACTCAAATACATCTATATAATTTATATAAAGTAAGACTCAAATTTAAACTTTCAACTTTATTATTAACTCAATATCCCACTTGATTTCTTCTTTAATTTTAAAGTTTTGATGCTAAGAGTTAATAGTATTAAATTTAAGATTTATTGATTTGTATTTTTTTCTTTTTCACAAAGCTTCAACTTTGTCCCCTTTTTATTTAAGATTATGAATTAAATCACAATTACAATAATAAATAATACAAGTTTAAATATTTATAATTAAAATTATGAGTTACTGAATATCTTCAAATTTAGACCGGAATATATTTAGACAAAACTGATATATAATAAAATTTAAGCGAGAATAAATTTGAAGAAAACTTACACTGCAAGGAGCTTCAACTTTACGATTAAATAAAATCCTGATGGGAGGTTTGGTTTTAATATTGAGTAAGGATGCAGCCATAGGATTAGTTAAAATCTGAGTTTGTTTGTACATAACAAAATACACCATACAATATGCTTATAATCTGAGTTTCATGGTTATTCAGATGAAAAGCAAGTATACGATCTCTAATCCATTCTTTAATAGCAGGATTTCAGATTAGATGAGAGTTGCAAAAATCAGAGTTAAGAAAAAAGATGATCATAATCCTCCTGCCTTGATTTACAAAATAACCAATCCATTCTCTTTTTAATGACAATGGCATGTAGGGAAGGGAGTGAAGATATCATATGTTTAAAAGCCATTGGAATCTTCCAAAGCTCATCAATTCTATTACTAATACGAAAGCATGACATATAGAATAAGAGGATAAATTAGAATGAGTAGATTTTAGAAAATTTAGGGTCAGTTTAGTATTGCTTCTCATAAGTATTTTTGAGTAGAAATTTTGCTTTTGACCAATAAAGAAAGCATTTTTGAAAATCTCAAAAGCATCTTATTTAACAATATTTTTATCGATACTACTTTTTCTTCTAAAATTACTTGTGAAAAATAATATTAAACTAACCCTTAATCTATCTCCCGATCACACACACTTCTCCTTCTACCCCATAATTTACAAGAGATTTCTTCTTCTTTTTCAACATCAAGGATAGTACGTTCTGACATAATAGATCAACTTTTTATAGCTTTCTTCTTTTGTCAAGTTTTGAACATTGAAAAGCTTATATAGCATATTTGACTATTTAATCCAGGCTTACTCAATATTTTGGAGCATTTAAGCAAAAATATAACTCTTACAAGCTTGACCAAAATACAAAATCGTTTAAAATGATTCTTGCCACCCTTTTTTCACTTATCAATATACTGAATAAATATTATAACATATTTTATCTTCAATCATATAAAATTTTCTCCCTGTTTTGGAAGTAATATTTCTTATTTTTATGTATTATGTACTTATATTTTATAGAACTTACATATGTTTATCATAATGTATCCACTTAATAAGGAACATTATAAATTGCTAATGTTGAAATAAGAAACAAATTTCTGAAGAACTAAGAAAATGTAATTACGCAAACCCTGAATTATCCATGTACATATACCTGACCAAGATTTGATTGAAATATACATAGGCAAGCCCAGGAAAGAAAACGATTTTAAAATGTGAAATTGCAAACTCATCTCATAATCTGAGTCCTAACGAAGGAAAAGTTGAAAAAGAAAAATAACTTAAATGTCTTTTACAAATAGCATTTAAAAAACCATTCTATGAAAATAAAAAAGAAATTTCCAGAACAAAACAGTAGCCTAAGCCCCTACATTGTGGACATCTTAACTTCGAAACACTGTCGAGGCAAACAAACCCCCCATTTACCATAAAAAAAAAAAACAACAAAGAATTGATAATATGCATACAAGCTAGTTCCACTTGAATCCTTGATGATGACCAAAAGGCATGCAGATAGGATTGAAACCTGATAGTATGTCTAAAACGAAAACATACTGATTGCTAAGTGAAAGTGATACAGACAGTACACATTTTAGGGTTATGAAAATATGGCTGCAGACCAACTTTCCTGTGAGGAAAAGCTCGACCTACTGCTGCTTGTCTCGTCTTGCGTCTGAACTCTCACTGTTGTTCTTGGGCTTCCCAGGTGCAACCTTAGCAGGAGTTGAACGCTCAGACTGTGAGAAGAGGATCATGATTTGCATGAGTATGGTAACAAAAGCCAACCCAACTGCTGACAATGCAATCCCTTTCCATGATGATAAAAGTGAAGACCATCGCAGAAAATTATAAGCTCCATAAGCCACAAGACATGCCCAAAAAGCAACAACCTGATTCATAAATAAGAATATTATTATCATATGTAGTTCCAGAACCAAAAACAAAGAGAAATACCACAGCAGCAGATTGGTTAATTTTGCATCAACAATCTCACCAGAAGAGATTTAATAGGCCGGCCGATATCCTGCAATGGTTGGTCACTGAAAGTGTCCTCAGCTATATGCTTGTCCAACAACTTGTCCTACATTAGAAATCAAATAGAAACAAAACCATTAGTAGGAAATTTATGCATGCACAAGAACAAACCTTGTTAAACATTAAGCCAAGAAATAAATAAAAGACAAAGATACACAACTGTTTCAAGGTTAATCCTTCTTTTCATTTTCAATCATAAGATCATCTGACATGCAAACCAGAACACCTAGAGTAGCACCATCCTACAGCACTAGATGAATAGTACTCACTTTCTCCACAAAAAGATCTTTACACCATTGTGCAACAGCCTCATCCGTTTCAGGAAGTTCCTTCATAAGACGCCGCTTGACATGCACATGCACCTGCAAGCAACCGTTTACTTTCATCAATAGAATGAAACTAAGAGAACAATAAGTCATTAAGTTATCAACCAAGATAGATGAGATTAATGGCATATAAAGGTTTAATCATCACAACTTCAAAATGGCATGTTCCAACCATGGGAAAAGAAAAGGGAAAAACAAATACTTTTTCAGAATGAACCTAAGACTATATTCTCAGTTGCTTCACATAAACCTAGCAACTTCTGGAGACAAAAGAAAAACTTTTGGTTTTCACTCCATGGATTCTGAAGATCAGACAAAAGACAAATTATGAAGCCGTGGAGCAAATTCTCCTAGGACATATCAATATGAAACAAAGCGAAAGCAATTTTCACATTCATATTGACACATAATTATTCAAAGATGTTTAACTTGCTTCACACAGTTAACTTGAAATCCAACTTACCACAGAAGATTGTCCCTTGAAAAGTCTAAGCATTGTAGGTGAAGGTGAGCTTTTAGGAATAGCCACTGTCATATCATAAATGGCTGGAACAAATGAACGCATGTGACTTACGGCTGAAACAAAACCCTGAAGCAACAGAGATAATGTTTTTATTTTCCATATAGAATTACAGTTAGTAAGGCAGGTGAGATGAGTGGTCATGGCTCGTGAGCAAAAAAAAAAAACTTCGGCATTACATGTGAGAATAGTAACACATAGTCTAACATGATTGACTCTCAAGTATAAGACTGAGTAATATGTGAAAGCGCACAGATTTATCATGGTTCAGGCTGGCTAGCATTGAATAAGTGTGCCGAAACAGCAAAAAACTTGCATTGGAAGATACCTTTGGCATAGGGTTGCAACACAATCTACCTAACTTAAACAGAATACTATTAGGTGATAGAAATATTGCAACTTTTGCACAAAAAGAAAGCTACAAACTTGAATACCAAAATCTAAATTCAGAAACCTACATATCCCTAAAAAAGGCAACTAGAAAAAAAGGTAAGAAGGAATTCAAGAAAACAGACGCAGCAAGAATCAGACCTTTGTACGAGGAATAAAACATTTCTAGGAATAGGCAATCCTTGAGAGGTTGCATATTCTTGAGCTAAGAAGGAATTCAAGAAAATGGGTGCAGCAATAATCTGACCTTAGTACGAGGAATTAAAACATTTCTAGGTACAGGCAATCCTTGTGAGGTTGCATATTCTTGAGCTGCTAGAAGCTTTGCTTGTGTAAACCGAGTTCCTTCTACAAAAAGTGCCAACCAAAATGGCCGTGGGAAGTCCTTTAAACGTTGAAGACCTGCCTGCAAATACAATTTCCACAAGATTTGAAATTGAGATCAGTATGGGTAGATTAAAAACAAGCACGCACAAATACACAAGTAATAAAGCAAAAGTTATGGTCATGTATATGTGTATAAATATGTGATTTTGACACACGTGCACCCAAAACTGAAAGCAAACTTTTACCTTTAATGTGTTTTCATCCTTGGCCCAGCTTCGTTCCAAAAACAGATACTCAGAAAACCACATTGACCAACCTATGACCTGCACATATCCATCATGAGTTTATTCTTCACAAGTACACAAAAACATAACCCAATTTGCTTCTCTATTAATAAATTTTAAAAGATAAAAATTGACAATCACAAGTATGCAATAAAAACACAACATAGTGGGTTGCCCAACGGGTAAAGCAAAAAAACTAGACTTCAATTACCATACTGCAAACCCTACTCCAAATTTAAAAGTAGAAGCTATTCTAACACAAGATAGAACTGATGAGGTCTGACCAAGATTTTCTTTTTACATTCAGAAAATAATAGCATTTATGTTTGCTTGCTGCAGATTAATATAATTACTGCCTTATCACACCTCACACATGAACAAGCATGAACTTGTGCACCGGAGGTCTGCAGCATATGCAAATGTGTTGAAAATAACATGTACACGGTAAGGCCTCAAAGACCAAGCTTAAATATCAGCTGAAACGAAAAGAATTTGTCATGAATTCAAATCTTAAACTCCAAAAGTATAACACCAACACATACCGGCAGGAATTTTGATGATTTCTTCATTACAGCTAATGTACTGCCAAGACAACCTGACCTCTGCAAAAGAAAATTCAATTGTATCTTAGCCATACAGCATTTTAAGAGACAAAGAACATGAAGTTAGAACCCAAAATAGCAAATTTCCAACCAGTGCAAAGGAAAAAAACAATTTAATGTGTATCTCAGATAAACAGTATGCAAAATATTCTGAATTGGAATACAGCAATTACAGACCTGTGCTAAAACCCATCCAACTAACCAATCAATATCACTTCTGTGATTGCATATGACAAGGGCATGTTCCTTACCTGAAAATTTTTAAAATATTAGATGATAAATACACCACTACAAGAAAAGTTTAAAATCCAACAATGCCAATTCTCCACTTAGCTTGAATATTGAGAATAAGTTTCCTAGAAAAAAAAGACTGACATACCCATTAAATTGAAGCTTTCATGCTCTGCGAACACTTCAATCTGCAAATAAAATGTCTCAAAGATCAAAAGCTCCTTTTTAGGAGATCACTTAAGGTATAACATCCATGATACCAATATTTGGACATTAATAGAAGTTGGCTCGCTAACAGCCCATAATTAACACCTCAACCAATGGCCAGAAACACCTATTACTCCTTAGAGAAGACAAAAGTCACAAAACTTCACAATAATAGTTCAACTCATATTTACATAATTATCTAGACGAACTGAAACTGCTCAATCTTTAAGCCTATAGACATCAAAGATACTAGTTGAACAAAAGACTTCAACCAACTAAAGTCTAACAGTAATAGAATTATCAGTCACTGGAGGCATGAACATCTGAACACTGAACAAAAATCTCATTTTCTAACACCTTTGTCTAAGCAACATCCTATTTCAAGTTGAGATGGCAAACTCTTTAGTCATACTTATCGAACATTCAGAGTCCAAGGATGCAGCGAAAACCTTAGCGGCTTCTATGTGTTAGTGCTTACCAATAAGATCATTTTTTTATACAAGCTTCTTACTAGTATAGTTGGAAATGGAAGCACAAAGCATTTAGGCATTTGATCATCATAAACTGCCATATCAGAAATGGTTTCAGCATCTATAACATCTCAGAATGGATTTCAGAATTAGACTATACTAGCTTCAAAAATGCCAAAAAATGCAATATCCAGTTCATTAAAATGAATGATTTAAATAACGAAATAAAGGAGCTCATTAGCACCTTAACGCCTGCCCACCAATCAACCAGCCAAACCAGTTGCAGCCACAACAACTCTGCCAATACCCTATTGATCTTTCTATATGTGCTCTTGGACAGTGGTCGAATAAGAACAAAGCATACTGCCTGAGAGAAGAAAAATCACATTGCGTAACATTAAAAATGGTCATTGACAAAGAGATGAAAAGAAAGGAAGGAAGAAGGATTTACACATCGGCCAACTAATAAAATTGACCCAACTTTGTCTAACAAAGTGGATTATGGTTTCTTAAAAAAAGAACCAACAAAAAATTAAGACTTTTTTATCTCATTTTTAGCATTAAATGGTATCGTGAGAAAAGGCAAGTACGCATGGTAAAAAATTTAAAAAAATTAAAAAGCCGAGGGTTTCATCAAGCTGAAACCTAAAGATTCTGATTTAATTTTCTTTTTGGTAAATTTTATTAGCTAAGAAGTGAAGTAAATTCAAAATCCAGATTACTAGATTACATGCAAGCTCATTAATAATCTCAGCTCAAGAAATATCGAATAAAAAAGAAACAGAGAAAACCATTTACTGCCATTTTCTTTAATGCAACCACAGCTAATATGAAAAGAAAAAAAATAGAAAAATCCACTCAATCAAATCAAAATATGAGGCAGATTCCCTAAGAAGTTAGAACAAAAGCAAATATACCAAATTAAAAAAAAAAACCTAATAAGAACCTGAATGAGATTCACAGCGAGGCCGGAGATGAAGAAAAGAAGACCCAATGGGACGATAACAGCTGCCGCTGCAATCGCCATGGACAGAACAGCCAAAGGAGCGACCGAGATTCGCAGAAAAGGGAGGGTTAGCAGTGAAATTTTAGATTTAATTTACAAATAAAAGAGAGGATTATGGTAAATATCACCCCTTTTTTTATATTGTGAGAATAGATTCCACAATACTGTTTTATGTATTTAAATATAGAAAATTAAAAAATGGAGTTATAAACAATATTTGTGAAAGTGTGTGAAGAGATAGAATAATAGAAAATGACGTACTGAAATGAAGATAGAAAAAATGCTTTAAAGGCGTTGTTCCCGTTTCAAGGAAAAAATTAATTTGGGAAGTTGGGAGACCTTTGCAATCATTTTTTTTTTCACATTTCTTATATTTTAGGAATTTGAGATTTTGATTTTTTTTTAATACTCTTAATTAAGAAAAAGAAAACAAAAAGGAGGATAATAAATGTAAATTTAATTTATTATTAAATATTTTTATTATATATTTTTGTTTAATGATTGTAGCATTATTTAAAGGCATATTGAGTTGGGTTATATTAATTCGGATTTAAACTCAATTAAAATTAAGCAATTATCAAAAAAAATTATAAAATAATAAATATTATTAGGGGATATTTCTGTGACATCCAGAAACATAGTTTGATAGGATTCGAATTTAAAACGCCTTAATTTTCAATAATGTTAATATTTCAATTAAAGTCATTTAATCTTTAAATCAATTTTTTAATAAAAGAAATATATTTGATACATTGTTAGTAAGGTTTTTAAACTCCACAAATAGGGTAGGGTTGACAAGTATCCTATAAGCTATAATAAATTATTTAAAAATATATATTTAAAAAAAAGACACATGTCAATTTTTTAATACTGCTTGTTAAATAAAAATATACACTAACAGCGTACCAAATACTCACCCTTTAATAAATATAATTGTTATATATTTTTTTCAACCACGTCATATTTTACTAAACACTTGACTGAGTTGGTGCACAGTGAGTTGATATTACGAGTCAACTTTGCTCCAGCTCAATTGGTTAAATACAAAATAGTTTTACTTTACAAAGCAAATTATATTTTTAGGTTGTTTTTGCCATTTTATATTTTTTATATGGTAAATACACATACATAATAATATTAGAACGTGTGTAACTTTTAACATCTATACTTTACCATTCAAACAAAATCTCATTTGTTAAAAGGGCAAATGCTAAGATTGAGATAAACTAAAAACTTCTGGCATAATGATTTATTTGGCCTCTATATTGCAAGCTCAAAATTATTCCCTAACTTGAACCCCTAACTTTTCTCCTTATTCTAGTTCGTAGCTCACGCAATTGAATGGTACGGTTGAAAGCCAATTCCACGAACTGAGCCCCTGCAAATACGACCTCGATTTCTGTATTGAAAATTTGATCGTCGTAGTAAATGATGGATTTCACTCGTCAACTCATTTCAATTTAAAACGAATTAGATCTTTAGAACAAAACAATCTTTAGATGGTTATACAAAGAAATGCAAACGACACTCGCAGTGCAACTCTTCAATATTTGATATGAATTTGCCCCGTGTCTAAGTTCTGAATACTTCGACCCTTTAATAGCAAAATGAAACAAGGAGAGAAGGAAGGCGTGCTTCAAAATGCGCTTCAGAAGACGCGCTTTCATCGAATAATAATAATGAAACACTCTTCTGTACTCAAAAACGCGTTTCAAAGATCAACTAATTTCATTAGACGCGTGCTTAAAAAGGTATCCAATGCTTCAAAATGTACTTCAAATGTGCTTCTCCACTTAGACTTCAACCCATGGTTGTATCAAGCATTGTCACCCTGAAACCTGACTTCCATAGGATGGATTTATGAGGTAATGGTCCTATCCCAACATGACATATGAAATGTATGTATTCTGAGATGTGTTATCGCATTCCCTACCCCTCAAATCTATCTTTAAACTTCCACGATTTCACTCCTAAAACCTTAAACCCAATTCCTAATTTAAAAACCTTAATCCTAACCCTAAACCTAACAAAAAGTCGAGACTGGAAGCGTTGTCATATCTTCTCTTCAAAATCGGTCTATTTCCCTAAATTAAAAAAAACTGCTTAGACTAATTTAGCCCAACTTTCGAACCTTAACGAGGTTAGTGTGTGAAAACAACCTAACTAACAAATTAATATTTAAGGTTAGGTATTCAATTTTAAAGACTAATCTTGTTACTAGTCAATGTAAGAAACTTAACACCACATCCTTTCTACTGCTATAAATTGATGAATTTTATAACTCCAAAACTTCACGATCAAATGTTTAATTTCGATGGTAAATTGTCTATTTTTAATATATTTGATGTAATTATATTTTTTAAAATATAAAAAAATAATCTAAAAAGTAATATAAGTGGGCAGGTCGAGCTTAAATTTAACATTTTTAATTTAGGTTAAACTTGGATAGAATCTTAAACCTATTTGTTCGGATCAAATTAAGTCTAAATCTAAAAAACGAGCTTAAATTTCAGCCTGATCTATAATCAAGATAGCATAAATTGGATAATGATTATTTATACAACAATTTATTCAATTTAAAAATAAAAATAAAATCATTCTAACAAGTTTCTCTTCAACATCGACAACGGCAATGCCGTGAAGGAACCGAACAATTTGTTGGCAACTTGGCATATAAAAGTGAATATATTTAATAATTGGGATAACTTAGATTAAAATATCCTAAAATATAAAGACAAGTAATATTTATTTATATATACGATATCTTCTTTAATTTAATTTTACTTTAACCAATCTATTTAAAAATAATTAATTTAAAAAAGAAAGCAAACATGTTGAAAGTTGAAACTATATGCAGGTAAAAACATATATAAAAAAATGAAATTTGGAAATCCAGAAATCAAAATTAAAAATTTTAAAAAAATCATAAGCCAACAACTAAAAAATTGAAAAACTGAAATCAATAATTAGAAATTAAAAAATCTAAAGCAACCATTAGCATAAAATTGAAAATAAAGAAATTACAATCACCATTTGCGGTGTTATCCAACTTCGTATTTGATTACAAATTAAAAAATAGAAATAGAAAAATTAACAGAATTAAAAAAATTACTACAATAAAAGATAATTAAAATTTAAAAAGTAAAAATGATATAAAATAAGAAAATATCTTTTTTTTAAATTAATTAAAATTAAATTAGAAGGTATTAAATATAGACATGTTTAGTGCCCAAAAACTAAAAATTTTAAGAAATAATTTATGCAAGTTTATAATTTTATTTTTTTTACATAAATCTATAGTTATAAACCATGTGTTAATATACATACAATATAATGTATTAAATATGTAGTGTTAATCATATCACGTTATATTTATATATTACTTTTGGTATTATTTATCATTTTATAAATAAAAATTAGTATGATCATAAATTACAGTGGAATTTAACATTTTTCTTTTTCTTCTTGTGGTTCTTGTTTTCCTTTTTCATGTCAAAGCATTTCAATTGGTTGGTGACCATATCCTTTGCAAGGATCAATTATTTGTTCTATCAAACAAAGTCGCTGGCATTATGTTGAGTTTTCCATTTCGAATTAATTTGATTTTGTTTAATTTAATATTTTATTAATAAAATGTTTTTATTTAAATTTAATAAATAAATATAAAATATTAACATATCTATAATATGTAAACACAAATTTAAAGAAACTTCTATATTTTAATTTGTAATTATTAAATTAACATTTAAAAGCATTTATAATTTATTTTATAATTATTAATTAAATAATTTACATAAAATAGAAATTACGATCATTCTACATTTAATTTAGAAACCAAGCACATCCATTTCTCATAAAAAAAATTCATACACTAATAACCATACAATCATACTTTCATATACATATAAAATTACACACATATAAAATTACACATTAAATTTATTAGACAAAACACAATTTAGCGAACATATAATTAAATATAAATAAACACATATGAAATAAAATATAAATAGAATGATTTATAAATAATTTATCAAATACGAAAATCAAGTAAAACCATAATAAAAAGTTGAAATAACGAAGAATCGAGATTTTACGAAACGTTGAGGCCTGTGAAACACAGTTTCCTTAAGATAGATTCGACCACTCCTACAGTACTTGGAGAACGTTGGTCGAATGTCTCCCAGGATACAACAACAACAGTAATCAAAGTAGTAGCACCTCTACAACGATCAACGAACGAACTTTGCCTTTTTCTATCACTGGAATATTGTAAAAATACAGAGAAGCAAAAGCAGAGTTTTGAAATGAACAGAATTAACCGCGGTCCAAACATTTCACGTCACCCTTGTCATTTGGGTGCAACCCAACCTTGCCAACCCTATTAAGTGTGGATCTGCACCTCGCTACACACAAAACAAAGTTATAAACTTAGTCATCCAATTACCTTTTAAGAGAGTTCACATATATAAACATATCTCACACTTGGTATTTAACCAACGTGGGATTAAGCTTTTACTTTTCCTCAACAATATTTCCAAGTAGCTTCTTTTGAGTATCAATTTCTCATTCATCACTCTACCATTTTCAGCACATGATATACCGTTGTAAAGGTTTCATGGAGTAGAATATGAAATCATAATTTTATGATTCAACTCTCCACCTTTACCTATTGAGAATATGCCTCAAAGTTTCCATAAAAATGTAATTTTTCCAACAGAATTATACATAAAAATATATAAAAAAATAATGAAAAATATGCATAATAATGTAAATAAAAATATCCATAAAATACACATGGAAATATTCACAAGAAAATACATAATTTTTTACATGAATTTATCTATAAAAAATTGCCCATAAAAATATACATGAAAATACACATAAAATTTCATAAATTCCTACATAAAAATATACATAAATTTATTATGCTTATTATTCTAAAAAAACAATTATCATAATCATAAATAATTTTTTATGATGCATTACATAAATAAGAATCGTACATATCAAACATAAGTCCAATATATCATGTTTATTTCATGCATATAAATAAACCATGCTTATATTTTACATATTAATAATCATACATCAATTATAAAAATAATATACATCGAACCAATGAAAAATAAAATAAAATAGACTTTATCAAGATAATAAAAATAATGTTTAAACCATGGGAAAGTCTATATGTAAATTTTGAATTTTTATTCAAAAAAAAATCATAGTCTTTTATTCTCTATTTTCCTTTTTTATACCGGCATGTCTCATCGTCGAAGAATCCAAAACACTTGGATTGCCGGTAATAAAAATTTTAAAAGATTATCGAATAATAATGAAAACTTCCCAACAAACTAAACCAGCATAAAACCATTTAATTAAATATCCTAAAGCATGAGTAATTGTTAATCTAATAAACAAACTTTAGATTATTCTAATAAGTTAATCTCACATGAATATCAATTCATAAAACATTCAATTAAGACTAAATTTAATGTAAGCCGACACACACCAATTTTGAAGTAATTGAAATCAACAAGAAGACGGATGGGTAGCAATTATTGCATCAAATGGTGTTGTAATTCTTTAAAAGTACGTCAACCTAACCCTAACTACTAAACCGTTTGGATTTGAATTTTTTGAGAAGGATAATCGTGTTTTAGAGATAAAATTCTTTAAACTTTCAAATTGTCTTTGTAGTTATTCCAGGTCTAGTTGAGTACGATAGTTAGGTCGAGAGGAAGTGGTTGTAACGGTCAGGGTAACTGCGGTGGTACAGGAAGCGAGCCTTCATAACGCTATAAAGTAAATGCTCCTGTGGAGGTGAAAGCGTATGCTTGCACCACTAAACATGAAGAAATGAGTCGTCATTTGGTTGCTTGAGGGATTCAGCTACCCAACTTTGTCTATGACTTCTCTATTGTTGAAGGGTTGAGGTGGTTGAGTGACACCACTGATGGAAGTTTCCTACTTCCCTTCCATGTACTAGAAGTAGGTTTTCATCTTCCACTCCACTCCTTCTTTTGCCATCTTCCGGACGAGTATGGAATAGTTTTGGGGCAACTATCCGGCTTCTCATGGTGGGTTGCAGTGGCTTATTTCATTGAATGTGATCGGTAAAAAGAGTCGCCATTGATTTCTATTTTCTAGAATTTATACCAACTCAAGGCTTGTAACCAAGGAGGTTGTTTAGGCCTGTTTTATTTTACTCATTGCGAGGGATTGGAATCGATTGTTTCCAACTAATCTTTGAAGCTTCGACTGAATCATTGTAAATACATATGGGTAAAGAATAAATTTGGAGCCAATTTTGATTTTCCAATTGAGTGGCCCATACCTAGTAAGAGTGTGTGCTTGCGAAGACAAGAAATTTCATTGGAAGTGGGGTGAGCTTACTTTTATAGGCTTCGTCGAGGTCATATATTGAAACTGGAGATGTGTTAACTGTCAGAAATGTATTTCACCACTGCCTCATAGATCTGAGCCCTAATGGTTAGCGGCCAATTGATGATAATAATGGTGCGAAGACTATGTCTGTTTTACTTATATTTTTTTGCAATCCAAATCAATAGCTAATTGCAGTGCAATCATTCATCTTTAGTAGACACAATGATTATTTAATTAAGAAAATATAGAATGCTATATATATCTAGTAAAATAATTAAGAAATACTCTTGGCTTTACAAATCAAAATATTTAAAGAATACCTTGAATTTCTTCTTCTTCTTCTTTCTCTTATAATTTGTTAATTGCTTTCTTCTATTATTCCTCTTTTTCTTTTTGTTTGTTGTTGTAGGGTGTTTTTTTTAAAGATTTATGAGTAAAATTTTTTTCTTTAATTATTATATATTTCTTTAATTATTATATATTTTAAAAAAATTGATGATTTATTTATTTTATTGTAGCTTCCTTTGAAAGCTTTAAAAAGTTGAAACTTCTAAAAGAAGTTATTTATAAGAGATAAATATATATTTATATTTTTTAAAATTTTAAAAGGGTTGGTTGTTTTTTTGGGGTTTGGGAGTAGAATTTAAATTGTTAAGGAGTTTAATGTAATAAAATTCATGTTAAAGGAGATGTTATGTAAATTTCTAAAAAGTTGGGGATAGTGGCCCCCACCTGCCCCTCTTATACCCGCCAATGGCTACTATCGTTTTTTCTCTTTTATAGTCCTTCAAAAATCACAACCCTAAAATTTTCCCTTTTAATTACTCCGCTTTAGCAAACAATAGTTTGTTGGAGTAGAAAGTTGGCTGGTAAAATGCTTACTTCAGGCGCACTCTTCAGCCAAGGTAAGATCCCCTAGAGTGGAAAAACACTTTCTTTGTACAAATTAAGCTTTCCTTTTTCAATGCTTTGTCAGACCTATAATGGATAAAAGAATACTTGAAAATGAGTTCAAACTAACACAAATAATACATAAAATAATCAAAATATAAATTAAACATAAAAAAGGTAAAAATATTATGGAGACTCATGTATTAGGAGTTGAATTGTATTTTTCCCCTTCTACTAAAAAAAGGGCAAATTAGTCCTTGTAGGTTGGACCAAAGAGCAAACCAGTTATTTTGTTAAAAATTTCATCCATTTTTATTGTTAGAAATTGGTCATATACGTTAGCATGAGGTACATATAGCACGTTATATGTCACTCTCTAGTTATTCTATTAGTTATGCCAATTCTTAAGAGTACAAAAAAAAAGACTAATTTATTCTTTGATCTAGTGTAGAGGGATTAATCTGCCCATTTTTTGAATAAATGGGAAACAATATAATTTGACTCTTAGTACAAAAGTCTCTATGATAATTTTACCAAAAAATAAATATTATGTAATTTACTAAAAACTAAACTTAAAATCCTAAAATCTAATAAAATAAAATATAATAACTTTTAAGTTATTAGAGTTATTACTTTGTTGAAATTTTGAAAATTTCAAGGAGGATTTAAATTTAACAATACCTTTCATATATGCATAACTATATAAGTTATGAAATTTGTAATCTAGTGCGAAGTAGTTTTTTCTATATAAATGAAGAATTATATTATAATGGGAGAAGGAGAAAATATATGGATCGAATTTTGGACCTCATCCTAATCAACTTAAAACTCACACAAATTTGTTATTGAGTCAATGGCATGATTCACTATTGTGAAGCAGCTGTAACAATAGTTTATAAATTTATAATTATTCAATAGCTTACTAGAAAATAAAATATTTTTTTTATTAAAGTGACATATTGTGGTGAAAGTATCACAAAATTTTATTACTATATCTTGAATTACATTTTAGTCTTTCTACTAAAAAAATAGATAAATTAGTCCCCTCATGTTAGATAAGTGAGCAGAATAAAAGATAAAAATTTAGCTTAGTAACAAATTTAAAAAATAAATTAAGCGCTTTTAAAATTTAAAAAAATTATTGAAAATCATAAAAAAATTATAAAAATTTTAAAATTAAAACATATCAATATCGACCCAATAAAAGAGTAGGGGTTAATTTATTTTTTTATAAATCTTATAACCATTAGATTTTAAAGGGTTATTATTGTTCTTTTTAATAAAAACTTCAAAATTTTTATAATCTTTTAAATAACTTTTGTTTATAATTTTTAAAATTTAAAAGGACTTAATTGATTTGTTTTTTGTTACTAAGATTTTTTTTTTTTGACTCTTTAGCCTTGTTAGTTTCAAAAAGAATTCTAATTTATTTCCAATAAAAGAGTACGTGTTAAATTGAATAAACATGTAAATATTGAGGGGTATTTTACCTTATATATATACACCAATTTTTACTGAATGAACTGTTTTACTCACTTATATAACATATACAAAATAATTTATCTATTTTCTAAAAAAAAAATTAAAATATAATAGATGAGGTAGTTGATATGAAATGATGTATGGGTTGGTGTATTATTGTAGTGGAGTGATGCATCGCCCTATAACGTTTAGGGAGCAAGCAATATAAGTGGGAGTATAGCTAAGTAATAGCCTTACATGGCCTGTGGTATTAAAGCCTAATTTTGGTTGCTGACGTCTTTGTTCATTTGCTTCATCTCATAAGAGAGCATTTGGAATGATTAATTTTCAGTTTTATAGATTCAAAGTATTAATTAATTGATTCTTTAAATTATTATAACATATAGTTACGAAACCTAATATTTTCTAAGTTGAATTACAACCGACCTTACACTTCAATTCCTTTGTCGTTTTCATCACTACAAGACAGCCTTTTGATTTTCACTGTATGCCTAATTTCCAGTTTAGTTTTTAAGGAAATACACAACAGAGTTTATATCAAATAATTATGAAATGCACAATTACATAATATACAGTTAACATACAAATTCATTTCTTTTTAAAATTTTTATTTTTAATGTTCGATTAGTACTGGTAGTGTTGTTAGTGCAGGAGGATGTAGATTCGAGTGTATTAAAACACATTATTCACCTATTTAAAAATTAAAAATGAACTATAAATAATTCTAAACATTGTATAAAAAATAACAGATAGGATAAGAATCTATAATAAAATTAATTTTAACTTACTAGAATATCTTTAAATACACGTAGTAATAATTTATTTTTAACCCTAAACTTTTGTATAATAAAGCCAGCTGAGCCTTTTATTGTGACTTGTTTTATTTATTCATCGAGAGCCTTTTATTATGACTTCAAAAAAGTAAAAAAACTAGAACGTGCGGGTCAGCGAATTGGTATGTTTCCAGCTGTTGCCCCATCTATTTGAAGGTAGAAAGAATAAAAAACTTTACTAAATTAATATATTAGGTTATGAAAATGATGACAAATTATGAATTTTTTGTATCTCTAATTTAATGCCAAGATCCAAAATATTGTTTTCTTTTTGTAGTTAACTGTCTCACATCACACCATGTGCTTTCCTTCGTTTACAACCCATAAATTTCAAAAGCTTTCTCTACCGTGAAAAAAACTGATTTTAAAAAAGTGTTTTTTTGAAAAGTTTAATTTAAAATTTAAGTAGTAATTTTTAAAAAATAAAATATTTATTTTAAATATAGTGTTATAAAATAATAATATACGTTTAAATAATATTTAAATTAGTTAATATTATAATATTTTAATAAAAGTAAATAAATATATAAAATAAAATTTTAAATATTTTTAAATTATTTATAAAATTTAATTCAAATATATAATTAAAATATAACCAATAAAAATTTAAATATGTAATATAATAGTATATATTTAAAATAAATTTTAATAAAAAATAATTATATATTCAAAATAAATATTATATTAAATACCGGTTGAAATTGTCGTTTTCTTAAATGTATTTTTGTCCAAAGTAGAAACTAAAAAATTTGCTTTCACTTAAAGGTTTAAAAGCGCTTTTCAAAAGCGGGTGAAATGACAAAATTGGGCTTGAGTTGTTACCGGCTTTCTGTTCCGAGTAACCCGTCATATGATGAGAGGACTGGGTATTTACAGCAATTTTAACTGTCAGCGTTTTCCAACGTCTTCGACCAAAGCCTTAGTGGCTTTTGTAATAAGAGCATCGACTCTTCCCACGTCAGCTGCAAAATTATTATTTCCTTTTAATTATTCTTTTGAAATATATGTATATATATATATATATATACACACACACTCCGGCTTTGCTTGGAATCTGCAGAACAAGCGCCAAATGGTGAGCACTGTTTTAAATAATCATTAATTTTTAAATACAATTAACTATTGCTGTATTACATTCTCGTTCTCATGTGTTTATACCATTTCCTGTTAAGTTATTGTTTTTTGGTCAAACTTCGCAAACCCAGATCTGTTTAAAGGTTAGCCATTGCTTTTTGATCATCAAAATTCAATCTTTTATTGAAAAGAATTTAACTTTTCTCCTATCCTATCTATTATAGTGAATTTATTGCCCTGTTCTCAGTTAAGGTGAGAAGTTAAATGGTTTTAATTCCATAAATTGTTAATCACTACTTGTTTTGAGTTTTAGATTTTAAGGTGTTCTTTTTGGAGGTTGTCTGATTTATAAATTGCTGCTTGCTTTTATCATTAAACATTGCAGTAGGGTTTTGGGGGTTTTAAACTGTAATTTTGAAAATATTTTAAGGTTGCCGTTGAGAACTTATTTCCAAAGGATTTGGATGTCAACTGCAGTATGAATTTTATGGTAATACTCCTTCAATATTGGATGTTTATGATTACTTTCTAATTCATGGCGTTTTTGCATTTCTATTGAGCAGTAAATTGGTAAATGAAAAAGTGAATTCCTTTACATTTGAGAATACAATCATCCTCATGATCTGTAAAATGATCAAATCTAAATCTATTCTCTAAAATTTGTTTCCAACGAAGCATATGCTTGTTGCGCTTATTTTCTAAAACTGCTTTCTGATTGATGTTATAGATGCTTGGAAAGAGTGAGGCTTGAGGATAGAGCAGATTTTTCATGTGAAAATCAAGGTTTTTTTATTTGGTTCTCGCCTGTAGTTAGAAGAGGTACTTGAGATAATGTTTTCTGTTCAGAAGTGGAAATGCTCATGGTCTATGGTGGCTACAGTTGCTTCTATTATAGTGCTAGTTTCAGTAGTTCATCTATTCCTGTTTCCTGTCGTCCCATCTCTTGATTACTTCAGTGCTCGGCAAGTCCAGTACAAATGTGTTCCAATTAATTCATCACTGGAACAGAGTACTGATCATGTTTGGGAAAATAAACCACAAGGTCTTAATTTAGATCACAGGTTTCCTACCGACTTGCATAATGGAGTTGTTTATCGTAATGCACCGTGGAAGGCAGAGATAGGCCGCTGGCTTTCTGGTTGTGATGCTATTGCTACAGAAGTCAACATTGTTGAGGTAATTATATTGATTTTTAATCTTCATTCATCCTTCTTGTCTTCTTGAGCTGCCCCTTACTCCATCCTGGATCACTCTCTCTTCTGTGTGAGTGACAACTTTAATTCCAGCCTGTTACTCTTAGGAAGTTTATATTTGTTATGCACGGTCAAGTGGATGTATGTTGCTTAATTTCATGGACCTAGACTTATTAATGTTACATCAGCATCATCTTGACTTGCACATCATAAATATGTTCTTTTGGGCAGACACTAGGTGGTACGCGCTGCAAATCTGACTGCAGTGGTCAAGGTGTTTGCAATCATGAGTTGGGCCAATGTAGATGCTTTCATGGATTTAGTGGTCAGTACTTCTTTCATTGACTTCGTTTCAATTGAAGTTCTATAAGAACCGTCATTGGAAGCAAAGCCTTATCCATTGCAAACATTTTTTGCATATAAACTTGATAAATATTCAATCAACTGTTACAGACTTGATAAAAATGCAGTTGACTATTAGTTAACTGCTTACCGCTCCTAGCTTCTACAAAATTGGACATAAGACACTGTCTAATACTTGGACAAGTTGAGCTGTATGTTTTGTCCATCTCTAGGATGGTCAATTAAAGACGATGAAATTTGAAATATAACCAATTTAAATGGCAATAGCAAATTAAGATTGATTATGGAGCAATAAAGAATGTAATTGTTGTTACAAATTGATGGCAGTTTACTCTTTAAGTCTTAAAATAGAAATCCTAAAATAATATGATATTTTAATCATGACACTGGCTAAATGACATATCTGATGGAACAGGAGAAGCATGCTCCGAGAGGCTAAATTTGAGTTGCAATTACCCTGGCACACCAGAGCTACCATATGGGAGATGGGTTGTCTCGATATGTTCTGCTCATTGTGACACTACTCGAGCTATGTGCTTTTGTGGAGAAGGCACAAAATATCCAAATCGTCCTGTGGCTGAGGCATGTGGGTTTCAAATGAAGTAAGCTATAGTCAGTCTCCTAATCCATGCTTCTCGGTATTTCTTTTCTATCATGAACTTCACAAGCCGAACTCGTTGTGTTGTCTCTATTTCAGCTTACCTTCTGAACCTGAAGGTGCCAAACTGACTGATTGGGCAAAAGCCGACCTGGATAATATTTTTACAACAAATGGGAGCAAACCAGGATGGTGTAACGTAGACCCAGCTGCTGCATATGATTCAAAAGTGCTGTTTAAAGAGGAATGTGATTGCAAATATGATGGACTTTGGGGGCGTTTCTGTGAAGTGCCTGTTGAAAGTGTTTGTATCAATCAATGTTCTGGAAATGGTCATTGCCGTGGTGGGTTTTGTCAGGTAATGGCTTTATCCTTCTGCATGTTTATATTAATTGTGGAACTTGATTTTCTTTTGAAAGGAAAATTTCTCTCAACAGTCTTCTTTCTACCTAGATTCATTATAGGCAAGGATATACACATATGTGTGTGTGTGTGATGAGCAGTAATTGATAAGGATAAAAGAATCGCTGCCAACTTTTGGGGTAGCAAAAAATTAATAGACTACTTGATTTGGAAGGATAATAGCTTTTAATAACAACAATTTTCGTAGGTGTCCTTTGAATGATGTGCAAACTCTAGGAGCAGATTAAATGGTAAATAATGTTGGAACCTTTTCAAAACATTACTAATTTGATTTTAAAAATCTTTATCATTCGTGTTCCTTCAAACATTTGATTTGTGTTAATCACCCTTTACACTGGTGAATGTTTGCTTAACTTGTGCCTTGGATTTATTCAAAACTAGATCATGGTTTCTTTTTTTTTTCTTTTTCTTTTTCCAGTGCTATAATGGATGGTACGGGACAGACTGCAGTATTCCTTCAATTGTATCTCCAATTGGAGAGTGGCCTAAGTGGCTCAAACCTGCTCATCTTGATATTCCTAGTAATGAAGTCACAGGCAGACTTGTCAATCTCCATGCTGCAGTTGAAAAGAAAAGGCCCCTTATATATGTATATGATTTACCTCCCGAGTTCAATAGCTTGCTTCTTGAGGTAAGAATGAGCAGTATTTTTGTACCCAATACCACCAAGAGCAATATTCTTATATTTTTGCTTGATTGACAACTCTAGGGACGGCATTTTAAGTTCGAGTGTGTGAACAGAATCTATGATGAAAGGAATGCAACATTGTGGACAGAGCAGTTGTATGGCTCCCAGGTATTTTTTAAAGCTCAAACTAGTATTAACATTTAACGCAAAGCACCTTATAACCTGAAGTATTGCTTAGAATTTGCTTTGATTCTTTATATTTCCAGATGGCAATGTATGAGAGTATTCTAGCGAGTCCACATCGAACATTAAATGGTGAAGAAGCAGATTTTTTCTTTGTTCCTGCTCTGGATGCTTGCATCATAACACGTGCTGATGATGCACCCCATTTGAGCTTGGAGGTAAACTTCATAAGTTGTTATATTGTAGTCTATGTCTACCATGTTAAAATTAAGTTATTGGATTGTGGATAAGTATAATGTCCATTGCTTTCTATTTTGGGGGCTTTATTCAATGTCTTTCACAATTAAAACCATAGACTATGGTGTGATTGCTCTTGTGAGGAACTCTCCAGATATAACAATAGCATATTAGCAAGTTCACTTTTTTTAACGAATGAACCTTTACTACGAATTGAGACAGAACTTTCTTAGTCTATCAGGCAGCACTGCTGATGTTTTGTAGCTTATATTTTATTCTAACAAAAATGTTGCCTCCTTGATAGATAGTATTCTTATTATGCTCTAATTTTTCCTATTTTGTCCTCCCTTGCAGTGACCAAAAGGCAGCACTTTTGTTTCATTTGTGAACATCAACAAGGCTTTATTAACTTTTCATTTGAGCCCACGTTCCATGTATTTATGTCCTTATTACTCTGTGATTTCAGAACCATACTGGTTTGAGGAGCTCTCTCACTCTGGAATTTTATAAGAAGGCATATGAGCATATTATTGAGAAATATCCGTACTGGAACCGCTCAGCAGGAAAAGACCATATTTGGGTATGATATGAAATGTTTCATTTGATGATAATATAGAAATTTGAAGAGAATGGTATCTGATTCTCTGTCTGTGCATGTTTATTTCTATCTATATGTCGGCATTTTCTGTTTAGAACTTTGCTCTATGTATGCTAATCATATCACCTCTACATTTGAAGGCAGTCCTTTTCATGGGATGAAGGTGCTTGCTATGCCCCCAAGGAGATATGGAATAGCATGATGTTGGTTCACTGGGGTAATACAAATTCTAAGCACAACCACTCAACGACAGCCTACTGGGCTGACAACTGGGACAAGATTCCATCTGATAGAAGAGGCAACCATTCTTGTTTTGATCCTGCAAAAGATCTTGTGCTTCCTGCTTGGAAACGCCCTGATGTTACTTCTTTAAGTGCAAAACTATGGTCTAGGTACTCGTCCTGTTGATTGCAGTAATACATGTCCTATTGTTTGTCTTTATATAAAATACTTATGTTTCTCAATTTCAGGCCTCGTGAGAACCGGAAGACACTTTTTTACTTCAATGGAAATCTAGGACCAGCTTACACGAGTGGAAGACCAGAAGCTACGTAAGTAGACTACATGTTAATACGGAAAATTTTGATTAAGGAAGTTATATTTAAAGGAAATATAGACGAAATGCTCAGAGGATCCCAAAATCAGCGCCTTCTTTTTCATTTCTTAGCCTTCTTTCTTCCATTTCATAAATTTTCATTATCTAAAATGGGCTATTTTCTGATTTTTAAGAATCGTGTTTAATAAACTTATGAGCCATCATTTTTGAACCTTTGGTATCAATATTCAGAAACATATTTATCTGGAAGCTACATCATTTAATGGTTGGATTTTACTTATTACATGGCATCTATATGCATTTAATAAATTTAAAATCTTGGAAATTATCTGAAGATGGTTCTTTGGTGTTCATGCAGGTATAGCATGGGGATCAGACAGAAACTGGCCGATGAATTTGGATCAACCCCTAACAAGGAAGGAAAACTAGGGAAACAGTATGCGGAAGATGTGGTTGTGACTCCACTTCGTTCTGAAAACTATCACGAGGATATAGCCAATTCTACTTTCTGTGGGGTGCTGCCTGGAGATGGCTGGAGTGGTCGTATGGAAGATAGTATTTTGCAAGGATGCATTCCTGTGGTTATTCAGGTACAGTATTAATTCATGTTTTGTACCTTATAAAACCATGATCTGTTTAGAGAAGCAATTTATAGCTTGAAGCATTTAGCTTATTGGTATCTCAATTAGACTTGGATTACTTCCTATGTCGGAGTGGAAAATGACATTCTGCACTCGTTTGAAGCGGTTGTCATGTTTCGGTGAATTATGGCTTCTCCTCTTTGCATTGCACCTCAAGCTATTTGGCAATAAAAAATATAAAACTTTGAAGAATTTGCCCTGGCAAACTAAGGTGTTCTATGGAGGACAGTAAGCACATTTAGCTCCCTTAATATTTAGAGAACAGAACTTTAATCTAAATGAGCTTTATTAGATTTTGGGCTGTCTAGTTCTTTTTGAAGGCAGCATAAATGAAGTATTTTCAGATTTTAGTGGTTAGCTTGTTCACCAAGTAGCTGCTCAAATGCTTTTAGTGGATGTCCTGTCAATGGAACAGACAAATATGCAACATGAAAACTCATGAATAAACAAATTAATGTGCTGAGATCAATGATTTTACTGTTTGATTGACTATGGTATTTAAAAATTGACATTAATTATCAAGAAACAGTAATTTGCATGATCCACGTGCATCTGGTAGGCTTCCTTCTCCCCAGCCTAATTTCAAATGAGAAAAGTGGATGGTGCTGAAAAAATTGGCCATGATTTGCTATGAGCTAAATTGCTCAAGTTGTTCGAGAGGAAATTTTCATTCTTTTCCCCTGAATTCTTATAGCATATCTTACTATTACTCTTCAAGCACACGCCAACTATGAGTTCCTGGAATATGCTCTATTGATCATTGTTGCAAATACACATAAATGGTTCTCCTCAAGCCCTAGGGTTCTTCTACATTTGGGATGTCTCACTTCTATATTTTCATGCATGTTTCATCAGCATTTTTCTGCTTTTTCCCTTATTTGACTTGTTACCTGCTCATGTATAGGATGGTATATTCCTACCTTACGAGAATATGCTCAACTATGAAAGCTTTGCTGTTAGAATACGTGAAGATGAAATTCCAAATTTGATAAAGATTCTTCGGGTATTGTGTCTTTAGGCTTTTCTTATAAACTGAAAAAGAGAGAGTTGAAACTTTGCTTTTAGCTGATCATTTGGCGGCCTTTACATTCGCTGCAGAACATAAATGAAACCGAAATAGAGTTCAAGTTGACCAATGTACGGAAAATATGGCAGCGGTTCCTTTATCGCGATTCTATTTTGCTAGAAGCTGAGAGGCAACATACTGGTTTTGGCCGAGTGGAGGATTGGGCAGTTGAATTCTTGCAACAATCTGACGATGATGTCTTCACAACATTTTTACAGGTATTCATCGTTCGGTAATACATATAAAGCTCTTGTATCTATTACTTTTTCAAACAGTAGAATGTTCTAGCAGTTTTCCAACATATAAAAGCTTAAACATGCAATTGGACCACCAAAGAACCAATGAAGCAATTTTTGTTTTTCATGCATGTTTTGAAGTGTTAAATATGCTCCCAATTTGCACATCATGACCTCAGGTCTAAACAGCCTTCAGATTATATGATCTATACCCTTCATTTTTTCTTGTGTATGCATGTTAACCTTTTTTTTTTTTTTTTTTTTGGTCTGTAAACAGGTTTTGCACTACAAGTTACATAATGACCCTTGGAGGCTGGAACTTGCTCACCTTAAAAAAGACTACGGATTACCACCAGAATGTTTGATAAGAATCAACTGAAGAGCTTTTAAATTGAAGTAATATAACAATGCGGCAATCCAAAGTGACCAAAACCAAATATACATTAATCAACATTTATTCTTAGCTTTATACCAAAGATTTGGAAAGCGGCCAAAATCTAAAAGTGACAAATTGATGCAAGATTCAGTGACTCAACAGATGTAGCACAAGAATACAGGCTTAGTTACTACTTTTCCCTTTTTTATGGATTTCACAATTTTTCTAAGTGTTCAAAGGAAGAGGAAAATAAATAGAAATTGTTTGGGGGAAGTGGGGGTGAATAAGCAAAGTGCAGTTTAGCAGAAGAGTCAATGTGTGGAAGTTGAAACCCTCTTTTTTGTTTGTTTTTTTATTCTTTTCTATGTTGTTTGTAAGTCTACTTCTTCATCATTACCTTCACAAATACGAATTGCGGTATATTAAGTGCCAACAAATTTATACAAAAAGCATAGATCTTCTTTCAGTTTTGTTATCCTTTGAGCTTAGGGATATTTTATCTGGCAATTTTCTTATGAGGAACTTAGAACCTTAAAATCTTATAACCTCAGCGCTAGGAAAAACTGTACTTATAGTCACTCGATCATTAGTCATTTAATTATAAAATGTTACAAAATAGTTACGAATTATTCTATTTTGCCTTTTTTAGCCATTGGTTAATGAGAAGATGATAGCACTTTTAACTCTCAATGTTTATACATTTTTATCAATTTAGTCTTGATTTTAAAATTTTTTATCTTTTTCATCCTTTTAAAATTAACCTTTAAAAGTCATAAAGAAAAGTAATATATAAAAATGATTATATTTCACAATATGTAAATATTGATGTTTAAAATTTTAAAATCAAGATTAAATTGATACAACATATGAGGATTAAAATTGGTATTTTACCAAAAAATTTACTAACGTCACTCCTCAAGTTGATTACCCTATTTTCTAAAATGAATTAGTTTTTAAAATTGTAAGACTGAATTACCACAGTCACTGATGATAAATTACCTTGAACTCTGAAGAGTGTAAACGACCTTAGCAAGCATCTCCACTCAAGGAACGTTCATAGTTGTCCCTCAACGGTGCTCGTAGCAGTGAGAGAAGTGGGGATGGCGATGGAGGGAGAAAAGAAGAAAAAATCATCTCCAATTTCTCTTCAACAATTCATCTCCAATATCACCCCTTTAATTGATTTGGAAAAGGTTCTTTCTTTTATCTCGCCCTCTCTCTCTGTATATTTGATTATTACTTTTTAATTATCAAATAGCACCAAACTGGAGAAAATATGTATATATTGTTCCAGCATTCTTGAATTCTGAAACTTTAGTGATGATTTGATGTAAATGATACTATTCTTCTATGTCTCTATTGATTGGATTTCTGTTTTTACAAAGTTTTGAAAAGAAAAAAAATCTGTTTCTGTGTTTCAGGAAGCTGAGATATCAGCTTCAATAAGTTCAGGAACAACAAGAAATTTGGATACTGCTCAAAAGAGGGGCTCCACGATTCTAAATTTGAAGTGTGTTGACGCTCAGGTAATATTATTTTCTTAGCTTTTTGTTTGTTGTTGTGCTACTTTTAGTTTGCTTCCTTTGGTGGCTCTAAAAAATAGAAGGCAATGGGAAAATAGGGATAATACGTTTTCAGTTTTGTTAAAAGGAACATGCTCCAAATTATATATCAGAAATGGCTTGGGTTTCTTATTGTTTATTCATTTTTTTTTCTTTTTGCAAACAGACAGGGCTTATGGGGAAAACTCTACTTGAGTTCCAATCGACCAAAGGAGATGTTCTTCCTGCTCACAAGGTGAGGATTCTTAAGTGGTAGAGCTGGAAAGTTTTGGGGATTTTTGGTGCTTTTTCCATGATATTGATCTACTATAGAATCATTTTAAATTGTAGTGAAGAAAGCATATTTCTCATTTAATTATTCTTTTGCTTTTGGTGAATTATTTTTTAGTCTTTTCTATAATTGCAATAACTGCTAATTTATTATTTTTTAAAAATGAACATTTCTATTAGTTCTAGTTGAAAACAGGTTTTTTTATTTGTTTATGACACTTTGTATTTTCTTTCAATGTGATGCAATGCTGGATTTCAACCGTTATCAGACTTACTTTGGGATTGGAACGATATTGCTTGAAGACATGATTTGGGGTCAAAATGTTCTAATTTATTTTCTTGGAAACAATGAATAACTGATTGATGTAATAGGAAATGGCATTGGTTCACTTGCATTGGGTAATAATTGATTAATCTTCCAGCAGAAAGGAAAAATATAAATTAATTTCTTGTTCCAGTATGAGAAACCTGCATAAATTATCTGTTAACTACTATTACTGCAAAATGAGTCGTAATATGTCCCATCCAATGGCAATGAAGGGAATTTTTTCTTTTTTCTTTTGTTTTGAAATGCATGTTCCCTTCTTTTTATCAGCTTATGTTTTCCTCTGCTTGTAATGCAGTTTGGAACCCATGATGTAGTTGTCCTAAAACCAAACAAGGCTGATTTAGGTTCTCCTGCTCTTGGACAAGGTGTAGTTTACCGGTTGAAGGTAATTTTGACTTTATTACAGGAGCATTGGTGTTGGGTTATTTCTTTATTGGTTTTGTTGCTTCATATCATGCATGGTCTTTCTCTGAAATTCTTATGCCACTGATCCATGTGCAATATTGAACAGGATTCCTCAATCACAGTTGCTTTTGATGATGTACCTGAAGATGGTTTAAATAATCCTTTGCGTCTTGAAAAAGTGGCAAATGAGGTCTGCTATTCTGAAATTGTTTTGCTTCCAGGTTTTTCATATTGGCTTCTTCTGTTACACTGTGTCATGATAGTTTTCTTTTATTTTAAGTATTCATGTGGACTTAAACTTTCCCCAGTGCATTTCAAATCAATTTTCAGTTATTTATTTTATGTTTGTTGAAAAATTTGTTCTGGTTGACCTGGGAGTCATATGAGAAGTCAAATGTAATATTGTAGTGTTCATTTTTTCTATTAACATCTAATCATCTATACAAAGTTAAAACTAGATTGAAAACCGTGGAATTAATATTAACTACTTGGTTTATAAATTTGGAGTTGGTCTGTCAATGTTTTGTAGACTTAAAGTTATAAGAAAAAGCACATAAAATATTTAATGACCTTTGCAGGTGACATATCGTAGGATGAAGGATGCCCTGATACAACTGAGTAAAGGTGTGCTGAAGGGTCCAGCTGCAGATCTAGTTCCTGTATTGTTTGGAGAGAGACAGCCAACAGTCTCAAAGAAGGGCACTGTCACATTCACCCCATTTAACAAAAACCTTGATCACTCTCAGGTGCATTGTATGGATTCTGGTTTTTACCTTTGCAAATATTTTTCATTTTTCTTTTCACTGTGTTTCTTTTGTTTTCTTCTATTCTTCTCACTCAGAGCGGTGATGATATTATGGTTGAAAACTATATTCTATTTGCACTATGTACATGTTGGCCTCAAAACATATTTACAATGTGAAATATTTGATGCTATCTTTGTTTCCTCTCTCATGCCCTTTTCTCCATTATTTTTGGGTAATTGATATTTTATTCTAGGTCAGATACTCAGATTGCAATAAGATGAATTGAGTGAAGTAAAGAAATGGTTATTGCCTTGGTTTTCTGAATAGTAACTTTGATTCCTTTGCTGTTGATCTAAAATTTTAATTGACTGGCTACTATATGTGTTATGGTCATCAGTCATCACTGCTTGTTGATTCATGCACTAACATTCTTATTCAATATGTCTAGTAGTTTATCCAATTTATAGCTTTATGTGTGCTACATATTTTACAAATTAAGGATCCTCCTCCCTGGCCTAATTTATTCATTAACCTTCTTTTTTTGTGTCAAGAGAGATGCCATTTTAAAGGCACTGTCATCAAAGGATGTATTTTTGCTGCATGGACCTCCTGGAACCGGAAAAACTACAACAGTCGTGGAAATTGTACTACAAGAAGTGAAGCGAGGATCAAAGATACTTGCTTGTGCTGCTTCAAATATTGCTGTTGACAACATTGTTGAGCGACTTGCCACTCACAGGTACAATGGCCCAATAATTGGGAAATATTCTTCAGCCTCAGCTAGTAAAGAAATCTTTCCTGATTTACTTTTGTCTCTGATCCTCACAGTTTCTATTTTGGGAACCTTACGCATGCGAAAGGACTAATGATTTTTTGAGCAGATAAGAGCCAAAGGCTTTAAACTACTGACTTTTTAGTGCTTCCTGTGATTCTGTTGAAGTTCGCAGTTTTCAGCATCTTTCTTTTTCGATAAAATTTTCAGTTACCTTTTATTATTCATTGTTGGGCCACTACCTGTTAGTAATTTCCTCTGTTAAATGTTCCTTTCATATGATTGCTACTGAGACTTGAAAGGTTAGAAGTATTTTTAGAAGTAAGACAACGTATAATTACTCAATTTTATCTTTGTTGCTTTCATCAGAGTAAAGATGGTCAGATTGGGGCATCCTGCTCGATTATTACCTCAAGTTTTGGACAGTGCTCTTGATGCAAAGGTAAACCTTTGTTTTCAAAAGGAAATAATTGACAATGAAATTTTAAAATAGAAAGACAAGAAAATTTTTGTTTTCATGATGTTGGTTTCTATTTCAGGCACATACTTGATGGTTACCCCAGTCAAGTGTTTCACATTTTCTGCTAATGCTCTTATTATGCTTATATGCCTTTGCTTGTCTTTTATCATTTTGTTATCCATAGTTTTCCTAGGAAAGATATATATTTCCTACCCATGTTCTCCTTACAGAGAAATTAACACCTGATCTTGTATTTTCACTTTCTTTTACGAAGTGCATAAACTTTCCTTTTATGTCATCTATTTGTGAATATAGTAGCAAGAATGACTGTTTCCTATGCTTTCTTCTGACGTAGATGCAACTTTTGTTTTCTTGTCTGTGTTCTTATATTAAGTTTATCTCTTGTCTAAATCTTAGTATGCTTATCCATTTGGTTCTTTTGCTGTTAGGTACTACGAGGAGATAATAGCTCTCTTGCAAATGACATTAGAAAGGAAATGAAGGTATATGCTTATGCTATAATTTAATGTCTCAGTTGTACAGTACCCAAAAGAACATAGAGTGAAGTTTCAGTTTTCAATATTGAAGCGAATATACTAAAGCATGATCTATTCTTGTGACCTTAGTTTAGATATTAAGCCTCCATTTGGTTTCAAGAAACAAAGACCAATTTTGTTTTCATTTCCTTGAAAAATGGAAAACAATAAAGAAAATGTATTTGGTTGAAAATTTTAAAAATGATTTCTGGAAAACTAAAATAAAAATTAGAAACCAACAAAAATTCTTTCCATTGTTCTGAAAATGTTTTGTAACACTGAAAAAATTGGAAACAAGGGATTCTAACTTTAAATGAAACGAACTTGGTTCAAACCCATATAAATGTAAAAGTATTTGTTTCAACAATTTTTGAATATTAATATCTTACCCTCCAAATCCATATAATTGTAGCATTTAAAAAAAATATATTTCTAATGTTTCTGTTATAGAAAAATAGATAGCAAACATGTTTTTTATATTTTCCTTATTGAAAACAATTAACTTTTATTTACCAAATGTTTTTTTTTTCAATTTTTAAATAGAAAATGCAAATTAATTTTTTAAAAATGAAAATAGAAAATAAAAACAGGAAATATTTCTTAGAGCCAACTGGAGCCTAACTTCATCCTGAAATGGCCTCTAGTGAAATATTTGAGTCAGTGACCAAGTATTAACATTGGCATTCTTTTATAAAAAAAAAAAGAAAATATTCGCATGCTGAATTCATTTATACATTTTGTATATGGAAAGGAATTTTAGTTTTGCCTGTTCTTCAGCGTACTCTACTTCATTGCTTCAGGCACTAAATGGGAAATTATTGAAAACCAAAGACAGAAATACAAGGAGAGAGATCCAGAAGGAGCTTAGAACTCTTTCAAAAGAAGAGCGTAAAAGACAGCAGCTTGCTGTTACTGATGTAATTAAGGATGCAGATGTCATATTGACAACTTTGACTGGTGCATTTTCTCGCAAACTGGACAACACTACATTTGATTTGATTATTATTGATGAAGCTGCGCAGGCTCTTGAAATAGCATGCTGGATGGCTCTACTAAAGGTAATTATGTGGTGAATGTAGATGCGTGCATTAATAAAAAAAGGGATAGCAAATATGAAGTAACCTTTTGTACAGTTTAGAGACAAAATTGTTTTTAGGAATTGGATCACCCTACCCCCTCTCATTTACGTAGTTATTCTGATATCTAGTAGGTATGGTTCTTCAAGATTTATGAATGTGAAACCTGCCTTTTTCTAGGTTTTATGGTGCATGCTTATTCTTTGGCTGAGCATAAACCTAGCATGTAACAGTGCAATCCCACCTAATCTTCCACTGTCATTATTTCAGGGCTCAAGATGTATAGTTGCGGGGGACCATCTGCAGCTTCCTCCGACTATCCAGAGTGTTGAAGCTGAGAGGAAAGGGTTAGGAAGAACCCTTTTTGAACGCCTTGCAGATCTGTATGGAGATGAGGTCATGTCCATGCTTACTGTCCAGTACCGCATGCATGAGCTTATTATGAACTGGTCATCTAAAGAGCTTTACAGCAGCAAGGTACTGAGTGAGATTTGAGCGTGTATGCTTGCTTACATATTTAGATTGCAGGTTAAAAGAACATTTTGTTTTGCAAAGTTGTGCTCATGGCAGTTATATCGTTATTGCAGATCAAAGCCCATTCTAGTGTTGCTACGCACATGCTTTTTGATCTTGAGAATGTTAAGAAGTCAACTTCAACAGAACCAACCCTTCTTCTCATAGACACAACTGGGTAAGCTCTTATTATTGAATTTTGATAACCAGCATGCATCTTTTTTTATTTGGCCTCTATTCTTAGCTGCTTTGGAGGGAACACATGAAATGGATTTCACTCCCTTTTATTTTTATTGTTATTTAACTTAGCTTTGCTTTCAAAAAAAAAAACTTAACATTTAGTGAAATACTTTGACTATCTGGTTTCTTAAAAGGAAAATTGATACCAATGTAGGTAGAAGTTGGAAGATAAATGTGTGAAAATGAAGATCCAATTTGAATCTACCACAGGAAACATCTCAAATGTGATAGGAGGCACATATGACTTTGATTTTAATTTGCTATAGGTGTGATATGGAAGAGAAGAAGGATGAGGAAGAGAGCACATTGAATGAGGGTGAAGCTGAGGTAGCTATTTCACATGCAAAGAGACTTATTCATGCTGGAGTCCATGCTTCTGATATTGGAATTATTACCCCTTATGCTGCACAGGTAAGAAGATTTTATTATGGACTGGTTGATCTCTCATTTCTATGAATTTTCACAACTTTGATTAAAACATTGCAAGACTGAAATACTCTATTGAACCTATACCCTTTGTTTATATGCATAAACTCATAGATCCATGGATGATTTTGCAGGTGGTCTTATTGAAGATGTTGAAAAGCAATGAAGATAAGCTAAAGAATGTGGAAATCTCAACTGTTGACGGTTTCCAAGGTCGAGAGAAGGAAGCGATTATCATTTCAATGGTTCGGTCAAATTCAAAGAAAGAGGTATTAGCATCTCTTCTGTTGTTACTGGATTCCTTAGAATATATTGTACAATTCACAGTGTTGTTACTACATTCTTGGGCTTATAATTCTCAAACCATTCAGGTTGGGTTTTTAAGTGACCGAAGGCGAATGAATGTGGCTGTGACACGAGCAAGAAGACAGTGTTGTCTTGTATGTGACACTGAAACAGTTAGTAGCGATGGGTTCTTAAAGCGATTGGTTGAGTATTTTGAGGAGCATGGTGAGTATTTAAGTGCCTCTGAGTATTGTAATGAATAAGTGAAGATCCATGGGGAACAACTTTATCACATTATGAGAGATACTATAATCAGTTGGCTTTGTGGTGTGATTCCTCGGATCTCTTGCTACATGTTTTTGGAGCAAAAGAAACTTAATATTCTTACGTTCTATACATCTTTCTTTGTTATTTTCGACTTGATAAAAGATCCAGATCATATGTGTTTGGTCTTATATTGATATCAGAACAAGTAAAGCTTAGGTTTGACTGACTGTTATACTAACAAATTAATTTTAAAGGAAGGTTAGAATTGTGTCATTTTACGTTATAGATTGGAATGTAAGATTGTCATAAGATTACCATATGCTTGGATGTATTTCGATGGGCGAAGAAGGGTCTTTGGAAAATTAAATCACGGAGGAAGAACTTTGATTGTGTATCGAATGCATTGGACATGAAATTAGGGCAGTCTTGGTTTCACTTGAAGGGGATGATTACCCCTTCATTGCCAGATTAGATTTTGACCATATCATCTTTTCTTTTGAAAACCCTCACTGGAGGTTCACCAGAGGGTCATTGGAAGTTGGCTGGAGCACTGTCAAGAACTTAACGGGGGATGGGTGCTCCGGTGATTGGGGCAGGGTGAGGGTGCTATGTGATAGGCGTGAGCAGGCTCTAGTGAGTGGCATCCCAAACCTCTGTGCCCCCTTCTAGGGCCCTCAAGATTTCTTACCCCTAAAGAGATTGAGAGTCTTGCAACCAGTAGACATTGGAATACTCAAAACGAGGACACTTTTTGTTAGACACGCTCCACAACAATAAATACAAATAACATGCAATTCAAATTTGGAACCAAATAACCCAACCCAAAAAATTAGAAAATTTATGGACCGATAAATATTGAAAAAATCGTTAAAATTAGGAAATAAGCCGGTTGACCATGAAATTGTTTGAAGCATCCTCCCACAGTACTATAAATTTAAAATCTATAAAATTTGTATTAACAGAACAAAAAATTGAATAAGTGCCTAAACTCATCTGATGGTGTGTAGCTCCCACACCAGTAAAGGCCTTGCTAGTGCCGATTGTGTGCAGGCCTCTCGCACCCAAGGGCTTACAAGTGTCGTTGGTGTGCAAGGCTCCTACAAAACCAATGCCATGAATTGTCGAGGGTTTGTGAGGTTCCCGCACATTTGAGGCCCCATGGTACTGATGGTGTGCGAGGCTTTCACACCACCAAGGCCTTATTGTGCCAGTGGTGTGCAAGGCTCTTGCACCAATAAGGCCCAATGGTGCCTGAGGCTCCTACCCCAGCAAGACCTCATGGTGTTGATGGTGTGCAGTGTGTGCAAGCACATCCAAAAGTTAATGATGCCGATGATGTTTGAGGCACTTGCACATTCAATGGCCAATGGTGTTGATGGTGTTCGAAACTCCTGCATGTGCAAGGGCTAATGATGTTGATGATGTCTGAGGCTCTCGTACATCTAAAGCCAAGAGTTGCTAATGATGTGTGTGGCTCTCGCAACACCAAGACCCTATGGTGTCGATGTCATCTAAGGCTCCTACACCAACAAGGTTCATGATGCCAATAGTGTACAAGGCTCTCATGCCACCAAGGCCCGATGGTGTCAGAGGTGTGTGAGGCTCGAGCTCGTCCAAAGGCCAATGATGTCAATGGTGTTCAAGGCTCTTGCACACCCAAGCGCCAATGGTGTCCGAGGCTCTTGCACATCCATGCCCTATAGTGTTGATAGTTTTAAGGCTCCCGCACATCCAAAACCCCGAATTGCCAATAGTATGCGTGGCTCCCATACCACCAAGGCCGCATCGATGGTACTTGATGCCTAAAATGTGAATTTTTTAAGATTGTTCTAAGCTCAATTTCACATTCTATTGATTTAAATAATGTATATCAAAATTTAAAAATTCTCTTTTTTCTCCAAGCTGTTTGTTTATTATCTTTTGTTTTGCTCAGCAACGGCGTCAGCTTCCAGGTTGGCTATCGCCCGTTTTTCCCCCTCCCACCAACTCTTTCTTTCTTTCTTCTTCTCATTCACTTCACATGTCTTCTCTATTTTTCAGTTTGCAGATCTATTTTGTGGGTATCTTTGTTGTCTTCACAAGTTGTGATGGATAGATGACGATGCATGTCGTTCGCTAAAACTCCACTGGCCACCGATAGTTTTTCTTGGAAAGTGAGTGGCTCTTCGTCAACTTCTTAATCTGTTTCCGTTTTGAAAATATTTCAAAATAATAAATGAATTCACGAGTCGATTTGGATCCATGTTGTCTTTAAGTTTTATATATTTTTTTGTTTGTTTTTCCTTTGTTTTAATAAGTCTTCAGTTTTAGAAGTTTTTATCTGCTCTTGTAGCACGGTTGTTAGTCTTGCTTATGCATATAATCTTAGATTTACAAGTGATTTTAGGGATGATTTTGTTGTAGTCCTCTATAGTTTGGTGAATGCTCGATTCTTTTGTCAATTTTTGCTCGTCGCTTTGGACCAGCTGGGGCTGATTTCCTTATCGTGTTAAGTACTTGCAATTATTGTAGATATATCGTGCTTAAGTTATGACAAAGCCAATTGTCTAACGTGTCATAATGTTCTATTGATGCTGAGGTTAAAGCCTTTGTTGTGTTGATGGAGCTTGTCCTTCCCCATCTACAACAAGTGTTTTTTTTTTCCTGAATTGTATGGTTCTATCCATTGAATGAATTTATCTTAAAAAAAATTGTATATCAAATTTTGAATAAATCTAAAAAACTATTTATTGAATTAAAAAACTTTTAAATATTATATGATAGAGTTATTAGTTTGATTTGTATTGTTAAACTTTTAATTTGTATTTTAATTTCACTCTAGTATAAGTAGATATGTTATATATATATATATATATATATATATATATATATATTAAGTTACTAGCATAATAACAAAGACTTCAAGTTCAACGTTGACATTAAGACTTGTTCAAACTTTATGGAACTCTTGGATATACTAAAACATGTGTATATTGTGTAAGAAAAAACCTAACTAATGTAGTCTCATTTTGCATGACCAAATATGATCTTAGCATTCATAACCTCCCCTTTGCATTAATAGTGTTGGTCATATCTTTGACAATCAGATACGGTCCTCCAGAAAGACATATTCCACCCCCCCCCCCCCCCCCCCGGGAATAGGGGACTAGTGCTGAGAAAAAGAAGTCCCATATCTAATAGCCAAGAGTTGAATTGTCCATCAGTTTCACAATTTTTTTCAATTTCAAGCCCAAATTCAGTTAGGCTTAGCTCAATGACCCGTATTATTATTTTTTGTAAATCAATAAAGAATCTATTTTTATATTAATAATTTTATAATTAAATTTAAATAGATTCTTTTTATTATTTAAATCCAATCTGAGCCATCCTGGAATGAAAAAATTCATGTCCGGATCAACCGGCTTCTAGCCAGAATTAGGATGTGCTTTTATAAAGATGCCACCTTAACCTACTTGTTTCTCAAACGACAGAACTGTGAGAGGAAGCCCTTGAGCTTTTATAACTAGCAGACAGAGTCCCAACAATACACCAGTCCACACCCTTAAATCAGCAGCCCGTGTTGCAAGGAAATAAATTCACACCTAATAGTTAAGGATTAAAGTTCAACTAAAATCTTGCAAGCAAGGGTGAGTTTCCCTATTCTATCAACACTCTTGTTCTCAAAGAATAGAATTGTGAAGGTGAATTCCCGCACCCCTACAATATATAACATCTTATACACTCCCATCAAATGCATGTAAAACATCAAATTTGGAGATAGCTATGATTAAACTATTTGAGTAAACTAGCCATACCTTAGCATTAGAGATGACCAAAGGTACATAGATGATATATACTAACATCATTCAAAATACTGGCTTCCAATTCCATCAAAGCCAAACAAGTATTTCATTTCACAAAAGACAAAAACAGGGGGAAAACCCATTTCCAACTTCCTATTACTTATGCTTTAGCCCTGAATACAGTAAATCATAACAGAGCTATTGAATTCACCTACTTCCTTTAAAACAAAAAGAGATGACTTAACCGAGATATATAAGATCACATGATCTTATATGCAAAATCACAAGGCAGTGACATCATATCATTTGCATCCCGGGCTACCCTTGCACATACTTCTCCACTTATTCTTGAGGTCTGTTGCAGTCCTATCCATAAGAAACACATTGGTACCAAACTCCAAAATTCTCTTCCATGGAACTGTCCCATCCTCATTTGCAATCTCCTGCACTCCCTTCTGCAAGCACAAAATAGCCAGTAAAAATCTTACAAGAAAGCTTGACATGTATTACAAGCCACGTGCTTGGTAAATAAACATTTCAGAAAGTTCACTCTTGTAACACCAGGAGTGTAAAAGTATATGAACTTCAAAACTATCAACTATAACTTCTACGACCTATGAAAGAAAGTAATTACCCTGAGCGTCTCTTCTTCGACATTCGTCCATGGAGCTTTCTTTCTCCTCAATCGTCGAGTTGGCGAGAATGATCTACAAATAAGAATCTTGTTAAGATTTAAACATCAATAAAATCAAAGGCTAACTCATTTCTTCCCAAAAAAATAATAAACTTGATTGCAAAAGCATGTTAAAAATTAAAAAAGAAAATGCGTTAGAAATGGTGTATATGTGTGTGTGTGCATTCGCGTGTGTATGCTTGAAGATGCATGAATGTTATCAATTTACGCAAAGAGAACTTACTGCCTTGTCTCACTTTTTTTGGACCTTGTAGAATGACTAGATATTATATACTTATCATCTGCACTGGTAGATGATTCCTCTCCATCACTATTGACAAGTTTCTGACGTGCATCAGTAATCTGAGGGCCTACAACTTCCTTTAGTATGTCATCTCCTTCATCTTCTACCTGATTTATGGGGAAAGTTTCAGCGTTTTCAGTGGTTGGATTATCATCAGAGGTTTTAAGCTTGGCTGGTAGTTCTTCCTGTTTGTGTTCATGCTCTCTCCCTAGATGCCCACTCTCCTGAATTCCAGCAAGGTTTTCATTGCCATTTAATTTTGAATGATTCCAAGACCTCCCCTGCTCCTGAATAAGTTTTCCCATAAGCCCCATAAATGCAACTAGTTTCTTCCTTGCCAAGATGATCTTGTTCTTAGCTTCTAGGTAATTTGAGATGGAAACAGAGCATGCACAGAAAGGGCAAAGAAAGTGGCCCTTATCATCAAATCTTGCAGGGCAATTCAAGCAGCTCTCATGAACCGCAAACAGGCAACCACTAGAAGTACAGACCAACACCTGACCATTTTGATTACACTTGACACAAGAATTTTGTTCTGTCCAGTCAGCATTTTGCACAGGATCTTGACTTGCCATGCGCTGTGAACTCAAGAAAAGGTTCTTCTTTAAGGAAATGTTAAAGATCTCATCTTCATCTTCGCATATTTGTTCCACACAAGGATGATCCATGTCAGCTTTTTCCCCATTCAGATCAACATTTTCTTGCAACTGATCAGCGGAGGTAGAAATTTGGGAACTTGATGTAAAATCTTGATCAATATTTCCACCCACATCACCACTAGATTCCTTTCCCGGTGCACCATTTTTAACAGGACTGGATTCGTTAATCACAACATTTGGGCAAATTATATCTCCATGCTTTTGCTCTACCATCATGTCAGTATTATCATTTTGAACATTTTCCATCTGATTGTCCAGCAATTCCACACAACCAACAGCATCAATCAGCCCAGGGGTCCTTGAGGCAACACATAAATCTTGATCACCCTCACCTATCTGAGAAACCTTTCCCAAGTTATTAGTCTCTATTTCAGTAACCTTCATAATCCTTTGAAATTCATCTTCCAACTGCTCATCACCACCATGCAGGTGAATTGGAAGCTCCGCAACAGCCTGAATAGTACAAGCGGGCTTTGCAACTAGCTTTGACTTCTTTGCATTCAAATGAAGATTACATTGCATACTACCATGGTCAACACTGACTACTCCCTTCGAATTTCCAGCAACCAACTCATCTCTAGACCTCTTCGACGGAATTGGATTTCTTCCAAGCAACTCTTCATTTTTTTTAATTTGTGGAATCACGTTACCCTCTTGATTACCATTTTCATCATTGCTGTCATCAGACCGTGATGGAGGCCCATTTTCATTGCCATCAAGATAAGGATCGTCCAGCAAAATAACATCTTTCAACTGTTACAGAAAAGGTCAATAAGAAACGATAAACAAATTTAGAAAGAAAAAAAAAGAACTTGGATGAGAGAAAACAAAAGGAGTGAAGCTTGACGCCATTATCGCATCATAGCAGCAGGAAGCCAGGAACAAAGAAACTTAAAAGAAGAAGAAGAAGAATCCAGTTTTACCTGTTCTAATGCACATTTAGGTAGGGTGGCTCTTTTATGCTCAATAAAGGAGTGACCATCCCATCTCAAAAGCTCTGGTCCAGCATTTTTCAGATCAGATAATGGGACCTGATAAAGAAAGATACTTGAAACTGACAGTGCATGCATTTCAGCTAGCAAGGTCTTACGAGTGACACAAAAAAAGTTGTTCTTTCAAGACAACCAAATTTATAGTGCAGTGCTGAAACTAGAATGTATTTTATATTTGACCTTTTGCAGTATGTGATACAGTATGTGATCAAGAACATCATCGCAGCTTGCAGAAGGATTCAAAACAGCTCTTGAAACAGGAGCAACACTTCCATGACTGTTTTGAGGACCAAATAACTCCTCCAAGCATCTTAAAGCAACCCTTTCACTTGTATTTTCTTCTAGGTCCTCTGGTAAAATTGGAGCTGTTTCAATCAGACCTGAAAAAAGAAAGAAAAAGGTAAAAGACCCAAAATAGTCAACAAACACCATGAGATTTGTATTTGTCCGTACCGGATATAATGGAAATATCTAGCTGGGGAAAGCTTGATACGTACTCAATGATCCAAAGCCATGCAGCTCTTGGACCGTAAGAGTAAGGGCGAAACATCGGACCATGTGAAGAGCAAGCACTTGATTTACCTGTTACAAACACGAGTTTCGTAAGTTTGAACCCTTATAAGAATTCAGATGAAAAAAATACCTTTTAAGAATGAAAAATTATACATATGAAAACCAATAAATAAACATTACTTTTAATAATAAAAAACCCTTAAAGATGACATCATTCAAGAACGAGAAGATCATTGTGTTTAACCACATTTGGCTAAATTTACAATCTCATGGGCGGAAATGAGCAATGAAAAGTAAATTTAGCGACAAACGAAACATAATAAACCTGATTAATGGAGAGAAAATTATCTCAGGTATGAACTACTTGGACAGATTTCAAGAAAAATCCTTCATTAACCTAATCCTAGAGTAATAGTTTACCGTGGTGGATAAATGAACTAAAAAGTCTGAAAAATCAAAGTCAAACCCAAACTTTAGAAAAATAAACACCCTAGTCCCTTGAACTAAGAAATGTTAAAAAAAAAAAAAAAAACCGAGAAAATACAGCATCCAAAAACATAAAATAACTAAGCGAAAACTTAAATCAAAGTTAAATTAACTGAAAAGAATGAAAAATCAAACTCAAAGCCATATTTACAAAAAAAAAAAAAAAAAAACTAAGTCCCTTGAACTAAGAATGTACAAAACCCTAGAAAGTACAGCATCCGGAAAATATATGAAAACTTATATCGAAAGAAACAAACAAAAAAAAAAAAGAAAGAAGAATACCAAACAGAAAGAGGAACACAGGAAGTAATTATTATCAACCGATACACATAAATTTAGGAATTTCTTTATTCTTAACAGATATTGCCAAATTAAAAAAGAAAAAGAAAACAAAAAAGAATCAAAAGGTACGATTGTGAATGCTTAGCTAACAATCATGCTGCTGACGATTAGAAAATTTAGAACCTTAAGAATCCATTGAAATATTTCAAAGAGAAGAGTATCACTTGAGTGCCGGGAAACGATGTGTTCTTTCTCGTGGTGGTTTTGTTCCTTTTTAAAAATTTAAAATAATATATATATTTGCATTTTAAATAGAGGAAAATGAGGCGAGCTTGCTTATATTGGGGCTTATTGAGTTGATCTAATTAGGACATAATTTTTAGAGCCCAAAACTATTGGGCTTCTATTCATAATCCCTTTTGCTTCCATTATTATAAAATAATAATAGGTTATTAAATCCTTTATTCGTAAAAATTAGGTTGAATTTGGTTTATAAAAATATTATTTATTTTCAATTTTAAAAATTAGTTATCATTTTTTATTTTTTAAATTGAAAATTGTTATGAAATAAAGAGAGTAAAGAACAACAAATAAAAAAATTATATATATTATTTATCAATAGGGATATTTATAGTGTTTCTCCAAAGTCTATATTTATAGATATAAGAAGTATATATATAGTATAAACGTTTATTGCTAATAAACATTAAAGTCATAATGTATATCAAACTTATCTTGACCTTAATAAACATCTACTTAATAATAAAATATTCATAACGCTCATCCTTGAATGTCCATTAGTATATAATATGTCTCATTAAAACTTTACTAAGATAAAAACATTGTGGAAAAATAGTACATATAATTATAGTACGCATAACATGCTATTTGGTTAAAAACCTTACTAGGAAAACCTAGTGGAACAAAATATCGATTTAGGGAAAGAGTACAACACTTATTTACTCCTTCTCATGACAACATTACATAATATATCATATTCTACATATTCAAATCTTGAATGTTAACTTTCCAAATGATCATTTGAACATATTTGCTAAGATTTATATCACCAATTTTTCGAAAGTCATGAGTGAGGATTTTTTTGGGAAAATATATTTTGATCATTTTAGGAGTTTTCAACAGCAAACATAACAAAACTTTGATCATGATCATTCTATAATAATACATATGGTCAAAACAAATTATATAAATATTTACACAACTGTTCTGAACAATATTCTAGAAATTTCTATATGCTTTTAGCATTCTAAATCCTTCAAAAATTTTAATATAAACTTCCACTATATAGTGATTCATATAAAGATTATAACAACAATCATAAAGTGCTTGTCAAATCTTTCATGAACTGTCATACTAATAAGAATTTAAAGGTTATTGCATTCATTATAAAATAATATTATACTTTCTCTTACAATGTCAGGACTTAACGAAAAACTTTATTTTTGTTTTTTGTTTTTCCCACAAAACTACTCATTTGTACCTCATTGGCTTTACACTTTTAGATGTCTATACTATTGGTCTAGAAACTTCACAAATTTAATTCTACTTGAATTGCGTCTTTCCACTTTGGTCAATTACTCTATATTTATATTTTTTAATAATTTTATTTAAGATCCTCATTTTCTTTCATTATTTCAATAATAATATTGCATGCAAAATTGTTGTTGACAACTTTCTATTTTATAGTTCCATATTTTGTCGTATTTACATAACTTATCGAAATTTCTTTATTTTTATTATTTCATCTTCAATTTCAACTACATGAATCTCTTCTAAAGTTTTAATGATTAGTTATGTCTTGGGTCTCTTCAGAAACACTCGTCTCCACGATAGAACCATCTATATTTATTATTTTCTTTTACGAGAATTTTCATCTTTGGAACTAATTGATCTACCATGCTTCAGGCATGCATTATTTTCATTTTATTCTAACAAGTTGTCCTACTGAGACTTTAATTCAAATCAAAACATTAACTGGTATATAATACTTGTTATTCTCATCAAATCAATAAATGCATTTAGTAGTTAACTTGTAATAAAATGAATTATGTTTTTGAACTTCTAGTTCAAATCACTTTCTACAAAGATCTAAATAATGATAATTGATTCAAAGTAATTTATTTATCCAGCTATTATTTTTCTGCTCCTAATTTTGGGAAAACTATCAAATAGTGATCACAAATCATGTCATAATTGAATTTCCAATTCATTTAAAATATCTAATAATAGAATGAGACTCATAATTAATATACAATCCCAATTTTATTTGAATACTTATTTTGTGCATTGTGGTCGAGTAACTTGAACATATATCATACATTCAGAAATTCTAAAATGGTTGAATTTAGCTATTGACCAAAAGTCAATTGTAATAAGAAGTATTTATTACAATTTATCGACATGATGCATACAAGTATTAATTCATGTAAAATATAATATTCTTATACATATACAAAAACTTTTGTTCTCAAAGGATATATGGTTTAACTATTAATTGGAGGCGCGTATTTTATAAATTTTGCTAAACCATTTTATACGTATAAACAATAGGCTTTTGCAATAGTTACTCGTACTGACAATCTAGCATTCAATAATAATTAAAAGCTTGAGAAACAAGACTTATCTCAATTGCATAATTTAAAAATTTTTATTCTTAAGCAAACCATTAAACAAGTAATCTCGCCAACTATAAGTTGTGCAATAATTAAATTTATTATAATTAAAAGTTACAATTAAACTTTAAAATCATCATTGCAATAAAAACTCACTCAACTAAATAAACCAACCTAAAATATAAAATTTTAAAAATTATATTTAATCCAATAAAACATTTATTATATTTATGATAGTGTTTTTTAATATAAATACTTTTTAATATATTTTTAATATGTTACAAAACTTTTATTTTAGCGTTTCTTAATGTATTTAGTGTATTATGTTTATAAATAAAAGCTAATTCAAATAATATATAGGTGGGTCAAGTTGGGCCCGGATTTAACTTTCCTAAATTAGGTCGGGCTTAGACAAAAAAAAAATAAGGCCACTTTTGGGCCAAGTCGAACCTAGGTTTGAAAATTAGTCTAGATATTTTGTATGGGCTTAGCCCCACTTATAAACACTCCTATTTGTAGCTCACTTGAAAAAGTAAAACTTTTACTAGAGTTATCTTTATGTTAAAATGTGGCTTAAGTTTATATATTTTTAGTACATCTAGAATTTGGACTTTTACTTTTATTTTAAAGAATTTAGTCTATGCAAGTTTAATTATTAATATTGTTAAAATTGTTTTTTAATTAAATGACTAATTTTTTTATTTTTTAAAATAATTTAATGAAATTAATTACATTAACAAATAAACCTAAAATTTGAAATGTAAATGATAAAAAAACTAAATCCCTAAAAATATATTAACTATAATTCGAATTTACAAAAAATAAAAAGATTTATAGCATCTTTTAACCCTCTTTTTATCCTTGATTCAATGTTGAACTCTTTAAGATCTTTCTCTTCCACCTCCATTGTTCTCTCTTTGTCTTCAAGTTTTACTTCCTGCTCTTTTCATTCTTTCTTTCTTCTTCAAGAGTAATTTGATTTTTTTTCTCTCTCCTTTTTTATTACTTACTTTGATGGGATTAATTTATGAAATAAATGCAAAATTCAGGTTGTAAAAGTAAAGAAATCGTAGCTTTTATTAAAGAATGTATAAGCGATGAGCGTTGTAGGAAAAGACTGAACAAAGGGTGCGAGCTTCTCAAAAAATGAAAACCCTTTCCACTTCAAACGTGTTTTTCACTCATGGAATTTTGATTCCTTGCCTAAAATATAGAAAATGCCGAAAACTAAATAAAAATGGAAAAGGAAAAGCACACTAAAAAACATTTCCAAGCAAATAAAATGGTTCTACAATAACTAGAGGTGTTCATAGATCAGATTAGGTCGGAATTAGGTTGGATTTAAGTATGATATTAACATATTTTATTTTTATTTGATTCGGTTCAAAATATAGGTTTAAAATTTTACTTAAGCCTACTCATATTTGTAAAAGACTAATCCAAACATATTTTAAGCCCGCCCATATTATTTTTTAAAATTTTTTGAAAAATATTTATATTATTTTAATTTAATATTTAGTACTTTTATATTTTTCTATTTATAGAAAATTTTTATATAGTTATTTTAACATTATTTTAGTGTTTATATTAGAATAATATTATATATAATATAGGTTTTATTTTTTTAACGTGTTATGAATTACATATATATATAAAAATAATATAATAAAGTATTATAAACTTAAAATGGGCTGGGCCGGACTTAGGCCTTAAATGTTCAAACCCGACCTATATTTTAAACGGGCCTAAATTTTTTATCAAACTCATTTTTTGAATCTAATATTTTTACTCAACTCTTCTTAATTTTCAAATGAATCTTCGAGTCTGAATGAATAACCCGACCCATAAACAAGTATAGACATAACATATATATCCCATCGCAAAAGGCATATAAAAACTATCAAAATAAAGTATTAATCTCTGTTAAAATCTATATAAATATAAAGTACATGAAATTATGATTATGTAATAAAAAAAGACACAAATTTTTAGGTTTAACAAATATTAAGCTATATATATCAAAAGAGAATTTATTGGTAAATGGCAAATGGCAAATGGCAAATGCCAAAGGTAGATGCAAACAAAAATTAGTTGAGTAAGGTTAGAGTGCTCTTTTCAATCTTTTACTAAAAATATCAGTTCCTTGAATATGCAACCAACCTAAAATGCTTCTATCTGAATTTGGGAATTAGGAAGCCTTCCCTTCCCTCTTGAAATAGATTTCATTATCTGTTATTTAGAACAAATAAATAAATAGTTGGGCTCCATCCAAATATTTTGGGCACACAACATATCAAACTGAATTTACAATACTTACAAAGGGTTATAATACAAATGATTGAGCGACCAATCTTTTCCTTCTTTTCCTTCTTTCCCTTCTTTTCATAATTGAGTATGGGCCAACTTTTGCATATATTTTTGGCCTATGTCCCTTTTGCTAATGTAAGAATGAAACAGGCATTCCTTGTATAAAATGGCTACATATTTTATATATTCATTTTAGTAGAGATTCCTAAACTCATACAATAAAAAGAACAGATATAATACGTAGATGAATATACATTACATGGCAAAGAATGTATAGATATATAAAATAATACCTACGTTTTTTTTTCACAACTTCCATTTTATAACGATAAATTTGTTCAATTGACACCATTAATGTTAAAATCTCTTAAAAAATTATGGGTTCAAGTGTATTCAAGTACGTAACATCATTTTCAAATGAGTATAATTAATAAAAAAATTTAGATTCAAATGATGAGTTACTCAAGTATTGATGATTCACAGTTTGGTGAGTGCAATGGGAGATGGAGTGTAATTTACGGTAAATTTAGAATTTTAATAATATAACTATTAGATTTGAGACTCATAATTTTTTTTTTTGAGGTGTGTCTCAACCTTTGAAAATTACAACAAATGAGTTCGGAAGGTTCAATATGGGGGAAGTTGAACATCCACAATCAAAATTACATTACTAGCCCCCACATGTATTTCCACGGCCTTTGCCTCGTGTGCCACCAGTAGTGCTTTGGCGAGTAGTACAGTGAACAATGATAGGAGGATTAAGTGTCATTTGAATTTTTTAACCACATTTCTTCATAAAGGAGTAGAGTAAGCCAAATAAATCGTCAAAGGAAATATAAGTTAACCTTGATTCAGTATTAAGTGTGATGGGTTTGTAATATAGGTGAAGACCACCCACAATATGATCAATAAGATCATCTTCGGAGGTGGAAACATGTGCAATAAGCTAATACACCAATTTCTGGGCACAACCCATGTAAGTGGCAATGGATTCATTGTCCCAAGATAAATTATAAAGACTATTTCTTTGGAGAGTGAATTTGAACTCTAAAACTCAAAGCGTAAATGACTTGTAGTCGAGAACAAGCAACGGTAATGGTACCAACAACTTAATAGAGAATATATATAAAAAGACAATCAAAGATTTAACTTAACACAATTTGGGCTTTGATATACTATGTTGTGTATTAGGGTTGGGGGAATTGTTAAATTCATTAGGTGGAAGAGACTTGGAGTTATTAATGTTAAAAGAGTGGAATAATTTAAGTTTTTCAAAGAAGATAATTAGAGTAAGTGAGCTTGATTATTATTTGGTTGTGAACTGAAGAAAGACATTATAAAGCAGGAGGAAGAAGAAGGTGATGACTAGGTGGCCATGGTGAGAAGGGAAATAAATTGTGTTTAAACCTTAGTTAAATATGATACCATAAAAAATTCAAAATTGATTGTAAATGGAGCGGACACCCTTGATTACCCTTGTCAAAGATATATTTAATAAATTTTGCAAAGAATAAATTCAAATTTACAACAGAATCCCTCTAAATTGAGATGGTATATTTGAGTTAAATGATTATTAGCTAGGATGGTGTTTATCTATTTTCCATTATATGTGTAACGTATTTTATACCTAACATTTAATTTTTATAAAATGAACTAATGCAAAAGGGAATCTAATTAAGAAAATGATAATTATTCTTGGGAAAGAGACTTTTTTTTTAGAAGACTGCCAACTGATTCATTAAAAAGAAGTGGGAAAAGTAACTTGGGAACATAAATGAAAACAAAACCTTTGGGCTGAACAACCAACCACCAAAACCCCCAGCTACCCCTATCAAGGCTATCCTTTGCTCCCAGCTTAGCCAAAACCTATTTCCATTGTTAGAACACCAAAGCAGAGAGGAAAATAGGCAAAGAAACAACATGCAAGCAGATTTCTTAGCTAACCACCATGCCAATTGCGAGTGAAACTTCAATCGCAACACCTATCCAACTTACCAAGGCTGATACCTACGTCTATCAACATTTACAACATCCATCACAGCCGTCGTTGTCTCTTCCATCCAGTAAACCGACCCGTCTAATTTGAGACCTTCACGAGCAAGTTGGTGTGCTACAGTATTTGCCTCTTGGAACATGCAAGAACTTACAATGTAAGGATTGATTCCCAATATCTTTCCCATATTTGACAAATGCACTGATTGTTGAGCAATCCACCCCCGATGTTCGGAATTTCTTGATAGCAGTTAAAGAATCCCCCTCAATCTCTACACGATGAAATCCCAACTCCTCTGAAAAACTCAATGCGCTAACACTAGCCATAGCCTCAGCCATGAAAACATCTAGTATGTATGGGTGTTGTTGCACACATGAGGCCATTCCCTAGTTTGCACCTTCCATTTATGAACCAATTGGTTTGTGATATTTATAGCAATAAACCTTAGACCAAAATCGTACCTGTGTTTTCACATAAGCGAATCATTTATGTTTTTCGGCTTTCAACCAAATGATCTCCACTATTTTCGTACCACGTACTGCTTTGAGTGTAGAGTTGAATCAATTGAACCGGAACACAGGACTAGAAAAAGTTCTCTCATTTTGGGGTGAAAACGAAAATTCTCTCTTCTTAATTAAAACTGGTAGAATTATTATTCCAGAAAAATATATGTAAAATTTGATAATAAATTATCTATATTTTTAGAACAACAATCTCTCAAAATTGTGTTCATATTGAATGAGAGAGAAAATCAAGTTAAAGATTAAAATTAAGAAAACAAGATAATAATATCAAAGTTCCATCATGTTTTTAAGTTCAATCTTGTTAGAAAAGTAAGGAAGTGATGTTAAAGTAGAGAATTCTCATGATAAGTTTTATGTTCTTGACATGTTATTGAAGAGAGAGACAAATGAAGTGATTCAAGTGCCAAAGAAAAGAAAAAAAAAAAAAACAAGTGATTCAAGGTTGAAGAGAGGTAAGTACCCTTGAACTCTCTTGTTATCTAAGGATTAAAAAGTAAACTTTGTGAAAGTTGTGGTAAATTAGTAAAATAAAGTGTAAAATAATTTGATATGTGAAATACAATATTTTAAAAGAAGGCTTAATTGAAGTGAAATATGTTAATGAAATAGACATAAAGTGATGTTGAAGTGAGATTATAGTAAATATTGTATGTTTATGATGTTAAGGACTAGCTCGTGAACTTTGTGAAATTTATGATTGAAATAAGAAAAGTGAAGAGCATATAAAGTATACATGTGAAATAAGATATTATGATGAATTAATAGATTAAAGTGCTATCTGATAGTGAATATTGAATTTCGTGGTAAAAAGGACTAAATTGAAAAGTACATGAAAGTTTTACATGTTATTATTTGATAAGTGAAAATGATGTAGAGAACACGAAATATGTGTATTGTGAATTAAGAATTTACTAAATAAAGTTTTGTGATTATTGTAAATGAAATTACAATTGTTCTTTAAATCGTGGAAAAATGAGGAGTAAATTGAAAAAGTGCAAAAGTGTAGTTAAATTGTGAAAATTGTGAAATACTAGTATGAATAAATATCGTAGTTAGTCATGGAATGAAAGTGTAAAGAAAATGTTCTTGAAAATTTTAATGTTCGAAATTATATGTTCGTGTAATATTAAATAGTAAACTAGAATGAAAGAAACGTGAAATTGTGATGAAATCGTGGAACAAAGTATTCATGATTAATTATTGTAAATTCAGTTATATTCAAGTGCCCATGTGGACTAACATTGTACCACCCTTATTTCGAATGCCCACACGGCCTAAGACACAGACGTATCTCTTAATCGTGTGAGCCACACGGCCTGGCTATACGGGCGTGTGTCCCCTGCACCTTGGAAAAATTTTGATATTTTGCGAAAAAATTTTGAGTTCCTGATTTAGTCCCGACTTGATTCTAACCTGTATTATGGACCTCGAGAGCTCATATAAAGGACAATATGATTGATTTCATGTATATGAATGTGAAATGATATGAAATGTCTGATTTGTAAACTCTGGTCATGCTCCGTAATCCCTGTTCTGGCGAAAAATATGGGTTAGGGGTGTTACAAGTGTTGAACTTTGTGGATTTAGTTGGTATGCCATAAGAACCCGAACGCTCTTGTGTTATTCGTGATATTCATGATATTGCACTTCGATGCCTCATGTTCTGTTATGCACTTTGGTGCCTGTGTTTCCAACACTTTTGTGCTTTGTGTATCGTGTTATGTTTCTTGTATCCATCTTGTTCAAACGAGTCTAGCATAGCTAAAAAGTCGTGGTAAGGGATTTATGATAAAAGTTTCATTCTTGTTAATTTGTGAAATGATAAAATTAGTGAATTTTGTAAATATGAAATAACCTATTGATTATTAAGATACATTCATGAATTATAATAGTAATAATGTTTATGGTAAATAAAAATCAAAGAAATGATAAGACCTGAATTCAATGGTACTTACTAAGCTTTCACGAGCTTAACGCATTACTTTTCAACACGTAGGTGAAATATTGGATTAAAGTTCTCATTCGAAGTGGCCACCTCGACACTTCTCATCATATCATCAAGGCTTGGGAAAAATGGGGTATGAAATAAATTTCATGGTATAGAGTATCACATGTACATAGGTGAATTAATGAAGTAAGAAAGAAAGTGTCTAGTTATTCTTATATTTGAGTTTAATGTGTTTTGAACGATAAATATGAAGTATTAGTTTATGAGCTTTGATTATTGTTTGGAATGATCATGGACAATTTTGGTATGGCTTGGAGGTGTTTGAAAACATAATTTTCAGGCCCCCTATCCCTCCCAGGTCTCAAGACACAAGAACTTTGAAGTTAAAAAGTTATAGTATTAATGTCATGTCTCGAGATAAACACTCATTTGTCTTGAGACAAGACAACTTTGAAGATAAAGTTCTACAATAGCATGACATTGTCTTGAGACATTCAAGCCTTTGTCTCGAGACATATAGACCTAGAATTGATTTTTTTTTTAGTTGGGCCAAAAGAGACCTGAAATGAGTTTGGAATAAAATTAAACTTTATTGTTAGTCTAATTATGTTCTAAAAAGTGCTATGTGACCTTGATAAATGTTCAAATTATAAGTATTTGATATTGTAAATAATGTTTAGTGCCAAATGTAACATTCATTACTCGAGTTTCTCGGGTAAGGGGTGTTATAAAATTTCTCCCCCCTCGAACCATTAAAAATAACTAATAGGTGATTGATTTTACACAGTGTAGGATGAGGTCAACCAGAGACTCATTAAAACCCAATCGAACCATCATCTCTTCCAAAAGACCCCACTCCAATATGTTATATGTTTTGCTTATGTCCAATTTCAAAGCAAAACATCCATGATTAAGTCGACGCTTTTTTCTTGAATGAGTGCAACATTTCATGGGCAATTAGAATATTGTCATAGGCAACATTTCTCGGAACAAAATCATTTTGTGCTTCATCAATACAAACATTTAACACCTTCTGCAATTTATTTATAATCACCTTCGGTATGATTTTGTATAGCACGTTACAAAGACTAACGAGATGAAACTGTCCCATATTCTTGGGATTCAAAATTTTAGGAATAAACACAATATTAGTTTTATTAATCTCATCCAATTCAACCTCTTGGTTCAAAATAGATTAACAATAACCACACACATCATGTACCCAAATATGCCAATATCTTTGAAAAAAGAAAGCTGGGAAACCATGGAAACCTGATGCTTTCATTGTATGCATGCCCTTCAACGCCGCAAAGACTTCTTCCTCTCTATATGCTGCTCCTAACTCCTCATTCATGGCTGCCATACATGTGTGAACTCCAGATAGTAAGTGACTCGTATCCCCCCTCCCTTGCGTCTGAAAAAGTTTGGTAGAAATAATTCCTTGCACATGCTGCCTATTCATCCTCACCTTGAACTAAGGGTGGGTTTGGATGGGCGGTGCGTTTACCTGCGGTTAGTGTAAAAATAGCGGTGGCGGTGAGATTAGATACTGTAGCGATACTGTAGCGTGAGACAAAAAGTAAGCTAAACGCACCGCATCGCACTTAATCGCCCATCCAAACCCACCCTAAGTTACTAGCCGATCGCTTTCTGAATGTGGCAAATTAATGAAAGAAAAGCATGTTACGGTGAAAGGGACATATTTATAAATAGTAAATTTATTTATAAAACTATTTCGTTTATTAGTAAATTTAAGCAGTAAATAGGATCATATTGTTTGATTAGTAATATAGTAATTTTAATCTTGTTAATATAATATTTTATATTATTTTAAATAATTTTGGATAAAGTTTAAAAATAATAATTTGAAATTTGCATTTAAAAATATATTTCAAATATATGTTTTTTAAAAATAAAATAAACTTAATATATTCAACATTAAGTGATAGGCAGCTATCTACTTGCATATTCTATTCAATACTTTTTTGGCTAAAAATTTTGTATTAAGTAAAAAATTCATATGATTATCAAACATATTAAAATATTGAGAATTTTCATTTTTAATAGAACAAAAATTCTCAATATTTTATCAACCACACCCTTCATTATTTTTGTGCCTATTTGTAAGATTTTGTTTTTGCCTATTTGCAAGGCTATATACTCAAATTGGGTTCAACTTTTTATTAGTTGCTCACATAAGGGCCAAAGGTTTCAAAATAGTCAAATAGGGATTAAGCATTTTTTAAAAATGCTCAAACGAGGCTAAACCTTTTAATATGGACAAATAAGGCCAAACATTTTCAAAAGTGCTCAAATAAGGGATTTTTAAATGTCGTATATCATGTTTCAATTTATATTTTCATTTTTCCCCCTTTCTTTTCAAGTAATATTTAATTCAACTATCATGCGTTCTATTCTAAAGACGGCGGCACTTTCATAGAGGTTTGACCCTTATATGATCATTTTAAAATATTTAGCCCTTATATGAGCAACTCCTGAAATATTAGGCCCTAATTTGAAAATTTAGTCCTATTTGTAATTGAAAACCATTGGTTTAGTTTTTGTTTGGTTTAAGACCTATTCTGGCCCCTGTATTATAGTGAAATTCTCAATTTGACCCTTTTACTATTTTTTCAGCCATTTTACCCCTTTTACTTTCATTTCGTCCATCATTTTAGCCCATAAGCCATTTTTGTTAAAGAAATTCTCATGTAACCATTTAAGTCAATCAAATGTAAACACGTGGAGGGTCAAAGTGAGAATTTCACTATCATACAGCGGCCAAACTAAGAATTTCACAACAAGCCACAGGGCAAACATATGGGATTTTTTTTACCCAAACGATAAAAAAACTAACATGATGGACGAAATGAAAATAGAAGAGATAAAATTATTAAAAAAATAATAAAAATGTAAGTATTATTTGATTAAGTGGGAGAATAAAGAAAGAAAATAACAAGAGAATACTTTAAGACGGCATGGTATCATCAACTTTCGGCAATTCTCTTCAACTTTTTTTATATAGTTAGTTATTAATTTGATAGGAAGGAAATCAAATTGCAATTTTTTAAAAGAATTTTTTTATCTTTGTTGATTTTAATCTTTGAGCGTCCAAATCAATCCTTTTAAACAACCAAATAACAGCTTGTTATGATTCTCCTCCAATAACCTAAACTATTTAGTTGGTGCTCATATTCCCATTGGAAGATCATTATGGCCACTAATTAATTTGATTGCAAATTGCCTTCTCCATTATATATCTTTTTCATTTTTACTTATTACTTTCATCTCTTTTAAGATAGACTTTTTGCATGCTTAGTGAAGATTATTAATAAACAAATTTCTAACTAATGGCACCCAAAGGTGGGAGGGACAGCAATCTCCACTCAACTTTTTCTTAAATCTAATTAGTTTACCAATATCACATTTTTAACAAAGCACCAAAATAATATAATAAATTCAATAAGATTAGCACAATACATTTAATATGTTTTATCATAAAATTACGTTAGTAGTCATTTAATTATTATTTTTTCTATTTTAGTCGCCTAGTTATGAAAAGTTACAAAATAGTAATTCTTTTGCCACTATCTGACTAGCATAAAAAAATGGAAGCATCCAAAAATCTAAAATAGTTGGGTGATTAAAAAAAATTTTGAATAGTTGAGTGACAAATTTGTAACTTATCGTAGTTGGATAATTAAAGAAAAGATAGTTAGGTGACTACTAATGTAGTTTAGTCTAAATTTTAACAAATTTAGTAATTATTTATATTGTATTTATTTTATAGAGAATTTTCTACCGTACTACTTTCTTTTTCCTCTGTTGTTCTATTTTTTAAAATATTTTTAAAACAATTAAATTGTAGAATACCATTTTTAATTAGTATTAAATCTAATCTTTAAGACAAAAAGATCATCACCTATGTAACTTTACAAGACAGACAGCTGATGGCGCACCGTAGAGAAGGTAAAAGGTACTAATATCAAAGTAGGATATGACAATATACTTGCTCCAACGAGTTTTCTTGGTGGCTAGAAGGTACTAATATCGACGCCTCAAGATTTTGATTTGATGCCATTGAAAGACCAACAGACGAAACACAAGATTTAACTACGTCACGTTTAATACTGGTTGCTAAAAGTACTATGTAACGATGAAGAGATTGCAATAGGAATTAAGCAATAAAGTATAGTTGAATGTTACATCATCATCATCACCGTCATCATCAAAGGATCAGAAATCTCAGAAAATATTGCATGTAAAAAACACCCCAAGTTCGGGCATCATTTCTTTCAACATATAGCCAAAGGTTATCCTCAACCCTTCTTTGTTTTTTCCTTAACTGTTTCTTTGTAATAATAAATGGTGAAAAATGAATGTTTTCCCCCCTTTCCTTCACCACTTGCTGTTACTGTTTAGCTTCCCTTCTACATTCATCACCAACAAAATCCCAAAAAAAAAGAATACAAATGTTATATACCAAAACCTTTTTATGTTATCTCTACCTCAGGGTTCAGCGAAACTGGTTTTCAGTTTTGCTGAGCCACGAGCTCATCAAGCTTCATTTGCTCGATCCATGCTCCCAACACTGCAGTATCGACCGGATCAATTCGAGAGTTCATGCTTGAACCTAGACCTGTAGAAGCATTAAGTGTTACACCTGAAACAGGCACACCTGTTTTCTCTTTGACCTCAGTGGGAGATTCTTTTACAAGGGATTGAACCCATGATAAATCGGGCTCGTCTCCATTGCCAAGCTCAAATGAAGATGACCTGCGAAGCTTGCCTGAGCCATCTGCATCGACTGCCCAGTCTGGTTTCCCATTGGAGGATCCCCACCAAGAATTCACCGGGGAACCAACGGTGGCAGAGGAGCCAGAACCAAGCTCCCTAGAGCTTAGGCTGCGGAACTGTTGCTGCTTCTCGCGTTGAACTAACATTGAAACCCGAGAGCTCATTGGCGAGATAGGTTCTAAGTTTCGTGGAGACATCCTACCAGATAGAGAAGCCTGCAACAAAGGATGTTCAATATTTTTAGGTGAAAAATTTGTGTTTATAGGTGATAACATGCTTTGCTGCTGCTGGAATTGATTTAAAACAGCAGACTTATGGGTGGGAGAGTAAACTGCCGCAGCCAATGCTTGATCGGAGTACTGCAGAGATGAGTTCTCAGCAGAAAATAGATCATCAAGATTCGATGGAGTCAGAGTCTTCAATCGACCAGATCGATTTAAAGAATTAGAACTCATAGAGGGCTGAGAGAGGCTAGATAACTCATTTATCAGCTGTTGCTGCTGCACATCAAAATCCGGCAGCAAGTTGAAGTCTTCAGTTGGAATGTCTCTTGCATTAAGAGAAGATCTGAGGCGACTAGATTGAAGATTGCTTCCAGGAAGATGCAGGGCCGGAACATTGGGCTGTGGCCAGGCAACATTAGAATGAGACATGCCATTAGCAGATGGAGACATGGGAGGTGTGAAAGGTGACGGAGACATTACGGATACAGAAGAAGGCGATCCGGGTAACAGACTCAAGGCTGCAGCAAAATCCATAGCTGTAGCACCAGAAGTACTTGAACGAGGAGATAGAACAGCAGAACCAGTGGAGACATATAGGGGCCGGAGTTCCTCAGCAGTATGAGCAAAGAAACACACTCTCCTCGCACAACTAGTACCGTCCTTGCACAGCCGGGTTCGGTATTGAGCAGGGTGTAGCCAGCATTCAAAAACACCATGTGCATATTCACACATATCTCCACGTCTACATGCCCCCTTGCGGAAATCGGGACAAGGAACACAACTGTAATGGAACTTCCTAGGATCCCTTCTTCGAGCATTCTCACCTGGATGAACAAATGGACACTCAGTCCAATCATGGGAGTAGGCGCGAGAACAAGGGCGCACCTTAAACGAATACATTCGGAACTCATCAGTTGAATAGATGCTGTTCTTGATATCTGGAAGAGATGGGTCGATTGGGTATTCTTTCTTCTCTGATGTGGAAGAAAAAGGAGCATTAGTTGACTTCAGCTTCTGAGGGGAACCTAAACCAGATGTAGGTGACCCATTTTCTAGAGAGGGCGAAGGAGGATTTGAGCCCGAATTCGTGACAGCTGTTGACACGCTTAAATTCTGCTCTAGAACAGAACTCTCGGTCGCGAGGAGTTGTTCAAGAGTTAATTTTACAAGTTGAAGCTTTGGTGGAACAACAATAACATCAATAGGAAGATGACCATTTGCATCAACCAAATTGGCATCGGCACCAGCTGCTAAAAGCAGCTTCACAACATCAATAGCATTTGAAGCCCCACCAGCGGCAGCACAGTGGAGTGCAGTGCTTTTGTCATGGCCGCACACACGATTAATATCAGCATCGGATGAAGATAGGATCAGCTTAATAACATCGATGCTACCATATGTAGCAGCAACCATCAAAGGTGTTCTTTCATTGTTAACCATCTGCTTTGAGCCCTTGGGACGACCGTACCACAGCCCTACTTCATCTACACCAGAAGGGTCACGTTGGATGGATCGTTTAAAGCCCTCGACATCATTATTAGCGGCAAGCTCAAGCAAGCTTGCAAAAGTATCTTCAGTTTCTAGAGTCAAGTGATTCATTTCTCAGCTATCTTAAAAAGAAATATTAGATGTTGTTGGAGGTGGCCTGCAATTTAACCGCGCTAATCCACAGCACATGCTTTCATTTGAAAAGAATCCAACTCAGGTTTACAAACAGCACCCATTGGAATCAACCTGTGGAAAATGATCAAATATTCTGTAAGATATTATTGGAATTAAAAAAGAAGAAAAAAACAACTAGAAAATCAGCCCCACTTGGGATTTCAAGAAGATTTCAACCAAAAATAATAGTGGTGGATCATTAAATTAAATTTAAAACAAAAGTCAGATAACTTGACGGATCATCAGTGGGGGGACGATAAAGAGAAAATTACAAAATATTGTAGTTTGAAGATAAATAAATTACAACATATATTCCATGACTTTGTGACATGATTGTCGACAACTACACACAGCCTTAGTAGAAGAACACTAAAATAAATTTTGATGGTCATGCTATTATTATCACTAAAAGAAACTACAGTTATAAGAATATATATAGGTTTAGCTGAAGGCCTGAACTAAGAAGAAAGAAAACGAAAATACAATGGTATTTTTGGAGAAACAAAAAAAAAAAAAAAAACCTAGCTTTATTAAACTGAAAATCAAACAAAATAAGATTGCTTTTCTTCCATTTTCTTTAAATCAGTTTTTCCTAGTACAACCATAAATAAATACAAAAAACAGTAGAAATATTTTTAAACAAAACTTCAAAACAGTATCTATATTATCATTGAAGGATCTTGAAATAAATCATTCAACGCTCATCACTAAAAATATTTTTTTTTCAAAAAAAATAGCAAAGGATCAGTGACAGAAAAGAAGTAATAAAAGATCTAACTGAGAAGCAATCAAAATAAAAGTGCAGAGAAAAACCAAGACAGCCAAACCCCGTGACCAAGATCTTTGTCACAAGGGGAAAACTGAAGCAAAAGAAAACCTTACCAGTTTAAGAATCCATCTCTGTTGTCAGAAACCAATAGAAAGGAGAAGCTTTTACAGATCTACTGGGTCTTTGAAATATTTGCCTCAAAAAGGGAGGAAAACAATTTGATCTTGGATTAGATTTGTTTTAGGGTTAAGTCACAGAGTTCTTAAGAAAAGGAACAGCAGCTACTTCTTCTTCTCCTCCTCCTCCTTTCCATCTCTATTTCCTAAGTCAGTGCCGCTTTTTCTTTCACGAAAAATTGAAAATGAAACTACAAATCAAAATCCCAAAACAATCAAAAAACGATTAATTTCTTTAATTCCTTTAGATAAAATCGCCCATGAGAAATAAAAAATGAAAAAGGCAAACTCAGTCTGAGATGACGTTAAATGAGTGTAGCGTTGAATATTCTCCTTACCAATCATATAGTAACGCGTCACTTCCATCAGGGAGGCCTGTTATTAAATTTTAAAGTTAAGGTTATTTTTGTCAATTTGTGATGGAATCTAATTTTTGTATTTTTACGTGGCGTGAATTGATTCGTTTTTGGTGTTTTAACGAGGACAACTCCCGGCAGACAAACTATGTTGCCTTGTAATAAATTTAACCGTATCCTTATGTCAAATTCCTTAAAAATTCAACCTAAATTCACTTTACATGATGGTTAAATTTTCTAGTGTTTTTAAATAGGTTGAAATATGTCATAGATACCTTTCCTTAATTTAGTTTTTATATTTTTAATTTTAGATTTTTTTTTATTTTTTTAAAATTTTAAAATTTAGGTCTAATTACTTATTATCAATTTTTTTATTAAATTTGTTGACATGACATTTTAAAATAAAAAATTCTCACTTGATAGTAATGTAACTAAAAAAATAGTGTTGTAATAAACCTGAATTAAACAAAATAATTTTAACATTATTAACAATTGAGCTTGGATTTTGAAATCTAAAAAGTAGAATGACTAAATTTCCAGAAAATAAAAGTATAGGAACTAAATTCTAAATTTACAATGAGTACAAAAACTTATGACACATTTTAACCTTTTAAATAAATAATAATGTAAAGGGTTAAATATAAGATTAGTATCCGAATTTGTCCACTTTTCCCAAAGTAGTACCTATGATTTTTTTCTCAGATTGGTACCAGAACTTTTTTTCCGTCCACTATATTAGTACCTGACACTAACGGCGTTAATTTTTTTTGATGACGTGGTAGCGCTGGCCAATCACACACCGCCACGTGGTATCCTCCTGTCCCTTCTTTTTCTTTTTTATTTCCCTCCTTTTCTTTTCTTATTTTTCTTTTTCTGGCATCATCTTTCTTCTTTCTTTCTTCTATCAGGAACCCCAAAAATTTTCCATCACTTTTTCACCAACCAATCAATTCTAAGTTGAAAAACTTTGTTAATTTATCAAATTGTTGAACTAATACCAAAAAAGAATTCCAATCAATTCATTTCCCTTGAACAATTTCTACTATGTTTATTTTTCAAAAACTAAGAGAAAAAAGCAATTAAACATATGAACTACTAAAATTAAACTCATTAGAAGTGTTACAGTACATTGATAGTACCAGTATATAGAAAAACTTAAGAGTTGTATTAGGAAAAAAATACTAACATTCGAATACATAACAATGTTGAATTACACAACTCTAGCTATTTATGGGGGGATGTATAATTATGCATAGCTCAGATCTACAACATCAAGAAAGTAGTGGGGTTTTTTTTTCATGGTTTGCTAGTGCATACCTACAATCCAAAAGTGAGAGAATCTGTATTTGGTTTTTTACAAGTTAAAAAAAAAAAAAAGAAGAAGCTTGGGTCTCTTATGCAACCATTGAAGTTCCAAATGCTTCAAACAATGGGCCAATTTAGTGGGATGCCTATTGAAAATCCACATCTTCATCTTCGTTTATTCATGGAAGTAAACGACTAAATTGGCCAGAGTAACTGAAGATGCCATAAGATTAAAGTTATTCCCATACTCGTTGAGAGATAGAGCACGAGCATGGTTGAATTCCTTATCGCCTGACTCCATATCCACATCACAAGAATTGGCTGAGTGAGCCTTGATAAAGTACTTCCCACCTAATAAGAATGCTAAACTTCGGAATAAAATCACCACATTCCAACAACTTGATGATGAACCCCTATATGAGGCTTGGGAGTTGTGCAAGAAATTATTACAAAAATGCCCTCGCTATGGTATTCTGCATTGCATTCAGTTGAAGACTTTTTACAATGGTCTCAATGCATATAGTGGTAGATACTTTTACAAACGGAGCCCCCTTTTTTGAAGTTCTACAATGAATTTTACGAAATTCTTGAAAACATTTCCAGCAACAACTATTAGTGGTCAACTAATTGAACAACCACGGGAAGAAAAGTGGCAGGAGTACATGAAGTTGATGCACTTAATTCATTGGCAGCTCAGGTATCTTGTGTCATCCATGCTTAAGAACATTTACTACTAACGATTTTAATACTAACATGATAGGTCGACAACCAAGCCAGTTTGAGAATATCTCCTGTGTTTATTGTGGAGATAGTTATATGTTCAAAAATTGTCCATCAAACGCAGAGCCTATTTACTGCATGGGTAATCAAAATCAGAATAGAAGTAGGCTAGGACTGCAACCAAATTACTACAATCATTCATGGCAGAATCATCCAAATTTCTAATGGAGTAATCAAGAGGCCGATCTTAGCAACATTTATATGTGATCTTGCCCAAATCATCCACCAGGATTTTCTCAGCAGGTTCAGAAACCTCTGCCACCAGAGTCTTCAAGTAATCTTGAAAATTTCTAAAGGTATACATGAAAAAAAATGATGCATTGATCCAAAGCCAAACAACAACATTAAAGAATTTGGAAAATCAGATGGGTTAGCTAACCAATGAACTTCGAAGTAGACCCCAAGGTGCTTTGTTGAGCAACACTGAAAATCTGAGAAGTTCAGGAAAAAAACATTGCAAAGTTGTCACCTTGAGGAGTGGAAAGATGTTGGAGTCCAAAGCTATTAAGGTTGGAGATAAGCCCTTTGTTTCTCAAAACAAAGATGAAGTTCAACTAAGTTTTGAAACTCCCGTTTTACAAAAGACATATTCTACGATCCCTAATAAGGTAAACCTGCAACCAGTTAGTTATGATAATTTAACATTCGCATCAGATGCAAAGAAATTACTGTAGAAAAGCTTTTTACATTAGGAAGGCCTTTCTTAGCAATTGGTAGGACGTTGATCGATATGCAGAAAGGTGATTGATGAGTAACAAGGTGAACTCACCATTCGAGTTCAAGATGAACATGTAACCTTTAATGTACTCAAGGCCATAAGATCTCCTGACGAGGTTAAAGACTGTTCTGTTGTTTCCATGTAACAACCCGGTTCAGACCCTAATCGGAACAATAGTTTTGGGACCACAAATCTGAGTCAAAAAATATTTTAATATTATTTTTGGTGTTTACAGTATGTGAATTAATATGTGTGAAAGTTTCGTGTGAATATTTTATCATTTGTGTGCTTGATTTTATAAAAGGACTTAATCGTGTAAATTGTAAAAGTAGCGTGCTATATGTTAAAGTGACTATTTTCTTTGATTAATTAATTATGAAGTCCTTAAAATGAAATTTGGCCATTTGTTAATTGGATGGACGGTAATAGACAACCATTATATCAGGGGCGAAGCCAAGGGGCTGGCATGGGCCACAGCCCCCCTTAACAGGTAAAATTGCTAGTTAGGCCCTTGAAATTTTTTTAAAATTTTAAATTAGTAAAAGTAAAATTGCACTTTGGCCCCCCTAAAATTATAAAAATTCGATTTAATCATTCACAAATTAGAAAGATATAAACTATAAAAAATTAAATTTCATCCGGCCCCCTAAAAAATTTTCTTGGCTTCGCCCCTGCATTATATGGTTTTCTAATTAATTTATAAAGGTTAAATTTGTAAATGTTATATTAATATGTAATAAATAAAACAAAACATTAAAATAAAGCGTGCATATTATCTTTGTTGGCTGAATGGAAGAAAGAAAGAAAACATTTTGAAGGTTTTTAAGGTTCGGCTCTTTGAAACTCAAATCAATGTATGGATTTCGATCAGTTTTTGATAATGTAGAGCCCAATTTTTTTTACCCGGGCCCAATACCTCAAATTAACCAGTAAACAGAAATCCAAATTAAACAGTCGATAGCCCATTTTTTTTAAACAGAGCCCAAACCTTAAACGAGGCCCAATAGCCCAAAGAAATAAAGCAGAAAACGAAAAACCCTAAAGCTTGACGCGCCGCACGCCCCACGCCAGCGAGATCGACCGTCCGAATCCTCCGCGCCCGCAGCGTGCGCCGCCACAACTCCACGTCAAGAACGTGATCCACCATATCTCTGCAAAATAGAAAAGCAGTTGTAGATTTTTAGGCTATAAAAAGCCAGATCAGATCTGTAAAGAGGGACTTTTTTTTTTTACAGAAATAGAAGAGAAAAAGCAAATCTCAAATACAAACAGAGAATCTTCAAATACATACTAGAATACGAAAGGTTATTTCTTTTTTTATTTTTGTTTTCTGTATTTTCTTTTCAACTTTGTCTTTTAAAGTTTTTTCCTTTTAAAAACAATAAAAAAGACAAAAAAAAAACTAACCTTTTTGAATTTTCCGGCCACCGCGCGTGGTGGCCGGCGACGGCGGCCGACGGTGGTCCGGCGATCGTGACTCGGTCGGAAATAGGGAAGGGCTTGAGAGGTTTTGAGAGAATTTTGGTTTTTTTTTTTTTGAGAATGAGGAAGGAAATGAGGGTTTTTAGAAATTTTTTTTTTTGCTTTTATAGCTAAACTAAACGACGCCGTTTTGAGCATTGGGGTCAGAGGCCAAAACGACGTCGTTTTGGGCCTCTGACCCGCGACTCGACCTGCACAGAGGCTAGGATCCGCGCGTTTTTGCTAGGGAGGGGCTAATTGCGCGTTTAGCCCTCCGCTTTTTCCTGGTTTTATAATCAGGTTTTTATTCCCGATTTGGCCCAAAAGTTTGCTTCTGGTTTCAATTAAGTCCTTAGTCGAGCGCACCGTTTCAGAGAGCAGGATTAATTGCCATTTTAGTCCTCCCTGTTCTGCGCGAGCTTAAATCTGGTCCTCCCCCTTTATTTTATTTCTGATTTTACCCCAAAACTTCTGTTTTCAATCCAATTTAGTTTTTTTATTTTTGCTATTTTACCGTTAAATTCATTATTATTATTATTTTATTACTTTTTTTTATTATGTACATTATTATTACTATTATTATATATATATTACTGTTTACTTTATGTTCGTGATTGTATATTATTTGTTTAATATTTCTACTATTATTTTATTAATATTATCCCTATTATTTTACATCCATATATTATTATTACTATGCTATATTTATATTATTATATTTATCGTCATATTATTTTATTACTAACATTTTTATTTATTACTTTTATTATTTTATATTTTGTTACATACTATTATATATATTATTATTTCTACTAGTATTCTACTATTATACTTATCATATTATTCACTATTAATTTTAAGCCATATATTTTTATGCCTATTTTTACATATATAGATATTTTACCTCTTTTGACTATTTTATATGTTCAACATTTCAATTTTACGTATTCCTATATACATTTTATTATTACTTATTTTTTTATTTATATCCATTATTTTTGTTTTTGTTTTTATTGCTATGGTTATTATTACTTTTATTTTTCTTTATTATGAACATCATCATTGCTATTTTTATCACGAGTTTTACTATCATGGTTTATTTTCTTTTGTTTTCCGTCATTTCAAGTAGACTGATGGTTTCGAATTGCATTTCAACATTTTATCTTTATTTTTTAAAAAAAAAATCCATTAAAAAGGTTTCACAAAGATAATATTTAGTGTTTGGATGTTCGAGAATTGTACCCAATCGTGTTGGGTTTCAGTTTTTCGTTCGTCTGGATAATTAAATATCCTTAAAAGATTTTGATCGTGTTTTTTGAAAATAAGGCAATGTTTCGTGTTTGGACGTTCGAGAGATTCGTGCCCAATCGTGCTGGGTCTCGATTTTCTATTCGTCCAAATGACCAAATATCCTTCAGAGGTTTTGACAGGGATTTCTTAAATAAAGGCAATATTTCATGATTGGAAATTCAAGGAATCGTGCCCAATCGTGCTGGGTTTCGGTTTTTAGTTTGGCCAAATAGTGAAGTACCCTTTTTAGATTGCAAGACATGAATGTTGGAAATCACACTTCAAAAAAAGGATTGGTGGCGACTCCATGTTTTTAAAGTCGACCCGTTTTTCCAAACAAAAAATGGTTTCGACAGATAATTTTTACGTTTTTGAGATCGTTGCTTCGAGTGTTAGCAAACCCATGCCTTAATTTTCAGATTTAATGAAGAATTTGAGATTTTTCATTGATGATAGCTTGATGTTTTTGTGGTTTGATGATAAAATATAAATTTTTGTTGATAGATTATTATGTTTAACTAAGTGATTTTTGATAAAAATGTGTATTAAGGACTAAATTGAGAAATTTGTAAATTGAAGGGTTAAAATGTGAAATAAATGAAATTAATGGGCTGCTAGGGACCTAAGGTAAATTCGTCCTAACATGGGTTTGATGAGATTTTGTGTTATTTTGAAATAGGGACTAAATTGTGAAAATGTGAAATGTTATGGGCTAAAATGAAAAATGCCCAAATTATGTGTTCTTGGATGAAATTGAATGAAATGTTGAATAAGTAAGTTAATTTTGATATTAATTAGATTGGAAAAAGCTGAATTCGGATCTAGATCGAGGGAAAATCAATGTATCGGATTAGTTGACTTAATTTGTCGTTACGACGAACGAGGTAAGTTCGTATTTTAATAGACATCACAAAATCATGTTATAAATACATATTATTTGTATGGTTGAATTCAATGCCGAATGGTAATGCAAATTTATGTATTTTGAATAAGTTATATATATACATATGATATTATGATATTAAATTGTTTGAGAAGCAGAATATATGAATACGAGAAAGTTCTGATATTGTGACGACGTCTGAAAAGCTCGTATGAACCCTAAGAATAGTAGAGGATACATATGACATAGGATTCCGAGATATGATTTCATGTAAGACCACGTCTGGGACGTTGGCATCAATTTGAGATATTGTGTAAGATTGTATCTGGGACACTGGCATCGTAATTAGAGATTACGTGTAAGACCATGTTTGGGACATCGACATCGTATATGATTTCGTGTAAGACCATGTCTAGGACAGTGGTATCGATATTGATTACATGTAAGACCACGTCTGGGACGTTGGCATTGTATGAACTTTTCGCGCTATCCGAGTATCCTTATTGTTAAGTGAATGGCATTCCGATTTAGGTACGTTGAAATGTATACAATATTTGATAATGAAAGGTAAGTATATATATGCAAAGAATGTTATGTGATGTGTATGCAAATGAAATGTGAATATGTGCAAATGAAACATGAACAAATGAATAAGATGTGGTTTATAAAGTGGCATATGTGAAATTGTCAGATACTTTATGAATGAAAGGTGAATTTGGGTATAAATGTTGAAATGAGATTCATATGAAAAAGATATATGATTAGATGAACTATTTTCCATAATGTGCTTAATTGGCTATAAGAAAGTGTGAATTGAATGTTATATGAGAATTGAATTGAATAAGCTTGTGAAACCTAAAGTTAGTAAGTAAGTAAGTATATTATTGAAGGGTGATTATTTGATATGAAATCATGTTATAAACTTGAGATAAGTTGTGTTTTGGCATGTGAGATAGTATATTATATTTATGACATTGAATTGAAATTATTTATTATGTTAAGTTTATTAAGATACGAGCTTACTAAGCTTTCAAAGCTTACTCTGTGTGTTTTTCCTATGTTTATAGATTTTCGGAGATTTGCTCAGGTTGGAAGTCGGTAGAGATCGCATCACACTATTTGGTTAATGATTTTGGTATTTATACCTTTATGACTTGATTATATGGCATGTATAGGCTATGGTATTTGATATTATGGTTGGAATGTATTTGGCTATTTGAGATGGTTGATTATGAATATGGTTGTGGAATTTAGTAAATTTTGATAAACTTGATATTGGCTAAATAGCTTAGAATTGTTATGAGATTTGCTTGAAATGATCTAAGTGTATATGGCCGTTTTAATAATGGTTTAAGTTATTCATATGATCATTTGATAGATGATGAGTATTTGCTTAAAAAATGCATAAAAAATGAGTTGATGAATTGGTTCATTTTTGAGGTTTGAGTTGATGTTTGAATTGGAAAATATTGTATTAATAAAATAGGTTATAATGATGATTATAGCTTGTGTATTTGGAATATTTTGGCCGCCTCTTAATGGTATTGAAATGGTAAAAAATGATGTGGTTTAGGTATGCATAAGGAGGGTGAGAAATATGGCTTAAACCAAGCCTAATTTCGTGCCACACAGCCTGAGAACACGGGCGTGTGTCTCAACCGTGTGACCCCTGCTATTTTAATAAAACAAGTTAGTGTGTTCCACGGCCTAGACACACGGGCGTGTCTGGTGGCCGTGTGTCCAAGTCAGTATGTATGCCCTGTTTCCACACGATCTGTGACACGAACGTGTCTGGAAGCCATGTGAGGCACATTGCCTGTCCACATAGGCGTGTGACGTTTGAAAATGTGAAATTTATTCAAAGTTCTGGAAATTTTGTATATGTTTGGTTTAGTCCTGAACCACTTCTAAGCATGTTTTAAGGCCTTGCAGAGTCTTGTAAGGGACAATATGGTTGTGTTTGAATAACATATGTATTTGAATGTCTAAATGTATGAGATATGTATATGTTATGAAATGAGTGATCGGTAATACCTCGTAACCCTATTCCGATGATGGATAAGGGTTAGGGTGTTACATTCAAAGGTGGATTCATTGGTTCCTATAGAATTGGAACTTAATTCTCTAAACGAACCATTGAAATGTATTTTATTATCTAATCCACCAAATTACAATGAAGATGATGAATATTTGGCTTCATTAAAAGTTAGTTCGAATGGGATTATTTTGGAAGATCGATTCAAATAATTTGAGTTGTCATCTCCAAAGTTGACTGAAGACAATGAAAATGGTTCTATCAAGGGACGGGAGATTGATCTAATCTCGAGTATTTGCTCCTGAAAAATTCAAGTCTCGATGGTTAGAAGTTAGAATCATTTATCTTATATCTGATAGTTCTTGGGTGTTGTTCAGTGTGGACTGAAAAAGGATGGAATTAAATTTTGATCTAATGACTTTAATTGCTACTGTTTGGATCTTGACTGAAATCTCAAACTTTAAAAAATAAAGGAGTTAAAATTAACCAAAATAAAGTATAATGACTAAATCTATAACTTGCATACAATACAATTATACAAAGACCGGTAAAAGAAATTGACCTAAGGATGTAATCGAGCCAAGCTGAATTTGAATACTAACGATCTCAAGCTCGAGCTGATTCGAAGCTTGATACTTGTCTCGAGCTCAATCAAACATCTATCTTAAGCTTGAGCTTGACTTGAGATATAGTTAAGCTGCTCAAGCTTAAACTCAATTGTTGAGTATGACTCCTATTTTAGTCAAATTTGAGAAATAATCTTTCAGTTAAACTCTGTTTATTTGTTTCAATCAAACTCTGATTAGTCTAGATTATTTTATTATTATTTGACCTATGAATTTAGCCTATAAATAGACTCTTTTACAACATTAGAAAATACACTCATTAGAGATTAGAACTCATAACACATTTAGAGAATTTTGTGTTTACATTTTGAGGGTTCTTTGTTTTAGAGGTTTAGTTTTTATCTCCATCTTTTGTACTCTTTGTTCTTTTTCCATTATAGTAAAATTATCTTTCCTTGTGGTTTTTTTATCCTTTTTGGAGAGGTTTTTCCACGTTAAATTTACGTGTTCAATTTCTTAATTTATTCCACTATTTTTTTACTTGTTGCTTAATTGGGTCAATCCTAGCAACAAGTGGTATCAGAGCTAGTTCAATATTCACAGATCAACCCATTTTAGAGATGGCAGCAACAAGGTTTGAAATTGAGAAGTTCAATGGTGAGACAAATTTCAATTTGTGGGAAGTTCGGATGATGGCAATTCTAGTTTAAACCAGCTTGAAAAAGGTTGTTACTAGGAAAAAGCCTGAGAATCTAAATCAAACAGAATGGGAAGAGCTTGATGAAAAGTTATTGTCTGCAACCCAGTTGTGCCTCACGAATACGGTATTGCAGGAGGTATTGATGGAGAAAACCTCATCCACCTTGTGGAATAGGTTAGAAACTCTTTGTGTGACTAAGTCTCTTGCTAATCGTTTAATGTTGAAACAACGTCTAGTTACGTTTCGCATGAACGGAGGTGAGCTTCTTAGAGATCACATCAGTCAATTCATTACTCTTTTAAATGATTTAAAGAACGTTGAGGTTCATAGTGACGGTGAAGATCAGGCTATGCTATTATTGTGTTCTTTACCCCCTTCATACAAGCCTTTCAATGAGACCCTGATTTATGGTAGAGACAAACTCTTATTCGAAGATATAAAGGGTCATTTGTTGAGTAGAGACAAACTCGACAATGAGTTTGGTTTGGATAGTAAGGCAGATAAACAAGCTTTTGTTTGGTAGCATCAAAGAAACGAAACAAAATGTGTTGCTATTGTAAAAAGTTAGGCCACATCAAAGTATATTGTTATAAACTGCGAAATAAAAGAGCTGCTGAGAGTATTGAGGAAGATGTAGCTGGTGCTAATTTGGCCAATGAAATCAGTGATGGTCTTGTTAGTGTCAACGAGCGATAACTCTAAGCTCACGTCCGAGTGGATCTTAGATTCGAGATGTTCTTTCCACATGTGTCCCAATAGAGAATGATTCTCCACATATAGTTCGGTTGAAGGTAGAGTTGTGCGCATAGGAAATGAGTCATCTAGTAAGGTAATTGGTATTGGTACTGTTAAAATTAGGATACACTATGGGACGATTAGGACACTCTCAGATGTCAGGTGTGTACCTGATTTACGAAAGAATCCCATCTCCTTGAGTATTTTTGACTTGAAAGAATGTAGAATCAACATCGAGTCGAGCGGCATAAAGTATTTCATAGAGCTATCGTATTATTAAAAGGTAAAAGAACCGACAGTCTTTATATTCTAGAAGGTTCTATAGTGATCGGTGAAATCGACTGTCCCTCATCCGTTACGGAGTCGAAGTCAATTCGTTTGGAGTGGAGACAACTTGGTCATATGAGGGAAAAAAGTATGACCGTTTCGTTGAAGAGAGGTTCTCTTTTGGATGCATTTTTTGAAAAGTTAGGGTACTATATTCATGAAAATCAGACTCGGGTTAATTTTGATTTGGCAGTGTACAAGTTGAAGGCTAGAAGACTTCCAGATTCTAAGCACAGATTCAACGCAGTTAATTCCCTACATAGTTCAAGATAGGCTCGTGGCGAGCTTTGGGAAAGATGGCGTTGTGGTAATATGAGTCGAGGTGGAGATTTGTTGAGTATGACTCCTATTTCAATCAAATTTGAGAAATAATCTTTCAGTTAAACATGACTCCTATTTCAATCAAATTTGAGAAATAATCTTTCAGTTAAACTCTGTTTATTTGTTTCAATCAAACTCTGATTAGTCTAGATTATTTTATTATTATTTGACCTATGAATTTAGCTTATAATAGGCTCTTTTACAACATTAGAAAATACGTATATTAGAGATTAGAACTCATAACACATCTAGAGAATTTTGTGTTTACGTTTTGAGGGTTCTTTGTTTTCGGGGTTTAGTTTTTATCTCCATCTTTTGTACTCTTCGTTCTTTTGCCATTATAGTAAAATTATCTTTGCCCGTGATTTTTTACCCTCTTTAGAGGGGTTTTTCCACGTTAAATTTGTATGTTCAATTTCTCAATTTATTTTGCTACTTTTTTTTTGCTTGTTGCTTAATCGGGTCGATCCCAACATCAATTAAGCTAATTTATCAATTTTTGTATTAAAACTCAAATTCAAACTCAATTAAGCTCGTATGTATTCAAGTTTGAGTTAGGCTCAATAATTGAACTTAGGGTTCAAAGGCAATAACGTAATTCAATAATATAAAAATATTAAAAATGAAAAGTTCAGCAAGGCTCACAAGCCGAATATTACGAAGTTCAAATTCAACTCGATAACTCAAGCTCGACTGGCTAATTACTAAATTATGTTCAAATTTATTTAAGTGAAACTCAAGTAGATTATGAGCACTAATGTCTTGTTTGCACTTTTAATTTCATCAATAAAAGATATATTTTGTTATAGGGACAAATTAGGCGAAATTGCCAAAAGGCAAAGGATTTTAGATTGGAGCTTGGAAAATAACAAGATTCTCTTGGAATTTTTTAGGGTCTTATGGTTTATCACTTGTTTTGTGTCATAACCACACGGTGACAGCGGCTAGTTGAATAATATCGATGGAGGTGATGCTTACGGAGCCATATCCGACTGGCAAACAGGCTTTCTACAAGTTCGGTGTTGATAAGCCCAATTGAGCCACCTCTGTGGTCTACTTTTAGTTTTCGATTATTGTTATCCTGCTCGGATTTATGATCTTGAAATGAATGATTTTATCTATGTTATGAGATAATAAAATGGGTTTGTTTACCCTAAAAAAACAATAAAATGTGATCCTCAGGTGAACATAAACAGTGTAATTTTAATTTGTTTTTTAAACAATTATTTAAATAATTTTAATCCACGTTATTGGATATGCCATGTGTTTGTCCTATTAGTTTTGTTTGTATGATCTAAATATTTTGATGAATCGAATAATTTTTCTTAAATTTATCCCTCAAATAATATAATTAGTAGATTATTTTCAACGAGAGTTATATTAATCTAAATCATATTTTAGTTATTAAATTTTAATTTATTCCGAATTTATCATTAATATTATCGATATGTAATATTTTTATAATCAAATTGTTAATTGTCGTTAATGGTTTAAATTGACATGACACATTATATCATCACATGAAAATTTTAAATCAACTAATTCTTATATTTTATTTCAACAGTTTGTTATTTTTATTCTCCTCTTGACTAAATGGGAGAATTGCTTTCTAGGCGCTCTCAAAAATTAAATATTAAATTTAAGGTTTTAACCTTCCATTAAATAGAACAATTGCATTCTGGTCCTATGAAAATTTAATAAATCTATTAAAAATTTCCTAGTTCTCGCCCTACACTCCAATTTGTTGGGGAAATCTTTGAGCAAAAATGAAAAAAAACGGCAAACAAACAAGCCCAAATCATAAGGTGGCAAATTAGCAAGTGCATTGGGGTTTGTGGAAAGCATGGGAAAGCCCAACTTTGCAAAACATGGGAAAGCCCACACCACCCCACACCAAGACATTGGGGTTTGTGGAACTTTCCAATTATTTATTAACACATTAATTATAGAGAATAGAAAAAAAAATCATTCTTTCTAAAGCTTTGATGTTCACAAATAAAAAAAAAAAATGAAAATCCTGACACATCGATTGCATAATAAATAATTCCTTTTTCCTATGTTTCTAACTTTGCTGAGATTCTCTTTGTATCTTTTGCTTTTTCTCTTATATATTACTTTATGTTTGGAAGAAATAAAATGAGAGAAAATTGTTCTTAATCTAATCATAAAGAAGTCATCATGTTATTCTCTTTTTTCACAATCATGAAAATTTTATATGTTTATTTACTAGTTCAATCCATCTAAACATGATCTGGAGCAATGAATCCGTTCCAAGGAGAAATTGGAACATCTTGAAAATTAAAGAGTTAGAATTATGAAAAAATTATATCAACAAACGACTTAAACAAGGACATATTATCTTTGATTTATGCATAAATCGCCATTACACACACTCGCAACCAGTTCATGTTTCAGCAGATGGATTTATGGCATCATGGAAGATTAGAAATTTGGTTAATACCATAATGAAGATCATTCAACATTTGGAGTAACCATGGAGCTTGAAAAATGGCAAAAGCCGAATTAACCCAAGATACTAACAAAAATAAATGGAAAACAAATTCGTTTGAAAGAGTTTTGGGAAGGAATAAAGTGTCTAAAGTTATATATCTGTTAGTCTTTTGTTATATGTGAAGGAGACCTAAAGTGGCAGAAACAAAAAGTGTAGAGGAAATTTGGGAGGGCGAGGACTAAGACAAAAGCGTCAATTTTGCAAAACATTGGAGAGTTGAGGTTGCGCCACATGGCCAAGGCGAGGATCTCCGAAGCTCTCAAACCCCTAATTTAACAAACATGGAACAGATTGGATAAACTGTGAGCAGTTTAAGAATCCCCAAACCCCCAATCTTTAGATTTCTGTCTAATCAAAACAAAAAGAAAAAAAGAATCTTGCAGGAAAAACATTAATTATTTCAACAACATTGAACGTAGTGCCTCCTGAGTTTCCGGAAATATTGTTTAGTTTTCCCACTTCTTAAATATTGTTTAGATGTGTAATATCGTAACTAAACTAATGCATTAATCAATCTGTTGTCATTTGCTTTCAATTGGAACATCTACTTTAAACCATATTCAGTAAATAATACACAAAAATGGTTGTACCGACAGTCCCATCCCAGGTCCCAAGACCCTAAAAATGCAAAACTCAGAGTGGGCTAATTGAATTATTGTTAGGTAGTAAAAACCTTCATGAAGTTGGAATTTATAAGCCACCCAAAACAAAGAAATAAAAAATCCAGTGTCCCCACTGATAATACATATGTCTGTCTAATATAGCCAGCCAACCGATGAACCAAAATATTTTTGGCAACCGCAGCGGTTTTTCATTGATAAGGACATTGAGAATCTTTGATTTTCATGATTAACCTCATCCACCCTCTTACCACTTTTACCCACCGACACAACCTTTTTTTTTTTTTTTTTTGTTAAAGATGGAAACTAAACACGAGTTAAGAGTAGAGTCAGGCTATCAGCAACAGGTTGTGATTCCTGCTGTACGTAACTCTCCATGTAAACCCAACCAATACCAACTCATTGGACTGTCTGTAGATATGCACGACTTGCCTTGTTCAGTGTCTCCTTCCAACTTCTTTTATTCTACTAACCACACCACTATTTGCAGTGTTTTTAAGGCATCCATTGCAGGCTTCATCCGCCACCGACGTACCTTCAAGCCTTCATACATCGCCCAATGCCACACTGTCCACCTACCTTGATCATCACGGACACAAATTACTTACACTATCAAACTAACATTTACTTTTTTGGGTTCAAAAAGTAATTGCCAAAGGAATTGAAACTCGTATTTTAAATTAATACAATTCTATCAAAATTTACGCTAAAATTGATTAAGTTTAATTCATGATTTTCCCTTTCAAAGTATATTAATTTATTCACTTTAATACTTAGAAGTATTATTCATTATAATTAAGTTTAATTCATGATTTCCCTTTCAGTTATATTAATTTATTCACATTAATACTTAAAGGTATTATTCATTATAATTTTTAGTCTGAAATGTAATTTTAAAGCTCAAAAGAGTTCCTTGTTTTTAATTTTTATTTTATTAATATCGACAAAGTTTTCATTATTATTTTTCCACATTTCTAAAATTTAACAAATATGGCTTCCAAATGCCTTTGGAAACCCTGTTGCTTCTACGCTTCTACTTTTGTTTTCATTTATTTTTGGATTTTGTTCTTTTATAAAATGCTTAATATATTATTTAGGATAAAAATGTTTATTATAATGATATCCAACATCAACAAAAACTAATTTCTCTTCTAAACTTGCAGCTACGGCTACGGTTACACACATCCAAATCCAATTAATTATAATTTCAAATTGCGATTAGATTAATAATTAGAATATAATTAAATATAGATCAAAACAAATTTGAATAAATCTTAAATATGAAGAAATTTAAATTTAAATAATATTTAATTAAGATGAAACTTAAACAATTTGCCCATTCTAGCAATTTTTTTTTTAAAAAAAGTTGTGAATGCATTTCATGGTACTAAATTTTTAGTTTGGTAAATCGCGTGACCTTAAGATTATTCTATTTAATCTGGATAAATGTGTGCCTAAATTCAAATGTATAATTATTTGTTCAAGTTCATTCTTAATGTAAATTTTTTTTACACTTTTTTAATTAATTTATATATTTTTAAATTTATATCCACCATATGTCATTCTGAAAGGCTGTCACATGTCATCATTGGATTGATCATAGGTGCCACGTCAACACAAACTAGCGATATTAGTGTAAAGGTACCAACCTGAGCGACAAAATATAAGTTTAGATACCAACTATATAAAAGAATAGTTGAAGTACCAACTCAATACTTTTGGAAAAGTTTAAGAAACAAACTACATATTAAATATTGTGTTTAATATCTTAATTTTATTGTTTCAATTAAAATCCCATTTTTTTATTTTTTATAGATAAATTAATTATACAAATTTTTTTGTTGAGAAAACAAGCGGCTAACTGCCTACACGCGATAGACTCTTAACCTTGCTATTCCAATAATATCATCCTCAATTAATCTCATGAGAGTAGGAGGAGGGACCCCAATGTTTTTCATTACAAACCCATGTCTTAGCGCCCAAGCAGTAAGGAAATCAGCACAGCAGTTTGCCTCTCAAAAAATGTGGATGACGTTACATAAAGACAACAACGATATCAATTGCTTACACTTTATAATGTTAGGAACAAAAGGATCATGCAAATTAAGAGCACCAACAACTTTCTTGACAGCTAAAAGGGAATTTGATTCAACTAACATTTTGTCAACCTTTCTCCACTGCCAAATCCAATGCTAACATGATAGCATGAACCTCAGCCTTCAGCGTTATACCTTGTCCTATTTGTATCGAGAATTGCCCTACCCATGCACCATCATGGTCTCTTGTGATACCGCTCATAGCAAAATTCCCAATATTAGATTGAGCCGCACCATCGACATTAATTTTAAAGACAGACCAAAGTGGAGTCTTCCCCAAAACCAAAGGAGCAGTCTTGAAAGATGAAAGTCGACGGTTGTCCCCTTTCCAAAACCACAAAAAATGTTTAGAATCTTTTCATCTAGTTATAATTTAAGGTTATGCAATTTGGGGTTGTAAGCAAAAGAACTTATGATTGCCTTAATTGTGTTGGCACACTCCGCATATAGCTTCCTCTATGCTCATTTATTTGATCATAAAGTTTAGGCTTGCGTATCTTAATACCTCGTAATTAAGTAAATAATTATGATATATTTGTAAGAGTTATGTATTTGGAGGAAATCCAAGTGCAATAAAAAAAATTAAAAAAGAAAGAAAGAGAGAGAATGAAGTTTTATTATTTTGAATACATTGTGTTAAGACATGTAAGTTAGAAATACCATTTTTTAATGTTAAGTGTTAGATAGATATTGTTTTGATGATTTAAATTGCGAGTAATCGAAATTAAGGAATTGGAATATTATGAGGGAGTAATGTTTTAAAGTATGAGTAGAGGTTAAAAAATGGGTTATTACCTACCTAAAAATATGCAGATAATAATGATGGTTGTGGGGTGGTAAATAGCCGTTGTAAAAAACAAGGGTAATTAGAAGACAGTGTCAATTTGGTAAATTATTAGAGATCAAGGCCTAAACAATGCAGTAGCTTTTCCATCTCAGTTTTATAAATAATAATAATTAATGGTTTAGGAAGAGGAAGGGGGTCCAACCCGAGGTCTAAAAAGGAAAACTGTCGGTATGAGTATGAAGGCTGAGTGACCCCCATCCCCATTTGATTTAATCCTTCCGTTTCTTCTTCTTCCGGGAATTAATCAAAATCATCACTACCACAACCGACACCGATATGAGGAAAGAAGCAGTGCCCTCCACCGCCCCTTTCACCGCCACCACCGTTGGCAAGAAGCTATTCCTTTGCTTTGAAACTAAACCCTTAGTTGTTACATTGCTTGCTCTTACCTTAGTTATGCTTCTCTGGAACTTCCCTCCTTACTACCAAAACCTCTCTACCACCCGTCCCTGTTCAGCTGCTCCTCTCGCCTCCGTCGTTGCTGCCGCCTCCACTAGCTTATACTCCACCAATGCATCACTCCCTTATACAGCCACCCCCGCAGGTGAAAAGAAGTACTACTCGGATCCTAAAGTTAAACCCAGGGACCCCAACAAGCGGGTCTTCGAGGCTTACGGTAACGCTGCTGCTTTGTTTGTGCAGATGGGTGCTTACAGGGGCGGTCCTACAACATTCGCGGTGGTGGGATTGGCTTCCAAACCCTTTCACGTTTTCGGCCGCCCCTGGTACAAATGCGAATGGATCTCAAATAATGGGTCATCTTTCAGAGCCAAGGCCTACAAAATGCTTCCGGATTGGGGGTATGGGCGTGTTTACACCGTGGTGGTGGTGAATTGCACTTTCCCATTCAACCCAAACCAAGACAACCTCGGTGGTAAGCTGATGATCAACGCCTACTACGGTGAGTCCCCAAGGAAGTACGAGAGGTTCACAGCGTTGGAGGAGACCCCTGGATCTTACAATGACGCCAAGTACCGGCCACCATTTCAGTACGAATATTTGTACTGTGGGTCGTCTCTGTACGGGAACCTCAGCGCTGACAGGATGAGAGAATGGATGGCTTACCACGCCTGGTTCTTTGGGGCAAGCTCGCATTTCGTGTTTCATGATGCGGGCGGGGTCTCCCCGGAGGTCAGAGCGGCTCTCGAACCTTGGGTGCGTGCCGGAAGGGCTACGATTCAAGACATTCGGGACCAGGCGCAGTTCGATGGGTATTATTATAACCAGTTTTTGGTGGTGAATGATTGTTTGCATCGCTATCGACACGCTGCCAATTGGACTTTCTACTTCGATGTGGACGAGTATATCTATTTACCTGATGGAAACACTTTGGAGTCGGTGTTAAATGAATTCTCCGCTTATACACAGTTTACTATTGAGCAGAATCCAATGTCCAGCCTGCTCTGCTTAAGTGATTCCTCTCAACAATATTCCAGGTGATCTCATCACTCACCCCATCTGTTTATTTTCTCTAGAAAGTTAGAGATGAAAGAGCCAAGTTGGGTCTTTAATAGCAAGTTGCAGAAGGATTATGAAAATGACATACGTTGTTCATCTTGGCAGGCAATGGGGATTCGAGAAGCTTCTGTTTAGAGAATCAAGAACGGGAATTCGGCGTGACAGGAAATATGCAATTCAGGCAAAGAATGCATTCGCAACGGGAGTGCATATGTCGGAGAATGTGATTGGGAAAACATTACATAAAACAGAAACAAAGATTCGTTATTATCACTATCACAACACCATTACCGTACACCAAGAGCTATGCAGAGAGTACCTCCCTCCCTCTGCCAAAAACAATGTCACTTGGTTCAATAAGCTACCCTATGTCTACGATGATAACATGAAGAAACTGGCCAACACCATCAAGGAATTCGAGCGTAAAACCATTGGAGACCTGGGTCTTCTATGACCCCACACCCCACATTCCACTCCAGCAGCTACCACATGTATCAGTTTAATGCGTTAATGGTTGAGCATTCATGGCATCTGTGCTTATTTTTACATTTGGGTTTGCTCAAAATTTACTCCTCATTCATGCTAAGGATGGCCCCCACCCATTGCTAGCTGTGGCGAGAAACTCATGGAACAAGCTGGAAAGGGGGCCCCCGATATCGTTTTGATTTTGTCTCTAGTGGTGAGTGTGTGTTTTACTTGTACCATTTTGTTTTTGGTTCTATATCTGTAGTGGGAATACTTGTAAAATTATTTCTCTTACATATTTAAGTTATTGATTTATAGATTCATACTAGTTTTATAATAGAAAACATCCGATGATGGCCTGGTTGTCTAATTGTTTAAGGACATGGTTCCATTATTGTTTCTTTTCCAGGTAAAAGGTGCACCCACCACTCCGAGAATGTGAATTGTGATGTTTTTTTCCCATTGCTATATCTCTTTCCATTTTTATATACTGTGAATTCAGTTGTTAAATCATCTTTTACCCTATGCTCTTTTTAGACTTCATCATTTCACTTCTATAAAAGCCATGACGTAATTTAATAGCAACCACAACATTTTTTACTCAAAGTTTCTACTTCTATTATGAGTTGGGACCATTGGGTAAACTTTTTTTTTTTTTGTTAATTTATTCGTTACCCTTAGAATATTTGTTTAAAATAGTCACTCAGTTATCTCATTAACAGATTCCTGACTAAATTTGTCACGCCAACATCTTTTACACTTAATATCCACATAATTAAAAGGCTAAAAATATAAAACAACAGTCGACTTAGAAGGAAAAGGTAAATCCCCTTGTTTGGAAAAATCGCACAATCCCTAAAGGTGTATTTGGGCGAAGATGAATTTCATTTGTATCAATATTTTCAAAATTCTAAAAACGAATTTAAAATAAACAAAAAAAATTAAAATCTATAAGTAATTCAAATTCCTTTTTTAAAATTCCTCACATACATGATCCCATTATAAGATAAAAAAATTGAACTTCAAATTTTATTTTTATTTATTTATAATCTATATATTTTAAATTTTATTTTATTAAAACTATTGATAACTTTTTGCAAATATAATATCCATGTTGAATACTTTTTATATTATTTATTTTAAATATAATTATTTTTTAATTTATAAAATTCTAATATCTTAATTTTTAAAATTATTTATTTATCCAAACAAAACAATTATAAATTCTATTATTTTATATTGATAAATTCTAAAATACTAGCATTTTAAAAACTCAATAGATTTAAAAAATTTCATCCAAATACACCGTAATTCTTTCCTAAAATTTGAAACCAAATATAACTTTGCAAATTACTATCAATTTTTCTTCAAGGCTCAAACAGGAAAAGGCTTCATCTTTCTAGGTTTTATCAACCAACAAACCCTAATACACTGATATACACTATAAAACAAGCAAAACCATAATAAAATTCCCAAAATTCCTTTATTCACTAATGAAACATTCAATTAAGTAACTTTCAGAGCTTATTAGGGAGCAGCTTTCTAAAAATGGTAAGGAATGTCAAGCACAAAATCTTGAGCTGAAGATGATGACGGTTTTCCCACTAAAATATCAGTTAAGCTACCCTCCATCGGCGGCGGCCACAGTATCAGAGACGTTACTAAACATTTCTAACAATTTTATTGATTCTTAATAATAAAGAATCAAACAAAATTGAAAATATACTACATTAAGAACACTAGATCTCGATACTTCACAATTCACATTGTCAAATATTAAATTCAAAATATTAAAAACAATTCTAACAATTTCAACAACTCTTAATAACAAAGAATTAAACAAAATTAACATTAGCTTACTACAATGACAAAAGAACAATGGCACGCACTTATATCATACGTAGAATATGTTCAACCCATGTAACAACATTAATGGTATTATAATTTCAATGATGTAAACAATTTGTAATAACAAAGAATATAACAAAATTAACACTAACTTGCTATATTGACAACCAAAAACAATAATACAAATTTCTTGTACCGTACATAGAACAAATTCAACAAATGTAACAATAATAATAACATAATAATTCTAACCATTTCAACAATCTTTAATGACAAAGAATCTAATAAAATTAACGCTAATTTACTACCATGACAATCAAAACAATAATAACATATTCAACAAATGTTGACTATTAAAAAAATTATAAATTCATTAAATACAAATGTTAAACACAATAAAAAAACATAATATTGGTTAAAAAAATAATGACAACTTTCATAAAATTATGTTATGAATTATGGCAAGAAAAAAAACACTTGTAGAAATTTTGGAAATATTTGAAATGATTTAAGGATTATAAATGTCTGAGAAGATTTGTTAACTTTGCAACTTAGAGAACTTATAAGAGAGAGGAATGATTCAGACATTTTAAGATAGTATGATTTCTGTGTTTACTGATGTCGAGTTCAATGTATCATAAAATAATTTAAACTCAAATGGGAGTCGAAATCTTTCTCTATCAATTTAAATCCATATCTTTAATAAAAAATACAATATTCTCAAAAAAAAAAATCTAAAAAGTTGTAGAATGACCTAAAATGAATTTAATAAATAATAAGCAATTAGTTTAAGCAAAGTGCTGAAATAAATTCAATGTTTGGACATGGTATTAAGGAACGATTTTGATTTTAGTTTGTAAGCTATGTACAATTAATTCCAGTCTATTACTTCAAAGATTTTCACTTGATATTGATACAAAATGCGAGATTAGTTATTGGGTTTATTCCAGTAGATATTTTAAAAAATAAGAAAAAGAGATTTATATTTGAGAAAAAAATATTTATAGTGATACATATATATTAGATTTGTCTAAGAATTTGATTATTTGTCCAAACTCGAAAATTTGTTTGAAATTTGGTAGGATTTGAACATAAATATGAGGCCTAAAAAATAAGTTTAAACAAAAAAAAAAGTTTAAAAACTTGATCGAGCATTGAACTTAGCAACTAGATGCACTTTGGTGCCTGTACTTTTTTCGATCTACTTTGGTCCTTGAATTTGGCAACTAAATTCGTTTGTCCCTGTATTTGGATTTTATCAAGATTTGATGATGTGATCAACATTACTAGAACAGGACCAGATCAAATGGACTGAGAATTGATCGATATAACGGTCTAAACAATAAGCTGAATTGATCGACTCAGAAATTACTTAAAATTGGTAAAATCAAAAATTAGGACAAAAATTGACAATTGAATCGATTTAATAATTTTTTTTATATATCTTTATGAATTTTAATTATTTATTTAATTATTGACGGTCCAGTGGTCGAATCAATCAAACTAATTGAACAGAGAATTGATGGTTTGATTTGTTCAACCACCGGTCTAATTATTAAAACACTGAATGTGACACTATAAGATTGTATTACATTATCTCCTGAAAATTTATATATATATATATATATATATATATTCAAGTAATGAAGTGACATAATCTCAAAGTACCACAACATCAAATTTTATATTTTTCAAGTTTAGGGGTCAAAATAGACAAAAAAAAATACAAATGCCAAAGTGAACCTAATTATCAAGTTTAGGGGCAAAAAATTATATTATCCCTTTATTGAATTATGTATATATAATAAATATTTTAATCCAAATTTCCTTCAGCTTTCTTTTACAGCAAATATGATTGGCATAGTGCGGAAGCGATGAAAAGGGCTTTTGGTTCTCTCAAATCGTCTTGAAGAAGAAGAAAATGCCTCTTAAAATACCCAGTGAGAGTGTGTTGAAACCAAGTGAAGAAATTTGATGAGCCTTGCTCGACTCATATAGTGATTTTAGGGGTAGATAAAGCAAGTATCTCATTCTCAACCACTACGCCTGAAAATAAAATAGGCCACAAAGAAATTCGGCTTTTAATATGTATATATATATGGGTGGGTCTCTCCATTTTGCTTTCGATTGATCGAAAATTAAACTGAATTTGGATAATATCACAAAACTTTGATATCTTACTTCACCCTCATCTAATTCAACTTGTTGAATCAGAAATTATGTTATGGGCTATTATGTACCTTTTTTTTTTATTTGATGATATTTTAATAAATTTTTTATGTCACTGACATATAATTTTAATAATTTTTACTCTTAATCTGAATTATGAACTTGAATCTCGAACCTAAACTATTCAAAGTTGAAATTTGAGGCTCAAAGTAAAAATTTACCTTAATTATATATCAATATCATGAAAAAATATTAACATTTCATTAAACAAAAATCATAAATAATATACTCAGAAAAGTAGGCAAAATAAATTTTCCTGATTAATATATATATATGGCAACTCGTTTAAAATAATAAAAAAACACATAATTTATCATAAAAATATTTTAAAATGTTAACATCTCAAGTACATGACAAATGATGTTTTTGAAGCCATAAACGTGACACGATGTAGATCGTTCCCATGGGACAAATTTTTTTATTTATAGAGATTTTGGTTTTAGTTACATTTTTCATTATTTACTTTATTTTATATTTGAAACTTTACAAATAAAATTAGTTTTTTAAGCAATTTTCCTATTAAAAACTTTTTTAGATAAAATAAATATTTTAGAAAATAATATAATTACTTCAAGATATATATATATATATATATTGTATTTTATATACATATATAAAAATTATTTATTTTCTCCTGATTTGATTTTATTAACATATACATAATATCAATGTTTATAATTTAAAGGTAATTAAATTAGGTTATTTAATTTTTAAAGTCTTATAATTTTTTAGATGTTTTTATGCTATAAATTATTAAATTGAAATATTTCAAATATAAATGAAAATAATTTTTTGGAATAGATTTTATATTTATAATATCTTTGGTTATGATATAATCAAATGAGATACTTATAATTAAAAAAGAAAAAGAAAAAAAGGTAAGAATATTTCTACGACTTTAGCTTGCTGCATCTATTAAATGGTAGGGTGGGTGTATGACAGACACACAGAGATCCATGTGATCCTCTGTCAGTCGTCACAGACACACATTTTATTCTAATTTCAACTCGAGGTGCTTCATATTTGAAAGTTAAAAGAAGGTTTAAGTTGAAGTAGCAACCAAATTAAGATAAATATCTACTTTAGTTTTTACAAATTCTCATTCAAGACCTCCTAATCTGATCAAATTCTTTGTGTACCACAAGCACATCTGTCAGCTATTTCTCCCTTCAATCGGAATCTATTCATTATTTGGATAAAACAAATTTATTGATCAAATTTCGTTGTCATTGGATCCATTCAACAGTCAACTTGTGATGCTTTCTTTTTCTTGGATTGACACAGACAGACAAACCCATATCTTCCAATTAAATATATATTCACTTACTACTTGGCTCAACACTATCCATTGCCGCACAAATCATGAATTCTCTCTCATTGCCCCATGTAGGAATTGCTAATTGTTCAAATACTAAACAAGCAAAGAATAAAGCTTTCTTATCATAGTTCCCCTTTTGTCAAATACAACAAAACCATGTTAAGGGTTGGTTGCGGTCGTTAGCTCAGTTTCTCATTTAAGCCATCTGAAAATGAATCAAGGGCATAGACATTTAGTCCTCTTGTCCGACCGGGTGCCCCACCTTTTAGAGACAACACATCCAATGCAATCCTGAATAAACCACAAATGCTTTCTTCAACTCATTCTCCTGCTTTAAGAAAAAGGGAAAGAGCAAGTACAAACTTACAAGTTCTTTGGCGCTTTCTTGAGTTCCGGAGTCTCACAATTTATGAGGATCTTGTTATCGATTTTTGACACTGAATGGTTCAAAGGCAGATCAATCCCTTTGGGTGCTGGATGACATTTCAACTCGATTACTTTCTGTTTACAATAAAAATAAATAAAGCAATGGAGAAAATAATCTTCTTACATGGCTTATGATTAGTTGGTGCACTTCCATTCAGCCCTAGGAGTTCCTATATCATATTGAATTCATTGGATAAGGATATTTATCAAAGAAGTTAAGATGCATATGATACAGTTCAAGGGAAAAAGAAGTCACCTTAAGATTCTCATAGCACTCCTCGAGATTATCGTTGTATAATATATGATCAAAGATGCCAGAAGATTTCCCTTGCTGAATTTCTGCTTCCGCATTCCATAGTCGTTTTAGGATTTGCTCCTCTGTCTCAGTCCCCCTATTTACAGCATTCTAGTTATTACAAGACTAGGATTATGGTATAGTGATAAATATCGAATGGACATTACTGATTCACCTTGCACGGAGCCGCTCTTCAAGCTCTCCCATCGTGGGTGGACAGATAAAAATGAAAATGGCATCAAGAGAACTTGCCCTCACTGACCTTGCTCCTTGAACATCAATGTCAAGAATGCACCTCTATATAGGGGGGAAAAAATTCATTTGAGCAGAAAGGTAATTTTCAAGTAAAGAATGCTATACAAACAAGAACCCCTGATACACTTTCTGAAATACAACAACCAGAAATCCAAAATTCAATGTCGCACCATCTTGTCCAATACCAACATGATATTATCTAAAGGCCATCAAGTTAACTAACATATATACAAGAGACATTATATACCATTGGTAGATGATAAATAATCCATAAATTGTTAAAGGAAGGGTTGACATAAGTATAACTATAATTTCATGAGATCTGCATGCTTAAGTGCTTTGTTACCGTAAGAAAATAACCTAACATCCTGAACTGACGATTTTGCATGCTTAAGCGTTCCATTTCAAATTTTTGTTCCCCAAGTGCAACTTTCAAATCAACATTAGGAATTCAACCATTATTAATAGAACAGTAAGAAAGACTGTTTTACCTTCCCAGAGTCTGCTACTGCCTCAACAGCTTCAATACTAGTTCCATAGAGATTCCCATGAACAGAAGCAAACTCAAGAAATTTCCCATCTTTTATATCTTTCTCCATTACACTCCGGTCAGTAAAATGATAATGAACTCCATTCTTCTCAGTGCCCCTTGGTGCACGGGTTGTGTGGCTGACAGAAAACCCAAACATAGATGGGAATTCCTTCATCAACATGTTTATTAGTGTCCCCTTACCAACTCCAGAAGGACCACTGATAACAACCGGCTTCTCAGCATCACCTCTCACACCCCTACTCCAGGCAACAACTTCAGTCCCCAAAATTTTTCTCTGTTCCTTAACATACTTGGTGTCCACCTACCAATATTGGAACAGATTGAACACTTTTAGACAACAAAATATACAAATACGTTTTATGCAACTCAGAATCACCGAGTTAATTCCGCAAGAAATTAATTATTCTAACTGCAGAGTATGTGAAGTTCATCCTATATTAACCCACAAAAGATCCTTAAGTTTTCAAAATACCAACCTCAAGAAACCAAATGCAGTCATCTGGGGTGGAACCCCTAATAATTATCATTATTCGATCTTCATTCAAAAGAATGGCCGAATGGCCTTTACATGCCTTTGGTTTTGTTCCCAGAACTGTAGGGATCACCCTGAAAATAATACCAGAAACAAATAACTCGCCACTCTAAACTGGAACCTGGAAGAACAAACTAAGTGGTTTCTTCTAGCCAAAACTAACCATTTGCCTGTAGATTTGTCATAAATCTTAACCCCAATATATGATGTGGAATCATTGTCTGCCCCACCAATTACAAACTGCCAAGAGAAATAAACGCCAATCCTCAATCAAAAAAGATGATTGAACATGCTAGCTAAGAGATAACAGACAGTGAAAAAAAGTGAAACACTTTAAGAAGAACACCAAATTAAGGCATTAAATTATCATACCGTTTTGTCACCAACGTCGGCGGAGGTCTCCAAGCCTTTGGGTTTTAAACCAAATCCATTTTGTAGATTGTCAAAACAGAATGCCGGGGCTTCACCCTGATGATTATAAACCAAAACCAAATCAAATCACAATAAAGCTACACCTTTTTTAGCTACAGCTGAATTAAAACTCAATTAGATTGTTAGCAAAAGTCCCTTCTTCTTTTAACAGATAAGAGAAGAAGAACAAATTTCATATAAATGAATTTATATTATAGAAACAAATTGATGATTAATGGCTCACCATGGAGAACCAATGCCTCCAATACAAGATTCTCCTGATCAATACACATGGAAAGATAAAAATGATCAAATCAAAAGAAAACATATTTCTCAGATCTAGGACACAAATGTAAACCAAACGCATTTAAAAGAAAAATATCATGGATTACATATAAGCAATATAATTACATGTCAAACAAGAACGAAGAAAAAGAGGAGGAAACAAAAGAATCAAATTTTGAGATGCATAACAACAATATAAGAAGCCCAAAATCAAAACCCAGATTTCAATCTAACATTACAATGGCAAAAGATAGAAGGCAGGAAAAAGAAACAAGCTACAAAATCAAGTGTCAGTTGGTTTTTATGTCAAATTTGAAACAACCCATGTCTCCAAAACCAAATAAAATGAAAACAAATAGAATAAACTTCCACAAAAACACGTTAGAAATCAAAGCTTGGTGATGAAAAGCTTTAAAAATTTTCGGAAACAAAAGAGAGAGAGAGAGAAAGAAACATATGATAAGAGCAAAAAAGAAATAATTAGAGAAACCTGGGTAGGCAGATGGTAATTGTAAGAGGGTTAAATAGTAGAAGAGAATAGGAGGGGAAAAGGGGTTTGCTTCAGGTACTATGATCTGTAGAAGGCAGCGTTAGGAGGGAGTCAAATCAGAACAAGCTTAGGCTTGAAAAAGAAGATTACAGAAAGAGATTGGGGTGAAGAGAGAGTTGCATTGTCTCTCTTTTATATTTGTAAAGAGAAAGAGTTGGCCCTTCTTTTTTGGTCGCATTCAGTTCACGAAAACAAGAAGACCCGACTGGGGACTGCCTGGCTCTAATTTTCTTGTGAAGTTTCACTTTTTTAAGAAAAAAATTAGTATTTTTGCTTTTTTTGGACTTTTATGCGTTTTATTTTATAATAAAATAAATATAATTAGATTTCTTTTCTTCAAATCCCACAAAATTTAGACTGAATAACATATTAATGTGACGTAAAACAAATACATTCAGTATTTTTTCTCTTTTTAATGATAACACATTTGAGATCGGTCGGTGTTAAATATATTACATCTAAAATAAAATTTATATTCATTATCACCAAATTTTTATGAAATAGATACGAATTTACTTAAAAAATTTTGATGAGTTCTATTTTATCCTCCTAATTCGGTTTAAAAAAATCAAGCCGAGTAAAATAAAATTCGAGTGAGTTGAATAAATTTGTTCAAATTAAATTAAAAAATTTAAGCTCATCATATTGAAATCTTGTTGACAATATGACTAATTTCTTTGATGAAAACAAAATAAGAGAAAAAAAAACAAGAGAGTATGATAATTTAATTGTTTAAGTTCTCAAATTTGTCATTTTTTGATATTTTTAAAAATCTAATTTGGCATTTTTATATTTTTTTTAAAAATTAATAATTGTTATATAATTTTTAATTTTTGAATTTATATATTTATATAATTTTTGAAAAAATATTTTATAAATATTTTGAATTTTTAGGGTTATTTTGAATTTTTGTAATTTTTTTAGAGGACCAAGTTGCACGTTTTCAAAACTGCCAAGGACTTATGGGAATTTACATCAAACTATTAGTCAAATAATTCGAGTTGTAAAATTTAACTAAAAATCTAATTACTTACCCGAGTTGATTCGAAAAAACCAAATAACTTAATTCGATTAACTCAAAATTCGAAAAAAAAAATCAAACCAAGTTTTGCTCACCCCTACAATTAACTTTATCACAATGGATTAAAAAAAGTTAAAAAAAGGCTCTCCCTTCTTTCTGCCACAACTACTAGAGAGAGAAAAACTAATCACACATAAGGGACCGTCCAACCTCCTAGACAACGCTACTCACTCCCGCCAATTGCAATCATTACTACGTCCTTCTTTGGTGTCTCTTTTTCAACCTTAGGGCCTCTGTTCTCTCTCTTCTTTTCCTATCGCAGATGTTTTGGAAGGTTGTTGGTCACAATCTGTAACAGCCCAATTTTCAATTGTGTCGAAAACAGTGATTCGAGATCACTAAAATCCGACAAGCGAGTTTGAAAATTTTATTATTTAGTGTTTATGAGCTAATTTGAATTTACGAAAGCTATGAAATAATGATTTGTGTTTTAGAAATAATTATTAGGTTAATTAGTCTCGAAAACGAGGTATCGAGACCTCAATTTTATAAGCTGAGCCGTAAATATTTTTATAAATATTTACAGAGTTTCATTGGGTTGGTATTTAAGTTTCGTTAAGAAATTTTAACGTTTTAATAGTTAATTAATTAAAAAGGACTAAATTGAAAAAGATGTAAAATTTGCTAAAGTGATTAAATAGCATAAGTGCTAAATAAGAGAAGACCAAAAAGGGAATTAGGCCCCATTTGAAGGCTTAGACGGCACAAGTAGGAAAAAAATCAGGCAATTGGATTAAATAAGGGCAAAATTGGAAATTCTATAAATTAACCAAATAAAACAAATACCAAATTGAATTTCTAGACATTTCTTCATCAATATTCAGCCAAAAATAGTCATAGAAGAGCCCTTAGAGCTGGTTTTCCATATTTTTACTCCATGTGAGTTTAATTCTTACTCTTTTATTGAAATATTTATGTTTTTGAGACTTTTACAACTAGGTCCAACTATATGTTTCATTTGTTTTTGATTTCATGGGTAATTTTGAAAGTTACCATTAATGAGTACTGTATATTTATGATGAATTAACATGGAATTGAAGCTCTAATTTTGTTATGTGATGATTTTATTGAGTGATTTCAATAGAAATTAATTTTTAGGACTAAATTGTGAAGAATAAAATAATTAGGGTTTGGTATTGAATTTTTATGAATAAAATGCTGAAAAATAGCTTAGAATGATGGAATAACTTGTTAATTGAGAAAAATTAACTCAATTGATGGGTTAATTGATCAGGGACTAAATTGTAAAAACTATAAAAGTTGGGTAAATGTGTAATTTCGAAAATTGAAAGGCATAAATTGTTAAGTGAATCAGAATTGAATTTGATGCTGATGAATGGAAAATTTTATATTATAGATCAAGAGCCCGAAGATAAACGTGGAAAAGAGAAGTTAATAGGTTGGTCCTTGAATTTCTACAAACTACCCCAGGTAAGTTCATATGGATGAACTTTTATGATTATTTGTTAATTTAGGAATGATATAATGTATTATCTCATATATTTGTTATTGAATTATGATTATTGTAAAAAAAATATGAAAGTTGGATCGAAAGTTCAAATTAAGTGAAACGCAAGATTGAGTACAATCGTTCAGTGACAAAAGACGAATTAACGGATAAGACCATGGTTGGACCATGGCAATGTTTAAATGTAAGACCATAGTTGGGTTATGGCATTTTAGTGAAAAGACTATAGCTGGGCTATGGCATCCTAATTATAAGACCATAACTGGGTTATGGCACTACGAGTGTAAGACTATGGCAGGGCCATGGCAATATATGTGTAAGACCATAGTTGGACTATGGCATCAATAAAACGATGTACTCAAATCTGTAAGACGTTCTCTAATTTGACAAAGATTGGTAAGTGTAATGTGGTACTAATGTGATAGAATTTAAGTAGTTACTGATATTGAGCTCAATCAAGTGAATTCATCATTTGAAGTTGTGGATGGCAGGAATCGTTAATGAAATGCTTGTTTAATGATATATATATATGTTATAGTATGTTCGGTAAGATTTATTTTAAAGCCAATGAACTTACTAAGCTTCATTAAGCTTACTTGTTTCATCGAATGTTCTTTGTAGATTTTCAAGAAGTTCGGAGGATCGGATCAACACATCGAGCCACACTATCCAGATTACCCCGGTAGACTTTGTTATACATCTTATGGTTTATATGACATGTATAGGGTTGGTTTAGAAAAGAATTAAACTTGTAACATTGTTGTGAATGATATATATATGTATATGTTTCTATGCATGTATTTAGTAGTTTTTAGTAATCAATGAATGGAGTATTATGGTGAGTTTATGCAAATAAGTCTTATGATTACATATTATGTTTAAGACATGATTTTTTGCTTGTATTGGTTGCTTGGTTGGGATATATTAGTGTATATCAATGTTGTGTGTGTAGGTTGATATAAAAAAAGGGTGAGAAAAGTGGCCTTAAAATGGCCTATTTTTGTTCACACGGGCAGAGATACGGGCGTGTGTCTCAGTCGTGTGTGACACACGACCTGGCACATGGGCATGTGGTCTGGCCGTGTATCCCCTGCACCTTGAAATTTTAAAACAGAATGTTTAGGTTTGTAATAGCCCAAAATAGGGCTTAGTCGGAATAGTGGTTTCAAGACCACAAACTCAAAGTAAAAAAATTTAATTTATGAATGTTTTAGAGTCTATGACATGTTGGGTGATGGCGTGCAAATTTTGTTAAGTAATTTTTATCGATAAAGTGCCCAATTTTATTATTTGGATTAAATTGCAATAAGTTGCAAAATATGAGGTCCAAGAATCTTTAAGTATGAAATAGCTTGGATTATCAATTTGAGGTCTATAATGTGATTAAATTGTTGTGTGGAAACTTCGTTGAGAAATTTTATCGAAAAAGTGTTTAATTTGGTTAGTAGGATTAAATTGTTATAGGTGCGAAGTGTATGTTCCAGATGATAAAGGGTGTGATTGTGATGGGTTTTTAAAGTGAAGGTCCTTATGAAGAAATTAGTCCACTTATAAGTTGATGAAGATATTTGTTTGGTATTTTTGAAGTTAGTTGAAAAGAAAAAGGGCAAATTTGGAAGTTAAGTTAAATGGTAATAAGACAAAAATAGTAAAAAAAAATATCATTCTTTCCTTCTTCTCCAGCCGAATGTGAGAAGAAAAATGGCAGCCATGGGTAAGCTCCATTCAGCCAAGCTTCTATGGCTTATATAGGTACGGTTTTTGTCCCGTTTTTAATGATTTTCATATTTTTGAGATCCTCAAAGCTTAATTTGTCTAGTTCTACCATTAATTTGAAGTGTAATCAAAGTTTAAAAAAATATACCCATGCTAGATAAGCATGTATTTTGATATCTAATGGTAGAATATGGATGTTTGAGGTTAGGAGAGCGATGTTTGCTAAATGATTTTCGGCGAAAACGAGTAAAACGAGTTAATCGGTAAAAGTTGTTATTGTTCATAAGTATGTGTTATAGTAAGAATTTGAAGTTGCTATAGAAGGGAAAAATGTCCAGCATGTCATAAAACATAAGAAAAAGGAATAAAGTTTAATTTTCGAGCCTAGGGGAAAAATCGTAATTATGCAAAAGTTTAGGGGCAAAATTGTAATTTTGCTAAAATTTGAGTTAGGGACTGTTTTGAGCAGTATATTAATAAAATAAGTGAAATGTGATGTTTTAGATCCCGAAAAATGAGATTTGGACCTAGAACTGGAGGAAAATCGAAAATCGAGAAAGTTGGTAAAATGGTCGTTTCGGCATTCGAGGTAAGTTCGTGTGTTAATAATAATGCAACATCGTGCTTGAATTGTAATTTTCTATTGATATGGCATAAATTGTATGAGTTGCTACACAGCTGTACCTGACGAGATTTCGGCAAGTAAGTTCATATGGTTGAATTTATATGTTTATTTGTGAAGGATTGTATGATATAATGTGCTGTTAAATATGAATTTGCTGTGGAATTATGAAAATTATGATAAAATGAAAGAATAAAGGCGGTAATTCAAATTAGGAAAAACGCAGAATTGAGTACGTTGTATCGTGACATGTGATGAATTGACGGATAAGACCATGGTTAATCCATGGCAAAGTGTGAAATGTAGGTATGGTATCATCCATACTGAGTTATGAAATGTAGGTATGGTATCATCCATACTGAGATATGAAATGTAGGTATGGTATCATCCATACTGAGTTGTGAAATGTAGGTATGGTATTAACCATACTGAGTTAAGAAATGTAGGTATGGTGTTTCCATACCGAGTTATGAAACGTAGGTATGGTATTTCAATGAGGAAAACCATACTGAGTTGTGAAACGTGGCACTGAGCAACGACGTACTCAAATTCGTAAGACGTTTCCTAATTTGATAATAAGTAATACAAAAAGGAGTGAATCAAATGAAAGAGATTGAGTGATTGTTAATGTTGAGCTCAATTATATGTACAAGAGAGTTATGAAATGGTTTTGGTCACATGTATAGTACTAAGTGCAGGCTACTATATGTACCAGATAGCTTCGGCTACAAGGGTGGTACCATGTGTAGGCCACCATGTATCTGTTATCATTACGATGAGTTCAACGGAAAATTGACTAAGTGTAATTGAAAATAATCATATTATGAATAAGTGCAAGTGTGAATGTGACCAATTGAGAAATGTGGCAAATGTATGTATGAACAATATGTTCAATATGTAATCGGAAATTGGAAAGATTGGTATAAGCAAGTGAAGAACACAACTAAAGTGAAAAAGAGCAAACATTTACAATAGAACTGCTTTGGGCAGTAGCAGTGACGTAAATTTGAAAAAATCACCAAAAATAGTAGAAATTGAATTATAAGTTGGAGGAGATATTGATTTAAAGCTTATTGAGTCTATTTTCATATAAAAGAAAAATAGAAAACAAATGATTTGTATATTTTGAGATATTTGAATTTCAGTGAGACTGGTTCAGAATGATTACGTGATCCCCTACTCTGCATTTGAAAAATTATTAAAATTTGTACATAAATAATTATGAGATATAATTTATATGCCTGAAATCCTGAATGAGTCTAGTTTCAAATGAACAAAACAAGGATGCCATATAAATTCTGTACAAAGAGAAAATTGATTTATAGTGAAGAGAGGTCAGAGTAGTTGAATGGTGAAACAGGAGAAACTTTAATGAATAAACTGTACCAATTGGCTAAGCCAAAAATTCTGAAAATTTTATGGTGAGAAGATAAATGAGCTAAGTTTCAGGGAAAATTAACGGATCTTAAGTTGGAGTTCTGTAGCTCCAAATATAAATTATTTAATAACTATGACTCAAGGAAACAACTTAGCTGGAATTTGAATGAATGGAAAGAATATGAAAATAGCATGTTATCGTATTGCTTATTATTTTCATGCGAGCTTACTAAGCGTAAAGCTTACTCCCTCCTTTCCATTCTTTTAGTTTTGTTAGGTCAGCTCAGGGTTGGAGATCGTCGGAGGCAGCATCACACTATCGAGCCATTATCCTAGGAGTATTGGCATGTATAAGGATTTAGTTTTTCTATGACAGATGTTGTTGTGATTAGCCAAATGTATTAGCTTATATTGATTTGTTAATTACAGCCATGAGATGTGGCTTATAATGATTTTGGCTCGTAAGCCTATTTGTCCATAGTATAAGTGATTAAATAGATGACAATGTCAAATGCATGTGTCTGAAAAGTTTTAAATTTTGGGCGAAATTTGGTAACCCGGTTTTGTATGATTGTGAATTTTAAGTCCGATAATGCCTCAAACCCTATTCTGGTGTTGGATACGGGTGAGAGGTGTTACATTTAGTGGTATCAGAGCTATGCTTTAGTCGGTTCTCGGACTACCATAGTGAGTGTGAGAGTCTAGCTATACATGCCATAATGAACTGTGATAGTGTGATGACTTCCGACCCTGATGTAAATTATTTTATTAGACAGATGTGCACTTCAACCGAGCTAAATTTGATAGTGCAAACAATATGTTTATGACGAGTTGAGACTCATAAAAAGTAAGTTTATGATGTTTATGTGATGATGAATAAATTATGGATAAAAATTTCTTTTGAAATATGAAAGATGAGATGAAAGGAAAGTTTATACCATGATAAGTGTTCATGTTGATTGGCATTTGTATGATGCTATGAGTATAACATGAAATTAAGTGAATGTTATGAGTATTTTTTTTTGTGCAGCTCCATATTCTGAAAATTTGTTATTTTTGTTTCCTTAATAAATAATTGTTCAAAGTATCAGCCATGAGATATCAGTAGGAAATGTTCTATTGATGAAAATAGTTTATTCTTATTATTAAAATGCTTAGAATGATTATAAGTTTTGACTTGATGGTGAGAGTTCTTTGATACAGTTACCAGAGATATAAAGATTGTGCTTTTGTATTGGTTGTTATGGGAATTTGTGTTTAAATTTCTCCGATGATCGAAATGTTTTGTTTTCAGTCGAGACATTATCTACTAAAGTTATTGAGAAGTTAGTCTTATTATGGCAGCATGTGAATATGTTATTATTGGTAGGCTGTGTGTGATTACCAGCTTATTATTATTATTGGTGGGCTATGTGCGATACTACCGTACTTATTATTATTGGTGGGCCATGTATGAAACCACAGTGTATTCGATATTATTCTGAAGTGTTCATCGGGAAACCTTGACAAAGTGAAAATTACGTGTGATTATGTGATGACAAGTGTAAGGGATAAGTGCATGTAAATGTGAGCAATGTTTATGATATGTATTTGGAATGTGGTAAGACCTAAAATGAGTAAGTCTATATGTAAATGATACATCCTTTTTATTTATGTTTTTACATATCAGTGTATCATATGATATATGAGTGAATATTATTGATATTTATTAAAATGATGGAAAGTGAGAAAATTCCCGGATGAATCTTTGAAAGAGACAAAGGATACGGATGAATACCGTGAATATGTGTGTTAAATGGCCTAAAATAACTTTGGTGTTGTGATGAAATTTGATGAAAATCATCCTGGTTTCGCAATGTTACAGTTAAGGAAAAAGTTAATATTGACTAATCGACTCGTTCGGGGTTCTTATCATATGAGAATGCTAATCAATTTTAGTGATAGATGAAAGCAATGTTAATTTGTTTGGGCCGTGATCGGTATTACTCTATCTTTTCTGGTATTCTATTAAAATGAGTTGATAGAAAAGTGACAGTAACGTTCATATGATGTTGAAATTCAGTTTCCACTGATTGTTATTTTGTGAAATGTGTATATGAAAACTATGTTGCTTCTGTTATCGTTCAGTGCTTATAAGTATTGTTTTCCTTCTGGAAATTTTCTGAGAATTTGTCAAAGTCGATATTATTTCTCTTATGAGCTATATTCTCAGAATTCTAGTACGGTATCAAATCTTGGATTTTCTTATCTCGGATTTCTTATTGACTTTATTTTATGAATTGTGCAAGAGATATTCCTTTACTGGAAGTAATCATACTTTTGTGATTATGAAATCTAGTTGATAGTGAACATACAGTGTTGCTATTGTTAGATGTGTAAAGACTATGCTTTTGCATTAGTTAAATTATTGTTTATCGGTGTGACTGAGAAGTTAGCCTTGAAATGGCGCTACGATTTTAATTGTAAGAGAGATGCAATTCCAATAGGGTTCAGTATTTGAGAATTAACAGTAAAGTAAATTTTATTAGATGTGATCTATCTTTAGATTTTGGGAAAAGAATAAACATTAATAAAAGAGTAAACAGTAAAGGATTAAGCTGGAATCCGCGCTATGGTTGTTATTTCTGAGTAATTTGATATATCTCAATGCGTTAAAACGATATTGTTATGTATCATTGAAACTTTATAGTTGATTTAAGGATCATTGATTCGTAACCGGAAAGAATTGCAATAGGATACATGTCTGAGTTATCATGGCAACTAGATGAAAATGGTCCTTTAGAAGGATACTGTAAATAGCCAAGACCAATTCAACTATTTAGTCTGGATAGTTTATTGGTTTGAAGTATATTTTGATACAAGAACATGAAAATGGTAGCTTATGCTTGCACTCAGTTAATACTGCATGAAAAGAATCTTATGATGTGAATTAGACAGTGATTATTATTCAGAAACAATGATGCTTATTCCATGATTTTGTGAAACTTAGAATTTTGTTAGTAAATAGTAAGTTAGAAGTGTTCTAAAAGAACTAACTTCTGATTCAGAACTACAGGTCAAAAACTGACTATTTATTTGTTGTTTCGAGACGGAGTTTGTGTACCAAGAAATCAATTATAGATTATCAAAAATTGCATACAGAATCGAAAGGTAAGAGTATTGAACTTAGATGAGTGTCAAGTGCTTCTGAAAGTATTTCATTAACAGAGAATTTTCATCTGGATAAGTAAAGAGAGGTGAGTTGTGGTTCATCGAAGAGTATGAGATTATTGATAGAATAAGGCGAATTATTTATTAGTGGGATTTTCACTCAGAATTTAAGAAGATCAGTAATATGATTTTTATGTTCATGATAAGATAGTACAGTTCCGAATCTTAGTTTAAGAAGTAAGATGTTGAAGATGCCGAAACTATATGAGAAGCTGAAAGTGACTTGTGAAATTAGACCTAAATCCATTAACTAGTGAGATTTTCAAGGACGAAAATCCCTAAGGGAGGGAGAATTGTAATAGCCCAAAATAGGGCTTAGTCGGAATAGTGGTTTCAAGACCACAAACTCAAAGTAAAAAAATTTAATTTATGAATGTTTTAGAGTCTATGACATGTTGGGTGATGGCGTGCAAATTTTGTTAAGTAATTTTTATCGATAAAGTGCCCAATTTTATTATTTGGATTAAATTGCAATAAGTTGCAAAATATGAGGTCCAAGAATCTTTAAGTATGAAATAGCTTGGATTATCAATTTGAGGTCTATAATGTGATTAAATTGTTGTGTGGAAACTTCGTTAAGAAATTTTATCGAAAAAGTGTTTAATTTGGTTAGTAGGATTAAATTGTTATAGGTGCGAAGTGTATGTTCCAGATGATAAAAGGTGTGATTGTGATGGGTTTTTAAAGTGAAGGTCCTTATGAAGAAATTAGTCCACTTATAAGTTGATGAAGATATTTGTTTGGTATTTTTGAAGTTAGTTGAAAAGAAAAAGGGCAAATTTGGAAGTTAAGTTAAATGGTAATAAGACAAAAATAGTAAAAAAAAAAATATATCATTCTTTCCTTTTTCTCCAGCCGAATGTGAGAAGAAAAATGGCAGCCATGGGTGAGCTCCATTCAGCCAAGCTTCTATGGCTTATATAGGTACGGTTTTTGTCCCGTTTTTAATGATTTTCATATTTTTGAGATCCTCAAAGCTTAATTTGTCTAGTTCTACCATTAATTTGAAGTGTAATCAAAGTTTAAAAAAATATACCCATGCTAGATAAGCATGTATTTTGATATCTAATGGTAGAATATGGATGTTTGAGGTTAGGAGAGCGATGTTTGCTAAATGATTTTCGGCGAAAACGAGTAAAACGAGTTAATCGGTAAAAGTTGTTATTGTTCATAAGTATGTGTTATAGTAAGAATTTGAAGTTGCTATAGAAGGGAAAAATGTCCAGCATGTCATAAAACATAAGAAAAAGGAATAAAGTTTAATTTTCGAGCCTAGGGGAAAAATCGTAATTATGCAAAAGTTTAGGGGCAAAATTGTAATTTTGCTAAAATTTGAGTTAGGGACTGTTTTGAGCAGTATATTAATAAATAAGTGAAATGTGATGTTTTAGATCCCGAAAAATGAGATTTGGACCTAGAACTGGAGGAAAATCGAAAATCGAGAAAGTTGGTAAAATGGTCGTTTCGGCATTCGAGGTAAGTTCGTGTGTTAATAATAATGCAACATCGTGCTTGAATTGTAATTTTCTATTGATATGGCATAAATTGTATGAGTTGCTACACAGCTGTACCTGACGAGATTTCGGCAAGTAAGTTCATATGGTTGAATTTATATGTTTATTTGTGAAGGATTGTATGATATAATGTGCTGTTAAATATGAATTTGCTGTGGAATTATGAAAATTATGATAAAATGAAAGAATAAAGGCGGTAATTCAAATTAGGAAAAACGCAGAATTGAGTACGTTGTATCGTGACATGTGATGAATTGACGGATAAGACCATGGTTAATCCATGGCAAAGTGTGAAATGTAGGTATGGTATCATCCATACTGAGTTATGAAATGTAGGTATGGTATCATCCATACTGAGATATGAAATGTAGGTATGGTATCATCCATACTGAGTTGTGAAATGTAGGTATGGTATTAACCATACTGAGTTAAGAAATGTAGGTATGGTGTTTCCATACCGAGTTATGAAACGTAGGTATGGTATTTCAATGAGGAAAACCATACTGAGTTGTGAAACGTGGCACTGAGCAACGACGTACTCAAATTCGTAAGACGTTTCCTAATTTGATAATAAGTAATACAAAAAGGAGTGAATCAAATGAAAGAGATTGAGTGATTGTTAATGTTGAGCTCAATTATATGTACAAGAGAGTTATGAAATGGTTTTGGTCACATGTATAGTACTAAGTGCAGGCTACTATATGTACCAGATAGCTTCGGCTACAAGGGTGGTACCATGTGTAGGCCACCATGTATCTGTTATCATTACGATGAGTTCAACGGAAAATTGACTAAGTGTAATTGAAAATAATCATATTATGAATAAGTGCAAGTGTGAATGTGACCAATTGAGAAATGTGGCAAATGTATGTATGAACAATATGTTCAATATGTAATCGGAAATTGGAAAGATTGGTATAAGCAAGTGAAGAACACAACTAAAGTGAAAAAGAGCAAACATTTACAATAGAACTGCTTTGGGCAGTAGCAGTGACGTAAATTTGAAAAAATCACCAAAAATAGTAGAAATTGAATTATAAGTTGGAGGAGATATTGATTTAAAGCTTATTGAGTCTATTTTCATATAAAAGAAAAATAGAAAACAAATGATTTGTATATTTTGAGATATTTGAATTTCGGTGAGACTGGTTCAGAATGATTACGTGATCCCCTACTCTGCATTTGAAAAATATATAAAATTTGTACATAAATAATTATGAGATATAATTTATATGCCTGAAATCCTGAATGAGTCTAGTTTCAAATGAACAAAACAAGGAGGCCATATAAATTCTGTACAAAGAGAAAATTGATTTATAGTGAAGAGAGGTCAGAGTAGTTGAATGGTGAAACAGGGGAAACTTTAATGAATAAACTGTACCAATTGGCTAAGCCAAAAATTCTGAAAATTTTATGGTGAGAAGATAAATGAGCTAAGTTTCAGGGAAAATTAACGGATCTTAAGTTGGAGTTCTGTAGATCCAAATATAAATTATTTAATAACTATGACTCAAGGAAACAGCTTAGCTGGAATTTGAATGAATGGAAAGAATATGAAAATAGCATGTTATCGTATTGCTTATTATTTTCATGCGAGCTTACTAAGCGTAAAGCTTACTCCCTCCTTTCCATTCTTTTAGTTTTGTTAGGTCAGCTCAGAGTTGGAGATCGTCGGAGGCAGCATCACACTATCGAGCCATTATCCTAGGAGTATTGGCATGTATAAGGATTTAGTTTTTCTATGACAGATGTTGTTGTGATTAGCCAAATGTATTAGCTTATATTGATTTGTTAATTACAGCCATGAGATGTGGCTTATAATGATTTTGGCTCGTAAGCCTATTTGTCCATAGTATAAGTGATTAAATAGATGACAATGTCAAATGCATGTGTCTGAAAAGTTTTAAATTTTGGGCGAAATTTGGTAACCCGGTTTTGTATGATCGTGAATTTTAAGTCTGATAATGCCTCAAACCCTATTCTGGTGTTGGATACGGGTGAGAGGTGTTACAAGGTTTTTGCACACGGCCTGGCACATAGGCGTGTCACTTGGCCGTGTGACCCCTGCACTTAGCACACAGCCTAGCACACAAGCGTGTGATTGGCCGTGTGTCACAAGTCAGAGAGTTACACGGGTAAGGACGCGGGTTGGGGCATGGCCATGTGTCTCATTTTGAATGCCCACACGGCCTAAGACACAACACAACCTAAGACACTGGCGTGTTTCCTGACTGTGTGAGCCACATGGTCTGGCCACACGGGCGTGTGTCCCCTGCTCCTAAGAAAAATTTTGAGATTTTGGGAAAAAATTCTTGAGTGTTCAGTTTAGTCCCGATTCACTTCTAAAGTGTATATTGGGCTTCGAGGGCCCATCTAAGGGACACTATGAGTATTTTATGATTGATTGTTGATATTAGTAATAAAGGTTGTGAGATGCCTGTAATTAATCTGTAAAGTCCAATAATGCTCCTTAGCCCTGTTTCGATGATGGATAAGGGTTATGGGTGTTACACAATCATCCCCACTGCTATTTATTACACAATCATCCCCACTGCTATTTAGTCTTTCAAGTTTCGATTGTTCAGAGGGGTTGGTTGGTGATGCCCAATTATCACTGTTTTTGTTGGAACCCAATGCTCCTTTTGGTTTATCGATGTTCTCTAGGCTCCATTTCTCATTTGCCATCGACCTACCATTGGATGGGTCAAGGTGTTGGAGTATCTACCGTCAACCGTGGAGGTTGGTTGATAGGTGGTTTTCTGTCCTACTATGTTTTGGTCTTGTGATAACCTTTGTTATCTTTGCTCTTTTGTTCCCTAACAAAGGAGGCTTAAGCGACCGAGAGAATGAAGGTTCTGGTAAGAAAATCATGTTGTGGCCTCGGGTTCCATTGAATTGTGTGAACATCTTTGCCTTTAGGTTTGATTTTGTCCTCACTCGGGTTCTTGACGTTATGACATTGAATTTACCTCATATTATTAGCTTTTTTGTTTCACCGTAAAGGAATTGCCTACTCATTGAGTGATAAGTGCCCATATTTCGTACATTTTATGCTCTTATATTTAGCATTTTGTTTGGTTATTAAGGGAAATGTTGCATCTTAGCTTACTTTAGATAATTAATGTCTCATTTATATTTGTTTGAATTTTTATTTAATTATACTTGATTAATTAAGTGTTTTGTGACTTAGATCAGGTTCATGAGAGTTTAAGGTTCAATTTTGAGGATCAGCGGCGGAGAAACGAAATGTGGAAAACAAATTGTGCGCCCCAAGCGATTGCCTAATATTATGTTGGGGCCCCTACGCCAAGTTCTGATGTCTCTGCTCCAATTTTGGCACCCTTATGCCCCAAACTTCGAAACTTGGCCTCTAGCTTGACACCATTTCTAGCGCCTAGTGCCAACTTGTGTATTTTGTCAATGTTTTGTTTGAGCTTTAAGGGTATTTTTATCCTTTATGAGTATGATTTTCATTATTATTTAAGATGTTTAGTTATTATGATTTGATATTTGATAGTTCGTTTTGTAGTGAAATATTATATCAAAGGAGTTTGGGTTTTAAGTGGGATAACCGTCTGTGATCCCTCCAAATTTTTCTAGGAATTGATTTTAGCATGATATTTTCTGATTAATTTTATTTTTAGATTATTTTAGTAGAGTAATACCAATTGAGTTCTACCTTCTTTATTCGGGTCTACGAATATCGTAGAATTGTATTAACCTTAGGGGACAACATCCACTATACGATTACACCAATCAAGGTGAATTCATTTTTAAGACAATAATTCTTTCACGGCACATTAATATCTTATTCATTTATTCTGAATTTGTTTTTTAGTCAATACTAACGAATTTGTTTCACTATGTTGTAAAAATTTATAATTTCTAATCAAACAAATTGTACCAATAGACTAATGTTTTGATCGGTTAAACTATAAATCAGGTTCTAAAAACATCTTTCGATTATAGTTTTAGAATATTCATGAAACAGAGGCTACAAAATTTAGGTTTGGGTTTTAGATAGACAATGACACGTGTGCGGGAATTCAAACGGGGTACCCCGCGAGTTGCTAGAATATGTTAATCCCCTCCGCATAGTTGCATTTAGAAATCTTTCTTAGTACTATGATTACGTGGCATTAATGTTTTAAGAATTTTATTTTATAATTTAAAGTGAAGTCAAAAATATATTTGGTTCCGCATGAATGAAGGGCCTACCCACATGGACAAGTTGAATCCAAATTCCACCATCATTCCACCAAACCTAAACTTGTTTGCTTACGACTTCTAGATGGAGCTCCCAATCTTGGAATCAAAGTAGACTGCTCCCGCAGATGATTGAATTCATTTGTTGAGTTCAATTTAAAATTGATAATTTTTTATTTAAGTTTAATTATAAAAATATAATATATAATTACATTACAGATCACTCTAAAATAATTTTGTTCTTTTTTAGTCTCTAATTTTTTTTTAATTTAATCACTTTAATTAAGATAATTGTTTGAATTAGTCATTATCGTTGAAAGTTCCGTTAATCTATTAATGATTTACTGATGTGGTATTTTTTATGTTTAACTAAAGCTAAAAACCTTTCTATAATTAGTTTAAAATACTTTTTATTTATTTATTTATTTACGATATGAAGATTTTAATGGTGACATCACTTAATATTTGAATTTTCTTTAAGAAAAGAGAATCCAATGATGACAACGATGAACCATGACCATGACTCCATCCTTTTCGATGAGCCCTTTGTTAGCATAACACTACTAATTACTCTACTACCACCAACAAGATCATCGGAAACCAAACGTAATGAAAAAAAAAATCAATATCTATTCTATATAGATAATGAAATGTGAAATCCAAATAACTTAGGTATCTCAATAGTAGAAGCACGACAGTTACGGCTGATTAAGAAAGATACTAAAAACACAAGGTCGACCAATGACCCATTCCACACAATTTCTATTTATGATGATTGAAAGCAATAAATTATCCATTACTGAGACCATAAGTACTGCTTCTGCAGTTGCTGGTTCAAGGCAAGATAATGGAGTTGTTTGATGATGAACATAAGTTGATTCAAGAACCGTTAGTCCATTGACATAATTCTGTCGACAAACAGGCATGTATACATTTGCCCTTCTGATCTATTCCGTTTGGGTCCTCGTCGTTTTCCTGAGCGTGAAAAATGCCTTTTTCCCACCCATTTCGCATCTCGCAATTAACTTGGTTACTATATCAGCTAGCAGAATTATGTCCCGAACTGACCCAAACCTCTTTCTGAAAGTCAAATCTAAATTAGATTTATATCTAACACAAAGAAATATTGTAAATTATCATCACCTCATGATCCCCGTCTAAGCTCTCATTGTATTATATGAAATAAATTAAACACATGTATTTATTTTGCTATTATTTTTCATACATAATATTTTTATTTCAACTTTTTCAAAATTCAAACGAATTTACTCATTGAACAAATATACCCATATTCAACTAAATTTTAATTTAAAGCATTTGCAAAACTTAAATATCTAATCTAATATTTTTATTCCACAATTAACCATTTAATTAAATTAAATATTAGAAAAAAAAATTAAACAAAACCTAGAGTGCTCTAAATAATGGAACACTTAAAACTATACTTTATGGCCGTCTGCCCTCCTTTCCTTTTTTTTTCCGCAAATATAAAATAAAACCCTATACCCTAAACCATATTTCAGAATCAAAATCCTTAGCCGACAACCACTTTATAAATTCAATCAAGCTTACTGTTGAGTTATTGAGTTAGTGCATCAAGTTGTTGAGTGTTATAAACTAAATTGTTTGGTTTTTAATATTTCCTCTTCTTTTAGCCTTATCATCAAGTGGTTCGAATGTTTTTTTGGGGTTATATCTTCATTTTATTTTGATTATTTCAATTTTAACTTATATAAGATTAGTTAATCAGGTCAATTTTATAATGTTAATCTTTGATGCATAAGTCATTTGGATACTCGAATGAAGAAGAAAAGAAGAAGAGAATGGGAAAGTTTGGGACCCTCCCCTCCATTCAGTTGGCTACAATGCACACCTTTTCAATTAATGGAATGGACCAAAACTGACCGTTTTGGTCACAACCCAGACTCCTTAAAACACACCGTTTATTATTAACAGAAACATATTAAACGCAACGTTTTCAGTAAGTAACATGAACATAACTAATCGTAACAGAAATTTAAAAGGGAGATGAAACATGGCATCCCCATTAATTGGCCTACAAAGATCCAAAATTGACTTGCTTATTTCTTAAAATCCGGATTGTTACATCCTAATCAATAAAAGAAAGACAAAATGAATCATGCACGCTTTACATCATCAATAATATATTTGCTATGTTTCTATCAAAACTTTTAAAGGTAAATTGTCTATATCATTAACACTGTTTTGCTCAGGGTAAAATAATGTTCAATTTCATTCATGTTGCCAAGCTGGAAGGGTAATTCACTGAAATTAGAACTAAAGAAAAATTTATATCTTTACTTCAATCGAATAGTCAAACATTCGTTGTTTGGTATGAACTTCAACTAGACGTGATTATAGGGTGGTCCGCTCGAAAAGTGAGAGAATTTGTACAAAAATATAAGTTTGAAAAATGAGCTTAAACAAAAAATGAAACCTGTTTTTTAAACGGGCTAGATCTCGGGTAAGAATTTTTCAGCCCGATCCAATCCGAATAAATTTATTAATTTTTTTAATAATAAATTAATCTTGATTGATCCGAAGAGTTAGGTGCTAAATACGCAGTAATACCACCAGGATTTGTTTTCTCTATACTAATTATCATCTCTTTCTTCAACTTCATCACATGCAACAATCAACATATTCTTAGTAGCTGCAATTTCGACGCCATATATCAAGTCGGCCGGGGATTCCATAGCAGATACGGGTAATGATGTGCAAGACAACCCTTCATCAATATTTGCAAGGTTTCCCTATGGAGAAACCTTCAAGAAAGCAACTGGGAGATGGGATATATCATCCATGAATTTAACAAAGATTCTTTACTTTGGGAATTTTAGGATTTCTTGCAATAATTAAAGCAGATCCTTGGTGGCCACCGCCTCCGCCTCCGCCGGCCTTAGCTACGAATAAAAGGTGGTAGATAAGTCGAAGCATGGCGTGGCTTTCTATACGTAACCTCCTTCACTTTTAAGACTTTAGAAATTATGTCGCTTTCTTCTTCTTTTAAATCATTTTATAACCCACATAATCATAATAATCTAACAATGAAGATCATGATTGGTGAGGATATCTTTAAAATTTCATCAGCCGGCCGAGAAGAAAACATAGGAACTGAATGAAAGGTAGCAATATGGGCTAAAATGATTGATGCTGGACTCAAAATTTTGGTAATTGTTATAGGCTTCGTGTTGAATAAGTTTTGGGTTTTATTGTGCATAGCTCATAACCATTAGCTAAAACAATTGGACAAATCTTCGTCTTCCAAAGTAGAAGAAAGTTTTATATATTTTTAATCCCTGCCTGGGCTTCATAACTTGCTCTCTCTTTTGGTGTAATGTAAGGGGTGAACGAGGAAGATTCAAGGGGACGAGAAAGAAATATATTTTTTTAATTTCAACTTTGTGTTAATGTAGAATTTAAATCCACATTATTTTAAGTTGAAATGATATTAAGTTAGATTTAAATTTTTAAAATCTTTTCATATTTTAACCACTTCAAGTTTAATTCGTTTTTAATAATTAATATATGATGAAGATGAGATAAGATTTGATATAGATCACAAATCTTACAGGCTAAGTAGTCTGCTTCTGCCAATTAATAGCACTAACTTGCTTTAGCGTAAGTAAACGTTATTCTCTTCCTCCACATGCAGGATAGCATTTATTACTGGTGACTCTATCACGTACAAATCATTTAAATTAATGTATGTTATCTTCATTTTGTGGAATTTAAAGAATTTTTATTGTTTTTATGTTACGTCTCATAAAAGTATTATTTTTTTAATTATATTTTAATATATGAGCTTAACAATTTAAATACCTAATCATAAGAAATAATTGCACGTTGAACTAGACATGCACCAAAAATTTAAGAGATGTTACTCAACATATTCAACAAATAAGGCAAGCAAACAACGAGAGTTTAATGAGAATAATTAAAAAAAAAAAAAACAAGTTAAAACCATCTCACCAAACTTGTAAAACTTAACTTTAAGATTGCATAACCAATTGGAGACATCAGAGCATGGAAGAGCAAAATATTTAGGGATTTAATAAAGTAATTACCCTTTTTAAATTGACTGAAAAAAAGGGTGTCACATGAGTACTAAATTAATTTAAATTTGAATAGCTCTTAAAATATATAAGAATAATAAAAATAAATTTCCTCATTTTTTTAAAAATAATATAATTAAAAATTATATAAAATTCTTATTTAAATTACCAAAATATATCCCTCAAAATTTTTTTTCAGGTTTATCTAAATTCAAATATGCTAAGGAATGAATTGAATATGTTTAAATTTAGATAAACTTGAGGAAATTCTTTTAGGAGTATATTTGGATAATTTAAATAATATATATATAACTTTATTATTTTTAAAAAAATAAAAAAATGAGAAGAATTTATTTTTTTATTCTTATATCTTTTAAGGGATATTTAAATTTAATTTCAAAAAGAGACAAACCTAACATGCAAATAGACCAAAAATTTAATTTGGTATTGCCATATTCTCGTGCGGCACTTTCTTTCAACCAATCTAAAAAAGGTAATTACTTTATCAAGTCCCTAAACGTTTTGCCTTTACACACTTCAGTCTAGTGCCGCCAATTTGTTAGTCAAAACCAAAAAAATTTGTTTTATGTTATTATTTTTTACAATGATTAAAGCATGATTGAGAGATTTTTAAGGTGGTACCACTGAGAAAGTGGCAGCACCCAACTCTATTATAGAAATCAAGTGATTTCCATAAATAATGTTGAACTGTTTTTTAACTTATATGGTCAGATTCCTAAAAAAAAAAAAGTCTTCAGAACACGAAAAGGAGGAGGGAGCAACAACACCTTGTGGGAACTGTAGCGGGTGGCCAGGCACTGCCTTGGAGGTTTCATCTGTTTTTCTCCTTTTTCACCACCAAATTGCTCGTTTAAACCTTGAAACAACTTTAGGTCTTATTAGTTATACTTGGGTCTACATCAACAAAAACACTAAAGCTAACCTTATAAAGCAATTGACTCGAAATAAAACAAATGCATTTTTAACAATAAGCATAATTATTTTAGAATTATTCAATAGATATTTACTTGAATAATTATGACTCTTTATTATTAATTAAGTAACTTAATTTTTGATAACAAGAGATACAACTTATCACTATAAATGACAAATCTTAATTAATAATTAAGCGGCATAATTTTTGAACCTTCTGTAACTTTCAATTATAACTATTGAAATATTATAAATATTTTAAAAATTTTCAAATAAATAATATTATTTGAATTATTAAATCAATTAGTTTTTGGTTCAATCGATTTGATTCTACGCTTTGTTAACATGGAAAAATAAAGTGATAACGGGTGGTTAAAAAGAAAATGAGGGTTATGGGTAATTTAAAAGAAAAATAATTTAAATCTATATCTATAGGATTATTACCTAAGACATTGGCACTAAAGCTTTTAATTCCACGTTAAAAAATTATTATACGTAACATTTATTTATTTTATTTTATTAACGGTCAGTAAGAATATGCAATGATTTCTTATTACTTTTGTGGAGTTAAAAAACCTATCGCCATATTTAAGTATCCATATATATTGCCCACTTCTATAGAGTTTTGTAGGAGTTAATAAAGGCATTATTCACCTTTGAAATTGAAATTTAACTTTTATGGAATAATTTAGTGTTTTTAAAAGAGTTAATAAGGTAATTTTGGTAATAATAAATTTAACCTAATATATATTTGAATTAGAGTTGAATTATCTATTCAATCCCCTCTAAATTTGGAAGAGTTTGGGTAAAAATGTTAGGATTGAAAAATGAATTTAGATAAATAAAAATTAGATCCATTTAAAATATGGGTCGACTTTGGGCTCAAAAATTCAAGACCCGTTCCTAGTTCAACCCTATGTTTTTTAAAAATTTGTAATATATTATATTATGATATTTTTATATATTATGTAATTTATAACACAAAAAAATAAATCTATAGTAATATATAGTACTATAATGTAAATATTTAAAAAAAAAAGTTAAGTTGTCTATATAAAAAAAAGTGGTAAAATACGAAGAAAAAATATTAAATTAAAAATAATATAACTACTTTTCAAAAAAATTAAAATAATATGAATAGATTTAAAATAAGTTTAAATTTACCATTTATAGATGTGAGTATGTTTGGGCAAAATTTCAAGCCTATATCTCAAATCGTATCGCTTAAACTCGGGTCATGAACATCTCCATATACGAGCATGACCAAGATTATTTTCTAATTTTATAATATAGTGTTTATATATTAATTAATTTATATAAAATGAAATAAAAATGTATAATATTTAAAAATATGAAAAAGAAACAAAAGATGCAAGGGATAGGTGGAATAGAAACTTGGGTTCCAAACATGGCATTTTCCAAGCGTCAAGATGGACGAGTTTGACCGGAAAGCTTGAAAGGTGGCGTAGCAGTGCTTTTCATGGACTTTTTCTTCTTATTGACAAGTATGCCCTTCTAGCCCCATTACCTTGCTTGCGTGTGAGTGAGTGAGACAGATTTTGGCTTTTTCCCTTTTTTCTTTGAACGTTATTTATTATCATTCATGCAGTCGGCCGGTCCCATTGACCAATATTGAGTAGCTAAGGGTAGCACGGTCATTTACCTCCTTATTTATTGGTTAAATTTGGCAGCCTTCTAGATGGGGAATCATGAACCAATGCGATGACGTTTAATCCCGCCAACATCCCACCGTCTTACCTTTGTACACAAATTTCTTTAGAACCTTCCCCGAAAAGTGTAAATTTCATTTCCTTTGTTTGGAGGATTAATTTAGAAAATTGGGTAACAATAATAAATTAAAATTGGAAGATTTTAGCCTCTTTTGAAATTATCCATTTGTCCCTTGCTTCATTTTAGTAATCAAAACGTTAATGAGTGCTTTTGTTTTGTTTCACATGAATTTCTTTCGTTTTGATTGTTTTATTTTTCATAAAAAGAAACATGTTTTTTTTTTTTTTTAAATTTTTAAAATTATAGATAGGGTTTTATTCAATATAAAATGTACAATTGTCGGCCTACAACTTTGAATTTGATTAAACAGTTAAAAGGAAAATGCATTAAACACTTAAATTATTTTTTAAAAGGAAGGATTAGTCTCAACATCTTTTCTTTAAATAGAATTTTTTTTGTAAACCTTAGCAACCCAATCCCTGCCACAATTATAAAACAATTATTACATAAAATAATGCATAAATGTAAGAAAATTATTTGGTATATTGTCATTAAAATTTTTAGACTCCATAAATAAGATTACGAGTTGATAAATACCCTATAGAGGTCTAGTAAAACAGTTAGTATTTGAAATACTGGTAGTATACCTTTTTTTATTACACAAGCAACCTTAAAGAATTGACATGTGTTTTTTAAAAATATTTTATTACACTTTTGTAGAATACTTGCCAACCCCTAATCCTACTTATGAAGTTTAAAAAATAACTTTTTTTTTTGTAAAATAGACATTTGTCAAATTTTTGTCAATGAAGTACATTTGTCAATTTTAGTTGAGTTGTTTTTTTTTTAATTGAAAAATTGAACAAATTATTAAAATTTTAATGGTAGGTAATTTACTTGTATTTCATTGCTAACATTTTTATTTTTTATTTTTAAATTTCACAACAACTTTTATGAAGTTGTTGATGTATAGGATCAACAAATAGGAGACACGAAGGAGGAAGTAGTAGTATTAACGGAGGGCGATTCACCCTGTCTGGGCGAAGAGCCGAAGAGTATAGAGAATGAAGATGGTGGAGATAGATGCTGAGAGTGTAGGTGAGTGTGCTGAAAACTTAATCATTTCTTCATCGTATTGGGGACTATTTATAAGCGAGATCCTGCATTAGGTAGCATTAACATGGCATATCCGCAATCAGGTCATCATTATGGGATGCGTGGGGTGAATGTCCTTGATAGGATGAGGATGTCTGTGATGGGACGTATTCTATCATTTATTTTTATTTAAGGTACAGAGCAATTGAATCTACGTGGGATTTAGTGATTAGAGGGATCACATTCTTAATAGATGGCCGAGTGTTTAGAGGAACGAGTGGTTGCTACATTCTGGGGAGCAAGTGGTTAGCTTCCTTGAACAACTACCTCTCGCTTGATTGGGTGATTGAGCTGGGAAATGAAGCTTTTGGTGATCTTCTGATCTATCACAGATATAGTACGTTTCTCAGGTAACCCATCGTACTATCACGTGTCCCCAATCAATGAAGTTATAAACGGAAATTCACATGAATTACCATATGTGCTACCACATTAATGCTGTTAAAATTTTAATAGTTTAGTTAATTTTTACTTAAAAAGTGATTAAAGTTAGAACCAAGTTTTTTTCATAAAATGAGTGAAAAGTGTAGTTTTGTCCTTACAATGAGGGCAAGGAAGTAAAACCGAAGAAAGGACAAGGCATGGCATTTCAGACAAAGAATGAGGTAGTTTTGCAGCTTGGTCCTAGCAATCCAAAATCTCTTAATTCTGTTTAGGATAATTTTAGGAATTAAAAAAGAACAGAAAAAGTTAACGGGTTAGGCTTGGATTGGAGGCCCTTCTTTATCTCTCCCTCTTCCCATTCAATTCAACTGCAATTCCCTCTATCTTCCTTCTTCTCTTAATTTTCTTCTGAATTTTCACGCGCTTTAAAAATAATACAAGAATATTCTTCATCTCATCCTCATTGTTCCCTACCCTTTCTCTTCTCATCTTCTTTTAAATATAATTCACTCCTCAATTGTGATTTCTCTTTCATTTCATTTAAAGTTCCATCCTTTCCCCTGTTTTTTGGTCAGAATCCTCTTATTAAAATTTTTCCAGATAATATAGAAACAAGATTTCAAAAAAAAAGAAGAAAAAGTTGTTGGAGTTTTTTTTTATTGGCCTATTTGAAACAAGTTTTAAATTTCAAAGCCTGAGTCTTTTAGAGGGCCATTCCCCGCTCTAAAGAGATCAAATTTTGATTATTTCTTGGGTTTAAATTCAAACACTCATTTTTATTATTTAGATTAAATTTTGGTTTTGAATTCATGGGAAATTGTTGTGTGACTTCAGCAGCTGCTTCCCATGAGAATAACAAGAAAAAGAATAAGAAGAAAGGAAACAAGAAGCAAAACCCATTTACCAATAGCAACGGAAGCCCTAAACTCATCGTTTTAGAGGAGCCAACCGGTAGAGAAATTGAACAAAGATATGAACTTGGACGTGAGCTTGGGCGTGGCGAGTTTGGGATCACATATCTATGTACGGACAAAGACACAGGCGAGAACTTTGCATGCAAATCGATATCAAAGAAGAAGCTGAGGACGACTGTGGATATTGAGGATGTGAGGAGGGAAATTAAGATCATGAAGCATTTGCCAGAACATCCAAATATTGTCACCTTGAAAGATACTTTTGAGGATGACAATGCGGTGCATTTGGTTATGGAGTTGTGTGAAGGTGGTGAGTTGTTTGATAGGATTGTTGCAAGAGGCCATTACACCGAGAGAGCTGCTGCTGCTGTCGCCAAGACCATTGTTGAAGTTGTTCAGGTTACTTCTTCTCTTTTCCTTTCTTTTCTTTTTAGAGTTTAGTCCTATGGGGGGATGTAGATTGAATTTTGTTTGGTGGCTACTTATTATTGTTGTGACAGATGTGCCACAAGCATGGGGTGATGCATAGAGATCTCAAACCTGAAAACTTTCTTTTTGAAAATAAGAAAGAGACAGCAGCTTTGAAGGCGATCGACTTTGGTTTGTCAGTGTTCTTTAAACCAGGTAATGTAATTTAAAACCATGACATGAATAACTTATTTTCTTTGTTCAATCTATTGAAGTTTGAATCTTTTCCTTTTGCAGGTGAAAGGTTTACGGAGATAGTTGGAAGTCCATACTACATGGCTCCGGAGGTGCTGAAAAGGAATTATGGGCCTGAAGTGGATGTTTGGAGTGCTGGGGTGATCCTTTACATCTTACTTTGTGGTGTCCCACCTTTTTGGGCAGGTTAGTATGTAACTTCTGATGCATTCATGTTACGAGCTGTGAAATTACAATTAGCTGATAAAGAACATAAAAGAATTATTCTACCTCACAAGGGCGATATTATGTGAAAGTTGACAATGGTACATGAATACACTAGTTCATTACTATTTCTACCCTTCAATACCTGACTGAACAGTTCACATTTTTCCCCAGTTTGATGCTCCTTTCCAGATTTTTATTTGTTTATTTCCATCTTCCGTTTTTATTTTCTCTTTGTTCGCTCTAACTTTCCTTCCTATGCAGAAACTGAACAAGGAGTTGCACAAGCGATTCTTCGCTCTGTTGTAGAGTTTAAGAGGGATCCTTGGCCTAAGGTTTCTGCTAGTGCAAAAGACCTTGTGAAGAAGATGCTCAATCCTGATCCAAAGCGGCGACTTACGGCTCAGGAAGTATTAGGTATACTTTAGTTCTAATGATAAAGGTTCTCTGTTCATGAAAGTTTTTAGTTGCCACTAAAACAAAAGAAGTTTCTTAGCAAAATTACATAGCTGTTTATTAAAATTCCTGGAACTGAATCATTTCTTGCTTATCAAATTCAGCTCATCCTTGGTTGCAAAATGCAAAGACGGCTCCAAATGTTTCCTTGGGTGAAACTGTGAAGGCAAGGCTCAAGCAGTTCTCTGTAATGAACAAGCTCAAGAAAAGAGCTCTCAGGGTAATCCTTTTTTCTTTCTGTTTTTTTTTTTTTTTTTTTTTTTTTTTTAGGAAATAGAACCTGAATAAAGCTTCCATTCGTTAGCTTTTTGACATTTCTCCCAATTTTGTATTCTGGGAAAATCTTATACTAATAGGTAATAGCTGAGCATCTTACGGTGGAGGAAACCGCAGACATAAAAGAGCGATTCCAAGTGATGGATACTGGCAATAGAGGCAAGATTAACATTGATGAGCTAAGGGATGGGTTGCATAAACTTGGCCAAATTATTTCTGATACAGATCTTCAAGTACTAATGGATGCAGTAAGTTCTACTTTAAAATTGCTTTATCTTTTTTGTCCTTGATCTTTGGTTGGGAAGGGTTGAATAAGTGTCACCATTAGTTTTTTGATGCTAGTGGTTTCTAATGTCCGGACTTTGCTTTGGTACAACAATGCTGTTATCTCTTTTAGTGACCCATTTTTATATTGAGCACGGGAAAAAAAACCTGTTGAAATATGTGCACTGTGGGGATAATCAAAGTGTTTGAATCTTTTGGAAAAAAGTAACTGAACTTTTTATTATTATTATTTTAATATTTTCTTTGCAGGGGGACGTCAATAGAGATGGATATTTGGACTATGGAGAATTTACCGCTATCTCCATTCACCTGAGAAAGATGGGTAATGACAATCACCTTAAAAAGGCGTTTGAGTTTTTTGATAAAGACCAGAGTGGTTATATCGAGATTGAGGAACTAAGAATTGAGTTGGCTGATGAGCTTGAAACCAATGGCGAAGAAGTCATTACTGCCATCATGCACGATGTGGACGCAGACAAGGTTAGACTGGTTTTTGAAGCATGCTATTCTGATGTTCATATAGCCAATATTTTCTCAAGTAGAAAACATGATGTTCATACATCAATTTAAGCAAATCAATGAGAAAAGCCTGTGGTTCGAGTAATGTGACACCCAAACCGATGATTTTATTTAATGGGAATAAGAAGAATGGGAAGCAAATGTTTGTGACTTAAACGTGGATGCTGGTAAACTCATGTGGAATTATGATTGTTGAACGTGCAGGATGGGAGAATTAGTTATGATGAGTTTGTTGCAATGATGAAAGCCGGCACAGATTGGAGAAAAGCATCAAGGCAATACTCACGACAGCGGTTCAACAATCTCAGTCTCAAATTGATGAAGGATGGATCATTGCTGTCGCCTGATAATCCTATATGATCCAACAAAACAAACATCCCTTAATGAGAAAATTAGACAAAAAAACCCAGAAGTAATAGTGATGAAAAAGGCTGTTGAATTCATCAGTATTACCTGTGTGTGAAATTTCCTTTTGTTCTGGGGAGATGTAAAGAAAATTCCTTTGATTTACTAGGATTGAGCCATGCAATGATGCCAAGGGGTCCATCTATCTAAATATTGAAAAAATGGGGTTCGTCCATTTGTATTGTAAATTATCTTTGTTATTTATAGGTATACTTGAAGAATGGAAGTGCGTGCTTGTAGTTTAGCCTTTATTGGTGTCAGCTTGCTTTTTCAAGTCATAAGATAGGTGCCAAATGGATTTTTTTCGCTGGTTTCTTTGGAAAGACGAGATTTATTAGCCATTATCGAACCAAAGCATGTTAATAGATAAAATTTGTTCCAAGAAGAGCCCCGTTCATAATCTCCATTTTTCTTATTAAAATAAAATTATTAATAAAAAAAAATGTTATGCAAGATAATATTACAATCCTTCATGTACCTTGTGCCGCAAGGGGTTGGAAATTTAACAATCTGGCTAAAAGTTGCTAGAATCAGCTTAGCCTTCCTCATCGGGGGTCTCTCGAAGATTGATAAGCTATTAGAAATTAAGCTTCCATTGTCACTGTTTGCTCATTGTTGCCATGGTTACCAATAGTTTAATTTATCTAACCACTGTAATTGGTTGATTTGTGAAGCCGGAGATATGCCCCCCCCCTCATATGTTTGGAAGCCGGATAATGCAACACTCCCACTGTGCTACCACTATCAATAAGAATCTGGATCATGCTTGCATTTAGCTTAATAAAGGAGAATCACCAATAATCCTTGCAAGAGCAAGAACCATCTACAAACTTATGGAACCGAACACGATCTCTAACAATTATTTCACGCTCATAGATTTTACTGATGATCTTTGTCACTTCATGACAATCCATGCAAACTCTTAGATTCTTTACTATTCTAATTGGCACTGTTGCTTTCGTCTTTAAAATTCCATAAGCAATAGCAAGCCTCTCACTATGCTCACACAAATAAATTCCTTTCTCTTCATTACCAACATTGTGCAACACATCAGAAACCTGTGGTTCATGCCCAGCATCACTAACTCGCTCAGCAATAACCTTCAAAGCCTGTCTTATCTCCTTTGCCTCGGGATGATGCCAATCTCCCATCACAAACTCATGAACAAAGCCATCAATTTCAATTGATGCACACCCAGGCACTACCTTCATGCCCCTTTCCTTCATCATCTTTCTCACATGACTCATCTTCTCCCACTGTGCAACTGATGCATAGAAATTTGAGAGCAGAATATAATTCTCTGGATTAGATGGTTCTAACGCAAGAAGTTGCTCGCCCGCGACTTCACCTTTATGCAACATCTTATTCTTCTGGCAACCAATAAGTAATGTTCGCCAAATTACTGGATTTGGAGAGAAAGGCATTGTTTGAACAAAATTGCAAGCCTCACCAACAAGGCTGGCCCGACAGAGAAGATCAACCATACAACCATAATGCTCTATTGATGGTTCAATTCCTAATTCAATCATGCTTGACCAATATCTCCTACCCTCAGAAACAAGTCCACCATGGGCACAAGCAGATAAAACGCCAATAAAGGTAACATGACTAGGTGTAACCTGGAAAAATAAAGCAGAAAATGAGGATCACGAACTTCAGTTTTTGTCATTCAAAACTATAACTACAATCTACAAAAGGATTTTTTCCTGGCAAGCTAGCTTGATGGGAGCATGAGCATAAATGCATAGGATCATAACATTGTCTTGTGGAATGCAATGCTATATGAGTTTAAAATCTAAGATGCTTATCCTGCTCATCTATGTCAATACCTTGGATTCCTCCATCCTAGAAAATGCTTCCAAAGCCTCCTCTGCTAAGCCGTGAACTGCCAATCCAACAATCATTGAACTCCAAGCTTTATGGTCTTTTACTGGAATTCCCTTGAAAATTTCTTTAGCTTTTTCGATGCATCCGCACTTGGCATACATGTTAACAAGTGCAGTACTAAGCATAATATCTGTCTCAATCACGTGCTTCTCGATATACGCATGAATCCACCTACCAAGATCTAGTGCCCCTGCAGTAGCACATGCAGAAATCACACTCACCATCGTAACCTTATCAGGAACAACATTCGAGGTTTGCATTTCCCTAAACGCACCAAATGCCTTATTGACCAATCCCATCATAGCATAGCCACTTATCATCGTACTCCATGCTATCACATTTCTCTCGTGAATTTCATCGAACACTTTCTCCGCCAGCCCAATATCTTCACATTTCGCATAAAAATTCAATAACCCCGTTTGAACAAACTGGTTCGAGCCAAACCCAGATCGAAACACACGGGCATGAACCTGTTTTCCCTCATCGAAAGCCAAAATATTGGAGCAAGCCTTGAGCACGAAAGCCAGGGTAAACGTATTAGCAGAAGGATACCCTTTTCTGACCAATTCTTTATATAAAAAAAGGGACACCTTCGATTGGCTTCCAACAAGATAATAACCCCGAATAAGGGAATTCCAAGAGAAGATGTTAGGGTTGGGGGTTTGAGCGAAAACTTTGCGAGCATGATTGATATCTCCATGGCGAGAAAGAGCACAAAACCCAACTATTTTCGAGAGGAGGAAGGATACGGCGGAGATAGGAAGGAGGCGAGTGAGAACATGCGCGTGGATTTGACGGATAACGCGTGTATCTGGGCATTTTTCAATCAGATAACCAATTCTCTCTTCTTCCATCCAACCTCAGTTTTCTTCTTCTTCTTTTTGCTGTCTTTAAATTAAGTTTAAAACCCGGGAAAAGTTTTAACTGAAAATAAAACATAGTGAAGATATATGGGCCTAATACTTAGGCCTGCATCAATTTTGGGCTTGTAAAGTTGAGGTTAAAAAGCCCAATTTTCTTTTTCTTTTCATATTATACTTTTATTTTCTTTCCGGCACAAATCGGGTTATTGGAGTTCAATTTTTATATCTATTTGATAAATAAATCTTTGAAAGAATTTTGTTATAGTTTTTTTTAAATATTATTATTTTGGTCTTAATTTAAATTTTTATCATTATAAATGTCGTAACCGTTTTTTGGAAAAAACGAGAATCGACTTGGTTTTGAAAATAAGAAGCGGGAGTCGCCACTGATCTTTTATTAGGTGTGATCAGATCACCTTTGTTTTAATAAAACATTTTGATTTACTAAAACAATGTTTTTGGTCTACGAAAATTTGAGAAAATAGGTTCGGGAGTCGGTTACATGCGAGGAAGGGTTAGCACCCTCGTCATGCCCAAAATTGGTACCGAATTGATTAATTAATGTCCCAATGTCGAATGTAAAAAATTTTGCAAAGAATTTAAAATGAACCGGCCTCTTTTGGAAATATTTGAATTTTATCGAATTTAATATCGAGATTTTCTTGTTTAAGAAGAATAAAATATCACATCCAATACATAGGACACGATGATTTTAATCCTCAAATCCAAGGTCGTCTCTTAATTCCTGAAACTTGCGCATCAAAATATCAAAAGGATATTCGGTTGTTTGGCCAAGAGAGAGAACCGAAACCCAACACATAGGGCACGATCTCCCGAATTCCCAAACACAGAATATTGCCTTATTTCAAAAATTTTGGGTTTTTTTTGATGAAATTGATAAAAAAAAAATTAGATTATGTTTTAAAGAAATATGATTCAGAGCGCGGATGGAATTACGTGATGAAAAGAACGATAATGTAACATGAAATTGGTGTAACGACAACATAACACACATAATACATGACATCTAAATCATTAATCTAAGATGTTGACACGCATGAATAATAATAAGGGAAGCGAGAAATAAGATAAGACAAGTCTAAAATGAATGGAAAAGAACGTTGCAAAGATAATGATGAAACTAAGACAGTACCGATGAGTATACATACAGATCATAGCGTGATAATAGAAATAATAATAATAACACAATAATAGTGGTATAATGATGATAAAATAACAATAATGAGATAACAGTAATAATAACACCAAAATATGTACAATAAATAATGATATAAGTGTAACAATGCTAATAACAACAATAATAATAATAATATGCGTAAACATAAATGTGGTAAAAATAATATAATAATAATATTAATAGTAATACACGATATATACAACATACGAGTGCGAATATAATGATATCGGTAATGAAATTAGTATATACAAATAATGATGCAATAATAATAATAGTAACGATAATAATGCAAAATATAATAACATAGTAATAGCAATAGTAAAAATACCAAAATAATAACGTAGTAATAACAATAATAATAATAATAATAATAATAATAATAATATAGCAATAATGACTATAATCATAATGTCGTGAAATATATGCATGTATATACGATACACTAATAGTAACATAGTAATAATAATAATAAATAAATGAACATATACACCTTTAAACGATTTGGAGACTAAATTGAAACGGGATCTAAACGACGAGGACTGATACTGTAAATAGATAGAAAACGGGCAAGGACTACGTTGAAATGCGATTGAAATTATAGGGTCAAATTTTAAAACCGGAAAAAGGATATGAAGAGGGGTGCAATCAATAAGCATCGAGTGTAGGAGGACTTAGGGCGTATATAACCCTTTTTAGTGCGGGGGCGCGGACCCGGGTTGCTGAGCGGGTCAACACGCGGAGCCCACAACTCCCTAAACGGCGCCGTTCGGCCTGATTCAAAAGGGGTGATAAAACCCTAAAAACCTAAGCGTCCAGCCCCTTCCTCTTTTGAAACCCGAAGCCCTAACCGCCTCCCATTTCGCTTTCTCGGCCGCAAAACAGAAGGGGCCACAGTCAGGTCACTGAATCGCTTGCGTACTCGGCGATCGGGGTCACGTTGAGCCCCCTTTTAGCCTTCCCCTCGAAGCCCGATTCGAAAACCCCGGCATTCTAAACTTTGAAGGCCTCCCTACCCTCGATTTCGGCGGAGGAAAGCAGGCCCGATCATTCGTCTTTGGAGGTAAGCCCCCCCTTTGTTTATTATTGCTTAAAAAAAACTTGAAATAACAAAAACAAAAAACTGACAATAACTGAAAACAAATAGTAAAAATCGGCACGAAAATGGATTCAACCTCTTAATATTTTGACTTCCGATTCTGTTTCTTGCTATCTGGTAATGAGTCGGTTTTTTTTGAAAGAAAAGCTCACCCTTTTACACTGTTTTTTGAACGGCTTTATAGCCGAAAGACATGGCCTCTAGTCTTATTAATCTATTGTTTTGTCCATATATTTCTCTGCTTCTTTGTTTCTGTCCCTGTTGTGCGCGTTCTGCAGGGCATGGGCGAACGGTGGTGGATGCGAGCGATAGCCGAGGCGTGCGAAGGCGTGCTGGTGCTGGTGAGGACTGAGGCGCATGGGCTCGGGGGCGTGGAGCACGACATGCGCGGGGAACTGAAGCGATGTCAGGGCGCGTGGCACGTGGGAAGCAAGAATGACAGGGGCGCGCGCGTATGGGACACGTGCGGCGACGCTGAAAAAAAAAGGGTCTCTAGGGTTTCTGTTAATGGGCTTGGGTCATTGGGCCTTTGTGATTGGGTCTGGTTCTTTAATTTGGGCTTGGTGGGTCTGACGGGTTTTGGGCTCTTTTCTATTGTAATTGGACATTGGGCATGTAAAGGGATATTTTAAAGGACCATTTTTTATTCTATTACTTTATTTTTGGCTCATTTTGTTTGACTTTATTTGGGCCTTTAATCTGTATTGGGCCCGGACAAAATTGGGTACTACAGCTGCCCCTCTTTGCTCGTTGTCGTGAAACGAGAATAGAGCAAAGACAATAAAAGAACCAATTTTGTCCGGGCTTAGCCTTGACTCATTAGTCCCTTTCTCCTCAAACATCTTCAAGCCCTGTTGCTTTGATTCGCTCCGCCGCTGCTCCTGCGAGACATGACCCGTGGCTTTAATTCGCTCTTCCTTAATCTTGTTTATTTTTCAGCTTACTCCCACAGGACTTCGATGAAACCAGAATTTTTCAAACTGCCTTTTTATTTTCGCGTCTTCTTCGAACTGTATCTCTTTGCTTTGATCCGTTCTACTGGAGGTTTGGGGTGATAAGAATTCAGAAAGAAGAGGTCCGTAACTTGGATCTTCTCGCTGAAACTTCTCGAAAACGAACGGTGATAGGAATCCAGAAGAGACCTACAACTCGGGTCTTCTTGTTGAAAACTTCTCGAAAACGAACAGTGATAGAGATCCAGAAGAGACCTACAACTCGGGTCTTCTTGTTGGAAACTTCTCGAAAACGAACAGTGATAGGGATCCAGAAGAGACCTACAACTCGGGTCTTCTTGCTGAAAACTTCTTGAAAACGAACAGTGATAAGAATCCAGAAGAGACCTACAACTCGGGTCTTCTTGTTGAAAACTTCTCGAAAACGAACAGTGATAAGAATCCCGAAGAGACCTACAACTCGGGTCTTCTTGCTGAAAACTTCTTGAAAACGAGCAGTGATAAGAATCCAGAAGAGGCCTACAACTTGGGTCTTCTTGCTGAAAACTTCTTGAAAATGAACAGTGATAAGAATCCAGAAGAGACCTACAACTCGGGTCTTCTTGCTGAAAACTTCTTGAAAACGAACAGTGATGAGAATCCAAAAGAGACCTACAACTCGGGTCTTCTTGCTGAAAACTTCTTGAAAACGAACGGTGATAGGCATCCAGAAGAGACCCGTAACTTGGATCTTCTTGCTGAAACTACTCAATTTGCTTCCTTACTATCTTCGGGAAGACTTCAATCTTCAGCCTGCTCCTCTATCATTTCTAGGGAACAAAATCTGAACTTTCAATTTGCTTCCTTACTATCTTCGGGAAGACTTCAATCTTCAGCCTGCTCCTCTATCATTTCTAGGGAACAAAATCTGAACTTTCAATTTGCTTCCTTACTATCTTCGGGAAGACTTCAATCTTTAGACCGCTCCGCTGGAGCGAAATTTGAATTTGATATGGTGGTACCCCTTTTTTGAGGGACCTGAATGCCGGATGTCGTGAGAATGAAGGCTTTTCACAATGTAAAAATGGCTAGGATGTAATGACCGTAATCACTGGATGCGCATGAATGCATGAGAAAGGCCCTTTTTATGGTTTGGGTTGTCGTTGCTCATAGTTTAACAAGGTTCTATCACCGATGCATTACGATAATCTCTCGTTCAGCCAGCATATTTTGACAAAAAGAACCCCAAATAAGCGACCGTATTCACTTAGAAAGCTTGTCCTGCTGAAATTTTAGAGTCCCTTTCTGGGTCATAAAGCTTATACCTCCTACTGCAACTTAAGGAGAATAACGTTTGGTTTCTTCCAACCATCTTGCTTTGACTATGAGGTGTGGTACCACGATTTCATTGTGTACCTGGGTCGACATTGCTTGTCGTTCGTCGAAGTCGCATCACCGACAAAATTTCTCATCTTTGTCCAACCAATAAAACGTTCTAAAAGGGTGATTATTTTTCCCCAACATTTCCAAACCTTAGACTGAATGAGTTCTGAACAATAGTCATGGTTCAGGTCCTTGTATTATTCAAATGCTTTCAGAGTAATATTAAACTTCTTTTATGAAAGTACTATTAGTCCTTAGATCGTTATTTCGATGCAAAATGCCCAAAAAGATTATGAACAAGAAGGAAGTTGATTGGGGGGAATAGCTCGAAACAAAACAAGTTTGATCAAGGCTAGCAAATACAATCAAGAAGGAAATTTAATGGTAGATAATCACAAATAACAAATTAAAGTGGGGTCAAACGGAAGCTAGGTGCCCCAGATATCGCAGTCAGAGCTCCTCTGTTCCAACTTCTTGAGGACCATTTTAAGCTCAATATGTGTTTAGGGGATCAAGAGTACTTTGCCGATGCCCCAAGATGTAACATACATCTTCATCATTATTTCAAGCGCAGCGAGACTACTGTATGCCCCATTTTTATCAAAATTCGAGCTGCCCTTTTCGGGTTTTCAACTCAAAACCCCTTTGGTCTCAAAGCGCCCTTTGTGGGTTTTCGCCTTGGCCTCTCCTTTTTCTTTCTTCCTTTTTTGCCGATTTTTTTCTCCTCTTCTTCTTCTTCTTCTTTTTTTTTTGAACTTGAATTCTCCAAATTGGGCAAGTCCTTACCCTCCATTTTGGTCAATATTTATGCTTCCCCAAAACAGGCCTTCTTCGCTTCATGAGGTCCTTCTTAGTTCGGCCATTGCATTCTTTCGAAGTCTCTTCTGTACGGAAGAAATTTTCTCCCCTGCCCTATTGTGGAATTTTAGGACAAATCATCTTTGCTACTATCTCACACCATTTGATCGTTATAGATAGCTTTCTCTTCAAATTCGCCTGATCGTATTAGATTGGATCTATTTTGCCCCATTTAGTTTTAACTCCAAATGGCAAAATCGATAAGAAATGTGTTGCCCCGGTGAAGCTTCTGTTGCCCCAATCAAGGTTCCAGCCAACGCTCTAAAACGTAGGGGGTAAATGGTAGCTTCTCTATGCCAACCTTTACAAGCCTCAGTCAGTTTTCGCATGATTTCTGGTTGTTTTTGCTATACTGGTAAGGTGCCTGATTCTGATTTTTTCTGGCGTTCTTTATTGCCACTTTTGTTTTTTTTTTTTAACACCTGAGCTTGGATTTGAATTTGTATTCGATGACCGTCGCCTTTGTAGTTTTGGCATATGAAGCAACCTTCACCCTCTTAGTGAAGTATTTGATAACCACGAGGAAGTGTTAGTATCGGATGGATACCTTTTGCGAGATCGGTGCCGTAACATCTATGCCCCATTATATGGAGGAGGCGCATAAGTCTTGACTTCTTTGATTTGGCGTCTCTTTTCTAAGTAGGCCAGTAGAACTATCAACATGGGTTCCAAGTTTGGCAACATTCTGACGTTTTCGTAGTCTGGCGTGTATTGATAGAAATATCTTAGGATTCTTGAAATATCTTAATGACGTCTCGCCTTATTTCTGTGGTGGACTAGGTTTTTCCTAAGTTTGCGACGTCCACTGACTCCTTTTTATAAGGTAGAGTCTATTCTCGCTTATTCTGCCATCCTTAACAAATCAAGAGATAAGTTGCAATCTTTATCATCTTCAAAGTCTTGAGATCCCTTAGACCCATATTTCGCTAAAAGGGGAGCCAGTAACAGTGTCGCTCGTGTCATTGATATCTGGGGACCCATCGTGGGTGTAAAGATATATTATTCTGGAGATGGTTATTTATGATATGGGCACGAATGAAAAAAGATAAAAATGCAAAACATGAAATTATTTACTTAGAAAGATGCATTTCATTAAAATAACAATTCTAGACACAAGCCTATTTCACAAAAGATTCTTATTGCTCTTAGGCTTTAAAGCAACAAGCGTGTTTTGCACATTACTCTAGATTAGCCCTGAAAATACACGTCTTTTCTACAGCCCTATTGTTCAAAACACACCCAGGCTCATGTTTCTGTATTTGGCGTGTCATCCAACTTCACAATACCCATGCCAATGAATCTTTCCACTAATTTCTTGAAAGCCAGGCAGTTTTCTATCGAATGCCCTGTAATCCCAGCGTGGTACTCACACTGGGTATTTGGGTCATACCATTTTGGATAGGGAGGTTGCATCGGTTTCAGGTAGTGAGGAGCCACCACATGTGCATCAAATAAATCTTGATAGAGCTCCTTGTACGCCATCGAGATGGGCGTGAACTGGTGCTTTCCCATGTTAGGCCTCGGGTGGGAATCTTGTCTAGGGGGACCTTGATAACTGGTAGTCACCGTCCTCGATTGTCTTGTTGCCATTAGATCTACAGGGCTCTTGTCATGCTTACTCGTACTACCCACTTCCTTTTCCTTCTTCTTCGGGATCTTCAATGTTCGCTCCCTCCCTTCTTTTGCCCCTGCCCGAACAACCGGTTTGGCTGGATTATCCTTAGGGTTAAAACATTAGCCCATAGGGAAGTTCGACGGGGTCGAGGTATTAGTCTGACGTTGGGGTCCGCTAATGATGGGTCCCCCTTGCGACTGCGTGTCTGGTTGAGTCGGGATATTCCTCGGGGTGTAAACGATTTGTTCACCGTCATCTGCACTACCGACCACTAGGCCACTCCTCTTTTCAAGTCCCTCAGCAAGTAGTTGGGTTAACTGGCGCATCATATTCATTTGATCTTGCATATCCCGCTGAATTTTGGCCAACTGTTCTCGCATCAGTATTTGCCTTTGCTCTAATCTCTCCAACCTTTGTTCCATATCTTCTAGGTTAACTGGAATAATTTCACCTAATTAGGATTTTTCTACAAGTTTTGATGCATGCAATATGATGTAATGCTGATGCATGAAATGCAATGCAAAATGCATGAAATGAATGCAAAAAAAAAGGGAGGCGTTGATTATGAATTTAATTCCTATCGGGAGAACTTGTCTAGAAAATATATTCCTTTAATAAAATGGACCGTATATACGGCCTCTTCCTCATAGTCCAGGTGAAGACACCAATCTTCCTCTTCGTACCCTAATATTATGGTCGTGTCTCGCCTCTTCTAGCTCTTTGTTTGCTTGATCCATGTTGTTCTTCATCACTCACTTACCCTTGGCGATGCTGATAATCTTCTGATGACTTCAGACAAATCCCCTTCTTCGTGTACGGAGGTTATGGTTATGTCCCGTAAGCTTCCTTAGTAGACGTCTTCTCTATCTCTTTGTTGGCCTAATCCAAGTTGTTATTACTCACTTACCCCTTGCGACACTCGTAATCTTCTAATGATTCCCGAAAATCCTTATCGGCTTGAATCTTCAGATAAATCCTCTTCTTCGTACCCGGATGTCTATAGTCGTGTCCCTTGAATTTTCTTAATAGACATCTCTTCTAGCTCTTTGTTGCTTGATCTAGGTCATACCCTGTCACTCACGTATCCTCCGTGGTGCTCATAATCTTCGGATGGCTCCCGAACAATCCTTGTCAGCTTGCATCTTCATACAACGTCTTGTCTCGTTGTTTCCCTAGGCCGTGTTCAGATCCACTTTATCAAGTGACGTATTTTCTTATGAAGAATTCTCCCATTTAGGAATCAAACACGAATCAACACCTTCTTTCTAAGATGATGCGATGCAATGTCAATGCATGGAATGAATGTAAAGAGAAAGTGAAGCGCTGATTATGAATTCAATTCCATTAGAAGAACTGTTCCAAAAAATAAAACTCTTTACATAAAACGGATTACATATACGGTTTTGTCCTCATAGTCCAAGCAAAACACCAATCTCTTCCTTCGTGACCGCATATCATGGCCATATCTCGTGCGCTTTCTTCGTAGGTGCCCCTTCTAGCTCTTTGGGGCTTGGTTCGGACCGTATCTCTTCACTCGTTTATCCTCCGTGATCGTTCATAAGCTCCTTTAAAAAGTCTGGGGGTGACGACTCTTGAATAATCCTCGTTGGTTTGAAGCGTCAAGCGAAATCTTGTGGTCTTCTTGTGGACTGTCGGTCTTCTCTCGTTGTTTACGTGGACTATATTTGGGCAACCGTATCACAATCCACTTTATCAAGACATTCATTTCCTTGTGAAAAACTCCTCTATTTAGCAATTGAATATTAATCAGCACCTCCTTTCTATGATGATGCAATGCAATGCAATCAAAACAAAAGAAAACATGTTAGCACAGGAGTAATAAACAAAGTACCTATCCGGGTGATCACTAGGGTTTGACGTGGCTCTACCTACGATGGGCTCTTAGGTCTCTCTATATGTGGTTCGGTTCTAAAGCAAAGGAACCTGAACTAGCAGATTCCTTGGTCCTCTCCCATTATAGGCTCATATGGACCGAGTTCAGTTCAGGGGAATACATTTCCCTATGGCTGCACGGAGATAAAAATCTCACGAAGACATAGGTACGGATGTATCCCGAAAGTGATCCACTATCTTGCACGGAGGTAAAAACCTCACGAAAGAGTAGCTTCTCACTCCCACTTAAGGGTGTGACCGCAATGGTCATGCAATGCAATACCGAAGTATTTCACGAGACTCGACACTATAGCACAAGCAAATGCATCAAAGAGAAACATGATCTTTTTCAAAATAAATTTCCAATTTTTCGACAAAAGGACAAAGAATAATCAATTTTACGGCCTGACTCTCGACAGTCCCCAGCGGAGTCGCCAAGCTGTCGTAACCGTTTTTTGGAAAAAACGAGAATCGACTTGGTTTTGAAAATAAGAAGAGGGAGTCGCCACTGATCTTTTATTAGGTGTGATCAGATCACCTTTGTTTTAATAAAACATTTTGATTTACTAAAACAATGTTTTTGGTCTACGAAAATTTGAGAAAATAGGTTCGGGAGTCGGTTACATGCGAGGAAGGGTTAGCACCCTCGTCATGCCCAAAATTGGTACCGAATTGATTAATTAATGTCCCAATGTCGAATGTAAAAAATTTTGCAAAGAATTTAAAATGAACCGGCCTGTTTTGGAAATATTTGAATTTTATCGAATTTAATATCGAGATTTTCTTGTTTAAGAAGAATAAAATATCACATCCAATACATAGGACACGATGATTTTAATCCTCAAATCCAAGGTCGTCTCTTAATTCCTGAAACTTGCGCATCAAAATATCAAAAGGATATTCGGTTGTTTGGCCAAGAGAGAGAACCGAAACCCAACACATAGGGCACGATCTCCCGAATTCCCAAACACAGAATATTGCCTTATTTCAAAAATTTTGGGTTTTTTTTGATGAAATTGATAAAAAAAAATTAGATTATGTTTTAAAGAAATATGATTCAGAGCGCGGATGGAATTACGCGATGAAAAGAACGATAATGTAACATCAAATTGGTGTAACGACAACATAACACACATAATACATGACATTTAAATCATTAATCTAAGATGTTGACACGCATGAATAATAATAAGGGAAGCGAGAAATAAGATAAGACAAGTCTAAAATGAATGGAAAAGAACGTTGCAAAGGTAATGATGAAACTAAGACAGTACCGATGAGTATACATACAGATCATAGCGTGATAATAGAAATAATAATAATAACACAATAATAGTGGTATAATGATGATAAAATAACAATAATGAGATAACAGTAATAATAACACCAAAATATGTACAATAAATAATGATATAAGTGTAACAATGCTAATAACAACAATAATAATATGCGTAAACATAAATGTGGTAAAAATAATATAATAATATTAATAGTAATACACGATATATACAACATACGAGTGCGAATATAATGATATCGGTAATGAAATTAGTATATACAAATAATGATGCAATAATAATAATAGTAACGATAATAATGCAAAATATAATAACATAGTAATAGCAATAGTAAAAATACCAAAATAATAACGTAGTAACAATAATAATAATAATAATAATAATAATAATAATAATAATAATGATAATAATAATAATATAGCAATAATGACTATAATCATAATGTCGTGAAATATATGCATGTATATACGATACACTAATAGTAACATAGTAATAATAATAATAAATAAATGAACATATACACCTTTAAACGATTTGGAGACTAAATTGAAACGGGATCTAAACGACGAGGACTGATACTGTAAATAGATAGAAAACGGGCAAGGACTACGTTGAAATGCGATTGAAATTATAGGGTCAAATTTTAAAACCGGAAAAAAGATATGAAGAGGGGTGCAATCAATAAGCATCGAGTGTAGGAGGACTTAGGGCGTATATAACCCTTTTTAGTGCGGGGGCGCGGACCCGGGTTGCTGAGCGGGTCAACACGCGGAGCCCACAACTCTCTAAACGGCGCCGTTCGGCCTGATTCAAAAGGGGTGATAAAACCCTAAAAACCTAAGCGTCCAGCCCCTTCCTCTTTTGAAACCCGAAGCCCTAACCGCCTCCCATTTTGCTTTCTCGGCCGCAAAACAGAAGGGGCCACAGTCCGGTCACTGAATCTCTTGGGTACTCGGCGATCGGGGTCACGTTCAGCCCCCTTTTAGCCTTCCCCTCGAAGCCCGATTCGAAGACCCCGACATTCTAAACTTTGAAGGCCTCCCTACCCTCGATTTCGGCGGAGGAAAGCAGACCCGATCATTCGTCTTTGGAGGTAAGCCCCCCCTTTGTTTATTATTGCTTAAAAAAACTTGAAATAACAAAAACAAAGAACTGACAATAACTGAAAACAAATAGTAAAAATCGGCACGAAAATGGATTCAACCTCTTAATATTTTGACTTCCGATTCTGTTTCTTGCTATCTGGTAATGAGTCGGTTTTTTTTTTAAAGAAAAGCCCACCCTTTTACACTGTTTTTTGAACGGCTTTATAGCCGAAAGACATGGCCTCTAGTCTTATTAATCTATTGTTTTGTCCATATATTTCTCTGCTTCTTTGTTTCTGTCCCTGTTGTGCGCGTTCTGCAGGGCATGGGCGAACGGTGGTGGATGCGAGCGATAGCCGAGGCGTGCGAAGGCGTGCTCGTGCTGGTGGGGACTGAGGCGCATGGGCTCGGGGGCGTGGAGCACGACATGCGTGGGGAACTGAAGCGATGTCAGGGCGCGTGGCACGTGGGAAGCAAGAATGACAGGGGCGCGCGCGTATGGGACACGTGCGGCGGCGCTGAAAAAAAAAGGGTCTCTAGGGTTTCTGTTAATGGGCTTGGGTCATTGGGCCTTTGTGATTGGGTCTGGTTCTTTAATTTGGGCTTGGTGGGTCTGACGGGTTTTGGGCTCTTTTCTATTGTAATTGGACATTGGGCATGTAAAGGGATATTTTAAAGGACCATTTTTTATTCTATTACTTTATTTTTGGCTCATTTTGTTTGACTTTATTTGGGCCTTTAATCTGTATTGGGCCCGGACAAAATTGGGTACTACAATAAAAAAAATTATATTATTTTTACTTTTTCAATAATAATATTTATAAAATGTTATAAAATTTGTGTCAATTTTTAATAATTTAATATAATATATTTTAATTAATACAAAAAAAAAAATTTATCTGAAATAAGAGTACATGTGTGGGTACCTCTAAGGTTTGTGATTGCTATATATAAGAGGAAGCCATTAATGCAGTTAATCATAAATTGGTAGAAGTTGCTTCCAACTGGAATCGAACATCAATAACTTCCTTTTGTTTGCTATAAATGAAATATAAACGCAAATGATGATTATGGCATTGGATAAGATCTGAACCCCACATTTATAATTACTTCCATTACACAATTATGGTAATCTGGTCATTATTCCCAACTTTTGAAGCCATTTCAGTTATGAGGTTATTTTTGTTTTACCAAACATGATTTCGTTTCAATAAAAGACTACTGTCACAACATCCTAGCAAAAGTTAGGAGAAAAAGCAGATAGTTCAAAGTGAGATTGAGAGAAGGATAACTATCATATTAAGAGGACTTCACAAACATCCTATTAAGACACATTAATCATTTATACAGAAAAATCGTATAACTGCATACCATACCGATCCCCCAGTACCACTGATAAAAGGTTCTGAAAAAGCACTTGACAAAAAAAAAAACCCCGAAATCACAGATAATTTTATCAACTATTAATTCATTTGTCATCAATTATGTAATTATATATGATTCCCATAACTAATTGAAGAGATTAAACATTTTAGTCAACAACCCATTGAGTGATCTGCCTAACCCAAAATTGTCACTGATGGCACGTAATATATGTAAATGTAGGTGCCATACATTTGCTTAATGGCAACGTCCATCAAAGGCATTTAATCTCCAAATCTACCTTTCATTGAAAATGGTTATAGGATAAGTATAGATTACAAAATCAGAGAAGATTAAAACATCAACATAAACTCTCAAATTCATAATTTGAGCTTTGAACAAAATTTCATCACTCTCCTCTGGATATGAAATAAGATTCATTATGGTGAGAAAAAAAAAATTTACTTCATTTTTTTAATGATCATTAGACCTTTACACATTTCGTTTTGCATTGGACTAAGACCGAATCCTTAAACTAATCCGATGTACAAATGGTATGGAAGTGATGTTTTGCACCATACCGCCATGTTGGGTGCCAAAAAAATCAAATAAAGCTGCTTTATTTTGGATGACAAATTAGGGCTGTTGTACCGAATTTGTTATCCAAATGTCATAACTGGAAATCAGTAGTTAGGGATTGCTTATTCTTGGTGCACAATGATTTGGTGGAAGAAGAAGAAGAAAATAATAATATTAATAATAAAAAAGTCCTATAGATTCATCATACATAATGACAAAGCTGCATCACCGATATACATATGTACATGTATGATCCACTCCAAAGCCATCTCCTTCACTCAAACAAACTATGACCTCAACACCTTCTCTTACTTCCATTTTGTACCATAGAACTGACACGCTTCTTCTTGTTGTTTGTACAAGCAAGGTAACCCATCTACCCCTTCATACTTCATTCCCTACTTTAATCATCTGTTTAGGGTTTGATGGTCATGATTGACTAAAACTCAATTACAGGTTTTTTTTCCTTTATAGAAGAGAATGAATTTAAACCCTAATCATTGAAGTGTGAATAAGATAACATTAGAATATTTTAATTTAGTTACCACAAATTTTTGCGGCAACTCCCGATTGGACGTTGTCTCTTCTTTATTTTTAATAATTTTTTATATAATTTTCATAATTAATTAAACTAATAAATAATAAAAATATTAAGACAATTTCGCACTAAATTGTAACGCTCACTATTGAAAAAATGGTTACTTGAAGGAAAAAAATTTGTTACAATTTTCGACCACCAATATAGCTTTAAATAAGAATCACACTTTTTATAGAGAAAAAAAAAATCATAGACTAGAGTTAATATGTAGTTTACCTCTTAAATATGTTCAAAACTATCTAGCTAATATCATAAAATATTTTTGATCTGGTTGATACCTAAACATGTATTCCTTGTTTCAGGTTGGTACCTCTACACTAACCCTGTTAGTTTATGCTGACGTAGCACTGTTGGTCAATCAGATGGTGCGATGTGGCAAACATAAATTAAAAAAATTAAAAAATATAAATTAATAAAAAAGTATAATTTTTTTCACATAAAAAATGAACTTGTACAAATAGTTGCCCAAATATATTTGAATTTGGATACCCATTTGTTCAGATTCATTCTAGATGTATTTTTTAGCTACTTTATATGTTTTTATTTTCTATTATACAATATCAAGTTATTATTATTTTGAAATTAAAAATATGTAAAATTTTAAAATATATAAAGTAATAAAAATAGAAAATAGAAAATAATATTTTACATCAAGAATGAACCTAGATAGATGGTTATCCAAATTGATTGTAGATGTGTTTTTTAGTTATTTTTATATTTTATAAATTTATAAATTTTTAATTATTTATATTTTTTTCAAATTTACAAAAAATTTAAATTTTTATTTATATTATACTGTAAAATTTTATATGTTTTTTAAATTATTATATACTTTTTATATTTTTATATTTATAAATTTATATATATATTTTTAAAAAAGATAGTAACCTAAAAAAATAATTTATAAAAAAAAAAATATATAAACTTACTAAAATATATCTAAAATGAATTTGGACAAATGGATGTCCAACTTCAGATGTATATGGACAACCATATGTCCAAATTTATTCTTGATGTGAAAAATATATATTTTTATTAATTTATATATTTTAAAAGATATTTTTATTTTATGTTCACCGCATGACATATTTAGAGGCTGTCATATGTCACCATTGAATTGGCCATGAATGCCACATCTGAATAAAGTGATGGTATTAGTGCAGAGGTACCAACTTAGGTGGCAGAATACAAGTTTAAGTAGCAACTAAGTAGTTTTGAACAAGTTCAAGCAACAAATTACATATTGTCTCAAAAAACTATTGACCAACAAGTTACCATATCAATACCCCACCACAAAAGTTTGGTTGCAATTAAAATTATTCTCATTATAAATTTCTACCACAAAAAGAAAATTATAAACCAACAAATAGTTGAAAGAAGTGGAAGTAGACTTCTTCTCCAGATATTTGGATTAAATTCGAATCCTTGAGTACTGGACATTATTAAAAGAATTTTATTTAAATACCAAATTCGACCTGAATAACATTATACTCAAACTATAATCTATGATTATATATAAAAAAAAAATCATAAATTGTGACAACCCTTAATAACCAATATGCATGGAAACAACATTTGCTTAACTCTTAAATATTATCATGAACCTAATTACCCTACAACCTAAGTACTAGAGTCCTAAAACAATATAAATTACACTTTAGTATTTTGTTATGTATGGGCACTTTTAATACACAATACAAATATTAGATAAATTTATAATAATGGATAAATAATTTTAATACATGAATCTTTTGATATAGTTATTTATCTATCTATATATATTTTGTTAATATAATATGTGTTAAACATTGTTGTTCAAGTTTAAGAATTAGTTAGTTTGTTGCTCTTGTTCTAGTTTATTTAATATTATTATATAGTTGAAAGTTCGAAATTTGTTGAGAATTAGTTAAGGATGCTGTTAGTGCTAATTACTCTTCTGACACACCAATTGTATAAATATAACTCATCTCCATTTAAAGATATTAGAGTTTAAATAATAAAATAATAAAACGTTTTTCTCTCTCATCCTTTCCAATTTTTCTTTCCTTTCATCATTTCACTTGGTTAGATATATTTTTGTGTGGTTTAATTGATGCTTTCTTCTTGATTTTATAGTGAGATTTATAAATTTATTTGTTTTCGTTGGTGATATCTATCGTCAACTTCTTCATCTATTTAAGTGAATGAAAGTAGATATGACGGATAAATATTGAATTACAGGTAACCGGTGATTCTTGATGATTTTGTTCTAAGATGATTTTTCTGTTTCTTGCTATTACTGAAGTTCAATATAGTTCAACCTCATCATCATCTGCACCAAATGTTGAATCAACACTTGTGTATCTAGTTAGCAATAGATAACTAGTAGGTTAGTGGTGTGCGAAAAAAGATAATGGAGATAATAATAAATTAAGATAAATAATTTTAAAGCTCAAAAGAGTAATTATCTACTCATAAGTATACAAGATTGTTGCCAAGTAATAAACTTAAAACAAAATAATTCTATTAAAGAAAGCATTTTGAGGATCAAACTCACGTAGAGAATGAACAAATAGTTAATACAATTTAATTAACTAAACTAACTTCTTACTAAATTTAGAATTAACTAAAACTTGAGGAAATAAGATTTTTACTAAACTAATCTAATCTAAATAAAACAATAAAAGTAAATCGAAAGTAATTGTTAATGAAAATTCATAGAGATGTAGTGGTGAAGAAATCTTCAGTTAGTGGAATTTAATAATCTATTTCAGTTATTAATGAATTTAAGGTTGATAACTAAGATGGTCATTGAGGTGGAGGTATTCTGAATTGTTGTATAACTTACAAGCATCTAAGGAATTCCTAAGTTGATATATAGGAATTAATTAAACTGTTGATCGTCACTATCATCGATCTCCCACTACTTAAGTTGGTGTATATCTTATAAGTAGCCTCATAATTGGTATATATCTTAGTGAGTTGGGTATCTATTCAATTATATCACTTAGGTTAAGCCACAATCTTGTTGCACTCTCCTCTAGTTTATTCTTTAATCTATCGTGCTCGACTTCGTTTTTCTTCATTTTTACTTCCTCTTTTTCCTTCCTTTGTGCTCAATCTTGTGTTCTAAGTTCAGTTTAACCTATTAAAAAGTCATAAAACACTTATTAAATTCTAAATGCCTAAAAACAAATAAAATATAATGAAAATTTAAATAATGCAAATAATAAAAATTACTCTAAATGTTTGAAATTTTTCTTTAGAATAAAACAAAGTGAAAAGGCCTAAAAATATTTACCAATTTCATACCCTACACTTAAACTTTTTCTTGTCTTCAAGCAAATCAAGACACTAAATGCAAATTCAACCTAAGGGTACTTAGCATCAATCCAATGAACAAAATACAAAGTTATAAGACAAATCAAAATAACATTATCAATAACTTAACTAACTGAATATGTCTGAAGAGGATGTTGTTGATGTCACAGATGATTTTCAAAAAACTCACATATTTGAAAGTACTAAAACATTCAAGCTTTTGTATATAAGTGTGTGCAAATCACACCTGTGCAATCTCATCAGTACATTAGAAATGTAATAAACAATAAGTACATGGACATCATGAATTAATAAGCTCGTTACTCATCCTTTCTCCCTTAAACCAGTTCCCATATGTGATAGAGTCGCTGAGTCTTTAAAGCTTGTAGTTGGGCTTAGGTCAAGGTACGGTAATTCAAGGAAATTGACGAGAAAGGCTCGACCTAAACTCAAGTCAATGATCAAAATAAGCAATAAGTATTAATTTCCCATCTCTCCCAATGATGACTTGATATTTTCTTTTCAACTCTACCTTTTTACAGTACTAATCCCTTATTTCTCCATTTGCAATGATAAAACATACTTAAAAAGGAAGAAGTAAAACAAAAGATTTTCAACAATCAAGCACAAGCACATTTTCTTTTGATTTCCCTTTTTCTATTCTAAGTGCTCTTTCTTTTTCAACTTTTTTTTTCCTCAAATTTTTACAATGAAGCACAAAAGAAATAAAAACATGTATGCTTTTATCCTTTTTCCTCACTAATTCTTCCACCAAAATATACCCACCTAACTCATTAATACTTTTAAGTTGATAAAGAGAATAGGCTAAGACTAGAGTTGTCCAAGGGCCTAATAGCTCACTCGGACTAGGTTGGCCAACCAAAAAATAAGTTTAGGCTTAAATTTATTTTTTAAAAATGAGGCTTCACCTAATTCATGGATAAATTTAGAGTTAAAATTGAATTACTATAATAAACTATATAAATTATGAATTTAATTGAAATATAACAAAAAAAAAATATTGATAACAAGTAAGATACATCATGTCATGAAGAATAAAATGAACATGACAAAATGTATAAGCATGTCAACATCTATAAACCCAAACTAAAAAAAAAAATTGAGCTTGATATGGCTCAAAATTATATGAAAATAAAATTACGTAACTCAAAATTGTACAAAAATAATAAAAAAAAAAACAATTTTAATTCTTTCATGGATGCCATTGTGGCCACTAAAATTGTAACTTACAATCAGGATTACGTGACAAGTGTTAAAATTTATATAAAATTTTAAATACATTACCAACATATAAATTTTTATTTAATTCAACTACTATAATAAATTATACAAAATATAAGGTTAATTAAGACACAACACAAACGCGACACAAACATATAATTTATTATATAAATGGAATCAATTGTGGAAGCATGATATATCATGAGAAAATAACATACATGTATACAAAGAAATGAAATTTACAAAAATTAAATTATTGATATGTAAAAAATATATACAAAAGTTATAATATTCTAAATAAAAAAAATATAATTATATACAATGAATAACAAAATAAAATCAAATTATTAATATATAAGATTTATATAAATAAATTTATGATACCTTGAATATAAAAACAATTAATACAAATGTGAATCACACTTCATTTCATCGGACAAAGTAAAAAAAAAAACCCAACCTCAAATATTTTTAAATTGCCAAAATTACCCTTGTGTGAAATTCTAATAGGCAGAAAATTAGCCTTCCTTCAACTTTTATAGTAAGGCAATTTTCTAATATTTCGTCTTGCACAGTATATGATTTAACAATACCCTTATATATAGTTTTATTGTATTGTAAAAATTATCAATTTTTAAAGAATTATGTTTAAATATTTACTTATATTTAAAAAGATTACAAATATAAAAAATTGAGAGTTTGTTGAATTTACCTTCCCATACTTTATGGGGCCTTGCAAAGAGAGTGATTCATTATAAATATGATTTGAGTTTAACCCACTCACCGAGTTACAATCTTATTTCTATACATTAACAAGTTGCAACCTTACTCTTATATATTAATCTAGGATCACTTTAGAATGGTTTGTTAAAAAAAGTTCCTAACAACATAGAGCAAATAAGTGCTCTTTCATTCTTCTTCTAAAGTCGAAACACATGTTTTTATATATGCATTGTAGTACTTTGTAAATGAAAAGTGCGATCCGAATGAATCTCTAAAATTCCACCCCATGTAAATCTCTTATTATGGAATAAAATAAAAGAGGTCTTCTTGACTTTAACTTCTTTAAAATTAGTGTCTCTTTAATTAAGGTAAGTATATCACCAGAACTCTTGAAACATGCAATTGACAATAACAGAAACAATTAGCGAAACTCGAATTGAGACTAGGAATGAATGCATATATATTCAACATCTATGAAAGTAGATGTCTAATTGCAACTAATGTTATATCTAAAACGTACATCTGGCACTACCAAAAATCAAATTGAAAACAGAATAAGATTAAATATAGGAAGAATTCACATTCATAATAAATTTAAACACACAATAAAATATTCCAACATTTAGCACCATTTCACCCCACCATCATTCCTAACAAGATGATAAAATTGACTATAGATAAAATGAGCACCCAAAACAAGGCATGTGAATGATTCGACGTATCTAAGAGTTATCTCACTTGGTATGCATCATTTTCATTCATTATAATGTCATGCAATCAATTCTTTTTAAAGTCAATTATTTATTACACTTAAATTGTTAAAAGAATTTATTTCAGTAATTCATGGATTAAGATTGCCAGACTATTTTACACAGGACCTTATCAGCATTTGATTGGTAGGTACCCTTATCCATATTTCGGTATATCTGTCAAACATAAGTTCACCAAGTACATCAGACATATATAATTTAAATAATATTCAATATTTTAATATAAATAATCCAAATACTAAAAAATGATTTTTAAAGTATAGACGGTTTTAAAAATTACACATTCATGTGAAATTTCGATATATTATTAAAATTATTTTTAAATATTTAAGATGAACAAAAATTAAACCGACTTTAATTACCTCCAAATCATTTTGTATTAATCTTCAACATTGAATGATGTTGGAGTTAGAAAAGGCAGAGATTATTTCGTCTCAATCTCTTATATCGTAGACCATACCTCAAAGAGTGTTGCCCAAAGACACCAAGCAATCTCCCTTCTCTTAGTATTTCTTTTTTTCTTTATAAATATAGAATCTCATCATTAAACTCACTCACAACCATACCAATTCTCCCCTACCTTTCATCAGATTAGTTCATTTCTTTTTCTTTTATTCTTTTCTCTTACAAAACAAGATACAAATGGATGGACAAATTAGACAAGTAGTCGTCCTATATTTCATAACCATTTTCTCTTTATTCTCACGTTACAACTCTTTGGAAAAGGACCCCCCTCCTCCCTCTTATAATTACTTTGAAGACCTTGTATCTGCTGGATATGACCCACAAGCCTACCCTTCATATTTCACCACCACCATTGATGATGGGCACTTTAAGGATTTGATCTCACAAAGGACTCAAGTTATTAGCCAGCTCCAGAAGTTAGGTGTCACATCAGCACCATCAACTAAAACAGTTAATGTCGATGATTTTGGAGCCACCGGTGATGCCACTCAAGACACTCAGGTTAGATCACACAGAAATACCTATATAGATGTGAAAATTCATAGCGTTCATAAAATTCAAAGGGTGTTTTAATGTGATAATCAATGATGGTTTCAGGCATTTGAGAAGGCTTGGGAAGAAGCTTGTTCGTCCAAGGGTGAAGTTGTGCTTGAGGTGCCTCAAGGAAAACGCTATCAACTCAAGCCTATTAGATTTTCAGGTCCCTGCAAGTCTAACCTTACAATCCAGGTGAGGTTGAAAACCCCCCGATTAATTTAGTTAACCCCCTCAACTTCAACGCCAAGCCAATGATGGATCATAATCCATTTCAACCAAAATTGCAGATATATGGAAGCATGGAAGCATCTGATGATATGTCAGACTACAAGGAAGATACAAGGCAGTGGCTTATCTTTGATAGTATAAATAACCTGTTAATTGACGGTGGTGGAACTGGAAATATTAATGGTAATGGGAAGATATGGTGGCAAAACTCTTGCAAAATCAATAAAACTCTTGTAAGCTTACCCCTCCCCCGCAAAAAAATTTCTCTATATTTGCTTCTAGTTTTATTTATGCTCTTCCTTTCTCTTACCAACTGTTTAATTGTTATTTGTTTCTTTTCTTTTATTGTTTTGCAGCCATGCAAGGATGCACCAACGGTAGGTTAAATGAGTCGTTTTTTCTTTTATCATCCAGCTTTTAAAGTTACAAGAAAGACTAAGAAAATGAAACATGAGTCTAGACTTCTAGTGAAGTTAAAAAAGTTTTATTTTCACTCTATTAAATACGAGCTCGAAAATTTTTAATTATAACATAATTGTGATGGTGTAAAATAAAAACTGTGGTTTCAGGCTCTCACCTTCTACAATAGCAAAAACTTGAAAGTTCAAAACTTGAACATCCAAGATGCACAACAAATTCATGTTTCTTTTGAAAAATGCAACGGTGTTCAAGCTTCTGGTCTTACGGTGGCAGCCCCAGAGAGCAGCCCCAACACCGATGGGATTCATATCACTCGTACTCAAAACATATGGATCACAAATTCTGTCATAGGAACAGGTACTGTATATGGACCAAGCTTGAACAATCATATGGTCTTGGCCCATGGACACCTTTAACAGAATCCCACCCAAAATTCTACAAATTTATTATTATTATTCTATATTGATTTTGACTTGCATGTTTTTTGTTTCTAACGTTTTTAACTGAAGGTGATGATTGTATCTCCATTGTAAGTGGATCCAAAAATGTGCAAGCCATGGACATAACTTGTGGCCCTGGTCATGGAATCAGGTCTTTAACCCTAAACTTTAGCGCCCTTTTTTCTTTTTTAGATTTACAATGTTTCTATATACGTTACTTACATCTATCCGATTGTTATGATGGGAGGCCAGTATTGGGAGCTTGGGATCTAAAAGTTCAAAGGCTTATGTCTCGGGTGTGACTGTGGATGGAGCTAAGCTTTCTGGAACCACAAATGGTGTGAGGATCAAGACATGGCAGGCAAGTGAAGCTTTCTAAATAATATCTACGATAGATGTGTTTTAATAACTCAGATGGCATTAAGATTCAATATTGTATGATTAATAATGAGCAGGGAGGGTCAGGAAGTGCAAGCAACATCTTATTCCAGAACATTGAAATGAATAACGTCAGCAACCCCATCATCATAGACCAAAAGTATTGTGACCAAGATAAACCATGCCAAGAACAGGTGACGCAAACCTATGCTAAGTGTTTGTTTATGTACGCAAAAGAGTAATCTACTATTGACTCTAATGTATATGAACTCGATTATGTTGAATTTGTGCAGAGCTCTGCAGTTAAAGTGAAAGATGTGGTGTATAAGAACATCAATGGGACTAGTGCTTCTGAAGTAGCAATTAAATTTGATTGCAGCAAGACTCATCCTTGCCAAGAAATTTTGCTGCAAAATGTTAAGTTACAGGAACAAGGAGATAGAACTGCCAAAGCTATCTGCAACAATGTTAAATTGACTGAAAAGGGAACTGTTTTCCCACAATGTTAAATTGGCCTTCACATGTGAAATAATAGATATACTATATATATAAATGTGTGTCAATAGTAGAATCTTAGATTATTTGTTACGGATATGGAGAAATGAAGAAATCAGTTTTAGGTGAGACAATTGCTTCATTTGTTGAGCTTGAGAGCCTTCATTTCCCCTTACTTTCTTATGATTTGCTAATTATTTCAGGTTTACATGGGATTAGAAGTGCTTGAAGGACTCACTTACAAAGCTACTGAGATTGTTTCTCATTACAATGACTAGGCTGATTCTGTAAATTAGTACTATATTTGAAGAACAATAAAACAACGTCTTATTTAGAAATATAGACAAGGCAGATTGTTTATTAGATAGGGGATATACTGTAATAACATTGTTGTAAAATCTAATTATGTATATCTGTCTGTCTTATGAATAAAATTAAATTCCTACATCGTGAGATTTGTTTACGTTCTACAGGATAAATCCTCATTCACCATCATGCTGATTAAGCAAACAAATTTATCAGTTATCCCCATGCCTAATGTCATAAGGACTGCAAATTTTCTTCATTAAACAGATGATGTTACTTACCTATGTGTAGTACATAATAAACCAAATAAATAATTAACTAAATCATCAAGATTGGAATAATAATGTATTTTGCTTATTAATTTGTAGAATTTTGTTAAAACACAATAATAATAAATTTATTAATAAATAAGAAACTTAGTTGTCAAGAAATCAACAAGGGGTGGATCTTTTATACTTAAGGCCAAGTGATAAACCATAATTTACACATATTTTAACTCCATGCCTAGCTTAACTTTGGATGATTTTCCATTGAATTTGATGAATTCGATGCTCCTAATCTCTTAATTTCATGTTTTATATTCAGGAGAGCTTAGGGAGTCGAAAAGAACGAGAAACAGGCCAAAAAGGGACAAAATGGGACTACACCAAAAATCACACGGCTTGAACTAAAGTCCACGGGCAGATCACACGGCCATGTGTGGCGAGTAGAATCGAGCACGGCCGAAGGAGTCCACCACGGGCGTGTCACAAGGGCGTGTCCCTGCCGACCTTAGGTTTATTTCTATTCGGAAAAGGCTACTTGTAGGCCAAGAAAGGCATCTCAAAGCCTATATAAACACCCTAGGGGGCAACCTAAAAGAAGACGCCGAGTAGAAGGCAGAAAATACTCCAAGACTGCCGTCCGGAGCAGCTTAGGAGAAGGATCTCCATCAAGACTGAAGATCTCCTATCAAGTTTTTTAGAATTTTTTTTTGGGGGTTTTCTTATGTTTCCCTTTATCAGTATGAACTAAATCCCTTAAATACCTAAGGGAATGAAACCTAAGACGAATCTTATTATTGTTTGATTTATAAGATAAATACTTGTTCTTATTCTTAATTGTGAGCTCTTATTCTTGTTTTGATAATTCAGGTTATTGATTCAAAGTCGAATGTGCTTATTCAGTGAAGCAAAAGTCCCTGTTTAAGAGAAGATCAACACAATTAAGCAGAGTTGATTGCAACTAGAGGTATACATGGGCCGGGCCGAGCCCGAAGGCCTGCCCGAAATGTGGGAGGGTTTGGGCAAAAATATAGGCCCGAAAAATGGGCTTGGACAAAAAATAAGGCCCGTTTAAAAAATGGGCCGGGCTCGGGTAAGGCATTTTTGGCCCGGGCCCGGCCCGAATTCATTAAAGGAAAAAAAATTGTTTTTTAATATTATTTTCTTATTGTTTTTCTCCTTATTTTGCTACCATTTTACTATTATGTTTCTATTATTTTGTTGTTATTGTTTAGATATTATATAAAACTTATTTTATTGTTAATTTTGTTATTATTTTAAAGACATTTAATTTTGTTATTATTTTAGAGGCATTTGCTTGTTAAGTTGCATCTATTTAAGTGTTATTAAGTCTACATATTTTTTAAAATTTATTTTTAATTTGTTGAAAAATATTTATTTTGATTTTTTAGTATTTTTGATGTATTATATATATTTAAAAATTATATAAAATAATATAAAAATTAATGCGGGCGGGCCGGGCTGGGCCCGGGTTTTAGGATTTTTATATGGGCCGGGCTTGGGCAAAATTTTAGGCCCATTTTTTGGGCCCGACCCATGTACACATCTAATTGCAACCCTAGAAATAGGGCGACGAAAATCTGTCGAATTAGAGTCAAATCTAATAAGGGAATCCATAGATCGAGTTAATGTGACAATAAGGGTTTTAATTAGAAAGAAATTTCAATTAATCAACCTAGAGTCAGTTGTTTTTAGTATTGAAAGAGATATTAACATAAATAAGGGATTTCTACGAATTAAGTCAAGTGAATAAATCATATGAATCAAAAGTAATAAGTGAAGTCTAGGTGGATTCTTCCTTAGGTATTGCCTATGTCATATAAGTTGTCCAAAAGTATTTTCCCAATTCACTCTCTGTCACGTTTATAGTCATTTAGTTGGTTAAATTAGTTAGTTAATTTTAGATTAAAAATAATTCCCCTTAATTATTAGGCTAGATGATAAGAAGATAGTTATTACTAGTAATTTTAGTCCTTAAGGATACGATGTTCCGGACTCACCATAACTATACTACTGTTCAATAGGTACACTTGCCTTTGTCGAAATAATAGTTAGTTTCGAATCCATCACCAAGTGTTATATCATTAATTCATTCGTTACACTCCATTAACTATATCTAATTATAAGTTAACTTTAAGATTACTATTATAATTTAGTTAATTAGTTTTTATTCCTTCATATCCTTTCTTAATGTTAGCATTGACCACCATCCTTAATTGGTACTTCTAGAGTTGGTTAAACAAAGTTTTGAAGTAAACTCAATTTTCATGGTTATGATCCTGGGAATGAACTATGTTTAAAGTTGATATATTTTAAGAGTACACTAGGAAGTCATCAGATATCCATAGGTTGACTTGGGAGAAAGACTAGTTGAAGAAGGATTGTGAGGCTTGGATGGCTTTTTTTTGACAAGTTAAGGTGATCATATGATGTACAGGTTAAGGCCAACCTGGAGATGAATAAGCTATTGGAGAATTTTGACCACTCATTCACAACAAATGTTACGTGAAAGAGGCTTTGGTGAAGGAAAAAGCTGCAAGTACGGAGGAGGCTAAACACCTTCAATGGAGCTTGGATGTCAAGGAAGATCACGCGAAAAAGATGCTAGAGTTGAACGGTTGTTATCTTCAGCAAGCCGCGAATCTTGAAAAGTGAATGGCAAAGCGGGAAGGAATCCCTTAAGGAGCAATTTGCTGAGCAAGATACTAATGTTGGGCTGTTATTTTAAAGGGGGAGATTGATAAAGGGAAGCAAGTTCATTTCATCCAAGACTTGACAACGTTGCATCTTCAATTGAACCATGATCCTTTTGATGTAAGCGATGTTTAATCTTACCGCCATTAGAGAGTTTTTGCCCGGAGTTGACATGTATAATCCCTCTGGTCCAGAATGCGAGCTTCTGAAGTCTCAGCTATCAAACGCTAGTGTACTTTATCATCTGCCTTCTACTCCCCAAGCTATTGATGATGGCACTACTTTACTCATCGAGGAAGTTGCTGGAGTCCACCCTACTGGAAACATTGTTAATATTATCGATTCCCCTTGAATCATTTTTTTATAATCTTTTACAAGTTAATAACACTTTTTTTCTTTTTGCGTACCATTGTTTTTTGCTTTTAGCATATATTGGTGTTTTACTTTTGTTTATATATATGCATGTGTTGGGTTGGTAATACATGTAGCTCGCAAAATCAATTTTTTTTATGCGGTGAACCATGTTATGTGACGTAGAGAGATCATGTTGGATGATTTAAGAAATATTCAACGCATTTGCCAAATGTGCTCATAAGTTGTTTCCTTGAAGGGGAACTTTTTATATTGGATTTGATATATAACTTTGAATTCAATTTATTTTATGCTTATGGTGTTTGCTTGCTATTGCTTTTTCCGCGGTGGTTTTGCCTGAAAAGGCTAGGTGCTATAAGGAACCTTTGCTTTTGCTTTTGCGTTCTTATTGGTGCATTGGAAGCTTCTCTGCTTCTGTGTGCGTGCCTTGAACTGTATTTCGGGTGGTGTTGTGGTGCCAAGTAATCCTTCAATTGATTACTTGTCAGAGGATGGGCATAGGGTATCCTTATTGCTATTTATTAGCCGATACCCCATTTCCCCCATCAAGTCTTCCCTAAAATGTGTTGGCGATGGCGATTTCATAGTTTCTGTTATAAGTCTTGCATCTGCATCTATTGGGGAGAACTAAGGAATGATCTTTTTTTCAGTGTAGAGAACTAAAGTGGAGAGCAACTTCGTTGATGTCGAGATAATCGTAGTCCACTGCACAAGGGAGAACTAAAATGGTGAGCAGTTTCATTAATGGCGAGGAGATAACCATAGTCTGCTGCACAAGGGAGATCTAAAATGGCGAGTCACTTCATTGATAGTAGGGAGATAACCATAGTCCCCTACATAGGGGAGCATTTGGGAGATTTACTTGTATCTTTGTCTCGCATCCCTCGAGGTCACTTGAGAGTACCATTTAGAGCAAAGTAGGACTGAGTCCATTCCCTCAGCATCAAGGAGGGGGTAGCTCCTCGATTATTGTGATGAAGATACCTTTTGGTTGGAGCTTCATTTTGTTGGAAAAATCTAAGGAGAATTTGGCGAGCTTTCGCTCCCTTTAATTTGTTATAGTTGACACATTGGAGAACAAGGGGCTTTAGGCCGTGACGATGAATTCTGGTGAGGTTGTCATTGGAATGCCTTGGGCATCTTTTTGGTGGTGTTGCAGTAAAAACAACTCTGCGAAGTTAAGACCATTAAAGGTGCTCTTAGTTCCTTTCCATGCTTAATAAGCTTTAAACCTGAAGAGGTTGAGCAAGATGTCCCTAGAAGTTAATAAACCTAACGAAATGTCAAGAGGGGTCACTACTTTAGTGTCGTGCACTAGGGCTACTAGAAGTAGAGATTAGGTTGGGGCGGACCCCTCAATGGTAGCTGCGTAGAGGAGTAGATTCCATCAATGTGTAGCATATCCTGAAATAATATTGATAAGGACTTGTTGAGTCCACCTTTCAAGATATCATATGGCCTCCACATAGTGCTTAGTCCACAGTTAGTGGGATCACCAATCCCCGTAATTTTCTATTATTTGTGATATTTTTCGTTCTATTATACAATTTTTGTTATTAATTATATTATTTAAATTTATATTTTATTCATTATTAATTTAGAAAATAATAAGAGAAAATGGAATTTTATTTTTAGCAACTTTTGTGATTCGGATTTTGAAAATAATACAATTTTAATATTTTGACCATAACTTGAATTACTTTTATTTATTTTAGGTTCATAATAAACCAGTTCGAAAAGAGTTAAAAGATTTATCTAAAATTATTTCACAATGAAGCCCAAAAATATTAGAAAGACAACCAAAAACGGCCTGAAAGTTTAACGCAAAAATAGTAAAAATAAAACCTAAAAAAAATTATTCTTTATTTAATTAAGGCCACTTTTATATTTTCTCCATTATATTATTTTTGTCCTATAAATAAACGTGATTAAGTTAAAGATTAGGAGATTCAAACCTAGTCGTTCTTAGTTTTATCTTATTTTCTTTATTTTATGGGTTTCTAAACTCTCTTTTCTAGTTGACGAAGTTTGATTCTACAAGGTTGTGAGATCGAATTGCTTTTAATCTTTCTTTGATTCTTAGTGTTTGCATGTTTTATTGTTTAATTACAATTGTTCAGGTTTGTTAAATATTCGGCTGGTATTTGATATCTTAGAATGATTGTTTTGTCAATAGATAACTAGTCGATCGATTAATTTCTAATACTTGTGACCACTTCATGATTATTTGTATAGTATGGACATGCGATCTAACTTAAATAAACTCCGATAATATGTTTGTTGGTTTGAATTGTGTCTCTTTTGTTCTTAAGGCTATTGGTAAATTAAATTCTTAACCGATCATTATAAGGTTGTTAGCCAATAAAAGAAGTAATTAATGGTGATTGTCTTAATTATTGATAAGGTAAAAATAAATTAGGTTACTAGGCAATTATCGTTGACTATAACTAATTTATTAAAGAACATTGATATTCGTCTTTGCAGTAATGATCAAACCTTTGAATCAATTGAATTATTTACTTTGACTAAAGTTTTTCCTCATTGATTTCTTACAACTCTACTTGTCATTCTCCACTAATTCATCTTTTAAGTATGTTTTATTTTTGGTAGATTCGACAATTGTACACGAATCCACCAAAAATAAATTCTACTTCTAAAAACAGAATATAAACTCATAATATAAAGGGTAGGTCTATCCCATAGGGATTGGTTTGACAGTGTTTGAATTTCTCACAACGAGGACACTTATTGAGCAATTTCATGCCCATGACTCTTGCAATCTTGAGTAAAATAAATAAAAGGGTTACAGAATACTAAATTAAAAAAGTAAATAAAAATTGATTTCGAAATAAAATAAAATAAACTCAATTGATGAATGTTCTATCCTCGGGTACAACATCAGTCTCGGTCTTAGAATTAATCACATATTATGGATATTTTCTCCCTCACTACTAAGCTAGTTATAGTATTGAAGGATACCTCAACCACCAATTTCCTTAATCGTAAATTAACTGTAGGAACCACCTAACAATAAAAGTTTTAGTGAAGGAATAACCCAAAAGACACTTCCACAATTTGATCCCTCAACAACCTTGCTAATTAAACCAACCTAACTCTAATCAATGATGTGAACCGCACGAATTATTTAAATTAAATCACTTAAACTCATATGTCACCCAAGTGCAATCTCAATCCATCCACTTAAACCATTCATAATTATAAAAACATGGAGTATATCCATGCATTTAGGTCTTTAAACATGAGGAGTACTGCATCTGCAAGAAAATAATTTTATTCAAAGATCTCTCAACCATTCCTAAACTTAAAACAGATTCATCAGCGTTACATAACATTGAGTGCAAGGGTAGAAATCCTGCCCGAGTTTTTCCCTATATTAGGTAGCAATGAAAGTAAAGCATAAAAAGGGAAAGGTTAAGCTTGTGGGGGTAAGCTATGATTGCAAATGTAGCAGTGAAAGCAAAGCTTAAAAACATGACAGATTGCTAAAGGTTTGGACATTGCTTGATCGGATGAACATGTTTTACAGGATGCTTTTAGTATCATTTTGTTTCTTTATGAAAAAGTAGCAACGGTAAGTTTTCATGGTCGGATCTCATAAAATCTTGTGAAATATTAGCTTTTGGAAAAGCAACATTGAGTTTTAAATTCAAAAGGCTGTAATTACTAGAGTATATATGATATGCTTTTTCAGATGGTGGCCTCCTTTGTGCCTTGCTGTTGCAATGCCTTTTGACCACTGTAGATATGGTAGGAAGCATGCACGCATGATTTCCGGGCTAAAAATTTATCCTAAAGTTGCCAACATATAGCACATATGAAAAATGTCATTGATGGCTTTTTTGTTGGATGGTTGAGAGGGACCTGATATCTTGAGTTAAGACCTAACCTCACTACCACTTTAGCTAAGAATAACATGTAAATAAATCACAGGGGTAACTAAACTGCTAATATGCATGATTTAAGTTTCCATTAAAAGCACTCTCCTGTGATGCTGCGATGGTAAAGAATACAGTAATAACTTGTTGTTAGACACTGCCAAGAGAGTTCCCCTTTATCTGTTCATGCTAATACACTGTTATAGTGTTCTCACTACAACAGTTCCACATCATATAGTTGAAATAATCAATAATAACTCTTACACTTGCATCAAATCATTTCACGTATGTATAAATCTTCATTTCTTTTCCTCTTCTCTTGCTGGCTTTGGTTCTTCTTTGGGAGGTGGAACTGCAGCAGGGACTCCACCATCAATGCAACTTCTGCACTTGTTTTCTATCCATCCTTCAATGTCGTTCTCCCCATTTCCACCGAAATGCCTTCCACCACATAGTCGAGCAATGATCCCTGCAATAACACCTATGATAGTTATGGCTGCCAGCACTACGATCAGTGTTTCGATGGATCGATGCGAATAGCGACTTGGTTCCCTCACTGTGGGTGGCACCTCAACTACCGGTACATATTGATTGTTTGACCCTGCTTCCATATCTACGATGACAATGGAAACTGAACTAAATGCTCATACACTTTGTATTTCTATTTTGGTTACTGAATAACGGTGTAAGACTGAACTCAAGGACCACTCACGGAAAGCCTGCATACATGCAAGTAAAAGGGAAAAAATAGATAGATAATTGAGAGTAAAGAAGGGTGAAAAGGTGAGCAGACTAGGAAACCAAGAAAGCAAATGAGGTAGCAGATTACCAAGGCTTAAAAAACAGTTGAGAGGAGGAGGAGGAGGAGGAGGAAAGAGAGAGCAGTGATGTTTGTTGGGTTGGAAGAGAGAAGGAACACTATATTTGAAGGTGGGAAAGACGGAAATAGGATAGGATTCCAGAAATAAAAAAAAAAGGTATTTGCAGTCTCAATTTTGGGCACATTGGATCTTCTTTGCTGTGATTATTTCTCGTCCAGCTTTTCATTACTTTTTATCTGCTTTGTATATTATTCTATTTAAATTGTAGTCGTTTTTGTATTCCCAATTTGTTGCTATTGGTATCACATGTGAATGTTAAAGAATGAGACTCCCAAGATGAAATGCGCAAGTAATTTCGGTTATTGAGAGTTTCCTAGTTATTAGCTATTTTGTTGTGTCTTGTAGAAGTAGGGAACTTCACAATATTAATAATAATATTTGGGTCTCGGAGTTTAGGGTTCCCCCTGCTCCTGAGCCCACTCATCAGTTGTGTAGTTTGTCAAAATGCACAAAGACAAAGACAGGCATAAAGCAGGTAAAAGAGTCACTTGACCCAATGCCTTCGCCTCAGCCAGCCTGACCACATCATGCGTTAATGCAGAGAGAGGGAAAGGGAAAGAAAAATCAATGTCGTTATCTGGATTGGAAACTTTAAGAAAGGATTAGAAATCAAATAACAATGTCGAATCACTTGATAGAAGAAAAATACTAATCTATTTAAGCAGCTTGTGCAATTCTCTTTTTTAATAATTGTAACTGGTTCAAGTAATCCCATTCAATTATATTATTGATCTATTATTAAATTTATGGATGGTGGATTAAATGGATAAGTTTTCTGATCATTTAACGGCTGCTGCAGTGTTGACTGGAGTTGTCTATGGATCGGGTTTGGATTCTAATAAAATTTTAGGCTCAATTGATAGGCTCATCCTAAAAAATGAGCCTAAATTTTTGTCTAAGCTCAGCTCGGATAAAAACACAAAAAATAATAAAATACATATTTTTCAACAAATTGATTTTTTTTAAAAAAAAAGTCTTTATGCTTAAATAACACTAAAATAGGTACAATTTAACAAGCAAATGCCTTTAAAATAGTAGTAAAATTAACAATAAAACGAGAGTTATATAATATCCAAACAATAACAACAAAATAGTTAAATGATAGCAAAATAGTGAGAAAACAACAACAAAACAACAGAGTTTCTTTTTACAAATTTGGGCCAAGCCAAACCCGAGCAAAAAAACCTCACTTGAGGCCAAAAAACGAGTATTATTTTCTGTCCGAGCCCATTTTTTAAGTTTATGTTTTTTCAAATTCTTTCACTTTTAAAATGGGTCTTTGAATTAAATCACTTGACCTGACCCATGGACAATCTAGTCTTGAGTATCTTCCCTCCCAAGCGTGAAGGAGTGGTTGGAATGTTGTTTTTTTAAATCAAATTGGGCCTATAGAATGTTGATTCCAACAAATAGCTTTCTCCATTTTGGAAATGGGCTAAGCTGGTCACTGCCCAAAACATATATTCATACATCAGAATTAATGATTTACTTATTATTTAATATGAACCAAAATTTATGATATCATATGCGGGGGACGTGAAGGCTTAGGCGGCCCAAAGAAACAAAATCCGACCGCCCATGTTTGTTTTACAGTCCTAGTCCTACTTTCTTTTTTGACTTGGAAAAAGAATACGAGACGAAGCTTCGACGACTTTTTTGTTTTCCTTTCGATTCCGCTTTCTGGATACGCGGAATTTGGAAGATTTTCCGACCGGGTCCTCGCGTCAAATCTCGGGTAACCCAAAAAGAAACCAAAACTCAATTCTTCTTCTAATCTTATCCCCATATATACTAATACTATATTTTTGCAGTTTGATTCAGCTGGGGGTAATTGAATTAGAATGGGAACTCCTCAATTCCCTGATCTTGGAAAGCATTGCTCCGTCGAAGATTGTAAACAGATCGACTTCTTGCCTTTCACTTGCGATCGTTGCCACCTGGTATTCCTTTTCTTCTTTCTTTTTCTATCTCTTGGACCTTGCTTTACCTTCATATCACTGCATTTCAATTCATCCCCCCCCCCTTTTATTCCCAATATTCATATTCATTGATTCCTTTTGATATTTTCCTGTTAGCTTCCATATCTTGTTCTTTTGAACCCATTTCAGCTTTATACTTTAGATTTATATTGGCAATCTCCCTGTGTGTTTCCTATGGACCCAAAAAATAAAATCAGTACATAAGGATTTATACGTTATACTGCCTATATGTGTTAGAGTGTATTAGATTTAGATAATTCGCACACAATTTAGGCTATTTCTGGTTATGATTTTATTTGGTTTTGACTTAAGTTTCTGAAAAGGTAAAGCTAAATGAAATTGATTGACCATGTGAAAATTACTGGAATGAAACTCGGAATTAGATCCAAGTTTACAGTGTCCTGTTATTTACATTTTAAGTAAAAAACTCAGCATTTAACTTCCAATTCCTATACAATGCTAAGTTGATAGAATCAATTCTAATCTTATAAAGAGTATGCAATCACAGGGAAACAGTTTTTCTAATTAGCTCCAGCAATCTGCCCTTGTTCTGCTTGGTCCGACTGAAAATCCTGCTGTTTCTTTCCCTCCAAAGTAAATCATTGTATTCCTTTTAATACGTAGGACGGTTATGCCAGTTCAAGAAATTTACCTTTTTATATCTAAATCGTCAAAAATATCATTTACTTTGAGTAGCAAAAGCAAGAATCATCTGCAATTAGTCTAACTAGTAACTAATATTGGTTCAGTATCCAATCTAATCAATTTTCGATGATGGATAAGCTATTATAATTATTTGTTGGCTAAGATTAGCTGAGAACTAGAGTGCTCTTCTATTGCAACTCTGCTCGAGATATTGCTCTGTAGTTCCTTTTGTTATGTTCCTGGAACAAGCAGAACTTCCAAGGGATTCATATCAGCCAAAAGCTTGGATCTTGTTTTGAATGATTTTCTGTGTAATGGATTGTTGATTTCCAGCCAATTATTTTTTAAAATCTTTAAGTGAAGTTTCTCTTTTTCATTCTTATAAAATGTGAAAAATCTTTCAATAGGTATATTGCCTGGAACATAGAAGCTACATCAAACATCACTGTCCAAAAGCTGATAAAAAAGACGTTACCGTTGTCATTTGTCCGTTATGTGCTAAAGGAGTTCGCCTGATTCCAGATGAAGATCCAAACATCACCTGGGAAATGCATGTTAATACTGAATGTGATCCTTCAAATTATGACAAAGTCACAAAGAAGAAAAAATGTCCAGTTCCAGGCTGCAGGGAAGTTTTAACATTCTCAAACACAATCAAATGTAGGGACTGTACTCTAGACCACTGCTTAAAGCACCGTTTTGGGCCAGATCACAAATGTCCCGGACCTAAGAAATCCGACCCAGGTTTTCCATTTATGGGTCTTTTAAGCAGGAGTAGAAAAGAATCGAAAACCAACCAAGCTCCTGCAACATCTTCATCCAAGTGGGCTACAAGTTTTCTTAATGCAGCTTCTACTGTTCGAGCCTCAGCTGAAGCAGGTATGACCAAATTGGGCAGTGAAATAAGTCAAAAGTTGCAAATTGCAAGGGACGGAGTTGGGCTGAGCAGCAGCGGCGGCCGCAGCAATGGGAATGCAGGGCAAGTAGAGGAGTGCCCACAATGTGGAGCGAAGTTTTCCTCAGTTACAACATTGGTGGACCATGTGGAGAAGGTACATGAAAGGAACAACCAATCTCGAGTTTTTAAGATGTCTATCGATGTCTGCCCCAAGTGTAGTAAAGGGTTTCGTGATCCAGTTGCGCTTGTAGAGCATGTTGAAAGGGATCACGGTGGCACTTCGAAAGCTTAAGGAGGGTTCGACTGCAAATTGTAAACAGCATATTGCTGGAGATGTAATTGTATCATCTTGTGTTGCTTGAATTTTTTATACCTCAAAATTAAATGGAAACTGGTAAGCTGCTCTTGAGAACTCAACTTCAGGTAAAATGATTTTTCAACTTTCAATTAGTTTGTTTCATGTAACCTTAAAACTTTAAGGTTAATTACAAGTTTTTTATGGGAATACATTAATTAATCTGCTTGTTCATATCCAATGTGATTCATATTAAAATTGTACAATAATCCTTCGAGTATAGATGAGCAAAAAACATTAAGATTGTAAAATTTAGCTAAATATTTGGACTTGATGTGCATAGTATTAAGTATATTGATACAAATAACTTTGATTTCAATAGTAAACCCTATAAAATATATATTTCTATATCTTTGCCCTAAAGTCTTGACTGGTTTCACATTAAAAGAATCTAAAAGAAAAAAAGGGTCTAAAAGAAGGGAGACCTCAGAGGCGTCCCTTTTCTCATTCTTTTCCTAAAAGAATTATGGTCCACTTGAAGAAGCCGAGTTGTTGAAATTGAAATACCAACCTCTTCCTTCTCTGTTTCCTCCACTTCTATCTCACTCTGGACCTATAAAAATATTACCAAAAACAAATAATGTTATTTTCCCATAATTATAAAAATCATTCACAATTCAACAGAAAAGAAAAGGGTTCTCTTCTCACTTTGCATTCAATAGAACAAAACTTGGAACTGTAGCATTGAAGTTCGTGGCCACAAACTTCACAGTTATCAACTTTTCGACCATTGATGCGATTTACGTGGTCGTTCCTTCCTTTTCTATTAATATAAACCAGCTTTGAAGAATTGCAAGTATAAGGTTGGATATCTGAAACGTCCATTAATTTCCTTATGCTCTTAACCCTAAGTCCCACTCTGCTTGAAGATTTGTAAACCTTTCAAAAAAAACCCCAAAAATATAATGCTAATACCGTGCATGTTATGAATAATGATAAGCATTCTTCTTAAATCAACAACAACAACAACAAAAAAAAAAGATTACTTACTCGGAGACTTTGATGGCCAACATGTTTATGATGGAGGTATAAGCAATCTTCACAGAAAGCAGATCCCATGCAATCCCTACAAAAGAAACTACACGGTTTTGCACTATTACATTCACATGAACTGTAAAATTTAGTTCGCAACAAAGGTTTCAGCCATGGCAATTTGCTCAACAAGTCTCCTCCCATTGTTATTTTATTTCTTTGGTTTCCCCCTTCAGTTATGTTGGATATATAGGGGGTTTCTTTCTTTTAATGTTGCCTAGCGCATATATATATATATATGCATACAAACAGGTAGGAAGTAGGCTAAGACTTACACTACTAATCTCATTAACTTGTTCTTTACTCTGGTTAATGAAACCTATTTGTTAGATTGAGTAAATTCGATTTGAATTGGGCCTGAGTATTGAGTCAATTTTGGTCTAATTTTGAATCACATCTTTCTACTTTACAAAAATTAATAAATTAGTCCCTCTATTTTAATTTTCTGAATTTGGTGTTCATAGAAGTTAACCTTGTTGTTCGTAAGTCCCATGTATGCAAAGTGATAATTTTGCTGATTTGTTGTATATAAATTATTCAACTGATTAATTTTATTAATTCTTCGCATATAATTTAATTCTATTAATTTTGTTTATGTTATAAAAAAATATAAATTATTTTTAAAAAATTATAAAAAGTCATTGCTTCCTCGTTTTGTAAATTAAACTTATAAAATCAGAATAAATAAGTGGTATTAGATCAGTGTTGGATAATAGAAATGGTAATTTATAAGTTTATATAAAATTTTAAATTTTTTATATTTTTTAAATATTTTTTTATAAATTTTATAAGTTTTTAGTAGTTTTATGATTTTTTAAATATTCTTTTATAATTTTTATTGGAAAATGAAATATTAATGAGTCGTCACGTGTTACCATTTAATTGGTCTATTACTTAATTTTAACTATTAACATAAATAAGTACAAAAATCATTAATGGAGGGACTTAATTGATATTTTATTTAATATTTTACTAACAATTTTTTTTATCAAACATAATGATAGATAATAATTATAAAAAACATTTTTCCCTTGGCAACTTTTATGCTTTCAAAATGCATAATAAATAATAATAATAATAATAATAATTTACTTGTCAATGTTGATATATTTTGTTAATTTCATTCATATTTTTATTCAAATTTGACTATTAGAATTTAAAAAAAAAAAACCAAATTGATTTTATTTAATAAAAACATTGATTGAAATATTAATTTTTAACGATGTTGGCGTGATAACTCGTATGAAAATCTATATGCACTTTAGGTTAATATGACATTATTTATCTTATATTTATATAAATAACTTAAAAATATAAAAATATTTAAAAATTTATAAAAAGCTCATAATAATTTAAAATAATGAATATAAAGTAAACGTGAATTATTATGTAAGCTTTCATATTAAAAAATTTAACGTTTTAGTTAGTATTTTCATTAAAAAAACATCAATTCAATTCTTTTTTAAAAAATTAATTATCAAATTTAACTTAAAAATAAGAATTAGATTGATGTAAACATTAAAAATTAAATATGATATTATGTTCAAAATTATAATTAATTTTACTTTAAAAAAAGAATTTGGTGAAATTTTACTTAAATTATTATTCCCAATTTTTTCCACTAAATTCCGCTAGAACCTTCTTGAACCGTCGGATTGAAAGAAAAGAATGTAGCCCTTGGATCTAAATGGTATAAATTAAACGTCCGTGTATACAGCTATTGCTTACCGAAATTGGTGTTTCTTCTGGCCGATCGCTCTTTACCTCGACTTCTCTGCATCTCCTTGACCCCCGACCCAGCAGTCCAGGTTTGTTCCATTCCTTCTCGTAACGGCTATGAAACACTTTTTTCGCTTTTATTTTAGATTTGTGGGTTTGATTTCACGTCTTTGATGATGCTTCGGTTTTATTCGGCTTTGTTTAATTCATTTTGAGTTTGTTATTAAAAAGAAAAAGAAATGATTGCTTTCTTGGCATTATTATTGATTTTGGGTAAAGGATTTTCTTTTTATGTTTTGGGTTAGCATGGATGTGATTCAGATTGGATCGAATAAGGCCAGAAGATTAGTATTTTGGGTCTAATTGATTGTTCGTGTTCTGAATTTCATTTTAGAAGTTCGGTTTTTCTTTTTGGGTTTCTTGTTTTGGTTCCTCTTTAAAAAAGGGAGCAGGAATGGGATTGCTAATGGTTCGGTTAGGTAATTAGGGTTTCATGTAGGAGTGAGATTCACTGTTAGAATGGATTGGATCATACAATGTGGAGAGCAATAGAAATTGTTTTATAATAGATTCTATAAAGCTCCTAATCTGATAAGAGCCAACACTCCTATTTCGATGAGGACTACCATGGATGCCGTAACTTAAACTTGGAAACCATCTGAGCGAACTATATTAGAAACTTTAAATTTCTAGCAAATGAGATTTACTAATACTCAGAAAATATTCTGCAACTTCAACTTAAAGGACATGTGAAATGGTGATTTAAAGGGGAAAAAATAACTAAAAATGACTACTCAAATCCCACTCTCTGAAGTGATAAAATTCTTTATAATAATGCCTACTTAAGCACCCAACCTAGCATGCTTCTGAAGGCTGGTAGAGGTTGCTGCCAGTGTGCTCCTTTACGGGTTAACTTGACTATCTTTGCAAGGATCCAACCTAATACTTTGATTTTTTTCTTCTGAATAAAAACTTGTTGAAATTAACTATAAATTGAATAATTGATTGGAGGTTTTGTAGTTCACCATATATCATAGTGCCCTTTCTGAACTTGAGTTTTGATATCTCGTAAGTTGTGATTAGAGTTTGGTTGCTATAGCTGTGTATGATATGTGGAATTAGATATAAAAGATTACAATTAATGTGTTTGAGAGACCTAGTTGTCACATTTTACAGTTGATCCCAGTGGCTCTGTTTATTGGTCAAATAATGCTGTGACTAGTTATCTTTCATAAATTTGGTGGTTCTATTCTATATTTTTGGGGTGTTAAAACCATTTATCATTCAGTTATATGCATAGGAACTTGGGTAAGCTAGTCAATTGTTTGTTGCTATTTAAATTTTAGTCTAAAGGCATTAAACAGGACTACAGTATTGGGCAATAAGTTTTGTTACATACAACAGTTGCAAGTTGTAACTTTTACTCATTCTTTTCACGGCTTATTGTCTTACCATCGCAGCTTGAAAATGGCAGCAAAATATATTATTGGTTCTGTTGCGGCATCATTTGCTGTTGCTTATTTAGCTGATAAACTTGTTGCTGATAAGAAGATTTTTGGAGGTAGGCTGTTTACTTTTTGCAGATTTTGTTATTGGCTATTTTATTTCCAGGGTTTTAATGATTGCTTTCTGCTCTAACTCAGGGACTACACCCAACACTGTTTCCAACAAGGAATGGTGGGAAGAAACTGACAAGAAATTTCAGGCATGGCCACGCACTGCCGGTCCACCTGTGGTGATGAATCCCATCAGCCGCCAGAATTTCATTGTTAAGTCGGGTTCTGAATGACGTAATATTTGCTTGTATTTTAGTCGAAGTTTCAGTTTGATTTTACATTCGCTGTGAAGAAATTGTTGTATTAGACTTGGGTTAATCCGGCTTTGCATTTAAGAGTAGTTCTTGGTTACTAAATATGTCTGTACTCTTTTTAAAGGTCAAAATTGGGTCAGATCGACCAGATGTTGTCAATCGTACTATATCTCAATAAACATCTGCAAAGCAGTACCAAACTTTTGTTTTGGCATTCCAGGTTTCATTGACAAAACAAATTTTAATGGTGTAAATTGCCCTCTAACAGAAGGCTGATTACTTCCTTTTATATTGTAAGGCAAATAAATAATGACCTCCGGCCTCGTATAATCAAACGCTTGGAGTGGTTACTGGAAAAAATCATTTGCAGTTTGGTTTGCATTAATGAAGGTATGTGGGATCACTACTTAATATATAGTCAATGAATGAATACAAATGGGTTGTTTCGGATTCTCATCTATCATCAGTTACTTACAACTCTCCCATTTGTGTTTGGACACAAATTGTAGTCTGAGTAGATCGAGGTGGACAACCCAACGGCTGGGTTGTTTATTACTTTACTGTTTATAATATTTAGTTGTACAACACTTACGAGTTGGTTTGATCCGAACTTAAGTCACTCCCTGCATTATGTCTCAACTGTTTGGTGTTTTGACAGAGAGCATATTGCAATGCGACAATCAGAGGATGTTGATTTTGATAATTTAGTATACGAGTGAAACTCCGTTAAAGAAAAGAAAATCATATCTAAGAAGTTCGGAAACCAAAAACTTCGGATATTACAATCGAAGGCATCTTAAGGTAGGTTGTTCTTGTTTGAGCCGCCCTCCTGCCACCCCCTTTGCCCACATGTTTAGATAAATGAATTACTCAAAATGGAGTTGACGGGGACACACATATCCAAGCCTCAATATGGATATATTCCCGTCTTAAATGGATGAGAAAGCAGATAAGATAATTGTGGATCAATTTTGCTTTATTTCTTGGAGCATTTCCACTACCTTCTTCATCTTAGGTCGTTTTGCGGGTGTGGTGTCAGTGCAGAGTAAAGCTACCTTCAAAGCTGCAAGCATTTCTCTCCTCCACCCAAAGGAAACCGTGCTAAGCCTTGCATCAAGTATCTGCTCAGGGGTCTCCCCTCTTGCTCGAGCACCATGAACCCATTTCACTAAGTCTACTCCTTCCCCAAAATCCTCATCCACTGGCAATCGTGTGGTTAGGATCTCAAGCAACACCACACCATAGCTATACACATTTCCTGGAGCGGTGACTTGCATTGTATATGCGTATTCTGGATGAAAAATAAAAACAGATAAACAAATTCAAAATTACAAAAAAATGGCGACAAGGAAACAGGATAATAAAGTAAGGTTAATTTACCTGGGGGAATGTAGCCGAAGGAACCAGCAACAGCGCTGATACTTGCAGTCCCTTTGGATGGATCTAAGAGCTTTGATATTTCGATCTCCCCAACCAATGGCTTAAAGTCCGCATCTAAAAGTACATTGCTCGAAGATATATCAAGGTGGATAACTGCCACATGATGGAGAAAAGCCAATCCTTCTGCTACTCCAATGGCTATTGTCAGTCTTCTGGGCCAGTCTGGCTGATACTCTGACTGCTTCGACGATTCATGAAGAAGTTGTGCAAGTGTGCCATTTGGTAAATAATGATGTAACAGAAGAGCGACATCTTCATAGATGACGAAACCAATAGGATGTACGAGATTATCATGACAAAGCTTGCTTAGTCTTTCCAGCTCTCTAATCATCTTGTTTTGATGATGAACTATGGTCCTATCCATCGACTTCAGTCTCTTTACCGACAAAATCAATCCGGAAGGCATAACTGCCTTGTAACTGGTGCTGAAAGTCCCATTGTTGATTTTGTTTGAATCCTTTAAAGTGGCTTTGACTACAGCATCTAGATCTACAGCCTGCCTGAGATTCTCGACAAACACAGTCCCTGCTATGATGGTTGGCTGGTCACTGGTTCCTTCATCTTCAATCTCTACGCTTCTTGCGGCCTTCTCTTGTCTCTCCCTCATCATAAACAGGACCACCACTACACTGACCGATACAAACACCGCAAGACCTGAACCGATAACAGCTAGTATGATCCTGTAAGAGACAGTATGGTGGTAGTCCGCGGGATCAGAGTTTGCACATGTGAAGCTCAATGGCTCCCCACAGAGCCCTTTATTTGCTTGAAAGCTTGAATCCGGACTCTTCTGGAATGGTACGAATGTCGGGATCGGACCAGTGAGAAAATTATTTGAGAAATTGACCTCTATCAAGCTCAACATGCCTTTAAATGCTGGTGGAATATTACCAATAAGCTGATTACTGGAGACATCCAGAGAGACCAACTTATCTAGTTTCCCTAATTCCGATGGCAATTGACCATGGAGACAATTGAAGCTCAAATTTAGAGCTATCTGCAAGTTGTGAATACGACCGATCTCAGGAGGAATACTTCCAGTGAAAAAGTTGTTGCCAAGCTGCAATTGAAGCAGTTTCACACAATTCCCAATCTCATGAGGTATTTCCCCTTTGAATGAATTCTGATCCAAGAGCAAGTATTGCAATCTTGTCATGTTACAAATTTTATTTGGTATAGTACCATTAAACTGGTTCTCGCTTAAATCAAGCTTGTTAAGATTCTTGCACCCCAGAATTGATCTCGGAATATCCCCAGACAGACTGTTTCCAGAAAGAATCAACTCTTGAAGATTCATAAGTTGTCCAATCTCCGGCGGAATTATTCCTGTAAATCCATTGTAGGCCAAGTTTAGGAGTGTAAGATTAGTACACAGCGCAAACTCCGAGACAATTTCACCAGAGAGGTTGTTGTTATCTGCCTCAAAGTATGTGAGGCTAGTGTCATTTCCAATGGTCCTGGGAATGGTGCCAACAAGTTTATTATTCCCAATACGAACACTAGAAAGGCCTCTGCAATTACCAACTTCTTCAGGAAGCTCACCAGTAAGTCCATTCTGGGTGAGAACCAAAATTTCAAGCTTACCCGTGGCAAATATGCTTTTTGGTATTGACCCATCAAGCTGGTTTGAATGAAGGTTTAGCAACACCAGTTCAGAAACCAAACCTAGATTATCAGGAATCTTACCAACTAACTGGTTCTCATAGGCTGTAAAAACTCTCAAATTGGTCAAACGGCCAACCCAATGGGGAATAGAACCATTCAATCTATTGCTAGAAATCTGAAAATCCTGCAACTTTGCTAGCATCTCAAGTTCTTGAGGTATCTCTCCTACAAGAAAGTTGTTTGACAAGTTCAATGATCTAAGGTTTCTAAGGCCACCCAACTCCACTGGAATAGAACCTTCAAACTTATTCAATGACAGATCCAGATATTCAAGCTCAGATAAATTCCCAAAAGCTGAAGGAATCCGTCCATTGAAGTTATTATAAGAAAGGTCAAGCTCCTTCAATGCTTTAAGATTAGAGATGAGAGTAACATTACCTCTAAGCATACGCCTAGAAAGATCCAGTCTTTCAACAAGGGAATGGTTCAAGCCACAACGAATACCTTCCCAGCGGCAGTAATCTGTTTGGTTATCACCCCAACCTGCTACACCCCCAAGCTCTTCCTTAATGGCTAACAATGTAGCTTGGTCATTGAGCTGAGCCTCCCCAAGAAATGATTTCGATAGAAACCAAACAAGCAAAAATGACAAGTACAAATATGCCATTATTTGAGCTTTATCTTTTTATCAAATGAAAATTCAACAACAAATACAATCACTTGCTGATTAGAACCCACATTACGTTTTCCCTTCAATTTTGGCTCCAAATCTCAAATTTTAGACGAAGAAGCAGTGAGGTTGGAGCTAAAGACAGCAACTTTCTTATGGATGAAAAACATCACAGCTTACAAAAAGAATGGAGATAAAACTGGAGATGGAAAACCCAAATAAAAGATGAAAGTTTTTTTGCAGGAAATCCCAGTAGAGATCAGAATCCAAGGAGAGGAGCCCATAGTTTTAGGAAAAGAGAGGGTTGAATGAGAGAGAAAGGGAAAGAAACAAAAGAGAGAAGAGGGTAGATGGGCATGTTAGTTATAGAAGGAAGAAGAAGATGGTTTGTAATATTGTTGCGCAGAAACAAAAGAGAGGGAAGGAGAGCTGGTCTGAGAAAGAAAAGAAAAACGAGGAGTTCACGTAAAGGGCTTTGTCACGAGAAAAGAGCAGGGGTGAGTGAATGAGGCTGCAGTGCACTCTCTCTCTCTCTCATACTGAAAACTGAATAAGTGTCATCAGACATGATACTGCCAAGGTCTCTTTTTTTTTTTTTTTTTATTCGATAATCTGTCTGGTCAGTCTTCAAATATGGAATGTTAATATATTATAATTACTATATTTTCTTCAAACTAAATCTTTGTTTCTTTACTAACTAAATAACCTTATTTATGAAAGCTCTTAATTTTAATCACAAGTAACAATATTATTTTAAAAATCTTTTTTATTTTTTACTTTCATAATTTAACCTTGAATTTTTTTTAGATTATTTTAGTTTTTAATTTTTAAAAATTAATAAATTTATCTTTTTAACGTAAAAACTAATTAAACTATTAAAATACGATATTGACGTGATAACTGGTGTAGTAATCGAAAGTAAAAACTTTATTAAAAACATTTATTAATTTTTTTAAATTTTAATAATTTTTAAATTTTGTTATTTTTTATAAAGCACAGGCAATCTACCTTATAGACTATCATGTCATTTTTTTTTATTAAAAACATCTATTTTATTTTTTTTCATTTTTTGCTTTTATTTTTTTTCTCATTTTAGTACCTGATTAACTGGTCAATAGTGGTCAATGATGGTCATTGGCCACATCATCTGTTAAATTTGGACACATCGCATGATCTGATTGGTTGAATTTGCCACATATTTTTAACACCATGAACTTTTTGACCAAAAAATATAATGGAGCAATAGTTTAGGTATCAAAATGAGACAACAAGTTTATGTACCAAAATGAAAAAATGAATATAGTTTGGAGGCTAAATTGTGAATAAGACCTTTAAAATTATTTCAAAAACACCAAACACTTTTTTGGCAATAAAAACCTAATTAATTGTAGTTTTTTTTTGGGGAGATAAAATTTCATTGATATGTAAAATCTTTACAATAAAAAACATAAAGTCATAAAATCAGCAGATGTTGGGTTCAATGCACATTGCACTTTCAAGAAAAGAATGTAAGTTCATATTTTAGAGATGACATTATTGGGAGAGACAACCACGAACTCAAAAATAGATTATAAAACGGACATAAAATATACAAAAAAAATAAGGAGAAAGAATGAGAAAGGGTGGAAAAGGAGGGGAAAGAGGGAAGGACAAGGTTGCTACCAATGAAATAGTCATTAGAGGTGTTCTAGCAGCCTTGTCGTCAGGCAAGAAAGGAAGGGAACAAAAACATATAAGTAAAGGAACGGGGGAGGAAAAGAAAGGGGAAAGGGAAATAGAAGGACGATGGTTAGGGACAAAGGAAGGTCGATTGTCGACCTAAGGTCACTGCGCAATTGGCTAGAATAATAATAATAACAATGTTATTTATGTGATTACATTTGTTATTGTAGAAACTAGTAAATCTAAATTGTATACGATGCTATGAATGATGAGATGAAATTCATGTCAGATAATCAAGTTAGAGACCTTGTTGATTTGCCTTAAGGAAATAAACTCATTGGTTGTAAATGAATATTTAAGACTAAGAGGGATTCAACAGGCAATATTGAAAGACACCAAGCTAGACTTGTTGCTAAAGGATTAACTCAAAAAGAAGCAATTGATTATAAGGAAACATTTTCTCTTATTTCCAAAAGGGATTTCTTTTATATCATCATGACATTAGTTGCCCATTTTGACTTTGATTTGCATCAAATGGATGTGAAGATTGTAACGACTCGATTTTCAGTGGTATCGATAAATGCGGTTTCAAAACTCCATTTCTGCAAATTGAATCCGCAAATATTTAATATGAATATTTATGGAGATAATATAAAAATATATTAAAGATTGGTCCAATAATTTTTTCGAATTAATAGTTAATTAAGGCTTAGTGACTAAATTGTAAAGTTCCAATCACTATAAATTTTCAATTAACAAACAACTTGAGGATTAAAATAGAAAATAGTCAAAGGTCCTAAATGGAAATTGAACCATTTTTAAGAGAAAGTGGATGATGATGATAAAATCCACTAAAGTTGAATAAAGCTAGATTAAGTTAATTAAACCATGATTATGTCAATTAAATTAGTTAAATTAAACCTCAATAAAACTATATCAGCCAAGTTAGTGGGAAAACATGTGAAATTCATCCTTCGTCTTCATCTCATTGCTTTCCATGAAGAAGAAAAACCTAAGGGAGCTTAAAACCATTCGACCATGATTTGGTAGGTAAATTTAAGTCATTTTCTTGTAATTTTTATGAATTTGAGGTTATGAGAGCTTAATTTATGTAATGCTTTGAAAGTTAGAAATGTTAAAAAATACGGTTTTGAAATCTCATTTTCATAGTTCAAGTACGTAAATATTAAATATTTATACTTACGAGGTTAATATAGAAATATATTAAAGTTTGGTCCAATAATTTTGTTGAATTAATAGTTAATTAAAGTGTAGGGACTAAATTGTAAAATTTTTATCACTATAAAAATTTAATTAGCTAAAGGACTAAATTGGTAATTAAACCCGTTCTTATTAATAGATAGTGGAATATGATGTTTGAATCCACTCATAATTGTTAATGAATAATTAAGTTAATTTAATTAAGTAATTAAGATTTTAATTATAATATAAAAGATAAAATGGTGGAGAATTGTCATGTTCTTCTTCTCCACCATTCATGTGTAAGAAAAAAAAGAGAAAAGAGTTTTGAGTTTCAAACTATTCAACCTTTCAAATTGGTAAGTTTTCAAGTCCTTTTCTTATAATTTTTATGTTTTTGACGTTGTGAGAGTTTGATTTAGCTAGTTCATGTACCAATTTTAAAAATTGTTAAAGTTTTTAAAAGTTGTGATTGTTGATTTCTTAAAAAAATTAGTGTTAAATTAATAGATTTTAAGCTTAGATGAGAAAAATGACTAGATTGTAAAATTTAATTGTTAATTTTGTTCATAAGGACCAATTTGAATAAAATGTAAAATTTATTGTAGGAATAAGAAATAGGAGATCTCTAATGGGTAATAGTAAAATCGGATTCAATTTGGAGTTTTAAATTAGAAGTTATGCTTGTCCCGATTTTATGGATTAAATTGAATAAATTGTAATATATATATATATATATATATATATATATATTGTGAAATCGAATGTATTTTGATATGGAATTTGATATTGGATTATTATTGAACTATTAGTCGTAGTTAAAGACGATGCAGGACTCTCGAGAGAGAAAGGAAAGGAGAGAGTCGACGATGAGTGACGCAAGCTTTCAGTTTGTATTTCTACGACCCGGTTCAATTTAATTATTGCTTGTTCATGTTAAATTGCATGATTTAGTCATGAGGTAAGAATATAATACTTGTATGAGTTGAGATGAGATGATTGATATGATATATCGAGATAGATGACTAAATTAAGTAGAATAAAAAGTTGCATGGCTTACCTGATATATGAAATTGAGTTGAGATTTGTCATATAAGGTATTGGAATGGTGAATTGATTATGAAATTGAGATTTATAAAATGTTAATTGAACTTATAATGAACTTAGAAATTGGTTGCCTATTTTTTTTCCCTATTTTTCATTGATAGAATTTTCTTTTTTAGAAAAATTAGACTTGTGTTGCCTAACAAATGGACAACACTTATTTTAAAAACATATTTTTTTCTTCACCATAAAAATCAGTATTCTTCACGAGTATTTTGAAAAATACATAGGGTGCCTCCCGACACAATGAAGATATACATTTTTTTTTAAAAATTGATGTAGGGAAAAACAAGTGGTGCTGCTGATTGGTCATGCAACACTAATTGGTACTACAGCAGACGAATCATTCTCGTATATAATTTTTTCTCCAAATTGTTTTTTTGTAATTAATTAATATGTTTGAGTTATTTATATAAAAAAATCCAAGATAATAAAGCTGTGAAATTAATAGCTGCTACATAGTCTAGCAACTTTTATTTCCCTGTCAAATATATATTTTGGGCAACAGGTTTGTAGTCAAATATTGTGATTTCTTGTTTGTTACTATCTAAATTATTGATGAAGCTAATGTCCCCTAGAAATTGAAACCTCTTCCCTTTTTTTCCGAAATAACAAAAAAAAAAAAAAGAGGGAAAAGCCTAAGCTAGATGAATTATTTCATCAGGAAAGTGGGACCTCAAAAATGGGTTTTGTTTTTGTTTTTGTTTTTTAATTGCGACATCTTTCAGACAAGTGGGGACATGACTTGTCTATTTGACGCTAAGCTGACCCACCATCTTATGTAAACATCATAGATTTAGTGTTACATTAGATAATTGCATTTATATAAAAAGAATGCCACCAACATTCACAATTCGTTCTAAAACAACATAGACATTAAGGTTAGAAAAATAAAAAAAAATCCAAATACAACACTGAGAAAAAATAGTATGAAAATGTGATTCGATGTTATTCTTATCAGATAGAATAATGATAAATCAGATTTTTCTTCTTAATTTTTAGTATTTTTAGTTAAATTTAAATTTTTACAGGAAAAAAAAACTAGAAATCAAGAAAAAAAATCTGATTTATATTATAGTTTCACACAATACTTTCTCATACAACACGATACAGTATTTATCACCTTTTTTGCTCATATTCTTCAATAACAAATATCAAAATACTATTCCTTCAAAAAAGAAAACAAAAAAGCTCTCCCTCCCTAGCTTTTAGTCCCAATTTTCAACTGTATAATTAACTTTTTCTACGTAATAACTCTCAATTCTTTTAAAGAAAAAGTTGGCAAGATTTATGAGCATATAATTTTTTCTAATTTGGCATAATGGTGTGATTTATAGAGGAGCAATAAGTCAAGAAAAATCAATAGGGGGTGATGATGGCTTCAATGGTAGCCTCTCACCATATATTTGACTTCACATGAAAAAAAGATATTTAAAGAAAAAAAGGTTGTTTCTCTTAGGATTGCTTGCTTGTAAAGCTAATGTCTCCAACTATGCAAAGCTTTTTTATTATTATTATTTTAAATTAAGCAAAATAAAGTAATAATTAAACAAATATTAAATGGTACTATGTATCTACTAATTACAGCTACCAGCAACTTTTTTATTTTATTTTACATAGATATCATCAATAATCATAATTAATCATGATTATATTTATTAGATTGTAATTACAATAATAAAGGTTTATGGATTAAAGATGCATAGGCTTAACATAATTAAAATGGTTGTAATAATTGATATGAAATAATCCCTCGAGGATTGAACAGTCAACGACATGAATCATGAACGAACAGTAGTGTTGAAGTTTAGTTTCACCTTTTTCTTGTTTCAGTCTTGGTATTGGGAGGGTGGAAAGTGATTCTTTGTTCTGAAATTTTACTAGGAAACAAAACACTTTTGGGAGGGTGGTAGCAGCATCCAAGGCATGGTCAGGTGCGTGCGGCCGCGGTTCGGGTGGTGCAGTGTAGGAGAAGTGAGGGTTCAATCTGCTCCAATTTACAAACAACTCAACTGTAACCCATCATTTCAGACCCAACCCAACCCTACCCTACAATTTTCCCTTCTTAACACTATTCCCATTGTGGAATAATTCTATCCAAATATATTATCAACTTCAGAAAGCAATTAAAGCCACAACAATAATCACATTATTTCTTCATATATATATATATATATATATATTTGCATGCCGGTGGAATACTTGGGTGTATATGTCAGTACGTAGATGCATAAACTCCGTATGTCTTCTCCTTGAAATTAGATAACAGATTCTAAATAAATATTTCATTAACATAAGAGTTACATTAATTTCAATAGTAGAAAATCGTATCAAATCAGGCATAGCTACACTTTCCTTTTTGGCTTTCCCTCCACGCCTTTGTTCGAAACATTTCAAGGGCGGCATCGCCCCACCGTCCATACTCCAACTAACGGCATGCGCAAGTGGAGATGGCTTGTGGGGTAAACCTCCCAACTTTCTTTTTGCTATTTCTCAGTTTTATGCTACCACCAAAATAATGTTAAAAAAGTTTCCGAATTAACATTTAATCTATAAAAATCGCTTTTGATTATTATTATGCTGACATGATTGTTAATAATGACTAACTCACTCGATGCTAATGTAGCAATCTCATTAATGATAGCTTAAGGTTTAAGATTTAATATTCCCTATTTTAAACTGAAATAAAATAAAAAATATTTTTTCCATTTAAAATTTAATCCAATTTATCTTCAAGTTTAATCAAAACCTATTCAATACATAAGGTTTTAGAAGATGGCGCAAATTAGGAATTCACTGTGAGAGATGAGTATTGAATATTGATTGAGATTGGGGTCTCCCTTTAGAGGACATGATGATGACTTTTGTATCATGGACTGTCTCACCTTCTTGGGGGCATCAATCAATGGTCCTTTTTTTCTTTTCTTTTCACTCTCCTACCTTTTCTTTTTATTTTACTTTCTGTCTATTTCAAGTTTATATCACAACTTTCCACTAGAATTGAAGAAAAAAAAACCAAAGTAGTCCATCACCAAGCTTCTCATTCTGAAACAAGAAATTATTTTCCACAACCATTTAACTAGATTAATAGGATGAAATATAATCTTAAAAGCTATGTAATATAAGATATACGAGAGTTTCTTATTCTCAATACACTAGCTAAAACCTAAAAATTATAATTTTTCTTTGATGTCTGGAAACCATGAATATCAGCCAATGCAAGGGAATTTCTATCCCTCGAGACCAAATGAAGGAGCATTCGACGACAATGAATAAAAGTTGCGGTTTTTTTTTGGGGGGGAGTTGAAATTCTATCTAAACAAGTGCTATTTGCATGCCTTCAAGTGAATTTCAATCGTATTATTTGAGATTTAGATTTTTTTTCTGAATATTATCTTGAATTTCACATTAAATTTGAATCAATCCATTTTATTTTTTTTTATTTTGATTTGAATTTTTAGAAACAAAAGTTATATTTTCATCTGGATGTCTGCTTATATATTGAAAGTATATAATTCATTCAACAGGTACACCGAAAAACGCCTGTCAAATAATATAGCCATAACGTAAAACCAAAGACATCAAGCTAGAAAAGGCCACCCCTCAAAAGACAATCACCAACACCAAACAAAATAAAAAACTGGCCATGACATCCTCTCTATTCTGTGAGTGTTTGCTGTTGGTGATTGTCTCTTGAGGGGTGGCCTTTTCTACCTTGATGTCTTTGTTTTTACTTTATGGCTGTATTATTTGACAGACGTTTTCCCGTGTACCTGTTAATGAATTATATACTTTCAATATATAAGCAGACATTCAGATGAAAATATAACTTTTGTTTCTAAAAATTCAAATCAAAATAAAAAAAATTAAAATGGATTGATTCAAATTTAATGTGAAATTCAAGATAATATTCGGAAAAAAATATCTAAATCTCAAATAATACGATTGAAATTCACTTGAAGGCATGCAAATAGCACTTATTTAGATAGAATTTCAACTCCCCCCCCCCCAAAAAAAAAACGCAACTTTTATTTATTGTCGTCGAATGCTCCTTCATTTGGTCTCGAGGGATAGAAATTCCCTTGCATTGGCTGATATTCATGGTTTCCAGACATCAAAGAAAAATTATAATTTTTAGGTTTTAGCCAGTGTATTGAGACTCGTATATCTTATATTACATAGCTTTTAAGATTATATTTCATCCTATTAATCTAGTTAAATGGTTGTGGAAAATAATTTCTTGTTTCAGAATGAGAAGCTTGGTGATGGACTACTTTGGTTTTTTTTTCTTCAATTCTAGTGAAAAGTTGTGATATAAACTTGAAATAGACAGAAAGTAAAATAAAAAGAAAAGGTAGGAGAGTGAAAAGAAAAGAAAAAAAGGACCATTGATTGATGCCCCAAGAAGGTGAGGCAGTCCATGATACAAAAGTCATCATCATGTCCTCTAAAGAGAGACCCAATCTCAATCAATATTCAATACTCATCTATCACAGTGAATTCCTAATTTGCGCCATCTTCTAAAACCTTATGTATTGAATTGGTTCTGATTATTCTGCGCTTATCATATTTCCGGCCGGCGGTGGGATTTGTCTTCATTATTCTGCGCTTCTATAATTGTAGGGGTTGATGCTTTGCTTCTGCTACTCATTTCCCTCTTCTTATATAGCTTGCACAAAACCCAATTATCCAACTACAACACCAACTATTACATTAGATTTTGCGGGGGAACAGAATACCATATAATTATTCTACAATAAAAAGTTGTAACATAAATACGAGTAGGCAATGAGTAGATCTTACGGTCATGGTATTGTTGACAGCGTCATTAAGCCTATACTCATGGATTTTCCATTCAGTTTTGGTGCGATGGTGCACCTGAGGATTCCATGAGTAGATCTTACGGTCATGGTATTGTTGACACCCGTATTGCGTGTCCGTGTCCATGCTTCACAGCGGCATGGAGACGATTGAAGCTCAAATTTAGAGCTATCTGCAAGTTGCGAATACGACCGATCTCAGGAGGAATACTTCCAGTGAAAAAGTTGTTGCCAAGCTGCAAAGCAGTTTCACACAATTCCCAATCTCATGAGGTATTTCCCCTATGAATGAATTCTGATCCAAGAGCAAGTATTGCAATCTTGTCATATTACAAATTTTATTTGGTATAGTACCATTAAACTGGTTCTCGCTTAAATCAAGCTTGTTGAGATTCTTGCACCCCAGAATTGATCTCGGAATATCCCCAGACAGACTGTTTCCAGAAAGAATCAACTCTTGAAGATTCATAAGTTGTCCAATCTCCGGCGGAATTATTCCTGTAAATCCATTGTAGGCCAAGTTTAGGAGTGTAAGATTAGTACACAGAGCAAACTCCGAGACAATTTCACCAGACAGGTTGTTGTTATCTGCCTCAAAGTATGTGAGGCTAGTGTCATTTCCAATGGTCCTGGGAATGGTGCCAACAAGTTTATTATTCCCAATACGAACACTAGAAAGGCCTCTGCAATTACCAACTTCTTCAGGAAGCTCACCAGTAAGTCCATTCTGGGTGAGAACCAAAATTTCAAGCTTACCCGTGGCAAATATGCTTTTTGGTATTGACCCATCAAGCTGGTTTGAATGAAGGTTTAGCAACACCAGTTCAGAAACCAAACCTAGATTATCAGGAATCTTACCAACTAACTGGTTCTCATAGGCTGTAAAAACTCTCAAATTGGTCAAACGGCCAACCCAATGGGGAATAGAACCATTCAATCTATTGCTAGAAATCTGAAAATCCTGCAACTTTGCTAGCATCTCAAGTTCTTGAGGTATCTCTCCTACAAGAAAGTTGTTTGACAAGTTCAATGATCTAAGGTTTCTAAGGCCACCCAACTCCACTGGAATAGAACCTTCAAACTTATTCAATGACAGATCCAGATATTCAAGCTCAGATAAATTCCCAAAAGCTGAAGGAATCCGTCCATTGAAGTTATTATAAGAAAGGTCAAGCTCCTTCAATGCTTTAAGATTAGAGATGAGAGTAACATTACCTATAAGCATACGCCTAGAAAGATCCAGTCTTTCAACAAGGGAATGGTTCAAGCCACAACGAATACCTTCCCAGCGGCAGTAATCTGTTTGGTTATCACCCCAACCTGCTACACCCCCAAGCTCTTCCTTAATGGCTAACAATGTAGCTTGGTCATTGAGCTGAGCCTCCCCAAGAAATGATTTCGATAGAAACCAAACAAGCAAAAATGACAAGTACAAATATGCCATTATTTGAGCTTTATCTTTTTATCAAATGAAAATTCAACAACAAATACAATCACTTGCTGATTAGAACCCACATTACGTTTTCCCTTCAATTTTGGCTCCAAATCTCAAATTTTAGACGAAGAAGCAGTGAGGTTGGAGCTAAAGACAGCAACTTTCTTATGGATGAACCTGTGAAGCATGGACATGGAAAACCTGTGAAGCATGGACACGGACACGCAATACGGGTACGACACGATACGGATACGACGACACGATAATTTTTAAAAAATGAGGACACGGGTATGATAGGATACGGCAATAAAAAATACTTTTATTATATATATAATTTTTTAATTATTTTAAATTTAATTTATATGAGTCTCACATATTTTTATTATATTTGCTTTAACTATTTTTATATTATTATAATTTATTTTCTTTTCCCATTTATCTTTTTTTTCCTTTCTCATTTATTATTATTATTTCTTTTTTATAAGAAACTAGACTTTTATAAATAAAGGCTGAACCCAGAGTTAAAAAACAAAAACAATCTGAACAGAAATAAAAACTAAGCAAAAGATCCTAAGCCCAAATCTAAAAACCAACAAAATTAAATAAACAAATAAATGGATTCAGCCCAATACCCATGAGAGCCAGTAGCAGATAATGATGGAGGCTATGGGGATTGCGTCCCAGCTGTTTACCAATATTAATCCCATCTTGGAAATCACAAAAATTGTTGGAGAAGTTATCAGACCTCCTTCGGTCATCATTTCCCAAATGAAAAGATTGCCCCTGAAGCCAGATCTTCTTCTTCGAAAATCAGATCATCCACTACCATCAGAACCCTTCCTAAGTCCTATCATCTTCTTTTTCAACAGCCTCTCCTTCATGTCTCCTGTTCATGTCCGTCCTTCATTTAGCTTCCATCACCGCGTAGAGATTGAAGATGAAGGAACCGCGTAGTGGTGGTCCTGTTTATGATGAGGGAGAGACAAGAGAAGGCTTCAAGAAGCGTAGAGATTGAAGATGAAGGAACCAGTGACCAGCCAACCATTATAGCAGGGACTGTGTTTGTCGAGAATCTCAGGCAGGCTGTAGATCTAGATGCTGTAGTCAAAGCCACTTTAAAGGATTCAAACAAAATCAACAATGGGATTTTCAGCACCAGTTACAAGGCAGTTATGCCTTCCGGATTGATTTTGTTGGTAAAGAGACTGTAGTCGATGGATAGGACCATAGTTCATCATCAAAACAAGATGATTAGGGAGCTGGAAAGACTAAGCAAGCTTTGTCACGATAATCTCGCACATCCTATTGGTTTCGTCATCTATGAAGATGTCGCTCTTCTGTTACGTCATTATTTACCAAATGGCACACTTGCACAACTTCTTCATGAATCATCGAAGCAGTCAGATTATCAGCCAGACTGGCCCAGAAGACTGTCAATAGCCATTGGAGTAGCAGAAGGATTGGCTTTTCTCCATCATGTGGCAGTTATCCACCCTGATATATCTTCGAGCAATGTACTTTTAGATGCGGACTTTAAGCCATTGGTTGGGGAGATCGAAATATCAAAGCTCTTAGATCCATCCAAAGGTACTGCAAGTATCAGCGCTGTTGCTGGTTCCTTCGGCTACATTCCCCCAGGTAAATTAACCTTACTGTATTATCCTGTTTCCTTGTTCCCATTTTTATGTAATTTTGAATTTGTTCATCTGTTTTTATTTTTCATCCAGAATACGCATATACAATGCAAGTCACCGCTCCAGGAAATGTGTATACGCATATATAACATACCTTAATTGATTAAGTGATAATCGGTATAATTTTTAAAAGAATGTTGGTATAGATGTCAAGCAAAATCGTTCAAGTGATAGTTTGACACATATTCTCACGAAAGAGAGAGTAAATATGAGTTGTACTATAGTTTTCTTTTAATCGATTTCTTTTTGTTTTAATCAGATTCTCTTGATCCCGGCCATCAAAAGTGAGGATAAATGATCTTGTTTCTCTTGCTTGATGATTACATGTTGCAGAATCATCACACTTTCAGCTGACTTTTTGTTCACAAACATTGCATTCATTACATACAAATATCAACTCTCAAATAATTATAATCACCATGGTCAATTAACACATTCATTCAATAATGACTTAGCTCAGCCTGGTATCATCAGATCACTATCAAAGATTTTAACTCTGAAATAGTTGGAATAAACAATATTTGTACTATAAGTACTTCATTCAAAGTAATGAAATTCTCTCTTCTTCCTTCTTTCTTTATTTATATATTTCTTGCCCCTTGTATAATATATTCACAGTTAATTTTCTTTTCTATTCTTCTCTTTTCTTTCATATTAGCCTTACGTGTCAATTAGTTAGAATGTTTATGTTAATATGATTAGTCACGAAAGCATTATATGGTTATATCCTACAATATTACATATTGATTTTGTACAATATTACTAACATTAAAGATATATAATATCTCAAAAGTAAAATCTTTATCTTTAAAAAAAAATCATTTTTCATGAAATTTTGTATTTTTTTTAAATAAAGCCTTGAAAAAATACTGAAAACGAACTTTCTGGGTCACAAACGGAGACTTAGTTGTACAACATTTCGTGTTTATATATGAAGTTTGAAAGTAATAAATGGTCGTCAAGAGTAGCAACGTTGAGGCAAGATAACAGGTGAGATTGGGAGGTGTAAAGGGTATTGGGCTTTTTATCTCTCTACCTTGAATCTCTTTCTTCCTCGTCGGAAAAACTCTTCCCCTCCACCGTTGATTGTACGATGGACATCCCAAATACTGGTAACCCCCAAACATTGCTCATCTTGTTCTTTCTTCTGTTTCTTATTATTATTTTGGTTAATCTTACATGATTGAACCCTATTGTATTGCTATTGTGTTTGCTTGGATCGTTTTCTTACATGATTGAACCCTATCTTGGATTGCAACAGAATCTTTATTTGGGTTCTTTTTTCCATGAAAAATGATCGATCGGATCTTGAACTCTCGATATGTTCAATTCTTTTTTTTTCTCTATATATGCCATAAAGATAAGTAGAAAATTCAAAATTCTCAGTTTTCTTGAATGGAGCAAGAGCATGATATGTTATGCAACATGGAATCCTCAGGTGCAGCAACGATCGGCAACGATGAAACCCAGCTCCCAAGGGGAAATCATGTTTTCCCTTCCGAAGAATTCCTAACTGACTGTTTGTTGAAAAGGTTTAACGGTAAACCCTACCTTGGCCACTTTCATGACGTTGATCTCTACTCCAAACATCCTGTCCAGCTCACTGGTATTTATTTACCTAAACCCTACCCCTTAACGTAATTACTTTCTATGCATTTCTTTATCTCTCTCTTTATTATTTATGTCTAATGTTTTCATTAATTTGATTAGGTTTTACAAGTAAAATTTGGATGTTTAGTCTCTATACTTACTAATTTTTTCTTTGAAAGATATTCTAAACATTGACTTAATAGTAAATTTTGGTTTTCCAAAGAAGAGTCAAATATACAAGTTAGTACTTAAAATGATTGAATTTATAATGGAAGTTTCCAATTGAGGGTTAACTTAGTTGATATTAATATTATTGTCAGTATATAAAAAAGTGAGTTCGAACGCGCTTCATTATATGAAAACAAGTTGAAACTTAAAAAATATAAATAATGGAATATATAAAAATATAAATAATGGAATATATAAAAATATAAATATTTAAGCGCATTCGAACCCACATTTTTTTATACTGACAATAATATTAATATTAACTAAGTTAACCCTCAATCGGAAACTTTCATTATAAATTCAATACTAACTTGCATATTTGACTCTTCTTTGGAAAACCAAAATTTACTATTAAGTCAATGTTTAGAATATCTTTCAAAGAAAAAAATAGTAAGTATAGAGACTGAACATCCAAATTGTTGTAAAACCTAATCAAATTGATGAAAACATTAGACATATATAATAAAGAGAGAGACAAAGAAATGCATGGAAAGTAATTACGTTAAGGGGTAGGGTTTAGGTAGATAAATACCAGTGAGCTGGGAAGGATGTTTGGAGTAGAGATCAACGTCATGAAAGTGGTCAGGGTAGGGTTCACCGTTAAACCTTTTCAACAAACAGTCAGCTAGGAATTCGTCGGAAGGGAAAACCTGATTTCCCCTTGGTAGCTGGGTTTCATCGTTGCCGACCATTGCTGCACCTGAGGATTCCATGTTGCATAACATATCATGCTCTTGCTCCATTCAAGAAAACTGAGAATTTTGAGTTTTCTACTTATCTTTATGGCATATATAGGGGAAAAAAAAGAAATGAACATATCGAGAGTTCAAGATTCGATCGATCATTTTTCATGGAAAAAAGAACCCAAATAAAGATTCTGTTGCAATCCAAGATAGGGTTCAATCATGTAAGAAAACGATCCAAGCAAACACAATAGCAATACAATAGGGTTCAATCATGTAAGATTAACCAAAATAATAATAACAAGAACAAGATGAGCAATGTTTGGGGGTTACTAGTATTTGGGATGTCCGAATGGTGTGAGGCCATCGTACAGTCAACAGTGGAGGGGAAGAGTTTTTCCGACGAGGAAGAAACAGATTCAAGGTAGAGAGATAAAAAGCCCAATACCCTTTACACCTCCCAATCTCACCTGTTATCTTGCCTCAATGTTGCTACTCTTGGCGACCATTTATTACTTTCAAACTTAATATATAAACACGAAATGTTGTACAACTAAGTCTCCGTTTGTGACTTAGAAAGTTCGTTTTCAGTATTTTTTTCAAGGTTTTATTTAAAAAAATACAAAATTTCATGGAAAATGATTTTTTTTAAAGATAAGGATTTTATTTTTGAGAAATTATATCTTTAATGTTAGTAATATTGTACAAAATCAATACGTAATATTGTAGGATATAACCATATAATGCTTTCGTGGCTAATCCTATTAACATATACATTCTAACTAACTGACACATAAGGCTAATATGAAAGAAAAGAGAAGAATAGAAAAGAAAATTAACCGTGAATATGTTATACAAGGGGCAAGAAATATATAAATAAAGAAGGAAGGAAGAAGAGAGAATTTCATTTCTTTGAATGAAGTACTTATAATACAAATATTGTTTATTCTAACTATTTCAGAGTTGATATCTTTGATGGTAATCTGATGATATCAGGTTGAGCTAAGTCATTATTGAATGAATGTGTTAATTGACCATGGTGATTATAATTATTTGAGAGTTGATATTGCATGTAATGAATGCAATGTTCGTGAACAAAGAGTCAGCTGAAAGTGTGATGATTCTGCAACATGTAATCATCTAGCAAGATTAATTATCCTCACTTTTGATGGCCGGGATCAAGAGAATCTGATTAAAACAAAAAGAAATCGATTAAAAGAAAACTAGTACAACTCATATTTACTCTCTCGTGGGAATATCTGTCAAATTATCACTTGAACAATTTTGCTTGACATCTATACCAACATTCTTTTAAAAATTATACCGATTATCACTTAATCAATTAAGGTCTGTTATATATTTAATAAATGATTAATATTTTATACATGTACAATATGTATTTGATATATTGACAATATATATATTATTCTTAAAACAGTTTTAAAAAATTGCTACATATCTTTTCTTTTTTAATATTTTACTATACTTTTGTAGGACACTTATAATACATTTTCTCTTTAATAAATATTAATATTTATATAAATTTTATAATTAAATTTAAATTTTTAAATCAAGTTAAGTTGAAGTGAAAAATTCTTGACCGAGTCACTCCTAGCCTACTGGGCCAAGCAGGCCCTCGAGCAATGTACCCCTCATGTGTACACCTCATATGAAACCCAAATCAAATCAACTCACGTTGCGATACCAAACAAGCATGTATTGTGTAAAATCGAATAATCCCCATCTGACTACTTACAAGAATCAAAACAAGCATACCATATCAACAACACTTACTTCCAGCCCAAAGGAACAATGATTGTTTTAAAAGAGGCTTAATTATACCTATCCTAGAAGAAAGAAGATGACCACTTTACTATAATGGAAAATTCAAATTTATACAAATATTCTCAGAAGTCATGACATGAAAATATTGAATATATACAATTTTAAGTTATCATTACTACCATTTTTTTCTCAATCCCATGGAAACAAACCAACTTTAACCGGATGTGTGTTTCCCATAAATGAAAATGCTAGAATTCATGTCATGCAGATTTATTTTTTTATATAAAAAGCAATAGTTGTATGTTTTATTAGAAATGAAGATTCTAGAATTCATGTCATGGTGGAAACTTTTGTTACATCCGTATATTATGTTTGTCTAACACCAACATGTTGTCAAAGTAATCGAGAAGCTATTTGTATGTCTTATATTCCACATATATTTTAGAGTATTCTTCGTTAAAGAATTTACTTAAGTGAGGATGCACCAATGTTTCCATCTTTTCTTTATATGCTTATCATCCGGTTCATGAATCCTTTTGGTGGACTGACACTTTCATGGTGTACTAGCACATAATTACTCTATCAGTAGCAGTCAAAATACTGATCAATCGATCTATAATCCACAATGCACACAAATGTATTTCCTAAGCCATCCATCAGAGCACTCAATTCACAATGATATCATTTCAATAATTTCTTCTGTACCCAACTTAAATATATTTTTACGTCAGGGAACTTTTCAGCAGCACTTCCCATGAGAATTCATAGTCACATTTGGATTCATTCTACTTTCGACTTCAACTCAACTTTCAGCTTAGACTCATGCTCTTCTCTTAGATCCAATTCGTATTGCTGCACAAAGTTCTTGAGTGTGCTTCCATTGTTCACAAACCCATCAAAATAAGCATGCATACTCTCGTCTGTTTGAGTTAATTTCATTTCAGCTTAGAAAAGATGTCTAAGATAAAGAGGAACCCAAATTTCCCTTTCATCATACAATTTCAAGAGTCCTTCATTCTCATTCAAGCCATGATTACTGATAAACTAAGCCCATCTAACCTCGAATTCAACTATAGCTAGGTTTTCTTGGACAATTGCCTTGAATTCCATCTTTGTTGCATTATAATCATCAAGACCCTACAACTTTATAGATAGTTTAGTGCAGATGTTCCATACGCAAAATCTAAAGGTTGTGTTAGGCATCATTTCATTGATCACTGCACTTTTGATTTCACATTAGATTGCTAAAGTGTAGTGAGGGTGAATGTCTCTAATAGTAGACAATCTTATTGTAAATAATCACCTAAGAGTCCCAACATCTTTGAGTGAAGTCAAGGCACATTTAAGAAGGATAAAATGACTATTGTGATTAACTCCCTAAGTAAATGAAATTTTATTTATGTTCACAAGATTAGCCATGTCAAAATTATGTGGATGGATCAAAATAAACTTTTTCAATTTTTAATCATCATCAATGTCAATCTTGCTATAAAAGTTCTATTTTTCTATTACATTTTGGTTAAAAACTTGCATAATGACTTAAAAGTACCCTCTTCTAAAATCATTTTTCTATTTTTATGAATAGAATTTCTACAATCCCTAACTAAACATTGCATTTCATCTATCATCTAGCCTACCTGATTAAACTTTGACCACTATAATATATAGCCATCTAAATGATTTGTCTTGAGAGTTTTATTTAATCGAGTCAACATAAGCCTGACATGGTTACCTTAGTTACACACAACCATCCATCATCACCGTTTAATACAACATTGACCCGTAGTAGACAACTACTTCTCTTGCTACTCTATTGTCATGAGATTTTCAACTTTTATCACGAGTTAAGTTAGTATATTTGGGGATTTCACTCTCCTTTTTACACACTGATCTCTTCACACAAGAATGGAAAAAATAATTATAATTAATGAATTTCGACCCAATCCGATCTGATCTAATAGAGTTTGAGTTTTTTAAATATAGGTTTTGAGTCGGGTGGGGATTAGGTTAAAGAAAAATCTATCCTACCCTGCCTTGAAATAATTACCAAAATACTCTTTTCTATACATAATATTAATTTGAAATATATGATAATAAATTTTATGTTAATATATGCTCAAAAATAATTACACGTGCAAAATCATAAATAGTATTACTAAAAACAAAAATAAAAATAAAAATTTATTTTAATTAAAATTTATTTTTATTTTTATTTTGAAGAAAATATAAAAAAAGTCATAACTTGAGTTTGAGTAAAATATAAGTTTAATTTTTTGAGTTTGAGATAAATTAATATTTAGTTAATGGTATATCAAGTGTATAAATTTAATTTTGTGAACAAGAAAATCTAGATGACAAACAGCTATATAAATTGATTTTTGTGAACAGAGTGAAATTAATGCAGGCATATTGGGAAAAAAGAGAGACAAGAAAACATATGTATGCCTATGAGACAACCACTAATCGTAATTTGCATTTAAAAATGGTTAGAAGTGATTAATGTGATAGGAAGAAAGTAGGATGCAAGCACAACAGACATCATAAATCGCCGTAATGGGTGCTTGCTTGTAGATCGGCACGTGGCGTTATTAAGAAGTCAAACCTTATAAGGAAACATGTACATCGTGTTCAATTAATAGCCCCTAATTTGTTGATGTTCCAACACCATCACCAAATTCAATAATCATCTTCCAGTTACTCTTTAATTTTTTCGAAGTTTATAATGAATATGAAAATGAGTAAGATTTTTGAACTCTTGACATACCAAATGGGTTTGGCCACAAACAATAAAATACACCAGACCCAAAATTAGAGCCAATATTTTCAAAAACAAAATTCTAAAGTCTTAAACAGAAAAGAAAATTAGAGCAAATCACGGTAAAGTATCATCATATGGGGTCCAACTCAAGTACGTAGAAAATTTGCAACTTGGGTTTTGAAAATAGAGCCGAAGCCACACATCTCCCGGCTAATTTGGCGCTACTTTAACATGGGTGCTTCCTTCCTCATCCTTGTATTTTTACGTGTAAATATTATTTCTTGCCAACCCTTTTTAAATGCCTACTTTCCCATTTTTCTTGTATTTAAGACTTGTCTAGAAGTTGCGTTTTCTTCTACATCGAGACAATGGCTACTTGTGCTTGGTTACTCTCCCTTTGCTTTACTCTGGTTTTCTGTCTGTGTAATGCCTCTCGTACGCCACCCATTTCCCCATCCCTTGATGGTAAATACTCAACTTTGCTACTTTTTTTTCTTTTCTTCTTCTTCTTATATGGTATTATGATTTAAGTAATATTTATGTGCAGGATTTTTGACCAATGGTAACTTCGAGCAAGCACCCAAGAAAGAGAACCTCAACAAAACAGTGATACTGGGGAAATACTCGCTTCCAGGATGGGAAATCGATGGCATGGTGGAGTTCGTGTCAGGGGGACCTCAACCTGGTGGGTTTTACTTCCCCATTCCTCGTGGTGCCCATGCTGTGAGGCTGGGCAACGAGGCGTCCATCTCTCAGAATGTGAATGTCAAGCCTGGCTTCATTTACTCCATCACATTTGGTACCACAAGGACTTGCGCCCAAGATGAGGTGCTCAGGATCTCTGTCCCTGCTCAGACCACTGACATCTCCATTCAGACCCTTTACAGCACGGATGGTGGTGACACCATGGCTATTGCTTTCAAGGCTACCGCTAAAGTAGTCAAGGTCACCTTCCATAACCCTGGGGTTCAAGAAGATCCAACATGTGGACCTCTCTTGGATGCCATTGCCATCAAAGAAATGCCTCCTCTAACTTATACCAAAGGTAAATCCATGGACTTCTTTTTATGTCTTTCAACCTCTATATTCATTGCTGCATTTGGTCCACAATCACTACAATACAGTCTTTGATTTGAAGCCAAAACAGAAACATACAAATATAACCACAAATCCGTAAGTGAAATGAAGTCTAATGCGGGTAGTCCCCTAGGCTAGGATTTTCTCTTTTGTGTACATAATATATAATTACTGCGTACTGATTTATCATGTAATTGGACGCGGTTTTTAAGGAGCGTTCCCTTTACAAAGGCAATTAATTAAAGTAGGTGCAGTTTTTAATGAGTTCCCTTTACACAGAGCAGAGGGGTCTGAATTAATGTGCCCTGTTCAAACGACACAGGTGATTACAAAAATTAAGTATACATCTTTTTTCTAAGATTTTATTTAAAATAATAACAAAACATAAACATCTTTATAAATATATGGTTTATTTTATATTATACTTTTACTCCTTTTAATTTCTCAACTCATTGCATCAATATCAATTGGTCTTTTTTTTTTCCTCTTATGTTGATAGAAGATAGATTATGTGACTGGATTCCTTTTCCATTTAAATTTTCACGTGGATTGGCATTTTGGCCTTCGACTCTCGTTTAATTTGACCCTACAACAGTACCTAATATCCTGATGTCTCCGAAAGCAGGAAACCTAGTAAAAAATAGTGGGTTCGAGACTGGTCCCCATACTTTCAAGAACTTCTCAACAGGGGTCCTCCTGCCTCCGCACAAGCAAGACACCATTTCACCACTCCCAGGGTGGATCATTGAATCCCTAAAACCCATAAAATTCATCGACAAGAAGCACTTCTCGGTTCCTTCAGGACAGTTCGCCATCGAGATGGTTGCGGGAAGAGAGAGCGCCATTGCCCAAGTCATCAGAACAGTTCCCAACAAAGACTATACCCTCACTTTCACCGTCGGAGATGCCAAGAACGATTGCCATGGATCAATGATGGTCGAAGCCTTTGCTGGTAAGGGAACTCTCAAGGTCCCATATGTTTCTCAAGGAAAGGGTGGATTCAAGACCGCAAGTTTTAGGTTCCAAGCTATCTCTGCTAGAACAAGGATTACTTTTTACAGTGCTTATTACCATACCAAGTTGCATGATTTTGGCCATATGTGTGGGCCTGTCTTGGATGATGTCAAGGTTCTCCCTGTCTCTTAATCAAAACCATGGTTGCTGGTAGGCCGCCGGTACCAAGTAGCTTAATGAACACATATATTCAAAGTTTGATACATCGGTCGGAACTCAGAATTATTCCAACTTTCTTTTGCCTCATGAAAGAACTTCGGCTTGGCTTTTTTTCTTTTTTTTCTTTTTTTCTGAGTTTGGAGGTTTCTGACGGAAAAATTGCTGTTAGATGTACTAGTATAAAACAGGGTCATTGGAGAACAGAGTCATGCTAGCTTTTAATATCTTGATGACTTATTTTTACATGTTTAAGTCGCAAAAGTGGTCTTGAAATGAATTATATAGTTTCGAATAAATATCGTTGCCAAGTTTATTTCAGCAATTGATGAATGATGCTCACTCTTTTATTAACTGTTTTTTTTTCCGATCAGATAAAGTTATTATTAGTAATAAAAATAAAGATGGAAACCAGAATTGGATCACCTAATTTACAGATTTTACCTTGAAAGTAATTTACTACGAAACCAACAAATAAATGTGTCAGGGCACTCCATTACTTGCTTAGCTACTCTAATGCATTTGCATTTATGAGCAAAAAAGATGGAGATGGAGATGGAGTTGGGTTGGTTGGTGTTGTTTCTATTGAGATTCTTTCTTGTCTTCTTATATGTTTGATGATACCTTGGATATTTGATATTGCTATGCTTTGGGGTTTGCCATTGTTGAAATGTTTACCTTTACCATGATAATTTTCATATTATGGTTTTTTATTGTTAATGCTTCCTGTTATCTTGGTTAATTTCATGCTTAAATTTTATAGTTAAATGGACGAATTAAGAGGGAGTATTGGTTGAATTACCTAGCTTCACGTGCTGTTATATTTTTATTAAAAAGGTAAATTATCTAATTGGTTATTTAATTTTTAGAATACTTTTATTTTGTTCACACGTACAAAAAAATTCATTGTAATTTTGTCATTTAATTTTTAGGATATTTTTATTTTAATCATTCATGCGTTTAAATCATTAATGGTAACTGTACATGTCAATTTATGTTCATATTATGTTTACACTTTCATTTTGGTCACTCAAATTTTAGGTCACTTTCATTTAGGTCAACATAAAAAAAAATTTTAAAATTATCCCTTAATAGTATCAACCGGCTTGTTACTATAAAATTGAAATTCATTAATTCAATCTCATTCTAAAATTTTAAATTTTATTTTATGTTTCCAAACTAAAATCAAACTAAGTATCTCATTTTTAATAATTATTTACAAAACCCAAACCTTAAACTCATATTTTATGATATCAAATCTTCCATGATTTTTTTAATAATTAATTAAATATTAACATGTTATCCATTTTAAAAAGGTTTGACAGAAATAAATTAAAAAATTAAAAAAAATTGCCAAAATAACTTTTAGTGTAAAGGGTAAAAAAAAGTAAATAAAATATCCAAAATCAAGACAAAGATAAAAGGGAATCGCCATGCGAAAATTTAAAATTTTTATATATTCTTAGTCCAAACAGTATTAAAATTTTTTATCAAAATTTGTTAGTGGCATCAATTTCTTCATGAAATAGAATAAAAAATGAAGTGAGTAGAGTCAGGTACAACGGTAGCCTTGGCACCAAAACTGGTCATGGGGGTTGAGTTAGGGTCTGGAGTCTTACTCTTCCTACTTAGATTGGTGGAGCAACTACCGAAGCTGCCGTCAGAGCTGGGGTCACAGTGGTGGCGGGCATCAGTGTTTGGCGGAGGATGGTAATATAAACGAGCAGTTTGTGGGCAATGGGAATGGAACCTTGCTGCTATTCTCACCCCTGCACCCAACAACTCTGAGTATTTCCCCATTCAAATCTTTTTCCTTTGAATCTGAGATTGGAAGGAAAAATTAAACAAGAAGAAGTTGAAAGATGAAAACGAGAGAAATTAGAGTTGGATTTCCCGAAACTGGAAATGAGAAATTACCGTTTGGTGGGAAAGTTTAAAGAGACTGTTGCTTTTATAATTGTTCCCGCCAGTCAGATTTTTCCTATTTTGATGTCCATTTCCTATTTATGACCCTTATTTGACGCATTGTATAGTTGTATTACTTTAATTGTAATTTGTTAAAAGTAATAAAAATTAAGCTTTTATATTTTTATTTTAGTTCAATAAATGCCTTCAATTTTAAATTTATATCTAAACAAATATGATGGAAAAATGTTCAAACATCCCAAGTTTAATAAAAAAATCTTCTCATCATAGATTTTGTCTCATGTTATAATTATATGTTAAACATAAAACAGTTTTCAGTTAATATATAATTTATTGTTTAAAAAGTTTCCAAGTATAATAACAAATTACAATTACCAATAAATATAATTATAACTAATTATAAAGCAAGACGAAATTGATAACCAGAATATATCTTAATCTATACCAAAATAAATTTGGACAAGGCTTGAAATTAATATAATGTAAGAATCAACAATGTTTTACATAATGTAGAACTTGAATTTGAAATTTTAAAATTTTAAGACCTCAACCTTACCATTAAGATGTGACCTAATTAGTTATAAGTTTATTTTAAAATAGTCATTAATAGTAATTATATTTTTTTGTCCTCGTACTATTTTATTTCTTTTTAAATATTTTTTGTCAATACATGTTAAATATTTAAAAATTACTTTTAATTCAATTATATATTTTTTAATTATGAGATGAATTAAGATTTTTTTTCCATATTTTTCTTTGTTATTTTAATCAATTTTTTTATTGAAGCTTTTCTAAATGAAGGTAACTAATTAAGTTTATATAAAAAAAATTAATGAATTTATCTTAAAGTTAATATATAATTGAATTGTTAACGTCAAAGAATTTGCTAAGTAGAAGCTAAGTGTTGGCAGAAGTGACTAAGGAAGTTGTCATTTCTCAAAGCAATGTAAAACAAAGAATGAAAACATGTGACACAGATTATTTACGCATCTCGATTTCCTTATGTTTGTGGAGCTTAATTCAATGTAAAATATCCACTATCTTTAACACTTACAAGTGAACTTAAATCAATCACACCCAATGACAATTTTTTCACTTTTGTACCATTGAAGATTGGTGGTACTCTCACCATTAATTTCACCCTTGTGTGTTGAAAAAATCGGTTTGAAAATAGTGGAATGCACAACGGAATTTTAGAAATTTTCTTAAAAACCAACCGGTTGTGATGTTTATAACAATAAACATGTTACCTAGATTATACCTATGTTCGGATGAGGAGGATCAAGTCGTTCTTGGTTTTCAATCGCTCAATCTTCTTCACTATCCTCGACCTCGATTTATTAGAGCGTTGGCTCTATTCAAAATATAGATTTCTTATGAAAAATAACTTGTCCATATTTTGACAACATATCGACATAAAGTAGTATGTATTTAACCTAGGGGCGGTGACAACCCCTTTTAGGATTAGGGTGTAACACCCCCAACCCATATCCGTCATCGGAACAGGGTTACGAGGCATTACCAAGGAGTACAAAACACTTATAGATAATTTGAAATCATTATCATTCAAATACCAAGACTAATTATAAACGTTCCTTTAACGGACCTTCAAGGTCCAAATCATGCATTAAGATCAGGTCGAGACTAAACCGGATCCTCAGGAAAATTTTTCTCGCATATAAGGATCACACACCCGTGTGACTAGGGACACACAGTCAGACCATACGCCCATGGGGTAAACCACTTGTCACACACGACCTAGACACACGCCCATGTCTACCCGTGTGGACGAAAATTAGGCTATTTTCCAAGCCATATTTCTCATTCACTAACATTTTAATACAGTCAAGAACCAATTTAAGATATTCAACCAAGCCTTATACTTATCACCATTTGTTAGTCGTACACTTCATATAAATAACAAGAAACGTATATAGGCTCAATTCTTATTAAATTCCTCTTATACCTATACTTTTTCACATTACGTATTCATATCACATATAATAATCATACCTCTATATTTCATATACATTTTCATAACAATTTGTCTTGGTTTCTGACTACTACATATTTGAGTTCTACTCATCAAATCATTTGAACATCATCTTTACACAAATAGTACACTTTAAGTGTCCAGTTCTATAATTATGAATAAACACATTTATCAAACATATTTCATGTTTTTATATATCACAGTCTCATTTTTTTCATGTATTAAATACCATTATTTCCTCGTTTTTCAGACAAATACATGTAACAATTCATAAACATACAACTCACTAACTCTTCTTGCCAATCACAATTTAAATTGTCAAATCACTTATTGAGTCCAATTTCAATGTTCACTAAAAGTTTTCATATAAATTTAGATGTACGTATCCACCAATAGATCCCATGTACAGATATCATCATCTCAAATTTCCACATGCATTTACTTTCCACATTATGAACTCATATAACATACACAAGATATATTAATGTATTTCAAGTACGTTTTCATAATATTTCATTTCGAATTCAGATTATTTCATATTAGAATTTTTCTCATTAACTCATTTGGAATACCAATTCATACGGATAATACACTTAAGGGTGTACAAATATATAATCCCAACGAACTCATTCATCAACCAAGTTCTATGTTCATGTCTCATCAACTCGTAATTCTTTATATCACATAATTCTATATAACACTTGCCAAACTTTGTCAAATTAGTGAACGTCTTACGGAATTGGTCTGCACCGGTATGCACTGAATTTCACTGATAATCACTGATGCCATAACATTGCTATGGTCTTTTCACTAAAATCCATAGCTTAGCAGCCATGGTCTTACATCTTCACTATCATTATGCCTTGGTACTACTCAATCTCTTTCATTTGGTTCACTCCTTTTGTATTACTTATTATCAAATTAGGAAACGTCTTACGAATTTGAGTACGTCATTACTCAGTGCCACGTTTCACAACTCAGTATGGTTTTCCTCATTGAAATACCATACCTACATTTCATAACTCAGTATGGAAAATGCCATACCTACGTTTCTTAACTCAGTATGGTTAATACCATACCTACGTTTGACAACTCAGTATGGATGATACCATACCTACGTTTCACGACTCAGTATGGTTAATACCATACCTACGTTTCACAACTTAGTATGGATGATACCATACCTACGTTTCACAACTCAGTATGGTTAATACCATACCTATGTTTCACACTTTGCCGTGGATCACCCATGATCTTATCCGTCAATTCATCACTTTTCACTAGAATGCCATAGCCCAGCTATGGTCTTACATCTTAAACAAGTATCACACCGATGCCATATCCTAGATATGGTTTTACACGAAAATCACTTGTCACTTGTAGCCGAAGCTACCACTATTCACTGATCAGGTAGCCGGAGCTACCACTTTTCACTTTCACTTGTCCTTGATCAGATAAGTGTAGCCGAAGCTATCACTTATCGCTTGTTGCCATGGTTCAACCATGGTCTTTTCCGTCAATTCATCTTGTCACTAAACTGAAGTGCTCAATTTGATCATTTATTCAATTTCCATGCTTTTACATTATTCACGATTTTATCATCAATACATATGAAATAACACATCATGAAGTTCATAAAATTAACAAATGATCACTAAAATTTAGCCATATAAACTCACAAGTTCCATTTTTGTATTATAACGATAATTATAATTTCATAATAAATATTCCAAATAAAACATCATATCATTTCTAATTCAACATTTATCAATTATAATCGGGCATGTGATCAATTTATACACAAGTCGTTCATATATTCTTCCTCCTCCTCCTCTCCATGCCCAACCTTAGTATAAATAACACATTTGTAAGTAACATTATCTATAATTTTTCACTATTTATTTATGTGAATATTCAAGCTGTCCATCCGTGTCATAGTCGCTAAATTATTTTTATCTTGAGATACAGAACTCCAAATTAAGATCCGCTAATTTTTCCTGAAACTAGACTCACATATCTTCTTACCATAAAATTTTCAGAATTTTTGGTTTAGCCAATAAGTACAGTTTATTCTCTAAAGTCACCCTTGTTCTGCTGTCTGACAGTTCCAACCCTTCTTCACTAAAAATTAATTATCTCCCCATACGAGATTCGGATGATATTTCCATTTGTTTCTATTGAAAATAGACTCATTCAAGATTTTAAACATATAAATTTAAGACCCTAATTATTTTTATCCAATTTTTAATGATTTTCCAAAGTCAAAATAGGGGAACCCAAAATCATTCTGACATTGTCTCACAAAACCTATTATATCTCATAATTTACATTTCCATTTTCTATAAGAAACTAGACTAAATAAGATTTAATTCCATATTTTATTCATCCTCTAATTCGATTTCTACAATTTTTGGTGATTTTTCAAAGTTAGACTACTACTGCTGTCCAAAACTATTTTAGTGCAAAGTGTTGATTTCCATTTTGCCCCAAACTTCACAGTTCATACAATTCAGACCTTGTCCAATTAACCTCTCAATTGGGCTAAAATTTCTCAATTAATACTTTATTCTATCATTTTAGACTACTTTATAACCCTTGAAAATCAAAACTTTAGCATTAGACCTTAATTCCAAACTCTTTCACAATTAAGTCCTAAAACCAATTTCTATCAATTTTACTTGATAAAATCATCATATATCAAAATTGAAGCTTCAATTCTATGTTTATTCATCATATGCTACCAGCACTCATCCATAGAACTTTAAAAATTAGCCATAGAATAAAAAACTAATGACATAGTAAGTTGGACCCAATTATAAAAGTCCAAAAACATAGAAATTTCAAGGAGAAAGCAAGAATTAAACTTACATGAAGCTAGAGTATGAAAATCAGCTTGAACCCTCTTCCATGGATATTTTTTTCAGCTGATGACAATGAAGAGAAAAGGAGAGAATTCTAGATATTCCAATTTGGTCCCATTTTTATTCAGCTAATTTTGGCAATTTTCTAATTTTGCCCTTATTTCACCCATTTCCTGATTTTTCTCAGCTATTGCTGCCTAAAATATCTCCTTTGGGCTTATTTTCACTTTAGGTCCTTCCTCATTTGACAATTACGCTATTTAATCCTTCTAGCAACTTTTACACCTTTTTCAATTTAGTCCTTTTTATTTAATTAACCACCCAAACGTCAAAATTTTCTAATGAAATTTTAATACTACCTTATTGACACTCCGTAAATATTCATAAAAATATTTATGGCTCGATTTATAACACTGAGATCTTGATACTTCTTTTTCTCAATTTCTTGACCAAATAAATCTTTATAAAACACAATTTACTATTTCAAAAATCTTTTAAAAACTACATTTGGCTTGTAAATATTAAATAATATAATCTACGAATTTATTTATCAGATTTGGTGGCTCGAACCACCATTCTGACATCACTGAAATTTGGGCTATTACATAGGGTTTGTTGCCCCTTGTGCTTAGATCAGGCCTCGTCGTATATCGAGATAATTATATATGTTATCTAATATTTAAACCAACTCATACAATTTATCCAAACTTGATTAACATATTTTCCTATGCCTAAAAATATTATTTATTCATTTAATTAATTAAAATAATTAATTGTACTAATTAAACAATTTTCACAACTCAATTCTAATTTCATTAAAGTCAAGTCCTGACGACTTTACTGTACTAAAATCTATGAGTAAACTAGTTTAATTAATCTTGTTCTTAGGAAACTATAATGACTTAATTAATGAAATTTTCACTTTGAACTTCAATTATTTAATTTTAAATTAATTAAATAATAATTTGAAGATATAAATTAATTCCTTAATCATCATCTATTTATGGCGAGAAAACACATCATCATAAATAGTGATACATGCGATCTATTTCTCTTAGTTCATCGTTTCACATTTTTCATTTCATCAATTAATGCAAACTATCAAGTTTATATCGAACTAGGTGAAAGACCGATTGAACATATATAACTAGAGGTCAAATAATTTGTAATTAAGTTCTGACTCTTCGCCTATTAATTACAACAATATTTAGTCATGGAATCATTCCACTAAAGTATCATGATTGAGCTCTCCCTATTATATACAATTACGAAAGTTATTTCATTAAGTGCTCATCCAGTGACCTTGTTATATGCATGTTACCTTCATAAGATGTCCTTAATCTCTTTGGGATAAATTCGTTCTCCCAATATAATCTTGTTTTATTTCATGATAATCATTAAATCTTCCTTAATGAAAAGTCAATTACTAACAAATAGTAATCAAATAATTTGTCTTAAAATAAATGACTCGTGGCCACGTTACTTTTCATCTATCAATGTAATGCCGATGAAAGAATATCATTTACCCATTATTAGGCTATGGTTTCCACTATTGCAAGTGAAGCTATGTTATGAAGAAGCCGTATACCCAAAGTACTAACTTTCGACTCTATTATCAATTGAACACAGACTACACACATAGTTTGTCACTTAACCAGGATTAAAGTAAGCCATACTATGAATGTCACAAGTGAATAAATCCATAAACGAATCTTGGATTTATTCTACTTGGGTCCTATCCTATGTACTGTCAATCCAATCAGTGACACTTATGTCTCTATCTTCTGAGAGTCATCCACTATGATATCCAAGACAAGGTATCTCCTCATTTGGACTTGATAAACGACATATTTGTCTTTCAATCGACTTGATAAATTTATATTAGACTAAGGATGTGTTTAAATTATCTACTAATATAAGTTATTTTCTCACATTATGATCCAACCACATAATGTTGCTTAGTATTAGTTAAACATTAGACAATCAATGAGCCAACATTTGTTTTTATTTTGCTTTGTGTGCAAAAATTGTTGAGGACATTATACAAAAGATATTAATGATAATGATGGAGGTTTATTAAACCAATTTGTTCGAAAATCTACAAGTACATAAATGTAATCACTACACTAAGGGCACTAGATCCCAACAGTCTCTCACTTGCTCTAGGGGAGTTGATTAGTTATATTTCACATTCTCATGACCTCTACTTATTTCTCAAAACTCCTAGTCATCAGAGTCTTGGTAAACGGATCTGCAAGGTTGTCCTCTGATATGACTTTAACTACATTCACTATCTCGTCTGCTACCGCCTCCTATATGATGTGATATATTCTATCAATGTGTTTTGTCTATGGTTTTTGGTTTCTTTGGTGTTAGTTATTACCGCACTGTTGCCACAATACAGTGTGATAGTTTTTTCCATACCAAAAATGACTTCGAGATCCAATTGTAGAACCTACACAACTTTGTACAAGTCAATGAATAAAGCAACAAGTGTGTGTCAAAGAAAACGAATGTGCCCAAGAAGACATACTTTATTAATTAAAGATACCATCATCCCAAAAACAACATTATTATTCTATATTCTATATTCTAGATTAGATATCATTTTTGTATCTTCAATTAACTTTTCTTATTTATGAATCACCCTTTTCATTTCCTCTAATGTGACATCCTTGTTAACTGTCTTGCTAATAAGATTTCATATTGAAATACGATGCCCATCCTCAATCAAAATATTTGATACATTATAATCAGCTAGGTAGATAAATAGGTTGGTTATCTTTTCACTTGAGATTGTAAAATGTTAAATTACTAACATTAGGAACAATATCGATAAAATTGGTATTTCTTAATAGCATATCATCCAACAAAGAAAACACTAATTTACTAGAATGGCAATAAAAATAGCATATGACATATTCAAGAATTTTTAATAACATAACATTGAAAGAAAAAAGCACTCACAAGCTAAATAAAGTTTACCTTATAAAGAATTATGGAAGGAGATTTAAAGTATTTAAATAGGTTAAGATTTGGATGTGTAAAATTATAGGGTAAAAAGGAAAAAGAAGAGATTTATAGGGCTTGGGAGAACATGGAAAGACAAAATGTAAAACTTGAGTTTGACTTCTATGGGTGTTGAGGTTTGGTTAGCTAATGTAAAATGTGTATCATTTGAAGTACAAGATCCCTGAGGGAATCTCTGGAAATGATTGGTACCTCCACATCCATGGATGTCAAGGTCAGGGTATGATTATTTCAACATGTCCCATGAAGGCACTACAAATAAATTTCCATACACTAACACTTTTACTGATGGTTCAATTCCATTAGTACAAGCAGGTTTACCAACTAAATTTTTGTTTTTCGTGATGATCTTTAGATATTCATTGAAGGATTTTTGTTTTTAGCGATGATTTTTCAACCATCAGTATATAGTAGTTTGTTTGTAGTGTAGGAATCAAATTTCACAATGAATCTTTGACATGATAATAGGACCTTAACAACCATAGGTGTCGAGTTTCATTTAAATATTATCCACGTGAACCTCTATGAATTCATTGACTTTTCCTTTCAAGTGCATGTTTGGTTTTAGGTGGACATACTTAGTAATAATATAAAAATAAGAGATGGACATAGAAGTTTGGTTACACAATTGAGATCTTCCTACATTTACGAAGCCTTTCCCAAAGATAATCCACTATAAATATCCTTTTACAAGATATGATTTAAGTTCTACTCACTCACCAAGTTGCAAACTCACTTTTATACATAATCTAGATTAGTCTCCCTCACTAAGATTTTCCTATTTAGATCTTAGTTGCAAACTGAACAACAGCAACTTGCTTGGAATATATATACAATAAAATAAGTTCCTCACACGAGCAAGATAAGTACTCCCTAAACCTCATACAAAAAACTAAAACAAGTCCTCTCATATATAAGTTTATAATGGATTGCTTAATTACAATCAAGGTGAAACTTTATCTCCTTAAAATAAGCTTCAATAAAGTCTTCAATTAATATGAATGAAATTGTAACACCCCGTACCCGGCACCGTCGCCGGAGTTGGGCAAGAGGCATTACTAGACTTTACTATTAGATCAGAACATGTAAATCTTAAAGCTGTCAAACTGTGTTGTGCCGACCAATTCGGCTATAACTCGAGTTATAGAGTTCGAAATTCAGATCCGTAAATTTTCCTTGAAAGTAGACTCATATATCTATTTACCATAATTTTTCTAGAATTTTTCATGTGGCCAATTAGTACAGTTTATTCATCAAAGTTACCCTTATTACACTGCTGGACAGTTCTGACCTGTCCCTATAAAACTGCAGATATCTCATTGCACGATTTTCATGTACTGTTCTAGTTTATACCAACGAAAAATAGACTCAATAAGGGTTCTACACATATATCCCATGCTTCCTAATTATTTTTGTACAATTTTTGACAATTTTTCCAAAACAGAACAGTGACTCGCGAATGCATTCAGAGTAGGTCTCACTAAAACTGGATTATCTCATAATGTATGAGTCTTTTGCCAACTATGTTTCTTTCATGTAAAAATAGACACAATAAGGTTTAACTCCATGTCTCATTCACCTTTTAATTCAATATACCCTATTTTTGGTGATTTTTCTAACTCATATCACTGCTGTTACTACAAGTTGTTTTGACACAATTTATGGAGGGCTAGCTTCTTACCAAACTCACCTACAATCCTAATTCAAGGATCTATCCCACATATATAATTATTACCTTAACAAATGATTAAACTTTGATTTAGAAAGCATAAACCTTACCATCAAGAACCAACATACACATTAACAATGCTACAACATACTTAATGAGAAATTTAGCCATATTCGCATGGCCATTCTTTAGGGTTTACATGTGAACCGTAAAACTTCCTTAAACAATCCAAGCCTATCCTATACATGCCTTCGTTCAAAACCAATCCCAAAATGAAGGAGTACCCCAAAAAGATAGGTTGATAGTGTGAGCGACCTTCCAACGACCTTGATGAGCTTGTGGCTTGCCCCTAATCTATAAAACAGAAGAAACATCTCACACGGGTAAGCATACTAGCTTAGTAAGTCCCAATTCATTTAGAATTATAACATCTAATTATGTATGAAGATAAAGCAATCCACATATGGTATTCTACAATAACAACTAAGTAAATAGTTTACCCAAAGTCAAGTTTAATAATTCAAGGACCCACTTTCATAGTAGTCATTCATGCAAATCAATTGTCCCATAGTAGCATGTTCGAAGGTCGACTTCCGACAAATTATATTCATCAATGACAACTTAGCACAAGTAATATCTAACATAACATACCTCACATACTTACCCGAACCACATTCTTGACAATTTAGTTCTAAATTGTCTTGACAAGGATTAGACTCCTCTTAGGAAATTTCATCACCGGCATCAAGCCTGCTAGGCGTAAAAGCCCGATAATTAACACCGGCACAAGGCCTGCTAGGCATAAGCCCGATAAATAACACCGGCACAAGGCCTGCTAGGCATAAGCCCGATAAATGTCACCGGCACGAGGCCTGCTAGGCTCGAAGCCCGAATATCAGAATATTATCACCTGCTTTTCACATTCCACCATCACATATCGAATTATAACCATTTATTCCCATTGCATTAAATAAATTTGTAATCAATCTAATCCATAAATCATCACATTCGGCCAACTCATAGATTTACACCAAGCTATTACCAACTTTATCATTCACTAGATGTGTAAATGATCTTTAGATAATAAGTAGCTCAAGAACTTACTAATTTACCTTGCATTAGCCAAAACAATTTCCATCATATTCTCAACATAAATCATCAACCAACATGTAGGTATACATTCGGCCATGATGCAATTTGCTACTAACCTTCATAAATTTTATTATAGTCAAGGTAACCATAATTTATTCTTTGACAAAATCTAACCAAAGGACTTACCTCGGTTGTCGATAAGCCGTGCAAATCGGCTACTCGATAATCTTTGCTTTGCCTCGATCCAACTTTTTCTCCTTTTGATCTTGATCTAATTTGGTTCAATTTAAACCAATTAACCCACACTTCCATTTAATTCGAAAGCAAAATCATAAAAACAATAATCCCAAGACATAAACATTTACATTCGGCCTTTATCCTCTATTTGTTCAAATACATTCAAACTTATTAAGGAACACTTTGGTAGTGCTTTCCTTGATACGTTTTAACTTACAACCTACTTTCATACTTATTACCATACACAAATTTTATGTATTTATACATATATCACTAAGTACAATAGCTCAAATTCATTCTCTCATGTGGCCGAATATGTCAATAACCCCCATGCATTTTCTTCAACATGCAACCTAGCAACAAGCTAGATAATCATTCTAATTTCATGCATTTGACTACACCAATTCCACCTATGTGGACTTCTTCTACTTGGCCGAATGGCCCTTAGGTTCTTAGAACTCTCTTTTTAGCTCTTCTTTCCATCTACTTTACTCCTTACTCTATTTTACTTCAAATACTCAAGTCTTATACTTAGTCCACCCAACAATTAACACATCACCCATAACAATTAATCTAGGTCAACTTTATTATATGAGAATGACCTAACCACCAAGCACATGAAGTACCATTTTCATAAATATCCCCCCCATTATTCGGCCAACTAGGAGGATACTCTCAAGCCAAACAACAAAATTTTCTTAATCATGCTCAAGATACCTCTTCTCAAGTTGTCTAAGTTCATTTCTACAACAAGGTACAAACTCTCATCCATGGCCGAATTCCTCATGTATGAGATCAACCATTTTCTACTTGTTTTTCCCTAATGACCAAGAAATCGACTCAATTTAAGGGTAGGCTATCAAGCTATGCCTCAACTCTTACCTTGATTCCCACATGCATGGCCGAATCTCATCTTACCAAACTTAACAAGCTTTGCTTGTTTCCAAAGAGAATGAATCAAGAAATCAAGCCACATCAAGATAAATTACTAAGGTGAAGTTCAACTCTTACCTATTCTAACACATGCAAGGCCGATTGAAGAAGATGAACATTCTTCTCTTCTCTTCAAGTAGAATTCGGCTAGAAGGGAGGAAGGATGAGAGAATTTTCTTTTTCTTTTTGTTATTTTAACAAAAATCATAGCATGCTTTTTCAAAAATCAAAATATGCATAAATTAAAAACATATTTTCCTAGCATGCCTTAATATAATAATGCCTAAATTTCATAAAAAAAATAAAATAGAGAGCATATATGCATGCTTGCCGTCCACCTTGTTCAATTGTGGGGAATTTGACATGCAAATCCCCATGTTTTGTGAACAATTCATTTAGCTCCCTTTTTATTAATGCCCACTACATTAATCCTTCTTGCAATTTAAGCCTTCTCAGCAATTTAAGCACCTAGGTAACTAAAATTTTCTACGAAATTTTTACACTCACTAAAACACACATAATAAACACAAAACATAATATTATAATATCCCACAGGCTCGGATTCGTGGTCCCGAAACCACCTTTCCGATTAGGGTCAAAATTGGTCTGTTACAACTCTCCCCCCCTTAAGGATTTTCGTCCCCGAAAATCTTACCGTTAAAAAGGTTCGGATATTGTTGCCTCATTGACTCTTCAGGCTCCCACGTAGCCTCTTCGACTCCGTGACGATTCCATAGAATCTTTACTAATGGAATTCTTTTATTTCTTAACTCTTTGGTTTCCCGAGCTAAGATACGGATCGGTTCCTCATCATAGGTCAAGTCAGATCGAATTTCAATCTCTGACGGGGGGATCACATGGGACGGATCCGATCTGTATTTACGAAGCATCGAGACATGAAATACGTTGTGTATCCTTTCTAACTCGGAGGGCAACCTTAATCTGTAAGCAACCGGTCCAATACGTTCAATAACTTCGTACGGTCCGATAAACCTCGGGCTCAACTTGCCTTTCTGACCGAATCGGAGTATCTTCTTCCACGGAGAAACTTTCAAGAATACCCGATCTCCGACCTGAAATTCAATGTCCTTGCGTTTTAAATCGGCATAGGACTTTTGACGATCCGAAGCTGCCTTCAAATTGCTTTTAATCACAACCACTTTCTGTTCAGTTTCTTTAATCCAATCAATCCCGTGTATCTTATTCTCACCGAGCTCAGTCCAATACAACGGTGTGCGGCATTTTCGACCATATAAGGCTTCATAAGGTGCCATTCTTATGCTAGACTGAAAGCTGTTATTGTAAGCAAACTCAATCAGGGGTAGGTATCGTTCCCACGTACCCCCGAACTCGAGAACGCAACACCTCAACATGTCCTCAAGTGTCAAAATGGTTCGCTCAGACTGACCGTCTGTTTGCGGATGGAAGGCCGTACTAAAATGAAGTTTAGTACCTAATGCCTCTTGCAACCTCTTCCAGAATCGCGAGGTAAATCTTGGATCTCTATCTGAAACAATGGAACTCGGTACACCGTGCAATCTTACAATCTGCGACACATACAATTCAGCGAGTTTGTCGAGTGGATAGTCGGTACGTACCGGCACAAAATGAGCTGACTTAGTCAATCTATCAACGATAACCCAAACGGCATCTTTCTTACTCGGTGTCATAGGGAGACCGGATACAAAATCCATAGTAATTCTATCCCATTTCCATTCGGGTATCATAATCGGCTGAAGTAATCCGGAAGGTACCTGGTGTTCAGCTTTCACTTGTTGACAGATTAAGCATTTGGAGACAAACTCAGATATGTCCCGTTTCATGCCAGGCCACCAATAAAACTGCTTCAAATCGTTATACATTTTTGTGCTTCCCGGGTGTATCGACATTCGGCCATTATGGGCTTCACTCAGAATCGCCTGTATCAAATCTGAGTTTGTTGGAACACACAATCGATTTTTATACTTCAAACAGTCATTTGCATCTATCTGGAAGTCTGATTCTGTAGAGTTCTCACACTGAACCCGAATAGCTACTAACTTTTCGTCAGCTTTCTGTGCCTCGTAAATTTGCTGAATAAACATCGGTCTTGTTTGTAGCTCGGCTATGATCGAACCATCCTCAGACATCGTCATCCGTGTGTTTAATGCACGCAGAGCAAATAATGATTTTCGACTTAACACATCCGCAACGACATTAGCCTTCCCCGGATGGTAGTCAATCACTAATTCATAGTCTTTCAACAATTCTAACCATCGGCGTTGTCTCAAATTCAGGTCTTTCTGAGTCATTAAATATTTCAAACTTTTGTGATCTGAATAAACATGACATTTTTCGCCGAACAGATAGTGACGCCAGATTTTTAATGCAAACACAATGGCTGCTAACTCCAGATCGTGAGTTGGATAATTCTTTTCATGTGGCTTCAATTGTCTTGAAGCATAGGCTATGACCTTGCCTTCTTGCATCAGAACACAACCCAACCCACCTAAAGATGCATCACTGAAAATAGTAAATTCTTTACCCGATTCAGGCTGAGTCAACACTGGAGCCTCGGTTAGAAGGGCTTTCAACTGCTCGAAACTCCTCTGGCATTTTTCTGACCACTCATATTTGACATCCTTCTGTAGTAGTCTCGTCAAAGGTGCAGCTATCACGGAAAAACCTTTTACAAACCGTCTATAATATCCCGCGAGGCCTAGGAAGCTTCGGATTTCAGAAACATTCTTTGGTGGTTTCCACTCGAGTATGGCTGCTATTTTGTTTGGATCCACTCGAATTCCTGACACCGAAACCACATGACCCAAGAAGCTGACTTCGTTCAACCAAAACTCACACTTGCTGAATTTTGCATATAAATGATGATCTCTCAAGGTTTGTAGTACTTCTCTCAGGTGCTCAACGTGTTCCGCTTCACTTTTGGAGTAGACCAATATATCATCGATAAACACTACTACAAACCGATCCAAAAACCGTCGGAAGACCCGGTTCATTAGATCCATAAAACGGCAGGTGCATTGGTAAGCCCAAAAGGCATAACCAAAAACTCATAGTGTCCGTACCTCGTTCGAAATGCCGTCTTGGGCACATCGGAATCCCTGACTCGTAATTGGTAGTAGCCCGATCTCAAATCTATTTTCGAAAACACTGAAGCTCCCTTCAACTGATCAAATAAATCATCAATCCGAGGTAACGGGTATTTATTCTTTATGGTCACCTTATTTAGTTGCCGGTAGTCATACACATTCGCATTGTCCCATCTTTCTTCTTCACAAACAAGACTGGTGCTCCCCACGGAGAAAAACTCGGTCGTGCGAAACCCCTCTCGGTCAATTCTTGCAACTGCGCTTTCAATTCTTTTAATTCAGTAGGCGCCATTCGGTACGGAGCTATCGAAATTGGGGTCGCACCCGGCACTAATTCAATGCCGAACTCAATCTCTCGTACTGGGGGTAAGCCCGGTAGTTCTTCAGGAAACACATCGGGGTATTCACATACAACTGGTACCGATTCCATTATTTTCTCGGACAGTTTATTATCCAGTACATAAGCCAAATAGGCCTCACACCCCTTTCTCACATACTTTTGGGCTACCATCGAGGATATCACTGTAGGCAACTCATTTGCATCACCGGATTTTATTCTAACTGTCTCACCGTTTCGGCATTTCAGATTAATAAGCTTCCTCTTGCAATCCACCACTGCCTCATGTGAAGTTAGCCAATCCATACCCAAGATTATATCAAATTCATCGAAGGGCAGCAACATTAAGTCTGCTGGAAAGCAATAGTCTCGTACCATCAACGGGCAACCTCTACACACTTTATCTACAAGCACACATCTACCCAAAGGGTTGGACACACGAATTACGAACTCGGTAGACTCAACTAGCAGAGTCTTACCAAATTTTAAAGTTTCACACACATAAGAATGAGTCGAACCAGGATCAATTAGTGCAATCACAGTAGTATCAAAAAGAGTGAAAGTACCAGTAATGACGTCGGGGGAGGAAGCATCCTCTCTAGCTCGCGCAGCATATGCTCTCGCCGGAGCTCTAGCCTCGGATCGATCTGTAGTGTTCTTCGTTCCTTTCTGGCTACCACCTACATTGCCTGAATGTCTGGGTGGTCTACCTCGCATTGGTACGCTGTTCGGTGTAGTATTCTGAACGGCATTCTGCTCAGTTAATTTCGGGCACTCCCGGATAAAATGACCCGACGATCCACACTTGTAGCAAGTCCGATCATGGAATCTGCAACTCCCTGAGTGCCATTTCCCACAGTGCTTGCATTCAACTCTGGTCTGTGGAATGTTACCAACACTGGCTATCGAGGTAGCTCGGGAGCTCATAGGAGGTCGATCCCGTCTAGGTGGATCTGTAGTAGTTTTCTGTCGGCTATAGTCATCTCTGGGCCTCTTGCTCGTGGGATGGAAGACTTTGCCCGAAGACCTCTTTCGGATATCTCTGGCTTCGGTATCGGCCTTTCTTTTTTCCTTCCCGAGCTCTTCAGCTTTGCAAGCTCTCTCAACTAAAGTTACAAATTCTTGGATTTCAAGAACGCCAACAAACATCTTTATATCTTCATTTAGGCCGTCTTCGAATCTTTTACACATAATGGCTTCAGTAGAGACACACTCTCTAGCATAACGGCTGAGCCTACAAACTTTCTTTCATACTCCGTTACTGTCATTCGTCCTTGTTTCAGCTCAAGGAACTCTTTTCGTTTTTGATCAATAAACCTTTGGCTAATATACTTCTTGCGGAATTCAATTTGGAAGAAATCCCATGTCACTCTTTCTTTCGGAACCACTGATACTAGTGTGTTCCACCAGTGATATGCAGTGTCCCGTAGTAAGGATATAGTACATTTCAAGCATTCATCCGGAGTACAAGACAGCTCACCAAGTACTCGAATAGTGTTATCGAGCCACATTTCGGCTCTCTCAGCATCGTCATCGTCATTGGCTTTAAAATCTTCGGCCCCATATTTTCGAATTTTGTCAACTGGGGGCCTACTTGATCTCATGGGATCTATTACTGGGGGAGCTAGAGGATCCGGAGTTGGATTATTCGGGGGTGGAGGTTGGGGCATATTCGGGTTATTCTGAATAAATTGGGCAAACCAATCATTCATCATCCGATAAAAGGCTTGCTTTGTCTCTCCTTCGTGGCTACCCGAAACAGGTCGAGAGTCTATCGGCGCTGATCCATGGGTACGGTCAGGCGCCACGCTCTCCACATCATCAGCCACAGCTCTTTCTGGTTCGGAATCCATTTACTATACAAACAAAAATTTAGGTTGTCAGAAGTCACCACACTATCAACATATAACCACAGGCATGTATAGCTAGACTCACACGCGCCACGGTAGTCCTAGAATCGACTAAACCGTAAGCTCTGATACCAATCAAATGTAACACCCCGTACCCGGCACCGTCGCCGGAGTTGGGCAAGAGGCATTACTAGACTTTACTATTAGATCAGAACATGTAAATCTTAAAGCTGTCAAACTGTGTTGTGCCGACCAATTCGGCTATAACTCGAGTTATAGAGTTCGAAATTCAGATCCGTAAATTTTCCTTGAAAGTAGACTCATATATCTATTTACCATAATTTTTCTAGAATTTTTCATGTGGCCATTAGTACAGTTTATTCATCAAAGTTACCCTTATTACACTGCTGGACAGTTCTGACCTGTCCCTATAAAACTGCAGATATCTCATTGCACGATTTTCATGTACTGTTCTAGTTTATACCAACGAAAAATAGACTCAATAAGGGTTCTACACATATATCCCATGCTTCCTAATTATTTTTGTACAATTTTTGACAATTTTTCCAAAACAGAACAGTGACTCGCGAATGCATTCAGAGTAGGTCTCACTAAAACTGATTATCTCATAATGTATGAGTCTTTTGCCTACTATGTTTCTTTCATGTAAAAATAGACACAATAAGGTTTAACTCCATGTCTCATTCACCTTTTAATTCAATATACCCTATTTTTGGTGATTTTTCTAACTCATATCACTGCTGTTACTACAAGTTGTTTTGACACAATTTATGGAGGGCTAGCTTCTTACCAAACTCACCTACATCCTAATTCAAGGATCTATCCCACATATATAATTACCTTAACAAATGATTAAACTTTGATTTAGAAAGCATAAACCTTACCATCAAGAACCAACATACACATTAACAATGCTACAACATACTTAATGAGAAATTTAGCCATATTCGCATGGCCATTCTTTAGGGTTTACATGTGAACCGTAAAACTTCCTTAAACAATCCAAGCCTATCCTATACATGCCTTCGTTCAAAACCAATCCCAAAATGAAGGAGTACCCCAAAAAGATAGGTTGATAGTGTGAGCGACCTTCCAACGACCTTGATGAGCTTGTGGCTTGCCCCTAATCTATAAAACAGAAAACATCTCACACGGGTAAGCATACTAGCTTAGTAAGTCCCAATTCATTTAGAATTATAACATCTAATTATGTATGAAGATAAAGCAATCCACATATGGTATTCTACAATAACAACTAAGTAAATAGTTTACACAAGGTCAAGTTTAATAATTCAAGGACCCACTTTCATAGTAGTCATTCATGCAAATCAATTGTCCCATAGTAGCATGTTCGAAGGTCGACTTCCGACAAATTATATTCATCAATGACAACTTAGCACAAGTAATATCTAACATAACATACCTCACATACTTACCCGAACCACATTCTTGACAATTTAGTTCTAAATTGTCTTGACAAGGATTAGACTCCTCTTAGGAAATTTCATCACCGGCATCAAGCCTGCTAGGCGTAAAAGCCCGATAATTAACACCGGCACAAGGCCTGCTAGGCATAAGCCCGATAAATAACACCGGCACAAGGCCTGCTAGGCATAAGCCCGATAAATGTCACCGGCACGAGGCCTGCTAGGCTCGAAGCCCGAATATCAGAATATTATCACCTGCTTTTCACATTCCACCATCACATATCGAATTATAACCATTTATTCCCATTGCATAAATAAATTTGTAATCAATCTAATCCATCAATCATCACATTCGGCCAACTCATAGTTTTACACCAAGCTATTACCAACTTTATCATTCACTAGATGTGTAAATGATCTTTAGATAATAAGTAGCTCAAGAACTTACTATTTACCTTGCATTAGCCAAAACAATTTCCATCATATTCTCAACATAAATCATCAACCAACATGTAGGTATACATTCGGCCATGATGCAATTTGCTACTAACCTTCATAAATTTATTATAGTCAAGGTAACCATAATTTATTCTTTGACAAAATCTAACCAAAGGACTTACCTCGGTTGTCGATAAGCCGTGCAAATCGGCTACTCGATAATCTTTGCTTTGCCTCGATCCAACTTTTTCTCCTTTTGATCTTGATCTAATTTGGTTCAATTTAAACCAATTAACCCACATTCCATTTAATTCGAAAGCAAAATCATAAAAACAATAATCCCAAGACATAAACATTTACATTCGGCCTTTATCCTCTATTTGTTCAAATACATTCAAACTTATTAAGGAACACTTTGGTAGTGCTTTCCTTGATACGTTTTAACTTACAACCTACTTTCATACTTATTGCCATACACAAATTTTATGTATTTATACATATATCACTAAGTACAATAGCTCAAATTCATTCTCTCATGTGGCCGAATATGTCAATAACCCCCATGCATTTTCTTCAACATGCAACCTAGCAACAAGCTAAATAACCATTCTAATTTCATGCATTTGACTACACCAATTCCACCTATGTGGACTTCTTCTACTTGGCCGAATGGCCCTTAGGTTCTTAGAACTCTTTTTAGCTCTTCTTTCCATCTACTTTACTCCTTACTCTATTTTACTTCAAATACTCAAGTCTTATACTTAGTCACCCAACAATTAACACATCACCCATAACAATTAATCTAGGTCAACTTCATTATATGAGAATGACCTAACCACCAAGCACATGAAGTACCATTTTCATAAATATCCCCCCCATTATTCGGCCAACTAGGAGGATACCTCAAGCCAAACAACAAAATTTTCTTAATCATGCTCAAGATACCTCTTCTCAAGTTGTCTAAGTTCATTTCTACAACAAGGTACAAACTCTCATCCATGGCCGAATTCCTCATGTATGAGATCAACCATTTTCTACTTGTTTTTCCCTAATGACCAAGAAATCGACTCAATTTAAGGGTAGGCTATCAAGCTATGCCTCAACTCTTACCTTGATTCCCCATGCATGGCCGAATCTCATCTTACCAAACTTAACAAGCTTTGCTTGTTTCCAAAGAGAATGAATCAAGAAATCAAGCCACATCAAGATAAATTACTAAGGTGAAGTTCAACTCTTACCTATTCTAACACATGCAAGGCCGATTGAAGAAGATGAAAATTCTTCTCTTCTCTTCAAGTAGAATTCGGCTAGAAGGGAGGAAGGATGAGAGAATTTTCTTTTTCTTTTTGTTATTTTAACAAAAATCATAGCATGCTTTTTCAAAAATCAAAATATGCATAAATTAAAAACATATTTTCCTAGCATGCCTTAATATAATAATGCCTAAATTTCATAAAAAAAATAAAATAGAGAGCATATATGCATGCTTGCCGTCCACCTTGTTCAATTGTGGGGAATTTGACATGCAAATCCCATGTTTTGTGAACAATTCATTTAGCTCCCTTTTTATTAATGCCCACTACATTCCTTCTTGCAATTTAAGCCTTCTCAGCAATTTAAGCACTAGGTAACTAAAATTTTCTACGAAATTTTTACACTCACTAAAACACACATAATAAACACAAAACATAATATTATAATATCCCACAGGCTCGGATTCGTGGTCCCGAAACCACCTTTCCGATTAGGGTCAAAATAGGGTCAAATTGGTCTGTTACAATTATCCTATATTAAAATAAATAAAATAGAACTATCTTTATCACCTTAATAAAATAAATACTAGAAATAATCCCTTAACTATTTCCTATCAAATCCCTATATATTCTCTTATCTCTTTAACAAATAAAATAAATTAATCCCATGCATTATCTCTTATCACCTTTTTAATCCGAATAAAATAAACCTACCATTATCTAAAATAAAATAAAACAATCATTATCTCCTATCTTCCAGCCGAATTTTAAAAGGATTTAACAAGCCTTATCCTCTTACAATTAAAAGTCTTATTGCTTCCCTCTTTCCTGGCACCAAAAACCAAAATTAAACACCCAACTGCTGCTCCCACTCCTCGAACCCAAGACCTGCTGGAGCTTTACTGCAGATAACGCCCCAGCCACTCTGCCAAGACGCCTCTTTGTGATATAATTCACCCTGAACTTCTTTTAACACCTCTTTCCCAAGCTCCCCCTTGTCCTAACGCCAAAGCAAAATAAAAACACGCCCCGTGCCGCCAACGGGATTCGAACCAAGGCCCTCGTTGCCGCAAGCCGCATATAGCGCTCCAAGCCACTCTGCCATGGCCTTTTTTAGGACATAAACTCGCCACAACTAATTTTAAAGCCTCTTTATCTTGCTCCCCTCTTAACGCCAAAAGCAAAAATAAAACACCCATTTCCACGCTACTCGAACCCAAGACCTGCGCCAGGCGTCACCTCTAGGCCCTTAAGTGGCGCCTTGCAGCCACTTTACCAAGGCCTGTTTTATGTCCAAAGACCCCTGCATATTTTCTTAAAGCCGTCTTCAGTCCAACCTCCCTTCTTGACGCAAAATACAAAAATAAAACACTCCCATGCTGCCCTCAAGACTCGAACTCCAG